>CM039619.1:18676269-19916269 GCA_022457165.1 Juglans mandshurica | reverse complement strand
ATCTCTATATTTACCTATGTTGAAATATCAAGATCTATCCTATAATTCCCTCTTTCGACAACAAATCGAAAGATTAAAATTATCTAGTTAATGGTCAATTAATTAGAAGCAATAAGGTCAGAATAAATTAGACAAACATAGAAGAGAATTACTTCAAATTAGCACAGAAAATAAAGCATAGTTCGGAACTAGATTACATCGTTTTCCTAGAATGAAGAAAATTTAGTTCATGCTTGAAATTAAATTCAACATAAATGGATTCATCATAATTTTTCTGAGAAGAATAGAAGAAAAATGAACACTGAAAAATACTCCTCGTCACAGTCCGCAGCGTCGTTTTCTTCAATTTCCCTCTGGTTGGTGTCGCTGCTTCCAAGTTCACTTCCCTTCCATTTTCTAATTATTATTTTTTTTATGCCCGTCATACGGTGATAGGTTGGTAGAAGATAGATTTCTTTTTTTTTCAACTTTTTAAATTGTCTGGTGATAGGTAGCGCCATAATGAGTTTTTTTTTTTTTTTTCGCTTCATCATGTTTTAAATTTTTCTTCTTATCAGATTCCACCTTTTGAACATCTTTTGCTTTTATTTTTATTTATTTTTATCTTCATCCAACGTCCATGATTCTTGAATTTGAACCTTTCCAACAAAAATCTCGTTCCCAATTTTGTCGTTCAGCCTCTTCAAATTCTCCGTTAACTGATCTTATGCCCGAAAATCAACTTCAAAATTTGCTTCTTGTATTTCAGAATCTGCCTTTTAACTGGTCCTGATTTCTTCTTCTTTTAAAAAATTCAACTTAATGTTTTATCTCCAAATAGCTCAGATGACCAGCTCTCATATTCGAATAAATATTCGTTTAAATGAGAGAGAGAGTCCCTAGACGATAGGTTTCTAAAATTTAGATATTCTTTTCCTTCAAATTTGAAATAAATTTAAATGATGACAATGAAGCCTAAAAATCAACAAAAATAAATAAAATTAAACTAAAGTTTAAAGTTAAGAAGTGTTAAAATATAATAAATTATACAAGTCATTAGTATCATGTTTATACTATTTTCAATGTTACTAACATTTTTTCCTTTGATGCAGGTGGAGATTTGAGGTCGAATCCTTTTGCAGAGAGAGGGAATGATGGGCACCAAGATGGACCTAGTCTTAAAGATCCTTTGTAAGTTCCAGATGGGCCAATTACAAGGTCAAGAGCCAAGAAGATGAAGGAGACAATGCAAAAATTGGTACAATCCACTTGGAACGAGTCAAGCAAGAGCCGAATATTCAAGATGGGCCCGAGAGAAAGAGATCCAGTGATCATTCACGTGATACAAGCTATGGAAGAGTGCAACATAAATTAGGGCCTATTATTATGTTTATGTGATTGAAGGCCTTGTACTTATTTATTTAATTAAATGAGCTTATTTTATTAATTATAGGAATTAGTCTAGAATAATCGAGTTTGAGGATGCTTGGACCAGATGTCTTATTTCTTATGAACTAGGGTTTTTAGGAATGCCATGTATTTTGGCCAAGGGCTTATTTGAAAAATTACTTTTTAGGAACTAGGGTTTAAGGAGGTACTGTAGCCGCGGTACGATAGCTGTGACACTATTCATCCAGGGGTATTTATGGAAGAAATGGCTTTATTTTAGCTAGGGTTTTAATTAGGTTTTGGTTTAAATACTCTTTGTAGTCTCATTTCAAGAGTTTATGAAATTTGATGAATTTATTCATTGTGAGTTGAGTTTACAATTCTTGTTCTTGATTGAACTTTTGTGGCGTTCCTCCTTCCTCCTTGTAATCTGGATTCTTGAGATAGATTTTTCAATGGTCTAGATTTTAATATAATCTAGGTTCTTGAAACGAGTTCTTAATGGGTCTAGTTTCTCCATCCATTGACTTGATTTTTGGCTTTCTTGGGTGAGTTTTCAAATTGATTGCGGGTTCAAGAGATTCCATTCCCACGGGTTCATATTACTTCTTGTACATACCTAAGGCATTACATTGTTCTTCATACATCCCTCTCATCTCAGCAAACGTGGGACACTCTTGGGTGGGGTGATCTACCCCACCACACACAAAACATGGTCCAAAAGACTTTGCATGATTAGTCACATGTGTTAGCTTTAAGTCCTTAGTCTTTAACACCTCTAACTCCCTAGTGAGAATCTCAAACTTAGCCTTTAGGTTATCCTCTTCTCTGAGATGGTAAATTGTGCCACTATTTGAGTTTCCTGCAGGTCGTGATCTATTTGTTCTCTCAGTAGTACTAGGACTAGTCCAAGTGTGAGCTTTTTCAACAAGCTCATTGAGGTATTCTATGGCCTCATCAGGTCTTTCTGTAAGAACTCACCACTACACATCATCTCCACAAATTGTTGCTCTCTACGTGTAAGTCTCTCATAAAAATAGCTCACTAAGCGCCAATTCTCATACCCATAGTGATGACACATACTCAACAACTCCTTAAATCTCTCCCACGACTGATAGAAAGTCTCATTGTCCTTTTATGCAAATGTGGAGATTTGCCCTTTTAAAGCGTTGGTCTTACATTGGGGAAAATATTTATTAAAGAAGATCTGAGTTATCTCATTCCATGACCCAATAGATCGTGGTCTCAACGAGTATAACCAACTCTTAGCTCTATCCTTCAAAGAGAAAGGAAAGAACTTAAGTCTCACAACGTAATCAGTTGCATTTTGACTATGAAAAGTCGCAACTACTTCCTCAAACTCCCTAATGTGCATATGTGGATTTTCATTTTCCAAGCCATGAAAAATAGGGAGTAACTATACCATCCCTATTTTAAAATCCAGTTGGCAAGTATTAGCTGAAAACTTGATACATGATGGTGTGGCTGTGCGTGTAGGTGGAGGTAATCTTGAAGAGTTCTAGTGGGTTGATCTTCTGGTTCACTCATTTTTTCAGGACTAGATGAATTGTCAAATAAAGGGTTTGAATGACTCTAGCACAGGCCTACAAGCAAATCTACCCAATATGTCTCTATATCTATGCATGAAAGGTAAAAAACAATACGATAAAAATAAAAATACAATAAAAAGCAAGAAGAAAAAGGGAAAAAAATAACGCAGCAAGCTAAAAGAAGGAATGAAGTTATCGCCTTTACAAACTGCTGAAAAGAAAAACTATCTAACAATTCTTCTACCGTCTCCCCGGAAACGACACCAAAATTTGATTACGTCCAAAGAATAACGTGGTAGTTATAGTACAGCTTTGGGGTGTCGATTCCACAAAAAGACAAATAAAAGAATAGTAGAAGGAACAAAGAAATTAAAGAAATATATTAAATGATTAATGGAGAATCAAGATTAATTTTAAATGCAAATTAAAGTGAAGAAAAGTGATTAATGGAAAAAGTACTCAAATTTGACAAACAGTAAAACGTCAGGAATCCCTTGCACAAATCTGGAATTTTAATTATTCTTAATTCATTGAATAACTCAATTGAGAACTCAATTTCCAAAATTTCCAACCGGAAGGTATAGATTTATAAACCAAATGTAACCTTCTAAAAAATCATTCACCACTTTTAAAATACGTAAATTATTATCACTATTGAGAAAATCTAAGGACTACAATATACTCAGGGAGTGATATTGCAGTAAAGAATTAAATCAATACAGATAAGTAATTGATCCTAACATAATCAAAGTGCTAATCCATTGAATAGAAAAAGTATGACTGAATCCATAAATATGATAAATTCTATGATTATTCGGAAAAGAAAACATCACAATGAATTGAGAATGATAAAACAAAAGAGTTTTAGTAATTGAAAATCAAATACATAAATTAAAAATAAATTAAAAATATCATTTATTGTGCAAGTTCATTCCTAACCCTACTTGATAATTTAGTTACCCATAAATATAATGGACAACAAAAATCTCAAGAGAAAAATAAAGCAAACGACGGTCATGGAAATTAATTTTATCTCTTCGTTCTTCAAACTGAGCTGTCTCCCTCCTCTTCAAAAACTCCTAATTTTGTGCTGATGAAATGCTTATATAGGGTAGGAAAGAAACCCTAATGTCTTCATATTCTCGCATACAAAATGCCTAAATTTTAAGACTCATCTTGACAGCCACGTACAAGTTTTGGAAGTTTGAATTTATAAATCTTTATTAGAGACAACTTTGTAGCCCTTTAAGATAGCTTTCCAACGCATCAAGAGTTGCATCAATCAGGTGTTTGACCGGAAAGTTACGGTCAAAATACTAAAGTATGTACAGGCTGTCTTCTAGCGAATTTTTGATTGACTTTTTCTCTTGATCCGAATTACTCTCAAACCCCATCATTATTCTTATTTAAAAAGTCCTACTCGTTGAAATTTTTTAGATTGTTCCAACGTCTTGTCCACTTGAAAGTCGTTTAAATTTGACAGGGTTTGGACTTGCTCTTTTGTAGAATCTGAAATTAAACATAAAAATCTGCTCAGAAGTATTCCAAAGTAAATAGAAACTCAATTCAAGAAAACAGATTAATTTCTATTATTTCTATTCACATTTTAGTATTTTAGTCAAATAATAAGGTATTTAGAGTGTACTCATCATGAAATGACTCCTTATCGTGCATCAAGAGTCACAAAGAAATTCCCAAGATCGATAATGCGATCATCGAGCATCGCATTTGTGTGGACCCCACAACCAAGAAAATCAAACATAAGCATTTTAGCAAAGAAACGTACGCAGCCATAGTTGAAGAAGTGGACCATCTCCTCAAGATGGGATTTAGTAGGGAGACCCACTATCCTGAGTGGTTGTCCAACGTAGTACTAATGAAAAAAGTGAGCGGAAAGTGGAAGATGTGTGTTGACTTCACCGATCAGGACAAGGCTTGCTCGAAGGATAGCTTCCCCTTGCCTCATATCGATTTGATAATCGACTCGATGGCGGGCCACCCACTGCTCAACTTTATGGATGCGTACTCAAGCTACAACCAGATCCAAATGAGCCCGGACGACGAGGAGAAGACAACCTTCATCATCGACCAGGGACTCTACTGCTAAAAGGCCATAATATTGGGCTTCAAAAACGTCGGCGCCACATACCAGCGGCTGGTCAACCGAATGTTTAAAGAACAGATTGGCCGAAACATGGTGGTGTACATAAACGACCTACTAGTCAAGAGCAAGAGAGCCGAACAACATTTGTCATATCTTCGGGAGGCTTTCGCGGTACTGCGACGCTACCGAATGAAGTACAACCCATTGAAGTGTTCCTACGGGGTGGAGTTGGGAAATGTTTTGGGCTTCATGGTCTCAAAATGGGGAATCGAGGCCAACCCATAGAAAGTTGAAGCAATAATAGGAATGTCCTCACCTCCCCCCGGCAACCTTCATGAAGTGTAGAGGATGGGCGGGTGGCAGCCTTGAACCGCTTCATTGCCCGATCAACCTACCGATGTATTCCCTTCTTCAAAGTTCAAAGGAAAGCCTGATAATGGGACGTTGACGGAGACCGAGCATTTGGTGAACTGAAGGAGTACCTGGTCCACCCACCGCTTCTCAACCAAACCAAACCAGGCGAAAACTTGAATGTTTACCAAGCCATATTGCCACATGCTGTGTCAGCCGTACTAATGCATGATGCAGAGGAAGGGCATCGACACGCCTATTACACTTCGGGCATTTCGTAGAGCCGAAGCAAGATATCCACGAACGGAGATGTTAGCATTCACATTGGTGGTCGCCGCAAGAAGACTAAGGCTCTACTTCCAAGCCCATTCGATGAAGCCAGAAGCAGACGCGAAAGGTCATGAATCGAGCTATGTGACTCATGCTATTGGGAGGAAATCTGTACAAATGGGTTTTCTCCTAACCTTTCCTAAGGTGAATCTCACCAGAAGAAGCCTAGTATGTATTGGCCGAAATACATGAAGGGCGTTGGTCGCAAGAGTAACACGGGCAAGGTACTATTGGTCCCACTCCCTCCAAGGTGCAAAAAGCTACACGTAGAAATGTCCAAAATGCCAAGAACACACACCCGTGTCTCGCTGCCTGCCAGAGGAACTAACGTTGATAATGTCTCCGTGGCCTTTCGCACAATGGGGGTTGGACTTAATCTAGTCGTTTCCAATGGCCAAAGGCGGGGGGTAAAGTTTGTAGTTGTGGTGGTCAACTACTTCATGAAATGGGTCGAAGCGGAGGCGTTGGCAACCATCATGGCCCAAGTCATCACAAGGTTCCTATGGAAGTCGGTAGTCTGCCGGTTTAATCTCTCTATTAGATGGCAATCCAGGTAACTCGTCAGTAAAAACTTTAGGAAAGTCTTCAACTACTGTTATCACATGGACTTCTTTGTTCCCAACTGACTTCTCTATCACCAACGCTAGAAATGTTCTTGTACCATCCTTAATACATCTCCTAGCTTGTAAAGCTAAAATCACTTTAGGGGTATCTTTAACTTTCATTTTCGTCTAACTAACCTTAGCTTCATTCGGGGGGTTCAAATGCATCGTCCTTGTTCTGACGGTCTATCTTAGCAAAGTGCTTGAATAGCCAATCCATCTCCAAAATCAAATCGAACTCCATTAGATAAAAAACCATCAAATCGGCCTTCAAAGCTCTACCCTCTATTACTACAGGACATTCCTTACCTACCCGGGTACAAGCTACTGTATTCCTGTCAGGAACTGGCATAATTAGTCTTGCTACTCACAATGGAGCCAAAAATGTAATTTTATTTATTTGAGGTAGTTAAAAGTGTCAAAATGAGTTATGGTTGCGCCATAAGACACAATTGATTATTTAGGATTTCATGGAACAATAAACCAATTTTCAATCTTTGGTCGAAACATTTGTTCAAAAACGCATTTTTAGTTTCCGTGGGTACCTTTTGGGTTTGAATGCATGGTCTTTTCATCGGTCAAAGGTTGTTTTAACTAATTCGTGAAAATACTGTAATTTTCATGAGGTTCCTAAACCCTATAAAAATTTCACCTAAATTTCTAGCAAACTATTACATTCTCCTCTCCTAAAAAAAAGACCTCGTCCTGAAAATTGATGCAAGTACTAACAATCAACAAAACTAAGGAAAAGATGCTACGCACCAAGGTTTCTGTCCATCACTCAAGTAGAACACGTCTTCGTCGTCGTTAGCTAGTACTTGACCCTCTACTAGTAATGTCCACAGTGAGTCGATGACAGATGATACTGACATTGCGGGCTCAACATTGGTAACTTAGCGCTCCTCTGCTGCTTTGTTGGACTCAACTTGGTCATATGCCTTCCTCGCCTTGAAACTTCCTCGGTCTATCACGTACTCGGGTGCAAAGGTGGGTAACGTTCTTCGTGAGGTAACGCCTTCCTCTCGTAGCCCAAACCATTACTATCGATATCCATAATGTGAATACAATGGTGTTCCATCTTCTACCTATAAGCAACTATCTATCTATTTAGTTCCACAAGTCGCCTCCTACGAGGCTCTTCTCTCATCTCACGCAATCGATGTGCGGAGACGAAGAATAATCCACAGCTTACATGCCTCATTTGTCTTCTGAGTTAAGCTACAGTTTAGATTAGATGAGTTGGAATATTTTGAGAGATGTGTAAATAATATTGAGATATGTGAGTTGAGTTGAGATGAATTTGTTTTTAAAAATACGTGTACTTGTTTATAGAGATGAGATGATAATTTTTTTGTTTGAATTTTTTTATAGTACTTGACATGACTTGAGTGGGACCTACGGCCAAAACTCTATTTACGTGAACAAGGCTGGTAGGACAAACACCATTGATGGCTACGGGTTCCCTTGACAATTTTGCCCCCTTCTCATCTACTTCCAATTCACGGACAATGAAAATTGTATTTCTTTGTGGCCTTTTTTTGTTGTGTTATGTTTTTTTTTTCCCGGTTTTTCACGATGGAGATAGAACTGAATCAGCTAGGTATGCATTTCCCCATAATTATTTCAATATTTGCCATTAATTGATATCAAATATGAAATAAAAAATAAAAAATTACATGACGTTTGTAAACAACAATGGATTCATAAAATAAGCTTTATATTTTAAAATAATTGGGTAATATGTTGGGTAATATAACATTAAAATTTAACATTTTACTCGCAACTCAATAATATATTGAGTAAATTAGCAATATCCGTTTATAATAATGCATCCGCACGAAAGCTACAACTTTTTGAGGTTTTTAATTAGTTTATATAATAACACATCCACCACTAAAAATTGTGCACAAAATGACATATACACAACTACTTTTAATTACACATTCAATGACCACCCTATTTTCTCACATAGGCATGGCAATCCCATCTCTTTTTGCCATCATAGCTTCTGCTGCTTCAGTTGTCATTTCGAAAAAACTAGATGGCCTCGTCTCGTCATGAACCGTGTGTTATCAAGAACAGGGAGCTGGACCCTACTCCAATACCGAAATATCTAGTTGTTGGGAGTCATCGTTCTAATTTCATTATGTTGCACACAACATGCTGTCACGATCAGTTGTTGCCGCCCAACAGAATAATGAGGCATTAAGTTTAAAATTTTAAACAGTTTTTTAAGAACCCCAAAAGTGCGTTCTATGATATTACAAAGTGAGGAATGACAGTAATTAAAATAGTATTTGTACCCTACAAATTGACGATGATTATGGCGCTCACTTTTGTGGTAGCTTTATCGAGGATACGGGGGCAAAATCTCCCTAGTGCATGGGAAAGCAGAATCGGCCAAATAATATCTACCTGACAACATAGATTCATACAATTACATTGAGAAGACTTGAAAGGGGAAAAAATGACAAGAAACTAAACATATTAACATTAAATAAAATAAGAAGTATACATTCAGGCGGCCATGAAAATTGGACGGATCCTTGACTCGCCACATGGAGAAAGACACGAGCGTCATGTGTTGTTCCCTCTTATTCGGTGTATACAAATGTGAACTTTATATCAAAGTCACATATACGCAATACATTTTGGGCAACTCGCCCATACCGGTTTCTATATGCCTCATGTACTGAGGCTGGTACTATCGCGTCCATCATAGTGCTGTCCATTGCTCCAACGCATTGCTATCAACTCATAAATAAAATCATATGTGTAAAAAATTATGGTGGATATATTTAATTATGGTTTCAAATCCAATAGTTTGAAAAATAATTATTTGTTGTAAATAACTGAGAGTTCCTTATCTCAAACTACTGTAAATTTTGGTTGCTCCTTACAATATATGGATGTACCTCGTTTGTGAAATTTGGCCTGATAATATGTCTCCCAAGCTAACTTAAGGTCGTCATCACCTTTCTCACATATTTCTTAATTGTTTGGATCAAATGTTGAAATCAGTCACCAACAATTCGTTGGGCCTGTGCGTGGTCCACAGTTAGGCAAAACATCGTGACAGATTCCTCCATGGTCACCGATCGTCTAGAATCACGTAAAAGGTGATTGTTACGTAACAACGAGCATAATGCGCAAAATGTTGATACCTCCATCCGAAACATGTCCTTACAATTATCCGGATGTCCATTCAAAATTCCTATAATGTACTCATCTCTTTGACTACCTATGTAGTGTTGTAGCATTCGACGATGACATCCCATTTGACATAATATGATCCTAATAACAACAACTTGCTCAAGCGCTTCTTGCTCATCACCACTAGAACTCCCTTCATCATCACTACTTACATCTTCTCCACCCTCTACTGACGAATCAGGTTCATCATCCATTATTTCTTACACCTTCAATGAAGCTGTTGTAAAAATTACATTACAATGTTAGAGCTTAAAATTTACAAAATAATATATGGACTGGTAGGAATATGGACGAACCTTGAACGACTTGAAGACGAGGTTAACTTCAATTTTTATTTAGTTTCAAAAAATGAAATAAATAATATAAAGTAGACATAACTTAATTATATAAGGGAATAAGTAGATTATCATATAGCTAGAAAATCTTTGCCATAACGGCATGGAATATGGATCTATAAATAATAGTTCAAACTTCAAGCAACTATCCTCCAAGCCTGCAATATATGTCGGTGGAAATAAGGATAAAATTTTGTCTCAATTTTGCAATGGATGTGGATAGGTGCAATCAAACTACAAAAACCACAGTTTAATTAGAAGATACCCAAGAAAGAATTTATAATATCCACACAATTCACAAACAAATCCCATTTGTCATTGTTGTCGATGGTCGGCGTCGAGCCCTTGCTACGCTTTGATGTGGAAGCTTGAGATCTCTCCTCATAGCACTTCCGTCGTGCTAAATTTGTTTTCATCATCTCACTGATGAAGTTCAATAACTCCTCCTCGACCTGGCTGCTTCGCCCCCTTATTTTGACGACCATGTGACAAGTGTGTCGATGGTCCCGTAGAAGGTATCCCCATGGAAACGTCTATGTCATCAATATCAACCTCCACTCTCGACTGCGTGCCCAGTGGGGTGCCCCAACGTCATATCTCTGCATCAAGCTAAAGCTCCTCGTCACTACTTGGCACTAGTTTGGTTGAAGAGTGATGAAGTGTCCCAGTGGCGACTGACGCGCCAAAAATGGTGCAAAGCTCCGCATACTTTGGGCACCTTGTGTTCCGAAAATACTTCCAGTCTGATTTCACCTAGTTCGAATATATCAAGTTGCTTCTTAGATATTGGTTACCAAGATAATGAAATAAATTGAAGGAAACATGTATTGATGTAGTAACTCGGCTATTTTTTTCGTGTAAGTTTAATTAGCTTACCCTAATGGCATTTGCCCAGTGCTCGTCACTGGCTATCACTGTTTTGGTGTCAGGGTCCCGTCCCATATCCATTTGGCCCATCAGATTGGTGAACTGTCGCTGCCTCTTCTTCCACCTTTGTATTTTGTCATTCACTTGGTTCACATCAGACGCCTTTGCAACCAGAGCAGAAAGGCGTTCAGCATACAAAGCGTGGTCCCTACATGTGATCTTGCTTGCCTGTAGTGCACCATAAACGGTGTCCCCATACATCATCTCAATGAAATTATCCTCCATCCCATCCGCCCATAACTCACGATCAGTGTGTGTATTCTCCGGATCATCCATGTGAAATAGCAAAAACCATATATCAAGGATATATAATACATACATAGCCATATGAAAGGATGATGGATGCAGATGATTGATAAATATGATGGTGTGTTAGGTGAAACGAGCATAGGTGGTAATGCTAGGAAAACAACAAACGAGTGTAGAACTGGCATTGAATAGAATTTAAGTTCAAACTCAATTTGCAGCAGGTTACGTAGTCTGGAAATCCAACGACAGTCAAAGGAGATGAACATGAACGAAATGATAAGACAATTATTTTCAAGAATAATGATTGGGAGGTCAGATTCATATTGAAACTAATTTGTTATTTTGATTGAAAATAAAAATTATTTTGGTCGAAACTAATTTGTTTCCAAGAACACAATGCAGTTTTTGGTTGAACACATTTATATTTTGGTTGAAACTAATTTATTGATATACCTCTCTTATCTTTATTTTTATTGATAAATATTAGCTTGATAAAAGAATGGTAAACTGACATAACAATTATGTAAGAAATCTATCTTGAAGTTACCAAAAAATTAATGGTAATCCGAAAATATTTGATGAAGTTTTGAATGCATTATGTAATATGAATGCCTGGAAATTATAACTATAACATCTGTATTCACAACTAGAATATAATTATAAAAAGTCTTTAAAAGAATCTCAATACCGACTTATAAACTCCAAAGTCTCACCTTTCCTCATTCCCTTGTTACTAAGTTATATATATTCAGCTAGCCCTTATTTTAGCTTTTCTTAACTTGGAAATATCTTCGACTTTTAAGTACCAAGCATCCCTTTTATTGGAATGGGACTACGCATACGTAGGTACCAAATGCTATTGGATTGGTTTACACAAATCATGACCAAACAATAGAGGTGTTCTAGACACACCTATGAGTTTGAGCAGAGACAAAGTGAAAATTCAACTATCTGGCATAACTGTGATTGTATAGCAAGTTAATTTAGATGTCTTCTTCACTCATGTGATGGATAGTCGCACCTTAGCTTACTATGACCAAATATTAGTATGTTTTGTACATTTTCTTCTTGATTAGGTTCCTATTTGATCACTAGAGCTCTGTACGATGTAGTGTGCTGTGAACCACCAGCTCATCAAGGAATTTGGAATGAATGTCTTGTTAAAGATATTGTGGCTGTAGTTCTAGCAGCATTTGCTCTTTATTCAGTCTCAACAATGTATGATCAGATCTATATGACCACTTATTTTACACTTTCAAGGAAGAGTTTGGTTATGGTTATGGTTATGTTTACATTTTCGAAGCATTCTATCGTGTGGGTAAGGGGGAGGAAATGTTTGAATGCTAAATACTTTCTCATTTCTTTTCTTCTTTTTTTTTTTTCCTTTTTTGGCTATCTATGACCAAATGGAATTTGTACAACTGGTACGAGGGCTACAATACAGAACTTTTCCATTATTTTAACAAGCTGATAGTGAGATTGGAAGATCCATGTTCCTTGTAATTCTCCTCCAAAATTACAGTGTAATTAAGAGAGAAAGAGATAGTTGTTGGGTTCATTCTGGTTGTGGGCTCCACACGTGGGCGATGTCAAATATAAGAGAAGTGCTGGGCATCAGCCCAATGCCGCAGCACTCCGTGCTGTTTTTTTTTTTTTTTTTTTCATCCAATACACTTAGTGTGTGGAGGCTGATATAAATAGTAGAGTGTGATTTATATTTTCTCCAAATATAATGGGGTTACCATGTTGCTTGAGTATATTGTTCCTTCATCCCACAACTGTGATGTAAAGCAATTTCTAATTTTTTTTCCCCATGTGAGTGTGCTTT
Source organism: Juglans mandshurica (assembly GCA_022457165.1). Classification (NCBI taxonomy): domain Eukaryota; kingdom Viridiplantae; phylum Streptophyta; class Magnoliopsida; order Fagales; family Juglandaceae; genus Juglans; species Juglans mandshurica. The sequence goes on along the minus strand of CM039619.1, from coordinate 19,903,412 downwards.
TGTTCTGGGTGTACATTGCTTGTTTATCATTTTCATTAATGAATATTCTTTTTTCAGGTTCCTCATGTTATTTGCATTATTTATCAGTTGATTGATATCTCTGAAGACGGTTTTGTAAGTTTTATTTTAATAATCTTTACTTGCCACTTTTTGGCAATGTTGTCCCGCAATCACTACTGGGGAATCTATGATGGGACCATTAATAATGAAACTTGCATTTTTCTAAGTAATGAAGGCTGCATAAACTTGTTCTGTTTATTTTCTTCAACTTGGCATCAGCTGTAGATAATGTTTATTCGTTGCTTAGTGAATAATTTATGATAGGACCAAATGAGAACTAGTGTACCTATGTATGCGTAGTGCTCCCCAATATTCAATTAGCAAACTCAAAACTCAAACTCAAAATTCATTAGCAAACTCAAACTCAAAACCACTACATTACAACACCATAGCATTTTTGTGTGCACAAACAGCCCCACCTTGGCAAAAGTTCTTGAGGAAGTTTCCTCTCCTGCATGGCAGACCAGCCTCTACCCTTGGTAGCCCCCAAATAGTTCCTTGATGGGAGATAAATGCCCACCTCACCACACCCTCCATACCTCACGGCAGCAGCAACAATCATTCTCCCTCACAATTCTTCACTTTTTGTAGCATAGACACCTCCAATCAAAGGGTCATTCAAGCCCATACCTTCCCCCTCCAGAAGTTTAGAGTTGTTCAAGATACTTCACTTTATTTCATCACTTTTTCATCCCGTTCTTAGAGAGAAACCCTTAAGAGCTCTCTGACCAAGCTAATAGATTCTTGGTTCGAAATTTTTATGGAGTATTATTAACATGAGTATATGAATGTTTATTGGCGATTTGTTACATAAGTAAAACTTTTGATAAAAGATTTTCTTAGATTTAGAAAGTTAGAAATTAAAAGAGGAAAAACAGTTTCGGTTTTGAGAAGGATCGAATATTTTGTGGTTTAATCTTACTTCAATGCACTACAAGAAAAACAATCTTTCCCAGGGCCAATAATTGCCTGAAATAACCCATAATATCACCGCATTTAATCTTTCCCAGTGATTTATACTGTGCTGAATGTTCGTCGCAATTGTTTACTCAATTATAAGTTGAGCCATCGAACTGCAAAAATCGTCACAATAAGTGATTATTTTTAGCGATTTTCTTGTTGCAAATACCGAAAAAATTCGTCGCCACTGAGATTCAAAGTACAACGTTAAATTGTTGGGAGAACTTGTTTCCAACGTTTCTTAACAGTCGCAAATACCATTAAAATCACCACAAATAGTCAGTTATTATTCGCAGCGTTTTGGAAAATCGTCGTAATGAACATTTTCTGGCGTTTAAAATCACTGCAACAAATTTTAGCAGGGACTTTTGATCGCCACGGTTAACTCAACCACCTTTATTTATTTTTTCACAGCGAACTTAATTCGTCGAAACTGTATTTGTAGCAAATATGTGCTCGCTGGTAAAAGTATTTTGGCCTACTATTATTTTTTTGCGTCCAACTGCATTGACCGCAAAAGAGATTAACCACCTTTATTGCATTTTCATGGCGAACTAAATTTTCCGGAATTGTATTTGTAGCGAATACGTGCTCACTGGTAAAAGTATTTTGGCCTACTATTATATTTTCACGTCCAACTATATTTGCCACAAAAATAAATATGTAATCTAAAACTTGTTCCCGACAAATTAAAAATCGCCGCATATGGCAAAAAATTCCTGGCTAGTTCACAAAATGCATCCATTTTTTGGGTACCTAATTTCCTGTTCAAACTCACTTACAATATTCCCAAATACTACAAACAATACATCATAACTGATAATTCGTGCACGCTGGTAAAAGTATTTTGGCCTACTATTATATTTTCACGTCCAACTATAGTCGCCACAAAAACAAATATGTAATCTAAAACTTATTCCCGACAAATTAAAAATTGCCGCAAATGGCAAAAAATTCCTAGTGCCTAGTTCACAAAATGCATCCATTTTTTGGGTACCTAATTTCCTGCTCAAACTCACTTACAATATTCCCAAATACTACAAACAATACATCATAACTGATAATCCAAATAATACTTTAATCCAATGCTGAGCAAATAGCAACTTTAATACCATATAAATTCAATCATCCAATACAGCAGATTAACAAAATGGTCGTCGTCTCTGTTTAGAGTTTTCTCTCTGGTTAGAGTGTAGTCCCTAGAAGGTCTGGAGATCTGAAGAGGGGATAATGGATGATGATTTAGCTAGACAGTGGGAAGGACTAAGTCTTACTGAGAAGGAAAAAGAGGAAGTGATCTTGGAAGAAAACTCATCTGAAGTAGCTGAACAATATGGCAAGTTTTGTCTGCTGGTTATGATCATAGCTGAGAAACCAGTAAATAGAGAAGCATTCAAATCCACAATGGCCAAGATATGGAAATGTGAGAGCTGGTTCAAGTTCTCAGAAGTAGGTACAAACAAGTTCCTTGTGGAGTTCAATAAAGAGGAAGATCTGCAGAAAGTTATCAAGGGTAGGCCCTGGTCCTTTGACAGATGGCTACTATGCCTGCATGTTTTCGAAGGGAATAGGTCCATAAATGAAGTCCTCTTCAATAAAGAGGAATTCTGGGTGCAGGCATACAATATGCCATTTTCAAGCATGACCTACGATGTTGGTGCTTAGATTGGAGGATGTATTGGACGAGTGCTAAATGTCCAGGTGGATGATAGAGGGATTGGTTGGGGGAAATTCTTAAGAATAAGGGTGGAAGTCAACATATTAGAAGCGCTGCCAAGGGGGGTGTTCTTATCATTAGCAGGAAAAAAGACTTGGATTCCCTCGGCTTCCCACCTTCTGCTTTAAATGTGGGGTGATCAAACATGCCAAATCGGGATGCTTGATAAGCTCACTTGGAGACAGTAAGCTACAATATGGTCCATGGCTGCGAGCCCCAACATCAAAGGATAGTGAGATCCTTTACAAAACTCATGGCAAAGCAGATACACAGGAACATGCAGAAGGTTAGTCATGGAGGAAGGAGAAGGAGGTCAGGGATGATGGTCAGGAAATCAAGGCCAAAGCAGCAGCTAAAATCCCGGAAACGTGCAAGATTGATGGTGACAACACAGGTGGTGAAAAGGCTACTGATACGCTGATTTCTCCTAGGTTGGCTACAACTCCAATCCAGCAGTCTGTTAAGGTAAGCCCCTATGTACTTAACTTGGAAAGTCCAGAGTTGACTCCTCAATTTGAGGAAGTCTGTTCCATGCAAGGTATCGAGGTATGCACTAAGAGTGAAATAAGAAACTCAGAAAAGGACAAAATCCAAAAGGCAGGCCTGGGCCTTGAGGGTTGTCTGGACCTAAGAGCCCAAGCATCTTCCTTGGCCCATTTCGTCTCGGGCCAGGTCCAGGAACTGGAGAGGATTAAAACTAGAGTAAGTTGGAAAAGGAAAGCAAGGAACAAGATTTCTGGAAGACCTGCAACTGGGCTTGAGGAGAACAAAGCAAAAAGCCTAATAGGGAACAAAAGAATTATCACTAGATCGATGGCAGAAGGGGCAGTGCATGATCTGAAGAAAACAAAACATGGGATTTCTCATATGAATTTCTCTGGCAGAATTGAAATGGTGGAGGTTGTGAACCAGCCCCACCAATCGCCATGAGTTGCCTAAGTTGGAACTGCCGAGGGCTTGGGAACCCTCGGACTTTGAATAATCTGCACATTATGGTGCAAAATAAGTTCCCACATTTTGTTTTCTTAATGGAAACAAAGTGCAACAGAATTAAGGTTGAGACAGTCAGAAGAAAGCTAAACTTTGGAAATAGTTTTGTGGTGAATTCAAAAGGCTCATGTGGAGGTTTGGCCTTCCTGTGGAAAGAAGAAACAGAAGCTGAAGTATTGTCATATTCAAATAATCACATATCCTTGATGGTGAAGGAAGGGAGAGCTGGTGATCACTGGGTTCTCACAGGCTTCTATGGCAGCCCTATTACTTCTAAGAAACATGAAAGCTGGCAAATAATGCAGGCTCTTACACCTCCAAGCAATATAGGTTGGCTCTGTGTGGGTGACTTTAACGAGATTTTAAGGTATGATGAAAAGTGGGGAGGGCCATTGAGACCTTACAAACAAATGGAGGCATTCAGTGAGGCAGTTGGAAGGTGTGGGCTCTTTGACATGGGATATTATGGTAGTAAATTCACCTGGTCAAATGGGAGGCATGGCAATGCTTTCACTAAAGAAAGGCTGGATAGAGCTTTTTGCAATAATGTTTGGGGAGGGAAGCATGCTAACTCGAGAGTTTATACTCTTCCAGCCCTTAATTCAGATCATAGGCCTCTGTGGATTGTGAAGGACCTGATGCACACTTATGCTGTCAGACAACATAGGCCTTTCAGATATGAGGCTTGTTGGAACCTAAAGGAGAACTGCCTTGAAGTAGTGGAGGAAGCGTGGAGGTTACCTAGAGTAGCAACAAACAAAATGCAATTCATTGTTGAGGGGCTTAAGTCTTGCAAACAGAAACTATCTCAGTGGAGTAAACAGCATGATGGCAGCTTTAAGAAAGAAATCAACCAACAAATGGACATCCTTTCAAACCTTCAAGACAGAAACAGGGGCCTTTTAAATGAAGAGATCAAACAAGCTCAACAAAGGGTGGACACATTATTGGAAGTTGAAAACCTCAAATGGAAACAAAGAGCCAAACAGAAATGGTTGAAGGAAGGTGATAGGAATACAAGTTTTTTTCACCAGTGTGCATCACAAAGGAGGAAAACAAATGAGATCAAAAAGCTCTTGGATAACAACAATGAAGAAGTCACTTCAATGGAGGGCATCAACACTCTTTTTCAGGATTATTTCACAAGTATTTTCACAACTTCCAACCCCAGCAGCCCTTTAACATGTATTGAATCATTGGAACCCAAAGTTAGTGAAGCTCAGAATGAGCTCCTGACCAAGCCTTACTCAGTCCAGGAAGTAGAAGATGCTTTATCTCACATGAATGGATTAAGCTCCCCGGGGCCAGATGGCTTCCCTGCCTTATTCTATCAACAACATTGGCAAGTGGTTGGAAATCAAGTATGTGAAGCAGTTCTGAATGTTCTTAATTCGAATGGCAGTTTGGACAGTATCAACAACACTTTCATAGCCCTTATTCCAAAGAAGAAGACCCCAATGATTGTTACAGATTTTAGGCCAATATCCCTTTGTAATGTACTCTATAAACTCATATCAAAAGTCATAGCAAATAGACTTAAAAAGGTGCTGCATGGCATTATTTCTCCTTCACAATCTGCCTTTATTCCTATCAGACTTATTGCAGATAATGTTGTGGTAGCTTTTGAAGCTTTACACACAATGAATTGTAAAATGACAGGGAAAGAAGGTTACATGGCTTTAAAATTGGATATGAGCAAGGCCTATGATAGAGTGGAATGGAGTTTCTTGAGGGCAGTCCTCTTAAAGCTGGGATTTGGCAGCAAATGGGTGGAATTGGTTATGAAGTGTATTGAAACTGTTTCCTATGCTCTATTGGTGAATGGTGTCCCTCAACCTGAATTCTACCCTACCCGAGGTCTAAGACAAGGTGACCCATTATCACCTTATCTTTTTATACTATGTGCTGAGGCCTTGAGCAACTTAATTTACAAAGCTGAAGAAAACAGATGGTTGCATGGAGTTCCTGTTGCAAGGAATCTGCTAAGAATAACTCATCTCTTCTTTGCAGACGATAGTCTTTTGTTTTACAAGGCCAATGTAGTTGAATGGGGTAGGCTGATCAACCTGCTGAGAACGTATGAATTGGCTTCTGGCCAAAGATTGAATCTAGAGAAAACCTCTATTATGTTCAGCAGAAACACAGCAAGGGTCACCCAAGAGTACATCCTGTCAATAGCTGGAATAAGGTCAGCTAGGCCATATGAAAAGTATTTGGGTTTGCCTTCTGTTGTGGGTAAACATAGACTTAAATCATTCAAAAGCATTCTGGACAACATCAGATCGAGACTCAGCAACTTCAAGGTTCGAGCACTATCACAGGCTGGGAAAGAAATACTGGTGAAAGCAGTCATACAATCCCTCCCTACATACACTATGAGTGTATTTAAACTACCAAAAACTTTACTTCAAGCCATAAACAGCGTTATACAAAACTTCTGGTGGGGTCAACAAGAAAAGGAGCACAAGATTCACTGGATCTCATGGAAGGGGGTTTGGGATTTAGGGATTTAGAATGTTTCAACATGGCAATGCTTGCCAAGCAATGTTGGAGATTAATCCAAGATCCCAACTCTCTAATTGCCAAAGTTCTCAAAGCCAAATACTACCCCTCTCTGACCTTTCAGACAGCAAAACTTGGCTACAAACCCTCCTTTGTATGGAGGAGCCTGATGGCTGCAAGGCATGTAATCGAGGATGGATCTTTCTGGAGGGTAGGCACTGGGTTAGAAATCAATATATGGGGAGATAAATGGCTGGATCATGCTAATCCAAGGAGGGTTACCAGCCCAGTGAAGAACCTAGAGGAGAATGCTAAAGTTGCAGCCTTAATAGATCCTGAGTTAAAGAGGTGGAAACAAGAACTGATCCAGGCCACCTTTGAGGAGAGGGAAGCTCAATTGATCCTGGAGACCCCTATCAGTGCTATGGCTACCGGGGATAGAATCATATGGCATGGTACAAAAGATGGCTCATTCACAGTGAGGAGTGCTTATCACTTGGTAAAGGACAGGGAGATGGCAGCTCATGGACAAGCATCAACTAGCAATGGCCTCAAGGAGGTATGGAAAAAAATCTGGAAGATGGATGTTACACCAGGAGACAAAACCTTTCTATGGAGAGCCTGTCATGAGGCACTTCCCACTCAGTCCAACCTATTTAAAAAGAAGGTGGTGAGTGATCCTCTATGCCCAATCTGCAATAGGGAAGAGGAAAGTGTGCAACATGTGCTGTGGAGCTGTGAAGCAGCAAAGGATTTGTGGAGTCAGTGCTCCAAAAAGCTACAGAAATGCTCCATTTCTAGCTTCTCAATGTTAATACTCTTTGATACATTAACTAAGGCATTGAATCAAGAGGAACTACAAGAGTTTGTGATTATAGCAAGGAGGATCTGGTGGAGAAGGAACTCTTTCATTTTCAAGAAAGGTTTTACACATCCTAACCATATATCGTTAGAGAGGCAAGAGCTACTCTAAACATGATGGCAGAAAAGACCCTAGACCAGTGTAATACCCAAGCTATTCCCATGGTGATCTATTGGCAAGCCCCTCCAGTGGACTGGTACAAAATTAATTGGGATGGGGCAGTAGATAAAGATAAGGGGCAGATTGGTATAGGAGTGGTTGTTAGAGACAGATTGGGACAGATTATTGCAACACTGAGGCAGCAGGAAAAGCTCTACCCTGACCCTCTACTAGCTGAATCATACGGGGCTCTTCAAGCAATTAAGTTAGCAAGGGAGATTGGTTTGCATCAGGTCATACTCGAAGGTGATTCACTGCAAGTCACAAAAGCCTTGGTCGAAGACAGAGAAGCATTGAGTAGTTCAAGCATGTTCTGTAGTGAGGCTAGATATTTTCTTAAGCAGTTTGCAAAATGGGAAGTTTCTCATGTAAGAAGGAATGGCAATCACATAGCCCATTTACTTGCAAAAGATGCTCTCTTCATTACTGATAAAATTGTAACTATGGAGGATCCTCCATCTTGTATTGCTGCCTTTATTTAATGGAATGGTTTTAAGGTTTTCTTCAAAAAACAAAAAAAAAAAAAAACAAAATGGCCGTTAAATTCTTTTATATTTTTTTATGGACAACCAGATTCAATTATCAAAAAGTTAAGATTATGAAACGATAGCCTTTTGATATTATAGAAAAAGGGTCGATAATAAAAGAATGAAAAACGATATTTATCATCAAAATTAACTTTCGCACAACTAATGTGCAGCTTAGGACGTGCCCACACAACACCTTTTACAATCCAATCCAAACCAATCTTAGTTGTCACATTGTATTTTGCTGTTTCTTCTCTTTACCAATGTTTGCTCCTCTATTATTTTAGCATTTCTGGACATTAAAAGAGAAAAATAAAGGTGATGAGAATCATGGTCTATGTTTATAAATCTACGTGCTAAGCGGTGTTTCTAGTTCAATAATTTTATATTTCAAAGGTTTTCTATAACTTCAAAGAACGAAATTGTTGACGCATCAGAAATTGGAGAAAAAATGAATTGGCATTTCATTTTTGTCAAAGATTAGAAGGGTGAATGAAGGCCATGTTGAACTTTGGGAAACCAACTCCCACATTTCTTTGATCTCCCCACCTTGCCAAATATTGACATGTTCAAGCAAGTAAAAGTTTGACTAAGACTAGGTGACTAAAATGATAGAGTTTATCCTATCATTAAGTTTGTAATTATAGATGAATGTAAAATAATTATTTACTTTATCTCTAACAATATTGAGTTTATCTAGAAGTCTTAAGAGGTTGTTTAGATAAGTCATCTATGTGAAATTCGAGTCCATAAGGATCTGCACTTATCCAAAACAGAAGTTGAACAGAAATCAGTTACTATAGAGAAGAGTTATCGCGACATATCAGCAATCCGTCAGGAAACGTTCTCGCGCTGTCTCTGCCGTCAGCAGAAACTTACTTCAACTGGGACTCTTTTCAGATTGTTTATTTAAAGGATCCTACTGGTTAGGATCCATAGAGATTCAGATCTTTATATTTTCTAGAGAACTTTCTAGTGAATATTTTAGTGAGAAAATTCCTTAGAGAATTTTCATACTGTTTCTCTCTAGTGTTTTATATCTCTTTTTGAGTGCGTGCATACTCCATGTTGGAGAATTGATTGGTCGAGTTTCAGCCACTAGAGTTCTAGGAGAAAAGCCAATATTTGAAAATCGTTAGAGGTTCTAGCTACTACTGTGGTAGAAGACAAATGAGTCATTTGTCTGGTCAAGTAAGAGTGTCAATTGACAAAGGTTTTGTAATTGAACTTTACTTGTAATTAATTTTCAAATAATAAAATTGACTTTTCTGGGTCTGGCTACCTTGTAGGGTTTTACCTTTAAAGAGTTCTTTAAAGGGTTTCCTTTCGATACTAATCTTGGTGTTACGCACTTCGTTTATTTTATATTATTGCTTAATTAATAAATTAATTACATATTTGACGACTAACCAATTTGTTGAGTGAATTGGTAGATATTTTCGTTGCGTTACATGGGTACTTGGGTAATTTCAATTGGCATCAGAGCGTAGTTCACTCATTCGAGTGTGATCTGTGTCCCTGTAGATCATGTCGTCATCATTATATGTCCCGTCACACTTTGATGAGGAAAGCTATGCTTATTGGAAAGTTCATATGAGGATTTTCCTAAAGTCTTTAGATGAATGCGTGTGACATTAAGCAGCAGGACTACTTGCATGTTCTTGCATTCTTTGCATGTCATTAGTCTAGGACATACATTTTTGTTTAGTTTTTGTTTTTCATATTAAAATACATTATTTTTATAGTTTCTTTTTATTTTGTTTTTGGGAAGTGCATGCTTGATATATCAATGGTTTGAGCGCACGTGTTCTCACAAAATAAATTTTTTTAACTTATTCTTCTCTCTACTTTGTGCAGTCCACTTTGTGCATACTAACCCTATGAGTCATCTTGACAAAGTTCATTTACAAAGTACTATGAGGAACCTATATGTATGCACATTATCATAGAGGGAGTTCATGCCTTGAATTGACTAATACTAGTTGAACCTAGTACAATAATAGAGAGATCTTCCATTGCCAAACACAAATAGTTGATCCATATAGAAAAAATCGGTGTTATATCATTACGAAAAAATACAAACACCATACACGGATCTATCCCTTAAGTCCTTATAAAAAAAATTGTGGCTCAAATCATTGTAGAAAGAGATGAGCAACAAAAATGGACATTAAAAAAAAAAAAAGGGTTGTGCAAACTAGTGTTTGGAGGAGATACTCATGTATCTAGGCCCTAGCATAAAGTTTGACTTTTGAGATGAGTGACAATCTCTTGAGAGCATCTATAAGAAGAAAATACTCATGAATAAATTTATCAAAAATATATTGAAGAGAAAAAGAAATAAAGAGTTAATTTTCTCTATAAGTTTGCTCACTCGCATACTCACATGAACTTTGACATTGATGATCTTATGAGGTGTGAACATCCATGGTGATTGTTACAAATAAGAGGATGTACTCTATTGAATTTTTTTTTGTGAGTGACACTATGTTTGAACTAAGAAGCATCTAGGCATGTTACTTGCCCCATTGCTTATATATATAAAAATAAAGATTTTGTTACATTTATATTTATTTATTTATTTTAGTTTATATAAAATAAATAAAATGGTGAAAATATAAAACATATTATTTTTATAGTAGTTTGGTATGTTTTATTTTTTGTGATTTTGCATTTTGATGCACAAGTCTGGAAGGTATGTTTCTGTTGGTCTAAGAGTTTAAGTCCCAATGGGACTTTGAGTTGTGATGGCTTAGCCATGTGCTTACCATGTGAGTTAACTAAGTCTCAGACTTAGTTGGAATTTGGAAATAAGTCGTGCCCCCCACCCCCCGATATTTTAGTCTTCACTCACCAATGGTTTTCTCATTCTCTTCGTGTCCTAGACAAACACCACTTCTCACACTTATCGCGTCCTACTTCCTCATTGTTTAGAATTTGCATAGACCTTCTTGACTCCTTGATTTCGAGTCTCTGTAAGTGTACTTCACATCTATATCCTCTCCCATTTTCATTTTAGGGCTCAGCGCACATGCATTTTGGGTGTACTTATATTTGTTTTGATTTGCGAATTGGAACATGAAGTTTTTTATTTTTTATTTTTTTTATTTTTTATATTTGGATGTGAAGAAGTAGATTGTTTGAAGTGGGTCTGTTTTTGTTCATGTACTCAGGAAGGATTTTTTGTGGTTGATGCTTTATACATTTCGATTTTCATGCTATGCCCACCAAGTGTTTATTTTTATGTCTTAACTAAACTATTTCATTCATTTTGTCATGATTTTACTTGCATTCATGCTCATACATCAGGTGCATTTAATCCATGAAAAGTTGAGGCACTTGGAGTTGTTCATCATGTCTTTCTTAGTGTCTTCATCTTAGCTCACATAAGTGATTTATTATCTTATGATTCTTATCAGATCAGTGACAAAAATGGAGAGTATTAGAGGAGCAGATTGATTTATTTTGGTATTGTGAAATTTAGGGGAGTTGAATGAGTAAGTGAAGTAAGTGTATTGCTGGAAATAAAAATAAAAATAAAAATTGAGGGGGAGCAGCAGAATATTGAGGGGGAGCAGAAAAATATTGAGGAGGAGAACTAAGTATTGAACATGGTTATTGATGATGACTAGAATACTATTTTAGTAGGTTTAGATTATGTCTAAATTTTGATTTTGTTGAGACTAACTTCAAAGAGTGTTCTATGTCATTTCTTCTCATTACTGTATTAAGATTTTTTTCACGAGATCTTGGTCTGCTAGTTGTGTTTGTCTCCAAGTACACTTTACATTCATCAAGTTGGTTTTGTCACCAATCCGCCAAAGGGAGATATTGTAGATGCAAGACATTCCTTAAGTTGACTTTGTCACCAATCCGCCAAAGGGAGAGATTCTGCCCGTCGGCAGAATCCTACTTCAACTGGAACTATTTTCAGATTGTTTATTTAAAGGGTCCTATTGGTTAGGATCCATAGAGATTCAGATCTTTATATTTTTAGAACACTTTCCAGTGCATATTTTAGTAAATTTTCATACTGTTTCTCTCAGATAGTGGTATTTGAGTATGAGAAAATTCTTTTGATGTTTTATCTCTCTTTTTGAGTGCATGCATACTCCATGTTGAAGAATTGATTGATCGAGTTTCAACCACTGTAGTTCTAGGAGAAAAGCCAATGTTTGAAGATCGTCAGAGGTTCTGGCTGCTACTGCAGTAGAAGACAAATAAGTCATTTGTCTGGTCAAGTAAGAGTATCAATTGACAAAGGCTTTGTAATTGAACTTTACTTGTAATTGATTTTCAAATAATAAAATTGATTTTTTTGGGTCTAGCTGCCCCGTAGGTTTTTACCTTTAAAGAATTCTTTACAGAGTTTCCCTGCGATACCAATCTTGGTGTTACGCACTTCATTTATTTTATATTATTGCTTAATTAATAAATTAATTACATGTTTGATAACTAACCAATTTGTTGAGTGAATTGATAAATATTTTCGTTGCGTTACAGGATATTTGGGTAATTTCAAAAAGTACCGAAAACTAATGACAGAATTCAGCTCTTACATGAGTTGTATGATGACAACATTAGATGATTTATCATTTCACATGCCATCACTTAAGTTCTCTTAGAATTCCATTTAAAAGTTGGTAGTAAATAAATATTCAGTAATATTTGTACCTTTCCTTCCCATCACTTGTTGAAGCTGGCGAAAATTACCATGGTTCTAGTGAGATTTCATCCACCAGAGAGCTCATGCAAGAGCTCTCCTGTCCATTTGAAGAATCCAATTCTACTCTCTAAACGAGATTACCAATTTACCAGCAGATCCATCATTCCCTAAACACATGCAATTTTTCCTCTAGAGGCATATATAACTCATCCAATTCTAAGACACTTTTTTCTTTCTATCTTAATTATGTCCTTCAAACATTAACAAGTTTAGTATTAATTAGTAGATTGTGATATTACAAAAGCTCAAGCTGTTCAAGCTAATGACAATATAGGTAGATGTAATCATTTCATTTATGTTTTTAAATACACATGCATCCTCTGTAAATTGGATGAGAGTTTTAGAACATAAGATATAAATCCATTAACTTCTCATTTGCCTTCAACTTCAAAAATCTGAAGACTTTTTTCAAATTTTGGATGTAATTTTTTTCATCCATCTGTCATGGCTAACTAAGAAAGAGAATTCTCTATCTTATTGAAAGCCATAATATTTTTAAATACTTCGAACTATTACATACTCTATATGGAATGTAGATATGAATAATGACAGATTCATGACTTTGGTTTAGTATTTGGTTTGAGGGGTTGCAGGTTTGAGGGCCAGCATTCGAGATCTAATTAATTAGAAGCCAACTAGAAAAGAGTCACAACAAGAAGTTGCCCTTTTGTAGCTCTTGTTTTTGGAACTGAGTCTTGACTCTTGAAAGGAAACACGACTTCTTTTATAGCCTCAGAACATACTGCAGTGGAGACTACGATTAAAATACATTAAAAATCAATAATAAATAGTCCTCATCTCCCCAACGAAAATCATGAAAATCTACTTGAGTATAAAATAGCAAAACTCGCAACAGGGAAGAGCCTGTGCAATGAAAGCGGAAACTGAACATTTAGATCATACAAACCTCACGTGTCTCGTACCATCATTGTTTTGTGTACTTAAACTAGGCCTATTTATACTTTCGTATCAATAAAAGTCTGACTTGTATATCCTATATAAAAATTAAAAGAAGATCGTAGTATTTGGATAGAAGTCCATACTAAAAGTAAATCACTACGGGGAATGAAGACATCACCTGATCGGTTAGCCTCCTGTGAATTTTTGCTTGGGATCCATTTTGGTCAAACATAAGACAAAAACAAGTCCCCGGTTCATCTCACAGTCCAGCTTTCCAAGAAGATTCCAAAAATCCAAGTCACATATTAGGCTCTGCCGTCAGGCTACCCCTCCCATTCATACCATGTGCATACATGTATTAATTATGCTTGTACAACAAGTTACCAAATTTGGTAAGCATGCCACTACACCCAATCATAAGTATAAAGAAGGCGGTGTCTTAGATACTTACATGTTTGATATTACCAGTGCGGCCTAATATCGTCTCATGTAGTTTGTATATATTATCATACATATTTAAGGATATTATCTTGGGCCAAAACATCTCTTTTCCCAACCCGACTTGCTCCCACAAAACATTTACATATAGCCTCCCATTGGATACATATATATATATATATATATATATATATATATATTGTCAATCTACCATCTTAGGCCAAAAATGCACCCAAAACTTCCACAAAAAAACCTTCACATATGTTTCCACAAAAATATGCTCACCGAGTCTCTTGAAGAGACTCACTGAGAGACAGGTTAGCAACGAAGAAAGCCCTCAACATACGGTCGGTAACCCGCATGTTTGCCCTCATTGCCTCCATCTCACTCTTGGAAGATTCAACCTCTTCTTATGTTTTTCAATCAAAGCTATGTACTCTCTCTCTCTCTCTCTGGTGCCAATGAGCGTTGTCTTGTAGACTCTGGGATCACCATCCCTCCCAATCCTCTTGCATAACTTGGTCGATGACCAAGTACCTTCCTAAAGAGACACCCGTTGCTACTTCATCAGTTCGTTTCTCTGGTTCTAGAGTATCCAGCCAACCATATCCTTCTGCAATAGGAGATAATGAATCGATTAACGACAATTATGTGCTAATAATGCATTTTTAAGATTCAACCTGATAAATAGAACCAACATTGCATTTAGCAAATATTAGTTATGCTAGAATATACTCACATAAACGTCTTCGGTGGTAGGTGTCACAAATTTATCATTCTTCTTGGACCAGTGGGTTTCCTTGTAGAAGTCCACCAAATTCGCCTTTTCAGCACGCTACATGTGTGTGGTATTTGCATATGTAGCATGTTCAATTAGATAACATTTTCCCACACGGTATGGATAGCTTAATCACTAATAAATAGACTAACCAAGCAAATGCTATACAAGACTTATCTCATGACAATATGAGATAAACGATGTGTGCATAGCATACCAATTCGCAAAAATCAGGCGAAAATTAACATTATGTGTGTGTGTGGTTGCCATGATATGAGCTTATAATTGGGAAATGTGCTATGTGGGGGATAATTTACTCCAAACCTTATACCTTCTGTTCTAGAATCCTCACAAAGGATTTACGACCTGTTGTGAGGTTAATTTTCATTAGCTTTCTATTCTCCCGGTTTTGACTTGATATTTTTTGCCATGAAAAACCATCAACAAAAGCAAAATTACACAGAATAATGAATATTCAATCAGGGCGTGACTTATTACCCAACTTGTCCGGTTTGGATTGAACACCCAGAATGCTTGAAGGCCTCGCTACCCCATCTACCATAGAGCTTAAACCAAACGAGGGGGCTGACCAAACTAGTCCCAGTCGCCAATGCTTCGTCATGGCTGCCATATGATATATCTTATGCAATTCGTGGTGGAATGCATTAAAGCGCTTACGAAGCTGTTTAGTCACTATCAATCGATGGTTCTCTAATTTCCAATCTAATTCAAAATCATCCTACATATATAATAAAATTTAGGGTGATCACTTGTGAATTATACTACGAGTAATGTGAAACCATCAACATCAAAGTATAAAAGTCTTACCCAAACACGATCGATTAACTCATCCTTATGCGCTTGGGGCACATCACTCCATCTAGGGTAGCTCATGTCGCAGTGATATTTAACTATCCATGATACACGTGTTGTAAACATGGAAGCATTCTCACAGCACAATGTTGTTTCTCCATTATTTATCTTTAACAACACTTTTCCATGCTTCCGCAATTTCTCAAATTCGGTGCACTTCGTGGGCCCACGTCCACGTCTTGTTTGTGCCTGTAAACCAGGCACAAAAGAGACATCCTCACCTGTATGACATAATAACAATAATGTCTGGTCAGGGGTCTCATTTGTTTAAGTTATACTTACACACCAATGATAAAACTCAGTCTTTATTAAAAAATCTCGCAAATCAATGTTTTGAATACCATACCAGACGCCATACCGATCAAGGTACGAGAATGAAATATTTCGCTACCGATACCGTTTTGAGATAGTCGATATATGAATAAATTATATATATAAATTATATTCCAAAATAATAGTCTATATATGAATAAATTCTATATAAATACATATTTATATAAATTATAAATAGTCTAATCTGAATTGGGGGTCAAAAAACAAGCTTCTAGTTTGAAAAAATGAAAAAATAAAATAAAAAATTGAAGGCCGAAATACAGGCCAGTACGGCCAGTATTTGGGCTGGTACGAAATATATATGATACCTGTACCAACCCAATGGCTGGTACGGCAAATACCGACCGTACCGGCAGATACGGTATGAGATTAAAAACAATGCCACAAATGTCGACTATACCGATTTGAACTCTATCAGGCTCGATTCTCCCCTCGGGGAGGGTTCTCTATTAGCCTTGGCCTTCGGAATTGGGTTCGCACACAGAGGCTCCCATGGATGGCTTGGGGGCTGGGTTTCATCATCTGAGCTGGCTTAATCAGCCACTCATGGGCTATGGTATGAACTAATATGGACTCCGCGTGGCTGGCATGCTCGACATGAGTACGGCACAAATCTTCTAACACGGATTCCTCGGCCTCTGGGCAAACCTTGACCATTGTCTCCCACCAGGTGACCTACATTTAAACGACATTTCATTTATGTTAGGATCATATCTAACACAAAAATAGACTACCCCAAATAGCTCACTCGCGGTGGAATAGTAAACCGTCATTTTTCGCCCCACCTGAGATGTAACAATAACAAACATGAATTAAATGAAGCTGGTTAGAAGAAATATAATCTCACCTTGCAATAAGATAATGCATTAAAATAATGATGGGTGTCCAATATATTAGTGCACTAGACAAGACTAAGACTAGTTTAATTACATATGGGATACTGTTTTGGATTGAAACATGTGAATTGCTTAGGAAAATTGAATCTGCTGCATAATAGACTAGTCTTAGTAACTTTCTAGCATCATTTTACCTAATGGAAACAAATTTGTTCATTTACAGCACAAGAAAACCTTGTGTTTCTGGGAAATTGGTTAAAAAACTCCCAAAGTACAAAAAACAGCAATTTGATCAACATTGCAATTGGACCCATACACTTTTGAAGAATTGGATTTTGACCCTTTTCGAAATTACCAAGACTGGCAAACTTACATGAAGTTCTACTACTCTAAATATATATTTCAAGCCTTAAAATATGATTAGCACATCCACCATTTCAGAAACCCCAAAAATCTGAGTTTTTTGGCTTCCACATTTAACTGTCAGATTTGAATAAAACCAGAAAAATAATCCAACAGCAAAAAATATGAATTATATGTATATAGTCATATATATTAAGTGCATGTGTTTAACAGATTTACATGGAAATTAAGCATAGAAATTTATTTACTAGACAGACCAGTAGCAATAGTCCGTTTTATACTCAATATAATATATATACTCCTATATATGAGTAAACCAACAGCAAAAAATCTGACACTAGCCATTTGTGAAAAGAAAAAGGATCACTTCCTTCTTATATAAAGGCACCATTCTCTGTTCAAGAAGTCAAAGACAAGAAGCAGACAGAGTGCAAATGAATCCAGGCCAGCCTTTGGTGGAAGACAACCAATATGCAGGATATGTTACTGTCAAAATATATCATGGAAGAGCAATCTTCCACTGGTTTATTGAAGCAACAAAGACGTCAATGAGTGAAATTGGGGAAACAACAGTATAAACCAGCGACGTACTGGTTTATTACTTAACTAGAAGGCCTCAAGTCGAAGTGGAAAATTTTCTGTGGGGAAACTAAGGTGAGACAGATTGGTTCTAAAAAGTGGTTGAGATAACACTGGTATATTCTTATTCTCGTATCCTTTGTTAATAATAATTGACTACACCAACAAATGTAGGAGCTGATTTTGCATATTTGAGACACATAATCAACAAATATTTTCTATAACAATAATCGACAATAATCGAGGGAAAGAGCACCACATGGGGGCTAATTGGATCCCCCAAATATGCTTGTATGGAAAATGAGGAGAGGCATGAAAGTGAGGAGTTAAAACAACTAGTCCTGATTCACTTATACAGAAAACATTTCCAAGAAGGCACAGCTTAGAGATGAAATGCAGTACAGAAGGCTAAGGAAACCATTTTCAATGAAATTTGCAATTCATATTAACAAAGTTATTTTATGTTTTCATTTCTTTCACTTTATTTCCTGCTGATTCTAGAACAAGTGAAGGTATAGACTATGTGCATATTATTGTTAGGTTAAAATAGATCATTAGTAGCTCTAGAGAGATGGACAGTTTTTGGAAGGATAATAAAAGTAGAATAAAGATGAGATCAGCTAAGGGAGGATCAGGAAGAAATTTTAAAAGAAAGAAAAGCGAAAAATTCCCAGTAAATAAATGAAAGAGATTGGATAAAAGGGGAAATCTTGTAAAAAGAAAAACTCTCCAAATTCCAACCCTTTTAACTTTTGTGCAGAAAACATGTGCTCATTTCGTGCTCGATGTTGAGTGTTCGAACTACAAATGTTGTCGATAGGTAAACCTAAATGGGAAAGAAGTTTCATGTCTTAGTCAGCCAAAGAAGTAGTTGTTGAGTCACCATCATGGACCTCAAGTGCAACACAATGCCAGCAACAGTGCCTCATTCCACATCAGGCGCCCACTAGCTAGCTAGGCTCACTACCAAATTAGCTTTCGGCCTTTCCCCCCTTAATACGATAGAAAAAAATAGTGAATTATTTGGGAGTGTTATAGACAAATAATAGAGGTATATAATGATTATATATATATATATATATAGCATATATAAATGATACGACCTAGCTAGCCTAAGCAATATCATTATCGATACCTATATATAAATATATGGCTATATATATAATATATATATAATCCCCACCCCTCACTTCATCATTTGCGTCAAGCTCCACTCACCAATATATATCACAAATTAAGTAACCAGGCATATTAGTCGATGATATTTTTAGGGCCGACAGAATGGGTGTCACAATCTTGATCCCCTCTTATATTTCCAACCATCCTAGTAGGCCGGGTATTACAATCTCCTCCCATAGGTGGCATGCTCCAGTAAAACTCATTTATAATTAAAGCTACATGATCTATAAACTTTAAAAGGACTAATCATTAATCATTAACTGTTTTTTTAATCTTGTCATTAGTAAGTTATATAACACTTGGTCTAGAAATGCAATTTCATAAACATGACCCATCTAGAAATTCAATTTTATAAACATGACCCATCTCACTTTTCATGTATTTGCTTAGGGTATCCTAACAATCTCCATATTAACTGTAGTTGCCCTACACAAAACCCTTCTTTGTTTTTTCAAATCTACCCAAGCTCCACTTTATCCCTTTACAACCAGAGTCAGGCCCAAAAAGCAATAATCACCATTAATGGATTAGTAGTCTAACCAAACGGGTATGACTACGCTCAGTGTCATAGACCAGCAAATTCGACTCAATATCCAAAGCTGCAGTCTCCTATCATATTACATTGGCATTCTCAACTTCATTATAAAATTAAGTTCCATTGAGGTGCGTATGAAATGCAGAGGTTATAGCACTGATTAATTCAACTATCACTATAACTGGGCATGCCCTTCATATCTACAATTTAAGGGAAAAAATGCTGTACGAGAAAGTGGTAACAGTAAACAGTAATTGAGTAAAATGAAAGAGAAGAGCACCTCTGTTTCGCTAACAGGAATTTGTTAACTACTTTAGCCAACACAAACTGAATAAAATGTTAAGCATACACCCTCATTCTACTTGACCTAAACGGTTTTATAAAATTAGAAAAAAACACAGGTTCTTACCACGGAACAATCGTCGCAACCGAGTGGAGGAAAGGACGGGGAGATACCCAAAAACCCCTTGCCACCAGTAAAAGGGTAATGCTGCAACAATAAAATAGTGGATTAGGAAAACAAAAAAGAGGAGATTTTTGTGGAATTAATTGCGGAAGAACCGGGAAATCATTTTGATTGGTGTTTACCGTGCTAAGAGGAAATGTAGCAAATTCCTTGCACAGGCGCCAAATGGGTGGAGGCAGCGAGTTAGTGGTCGTTTTCGGTGGAGGAACACAACCGTGAAGCAACAGGGGTGGGTGGGAGCATTCGATGGTTTGCAGGTCGAAGAGATCGCTGTTGAAGCTGTCGAAGAAACGCTGGGGGGAAGAAAAGGAAATATTGGAGGGCGGGGGGAAAATTTGAAGGGTGAGGGAAAATCGTAGTGGGAAATGCTATACATCTGCCCCACACCGGCACACACTTCACTTCACTTTTTTTTGTTTTTACACTCAGTACGTTGAGTGTGTGTCGGAGTGGGACAGATGTAAATATTTTTCCAATCGTAGCTTCTCTACGTCTTGGCGCCCTTACATTAAAGAACCCAATTGCCGCGATTAAAAATGTCGCAAAAAGGCAAGGTAATTTTTGTAGCGATTATTTTCTCCGTTGAAGTAAACAAAATCGCTGCAGAAGGGCAAGGGAAACGTCCATTTGAATAAAGGACCCAATTGCAACGATTCCAAATGATTAAAAAAGGCGAGGTTTATTTGCAACGATTATTTTCGCCGCTAAAGTAACTAAAATCGTTGCAAAAGGGCACAAGAAATTATTAACAAAAACTCTACATACAACCTGCTTGGGGACCTGTTATGTCGACCAAATGAGATGGAACCCTAATTTAGGGTTGGTTGTCTGAAAGGGGGCATGGGCCGGGTCTTCGGCTTACAGGCCTATTGTGGGCTTGCGGGCTTAGTATTAATTTGTTTGTTTATTTGGTTGTTGTTAGTTAAGTCCAGTATCATGAGTCACGGGCCACCACGTTGACGAGCCACGTTGAAGTACCAGATTTATTTTCTGTTGTTGAATTATTCCATTCAGTTGAAGTTGTTCCTGTTTTGAGTCCGTGGTTTAGTGGGTCAGTTGGGATTTGTTTTGGTTAGTTTTCATATCTGTTTAAGTCATGTAAAATGCTATTTATATGGCTGTTATCAATGCATGAAACTATGAATTTTCTAGATATATTGTGTTTACAATAGTGGAGGCCAGGCACCTCGAATAGCCTACGAATTTCCAGAATTACAAATACCAATTATAACCCCATACATAACATTGGTATCAGTAGCCGCGTTCCTGCACCATGGCTGAGGGTACAGGCCAAGCTCAATTATCTGAAGCAGTAACTTTGCTCTCAACTGAAGCAGGGTACCTGCGGGAAGAACAAACCAAACAAAAAGGCATGCTAGAAGCAGTGTTACAGCAGCTTAACAACTTGGCAGCAAGCTATGACCAATTAGCTCTACGGATTACTAATAAGAACTCGGGAGTGGGGTCATCTAATGCTAAAGGTCAGTTTAATAATCCATTATTTGAAGGAACTGGAGGAATACATGCTAGGTCTCTAAGATTAGATTTTCCTAAATTTGATGGGTTAGAACCTATGGAATGGATTCTTAAGGCGGAACAGTTTTTTGAATATTTCAATACACCTGAAGACCAAAAAATTCAGATTGCCTTCTTCCACATGGAAGGCAAAGCCTTGTCTTGGTTTTCTTGGTTAAGGGATTCGAGTACTTTGGGAAATTGGGAGGAGTTTACTACAGCACTTAGGGTGAGGTTTGGACTTTCAATATTTGAGGATCCAATTGGAGCTTTGTAATTGGGGCCTTTACAAAGCTGAGACAAACCTCTACGGTAGAAGAATACCAAACTGAGTTTGAGATTTTATCAAATAAAATTAAAGGACTTACGGAGGAATTTCGTATCAGTACCTTTATTAGTGGTCTAAGGGATGATCTTAAAATTATGGTGACTATGCTTAAGCCAAAAACTATTTCAGCTGCATTTGGGTTAGCAAAGTTACAAGAGGAGGAGGTAGCTAGAAGAAGCAGGACAGCCCCAAACAGAACCCAAAACCCATTTTTACCTACTCATAATAATCTGCCAAAAATTCCACCAGCCCCACCAGTTTTCAGATTACCGACACCAACCACAAGACCTGAAAACAGAATCCCACAAGCTCCTTACAACCCAAACAAAAAGCCAATGATGCCCATAAAAAGAATTACTCCAATTCAAATGCAAGAAAGAAGGGAGAAGGGTTTATGTTACTATTGTGATGAGAAATTCCACATAGGTCACAAATGTAATAAGCCCAAGTTGTTTTTATTGGAAGGGATCGAATTGAGTGAGAAGGAAGAAATAGAAGTTGAGGAGGGGAACTTGGCCATTATTGAGCCAAAGGAGATGGAGGAAGGAAATATGGAGATGGGGGAACTACTTGGCATTTCCTTACATGCCATGGCTGGTTCATTATCACCTAAGACGATGAGGGTAGAAGGTTTTATTGATCAACAGAAAGTTCCGATCCTTATTGACACAGGGAGCACGCACAGCTTTGTGGATCCATATGTAGCAAGGAAATCCAAAATATCAGTGGGGAAAAGCCAACTGACGGTTAAAGTGGCTAATGGGGATAGCCTTCCTTGCCAAGGTTACTGTAGGGCAGTTCCTATTCAGTTACAGAGTTTAAAGACTATGGCTAATCTATATTTATTAACTCTAGGAGGCTGTGATGTGGTGTTGGGAGTAGATTGGTTGCAAGATTTAGGATCAATCTTATGGAATTTTTCTGACCTCACTATGCAGTTTGATTTCAGGGGTAATAAAGTGCAACTACAGGGTTTACAATCTCCAAGCGAAGCCTTGGAAGTAGTGGAAGATGTTCCTAATTTACAGAAAGGTTCTGTCAAAGGAATCTGGTTGCAATTAATAGGTGAATCTGTGATGAAGATCCGGGAACATAAGGAACCAATGCTGGAACAGGTTATTCAAAAATTTGAAGATGTTTTTGCTGAACCAAATGGCTTGCCTCCTTCCCGGAGTCATGACCATAAAATTGAGATATTAGAAGGAGCAAAACTGACTTGTGTAAGGCCTTACAGGTACCCATATTATAAAAAAACAGAAATAGAAAAGTTGGTGGCGGAGATGCTTAAGAGTGGAATTATTAGAGGAAGCCAAAGTCCATACTCTTCCCCTGTTTTACTGGTTCGAAAGGCGAATGAGAGTTGGAGGATGTGTGTGGACTACCGTGCACTCAACAAGGACACAATAAATGATAAGTACCCAATTCCTAACATTGATGAGTTACTTGATGAACTCCATGGAGCTGAAATTTTTTCAAAACTGGATTTGCGTTCTGGTTATCATCAAATTAGAATGCATGACGGGGATATACAAAAAACTACTTTCAGAACACATGAGGGACACTATGAATTTATGGTGATGCCTTTTGGGCTTACTAATGCACCATCTACTTTCCAGGGGTTGATGAATGAAATTTTTAAACCTTATTTGCGAAAGTTTGTTCTAGTCTTTTTTGATGATATATTAATTTATAGCAAGTCTTTGAAAGATCTGTGAACCATGCAAGTGGTTTTAAACACTTTGAGATCCCATCAGCTTTATGCAAGGGAGTCTAAGTGTGTGTTTGGCTGCCGTGAAGTGGAATATCTAGGTCATCTAATTTCTAGAGAATGAGTCAAAGCTGATCCCCATAAAATATCAGCAATGCAACAATGGCCACTGCCCAGAAATTTAAAGGCCTTACGAGGATTTTTGGGTCTTACGGGATACTACCGGAAGTTTGTGAAAAACTATGGGGCTATTGCAGCTCCATTAACTAATCTCTTAAGGAAGAATGCCTTTGTATGGTCCGACAAGGCACAAGAAGCCTTTGAAAGGCTCAAGGAAGCGATGGTAAGTCCACCCGTGTTAAATTTACCTGATTTTTCTAAAAGATTTGTGGTGGAATGTGATGCATCAGGTGAAGGTTTAGGGGCGGTATTAATGCAAGAAGGGAAACCCCTAGCTTATTTCAGCCAAGGTTTAAAGGGAAGAAGTCTCTCATTATCAACTTATGAGAAGGAACTCTTAGCGCTGGTCATGGCAATCAGAAAATGGAGACATTATCTGTTGGGACAGCATTTCAAAGTGCGAACAGATCAACAAGCTTTGAAATATCTACTGGAGCAAAGGGTGGGAACCCCCGCACAGCAGAAATGGGTTTCCAAGCTGCTGGGATATGATTTTTCAGTGGAATATAAGAGTGGGAAGACAAATCAAGTGGCTGATGCATTATCAAGATTACCCATTATAAACAAACCAGAAACCCCAAGACAGTTAACTACTACTTCAGAAAAATCTCCAGATTCACAGAGCCCAACCAACCAAACACAATACAACCCAGCACATATTCAAGTCATAAGCTTTCTTCAAACAAATTGGATTGATGAATTACAGAGAGCTTACCTACAGGATTCCCAGTTGCAGGAGCTAATTAGCAATTGCCATCAAGGAACCCTGGAAAACCAATCTTTTTACCAAGTCCGAGATGGGCTGCTTTTTTATAAAAGCAGGTTGCATCTTGGGAATCTGGTGGCCTTTCTGCGAGAGATCCTGCAAAAATTCCACAGCAGCCCATTAGTTGGTCACACGGGGATGTATAAAACATATGCAAGAATTAAAAAAGAATTTTTCTGGCCTGGTTTAAGAAGGGATGTCAGGGACTTCATTCGAGAATGCGATGTTTGCCAAAGAAATAAGGTGGAAAATATTCATCCAGCAGGCCTGCTCCAGCCTTTACCCATTCCTACAAGGAATTGGGTTGATATCAGTATGGATTTCATTGAAGGGTTGCCACCTTCAGGAGGACGAACTGTAATAATGGTGGTAGTAGACAGATTGAGCAAGTATGCTCATTTCATGTCCTTATCACATCCATACACAGCAGCCTCAGTGGCAAGGGTATTCCTTGAGACTGTATTTAAACTACTTGGGTTTCCTCTAACAATTGTGAGTGACAGGGACCCGGTGTTCACCAACTAGTTCTGGAAAGAACTCTTTAAAATGAGTGGCACTGAGCTAGTGCTTAGCTCAGCTTACCATCCCCAGATAGATGGCCAAACATAAATAGTCAACAAAGGGTTGGAAGGCTACCTCAGGAGCTTCTCGGGAGATAGGCCCCGTGACTGGGCAAGATGGCTACCTCTGGCCGAATATGCATACAACACTTCAGAACATACCTCAACAAATATTTCTCCATATGAAGTGGTCTATGGACAGCCACCACCGAGAATGATGCCATATGAATCGGGTGTAACAAAGGTTCAGGCCGTCGAGGAAGAACTTAAAAGCAGGGAGCTCATAAAAAGTTAGCGTGCGAAAATTTGAAGGAAGCACAAGAAAAAATGAAATTTTATGCAGATAAGCACAGGACCGATCGTGAGTTCCAGATCGGTGACAAAGTTTACCTTTGACTTCGTCCTTATCGACAGATGTCGGTAGCAATGAGGAGGAACCTCAAACTTTCTCCAAGATATTATGGACCGTACGACATAACTCAGAGAATCGGCAAAGTGGCATACCGATTAGATTTACCAAAGGATTCACAGATTTTTCCGGTATTTCATGTTTCTTGTCTTAAAAAGAAACTGGGAGAGCAAGTACAATCATCTACAAAGTTACCGAGGCTTACCTTCGAAGGGCATCTCGAGCCCGAGCCCGAAGCTGTACTCGCCAGAAGAATCTTCAGAAAGGGAAGGAAGGCTGGTGTGGAGTTGCTAGTTCAATGGAGGGGCATGGACGAAAACGACGCAACATGGTTGGATCATGAAGAGCTGAAGAGGAGATTTGCAGACCTTGAGGGCAAGGTCTTTTGAGCGGCGGCATGTGTTATTTCGACCAAATGAGATGGAACCCTAATTTAGGGTTGGTTGTCTGAAAGGGGGCATGGGCTGGGTCTTCGGCTTACGGGCCTATTGTGGGCTTGCGGGCTTAGTATTAATTTGTTTGTTTATTTGGTTGTTGTTAGTTAAGTCCAGTATCATGAGTCACGGGCCACAACGTTGACGAGCCACGTTGAAGTACCGGATTTATTTTCTGTTGTTGAATTATTCCATTCAGTTGAAGTTGTTCCTGTTTTGAGTCCGTGGTTTAGTGGGTCAGTTGGGATTTGTTTTGGTTAGTTTTCATATCTGTTTAAGTCATGTAAAATGCTATTTATATGGCTGTTATCAATGCATGAAACTATGAATTTTCCAGATATATTGTGTTTACAATAGTGGAGGCCAGGCACCTCGAATAGCCTACGAATTTCCAGAATTACAAATACCAATTATAACCCCATACATAACAGGACCCGGCGCCAGCGTGGCAAAACGAAAATGCTGCGTTTTGGGTGAGTTGTAGCCTCTCTTTCACTATTCCGCGTTCCCCCCCTTCCCCCTTTCCAGAATCCCACTTTCCCTCTCCTTGCGTCTCTCCCTCTTCGATTTTCCATTGCCCCCCCTTTCCCCCCGACCCCTTCGATCCTAACCCTAACCCCTCATAGATTTCCTTTCCCCTTCGATTCCTTTCCCCTTTCCCCTCATAGATTTCCTTCGATTCACCCATTCCATTGAAATCGACCCACGAAACTGTGGTTTTGTTGAGGATTTCACATTCGTTCGTGCGTGTAACCCTAACCCTAACCTTCGTTCGATTCACCCATTCCATCAAAATCGACCCACGAAACCTGGTTTTGTTGAGGATTTCACCTTCGTTCGTTCGTGTAACCCTACCCCTAACCTTCGTTCGATTCACCCATTCCATCAAAATCGACCCATGAAATCGTGGTTTCCTTCTTCCTCAATCACGACATTTGACCTTCGTTCGTGTGTGACCCTAACCTAACCCATTTCCCACTTCAAACCCCAGTCCCTTCGATGCTAACCCTAACTTGTCCAAAATTGCCAGTGTAACCCTAACCCTAACATCAACCACTGCGTAGATCAGGTTAGTTATCTTACAGTTTGGTCACGTGGATTTGGTTTTACTTTCGAGCATAGTTTTTGTATGTAGAGTTTTTTGTTCTTTTAAATATCAATTATACTTGATAATTTTTGATGGATTGTTTTATTCCAGCATAGATTTGAATTACATTTGTAGTGATGCTGATGGCTTTTGTTCTCGATAACATAACAAATATATGCTTCTGAAAGGCTGAATAACACTGATGTGGACGTTTGTAAATTTTCTTTTGAGTCAAATATTAAATTTACCCACTAGTGCGGACGTTTGTAAATTTATGTCATATGTAATTAACTCTGGATTTATATTTTCCTAGGCACCAAACAAAATACCTTTGTTCCGAAAATTGCCTTCTGCTACAGGTAATGTTACAGGTAATGTTACAGTTTCTTAATTAATTTTTACATCAATTGTTTACAATGTAAATGTTAGAATGTTACTTTTACATCAATCTTTACAATGTTACAAGTAATGTTATAGCTTTTTAGTTTAATTGTTGCATTCTGAATTAGATTTTTTTGCTTACAATGTTACAAGTGAAGTTACAATTCTTCATGTCGACTCTTTAGGACCTGTTTTAGTTTAGCATCAAGTCAGTTTAATGAATTACAACTTGTTTTTGTTTTTCCCTCGTTTAGCATATGAATCAGAACATGTCTACATTTGTATTTGAAAAAACACAAGTAATGTTACACCAATCTTTATAATATGTCATTCATTCTAATGTAGACAGTTTAATTAAACCTTTTTGGTCTAATTAGAACCTGTTTTTGTTTGGGCATCATTTCAGTTTCCCGAATTACAGCAATTGGTTTAGCATATAAATCACAAGTAATTGTTGTTTGGTTTTCAAAAAACACAAGTAATGTTACATTTAATTTTTACAATTTGCCATTCTGATGTTTCAGTTTTTCAACTTCTTATTTTTTCAGTTTCTCAGTTTTTCAGTTTCTTAGTTTTCCAGTTTCTCAGTTTTTCAGTTTAATTAAACCTTGTTGGTCTAAGAGGAACCTGTTTTTGCTTTAGCTTCAACTTGTTTTTGTTTTTCCCTAGTTTAGCATATGAATCAGAACATGTCTACATTTGTATTTCAAAAAACACAAGTAATGTTACATCAATCTTTATAATGTGTCATTCTTTCTAATGTAGACAGTTTAATTAACCTTTTTTTGTCTAATTACAACCTATTTTTGTTTGGACATCACAAGTAATATGAATACTCACTTCTTTTTTTTTCCCTTTACTTATCAAAACAATTGGTCTTTCCTGCTTACTTGCACATTCTGAGATGGCCTTCGTCCAGATGTCATCATCACCATCATTATCATCAGCAATGACTTCTTCATCCTTTGCTAAACCTACTGTAGGTCGACCATTCTGCTATTGTGAGGTTCCAGCCACATTGAGATACTCACATACTGGCAGAAATCCAGGACGACCCTTCTTAGGTTGTTCGAAGTATAACACAGAGGAAACTAAATAATTTGTACTGTGAGATTCTAGATATAATGAATAATTTTATTTACATCTAACATTTTCTAGATGTAAATAATCATCAGGGATTACCTTATTGCAAATTTTTCAAATGGGCAGATGGTAATCATGAATATGAACTGCAGCTTCAAGAATGTTTAAATGAATTGTTAAGAAGCCAAAGAGAGCTCGAGAAGAAACTTGATGACATCAAGAAGACATTGATTCAGCTTTGTAAGAGAGTGGAGGAGACCGAGAAGAGAGAGTTGGGGCTTCAAAAGCAAAAAGTTGAAAATTGTCGTTCACGTAGATTACTCGGTCTTTATTGGGCCTTTGTAGTTATTGTGTCATGTTATGTAGTACTATGTAGGTGATTTTGGAACTTGGTATATGTTGTGAAGTTTGTAGGCTTATGTTAGAGTAATGTAGTTGGTAGTTGGTGCTTCCTTAGAGTTTACCAATGAATTTTGGTATGTTTGTACTTTGCTTAAATACCTGATCCAGCATAACTTGTACCCTTGTAATCAAATTATTTTGAGCTAGATGGAATATATCTGTTTTAGTTTTGTTTTTTCAGCACTTGTATTGACATGGTTTTTGTATTATTTATCCTAAGAAAACAGAAAGACAGAAAGAAATGGAAGAACGTTATTCCCCTTTGGTTTCCTATGGGTTTCCTTTGGTTTTGTACCCTTTATTCCCCTTTATACAGCACGTTATCATGAAAGAAATGGACCAAATTGCTGCAACTGTGTACTATATTGTTCAGCACCAGAAAACAGGAACCATGTCAATCGGATCAACATGTACTGCCACTCATCTACCTGTGTACGTTATTGTTCAGCACCAGAAAACAGAAACCATGTCAGTCGGCTGAGTACATATACTGCCACTCATCTAGCCATTTTCTGTTTTCTGCTCTAACCACAAAGCACAAACAATTTCATCTCCTGCTCTAACCAGAAAATTGCATCAAAATAACCATGTCAACCGGCTGAGTACATATACTGCCACTCATCTAGCCATTTTCTGTTTTCTGCTCTAACCACAAAACACAAACAATTTCATCTTCTGCTCTAACCAGAAAATTGCATCAAAATTATTTAACCATGTCAATCGGCTGAGTACATATACTGCCACTCATCTAGCCATTTTCTGTTTTCTGCTCTAACCACAAAACACAAAAAATTTCATCTTCTGCTCTAACCAGAAAATTGCATCAAAATTATTTAAATGATACCTCATTACATACAACCTTATGAACATATAAATTCCAACGTTGATCAACATACAGAAAACAAAATCCATGACATAAGCCAAGTAGATTGATCAACATCCACCTATACATTCCAACGTTGCAAGCAGAAAACATAAACCAATTGATGACATTAAATGATACCAGATCAACATCCACTTATAAATTCCAACATCTAATGACAATGATTACATAACTATAATCATCTGCACCTATCATAAACAGAATTAAGTCAAGTATGATTATCATCAGACCATAACTAACCCAATTATACAAAAGTTACAACTCATCCCTATCTATCCTGCCTTCCATTTCTACCTTCCGCACATAGGCCAAGACTTCACCTATTTGGAACCAAATCACCTCCTCATTAGTGACAGTCAATTCGTTGCTAGCATCCTCGAAAGTATCATTTGTTTCCTGCGGGAAAGAGATCATTTAGTCCAAACAGGCAAATAACTTAGTAGAACAGGAAATATCTATCCAGCTTCATATAAATATAAATTTTCACTGTCAAATTGCATTCGGCATAGTAAAATACATTTCATGCTAGCAATTTCATGACATTAAAAATACTTAGTAGTACCCACAGCTAAATTAAGGGCCAAAAAAAAATCAAAGATTAAAAATACATGATATCCAACAATTTCATGACATTAACTTAAACAATTCCCATATCATGAATTACATGCAATACAAAAAAAGTCTCGCTTAACTTATAATGATACCATCTAATTGTGCCGATTGTGATCCATCCCCGTAAGGCTACGTCGGTTGTGATCCCTCCAACCCAATATTTTGCACTGGTTGTGATCCCTCCAACCCAAATTGCATCTGTAACAAATAATATTTAAATATTAATGTAATATCATTACTCCAATCTTAGAAATAAACATAAACTTACACTTTCTTGACTTGCAACCACTATTTCTTGGACCACGGTTCGTATGTCTGGAACAGCCTGTTGATATATATTTGTTAGAAAACATTTCAATATTGTAACTCAAATATTAACCCTTCATATATACCTGCATGTCATGGACATGTGTCATATCATCCTCTAAATTACCAAACAAATTTATGCAAGTACCCACGGCTGGTGTATCTCCTCCATCACGCTATTAATCACATAAGAAATAACAATATACATTAGTCAGTCATATTTGTAGTTATAAAATATAAATAAAATGTCATTAAATATCTGCACCTCTTTACGTTTCCCATTTCCTTTCACTTTTTTTGCCTTCGCTTTAGCTTTCCTCATGTCTGTCTCCATCCTGGATGCTCTCCTCAAAGATGGGGGTCTGCCTTTCCCTCGCACAACACGTGGACTGAGTAGTTGCACAACCAACATTAGAACCCGTTTGAGTCATCAATGGGGGTTCTTGGTTTGCACGATACAACTCAATCATAGAATATAACTTAGTAGTTGCATCCTCAGTATGCTCTTTTGATCCCACTGCATGAGTGATCATCTGATAACAGATATTCAACAGACTTGAATATCTATTAGAATCTACTCGCTGATTCTCTCCATCATAGCTACTCTGGATTAACGTGTATCGTCTCTTGATGTCCTTCCTCCATCGGTCTAAAATGTACTTAGCTGGCACAGATTTAATTCCATTACACTTGAGTACTGCCAATATGTGCCGACACAATATTCCCCTCATCTCAAATAAACCACAAGAACACTTTGCAGACCCATCTTCCTCACTAATTTCCACAAAATATTTAACCAGCTTAGTGAACTCTTCCAAGCAAACTTCATCCTCTAGTAGATAGGTCTTTATTGGACCATCATGTTTAAGTAACTCTGGATCCATATCGAGTATGCCGGTAACTTGATGCTGCACTTCCTTGAATTTAGCATTTGTATACAAATCTTGAAACCTCTTCTCAATCGACTATCTAGATATGCAGGGAATTGTGACATTAAATGTGTGGAAATCTGCGGCATTTTCATTCTCAAATTTTTTTTTTCAACGCGTTGTCAATCTGGTCCACAAACTCTTTCAAGTTTGTCTTAGCATGAACATAACCGTCAAAAAATGCATTCATGCTCTCGCTCCGTTGCGTTGTACTCATTCCAGCCCAGAAAACATCTTTCAAGAATGCTGGCACCCAATGTACACGCTCATCGTATAAACTCTGCAACCACGTATTCTCATGCAAGTTGTAAGTCGATATGAACTGACCCCAATCTTTCTCAAACTCTTCAATTGTTTGGGTGTTATAAACACATTTCATCAGGTCATTTTTCATCCCACTTTTGTACGATCCATAGGAGCCAAGTTTCTCGGAGACTTTCTTCAGTATATGTCATAAGCAAAACCTATGTCGTGTATTTGGGAAGACAATAGCGATTACATTTTTCATCGCTCTATCCTGATCAGTGATAATTGCTTTCGGAGCCATTCCATCCATACAATGCAACTGGGTCTGGAATAACCAAACAAAAGTCTCGGTATCCTCACTAGAAATCAAGGCAGCTCCCAACAAAATTGACTGCCCGTGGTGGTTTACACCAACAAATGGTGCAAAGGGCATCCCATATCTATTTGTCAGGTACGTGGTGTCAAATGTAACCACATCACCAAAATATTGGTAGGCTGCTCTACTACGAGGGTCCAGCACCTCCCATCATCACCTATATCCATTAATGCAAAAAAACTAGGATTTTTGTATTGCATCCGTAAAAATTAATCTTGAAGTGCTCCAGCACCACCTGCGCCCAGTCGTAGATGTCTAGCCTTGTCGATGTAGTTACAACAATCATTTTCCAAAAACGGAAGATTCTCAAATCCACCGGTGCCAACAACAATAGATCCGAAACTCTTATTCATTCGGATCCCAGCTAAATCATTTGTATCTAAGACCCTTTTTACGGCTTCACTGACTTTTCTATTACATCGAAAAAACTGGGATTTCCTTGGACTGAGACCGTGGTTATGGATATTATGCACTGTGGTCAACCGAAACTTTCCATCCGATTTTAAGGCATTAATATTTGCCTTACATTATGTCTTTCTTGTCGGACGTGGGTTGGCGACATTCAAAGTCTTATTTCGGGCCTTCCCACCGCGGGCACAAGCGAGGGTGACATATCTAACAGTCTCATTATCTCCTCTCTCAGTCCTTTTTGTCATCACCCCAAACCCGCATTTCTTACCATACTGTTTATAATAACTCATTAAATCTTCAAGGGAATTAAACTCCATCCCCGACTTCGGCTCCTCAATCATATCATCACCATCCATCTGCACATTCTGAGATGTCTCGGCACTGCCATCCTCAGTTTCCCGTGAATTTTTTGTATCCTCATTACTTTCTTCAACTCTAGAGGATGTACATGCTTCAGTTTGCCTACCTTCGGGTCTATTATCCTTTGAACCAAATGCTTTGCTTGTAGTGAAACTTGTATTGGTGAGACCAGTCGGAGGTTCCAACGAATGTTGAAATGGGTAAACATTCTGAAAAAAGAACATTAAAAAAAATAAGGAAAATAAAAACTCATGAAAAGAAGCCAATGTTATTTAAATTAAATAACATGTACGTTGAATGGATATTGGTTCCCAACTGGATATGGCAGAAAAGCCGGTGACCACGCAGGCACTGGTCCATAGTAACTAGCCATGTAATTTGGGATGTTTGGACAAGTTGATGGTATGTCCTGCCATCATTTTTCATTTTAGTTATTGTTTTTTTTTGGGAAATAAATATTAACTCAACAAATTCTAACTCACTTTTCATATATTAAATTAAATAACATACCGCGGATGGTGGATTTGAGCTAGATGGTGTTAGCGTAGATGGATGTTCTTTCTCATTTCTCATGCTGAGATATTGACAATATTAAGTTCAGTACATACAAATTCTTAGATATAGCATGAACAATGAATTAAGTTCGGCACATTCTCATTCGTTAATTTATTTTAAGTAGCAAGAACAATAGCATGTACTACTTGTAACGCAAAGAAAAGAAAAAAAGTCATGTACTGCTTGTAAATGTTTGTATAAAGATGCCCAGCCATCTAAATCTAGTTGGGAATATATTTCATTCCAAACAATGATGCCTACCCCCACATTCCCTGTTCTGATTCTTGCACTAACTTTAGAACTTTTATGGTTGCAATTGTGGCCATTTCCTATTAAACAAGGTTACCTTTTGCATTCAACTACTTTTTCAAATAACATGCAGCTTATAGCCTCAAGGAAGATCATTTCATTAAGAAAAACATTCAAATAAATCCAACTTCCAGATTGTTTGTTCCAATATTGAGGGAACTTTCTCATTTCCCATGATGGCACATAAATAGTCATTGACTATACACAGGTATTAATAAATTTCAGCATCAATGACTTTATTTTATAGGTAAATTTCAACATCAATATATAATCTCATACACACATCAAGTGAAAATTAAGACAAAACCCTTGAAAATCCGTTTCTTCTTATTTTTCCCTAACAAAAACTAAAGAAACAGAGTGGTATCGTTAGTCCATCTTTGTCTTACACTCTCCGAGCTCTCACTTGTGACAAACAACCATCAAATTCATCATACACATCAGGGAAGTAACTTTCTTAGATTCAATACCCATTAAAAAAAAAAGCATGCTATAAAATGTACAACTAATTTGCAGCTCCCGAATTTACTTCACTTCACAAACATTGCAAGAACATTTTACTTCAATTTCACTCGGATTCTACTGAGATAGTACACAAACAAAACTCTAGAAGATCAAACTTGCCATTACCGAACAAATTTCACTGGCTTGAAGAATCGACGGTAACTCTCACGGAGTTCACGCAGCTAGCAGCGACGGAAACTCTCACAGCGTTCACGCAGCTAGCAGCGACAGAAAACTC
This sequence comes from Juglans mandshurica, assembly GCA_022457165.1. Taxonomy (NCBI): domain Eukaryota; kingdom Viridiplantae; phylum Streptophyta; class Magnoliopsida; order Fagales; family Juglandaceae; genus Juglans; species Juglans mandshurica. Next base: position 19,869,047 of record CM039619.1, on the reverse strand, counting down.
TCACGATGTTCACGCAGAGCTCTGTCTCACCCACGACGCTGCGACCCAGAGACTTGTAGGCTGTGACGACGGCGACCGCGGGACGGCGACTGGAATGGGCGAACGGACTTCCTTCAGACGCACTGGGCATCTCCCTCTTCGATTTCGCTCGAAATCTCTCTGCTTTGTTTTCGTTTTGACTTTCCCTCCCAATCCGCACGATATGTTTAATTTCATTTCATGTTTTTTTTTTAATTTATTATTTTTTTTGTTTTTTTTTAATTTATTATTATTTTTTTTATTTATCAGCTGACGTGGCAGGCTGCCATGTCAGCCGGTTCCGCGCCGGGTCCCTCAGCCCGGTTGTCTGTAGAAGAATTGAATAATTAATGTAAGAACTCAGTGGCGAAAAATAAATTGCTGGAAATAGCGTGTATTTACCACGATTTTATTTCCGTCGGACACAAAATCACTGGGAAAAGCCCTTTTTCATGTAGAGATGGCTTTGTTATTTTTATTGGATGATCCTAAGTCTCTTATATGTATGTTAAGATGTTAGTTTAAAGATTTTTTGTATTAGTTTCAAAGATATGAATTTGTTATGCAAGAGGATACTCGATTAGGCCAATGGCTTGATGTTTTTGGTTAGATCCATGTTTTGGTTGATTTTTAGCCATGTGATTTTGAGTTTAAGGCTTGGAACTGTTTAATGACACATTTTTAAATTTCAATTCAACTTTTTCAAATCCTAATACAATAATAATATTAAAACATAATATTCTAAACTTTCAAACAAAACACAAAATTCTCATCTCACCTCCCAAACCTTTAAAATCATAAATAATATGGTTTTATTTTATTTAATTATTATAATTTTTTAAAATTTATACATAAAATATAATAAATTATTTTATTTATTAAAATAAAAATTATATTTTAATAATATTCATTTATTTTTCAATATTTATATATCTCATTTTATAATCAAACGAGACCTAGCTGTTAGATTAATTCTACTATGAGTCGAAACTACTTTGTCTTCGTGCACTAAGAGCAATATTAGTAGTGGCCTAACTATTTTTTAATCAAAAGTTTGATTAGAAAATTCATTTTTTTAAATTTAGTTAGCCACTTTTCAATAACACAAAATAATAAACTCTCTAAATCTATCATTATTCTATTAAAATATTGATTTTGATATTTTTATTTATTTTAATTCTAATAATAACTAGAATATTTATTCGTTATTAAAAAAATACACATTAATTTTTTTAACGTTAATATTATTCCAACCAATATAATTTTTTAACGACATTTTTACTGCTATCAAAACTATATACTGTGACTTCAAGCTTATGTTTGGCCTTCCCAAACTATTATTGACATCTAAATAAACATCCCTTCGTTGTATTAGAAGAACAAGCGAAGTTTTATTTTGAAAAGTAAAAAAAGAAGTACATATTTACTTCTTTTGGTGTTATCTTCCCTTTTCTATATCGCACTCTACCACCAAGTTTGGATATACCAAGATGCTGGTAGTAGTATAGTATACCCTTCTCGAAGAAAAAATCTACTCAACTATAGGTCTATTATCGCACACCACATACTGAACCTGGCCTATGATGTTTGGGACCTCGGTCTAGTCACTAAACATTAGGGGTCCGTGACTTGCCTTGTTGTGATGACTGATTGTGTCTTGTCAACTTGCTTAGCCTTGCACGTATGTTGGTAATGATGGGTTTTTAAGTTGATGAATGTATGGTGTTTAGTGGTGAAATGATAATGATGATGAGTTTGGGTGATCTAAGTGATGATTTGGTGTTTTTGATGCAATATGGAATGGCTTGAAGGTTGCCCTTGATGTTGGCACCACTTGGATAATGCTTAGGGTCGGTAAAGTGTAGTTAGGGTTTTCGGTGGTGGCTATGGGAGATTACGAAATTGGGAAGTGATGGATTAGGGTTGGAGCCTAGGATGGGTTGCTAGGGTTTGGAAGGAGGAATTGGTGGTGTTTGAATGCGTCTAGGGTTGTTTCTTCACTTTAGGGATTGACTAAGGTAAGATGAAGAAGGTCTTTGGTGGGATTGAGTGATTTTAGGGATATTCCTAGAATTAAGGAATTGGAGATGGAAGATACGATATGAATATGGCAAGAGGATGAGGATCTTTGGTAGGGTTTGGAAAGATGGAGATGAGTGAGCTATGATTCCTAAATTGTAGGAATTAGTTTAGGGATTGATTGTGTTTCGGTTTTAGAAATGGTTGACTTGAGTGATTCTAGGAATTAAGAGATTTTAGGGATTGGGTGGTTGAGCAGGGATTGGATTTAGAAGATGAGATAAAGAGTCCTAAAAGGTAGGAATTACCTTGTTGGACTCTAGGGTTTTGGCTAGGGTTAATGTCGATGGAGGAAGGCTAGGGTTTCCAACTATGGTAAGATATGTGTATGGAATGATGTAGGCAATGGACATTTCGGCTAGGGCTTAGTTAGATGAGGGAAGGCTAATTTTGGTAAGTGGAGCTTATAGGAAATATGACCTTGGAAAGATGGAGGCTTAGGGAATTTTGGCTATGGCAATTAGTGGAATGTATAGAAAGTGGATTTGGTCTTAGATGACAAAGGAAAGATGAAGACTTTATTTTTGGTGTTTATGGATATTTGGGAAATCAAAAGATATGAAGGCTATGGCTTAGGATATGTTTGAAATGTGAGAAAATGCAAGGAAAATATATGAACAACTAGAAAAGATAAGAACAACGATGTCTTTTGGATAGAGAATCGAAAACATGAAAAAGATTGACAAATGGATGAAATGAATACTGAATGGAAAATAACAAGAGATTGATAAAATAAATCAACATCTATTTATGAATTGCAAGGTGATAAAATAAAGATAGATAAATGGATAGACAAATGGACAACACCTATTCATGAATTGCAAGGTGTTAATCCTCTTATTGGGATTCACAAATTGCACCCAAAAGAGCCTAAGTGTAGAAGCACCGAAAGTGTTCTTCAAGAACACACCAAACCGTTCCTTGTTATGTACCTTCTTCCTCCACAAGCATCTAGTGAGAGTGCATAATAGTATATAACACAAATGGAACAAGAACAATGAAAGAGAGAATGGAATGAACCAAGAATCTACTTAAATTCCTGGAAGAGATTTTCGAGCAATCTCCAAGCTCCTTACAATTTAGCCTCCGTAAGTTCTTCAATACATTTTGAATACCAAAGCCTTCCTTTTATACTACAAGTTCATGATCTAACGAATTAACAGATTCTAACTAACTAACTTCTGTTACAAACAAAGTAAGAAAATGACGTTGCCCCATTAAATTGGAACACACCATTTGACTAAAGCCGTATTCTTTGACATGAATTCAAAACGCATCATTTCATTAATTCTTTAAAATGCCCCATTCGATCTAGTAGTTAATTCTGTTGCTTGTGCACATGATCCTCATACATCTGCTTCTCATTTCTTCCACAACCATTTCCTTCACCTAGAACACACTTCACATTCTCCCCCTCTTAAAGGACTTGACCACAACGCCTTCAACCAGAACACACTTCACAGCATAGTCCCCACAAGGTGTGGGTAAAGTTGTCTCAACTTCCACAAGCTTTCCCAAGATGAATCCTCAATTGCAACCCCGACCCAACTTACACACAGCATGATTACCCTTCTTTGAAAATCGTCTAAAATCTTTTGAGGCTCAGGTTGTAACGGACCACTAGAATTAGTGGGAGATAATGTTGGCAAGGGTACAATAGTCTGGCCAGTTTTCCTTTTTAAACAATAAACATGGACGAAAACTTGGTGTATTGTAGATGAACTAGACAAGTTAAGTTTATAAGCAACAAATCCCAACTTCTTCACAATTTGGAAAGGGCCATAAAATCTCAGGGCTAACTTCATATTATGCCTCATTGCCACTGTCTTTCTGCCTATAAGGTTGGAGTCTTAAGAAGACCCAATCACCCTCTTCCAAAGATCTTTCACTCCTGTTTTTGTCAGCATAGGATGAACATAGAATTTCATCCTATGCTGTGCTTTCTTCATATTATCTCTCAATAAACTCCACAATTCTTCCCTTGATTTACAGCCATATCAACAACATCATTAGAACAAATACCTGATACATAAGCCATCAGTTTAGGGTGTACATACCCATATAGAGCTTCAAATGGGGACATTTTAATGGAAGAATGCATAGTAGTGTTGTAACACCATTCGACAAATGGCAACCAAGAAGTCCCATTCCTTAGGCCTTTGACTGCAATAACACCTTAAGTACCCTTCTAAGCATATTTATTCAAGGCTTCTTTTTGACCATCTAACTGAGGATGGTAAGAAGAACTGAAATCCAAAGAAACCCCCTTGCATCTGAAACAACTGCTTCAAAAAAAAAAAACTAGTGAAAATTGTATCTCGATCAAAGACAATTGATCTGGGTAACCCATGCAATTTGAAGACCCCCCCAAAAAAAACTTGAGCAACCTTAACAGCTGTATAAGAATGTGAAAGGGGGAAGAAATGAGCAAATTTAGTTAATCTGTCCACTACAGAAAAAACCACAGAGAAGCCATTAGAAATGGGCAAGCCATTAATGAAGTCCATGGAATGTCCAACCATGGAAATTCAGGTATAGATAGTGGTTGTAAAAGACCAGGATATTGCACAGTTTCAATCTTGCGAACTTGACAAACCTCACAATCTTTCACCAATCTTCTTACATCTTTCCTCATGCCTTCCCACCAAAAATCTCTCCTTGCCCTCTGTAGAGTCTTATGATAACCCACATGACCTGCCTATGGGTTATTATGGATGAACTGCAAAACCTTGGATTGAAATGAAGAAGAAGGAATGACTACCAACTTTCCTTTCCTCAGTAACAAACCCTGCTGAATAGAAAAATGTTTAGGTGCCTCCTCACCTTGTTGCAACTTAGTCACTATTTCAGAGAATTTAGAACATGAGGAATAACTCTCTTTCAACTCTTCAATCCACAAGGGAGTTGGGAATGAAATCATTGTAACCACTGCTTGTTCTTCCTCATTTCTTCTCGAAAGAGCATCAGCCACCAAGTTCTCTTTGCCTTTCTTGTAATCAACTGAAAAGTCATAACCAATCAGTTTAGACACCCAGCCATGATTCAGTGCCAATCTTCTGCTCCACAAAAAACTTCAATGCCTGTTGATCAGTTTTGATTTTAAAGGGATGGCCCAATAAGTAAGGTCTCCATCTCTGGACAACAGACACTAGAGCTAAAAGCTCTTTCTCTTATGTAGAAAAAAGTAGTGCTCTTCCCTTCAAAGCTTTGCTAAAAAAAGCAATGGGCTGAGAATCTTGCATCAAAACTGCCCCAAGGCCCACACCAGAAGCATCACACTCAATGGTGAATACTTTAGTGAAATTTGGTAACCTTAACACAAGAGGATTGCTGACAATTGCATTCAACAACTCAAAGGCAACAGCAGCTTTATCAAACCAACAAAAGGAATTTTTCTTCAGTAAATCTGTTAAAGGTGCTGCTATGGATCCATAACCACGTATGACTTTTCTATAATAACCTGTTAATCCTAAAGATCCTCTTAAAGACTTCAAGGTTTTAGAACAGGCCATTTTTGAACCATGGCTGCTATTTTTGCAGCATCCGTTTGTACCCCTTTGCCAAAAATAATGTGGCCTAAGTACTTTATTTCATACACACCAAACTTACATTTAGACATTTTTGCATAAAGTGTGTGCTGCCTCAAAATGCCCAACATAGTTTCTACATGTAACATATGATCAACAACATTTCTGCTATACACCAAAATGTCATCAGAAAAGACTAGAACAAACATTCTAAAAAAATGTTTGAAAATATGGTTCACAAAGCCTTGAAAGGTGGCAGGAGCATTGGTAAGCCCAAATGGCATTACCAAGAACTCATAATGACATTCATGAGTTCTAAATGTTGTTTTCTAAATATCCCCCTCCCTTACTCTAATCTGATGATATCTAGCCCTTAAATCAAACTTGAAAAAAATCTGAGCTCCAAATAATTCATCAAGAAGTTCATCAATGAAAGGTATTGGGAATTTATCTTTGATGGTTTCTTGGTTAAGGGCTCTATAGTCTATACACATATGCCAAGTACCATAAGCTATCTTAAAATAAAAATTGAGCTTGATTGGGTCCGAGTGTTACATTCTCCCCCCTTTAAAAAACTTTCGTCCTCGAAATTTGCTAGTACCACAAGCAAGGCCTAAATATTTATCCGCTACAACGATTCCATACCTACCTCATTCGTTAATCATAATGTCGAACCAAATTGATATTCCAAAATTGTCAAATCCAATATCCCAACTTCTAACCCTTCAATATTGTTGATCATATTCTCTCATATTTTCCCTAGCCATTCACGATCCCATACACTACCATTTCAAGTCTAAAATATGAACCTCGAAAATACAATTAAAGACCCAAAAATAAATTTCAAATTCTCCACCTAATATAAAACCTCAATAAATAACGAAATAAAGTCTCAAACTATCATATCACCAAAACCATGCTTCCGCTACGCACTCTAACAACTTGTAGTCCTAAACACATTGTATCTCAATTCAAGTACATCTAAAAAGAACTAACCTTCACATTTAACCAGTCCATACACTTTTCAGATTTAATTTTGTAAAGTCTCCCAACATGTATGTAGACTCTAATACATCAATATCACAAGTCTAAACCTCCAGTTCCTAATCAAAACTCGGTTCACGAAGTCAACCTAAAATCTAAACCTTAAAACCTGTTAGAATTATTTCCTATAGTCGACAGAATATGCCTACCGAAATTAAAATCTCAAATGTCATCAGAATTGTTTTCCTAAATTATGCAAAATCTAAAACCTCAGATTCTGTGGAACTCATTGCATAGGTCCGCAAGTGCTAAAACCTTACATATCATCAAAAATCATATCCTGAAACTCGCAGAATTCTACGACCTTAAATCTCCTCAAAATCATTTTTAAAGTATGTACCATCTCTAAACCTCAAACCTCCTATTCGGTCCATAAAATCTGAAGAATCTCAAATCTCCAAGGTTTCGAACTCGATGCCGAGCAGCCATCCTGAGATCTTAAACTCTGTTAAACGTTCTAGGGAAAGAAAACAAAATATGCATAGACAAAATATAAATACCAACTAAAATATTTAAAAACAAGTTAAAATAAATAAATAAATGAATCAATAAAATCTTGAACTTGTTTTAACCATTCTTAGCCATTTATTTAATCAACTCATATAGTCTTTCCTACCATATAGAGATACTCATTTCTCTAGACTCCCTTACGTCTTTAGAATCTAACCTAAAAAATCTAAACATTAAATTAATCTTATAAAGATTATCTCCTATAGTCCACAAAGTAAGCTTGTCGGATCTAAAATCCCTAAATCTAAAAATCTCAAAACCCAATCATAAAGTCTGCAAAATATAAAACCTTAAGTATCCACATAATCATCTCTTATTCTTTAAAATTCTACACCTCAAATCTGAAGTTTCTTCCTAAACCCACAGATATCTAAACCTCCCAAGTTTATAGTATGCAGAATCTCTAACTTGGCTCTGATACCAACTGTAACGCCCCGATCCCGAAGGTCCTGAGAGTTAGCTCTTAATACTTAACGTCAAACTTCAATAACAAAACTATAAAATTCAGAAAACTCCATAAAATGTTAATCCATTTAATCAACCCAAATATCTATGCTCCTTCGTGGGGACAACCAAGAAATTCTCAGTAACATAAATTAATAACTCTCCAAAACTCGAAAATATCCTTAACTCATTAAATCAAAATAACCAAAAATAAATCAATTTTGTAACTACGACTCTCAAATAAGCACTTGTACCCTCGGGTACGTATTCCTCTACGATCATAACACCTTGCTAAAACTTTTTATTCTTGTTCTCCAGCTGAACTATCAAAATTATTTGAAAAATATTTGGAGATAAGGGTTGAATTATCAATAACTCAGTAAGCAGAGGATATATACTAGTATATAAACATGAGCATTTACAAAGTTCAGAATGCAAAACAAAAATATTTTCTTTCAGAATGCAGAATCATAATAATGTTTTCAAAATGCAGCGTCAGAACATGTTATCAAAAATATCAGAGCAGAAGTTCAAAAATATTCATAATCAAAATCCCTTTGGCGTAGCATAAACTGAAACATCACATCTTATCTTATTGTATCAGAACAAATACCATGTTTAACCCCCGTAGTAGGGTTGTGCAAATCCCGGTAGCTAACCGAGTAGAAACAGAATGTGAATCTTCCCCTTATTCAATCTCGGAATCCCGAGTGTGCACATAGGAAAGACCACGCAGAAAACCACTTTGTTTCCAAAGTGGTTGCACCAGAAACAGAAAAGTTGGTACAACCCGAACAGAGGCCACAGTTTTACACCCGTGGTAAGGTCAGAATGAAACAGAAACAGAAACATAATGTTATGCCAGAGGTTTTCATAAATCACATCAGATCATAACAAAGTACAGAAAATCTTCAGAACAGAACAAAATCATATCACAACATAATTTATGCACAAAATTTCATATTCGCTCTATTTTCAAAGTTCAGAAACAGAATGTCAAAAATAAGCTCATATCTACACCAGTCATTACAGAAAATAATTTTTTCTTAAACAGAATCTCATGAGTAGTGCATAACAAATAATTGAAGTAGTTCCAATTTATTTTCAAAATCAAATATGTATATTTTCCAAAAATAACCTCAGCTCATTTTATTTTAATGCAAAGTCTAGCATTCGAACCCTGCTTACCTTGACTTCTTAGCTTTTTCGGAATTTTCCTCAAAATGTCGAACAATAATTAATCGTCACCGATAAAATAATCACGTAATTTTTGTAAATTTTTAATTAATCACATACTTCGATATTTAATCCTAAACTTCTAAAATAACCTATTTTAATCCTTCAATACCTAAAATCCTCATAACCCGAAAACATATCATCCCTTTCTAAAATCACCAATGTCCATTTGATAACTTCGACTAAAAACATTTAAAAGTCTAACTTATTTATTAATGAAAACAACTTTATAAAGTTTAATACTAGATAATATAATTATCGTAAAATATATATATCTAGATGGGAACCAAGATGGGCCTAGTCTTAAAGATCATTTGCAACTTCCAGATGGACCAAGAAGATCAAGGAGACAATGCAAGGATTGATGCAATCCACTTGGGACAAGTTTAGCAAGAGCCCAACATTCAAGATGGGGCTTGAAGGATGAAGATCCAGTTTTAATTCATTTGATTAGCTACGGAAGAGGGCAACGACAAGACTTAAAGGCTTTGAGCTCTTGAAGGGTTTCAACTTATTTAATTCATTTAAAGAACTTATGTTATTAGTTTAGAATAATTGAGTTTATTATGGAAAGCACTTAAGGCGGCCTATGCAAGGGCATGTTGGGAAAGTTATTATTTTATTGAACTAGGGTTAGGGTTACTGTAGCCAAGCTACCGTAGCGCGGCACTGTAGCCGCGATACTGTTCATCCAGGGGCACTTTTGGAAGATGGGGGTTTATTTTAAGCTAGGGTTTCATTAGGTTTTTCTTTAAATACTCTATGTAGCCTCATTCTAATCAGTTTATGAAGTTTATAAATTTTGATAAATTTATTCATTGTGAGTTGAGTTTTACTCCTCTTGTTCTTAATTGAACTTTTGAACTTATCAAAGGTAAATCACAACCTTTGTGGCGTTCCTCCTTTGTAATCTGGGTTCTTGAGACGGGTTCTTCAACGGGTCTAGATTTTAATATAATCTAGGTTCTTGAAACGAGTTCTTATCGGGTCTAGGTTCTCCATCCATTGACTTGATTTTGGCTTTCTTGGGGAGTTCTCAAATTGATTGTGGGTTCAAGGGAATTCATTCCCACGGGTTCATATAAGTGTGCACGGGTTGCGTTGGTTTTACTTGGAGATGGAGGTGGCGGTGCGAAGGAGTTTGCTGTGAACGTACAAGGATGTAGGCTACGACAGTGCGGTGGTTGAGGCTTACGTTCACGTGGTCTAGGTAGAGGGGTCACGGAAAATACAACCGTGTTGTGTTACGGCTTGGCCAATGATTGGGTGTTGCACGGCTGCGCTGAGGGGAAGGTCTCACAGTGAGAAGAAATGGCTACAGAGGGGAAGAGGTTGGGCAATGGGGGCGATTCATGGTGGCAGCCCAAGGCTAGCGGTTGGATGTGAACATGCTGACGGCAGTGTGGAGTGCAACTATGCATGTGTTGCTGTGGCAACTTCTCTTGAGAGAAAGACATGTATTTATAGAGTTGATTAAAACCCTAGATGTGAAAAGAAAGGAAGGTAACCGTGCGCGTGAGACGTGCATGCGGAAACTGAGTTGTGCGTGTGTATGCATATTGTGGAGGAGACGAAAACCTACGGGGGGAAAAAGGAAATAGACGGAAAGATAAAACGAGCGGAAGTTAACGTTGAAAATAAAAATAAAAATAAAATTGAATAAACTAAAACAAAATAAATAAAATAAAATAAAAATTGAGCTTGATTGGGTCTGGGTGTTACAGTTTGACTAAAGTCGTGTTGTTTAACATGAATTCAAAACGCATCGTTTCATTAATTCTTTGAAATGCCTCGTTCGATCTGGTAGTTAATTTAGTTGCTTCTGCACTTGATCCTCATACATCTGCTTCTCATTTCTTCCACAACCATTTCCTTCACCCATAACACACTTCACACCGAGCAATTTCCAAGCTCCTTACAATTCAGCCTCTGTAAGTTCTTCAATACATTATGAATACCAAAGCCTTCCTTTTATACTACAAGTTCATGACCTAATGAATTAACAGAGTCTAACTGACTAACTGACTTCTGTTACAAACAAAGTAAGAAAACGACGTCGCCCCATTAAATTAGAATGCACCGTTTGACTAAAGCCGTATTCTTTAACATGAATTCAAAACACATCGTTTCATTAATTCTTTAAAATGCCCGTTCAATCTGGTAGTTAATAATTTTGCCTTCACACTTGATCTTCATACATTTGCTTCTCATTTCTTCCACAGGCGTTTCCTTCACCAGAACACACTTCATATTCCAGAAAGGAAAAATGTCAAATTATCCAAAAATGTAAAATGAAATGCCTAAGGTCCTATTTAAAGCAATAACATAGGTGGGGAAACCCTAAAAGGTCTCCTTGTAAAACATGTCTTGGGTGGGCCCTATGATGGCCCATGTCATATGTTGGCCCTTGGTGGCCTAGGCTGGCCCATGGCTCTGGCATGGCTGGCATGTGTGTGGCTAACATGGCCTAGGCATGGTTTAGGGGCTGTCCTGGCTGGCATGGCCCATGCAAGGGACTTGGCGTTGGTGTTGCACTCTGGGGCGACTATATAGGCACGCTGACATGGCCCAGGCAAGGTGCCTGGTTTGCGTGCGCATTGGGCGCTGGGCATGCGCGCTGTTGTCAAAACTCCATGTTTTGTGGTCCACGGCCAAGCTGCCAACTAGGCCATGACCTGCCTAGATGGGCCCATGGCTAATGCCTTGACTCTGTCACTGACAAGTCTTGACAACCCCACGACCCATACCTCGACACTGCTACTGACATACCCTGACAGCCCTAAGCACAAGGCCTCCACACTGTCACTGACATAGCACCACAACAGCCCCATAGGCATGCCATGACCCCAGCCATGACATGTCCAGGACAGCCCCACAAGCATGCCATGCCTAGGACTCCCATTGAGGCTAGTGACCTGATGGGAACCAAGGTGGGCCTAATCTTAAAGATATGTTGCAAGTTCCAGATGGCTCAAATACAAGTTCAAGGGCTTAAACGATGAAGATTATGCTTTGATTCATTTCATAAGCTATGGAAATGGCAACAACTTGACTTATAGGCTTTGGACACTTGAAGGCTTTCAACTTATTTAATTAATTTCAAGGACCTATTTTATTTGCTTAGAATAATTGGGTTTATGCCTATGTAAGGGTATGTTGGGAAAGTTATTATTTTATTGAACTAGGGTTAGGGTTACTGTAGCCGAGTTACTGTAGCGCCATACTGTAGTCGCAGCACTGTTCACTCAGGGGTATTTTTGGAAGATGGGGTTTTATTTTATCTAGGGTTTTCATTACGTTTTTGCTTTAAATACTCTATGTAGCCTCATTCTAATCAGTCTATGAAGTTTATGAAATTTGATGAATTTATTCATTGTGAGATGAGTTTTACTACTCTTGTTCTTGATTGAACTTTTGAACTTATCAAAGGTAAATCACAACCTTTGTGGCGTTCCTCCTTTATAATCTAAGTTCTTGAGACGGGTTCTTCAACGGGTCTAGATTTTAATATAATCTAGGTTCTTGAAACGAGTTCTCATCGGGTCTAGGTTCTCCATCCATTGACTTGATTTTGGCTTTCTTGGAGAGTTTTCAAATTGATTGTGGTTCAAGGGAATCTTGTTCCCACGGGTTCATATCATGACCAAGCCAGCGTGTGCTCAACACGCCCAGCATGCCCATTGTGCGTGCAGTCCAGCAGCGCGTGCACGCCTGTGTCAGCCTAGAGCGCTCGCACCAACAGACCCCCAGCACCTAGGCCCCTTGCCTGGGCCATGCTAGCAGGTAGCCCCAACGCCTGGGCCATTCCAGGAAGCAGCCCCAGTGCCCAGGCCAAGCTAGCGCCTAAGCAATGCTTGAGCCATGCGAGCCACATGCGAGCAGCCATGCCCATGGCCCATGCCATGGGCCAGCCTAGGCCACCAAGGGCAAACATATAACACGGGCCATCATGGGGCCTGCCCAAGACTCATTTTACAAGGGGACCTTTTAGGGTTTCTCACCTATGTTATTGCTTTAAATTGGACCTTTAGTCATTTCATTTACATCTTTTGATCTTTTGACAGTTTCCTTTGTGGAACAGTTTGGTTTGTTCTTGTGAACATTTTCGGTGTTTATGCACTTGGGGCTACTTGGGTAAAATTCGTGAACCCCAAAGAGAGTATTAACACCTTGCAACTCGTGAATAGGTGCTGTCCATTTATCTATCTATATTTCATCACCTTGAGATTTGTGGATATTTGTGATTCTAGTTTATCCAATATATGAGAAATTTCCTTTCATCTTTGTGCAAGTCTTGAATTGGTATTGAGTTGTTCATCATTGTGTTTTTGAATGTTCATGCGTGTATTCATCAATTTTCTTTGATGTTCATATCTTTTCTTGCATAATCCCATCTCCGAAACATTTCACACGCCTATCACGTTGCCAACCCTACTTTCCATAATTGACATTACCCCAAAATACCCTTCATACAATTCCCACTTGACCTAGCCGAAAGTCCACTTTCCAAATAAGGTTTCCTAAACCTTAGGAACCCTAGTTGCCGTCCACATCCATACCCCTTAATCTTTAGTGATTGGTCATACTTACCATATTGAGATCCCTTAATTCTAGGAATCATCCTAGAACCTTTCATTCGTCCAATCAATCCATTCCATCTTACCATAGCCGAAATCCATCATCTTCTAAATTACCTCCAATAATTTAGGAACCATTCTTCCATCCAAACCCTAATTGCACCACAAGTGGCGCCAACTTCAAGAACATTCATCTTAGCCGTGCTCATTACTCAAGTGTTTGAGTTCATCACTTAGATCACCAGTTTCATCACATCATACCGTCACAAAACACCAAACCTCTATTAACCTAGGGTCTCATCATTGCCACGTTTTGATCAAGGGCAAGCAAGAGGGCTAGCCATTTCGGTCAACACAAGGAGAACCAAGAAGAGAAGGACATAGTATTTAGGGACTAGACCGAGGTCCCTAACAGCTGTGCTGCTTGCGCTTTGGGCTGTTTCGCGTGCTGGCCTGGTCACTAGCCTCACTGGGCATCTTGGGAGTGTCATGGCAGGAGCAATGGCATGCTTGTGGGGCTGCTGTGGTGCTGTTAAGGCACGTCAGCGAAAGTTTCAAGGCCTTGTCCGTGGGGTTGTCGGGGCATGTCAACAGCAGTATTGAGGCATGGACCGTGGGGCTGTCCAGACTTATTAGTGACAGCGTCAAGGTATCAGCCATGGGCCCATCTAGGCTTGTCATGGCATGGTTGGTAGCTTGGCCGTGGGCCACGAAACATGGGGTTTTGACATTTGGCCCCAGGTCATGGTTCTTCACATTTTCTGCCAACAACCCACATCCCCCTTCCCAGCTGTCACAACCCCACCCCGGGAAGGGCAGAATTGCGACATACATGCCTGTTCTTTCTTTCTTTCCTTTTCATCATTCTCTTTTTCAAATAACATGCGATTGGCATGGACATGACACACGTGCATTCTAAATTTTTTGTTTAATAAAGGGAACACCTGATAAACATTCTATTAGAATATTCATCCATAAAAGACTCTCAGATTCCATACATTCATAAAACATAACATATCATCCATAAACATAACTGTTTTAGTTAGGGAAGGTCATAAGCGTCTGCCTCTCCCCCTGCAATAATGCCTTCTTCCCCAGCCTTTTCGTCATTACCTGGACATTTAAAATATTTAAAACAAAAATGAGTAGAATACTCAGTAAGTAGTAAGTACATCATGCATTGAACACTAGGCATCTATTGTTCTGTTTTGAAAACATGCATACATAAACATTTTTTTCCTAATTCTTGACAATGCTTTCATGCATAAAAGTTTAAGGAATAAGTCATACTTTCATGCATAAACATTTAAGAAATAACTATGCTTTCATGTATAAACATTTTAAGAAATAACCATACTTTCATGTTTTACTTTCTCTGGCCGGTACATACCATTACGCCCCGTGTGTTGGGGTTAGCAATCTTCCTTTGGACTTGGATTTCGCCCGTGGTTATAGGTTGGGAATCCCTTTCGTGGGGGCAGCACTGGGTGCACTACCAGTACTACTTACCCGGCATTGCAATTTGCCTATTCAATTGGTACCCTTTTCATTCATATGGCTGTTACGTATTTTCATACAATAAAACGTTCATTCGTTCAATCATTTCTTTCTTTCATTCATGGCAGTCCTTTCTTTTCAATCCTTTTCATTTAACAGTTCATTCATGGAAAACGTTATTTAAAAGCATGAACTTAACATCATCTTTTCATTTAACAGTGCATTCATGAAAAAATATCATTTTAAAAGCATGAGCTTAAACATCATTTTTCATGGCATCCATAAAGCGTCAGTTCATAAGGACAATTTAACATTAGTTCATAGGGACATTTTAAAACATTTCCTTTGCGTCATTTAAAGCATCAGTTAATAGGGACATTTTAAAACACTTTCTTTGCATCCTTTGAAGCATCAGTTCATAGGGCATTTTAAAACACTTTTTTCTCGGCATTTAAAAGCATAAGTTCATAGGGGCATTTTAAAACTCATTTAGAGCATCACTTGAAGCATAAGACATGAGACATTCATTTCTTTTCCTTTGCAACCAAAACATTTTGAATCATCTTTCTTACTTCGATGCACATGCATTTTTATGAACAAGATACATTTTCATGCTATACTACATATAGGACATATAGGAATAATCAATAAGTTTATTGAGAGAGAGCATGTATGGAAATCTCATGACTTAGAACCTATGTGCATGCATTACCTTTTTTTTTTTTTTTTTTAAGAGTTAGGGACACATGTCCAATAGTCACCCCTCTCCAGTTTTATTAATAAACCCTCACTTTTGGATGAGGAATACCTTGAAATATATAATAAACTCACTACTTTTCCAAAAACTTTACAACGTATTAAATAAAAATATTAAAGCCTATGAATATGACTATGCACCTCTACAATAGGAATCTAGCAACGCTGAAGTATATCAACATTTGCAATATTTAATTTTTTCTTTCTCCTCATTTTCATAGATATGTTCTTGAACCAAAGCAAAATCTGCTCCCAACACGCTTGGATTGACATCTTTTTATTCTCCATGCAAAACCTACACCAATGAATCCAAAGAATCCATATAATAAAAACAGGCGTGATGCCTCTTAGATGATCTAGCTTACGAAGTCCTTCTACCTCTAGAAACCCAATTCCACAACCTTTCTCTCTAGCTTTGCTGCTGCTCAAATTCAACCTCGAACATATCCGAAGCCTTTCTCCACATCTGTAATGCAAAATCCCCCTCTCCCAATACGTGATCCATCGTTTCAATCTTTGGCTGCTCACAACATACACAGGCTGAGCATAAGGAGATGCCCATGCGTTGAATATTGGTATCTTTATATGAACCCGCGGGAATGAATTCCCTTGAACCCGCGGTCAATTTGAAAACTCCCCAAGAAAGCCAAAAATCAAGTCAATGATGGAGAACCTAGACCCGATGAAAACTCGTTTCAAGAACCTAGATTATATTAAAATCTAGACTCGTTGAAGAACCCGTCTCAAGAACCCAGATTATAAAGGAGGAACGCCACAAAGGTTGTGATTTACCTTTGATAAGTTCAAAAGTTCAATTAAAAATAAGATGAGTAAAACTCAACTCACAATGAATAAATTCATCAAATTTCATAAACTTCATAAACTCCTTAGAATGAGGCTACATATAGTCTTTAAAGAAAAACCTAATGAAACCCTAGCCAAAATAAACCCCCACCTTCCAAAAGTGCCCCTGGATGAACAGTGTTGCGGCTACAGTGCCTCGCTACAGTAACTCTCGGCTACAGTAACCCTAACCCTAGTTCAATAAAATAATAACTTTCCCAACATGCCCTTGCATAGGCCCCCTTCAATACTTTCCATAATAAACTCAATTATTCTAAACTAATAACATAAGTTCTTTAAATGAATTAAATAAGTTGAAACCCTTCAACAGCTCAAAGCCTTTAAGTCTTGTCGTTGCCCTCTTCCGTAGCTAATAAAATGAATTAAAACTGGATCTTCATCCTTCAAGCCCCATCTTGAATGTTGGGCTCTTGCTAAACTTGTCCCAAGTAGATTGCATCAATCCTTGCATTGTCTCCTTGATCTTCTTGGCCCATCTGGAAGTTGCAAATGATCTTTAAGACTAGGCCCATCTTTGTTCCCATCATTCCCCCTCTCCTCAAAAGGATTCGACTTCGAATCTCCACCTGGACCAAAGGGAAAGTGGTTAGTAACATTGAAAATAGTAGAAACATGATACTTACCTTGAAGATTCATTAGATCTGCATTTTCATTAATTTGTTCAAGAATTTGGAATAGTCCATCCAAGCTACCCATATCATCATCTGGTGAAGACTTTAAATCTAAAGGAGGAAATTGATTAAGTCTATAAACAATTTCAATTGGTGAAAATTTTGTAGTGGCATGATCACTCCAATCATATGTAAACTCAAAGAATGGCAAACAATACTTCCACAAATGTTCATGAAGCACATCTAAAGTCTTCCTCAAACCAAAATGACCACTCCAATATGCAAACTCAATGAATGGCAAATGATACTCCCATAAACGTTCATGCAACAAGTCAATGAATGGCAAATGATACTCCCATAAACGTTCATGCAACATGTCTGAAATCTTATTTTCACCAGAATGACCACTCCAATTATATGCAAACTCAATGAAATACAAATGATACTCCCGCAAACGATCGTGCAACACGTCAATGTATGGCAAATGATACTCCCACAAGCGTTCGTGCAATACATCAATGAATGACAAATGATACTTCCACAAACGTTCATGTCACACTTCAATGAAAGGCAAAAGATACTCCCACAAACCTTCATGCAACACATCAATGAATGACAATTGATACTTCCACAAACGTTCATGCAACACGTCATTGAAAGGCAAATGATATTCCCACAAACGTTCATGCAACACAACAAAAGTCTTCCTTACACCATGGTTACCCAACAAACCAACATGTCCATCACACACAAGCAAGTTACGCATAAAACTAGTAGGTATACAAAATCTATTCTTTCTATACAAGTACCAATCTAGTTTATAGAACTTACCAAACGATACTTTATCACATGTTCCATACACACTAGCAAAGTCATAATCATTAGCATGCAATTCCTTATCATATTCAAGTTTCAACAATTTTGCATCTAAAATGAAGATAAGTACATACCTTGTTGCTAAAGCCAACTACAAAAGTTTCCATACCTTGTGTGTATTTGAATACATGAGGAAAAGTCTCAATACAATCCTCCCGCTTAGCACGCATTATAGTTAACAACTTACCCCTTCCCTTCAAGTGTGTCAAGGACTCATATTCTTCAAAGAAAAGTTGGGTAGGGATTGTCGCACCTGGCACAAAATCCATGTAGTGCTCTATCTCCCTAATAGGTGGTAATCCACTAAACACACCGCTAGGAAACATGACCTCATATCCCTGCAACAAAGAGACAATAATACTAGGCAAACATACGTCAAGTTCGTTAGGATTAAGACTTGCCTTAGAATAAAAACTCACTTTTCTATTTGTTTTTCTGTCATTTTCTTCACACTCTCTTTTATTTCCACTCTCTTTTTCTTTTTCACTCTTTTTTCCTTTCACACTCTTTTTTCTTTTCACTCTCTTTTTTTCTGTCACTCTCTTTTTTTTTCATCTTTTTTTGTACTCTCGGCCTCACAATTATTTTTCAACTCATTCTCTCTTGTGCTTGAGGTCTTATTCTCACCCTCTTCTTTTTTCTCTCTCATTTTTCTCTCTTTCTCTATTTCGGTCTCACTATTTCTTTTCTTCTCAATCTCATCTTCACTCTTGCTTTTCAGCTCAATCTCACTTTCACTCTCACCTTCACTCTTGCTTTTCAGTTCATTCTCACTTTCACTCTTGCTTGTTTGCTCAATCTCCTTTTCACGTTTGCTTTTCAATTGGTCCCCATGGACATGTGTTGGAGTAAAAGGAGCAAGTTTGATTGTTTTTCCATCCTTTTCAAAACTGTACATGTTCCTTAACCCATCATGGATCACATTCCTATCATACTGCCATGGCTTCCCTAACAAAATATGACCAGCATGCATAGGCACAACATCACAAAGGACCATATCCTGATATTTCCCAAATTAAAAAGAAACTAGCACTTGCTTATTTACCCTAACCTCCCCACAATCACTCAACCACTGCAACATGTATGGTCTAGGGTGTTTCAAGGTACGTAAATTCAATTTCTCAACTAAAGTAGTGCTAGCCAAATTAATACAACTCCTCAAATCAATGACCATACTACATACCTTGTTGTTGATGTGGCATCTAGTATGAAAAACATTCTCACTCTGCTGCTCTGTATCATTTATCTTAATTTGTGTATTGAGTGCACGCCTAACAACAAGAGACTTACCATACTCTTCTTTCTCATACCCATTCTCAATACTTGGCTCATGTCGCCTCCTACCTCTCCCACCTTGCAGATTTCTAATCACTTCTTCTTGATTATCCATCCTATCCCTCACTTCACCCAACACCAAGTTCAACCGCTCAAATTGTTGTTGCATGGCTTGCAACACAAAAGATGAGTTATCTGCCACACCGTTTGGTGATGAGTCACTTCTATGAGACATCATAATATGCTGCACAAAAAGAATGTTAGTGAAAAAGCTCACACACTCCCTTACGTGTTTACACTCAAATAATGACACTCAACTCGTGTTTCACTCTTAATGGCTTTTTCCCGATAATAGTCTCACACTCTCTTGCCTTTTACCTCAAGAGTTTTCCCACTCAAGTTCTTTAAGAACTAATTGAACTAAATCAAGACAATACAACCTTGTATTATTCCAACCAGTAATATAGATCAAAGAAACAAGGAATGAATAAAATGACACGAGACTCAAGGAATTTATACGAGGGAAAGAGTAATTATAAAACAAGATACCAACTAGAAAGATGTAATCTGCTGCTATGATGATAAAAGCTCAATCAACAAATACTTTCTTTCTCTTTGTTGAAACTATGTAGCAACTTTGAATTACCTTCTCTTTTCTTCTTCTTCTTCCTCTTCTTCTTCTTCTTTTTTTTTTTTTCGAATTTTCTTTTCTTTCCTTTCTTTTCTTTTCTTTTCCTTTCTTTTCTTTTCTTTTCTTTTCTTTTCTCTAATTCAATCACAAATAGCAATATTCAATTGTGAAAATCAAGCAATTGAATTCAAGCGCGACAATGAAGTAGAAGAGAATCAATGGAACGGCACTCCAAGCAGCAGATAAACTTAGAGATGTAGGAAACCCTAGAATTTTGAAAACTTAGGAGATGCAAATTTCAGCCAAATCCAAAGTCCTAAGAATTTCGGTAGCCTTGTTTTTGTTTCTATTTTTTTTTTCGCAACCCTAGAACAATGAAGCCCTAGAATTAAATTAAAGGATGCTAAAATTATAAGATAGAATCAGACCTGATTGGAAACCTTGCTCTGAATACCAAATGATATGAACCCGCGGGAATGAATTCCCTTGAACCCACAGTCAATTTGAAAAACTCCCCAAGAAAGCCAAAAATCAAGTCAAGGATGGAGAACCTAGACCCGATGAAAACTTGTTTCAAGAACCTAGATTATATTAAAATCTAGACCCGTTGAAGAACCCGTCTCAAGAACCCAGATTATAAAGGAGGAACGCCACAAAGGTTGTGATTTATCTTTGATAAGTTCAAAAGTTCAATTAAGAACAAGATGAGTAAAACTCAACTCACAATGAATAAATTCATCAAATTTCATAAACTTCATAAACTCCTTAGAATGAGGCTACATATAGTCTTTAAAGAAAAACCTAATGAAACCCTAGCCAAAATAAACCCCCACCTTCCAAAAGTGCCCCTGGATGAACAGTGTTGCGGCAACAGTAACCCTAGCCCTAGTTCAATAAAATAATAACTTTCCCAACATGCCCTTGCATAGGCCCCCTTCAATACTTTCCATAATAAACTCAATTATTCTAAACTAATAACATAAGTTCTTTAAATGAATTAAATAAGTTGAAACCCTTCAACAGCTCAAAACCTTTAAGTCTTGTCGTTGCCCTCTTCCGTAGCTAATCAAATGAATTAAAACTGGATCTTCATCCTTCAAGCCCCATCTTGAATGTTGGGCTCTTGCTAAACTTGTCCCAAGTAGATTGCATCAATCCTTGCATTGTCTCCTTGATCTTCTTGGCCCATCTGGAAGTTGCAAATGATCTTTAAGACTGATAGGAACCAAGGTGGGCCTACACTTAAAGATCCTTTGCAAGTTCCAGATGGGCCAATTACAAGATCAAGGGCCAAGAAGATCAAGGAAGCAATGCAAGGATTGGTGCAATCCACTTGGGATGAAGCCAGCAAGAGCCCAACACTCAAGATGGGTCTGAAAGAAGAAGAACCAGTTTTGATCCACTTGATTCAAGCTGTGGAAGACATGACTTAGATATACGGCCTATTGTTATTGGAGGCTTCCAGTTTGGTTAAATGATTTATTTTATTAGTTTAGAATAAGTGGGCTTGAAGATGGTTGGCTCACATGTCTTATTTCTTATGAACTATGTTTTTGGGAAGACCTTGTATTTTGGCCAAGGGCTTATTGGGAAAGTTACTTTTTAAGAATTAGGGTTTCATCAATTTATTGTAGGGGTTACTGTAGCCGCGTGTACTGTAGCCGGCACTGTTCATCAAGGGTAATTTTGGGTAAAAGGGGCTTTATTTTGGCTAGGGTTTTGATTAGGTTTGGGTTTAAAAACTCTTTGTAGCCTCATTTGACACATTAGACAATATTGAATTTATTTGTGAGTTGAGTTTTCTCCTCTTGTTCTTGATTGAACTTTTGAACTTATCAAAGGTAAATCACAACCTTTGTGGCGTTCCTCCTTTGTAATCTGGGTTCTTGAGACGGGTTCTTCAACGGGTCTAGATTTTAATATAATCTAGGTTCTTGAAACGGGTTCTCATTGGGTCTAGATTCTCCATCCTTGACTTGATTTTTGGCTTTCTTGGGGAGTTTTCAAATTGATTGTGGGTTCAAGGGAATTCATTCCCACGGGTTCATATAATTTGGTATACAGAGCAAGGTTTCCAATCAGGTCTGATTCTATCTTTTAATTCTTGCATCCTTAAATTAATTCTAGGGCTTTATTGTTCTAGGGTTTCCAAAAAAAAAAAATAGAAACAAAAAGTAGGCTGCCGAAATTGTTAGGGTTTTGGGTTTGGCTGAAATTTGCATCACCTAGGGTTTCAAAATTCTAGGGTTTCCTGCATCTCTAAGTTTATCTGTTGCTTGGAGTGCTGTTCCATTGATTCTCTTCTACTTCATTGTCGTGCTTGAATTCAATTGCTTGATTTTCACAATTGAATATTGCTATTTGTGATTGAAAAGAAAAGAAAAGAAAGGAAAAAAAAAAAATCGTGAAAAAAAATAATAATAAAAATCCCAAGATCTTTTCTTCAGCCTTATCATCAAAAGGGGTGATTCTAGTTGGTATCTTGTCTTGTAGTTACTGTTTCATTCATATAATTTCCTTGATTCACGTGCCATTTTCTTTCTTTAATTGCTTCCTTCTGTGTTTCTCTTGTTCTTGTTTCTTGGACCTAATTACTAGTTGGGATAAAATAAGGTTGTTTTGTCTTAATTGAGTCAATTAGTTCTTAAAGAACTTGAGTGGGAAAACTCTTGAGCTAAAAGGCAAGAGAGTGTGAGACTATTATCGAAAAAAAAGCCAATTAGGAGTGAAACACGAGTGGAGTGTCATTATTCGAGTGTAAACACGTAAGGGAGTGTGTGAGGTTTACATTTCTTTTTTTTTTTTTTTTTTTTTGCCACTAACATTCTTTTGTGTAGCACTTGATAATGTCTCATCGGAGTAGCGCATCACCAAGGGAGAGGGCAGATAACACATCCTTTGTGTTGCAAGCCATGCAACAACAGTTTGAGCGGTTGAACTTGGTGTTGGGTGAAGTGAGGGATAGGATGGATCATCAAGAAGCAGCGATTAGAAATCTACAAGGTGGGAGGGACAGGAGGCGACGTGAGCATAGAGTTGAAAATCAGTATGAGAATGAAGGAGATGGTGAGAATGAGGAGGACTTTGCATCTGACGTTGGGTCGGGTAGAAATAGAAGACTTAGGCATGAAAGAGGACTTGAGGAGAATCTAAGGGGTCGGGATGGTGTAGATAGAGACCTTGGTAGCATCAAAATGAAAATACCATCTTTCCAAGGTAGAACTGACCCTGAGGTTTATCTAGAGTGGGAGAAAAAAATAGAGTTAGTGTTTGATTGCCATAATTACTCCGAGGAGAAGAAAGTGAAGTTGGCGGTAATTGAGTTCACTGATTATGCTATTATTTGGTGGGATCAATTAGTGACCAATAGGAGGAGGAATTATGAGAGGCCTATAGAGACATGGGGAGAGTTGAAATCTCTCATGAGGCGGAGATTTGTTCCAAGCCATTACTATAGAGACCTTTACCAGAAATTACAAAATCTTACACAGGGGTCTAAGAGTGTGAAGGATTACCATAAGGAGATGGAGGTGGCGATGATTCGGGCTAATGTAGAGGAGGATCGAGAGGCCACCATGGCTAGATTTTTGAGTGGGTTGAATAGGGACATAGCCAATGTAATTGAATTGCAGCATTATGTGGAGATAGATGACATGGTGCACATGGCTATGAAGGTGGAGAGGCAATTAAAGAGAAAAGGGACAGCAAGGTACACTTCGGTTTCTTGCACTACTTGGAAATCAAAATGGGATAGGAATGATCCAGCTGAAGCAAAGAGAAAGACCGAATCACCTAAGGGAAAAGATGAGGGAACTAGCAACAAACCCAAGGTAGAATCCCAACCTTCACGGAATAGAGATATCAAATGTTTTAAGTGTTTGGGTTCAGGGCACATTGCTTCTCAATGTCCAAATAGGAGGGTGATGATTATGCGTGACAATGGGGAGGTGATGACTGAGAGTGAGGATGATAGTGATGAGGTGCCCGAGTTGGAGGATGATAGTGATGATGGTGGAGTGGTATACCCTGTGACAGGTGAGTCTCTTGTTGCCAGGCGTGCTCTTAATGCACACATTAAGGTGGATGATGCAGAGCAACAGAGAGAGAACATTTTCCATACTAGATGCCATGTCAACAATAAGGTATGTAGTATGATCATTGATGGAGGGAGTTGTACTAATGTGGCTAGCACTACTTTGGTTGAAAAATTGAATTTACCAACCTTAAAACACTCTAGACCATACAAATTGCAGTGGTTGAATGATTGTGGAGAGGTTAGGATGGATAAACAAGTGTTAGTTACTTTTTCTATTGGGAAGTATCAGGATGAGGTGCTTTGTGATGTTGTGCCTATGCATGCGGGCCATATTTTGTTGGGGAGGCCGTGGCAGTATGATAGGAGAGTGACACATGATGGGTTCAAGAACATGTACAGCTTTGAAAAGGAGGGCAAAACAATTAAGCTTGCTCCTTTAACTCCAAGCCAGGTCTATGAGGACCAACTGAAATTGAAAAGTGAGGTTGCTCAAAAAAGAAAGAGTGAAAATAAGAGTGATCAAAAGAGAAAGAGTGAAAATGAGAGTGATCAAAAAAGAAAGAGTGAAAAAGAGATTGAGCAAAAAAGAAAGAGTGAGAGTGAAAATGAGCATAAAAGAAAGAGTGAAATAGAAAGTAGAGAGGTGGCTGAGAGTAAAGAAAAAAGAGTGGAGCCACGAGAGAAAAAAGAAAGAGAGTCTGCTGAGAGAAAAGGAAAGGCAAAAGTGAGTTTCTATGCAAGAGAGAGTGAGGTTAAGAGGGCTTTCTTTGCAGATCGCCCTATGATTTTTCTTATCTATAAAGAGTCTTATCTTAGTCTTGATGAAACTAACCAGTCTCTTCCTAGTTTGGTTGTTTCTTTGTTGCAGGAGTTTGAGGATGTATTCCCGGAGGAGATGCCAAATGAGTTGCCACCCATTAGAGGCATTGAGCACCAGATTGATTTTGTGCCCGGGGCTGCTATTCCAAACCGACCAGCCTATAGGAGTAATCCAGAGGAGACAAAGGAGCTTCAGAGGCAAGTTGAGGATTTGATGAGCAAGGGGTACGTGAGAGAGAGCATGAGCCCTTGTGCAGTACCAGTGCTACTAGTGCCAAAGAAGGATGGGACATGGAGGATGTGCATTGATTGCAGGGCAGTCAACAATATCACGGTAAAATATCGCCATCCCATTCCTAGATTAGATGATATGCTTGATGAATTGCATGGCTCATGTATTTTCAGTAAAATTGATCTTAAAAGTGGGTACCATCAAATTAGAATGAAAGAGGGTGATGAATGGAAAACTGCTTTTAAGACTAAGTATGGGCTTTATGAATGGTTGGTTATGCCATTTGGACTTACAAATGCGCCCAGTACTTTCATGAGATTAATGAACCATGTCCTACGTGCATTCATAGGCAAGTTTGTGGTTGTGTACTTTGATGATATCTTAGTGTACAGCAAGAACTTAAGTGAACATATTGAACATTTGATATATGTGTTTGATGTGTTGAGATGTGAAAAGTTGTATGCTAATTTTAAGAAATGTGCCTTTTGCATGGAAAAAGTTGTTTTTCTTGGTTATGTTGTTAGTACAAAGGGTATTGAGGTGGATGAAGAGAAAGTCAAGGCAATCAAGGAGTGGCCAACGCCAAAAAGCATCACTGAGGTAAGAAGCTTTCATGGCTTAGCTAGTTTTTATCGGCGTTTTGTTAAAGACTTCAGCACCATTGCTGCACCACTCACTGAGGTAATTAAAAAGAATGTTGGGTTTCATTGGGGGGCTAATCAAGAGAATGCTTTTTACCACTATTAAAGAAAGGTTGTGCTCTGCACCTGTGTTAGCATTACCTGATTTTAACAAAGCTTTTGAGATTGAATGTGATGCCTCAGGAATAGGGATTGGAGCCGTTTTGATGCAAGATAGGCGGCCCATAGCCTTCTTCAGTGAAAAGTTAAGTGGGGCATCCCTTAAGTACCCTACTTATGACAAAGAGCTTTATGCTCTTGTTCGTGCATTAGAGACTTGGCAGCACTACCTATGGCCAAGGGAATTTGTGATCCACACCGATCATGAATCATTGAAGCATCTCAAGGGTCAAGGAAAGTTGAATAAAAGGCATGCTAGATGGATGAAATACATTGAGACCTTTCCCTATGTCATCCGTTACAAGCAAGGTAAGGAGAACATTGTTGCTGATGCTCTATCCCGGAGGTATGTACTTCTTACTTCTATGAGTGCTAAAATGCTTGGGTTTGAATATGTGAAAGACATGTATGCCGATGACGCTGATTTTTCAAATGTGTATGTGGCATGTGATAAGGCAGCATTTGGTAAGTTTTACAAGCATGATGGTTATTTGTTTAAAGAAAGCAAACTTTGTCTGCCAAATTGTTCTATGCGTGAGTTATTGGTGCGTGAGGCACATGGTGGGGGATTAATGGGACACTTTGGTGTTCAGAAAACTTTAGACATTTTGCATGAACATTTCTTTTGGCCTAAGATGAAGAGAGATGTTAACCGTATTTGTGGAAGGTGCATTACATGTAGAAAAGCCAAATCTAAGGTTTTGCCACATGGGTTGTATACACCCTTACCCGTTCCTAGTGAGCCATGGGTAGACATATCTATGGACTTTGTTTTGGGGCTGCCTAGGACCAAAAGGGGTAGAGATTCTATTTTTGTGGTTGTGGATAGATTTAGTAAGATGGCACATTTCATTCCATGCCATAAAACAGATGATGCCACAAACATAGCAGACTTGTTTTTCCGGGAGATAGTGCGACTCCATGGTGTACCTAGGAGTATTGTTTCTGATAGGGATGTTAAATTCCGTAGCTACTTTTGGAAGGTGTTGTGGGGGAAATTGGGTACTAAGCTCTTATTTTCCACTACTTGTCATCCACAGACTGATGGTCAGACTGAAGTAGGACTTTAACTCAGCTTTTACGCACTGTTGTTCATAAGAATTTAAAAACTTGGGAGGATTGTTTGCCATTTATAGAGTTTGCATATAATAGGACGATGCATACTACTACTTCATACTCTCCTTTTGAAATTGTTTATGGATTTAATCCACTTACTCCTTTGGATTTGATGCCTTTACCTGTTGATGGCAGGAGTAGTTTGGATGGACAAAAGAAAGCGGAGTTGGTGAAGTCACTTCATGAGAGGGTACGACTTCAAATTGCCCAAAAGAATGAAAGGGTTGCTTCCCAAGCCAATAAAGGACGAAGGCGTGTCATCATTGAACCAGGAGATTGGGTTTGGGTTCACATGCGCAAAGAAAGATTCCCAGCCCATAGAAGGACTAAGTTGCATCCTCGAGGAGATGGACCTTTCCAAATTCTTGAGAAAATTAATGACAACGCATATAAAGTGGATCTTCCAGGTGAGTATAAAGTTTCTGCAACTTTTAATGTTTCTGATCTTTCTCCTTTTGATGTAGGTGAAGATTCGAGGTCGAATCCTTTTGAGGAGAGGGGAATTGATAGGAACCAAGGTGGGCCTACACTTAAAGATCCTTTGCAAGTTCCAGATGGGCCAATTACAAGATCAAGGGCCAAGAAGATCAAGGAAGCAATGCAATGATTGGTGCAATCCACTTGGGATGAAGCCAGCAAGAGCCCAACACTCAAGATGGGTCTGAAAGAAGAATAACCAGTTTTGATCCACTTGATTCAAGCTGTGGAAGACATGACTTAGAGATACGGCCTATTGTTATTGGAGGCTTCCAGTTTGGTTAAATGATTTATTTTATTAGTTTAGAATAAGTGGGCTTGAAGATGCTTGGCTCACATGTCTTATTTCTTATGAACTATGTTTTTGGGAAGGCCTTGTATTTTGGCCAAGGGCTTATTGGGAAAGTTACTTTTTAAGAATTAGGGTTTCATCAATTTATTGTAGGGGTTACTGTAGCCGCGCGTACTGTAGCCGGCACTGTTCATCAAGGGTAATTTTGGGTAAAATGGGCTTTATTTTGGCTAGGGTTTTGATTAGGTTTGGGTTTAAAAACTCTTTGTAGCCTCATTTGACACATTAGACAATATTGAATTTATTTGTGAGTTGAGTTTTCTCCTCTTGTTCTTGATTGAACTTTTGAACTTATCAAAGGTAAATCACAACCTTTGTGGCGTTCCTCCTTTGTAATCTGAGTTCTTGAGACGGGTTCTTCAACGGGTCTAGATTTTAATATAATCTAGGTTCTTGAAACGGGTTCTCATTGGGTCTAGATTCTCCATCCTTGACTTGATTTTTGGCTTTCTTGGGGAGTTTTCAAATTGATTGTGGGTTCAAGGGAATTCATTCCCACGGGTTCATATCAAAGACTAGGCCCATTTTGGTTCCCATCATATCTACACTCAAAGCCCCTTGTAATCCTTTCCAGCATGTAAAAGAAATTCTGAGAGGAATACCAGGATCCCAAACAACATTTGCCCACCTAACTTCCTCATTTTTTGTTAAGCAAATCTCCCATCCAGATTTAACAGTGACATTCGAATTATTTGAAGCCTTCCAATACACCTTATCTTCCAACTCCAGCCTGCCCAACTTCACCTTCAAACAAACATACCGAGCCTTCTCTCTAGCTATCATCTCCGTGAGCCGTTCTTCATGCCACTCTGTTCCTGAAATCATCTCCCGCAATATCAATTTTGGTTTATTTACAACGCCTACCTGCTTGCCTAGAATACAAAGACCAGATCAGCTCTCCCACCAAAACGGAATTTGTGCCTCATTTATATACGCCACCTTGATTGCTCCATGACCGCCACAAAACATGATGTCATCAACTTCCATAAAGGAGAGGAATTCAACTTAAACACTTCTTGTACCGGGTGATGGTTTTTACAATACTTTTCCCTCCTGAATTTCGCCCATAAGGAGCTACCATAGAGTACAGTCCAAGCTATTTTCCATCAGATAGCCTTTTGCACCTCCAGTAAATCCCAATTGCCTAATCCTCCCTCTTGTGTTGGTTTAGTGATTTTTTTCCAAGACACCCAATGTTTTTTACGGTGCTCCTCCGTGCCCCCCCCCCCCCCCCCCCTCACCCGAAAGAAATCTAGCAAAAATTGAATTAAGTTTTCTAATGACCATCTTTGGTACATCCATTACTAACATAAGGTGAATAGGTAAACTAGATAGTACATGTCATATCATCACAATACGTCCCCTGCATATAATAGAATCCCTTTCCACCAATCAAGTTTTGCCTGCACTTTATTAACAATATTCTCAAAACAATGCCTGCCAATCACCAATGAGGATATTGGAATACCCAGATATGTACAAGGAAAAATCCCAAGTCCACCATATCTGGTGATCCTTTGTAATATTTTTTTCCTCGCATACGAAATGCTAGAGGAAAAATAAATGGCAGACTTATCTGAATTCACCTTTTGTCCCGACCACATGGAATAAGTATCTATAACTTCCATTAGCCCTTTCACCTTTTTTTATCCCCATTTAAGAAAAATATAACATCCTCAGCATAAAGTAAATGGGATACCTGTGTTTTCACTCTAGGAATAGAGAGAGGCTTGATTTTCTGATGATCGACTGCTTGCTTAACCAACTTGTGAACACTTCCTCTGCTAGAATAAACAAATATGGCGAAAGAGGATCTCCCTGCTGAACATCTCTGAATGATTAGAAGATACACAAACTGATCTGAAAAGCCATAAGCATTTAAGGCCTCCCATAAAAAATTCCATTCCAGTCTATCATATGCCTTCATCATATCTAATTTCAGCATTATCTTCCCTCCCCTCATCTTCCTGTTTCGACTATGCAATACTTCTTTTGCCAACAATGCATTTTCAAAAATATTACGCCCCTTAACAAACACACCTTGTTCCTCTGAAATAATGCTAGATAATAACGGTCTCATTCTTCCAACTATAATTTTTGAAAAGCACTTATAAATTACCGAACATAGACTAATCAGCTAGAATTAGCAAAACTATCCAGATTGTTTGTTTTAGGAATAAGGACTAAAAAAGTTGAAGTATAATATGGACCCAACGGAACTCCTGAAAAAATCTCCTTGGCTACGTTAAGAACATCCTTGCCAACAATATCCCAACATGAGATAAAAAAAATGGATCCAAACCCATTCGGCCCAAGACTACTATCTTTCGAATGGTCTTCATAGCTGCTATTGTTTCCTCTATGCTCGGAGCCTTAACCAGACCAGAATTCTCCTCCTCCGTCACAGTCGGTGTTATAAGCTGACATATTTCATCTTTAGCATTTTTATTACCTTTCGACTGCAAAAGTTTCTGGAAAAACTCTACGGCTCCATCGTGCACTTCAACCGGGGATTGAAGCACCTCCCCATCTTGCATCTCCATTTTGACAATCAATGCTTTTCGTCTATGATTCTTGACCATACCATGAAAAAATTTGGTATTCGCATCCCTTTCCTTTATCCATTTTGACTTCACCTTTTGAGCCATAAATATTTCTTTTCGATACAACCAGTCATGCAGATCTTTTCAAGCTTCTTGCAACAATCTGTCATCCTCTACATCACCTGGTTGTATTACCTTGCCTTCCAGCAGAATTATCTGATCTTCCCACCGTGTAATATTTTGAAAGATATTGTCGAACGAAGTGTGATTCCACTCCTTTAGAGTATGCTTCAACCGCTTGAACTTGGCAGCCAAATTCAAAAGTCCATGGAACTTTGTAGGTTCTCCCCAACTCTTTTCAACCACACTTCTGAACTGTGTGTGTATTCCACATACGTTGAAAGAAAAGGTGAGAGTGAGCTTAGTGAGGGGTTCCGAACTTTCGAGTCCTAGAATTAAATCAAGTACTTTAATTAATTAATTTTATGTTAACGTCTCTCACTCTCTTGTGAATTGGTATTTTGTTGTGATTCTTCTGAATTGATTTTGTAAATTTGTAGTAAAGAAATGTGTTTAATGAAATGTATGATGTGTTTGTAAGTTGTGTTGTATGCATGCGTAGTGTTTGATAAAATGTGTAAGAGATGTTACTTCGACTAATGATCACTTGCAAGTATAATTCTCAACACTCTTCTTTAAATTCACATCTGTTCATTACAATATAATCTTAATTTAGTAGTTTTCAAACATGAATTTTGGTCAAAGTGTAACTTCATGATTTCGGGCTGGGCAAATTTTGTGTAGCAACTGCCAACTAGCAAGTATTGAAATTTACTTTTCGTTTTTACTTTTTTGTATATTGGAGCAAGTATTGAACATTATAAATTTTGCGTAGTATTATTTTTTGAGTACTAG
This sequence comes from Juglans mandshurica, assembly GCA_022457165.1. Taxonomy (NCBI): domain Eukaryota; kingdom Viridiplantae; phylum Streptophyta; class Magnoliopsida; order Fagales; family Juglandaceae; genus Juglans; species Juglans mandshurica. The sequence continues at coordinate 19,837,812 of CM039619.1, read as the reverse complement.
TGTACTGAACTAGGGCTGTGCATAATTGGGCCAAAGCCCGATCCGTCTGCCAGAACCGAGTTCTCCAACCCGTGAGAGACGGGTTCATCGGGTCATATGCATGATGCCGGGTTTTAGTAAAAATAACCCGTTGAATCCGTCCAAACCGACTCTGCATCTGAAGACAAAGACGATGACACTCTCCTCTCCACTACGGAAACCCTAGTCACTGTCGCCATTCTCTGTCTCCTTTCGCCGTCGCCGGTCACAGCGGTCATTGCAGAGGTGCGTTCTCTCTCTCTCTCTCTCTCTCTCTCGGTAAGATTTAAGTTTTGGAGCTTTGTTTGGTGCTCTGTGTGTTCTCTGTTTGGTCGTCGTTATCTGGGTTGTAGAGGCTGTTGAAAGGTTGAACTGTTTTGTGAATTTTCTGTTGGGTAGAGCAACGTAAATTGCACCGAAATGGGGGACCCCTTTTATACATTAGTTTCTATTTCTCATGGGTTTGAGAGCTGTAAATGCAGGGTGTTTCTTTCTTCTTTCTGGTTTTTTTCTATGGATTTGCATATATTTATGTAGTGATTGTCGTTGTCTTTGTTTATCCATAATTTCTTTTATGGGTTTGCTCTATAATATGCGGAAATTTTTGTTGAAATGTTGAACTGGTTCATTCCATCCTCTATTTTGTGGAGCTTGAAATGGGTTTATGTTGTTAGTTGGCCTCTAGAAACAATTGCTCGAGCTTTTGGTTTTGATTCTCCAACATGGTAACATTGTTTGTTACACACTGAGTATGAGTGCTATCTTTCCTCTCTCTATTTGAACATATATATATATATATATGTATATATGCTATCTGTGTGAATTAACTACTCTAGCTTAAACAGTTTAGGCCACATGTGAACTACAGTACGTGATATGAACCCGTGGGAATGGAATCCCTTGAACCCACAATCAATTTGAAAACTTCCCAAGAAAGCCAAAATCAAGTCAATGGATGGAGAACCTAGACACGATGAGAACTCGGTTTAAGAATCTAGATTATATTAAAATCTAGACCCGTTGAAGAACCCGTCTCAAGAACCCAGATTGCAAAGGAGGAACGCCACAAAGGTTGTGATTTACCTTTGATAAGTTCAAAAGTTCAATTAAGAACAAGAGGAGTAAAACTCAACTCACAATGAATAAATTTATCAAATTTCATAAACTTCATAAACTGATTAGAATGAGACTACATAGTGTATTTAAAGCAAAACCTAATGAAACCCTAGCCAAAATAAACCCCCATCTACAGTGCCCCTGGATGAACAGTGCCGCGGCAACAGTGCCGTGCTACAGTAACCCTAACCCTAATTCAATAAAATAATAACTTTCCCAACATGCCCTTGCATAGGCCCCCTTAAGTGCTTCCCAACATTGCCCTCTTCCGTAGCTAATCAAATGAATTAAAACTGGATCTTCATCCTTCAAGCGCCATCTTGAATGTTGGGCTCTTGCTAAACTTGTCCCAAGTGGATTGCATCAATCCTTGCATTGTCTCCTTGATCTTCTTGGCCCATCTGGAAGTTGCAAATGATCTTTAAGACTAGGTCCATCTTGGTTCCTATCATTCCCCCTCTCCTCAAAAGGATTCGATCTCGAATCTCCACCTGGATCAAAGGGAAAGTGGTTAGTAACATTGAAAATAGTAGAAACAAAATACTTACCTGGAAGATCCATTAGAAATGCATTTTCATTAATTTGTTCAAGAATTTGGAATAGTCCATCCAAGCTACTCATATCATCAACTGGTGAAGAATTTAAATCAAAAGGAAGAAATTGATTAAGTCTATAAACAATTTCAATTGGTGAAAATTTAGTAGTGGCATGAACACTCCAATTATATGTAAACTCAATGAATGGCAAACAATACTCCCTCAAATGTTCATGAAGCACATCTAAAGTTTTCCTCGAACCAAAATGACCACTCCAATATGCAAACTCAATGAATGGTAAATGATACTCCCGCAAACGTTCATGCAACACGTCAATGTATGGCAAATGATACTCCCACAAACGTTCATGCAACACGTCATTGAAAGGCAAATGATACTCCCACAAACATTCATGCAACACATCAATGAATGACAATTGATACTTCCACAAACGTTAATGCAACACGTCATTGAAAGGCAAATGATATTCCCACAAACGTTCATGCAACACAACAAAAGTCTTTCGTACACCATGGTTACCCAACAAATCACCATGTCCATCACACATAAGCAACTTACGCATAAAACTAGTAGGTACACAAAATCTATTCTTTGTAAACAAGTACCAATCTAGTTTATAGAACTTACCAAACGATGCTTTCTCACATGTTCTATACACACTAGCAAAGTCATCATCATTAGCATGCAATTCTTTATCAGATTCAAGTTTCAAGAATTTTGCATCTAAAATAAAGACAAGGACATACCTTCTTGCTAAAGCATCAACCACAAAATTTTTCATACCTTACGTGTATTTGAATACATGAGGAAAAGTCTCAATACAATCCTCCCGCTTATCATGTATTCTAGTCAACAACTTACCTTGTCCCTTTAAGTGTGTCAATGACTCATGTTTTTCCAAGAAAGGTCGGTTAGGAATTGTTGCACCTGGCACAAAATCAAAGTAGTGCTCTATCTCCCTAATAGGTGGCAATCTACTAATTACACCACTTGGAAACACGACCTCATATCCCTGCAACAAAGAGACAACAATACAAGGCAAACATACGTCAAGTTCGTTAAGATTAAGACTTGCCTTAGCATAAAAACTCACTTTTCTCTTTGTTTTTCTCTCACTTTCTTCACTCTCTTTTCTTCCCACTCTCTTTTTCTTTTTCACTCTTTTTTTCCCTTTCACACTCTTTTTTCTTTTCACTCTTTTTTTTTTCTATCACTCTCTTTTTCTTCATCTTTTTTTGTACTCTCGACCTCACAATTATTTTTCAACTCAATCTCTCTTGTGCTTGAGGTCTTATTCTCACCATCTTCTTTTTTCTCTCTTTCTCCATTTCGGTCTCACTATTTCTTTTCTTCTCAATCTCTTCACTCTTGCTTTTCAGCTCAATATCACTTTCACTCTCACCGTCACTCTTACTTTTCAGCTCATTCTCATTTTCACTCTTGCTTGCTTGCTCAATCTCCTTTTCACTTTTTCTTTTTTGATCACTGTCATTTTCACTCTTTCTTTTTTGAGAAACCTCACTTTTCAATTTCAATTGGTCCCCATGGACATGTGTTGGAGTTAAAGGAGCAAGTTTGATTATTTTTCCATCATTTTCAAAACTGTACATGTTCCTTAACCTATCCTGAATCACCTTCCTATCAAACTGCCACGGCTTCCCCAACAAAAAATATGGCCGGCATGCATAGGCACTACATCACAAAGGACCATATCATCGTAATTTCCAATTGAAAAAAAAACTAGCACTTGCTTATTTACCATAACCTCCCCACAATCACTCAACCACTGCAACATGTATGGCCTAGGGTGTTTCAGGATAGGTAAATTCAATTTCTCAACTAAATTAGTGCTAGCCAAATTAATACAACTCCTCAAATCAACGATCATACTACATACCTTGTTGTTGATGTGGCATCTAGTATGAAAAATGTTCTCACTCTGCTACTCTATATCATCCATCTTAACTTTTGTATTGAGTGCATAGCTGGTAACAAGAGAATCACCATAATCTTCATTCTCATACCCATTTTCAACACTAAACTCAGGATGCCTCCTATCTCTCCTGCCATGAAGATTTCTAATTACTGCATCTTAATGATCCATCCTATCCCTCACTTCACCCAACACCAAGTTTAACTTCTCAAACTGTTGTTGCATCGCTTGCAAGAGAAATGATGAGTTATGTACCATCCCCTTTGGTGATAAGTCACTTATATGAGACATCATAATGTGTTGCACAAAGAGAATGTTAGTGGAAAACCTCACACACTCCCTTACGTGTTTACACTCGAATAATGGCACTCCACTCGTGTTTCACTCTTAATTGGCTTTTTCCAGATAATAGTTTCACACTCTCTTGCCTTTTACCTCAAAAGTTTTCTCGTTCAAGTTCTTTAAGAACTAGTTGAACTAAATCAAGACAATACAACCAAGGGTATTATTCCAACCAGTAATATAGATCCAAGAAACAAGAAATGAATAAAAAGACATGAGACTCAAGGAATTTATACGAGGGAAATAGTAACTATAAAACAAGACACCAACTAGCAAGTTGTATTCAGCTCCTATGATGATAATAACTCAATCAACAAATACTTTATTTCTCTTTGTTGTAACTATATAGCAACTTTGAATATCCTACCTTCTCTTTTCTTCTTCTTTCTGTTTTCTTTTCTTTTCTTTTCTTTTCCTTTCTTTTTCTTTTCTCTAATTCAACCACAAATAGCAATACTCAGTTGTAAAAACCAAACAATTGAATTCAAACACACAAGTATGGACAATGAAGTAGAAGATAATCAATGGAACGACACTCCAAGCAACAGATAAACTTAGAGATGCAGGGAAACCCTAGAATTTTGAAACCCTAGGTGATGCAAATTTCAGACAAACCCAAAATCCAAAGAATTTCGGCAGCCTACTTTTTGTTTTTTTGTTTTTTTTAGGCAACCCTAGAACAATGAAGCCCCAGAATTAAATTAAAGGATGCTAAAATTAAAAGATATAATCAGACCTGATTGGAAACCTTGCTCTGAATACCAAATGATATGAACCCGCGGGAATGAAATCCCTTGAACCCACCCACAATCAATTTGAAAACTCCCCAAGAAAGCCAAAATCAAGTCAATGGATGGAGAACATAGACCCGATGAGAACTCGTTTCAAGAACCTAGATTGTATTAAAATCTAGACCCGTTGAAGAACCCGTCTCAAGAACCCAGATTGCAAAGAAGGAACGCCACAAAAGTTGTGATTTACCTTTGATAAGTTCAAAAGTTCAATTAAGAACAAGAGGAGTAAAACTCAACTCACAATGAATAAATTCATCAAATTTCATAAACTTCATAAACTGATTAGAATGAGACTACATAGAGTATTTAAAGCAAAACCTAATGAAACCCTAGCCAAAATAAACCCCCATCAAAACCCGTGCTATAGTAACTCGGCTACAGTAACCCTAACCCTAATTCAATAAAATAATAACTTTCCCAACATGCCCATGCATAGGCCCCCTTAAGTGCTTCTCATAATAAACTCAATTATTCTAAACTAATATCATAAGTTCTTTTAATGAATTAAATAAGTTGAAACCCTTCAAGTGCTCAAAGCCTTTAAGTCTTGTCGTTGCCCTCTTCCGTAGCTAATCAAATGAATTAAAACTGGATCTTCATCCTTCAAGCCCCATCTTGAATGTTGGGCTCTTGCTAAACTTGTCCCAAGTGGATTGCATCAATCCTTGCATTGATTGTCTCCTTGATCTTCTTGGCCCATCTGGAAGTTGTAAAGGATCTTTAAGACTCGGCCCATCTTGGTTCCCATCTGTACGTGTTAGTGTGATCTAATTTCTCTAAACTTTTAGTCACTCGAATCAATGTTCAGACCAGATTGGTCTGAGAGCGAGTACCTTACTTATATATTCAAAGAAAAAAAAATACCTTTAATAGGTTTGTAATGCCCATCCAATCATAAGTATGGTCCGTTGTATCGGTAAAGTATGCATTGACAAAAGGAGTATGTCCACAAATATAATCTCGGCTAATCCTACAAAACACAGCCATAGAGGAAAACTAAATTTCATTGGGTGCCCAATGCCAGGCTAGTCTAAAATATGGTGAATGTTGGAAATTTCAGGTTATGTTGACATGTGAAATGCTTGAATGTAAGACCAATTTACCAGAATTCACAATAAAAGATCTCGGGCAGAGCCATCTACTATCAATTTTCCTGAGGAGAGGGCTCAATTGTGCTTCTGCATTGCCCCTATAATCATGGTTGCCCAAAACTGCATAGGAATTAAACTGAATTACATCATACCTTCAAATTGTGTTCTAAAGATTAAGACCCAGAACACAGATCGATGGAGAAAAGAATCGATGATTGATTTTTTTTTCTTTTTTCTTATAGCATAAATAGCAATGCTTTCTTTCTTTCAACTCAAACCTCATTTTCACGTTTTTATGATCTATCACCACCTACTCTTCTTAATGTTACACCAAAATTTACAACAAAAGTGTTAGCTAAGCCATATTGCTCCAATTCAGTGTCCCTACAACCACTGCTACTAGACTTTCTACATTGTCTACTAGTCTCGGTATACAAAATCCCTGAGTTTCCATTCCCATCCAAATCCTCCCTCCAGCCATTGCCTCCGGACCCTACCCTCCAGATGTCATTGTCCATTTCTGAGTCTCCATCTAAGTTTCCATAGGAGGAAGATGAAACCGGGTCCGATGAAAGCCCGTAATGGCTGTACCAACTGGGTCCTACTTCTCCAAATATGTAATCAGACAAGTCTCCCGTGCTCGACGAGTCCTTGATGCTCGCAGTGCTGCAAGAACTTGCATCTGAGCTGCTGAAATGGGGAGAACTCTCACTGGATGAATCCACTGATGGAATTCTTTGCATTGAATGGAATCTCCAATCCTCCGGATGGAACAATTGATTATAGTGCTTTCCAAGCTTATGCTGTTCTGCCATAGTATTAGACTCGGTTTTGGATGTAGTCAGGCTGGAAGGAACAGCTTCCAAGTTCCTTTTCTTTAACCGTCCCCCACAATGTTCCTTATAAGAGCTGGGGCTCTTGGAGAGTGCCTAGTAATAAAAGTCCTAAAGAAAGGTTAAAATTTGCAACATCCAGGTTGAGTTACAAGGTAATATACGTAGCATAAAGGAGCATGTACGCCCCTTCCAACAAGACCCTCTCCAATTCCACAGGTTCTGCCTACACACAAAAAACGACACCAATCAGCTCTAAAATCAGATAATACAACTCAAGCCTAATATTCTTGATATACAAGTAAAAGCAAACTTCTATTATTTCAGGTATTATAGTATATTCTAATTTGGCAATACATCTGTCTCAACTACTCATCTACAAACACATTACAAAGAATGATATGCAAGATGGCAAACAAAGTATATTTGTATATTATCGAATAAACACCAGAAACAATGGATTTAGTAACAGGATAGTATAAGTTTTTAGAGTTAACAGCATAGTATAAGTTAACAGCATAGTTACTTGTGTCACTTTTCTCAAAGTAGCACATAAAAAAACGCACAAAGGTATACTCAGATGCACATATATTATGAAACTTGCCAATTAGATCTCTTTTTTAAGAGTTCATACAATAAAGTGAAGGCTTGCATTTAATGTTTCCAAACAATATACAGAGCAAATTTCTTTCCCACTACTTGAGAAAGAAGCCTACACACTCAATATAGTTGTAAAACCCCAAAGATAACAGTGAATGGTTTTATGTTTTTGTTCTTTCCCTTGTTTGTCTCTGTGAACTAATGGGATGTTGATTTGTTATATACATTGTGCAAAATATTAAGTTGTAATGTTATAACCAATGCTATATTAAGAGTAACTTTCATATGTTATAGAGTAACTTTCAGCATTGGTTTTAAGAGTAACTCTCATATTTTTATGATTTAAATTACTCTATTTTCACGTTTGTCTCTAAAATAGAGTAACTTTCAGTTCATTTCCTAATATCTTGATTTTTATATGTTATATTATATGTCAGCTTATATATGGATTGCTTCGAAAGTGACACTCATACAAATTTAAGAGATAATGAGATTGCTACTCCTTTGAAAAACCGATCACAAATGGCTTCAAATATTAACTTGTCTAGTGACACAAGTCTCCCAGTCCCTCCTCGTAAAAGGAGGGCGAATAAGGACCCCTCAGCAGTGTGGGACGATTTCACTAAAATAGATGGATGCCCTTTAAATGACCCAAAAGCGGAGTGTAATTATTGTCACAAGATTTACTCTTGTCATCCCAAAAGACATGGTACATCAAGTATGCTACAGCATCTTGGTACTTGTAAGCAACATTCTCATAGAATCAGACTTACGGATCAACAGACTATGAGTCGTGTGGGGGCCCTTGAGGGAATTGGAGATAATGATGTCAATAAATCGGCAAATGCACAAGTAGAAGCCTAGGGATTGAGGAAAGTATGTAGATCACTTGAACCAAGGTTCCAAGTACCATCCTCGAACTACTGCGGCGAGACACTGTATTAAACTATTTAAAATGGAGAAGGAGAAGTGAAGGAAAATATTTAAGACGGTTGGGCGGGCTAATTTAACCACTGACACTTGGACGTCGATTCAAAACTTAAATTATATGTGTCTTACTGCACATTTTATCGACTGTGAATGGAAATTACACAAAAGAATTCTAAACTTTTGCATGATCCCTAATCACAAAGGAGAAACTATTGGAAAGTATGTAGATTCATGTCTACAAGATTGGGGTATTGACAAGATCTTTACTGTTACAGTTGACAATGTTTCCTCAAACGATGTTGCCATTGAGTATTTGAAGAAGTTCGTAGGAGGTCATTTGTTGGAAGGGAAGTATATTCACATTAGGTGATGTGCCCATATTATTAACCTCATTGTGAATGATGGGCTCAAAAATTGTGATGATTCAATCACAAGGGTGCGCAATGCGGTTAGGTATATTAGATCATCTCCCGCAAGAATGGATAAATTCAAAAAGTATATAGAGAATGAGAAAATTGGTTGTACGAAATTAGTGTATGCATTGATGTTTCCACAAGATAGAATTTGACTTATCTAATGTTAGAAGTTGTAGAAGCATTTAAAAACCATTTCTGCAATTGGAGAAGGATGACGATTCTTTTTTTCGTTATTGTCGTAGTGTGAACTTGAGCCCTCCAAACTCTAGTGATTGGGATAGAGTTAGAGTATTGATAAAGTTTTTGAGGATTTTTTATGATGCTACTGTGAGACTTTCTGGCTCTTTATATGTCACATCTAATGCATATTTCCAAGAGCTTTGTGGCATCCAATCACATTTGTCAAAAATTTGTCAAAGTAATGATGCAGTGTTGAAATGTATGGCGGCGAATATGAAGATTAAGTATGATAAATATTGGGGATCAATCGAGAAGACTAACTTGATGATATTTATTATTGTTGTTCTTGATCCAAGATGCAAATTTAATCTTTTGCATTTTTGGTTCAAAAAAATATATGGTGGTAATTTAGTCGAATAAATGGTGGCAAAAATGAAACAATTGATGATTGATATTTATGGAGAATATAGTGTTGTGTATGGGAGTTCAAGTGGAGTTTCCTATTCTGAGCCTCCTTCTTCATTTGATCCTAGTATGATTGATTATGATTCTCAATAGAGTTTTTGGGTTGAGTATGAGCAAGAAATAATTGAATCTAATTTGATGAACAAATCAGAGATCAATCAGTACTTGAAACATGGTTGTGAGACACGAGCTCCAAATTTTGATATTTTAGATTAGTGGAAGATCAATGAAGTAAAAGTATCCTATTTTGGCAAGAGTTGCACGGGATGTGATGGCCATTCTCGTTTCTACTGTTTCTTCTGAGTCAGCTTTCAGTACAGGGGGTCGGGTGCTTGACCCATTTCAGTCGAGGCACTCGTTTGTACACAAAATTGGTTGAAGGATCCAATACCCATTGATCTTCGTGCCTCCTTGGATAATATTGACAGCTTTGAGGCGGAATTGGGTAATAAACTTATTTCTTATTTACGTATTTATTAAACTTTTTCATAATGTTTATTTTTATATCATTTAATAATTATCATGTGATTTTTTAGAGTTTGATCCAAAATCAAGTTTTACTTACGTTGATGAGGAGTAACTCAAGGCTTATGGTTTGCATGATGGTATGTTTTTCACTTTCACTTTTCTGTTAGAGAAACTAAACCACTTTGTGCTGACTTGGATTATTTGATGTGCTATTATTGATTTAGTGTTAGACTTTTTCATAATGGCAGATATAGAGGAAGAGATGGGAAGCTGCTATTATTTGATTGTTGGATGCTCCTCAATCCTTTATCAGTTAATGTTCATATTTTTGTAATTTAGATAGTTTTTGTAAGCCATGAAAGCTCTCTCTTCCTTGTATATTTCTTCACCTTGAAAGCATAATAAATGGTTGCATAGATTTGGTGCCGTATTTTGGGTGGAAAAAAAAAAAAAAAAAAGACCCGACCCAACCCGCACAGTACCGGGTCAGGTCGGGTCGGCGTACAAATCGGGTCGGGTCGGGTCGGGCCCAAACCAGGTTGGATGCCATCGGGTTGCAGCCCTATATTGAACATAGTCAGTGTTTATATGTATATATGCACAAAATGAGAGAGATAGAGAGAGAGAGAGAGAGAAGCATTAATTCATGAACCATGTATAACTACTCAATTTAACTTTCTTTGAGTAGGAATGTTGTCTATCATGAATTTACCTAATCAACAGAAAGCAAATGAGCTAGACACAACTCTTTAGTGGGGTTTCACTTTCACTACCGAATCTAAGTGTCAAAATGGGAGATGGAGTGATGGACCACCTAAACAAGCCACACACATCATACAAAACAACAAAAATCATCATAGTTTAAAAATAATCCAAAACCAATACAGATCAGTGCTAGTAGAAATGGACATCCTTCCATAAAGCTCGATTTAACAACCCCTAGCTAAACCCATTTATTAATTTAATACCCCAAATAATTTATTTTTGTTACATGCATGACCATATATATATAGACGTACGTTTGAATTAGATAAATTTAATGCATCTTGATCTATATAGATATACATAACAATTTTATATAATTAAGGTTATTAATTAGCTAGAAGGTGGAAAATTTAATATATATATTTTTAATGACATGATAACAATTTTTGTAATTTGGTCGATAGGACAACACCACATGAGAGACTACTGGCTAGTTAGCTGGGCGTGTGCAGTACCATGGCCTGTGGTGGATAGACTTTTTATCATCAAGTGTTTAACAAGTGCAAAAGCTAGATAGATCAGACAAAATATGCATACTATTATTGTAATCACCTTTTGTCTAGAATTATTGTTGAGGCCGAGGTTGAGGTTGATGATCATATTCATGATAGACAACATTTCTATTGCCCCCCCCCCCCCTCCCCCTTCCGCTTCCCCTTCCCACTCCATATATACATAAGTTCTTTACCTGTCAAAGTTGATATTTTTCAGATGCTGGCTTAAATTAGTAATGTTTTGGAACACTTTATGATACAATAATACATGTCCTATATCTTTGCATTGATTTAAATTTTTAATATAGCCTGTTATTTTTAAACTAATTTTTTGCTTCTAATTTATTTTTTCAGCTTCATTGATTGTGATATGGATCCTAGAGATGATCGTCCACAATGGGATGTGGCGGATGCCAACGCTACAACTCCTACACCGGTGGGTACTTCCACCCCTAGAGCCACCACATCTAGGGCAACTACATCTAGAGCAGCTACATCTTGTGCGAGTAGTCGACTCCCACTTCCAATAGATATAGAGGATGAGGATATGTTCAACGAAGAGGAGAGGAGATGCCCATTAAGCAAGATCAACCACCACGGCCTTGTAAAAAGAGGTCGTGGACATGGGAGCATTTCACCAAAATTCCTGGTGATATTGCGAACCCGATAGCAAGGCATCTTGTTGGATGCCATTACTGTGGGCATCTTGTTGGATGCCATTCGAAGAAGCAAGGCACCAGTGTGTTAATAGCACATCTAAATGGTTGCCAACGATATAAGATAGCGAAGGGATTGGCGGCCACTGATCAGACCAATCTCAGTTACCAAACTTCTACAGCCACTGATGGTACATAGACTAAGAAATTGGTCATCCCTCAATACAGTGAGAAGATGTTGAGGGATATGCTTGCAGAGATGATAATTTCTGATGAGATGGCCTTTACCACAGTTGAGAAAAGAGGCTTTCGAAAGTTTCTAAACTTTGTTGAGCCACGATTTCTCATTCCATCACGGTATACTGTGATGCGAGATTGTTTGAAGAGGCATGCGAAAGACAAGGCGGAGATGAGGAAGATGTTCATTACCATGGCCAGAGAGTGTCATTTACGACTGACACATGGACGTCCATACAGAATATATGCTACATGTGTATCACAACATACTACATTGACAGTGAGTAGATTTTGCATAAAAAACTTATTGGCTTTAAAGATATTGTGGATCATAAAGGTCCGTCCATTGGGGAGAAGATGAATGATTGTTTAAAGGACTGGAGAATTTGAAAAGTGTAATGAAACAGCAATTGATTGGTTTAAGCGGAGCACGACGGTGAGAGATGATGTCATTCGGGCCCACGAGTTTATTCACGTTCGATGTTGTGCTCATATCATCAACCTCATAGTTGTTAAGGGGTTAAAAGAGGTTGATGATTCCATTACCTGAGTCCACAATATTGTACGATATGTGAGGGGTTCCCCTCAAAGACTTGCCAAGTTTAAGGCAATAGTAGAAGATCTTAAAATTGAATGTTATAGTATGTTGTGCTTGGACGTTCCGACCCAATGGAACTCTACATACATGATGTTGGATGTGGCATAAAAGTACCAAAAAGCATTCGAGCGGATGGAGGTCGAGGATGGGGGCCTCATGTATGCTTTGTTGGAGCCAGCTGGACGGGGTCGGTGCGCCAGATGCATATGATTGGACCAGTGTGAGATACTTTGTTGAATTTTTAAGAATTTCTTATGACATAACCATGCTGCTATCTGGATCCAAATATACGACTGCGAACTCATTCTTCAGCGAGCTCTCGGTGCTTCACTTTCAGTTGGAAAATAGTTGTATTGATTCTAGTGGATTGTTATCTGCTATGGCTAAAAGGATGAAGACCAAATATGATAAAAATTGGGGGAATATTGAGAAGATAAATAGATTGCTATTTGTGGTTGTTATCCTTGACCCCCGATATAATTGGCCGTTCTAGAATTTTGGGTAAATTCTGTCCTCGGGGTAGTGAAAGCTGCAGAGTTTATCAGATTGTTAAAAATTGATATTGATGACCTATATAATCACTACATTAATAGTTGTCAGCCTTCATCCGCAGCTGGTAGCTCCCCACATTCGAGGCCGACGGGGTCGACAGCTTCCTCAGGTGATACTAATCCATCTGTAGGGTTAGAGGTCATCGTATTATACAGCAGTATCATTAACTCGTGTCAACAAGGAATATTATGCATTGTACATATGAGGTTGAACGATATTTTAGGAAAGCTGTCGAGGCATCTAGTGATGTATTTCAGTTATTAACTTGGTGGAAAGTTTATTCCACCAAGTATCTAGTCATTTCCCGTGTAGCCCGAGATGTGCTAGCCATTCCTGTCACTACGGTTGCCTCAGAGTCGGCATTTAGCAATGAAGGTCGTGTGTTGGATGCTTATCGGAGTTAATTGTCACCGTCAATCATGGAGGCCCCCATTTGCACACAAAATTGGATAAGTGAAACGCCCATTGGACTAGATACCGTTGGCGTTGATGCCGAGAGCTATAGACTTGAATCAGGTAAATTTATATGCTTTTAAATGATTATTTAATTATTTGTAATGTTTCTAACTTCTACATTTTATGATTTTAAAGATTTGGTTGCGAACCCTAGCATAATTGCCGATGACTGAGAGTTTGAGACGGACGCCCCTTGAGAGTTGGGATGGAGTTGAGAGAACCCCCTTTCTTGGTAAGAATCAAATTCTATTTTTACCATGTTCAATTTTTTATTATCAATTTTTTTCATTTATTGATTGCAACTTTCTATCTTCATTTCAGGCATGACCAATAGACCAAAAAGCATTTGAGTGAAATCCGTGTTTAATATTTATGTAGTTATATTTAAAGGCCAGGTGTAACGCCCGTCCTTATGGTGGGACTTTTTATAAATATTTTTAGAAAGGACGACAGGAATTACCGTCCGATTTAAAACATTTCACTTGCATACCCAGGGTGCAAGACTCCATGTTTATAAATTAAAATATGCTTTGACAATAAAAGAGGTTTACAGTGGAAAACATAAATCTTTACAATAAAAGGCCTCTCGTACGTTTAAAACTCGTGCCTAGACTTCTGTGGTCTTCCCCATGTGCCGTGTTCGTCCTAATCATGCAGTTCCTGTGGGGGGAGGGACATGCATAAAAACTAAAATGAGTCGAAGACTCGTAAGGATTACTTAATACTGTTAAAATATAACAATATAGGTTTTCATTCATGCATTCATCACTCGTACATACTATTACGTACGTGCATACGTTTCATACGTGCGTTTGGTTGAAAACGTCACTGGACGGGATTTTTCTCTTTTAAACATGGGCTTCCTTTTCGTAAAATGTTTCTCCCGTCAGTGCCTTCATTTATTCAAGAGTTCGTCATGTTTACATGCGTTTTTTTGAAAATGTCACTGGACGGGGCTTTTCTTCCAAAAGACTTTCCTTTATTTAAAATGTGTCCCCCCCGTCAGTGCCTTCATTTCTTAAAGATTCGTATATTCGTGCGTTCATACATACATGCATACATCCATTCGTTCTTATCACTTTCATAGGCCAGTATACACTGTTACGCCCCGTGTGTTTGGGGTTAGCGGTCATCCTTTGGACCCAGATTCCGCCAGTGGCCACGGGTTGGGAATCCCTTTCATAGGGGGCAGCACTGGGTGCACTTCCAGTACTATTTACCCGGCATTGCAATCTGCCCATTCATTGAAACCCTTTTCATTCGTTCATGTGGCCGTTACGTATCTTCATACATTCGTGCTTTCAGTTCTTTCTTTCTTGCTTTTCATTCATTCGTTCATGCCAGCTCTAGTGAGCTGGAGCTTTCATTCAGTTCGTTCTTTCATTTAATAGTCCTTACATGAGAAAACATTTATTTTCATGAGAAAACATTGTTTGGGGCGTAAGCCCGAAAATGGTCTTTTCATTTTTCAGTTCGTTTCAGTTCTGTCCTTTCTTTAACAGTTCGTTCATGGAAAACTTCATTTGAGAACTTACATGGGCTTAAACATCAGCTTTCATGGCTCCCATAAGCGTCACCTTTGAACGTCGTCTCTCACGGCATCCACGGGCATCACCTCGTGGCGCACATGAGAGCGCTGGTTCATAGGATCCATAAGAGCATCCGCTGTCATGCCTCTCATGCATCTTCGTCAGTTTATGGATTTTCTCTTAGAAAATACATACAATAGATACAACGTATAGTCATCTATTCACATGCGTACAATTAATACTTTGGGTGCGTAAACAGGGGTTGCTAAGGAGGGGTCGTACATACTTATACGTTTGAACACTTAGCATTTTCTTTCTTAGAGTGTCTTTCGTTTCTTTTCGTGAGCACCTTAAGGGAAAAGCATTTCTTGTATCTTGGAAAACTCTAGAAGAGTATGAACGTAACACTTACCTGGACTCCATGTTATTTCCATGTCATGCAGTCCATTCATGTGCTTGTCAGATGGCAACCTACATGCATACACATACCTTAACGTCATTCTCTATCTAGTACATAAGCAACTTAAACTTAGAAAGTACAATTACGTGTTCCTTACTAAGTTAAAACCTTCGGGGACCCATTACGGTCACCCCATCTTCCAACTCATGTCTTGCCGCGAGTGCTGATCCACTAAAGTGAACTCATGATTCACCTTAGGATTAAGACACTAAGGCCTCTGTCTCATTCTTCTCATTAATCTCATTCCGACACATGACTCAGATCAACTAAGTCACGCATCTCTTCCTTGGACAGTACATTCGTCACTTTCTTCATGCATCTTAGCCCATTCTAATCCTCATTCCCATCCAGACAAGCCGCACGGCTCTAGGCCAACTCTGAGGTTTAAGCACCGTGTAACTGTGCTAATGACAAATTACCCATTACATATGGTGAATCCGTCCGACACATGTGTCTAACCAGATTACACATGTACTCTACCCCTTATCACCTAAGATCAACATATATAACGTTGATCACCAGCTTCGAGGGACAAGGGCCATACTCTGATACCAACATTCTCTTAACCCTACTAACATGGCTCTTCATGCTACCCGTCCCTCTTTGACAGCTCATCCCAACACTTATGTCACGTCATATAACTCAAGACTATTCTCAAGCTACGCCATGACCTTGTCGCGTTACCCAACATTCGGGTACATAAATTCCTAACTCATCATGAGTACGATTCCTTACGTACTCCCGACACATCGTGACATTTTGTCACGTTCCCCTTACGCCATTCATACACTTTAACACTTCACCCATCATAAGCATGACTGCCAATAACCACTTTACTTCGTGACGTTGCCCAATCATGCTTCCTCTTACACTTATACTACTGCTACAGCCACACTTTCAGCCATAAGTCAAGTACGGTGACACTTGTCACCTCAGACTACAGGCCACATCAAAACTATTTCGGGATACTATTCCACAGTTTTCGACACTATTCTCCACGCTCTACGCCTATGAACTGCATAACCATCCTTATCACTGCGACACGCCATACGGTGTGTCAGTGCACTTCGTGGAGTACACTCCGCGCATACTCCCTTCATATACGCTGCAACTCATTACCATAACGGTAAACGTGCCACATGGTGCATTGCTCCTCTACATGGAGTACACGAGGAGTGTACTCCCTTCTCATACGTTATGCCACATCACCATCATGGCGTACGCGCCATATGGTGCATTGTCCCATCACATGGAGTACACTCCACAAATACTCCATTCACAGACGCTACGCCACATCATCATCACTATGGCATACCCGCCATATGATGCGTCACTCCACTACATGGAATACACTCCGCGTATACTCTATGCACGTTACACATCACCACTACGGCAAACCTGCCGTATGGTGCGTCACTCCATCACATGGAGTACACCCCACATATACTCCATGCACGTTACGACACATCACCACTACGGCATACCCGTCGTATGGTGCGTCATTCCATCACATGGAGTACACCCCGCGCGTACTCCCTTTATACACACTATGCCATACAGAGTACACCTCACACGTACTCCATACACGTTACATCACTTCACCACTACAGCATACCCGCCATATGGTGCGTCACTATTGATATGAACCCGTGGGAATGAATTCCCTTGAACCCACAAGTGGATTGCATCAATCCTTGCATTGTCTCCTTGATCTTCTTGGTCCATCTGGAAGTTGCAAATGATCTTTAAGACTAGGCTCATCTTGGTTCCCATCAACTATACCACATGGAGTACACTCCATGTGTACTCCATTCGCCTGCATTACGTCACATCACCATTATGGCATATCCGCCACATGGTACATCAATCTGTCGCAGAGTACATTCCACATGTACTCCTTTTACACGCACTACACCACATATCACACTCTCCGTGTACTCATCCCACTCCACCATATGCAAGGAGAGTATATTTGTCTCACCTTACGCCACACACACAAAGTACACCCGGCGTGTAATTTTTCCATTCCACATACACCACGCCACCATTACAACATAGTCCTCAACACTACACCGCACACTTCCCAAATATGTCGAACACTTCACAGCACAATACACCTCCATCCAACACAGACAAGCCCAACACTTCATTACACAGAGTGCCCAACACTTCATTACACAGCATCACATCACAATACCACAACTCCACAAAACCAGCAGCACAGTCCACAACCTAGTCCACTAATCAATATCTAACATAATTAACGAGGGATAGAGGATTATACCATCGACGGGATAACTCGTGCGTTGCTCGTTGATCGTCGCAGCCGATGATGTCGACAATGTCGTACGTGGCGGCTGACCACATACGTTAACTGTTTTGGAAGGGCTCGTGAAGGCCTTGTGATGATGGCAATGAGCGTGACACGGCGGATCTATCCGTGTACAGTGGCGGCTAGCCACACGCAATGGCTGTCCATCGCGTGCAGTGACTACCCACCACTCAAAGTGGTGGTTTGGACCTATGGTTGAGCTAAGGGGTTGCTGGTGGAGCTCGTGGTGGCAGATCGGGGCCATGGGTGGTTGGCTTGGCTTAGTGGCGGCCTGAGGAGGCTGATGACGGTGGTTACCCACCGTGGATGGCGGCGCACGACGATGGAGGACATGCAACCCGTGCATGCATGAGGGGGAAACCCGTGTGGTGGAGAGAGGCTATGGGCCTCGGGTCACGTGGAGGAGGAAGGGGGAGGAAGAGGGAGGTCCATGGTGGTGCTGGGTGGCCGTGGGTGGCCGTGTACGGCAGCGCACGGTGAGGAAATGGGTTAGAGACCCATTTCGGGTACTTGCCGTGGAAGGAGAGGGAGGGCTACGTAATAGGGGCTGGCTTCGGTGGAGGATGATGGCCGGTGGGAGGGGAGGTCGCCGTGGGAGCGGTAGAGCCATTGGACGATGCACGGCGGCGCAGTGGCCTTGAGCCCATTCGGGCTTTGCACTTCCAAGGGAGAGGAAGAGAGAGCGTGGGAGAGAGAGGCTGCCGTGGATGGGCTCGCCGGAGGGAGAGGAGGCGACGCACGGCGGTGCCGGGCTGAGGCCTTGAGCCGTTCGGGCGTGGGGTGGATTGCTTACGGCATACGCTGGAGAGAGGGAGAGCTGTGGAAAAAGTGAGGGAGAAAGAGAGGGGGTCTGGGTATTTAACCCAGTCCCTTCATCTGGGGATCCACGCAACGATCTAACGGTGGATCTCAAACACTGATTTGAAATGCGTAAAACATTAACTTAATTAAAAGCGCTTAGAGGAATTAAGGTAGAATATTATTTTAAACTAATTTTAGTTTATAAAATAATATTCTTCATCATTAATAAAATGATGAAGTCTCACTTAACATATTTAAAAGGATTAAACCATTTAATTAATAAAAAAGTTCTCAACATAATTTAAATCTCATAATATGTTAAATAATTGAAATTATTTTAATAATAATATTAAAATAATTTCTGGCAATTATAATATTTTTGGAGCTCTTTAAGAATATTATGATTGTCGTATTTAAGATCAAATCTTAATTCAATAACACTGAAAATACTCCTTATAAATATGATGGGAACCAAGATGGGCCTAGTCTTAAAGATCATTTGCAACTTCCAGATGGACCAAGAAGATCAATGAGACAATGCAAGAATTGATTCAATCCACTTGGGACAAGTTTAGCAAGAGCCCAACATTCAAGTTGGGGCTTGAGGATGAAGATCCAGTTTTAATTCATTTGATTAGCTACGGAAGAGGGCAATGACAATAGTTAAGGGCTTTGAGCTCTTGAAGGGTTTCAACTTATTTAATTCATTTAAAGAACTTATGTTATTAGTTTAGAATAATTGAGTTTATTATGGGAAGCACTTAAGGGGGCCTATGCAAGGGCATGTTGGGAAAGTTATTATTTTATTGAACTAGGGTTAGGGTTACTGTAGCCGAGCTACTGTAGCGCGGCACTGTAGCCGCGATACTGTTCATCCAGGGGCACTTTTGGAAGATGGGGGTTTATTTTAAGCTAGGGTTTCATTAGGTTTTTCTTTAAATACTCTATGTAGCCTCATTCTAATCAGATTATGAAGTTTATGAAATTTGATGAATTTGTTCATTGTGAGTTGAGTTTATCTCCTCTTGTTCTTAATTGAACTTTTGAACTTATCAAAGGTAAATCACAACCTTTGTGGCGTTCCTCCTTTGTAATCTGGGTTCTTGAGACGGGTTCTTCAACGGGTCTAGATTTTGATATAATCTAGGTTCTTGAAACGAGTTCTCATCGGGTCTAGCCACTTCATCGGGTCCAATAGGAGGAAGAATCTTGAGAGGCCTGTAGAAACATGGAGAGAGTTGAAAGCTATCATGAGGCGGAGATTTGTACCTAGCCACTACTATAGAGACCTCTACCAAAAAATACAAAATCTTATACAGGGGTCTAGGAGTGTAGAGGATTACCATAAGGAGATGGAAGTGGCTATGATTCGGGCCAATGTAGTGGAGGATCGGGAGGCCACGATGACAAGATTTTTGAGTGGGTTGAATAGGGAGATAGCCAATGTAGTTGAGTTGCAACATTATAAGGAGGTAGAAGATATGGTACACATGGCTATGAAGGTGGAGAGACGGCTAAAAGGAAGGGGTACATCAAGGTATACTTCGGTTTCTAGTACTCCTTGGAAACCAAAGTGGGACAAAAATGATCAAGCTGAAGCAAAGGGGAAGACCGAACCACCAAAGGGAAAATATTTGGGTGAGGTTGAAATCTCAAGAAAAATAGAGAATGAGTTGAAAAACAATTGTGAAGCCGAAAGTATAAAAAAAGAGGACACTGAAAGAAAAACAGAGAGTGAAAAGAACAAAGAGAGTGAGAGGAAAAAAGAGAATGAAGCCGAAACATCAAAAGAAAGAGAGAGAGAAAAAGAAAATAGAGAGGTGGTTGAGAGTCAAGAAAAAAGAGTGGAGCCACAAGAGGAAAAAGAAAGAGAGATTGTAGAGAGAAATAAAAAGACAAAAGTGAGTTTTTATGCTAAGGCAAGCTTTTATACTAATGAATTTACTGACTCTTTGTCTTGTGTTGTTGTTTCTTTGTTGCAGGCATATAAGGTCATGATTCCTAACGGTGTGTTTAGTGGATTGCCACCTATTAGAGAAATAGAGCACTACATTGATTTTGTGCTAGGTGCGACAATTCCTAACCGACATTTCTTGGAAAAACATGAATCAATGACACTTAAAGGGACAAGGTAAGCTGTTGACTAGAATGCATGCTAAGCGGGAGGATTGTATTGAGACTTTTCCTCATGTATTCAAATACACACAAGGTATGAAAAATTTTGTGGTTGATGCTTTAGCAAGAAGGTATGTCATTGTCTTCATTTTAGATGCAAAATTGTTAAGACTTGAATATGATAAGGAATTGCATGCTAATGATGATGACTTTGCTAGTATGTATGGAACATGTGAGAAAGCATCTTTTGGTAAGTTCTACAAACTAGATTGGTACTTGTTTAGAAAGAATAGATTTTGTGTGCCTACTAGTTTTATGCTTAAGTTGCTTGTGTGTGATGAACATGGTGGTTTGTTGGGTAACCTTGGTGTAAGGAAGACTTTTGTTGTGTTGCATGAATGTTTGTGGGAATATCATTTGCCATTCAAAGACGTGTTACACGAACGTTTGTGGAAGTATCATTTGTCATTCATTCATGTATTGCACGAACGTTTGTGGGAGTATCATTTGCCATACATTGATGTGTTGCATGAACGTTTGCGGGAGTATCATTTGTATTTCATTGAGTTTGCATATAATTGGAGTGATCATTCTGGTGAAAATAAGATATCAGACATGTTGCATGAACGTTTATGAGAGTATCATTTGACATTCATTGACTTGTTGCATGAACGTTTGCGGGAGTATCATTTGACATTCATTGAGTTTGCATATTGGAGCGGTCATTTTGGTTCGAGGAAGATTTTAGATGTGCTTCATGAACATTTGTGGGAGTATTGTTTGTCATTCATTGAATTTACATATGATTGGAGTGTTCATGCCACTACTAAATTTTCACCAATTGAAATTATTTATAGACTTAATCAATTTCCTCCTTTAGATTTAAAGTCTTCATCAGTTGATGATATGGGTAGCTTGGATGGACTATTTTAAATTCTTGAACAAATTAATAAAAATGCATATCTAATGGATCTTCCAGGTAAGTATCCTGTTTCTACTATTTTCAATGTTACTAACCACTTTCCCTTTGATCCAGGTGGAGATTCGAGGTCGAATCCTTTTGAGGAGAGGGGGAATGATGGGAACCAAGATGAGCCTAGTCTTAAAGATCATTTGCAACTTCCAGATGGACCAAGAAGATCAAGGAGACAATGCAAGAATTGATGCAATCCACTTGGGACAAGTTTAGCAAGAGCCCAACATTCAAGTTGGGGCTTGAGGATGAAGATCCAGTTTTAATTCATTTGATTAGCTACGGAAGAGGGCAACGACAATAGTTAAGGGCTCTGAGCTCTTGAAGGGTTTCAACTTATTTAATTCATTTAAAGAACTTATGTTATTAGTTTAGAATAATTGAGTTTATTATGGGAAGCACTTAAGGGGGCCTATGCAAGGGCATGTTGGGAAAGTTATTATTTTATTGAACTAGGGTTAGGGTTACTGTAGCCGAGCTACTGTAGCGCGGCACTGTAGCCGCGATACTGTTCATCCAGGGGCACTTTTGGAAGATGGGGGTTTATTTTAAGCTAGGGTTTCATTAGGTTTTTCTTTAAATACTCTATGTAGCCTCATTCTAATCAGATTATGAAGTTTATGAAATTTGATGAATTTATTCATTGTGAGTTGAGTTTATCTCCTCTTGTTCTTAATTGAACTTTTGAACTTATCAAAGGTAAATCACAACCTTTGTGGCGTTCCTCCTTTGTAATCTGGGTTCTTGAGACGGGTTCTTCAACGGGTCTAGATTTTGATATAATCTAGGTTCTTGAAACGAGTTCTCATCGGGTCTAGGTTCTCCATCCATTGACTTGATTTTGGCTTTCTTGGAGAGTTTTCAAATTGACTGTGGGTTCAAGGGAATCTCGTTCCCGCGGGTTCATATCAAAATATCTCTAGCATATTTAAAACACTGGGCGTGCCCTAGAAGTCACACGATATCTTTCGAACCACGCCACATGGTTTGACACGCATGATGAGTCTCGCAGTCGCTAGATAGAAGGGGCAGACAATTTACAAAATCTCTGCCCTCTGGATTTGCTTACGTCATAAAGATGGAACATACGTCAGAAAGAAGAAGTGTACGTAAGAAGGAAGGAGCAGGGTATTACGTCAATATTGTTATTACGTTATAAATGGGACTGTTATAACTTATGGCTACATCATACATGTTATTTAGTTTTTAAACTATTGTATTTAAGGTTTTTTTTTTTTGTCTTTTCAATATTTTTTTTTACAGATTTGGACTTGGGCTTTGTTAATCATATTTATGTAGTTATATTTATGTAGTTACATTACATTGTGCTCGATCCGAGCAAAGACTGAAACAAGGACCCACCACGTGATACTCTTATTTAGGCCGCATTGATTTTTGTCTTTCTCTTTTTCATATTCTCCAGTATTAATTATCTTCTTTGCAATTAGGATTTTGGACAATTGAGTCATCATGTTGCTTAAAACTTTTATTTGTATCAGATTCTTCATTCTTTTGCCGGTAGTAAAGTTTTGAATCATTTGATATATATATATGGTAGTATTGGCGCCCCAAAGGCATTTTAATTTGTCTCCACAACGTCCTATATACTCAAAACAAACGCCCTAAGCCGACGTACAACTCGATCTGCAAGAAACGTAGAGAAACAAACGGTTCGACTCCGTCGAAGTAAAAGCTCAGCCCTAGTACGTACCTCAATTAAATTGTACGTGGTTTTGAGCTGCATTTGGCGGTAACCTGGAAGTGAATACTCGAGTGCCCTCGTAGGTATATCATAATAGTTGAACAACATATCATTGCTTCCAATACTGACTAAAAACAAAGCATTTTCGAGAACCTTGCGAACCGTTTCTCATCCAACAACACCCTCCATTCTTTATAATGCTTCGTAAAAGTTATTTAACTGCGTTGGAAGATCCAAAGCTTGCGTTATAACTATTGTTTGCGGGTCCAAACCCGAACCGACTGATGCAAAGCTAACACCTCAAGCAAGTCGGTGTCAGGCATTGATTGGTCCAAGTAAGCCGACAAGAGTTCCTTGATGCCCAAGGAAGCAATCAGAAAGCCTATCACTAATTTTCCATCGCAAAACCTTCTAGTGTGGACTTGGCTGGGGATGTCCATGCAATAAGGTGGGTGATCACTGGGAAATAATGTTTTTAGGTGGTTGTTGTTGCCTATATCAATGGTTGAATCCCCAAAGGCGAAGATTGCTGAAACATTAGCATTTTGAGAAGCTGCGAATGGAGTTAGCAAAGAAATTAAAGATGCAATCAAGAAGATTGCAAATAAGATGGTGTTACTGAGCGACATGGTGATTCTCGGCAGGTGTACTTATATGATCAAAATTTGGCAGATTGAGTAGGTCACCAAAAAAGAAAGCAAACGGATGTATTTATAATACACTAATTAATCTGTTTCCTATTATACATTGATTCTCAGTGATCGAGTTTGAATCAAAAACTCAGATTACTGTACGTATCAAGTCCTATTCCAAAACAAATTAAAGGGGTTGCAAATTTGATATGAACTCCACCAACAATTATGATGAAACCCGATAACAATGATGGCTTGGAACCCCAAGATCGTATTGACAAGATTTGTTGAGCCTTGACCAGTCATCCAACTAGATGAAAACCAAGACTACGAAGGATTGAAAACGCCACACCAAGAATTCAGAATCAAGGTGATAAGTTTGAAGCTTGAACGCCACAAGATTAACTTGATAAGTTCAAAGAGTTCTTTGAAGAACCAAGAGGAACACAAGACCTCACAAAGACAAATAAGCTTCTGAAATTTCAAATCTGATATTAAAACTCGAAATAACCCCCTCTATATACTTGGAACAACCCTCCAAGAATAGGAAAAGTCATAATTACAGCTTTAAAAGCAACACAAATATTAACATAACAAGTTCCACGATTTTTCGGCCTCTTGGACTTCTAGAGGCAGCCAGAAATGACTAAATAACTAAATTCAAAGTATTTCACGTACCCAGGCAAGACCAAGTTCATTCACCTATTTAATATTCTTGAAATTTAACAAATTCACGTCCTTTACTGGACAGACCATTCATCATATTTCTACGTGTTAATTAGCCTCTTCAATTGCCTTGATGACATGGACTAAGTCTTGAATATTATTTGAGCCCATCTTTGATGGGAACCAAGATGGGCCTAGTCTTAAAGATCATTTGCAACTTCCAGATGGGCCAAGAAGATCAAGGAGACAATGCAATGATTGATGCAATCTACTTGGGACAAGTTTAGCAAGAGCCCAACATTCAAGATGGGGCTTGAAGGATGAAGATCCAATTTTAATTCATTTGATTAGCTACGGAAGAGGGCAACGACAAGACTTAAAGGCTTTGAGCTCTTGAAGGGTTTCAACTTATTTAATTCATTTAAAGAACTTATGTTATTAGTTTAGAATAATTGAGTTTATTATGGGAAGTATTGAAGGGGGCCTATGCAAGGGCATGTTGGGAAAATTATTATTTTATTGAACTAGGGTTAGGGTTACTGTAGCTGAGAGTTACTGTAGCGCGGCACTGTAGCCGCGACACTGTTCATCCAGGGGCACTTTTGGAAGGTGGGGGTTTATTTTGGCTAGGGTTTCATTAGGTTTTGCTTTAAATACTCTATGTAGCCTCGTTCTAATCAGTTTATGAAATTTATGAAATTTGATGAATTTATTCATTTTGAGTTGAGTTTTACTCCTCTTGTTCTTAATTGAACTTTTGAACTTATCAAAAGTAAATCACAACCTTTGTGGCGTTCCTCCTTTGTAATCTGGGTTCTTGAAACGGGTTCTTCAACGGGTCTAGATTTTAATATAATCTAGGTTCTTGAAACGAGTTCTCATCGGGTCTAGGTTCTCCATCCATTGACTTGATTTTGGCTTTCTTGGGGAGTTTTCAAATTGATTGTGGGTTCAAGGGAATTCATTCCCGCGGGTTCATATCAATCTTGGTCTTTTTAGAATCAGCCCAATTCTCTTGGATTAGCCCATTTAGTGCTTCCTTGAAACTTTTGGCTCTAAGTCTTGTAATTGGGCCACTAGGAAGTGACAAAGGGTCTTGTGCAAATTCAGCTCCATTCCGACTTGTATGATCAGCATGTCCAGCTCCTTGGTTTGCATCATTCTCCCCATCTTTAGAATATTTGTCCACAAATCATCACCTACATCAAAAGGAGACAAATCAGCAACATTAAAGCTTGCACTGACACCATACTCACTTGGTAAGTCAAGCTTGTAGGCATTATCATTGAAGCGTTCTACTACTTGAAATGGCCCGTCACCCCAAGGTAGGAGTTTTGAACGCCGCTTCTCTGGAAAATGGTCCTTCCTTAAGTGCGACCAAACCCAATCTCCTGGTTGAAACACTACCTTCTTGCGTCCCTTGTTAGCTTGATGGACATATTGTTTAGTCCTCCTTTCAATGTTCGGCTGTGCCATTTCATGAATCATCTTTACAAATTTTGCCTTCTTTTTGCCATCTAAGTTCACACGTTCACTCAAAGGTAAAGAAGTTAAATCCAAAAGTGACAATGGGTTAAAGCCATAAACAATTTCAAATGGTGAAAACTTAGCTGCAGAATGTATACTTCTATATTGTAAGCAAATTCAACATGCTTTCAAGTTCTTTTTAATGATAGCACGCTAACAAAGACGACAAAGTTCTATTTACTACGTCAGTTTGGTCATCCGTTTGTGAATGACAAGTAGTAGAAAACAACAACTTAGTTCCCAGCTTTCCCCACAAAGTCTTCCAAAAGTAACTCAAAAACTTTGCATCCCTATCAGAAACAATGGTCTTAGGCATACCATGTAACCTAACAATTTCTTTGAAGAACAAATCAGCTATATGTGATGCATCATCAGTTTTATGACATGCAATGAAGTGTGCCATCTTGGAAAATCTATCTACCACCACAAAAACTGAATCTCTCCCCCTCTTAGTCCTAGGTAAATGTAAAACAAAATCTATAGAAATATCTGTCCAAGATTCACTAGGTATTGGCAAAGGGGTGTACAAACCACGGCTCACAAATTCTTTCCACATCACGTTTCATAGTAGGCGTTGACCACTCTTGGATTGCCTTCACCTTTTCCTCATCCACCTCAATTCCTCTCTTACTAACAACAAAACCAAGAAATACAAGCTTATCTGTGCAAAAGGTGCACTTTTTGAGGTTAGCAAACAACCTTTCTTTCTTTAGAATTTCCAAAACAGATTTCAAATGCATTACATGTTCTTCCAAATTTTTGCTATAGATCAGGATATCATCAAAATACACAACACTAACCACTCATACATGGTTCATCAAATGCATAAATGTGCTCGGAGCTTTAGTTAAACCGAAAGGCATCACTAACCACTCATACAAACCATATTTAGTCTTAAAAGCAGTTTTCCATTCATCACCTTCTTTCATCCTAATCTGATGATATCCACTCTTAAGATCAATTTTTGTAAAGACACAAGAACCATGCAATTCATCCAGCATATCATCTAGTCTAGGAATGGGATGACGATATTTTACTGTTATGTTGTTGATGGCTCGGCAGTCAACACACATCCTCCATGTTCCATCCTTCTTAGGAACTAACAGCACTGGAACCGCACAAGGACTCATACTTTCACGCACAAACCGCTTCTCCAATAATTTACTTACTTGCCTCTGAAGTTCCTTGGTCTCCTCGGGGTTACTCCTATAAGCAGGTCGGTTTGGAATTGATGCACCAGGTATGAAATCAATTTGATGTTCAATCCCTCGGATTGGAGGTAAACCATAAGGTACCTCTTCAAGAAGGACATCTTCAAACTCCTGTAAAAGAGAAACAATATTGCTCGGCAAAGCACCGACGAGATCATTAGTACATAAAAGAGCCTCCTTGTACATGAGTACAATAAGAGGCTGGTGTGAAAATAATGCTCTCTTGATCTCACTTTTTTTTGCAATGTAATTGAATTTTTCCTCTCTTGCCTCACTATAGCCGAAATCCTCTCTTTCTTTTTCACTCTGATCAATGTTTCTCTCCTTTTTTTTTAACGTCTTTTTTTTCAGTTTCGGCCTTCCTTTCCTTTTCCTTTCTTTTTTCATTCGAACTTTGTAACTTTAATTGGTCCTCCCTGACCTGTTTTGGAGTTAATGGCACAAGATAGGTTGCCTATTAAGAGTGAAGGAATACTTATTTGTGAATCCATCATGCGTAACCCTCAGATCATACACTGTCATGGTCTTCCCAACAGTAAATGGCATGCGTGCATAGGAACCACATCACAAAGCACCTCATCCTCATATTTGCCAATGGATAAAGCCACCAACACTTGTCTTGTCACCTTGATTTCCCCACATTCATTCAACCACTAAAGCCGGTAAGGGTGAGGATGTTTCAAGGTAGTTAAAGCCAATTTCTCTACCAAATAAGTGCTGGCTACATTTGTGCAACTCCCACCATCGATAATGACACTGCAAACTTTGTTATTTACAAAGCACCGAGTATGAAACAAGTTCTCCCTTTGGTTACTTTCTTCCTCAACCTACACATTGAGAACTCGCCTTGCAACCAATAAATTTCCAACCACAGCATTTTGCTCATCGTCAGCATCCTCCATAGATGGCATATCATCATTATCTACTTCTTCCTCATTTTCTGACTCAAGCTCTCCTTGGGCATTTATCACCATCACCCTCTTGTTTACACACTGGCTGGCTATATGTCCGCGCCCCTGATATTTAAAACACTTAATATCACGTGTTTTAGAACTTAAAGTCTCGATTGTACCTGAAGTAGTGGCGGTCTTTAAGTTGGCATTCTTAGAGGATTCAAATTTTGGCTTATTTTGTTGCTGCTCGTCCCTTTTTGGAGTTGTCTTCCACGAGCTGGTTGTAGCCATAGACAGTCCAATCCTAGCCAATCCCTTTGTTCCTCCACTTTTATGGTTTTGATGCACCATATCCGTCAACTCAACATAGAGCAGCATCTCGACTATATCCGCAATCTCACGATTTAAACCGTGCAAAAACCTAGCCATGGTGGCTTCCCGGTCCTCTTCTACATTAGCCCGGATCATAGCTACCTCCATCTCCTTGTAATACTCATCCACACTTTTAGATCCTTGAATTAACCTCTGTAATTTTTGATACAATCCCCTATAATAGTGGCTGGGTACAAAACGCTTCCTCATAAGCATTTTCATTTCCTCCCAAGTGTCCACGGGTGCCTCTCTATTCCTCCTCCTATTAATCAGTAATTGATCCCACCACACAATGGCATAATCAGTAAATTCAATTGCAGCCAACTTAACCTTTTTTATCTTTGAGTAGTTGTAACAATCAAAAACCATCTCCATTTTAGTTTCCCACTCCAAATAAACTTCAGGATCATTTTTACCTTGAAAAGATGGGATTTTAATCTTTATAATTTTCTAAATCGTTATCCCTCCTAGGCCTACCCATCCTAACTTCTCTATTTCTATACCCACGCTATCCTGCCTCGGTTCAAATATTGCTCATCAAACTCCTCCGACTCCGCCTCTCCATCAACATTCCGCCACGGACCACGCCCACCATGCTGCCTATTGTGGATGTCATGTTGCTGGCCCCTATGAGTTTCCGCTTCTACCCTGTCCAACCTTTCGTGAATAGGTTCTAATTCAGCCCTCAACATATGCCTCATCTCCCCTAACATTGCTTGCATTTGGAGGTTTGGAACTGGAGGTTGTCGAAATTCTTCGGTTGTGTCTTCTTCTTGATTATTAGACATGTTTTAAAATCTGCAAACAAAGTTAGAATCCTCACAAACACTCCCTCACGTGTTTCACTCAAGAATTGATACACTTGCACTCGTGTTTTCACTCTAAATGGCTTTTACCCTCATATGGTCTCACACACTCTTGCCTTTTTCCACTCTTCTGTGTGTTCTTTAGTTCATAATCGAACTTCAAGAAACTCATTCAAAATAATCCAGCAGCAATTCAGAAAATAAACAACCAAAACTCTTCAAAAGTTCAAGTACTTGAATAAGGTGAGATACAAGATTGAAAGGAAGAAGTTTTCTTACTGGAATCGTGTACCTTTTTTTTTTTTATTGTCTTTTTCGTTTTTTTTTTTCTTTTTTTTTTTTAGGAAAGAACAGGAAATAGAACGAAAATAAAAGATAGACAAACTTATCTTAGAACCAAAGCTCTGATACCAAAATGATATGAACTCCACCAACCATTGTGATGAAACCCGATAACAATGATGGCTTGGAACCCCAAGATCGTATTGACAAGATTTGTTGAGCCTTGACCAATCACCCAACAAGATGAAAATCAAGACTACGAAGGATTGAAAACGCCACACCAAGAAATCAGAATCAAGGTGATAAGTTTGGAGCTTGAACGCCACAAGATTAACTTGATAAGTTCAAAGAGTTCTTTGAAGAACCAAGAGGAACACAAGACCTCAAAAAGACAAATAAGTTTAAATTTTAAATCTGATATTAAAACTCGAAATAATCCCTCTATATACTTGGAACAACCCTCCAAGAACAGGAAAAGTCATAACTACAGCTTTAAAAGCAACACAAATATTAACATAACAAGTCCCACGATTTTTAGGCCTCTTGGACTTCTAGAGGCAGCCAGAAATGACTAAATGACTAAATTCAATGTATTTCACGTAACCAGGCAAGACCAAGTTCATTCACCTATTTAATATTCTTGAAACTTAACAAATTCACGTCCTTTAATGGATAGACCATTCATCATATTTCTACGTGCTAATTAGCCTCTTCAATTGCCTTGATGACATGGACTAATTCTTGAATATTATTTTAGCCCATCTTGGTCTTTTTAGAATCAGCCCAATTTTCTTGGATTAGCCCAATTAGTACTTCCTTGAAACGTTTGGCTCTAAGTCTTGTAATTGGGCCACTAGGAAATGACAAAGGGTCTTGTGCAAATTCAGCTCCATTCCCTCAGCATGTCCAGCTCCTTGGTTTGCATCAAAATTGAGACAATTCCCATTCTAGTATAGGAATTTGGATTACTGATTTCTTACCACTTTATAATGGATTCTCAAAATTAGGTGAAGAAGTTCAAACATCCGCATGTAATTCAATCTTTAGTATTCAAGCATACTTAAAAAAGGTGATATGAACCCGCAGTGGGGCGCATGGTGGTCGTTGGCCACCAGAAAACATTAAATGCCGCTTCTCCATGCTTTGACTGGAGAAAACAAATAACAAAACCAAAACATCGACTGGAAAATTAAACACTTGGAGAAAACTGCATCTGATGGGAGGAGGGAGGGAGGGAGGAGCCAAAGCTCCCACCCCCCTCTGAGATGGTTTTCGGTTTAGGTTTCTAGGGAGAAGGTAGAGCTTCTTTCTCTACAAATATTTGGGGCCGGCACCTCACTCGTAGTTATTATACAATGATGTTATTATGTTCGCTTTCAAGGACAATTAAAGCATACTTTAAAAAAAAAATGATGCAGAATGTATGAATGTTTGGAATTCTACAATTTGAAGAATATAGTTTAGTAAATTATCATACATAATTAAAAATCAATTTCAAACTTTTCGTAATCTCAACATACGCATTCAGCAACCGCTTCATTTATTTG
Source organism: Juglans mandshurica (assembly GCA_022457165.1). Classification (NCBI taxonomy): domain Eukaryota; kingdom Viridiplantae; phylum Streptophyta; class Magnoliopsida; order Fagales; family Juglandaceae; genus Juglans; species Juglans mandshurica. The sequence continues at coordinate 19,806,463 of CM039619.1, read as the reverse complement.
TTTCAATATTGATGACTTTCGGCAATTGAAGTATGCTACATTGCTATTCTCAATCTAGTAATGAAACGGAGTGAATCTTAACTCATCTCAACTCATTTCAACTCATCATTACAACTTTTTCAAATCCCAATACAAAATATAATAAATAATTCAACTTTTTCAAATTCAAAAATAATATTTTAACAATATTTTATCATCTCAACTCAGTTCAACATCTAAATGCAGCCTATCGAGATTTGGGTTGGGAAGAAAAACTCCCACCAATCCCCAAATATTCTTGAAAATCATTGATAAAGAGCTAGAGGGAGCGCTGTTTTTCTCGCTTCTACGTATATAGGGTTGTTTGGGAAGTACATCTCATATCATCTCATCTTATTTCAACATTTTTTATAATTTCTTTTTCAAACAGCACTTAAATATAATCACTTTTCAATTTCAAATGTTCAACTTTTTTATCTAATCATTACATAATCCTAAAATAAAAATTATATTCTAACAATATTTTATTTTTATAATATTTTTCTTTAATTTTTCTCTCATTTTCCAAAATATCATAAAATATCTTAACTCAAATTATTTCACTACTATTTATAGATTTTTCATCTTATCTCATTCTCCAAACATCCCATACTCTTTTCTTTTCTAGACTAAACAGCTAAGTAGCAATGGCAAATAATAATCGAAATACCATTTTCTCGCTACATTCGCAAATCCAAAGGATTGTAAACTAATTTTCTTGAAAAAGAGGTGGGAATTGGCTATGCTGCAATGATAATGATAATGCATGTTGTAAAAGTAAATCCTAGCAAAGCACAGGAAGGGTGAAACCCTAGCAGACCAAAGGTCGAGAGAAAGGGAGAGAAACTTCTGGAAGAACAAGGAAAAATATTATTCTGTAAAAATTATTTACATCCATGTATAGTAGCAAGCTTTATAGGAATACATGAAGGAATAAAAAGACATGCGACTAACATGTGATACAAAGATGAATAAAAGAATAAAAAGATGAAAATGAATAAGTTTAATTCTTGATACCTCTTTCAAGATGGAAAGTATATAGAATGGACTCCCATATTGGAAACTAAATGATGAAATAGTTGAAAACCAAGAGGTTTAGTTAACACATCAGCAAGTTAATGACTGGGAAGCTAAGTGAAAACTCTTGATAATTCAAGCTTCAATTTTTTTCCTGAATAAAGTGACAATCCAACTCAATGTGCTTTGTTCTTTCATGAAAGATCAAATTGGCAGCAATGTGTAAGACAACCTGACTATCACAAAAAAGTTGAGCACTATGAGGATGATAAATACAAAAATCAAATAAGAGAGTGAGAAACCATATGGTTTCACAAGTGTTAGAAGCCATGGATCTATACTTAGCCTCTGGAGAAGATCTAGAAACTGTGATCTGTTTCTTTGTCTTCCATGAAACCAAACAATCCCCAAGGAAAATACAATAACCACTTGTAGATCTTCTACTATCAGGACAAGAAGCCCAATCAGAATCAGCAAAGGCTTTAAGGGACAGTGTATTTGTAGCAGGAAAGAAAAGACCATGGCCAAGAGTGCCTTTGATGAATTGTAAAATTTTGTAGGCTGCTTGTAAATGAGGCTGCCTAGCCAATACGGCTAAGCCTATTGGCATAATAATATAAGTTTGGTCGAGTTAATGTGAGGTAAGAAGTTGATCTTCAAGTCTTTTGTAAACTGTAGCGTTAGGCAGCAAGTCTCCCACTTCTTTACTCAACTTAATATTTTGTTCCATAGGAAAAGCAATAGGTTTAGAAGCAAATAAACCAGCATCTTGAAGAATCTCCAAATAATATTTTTTTTGACACAAAGAAATACCAGCAGGAGACCGAGCCACTTTCAAACCAAGGAAATATTTGAGCTTACCCAAATCCTTAAGCTTAAACTTCTCACCAAGCAAGGACTACAAAAGCTCAATAGATTTCATATCATTACTAGCAATGAGAATATCATCAACATTGATATGAACCCGCGGGAACGAGATTCCCTTGAACCCACAGTCAATTTGAAAACTCCCCAAGAAAGCCAAAATCAAGTCAATGGATGGAGAACCTAGACCCGATGAGAACTCGTTTCAAGAACCTAGATTATATCAAAATCTAGACCCGTTGAAGAACCCGTCTCAAGAACCCAGATTACAAAGGAGGAACGCCACAAAGGTTGTGATTTACCTTTGATAAGTTCAAAAGTTCAATTAAGAACAAGAGGAGATAAACTCAACTCACAATGAATAAATTCATCAAATTTCATAAACTTCATAATCTGATTAGAATGAGGCTACATAGAGTATTTAAAGAAAAACCTAATGAAACCCTAGCTTAAAATAAACCCCCATCTTCCAAAAGTGCCCCTGGATGAACAGTATCGCGGCTACAGTGCCGCGCTACAGTAGCTCGGCTACAGTAACCCTAACCCTAGTTCAATAAAATAATAACTTTCCCAACATCCCCTTGCATAGGCCCCCTTAAGTGCTTCCCATAATAAACTCAATTATTCTAAACTAATAACATAAGTTCTTTAAATGAATTAAATAAGTTGAAACCCTTCAATAGCTCAAAGTCTTTAAGTCTTGTCGTTGCCCTCTTCCGTAGCTAATCAAATGAATTAAAACTGGATCTTCATCCTTCAAGCCCCATCTTGAATGTTGGGCTCTTGCTAAACTTGTCCCAAGTAGATTGCATCAATCCTTGCATTGTCTCCTTGATCTTCTTGGCCCATCTGAAAGTTGCAAATGATCTTTAAGACTAGGTCCATCTTGGTTCCCATCAAACATAGACAAGAAGGGCAATAAAAGATGAACCCTCAGTCTTAGTAAAAAGAGAATAATCATATTTAAATTGTAGAAAACCCATACTGAGTATGGAAGTTGAAAACTAGGAGAACCACTGTCTTGAGGCTTGTTTCAAGCCGTAGAGTGAATTATTCAACTTGCAAAATTGAGACCCCCCTTTAATATGGAAACCAAGAGGTAAAACCATGGAAAGCATTATTCGCATCAAGTTGTGTAGGATGCCAACCTTTCATAGCAGCAATTGCCAAAAGAGTTCTAATAGTAGCTAATTTAGCAACAGGTGAGAAAATGATATGAACCCGTGGGAATGAATTCCCTTGAACCCACAATCAATTTAAAAACTCTCCAAGAAAGCCAAAAATCAAGTCAAGGATGGAGAATCTAGACCCAATGAGAACCCGTTTCAAGAACCTAGATTTATATTAAAATCTAGACCCGTTGAAGAACCCGTCTCAAGAACCCAGATTACAAAGGAGGAACGCCACAAAGGTTGTGATTTACCTTTGATAAGTTCAAGAGTTCAATCAAGAACAAGAGGAGAAAACTCAACTCACAAATAAAATTCAACATTGTCTAATCTGTCAAATGAGGCTACAAAGAGTTTTTAAACCCAAACCTAATCAAAACTCTAGGTCCACTTTATATGCATTGTCATTAATTTTCTCAAGAATTTGGAAAGGTCCATCTCCTCGAGGATGCAACTTAGTCCTTTTATGGACTGTGAATCTTTCTTTGCGCATGTGAACCCAAACCCAATCTCCTGGTTCAAAGATGACACGCCTTCGTCCTTTATTGGCTTGGGAAGCAACCCTTTCATTCTTTTGGGCAATTTGAAGACGTACCCTCTCATGTAGTGACTTCACCAACTCCGCTTTCTTTTGTCCATCCAAACTACTCCTGCCATCAACAGGTAAAGGCATCAAATCCAAAGGTGTAAGTGGATTAAATCCATAAACAATTTCAAAAGGAGAGTATAAAGTAGTAGTATGCATCGTCCTATTATATGCAAACTCTATATAAATGGCAAACAATCCTCCCAAGTTTTTAAATTCTTATGAACAACAGTGTGTAAAAGTTGAGTTAAAGTCCTATTAACTACTTCAGTCTGACCATCAGTCTGTGGATGACAAGTAGTGGAAAATAAGAGCTTAGTACCCAATTTCCCCCACAACACCTTCCAAAAGTAGCTAAGGAATTTAACATCCCTATCAGAAACAATACTCCTAGGTACACCATGGAGTCGCACTATCTCCCGGAAAAACAAGTCAGCTATGTTTGTGGCATCATCTGTTTTATGGCATGGAATGAAATGTGCCATCTTACTAAATCTATCCACAACCACAAAAATAGAATCTCTACCCCTTTTGGTCCTAGGCAGCCCCAAGACGAAGTCCATAGATATGTCTACCCATGGCTCACTAGGAACGGGTAAGGGTGTATACAACCCATGTGGTAAAACCTTAGATTTGGCCTTTCTACATATAATGCACCTTCCACAAATATGATTAACATCTCTCTTCATCTTAGGCCAAAAGAAATGTTCATGCAAAATGTCTAAAGTTTTCTTGACACCAAAGTGTCCCATTAATCCCCAGCATGTGCCTCACGCACCAATAACTCACGCATAGAACAATTTAGCAGACAAAGTTTGCTTTCTTTAAACAAATAACCATCATGCTTGTAAAACTTATCAAATGCCACCTTATCACATGCCACATACTCATTTGAAAAATCAGCGTCATCGGCATACATGTCTTCCACATATTCAAACCCAAGCATTTTAGCACTCATAGAAGTAATAAGTACATACCTCTGGGATAGAGCATCAGCAACAATGTTCTCCTTACCTTGCTTGTAACGGATGACATAGGGAAAGGTTTCAATGTATTCCATCCATCTAGCATGCCTTTTATTTAACTTACCTTGACCCTTGAGATGCTTCAATGATTCATGATCGGTGTGGATCACAAATTCCCTTGGCCATATGTAGTGCTGCCAAGTCTCTAATGCACGAACAAGAGCAAAAAGCTCTTTGTCATAAGTAGGCTACTTCAGGGATGCCCCACTTAACTTTTCACTGAAGAAGGCTATGGGCTGCCTATCTTGCAACAAAACGGCTCCAATCCATATTCCTGAGGCATCACATTCAATCTCAAAAGCTTTGTTAAAATCAGGTAATGCTAACACAGGTGCAGAGCACAACCTTGCTTTAATAGTGGCAAAAGCATTCTCTTGATTAGCCCCCCAATGAAAGCCAACATTCTTTTTAATTACCTCAGTGAGTGGTGCAGCAATGGTGCTGAAGTCTTTAACAAAACGCCGATAAAAACTAGCTAAGCCATGAAAGCTTCTTACCTCAGTGATGCTTTTTGGCGTTAGCCACTCCGTGATTGCCTTGACTTTCTCTTCATTCACCTCAATACGTTTTGTACTAACAACACAATCAAGAAAAACAATTTTTTCCATGCAAAAGACACATTTCTTAAAATTAGCATACAACTTTTCACATTTCAACACATCAAACACATATATCAAATGCTCAATATGTTCATTTAAGTTCTTGCTGTACACTAAGATATCATCAAAGTATACAACCACAAACTTGCCTATGAATGCACATAGGACATGGTTCATTAATCTCATGAAAGTACTGGGCGCATTTGTAAGTCCAAATGGCATAACCAACCATTCATCAAGCCCATACTTAGTCTTAAAAGCAGTTTTCCATTCATCACCCTCTTTCATTCTAATTTGATGGTACCCACTTTTAAGATCAATTTTACTGAAAATACATTGGCCATGCAATTCATCAAGCATATCATCCAATCTAGGAATGGGATGGCGATACTTTACCGTGATATTGTTGACCGCCCTGCAATTAATGCACATCCTCCACGTCCCATCCTTCTTTGGCACTAGTAGCACTGGTACTGCACAAGGGCTCATGCTCTCCCTCACGTACTGATGGGAACCAAGATGGGCCTAGTCTTAAAGATCATTTGCAACTTCCAGATGGGCCAAGAAGATCAAGGAGACAATGCAAGGATTGATGCAATCCACTTGAGACATGTTTTGCAAGAGCCCAACATTCAAGATGGGGCTTGAAGGATGAAGATCCAGTTTTAATTCATTTGATTAGCTACGGAAGAGGGCAACGACAAGACTTAAAGGCTTTGAGCTCTTGAAGGGTTTCAACTTATTTAATTCATTTAAAGAACTTATGTTATTAGTTTAGAATAATTGAGTTTATTATGGGAAGTATTGAAGGGGGCCTAAGCAAGGGCATGTTGGGAAAGTTATTATTTTATTGAACTAGGGTTAGGGTTACTGTAGCCGAGAGTTACTGTAGCGCGGCACTGTAGCCGCGACACTGTTCATCCAGGGGCACTTTTGGAAGGTGGGGGTTTATTTTGGCTAGGGTTTCATTAGGTTTTGCTTTAAATACTCTATGTAGCCTCATTCTATTCAGTTTATGAAGTTTATGAAATTTGATGAATTTATTCATTGTGAATTGAGTTTATCTCCTCTTGTTCTTAATTGAACTTTTGAACTTATCAAAGGTAAATCACAACCTTTGTGGCGTTCCTCCTTTGTAATCTGGGTTCTTGAGACGGGTTCTTCAACGGGTCTATATTTTAATATAATCTAGGTTCTTGAAACGAGTTCTCATCGGGTCTAGGTTCTCCATCCATTGACTTGATTTTGGCTTTCTTGGGGAGTTTTCAAATTTACTGTGGGTTCAAGGGAATCTCGTTCCCGCGGGTTCATATCACGTACCCCTTGCTCATCAAATCCTCAACTTGCCTCTGAAGCTCCTTTGTCTCCTCTAGATTACTCCTATAGGCTGGTCGGTTTGGAATAGTAGCCCTGGGCATAAAATCAATCTGGTGCTCAATGCATCTAATGGGTGGCAACTCATTTGGCATCTCCTCCGGGAATACATCCTCAAACTCCTGCAACAAAGAAACAACCAAACTAGGAAGAGACTGGTTAGTTTCATCAAGAGTAAGATAAGACTCTTTATAGACAAGAAAAATCATAGGGCGATCTGCGAAGAAAGCCCTCTTAACCTCACTCCCTCTTGCATAGAAACTCACATTTGCCTTCCTTTTCTCTCAGAAGACTCTTTCTTTTTTCTCTCGTGGCTCCACTCTTTTTTCTTTACTCTCAGCCACCTCTCTACTTTCTTTTTCACTCTTTCTTTTATGCTCATTTTCACTCTCTCTTTCTTTTTTGCTCAATCTCTTTTTCACTCTTCCTTTTTTGATCACTCTCATTTACACTTTTTCTCTTCTGATCACTCTCATTTTCACTTTTTCTTTTTTGAGCAACCTCACTTTTCAATTTCAGTTGGTCCTCATAGACCTGGCTTGGAGTTAAAGGAGCAAGCTTAATTGTTTTGCCCTCCTTTTAAAAGTTGTACATGTTCTTGAACCCATCATGTGTCACTCTCTTATCATACTGCCACGGCCTCCCCAACAAAATATGGCCCGCATGCATAGGCACAACATCACAAAGCACCTCATCCTGATACTTCCCAATAGAAAAAGTAACTAACACTTGCTTATCCACCCTAACCTCTCCACAATCATTCAACCACTGCAATTTGTATGGTCTAGAGTGTTTTAAGGTTGGTAAATTCAATTTCTCAACCAAAGTAGTGCTAGCCACATTAGTACAACTCCCTCCATCAATGATCATACTACATACCTTATTGTTGACATGGCATCTAGTATGGAAAATGTTCTCTCTCTGTTGCTCTGCATCATCCACCTTAATGTGTGCATTAAGAGCACGCCTGGCAACAAGAGACTCACCTGTCACAGGGTATACCACTCCATTATCATCACTAGCATCATCCAACTCGGGCACCTCATCACTATCATCCTCACTCTCAGTCATCACCTCCCCATTGTCTCGCATAATCATCACCCTCCTATTTGGACATTGAGAAGCAATGTGCCCTGAACCCAAACACTTAAATCATTTAATATCTCTATTCCGTGAAGGTTGGGATTCTACCTTGGGTTTGTTGCTAGTTCCCTCATTTTTTCCCTTAGGTGGTTCTGTCTTTCTCTTTACTTCAGCTGAATCATTCCTATCCCATTTTGATTTCCAATTAGTGCTAGAAACTGAAGTGTACCTTGCTGTCCCTTTTCTCTTTAATTGCCTCTCCACCTTCATAGACATGTGCACCATGTCCTCTATCTCCACATAATGTTGCAATTCAATTACATTGACTATGTCCCTATTCAACCCACTAAAAAATCTAGCCATGGTGGCCTCTCGATCCTCCTCTACATTAGCCCGAATCATCGCCACCTCCATCTCCTTATGGTAATCCTCCACACTCCTAGACCCCTGTGTAAGATTTTGTAATTTATGGTAAAGGTCTCTATAGTAATGGCATGGAACAAATCTCCGCCTCATGAGGGCTTTCAACTCTCCCCATGTCTCTATAGGCCTCTCATAATTCCTCCTCCTATTGGTCACTAATTGATCCCACCAAATAATAGCATAATCAGTGAACTTAATTACTGCCAATTTCACTTTCTTCTCCTCAGAATAATTATAGCAATCAAACACCAACTCTAATTTTTTCTCCCACTCTAGATAAACCTCAGGGTCAGTTCTACCTTAGAGATGCAGGAAACCCTAGAATTTTGAAACCCTAGGTGATGCAAATTTCAGCCAAACCCAAAACCCTAAAAATTTCGGCAGCCTACTTTTTGTTTCTTTTAATTTTTTTTTGGAAACCCTAGAACAATGAAGCCCTAGAATTAATTTAAGGATGCAAGAATTAAAAGATAGAATCAGACCTGATTGAAAACCTTGCTCTGAATACCAAATGATATGAACCCGTGGGAATGAATTCCCTTGAACCTACAATCAATTTGAAACCTCCCCAAGAAAGCCAAAAATCAAGTCAAGGATGGAGAATCTAGACCCAATGAGAACCCGTTTCAAGAATCTAGATTTATATTAAAATCTAGACCCGTTGAAGAACCCGTCTCAAGAACCCAGATTACAAAGGAGGAACGCCACAAAGGTTGTGATTTACCTTTGATAAGTTCAAGAGTTCAGAACAAAAGGAGAAAACTCAACTCACAAATAAAATTCAATATTGTCTAATTTGTCAAATGAGGCTACAAAGAGTTTTTAAACCCAAACCTAATCAAAATCCTAGCCAAAATAAAGCCCTTTTTACCCAAAATTACCCTTGATGAACAGTGCTGGCTACAGTACGTGCGGCTACAGTAACCCCTACAATAAATTGATGAAACCCTAATTCTTAAAAAGTAACTTTCCAAATAAGCCCTTGACCAAAATACAAGACTTTCCCAAAAAACATAGTTCATAAGAAATAAGACATGTGAGCCAAGCATTTTTAAGCCCACTTATTCTAAACTAATAAAATAAATCATTTAACCAAACTGGAAGCCTCCAACAACAATAGGCCGTATCTCTAAGTCATGTCTTCCACAGCTTGAATCAAGTGGATCAAAACTGGTTCTTCTTCTTTCAGACCCATCTTGAGTGTTCGGCTCTTGCTGGCTTCATCCCAAGTGGATTGCACCAATCCTTGCATTGCTTCCTTGATCTTCTTGGCCCTTGATCTTGTAATTGGCCCATCTGGAACTTGTAAAGGATCTTTAAGTGTAGACCCACCTTGGTTCCTATCAGAAAGTTTCAGAATAATCCAACACTTCAGTTTGGATATAACCCTTGGCAACAAACCTTGTCTTATATTTTTCAATTGAACTATCAACACGATACTTAATCTTATAAACCCATTTGCAACCAATAGGCTTCTTACCAGGAGGAAAGAAGTAACAATCCATGTATTATTAATTTCCAAAACTGTAATCTCAACTGACATGGCATCTCTCCAATGAGAGTGCTTGACAACTTGATGATAGAACTCAGGTTCAGTATTGACAGAAATGGACATGACAAAGGATCTGTGTGGAGGAGAAAGATTAGCATAAGTTAGAAAATTGAAAATTATCATATATTTAGGAGAAGAAGACAAAAATGAAGAAAAACTTGATGAATCATAAATTGTTGAAGGATCTGATATAGTGTACGAAGAGGAATTGCAATGAAATTCTGCAAGTAACCAGGAACCTTTCTGATTCTAGAAGATCTTTTGGGAAGATAAGACGGCAATGGAACAATGGTAGAGGACAGTGAAAAAGAATAATCAATAGAAGGTGAAAAATCATTTGAATGAGAATGTGAAGAATCAAGAAATGGTGAAGAATCATTTGGATGAAAAGGTGAAGAAAAGCTAAGAGATGAATCAACAAAAGATGTAGTTAAATAATCTAAAGTTGAACATTCAATTGGAAAAATAGAAGAAAAATCAGTATTAATTTGAGAAGAAAAAGAGGAAAAATATGTTCATGAAAAACAACATTTATTGAAATAAAAGATTGATTAGTTTTTAAATCAAGAAGTTTGTAACATTTTATGCCAAAAGGATAACAAAAAAAAAAAAAAAAAAATACAAGTTCGAGCCCTAGGATCAAATTTGGTTCTAGATCTTTGTAGAGTTGCAACAAAACAAAGACAACCAAAAGTTCTTAAATGAGCATAAGAGGGAGAAGATTTGAACAAAAGCTTGAAAGGAGTTTATGTTTTAAAAAAGGAGTAGGAAGCCTATTAATGAGGTAAGTTGCTCTTAAAACAGTATCACCCCAAAAATTAATAGGCAGATGAGACTGAATCATCATTCTTCTAGCTACATTAAGAATGTGATGATGCTTTCTCTCTACAACAGAGTTTTGTTGAGCTGTCTCAACACAACTATGCTGATGTATGATGCCTTTAGAATGCAAAAAATGAACAAAAGAAAATTTGGTGCCATGATTAGTGCAAAGTGGTTTTATTTTTAAATGAAATTGTATTTTAACCATTTTATAAAAAACTCTAAAAATATTTTAAACTTCATATTTATGCTTAAGAAGATAAAGTCATGTAGCACGAGTTGAATCATCAACAATGGTCAGAAAATATTTGTAACCTTCAATAGTAGGTAACAACATATGGTCCCCAAACATCAAAATGAACACAATCAAAAGGGGCAGCAGACAAATGAACATTATTAGGGAAATGTGAATTCCTTTGTTTTGCTAAGGACAAATCATGCAAGGATTGCAAGGAATAGTCAATTTAGGAGCAAAATTATTCACAAACAACAACTTAGAATTAGAAGGATGACCAAGTCTATTAAGCCAAAACTCATAATTAGAGCATTTGGAAGAAATTTCTACACTAGAATTTTTCGTACTAGATTGTAATAATAAAGTATATCGTTTTGGGCAAGTAATAAGAGTTTGTGGTTCTAATGTTGTTTTCAAAAAGTCTATAGAATCTCTCAACCTGGCTCTGATACCAAATTGTAACACCCCCTTCCCGTAGGCTAGGAGTGTCACGTGTTTCTCATAAAATAAACCCGACAAGAGATCTCATCTTTAATAATTGAACTTAGGATTTATTTTGTAGAAAAATTGTCTAATAAAAATGTTTTCTAAAAACATTAAATGAATAAACTGAATAAATTCATGTCATAAAAGCATGTTTAATTTTAGAAAGTCTGAAACTAAAATTAACTGCTCCTTCTATTCCTGGCCTGCTTGCTCGTAATCATCACCATCACCTAGGTGGTTAAAAACATGAAAACAAACTAAAATGAGTCGAAGACTCAGTAAGAAATCCATCACAACGTAAACGTAATAAACATAAGATTTTCATAAAAACTTTCATGCTGAGCTTAAAATTCATGACTGGTCATACTGATGTTTATGCTATGCATGACTGATTTATCTGAATTAACTGACTGATTTAACTGATTTATCTGACTGGCCAACACACTTAACCCTGTGTGCGAGATTGTGCACCGGCCCCACATCCCGCTGCAGCAAGGGGAACCGCTGATAGTATTCTGGCATACTATGGTGGATCACGACTGAGTTCGTGGCTTGCACATCACCCTAAAACTGAACTGCATTGGTACCATGCATCTGAATGGCCATCTTATTAACTGATCTGATCTTAGCTTACACTTGAATTTAAGATGGCTTATGTGTCTTATACACATAAGATGCATGACATATTACATACATAATTATAATTTTTGAATTTGAACATGATGCGGAATGACATAATCGTATGCTATGCTGGATGACATGTTTGCATATGACATGAGTGGTACATAAATAATGGCTATCAATGAACTAGCTTGAATAATACTTGTATATAAGCTGAACTGTGATGATTCTAATTTATGATCAAATTACTTACTTCGCTGCGCTACTTCCTGAATCTCATTTCATAGCTCGTCACCTATATGAAATATTAAACATCACTAAATCTGTCTAGGAAAGCACACCCTAATAATCTACTTTATTAAATTCACAATCTAAAAGATAGTCAAAATAAATCTTTTGTTTAACACCATAAAATCAATGAATTCTTATATCTTAAATTATTTAATTACTAATATATAACATATTTTAATTTAGTAAGAAATCATATTGTATTTAAATGTATTAGATATTAATGAAAACTGGTTTCACAAGACTCATTATATAATTAAACCATTTAGTATTTACTACTTAAATCTAGTAAAAATTTCATATTTAACAATATAAATAATTTCTAATATTTTCTAAAAAAATATATAGATTAATGGGTTAACATACTTATTTAATTAAAGTAAGCGTAATTTAAAAATATAAAGAGTCCAATTTAAAAACAACTCTGGTAGATAAGAGCCCACGTAAAAATAGTCAGTCCAAAAACAATTCAGTCATTTCTTAAACACTAAGGGGGTGTATATGTAATAATCTCAAAATAAACATTAATTAAATACTATAGGAGACTTACAAAAGGGGGGCTTTATGGAAGTAGTTTACCAACTAGACTTTACGGAAGTAAGAATAAAAGAACCTACTAGACTTTTACCAACTAGAAAGTAAAAAGAAGAAAGAAAAGTGATAGAGTTGTGCGGGAGTTTCAAAACTCACCGAAAGAGACGCAAATGCATGATCGCGTGATGGACCTGGGGTGACGGAAAGAAATCAACAGCAATTTCTGTGCGAGGTGATGGGTCCTGAGAGATTTTTTATTATTAGTAGTGGAGAGAGAGATCGGGCATGGCTTACCCACAGATTAATGAAGTGCAGTGAGAGTGGCTAGCGGGTGAAGTACTGAGGAAGGCTTTTGTTGAGGAGTTTTACAGGGCTGAGACGTGGGGTGTGTTGTGTTCAGAAAGAGGTTTCGTGGGTTTTATAGAGATGGAAATGGAGGGTTTATGATAAGATTTTTGGTTTCCTATTAGATTTGGATTTATCAATTAGGGGATAAGGATGAGTATGAGGTTAGGATTTTAAGGTTTACGGGTGGAGATAGGAATAACTAAGATTTAAATTCAAACCAAAACTCAATATGATAAAATCTAGTAATAATTATTAAAATTAATAAATGTAAAATCTGATAGAATAATAATAATAATAATAAAATATTTATAGTTATATGAAAAAAATACATAAAACTTATATTATAGTCTAAACTTAGGATCGGGTTGTTACAAACTCCCCCTTATAAAAATTTCGTCATCGAAATTTGCTAATACCTCAAGCATCCTACATACTTGTCCATCGCATTCTTTTCATGTTTCTATTTTAGATCTTCAATCATTTAGTTGAGCCTAACATTTCAAAATTTTAAACCTCCTTTATTCATTCTTAAATCTCACATATTTTCCTAATCATTTTCACGTGCACTTACTATCCACGATCACACGCTTTAGAAATACAATACAAGCCGAAAGTGTATACCTCGACAACAAGATTGATAAAAAACCTATTGATAATATCACTCAAACTGTTATCTTTCTCCAACTAATAATACATAAAATAATAAATAAACTCTTCGCATAAAATGATAAATAAATCTCCTCATATAATAATAACCTCAAATAAAAAACAATTTAAAATTCTCCAAAGTTCAAAGTCTATATAATATCTCAATTCTAAAATTCTCAAAAATGAGATACCACAATGGTCATGTGCCTAAGGTTATGGGTCTACAGCTCTAATTATAAGCATAGCAACATCAATTAAACTTCCAGATCAAACCTCGACATCTGGTGCTATTCTCTAATAATTGTCAACCTAACCATTAAAACTTTAATGTGCATGTCTTAGGCAAACGTATACTTAAATCATCTTCTACTCGTAAACCTTAAATTCTTGTACCTCAAAAATATATTGAATTCAAAATTTCTTTCAATAGCTCTATTGTTATCTAACTCAGCGACACATGAGATTTTTACTAAAATCTTTTGTCCACCATTCATGCTAGGCAAGAGAATCAAATCACCTATAATGTACCTTCCATCAGACATTGCAAATACCAAACACCATATGTAAATCTATGTCATAGCTCTAAAATTTACTAACAACATTCCTTAATTTCCTTAAATAAGACTCCATCAAATATAAGTCATCTCCATCAATTCTCATGCACAAGATACACTATCAATTTTAAAAGTAAAAGTTTCCCAACTTCACCTTCCTTCAATCAATTACACTGTCATAACCAAATTGACATGAACTCTAGTACACATAATTCTGATAATCTAGATATCCATACTACATGAAATTCCTAGAGTAAGGTGATGGGAACCAAGGTGGGCCTAATTTTAAAGATATGTTGCAAGTTCCAGATGGGCCAAATACAAATTCAAGGGCTTAAAAGATGAAGATTATGCTTTGATTCATTTCATAAGCTATGGAAAGGGCAACAACTTGACTTATAGGCTTTGCACACTTGAAGACTTTCAAATTATTTAATTAATTTCAATGACCTATTTTATTTGCTTAGAATAATTGGGTTTATGCCTATGTAAGGGCATGTTGGGAAAGTTATTATTTTATTGAACTAGGGTTAGGGTTAGGGCATGTGGGCCTACACTTAAAGATCCTTTGCAAGTTCCAGATGGGCCAATTACAAGATCAAGGGCCAAGAAGATCAAGGAAGCAATGCAAGGATTGGTGCAATCCACTTGGGATGAAGCCAGCAAGAGCCCAACACTAAAGATGGGTCTGAAAGAAGAAGAACCAGTTTTGATCCACTTGATTCAAGCTGTGGAAGACATGACTTAGATGATATGAACCCGCGGAAATGAAATCCCTTGAACCCACAGTCAATTTGAAAACTCCCCAAGAAAGCCAAAATCAAGTCAATGGATGGAGAACCTAGACCCGATGAGAACTCGTTTCAAGAACCTAGATTATATTAAAATCTAGACCCGTTGAAGAACTCGTCTCAAGAACCCAAATTACAAAGGAGGAACGCCACAAAGGTTGTGATTTACCTTTGATAAGTTCAAAAGTTCAATTAAGAACAAGAGGAGTAAAACTCAACTCACAATGAATAAATTCATCAAATTTCATAAACTTCATAAACTTGATTAGAATGAGGCTACATAGAGTATTTAAAGAAAAAACCTAATGAAACCCTAGCTTAAAATAAACCCCCATCTTCCAAAAGTGCCCCTGGATGAACAGTATCGTGGCTACAGTGCCGCGCTACAGTAGCTCGGCTACAGTAACCCTAACCCTAGTTCAATAAAATAATAACTTTCCCAACATGCCCTTGCATAGGCCCCCTTAAGTGCTTTCCATAATAAACTCAATTATTCTAAACTAATAACATAAATTCTTTAAATGAATTAAATAAGTTGAAACCCTTCAAGAGCTCAAAGCCTTTAAGTCTTGTCGTTGCCCTCTTCCGTAGCTAATCAAATGAATTAAAACTGGATCTTCATCCTTCAAGCCCCATCTTGAATGTTGGGCTCTTGCTAAACTTGTCTCAAGTGGATTGCATCAATCCTTGCATTGTCTCCTTGATCTTCTTGGTCCATCTGGAAGCTGCAAATGATCTTTAAGACTAGGCCCATCTTGGTTCCCATCATTCCCCCTCTCCTCCAAAGGATTCGACCTCGAATCTCCACCTGGATCAAAGGGAAAGTGGTTAGTAACATTGAAAATAGTAGAAACAGGATACTTACCTGGAAGATCCAGATATGCATTTTCATTAATTTGTTCAAGAATTTGGAATAGTCCATCCGAGCTACCCATATCATCAACTGATGAAGACTTTAAATCTAAAGGAGGAAATTGATTAAGTCTATAAACAATTTCAATTTGTGAAAATTTAGTAGTGGCATGAACACTCCAATCATATGTAAACTCAATGAATCGCAAACAATACTCCCACAAATGTTCATGAAGCACATCTAAAGTCTTCCTCGAACCAAAATGACCACTCCAATATGCAAACTCAATGAATGGCAAATGATACTCCCGCAAACGTTTATGCAACATGTCAATGAATGGCAAATGATACTCCCATAAACGTTCATGCAACATGTCTGAAATCTTATTTTTACCAGAATGACCACTCCAATTATATGCAAACTCAATGAAATACAAATGATACTCCCGCAAACGTTCATGCAACACATCAATGTATGGCAAATGATACTCCCGCAAACGTTCGTGCAATACATGAATGAATGACAAATGATACTTCCACAAACGTTCGTGTAACACGTCTTTGAATGGCAAATGATATTCCCACAAACATTCATGCAAGACAACAAAAGTCTTCCTTACACCAAGGTTACCCAACAAACCACCATGTTCATCACACACAAGCAAGTTACGCATAAAACTAGTAGGTATACAAAATCTATTCTTTCTATACAAGTACCAATCTAGTTTATAGAACTTACCAAACGATATTTTCTCACATGCTCCATACACACTAGCAAAGTCATAATCATTAGCATGCAATTCCTTATCATATTCAAGTTTCAACAATTTTGCATCTAAAATGAAGATAAGTACATACCTTCTTGCTAAAGCATCAACCACAAAAGTTTCCATACCTTGTGTGTATTTGAATACATGAGGAAAAGTCTCAATACAATCCTCCCGCTTAGCACGCATTATAGTTAACAACTTACCTTGTCCCTTCAAGTGTGTCAAGGACTCATGTTCTTCAAAGAAAGGTTGGGTAGGGATTGTCGCACCTAGCACAAAATCCATGTAGTGCTCTATCTCCCTAATAGGTGGTAATCCACTAAACACACCGCTAGGAAACACGACCTCATATCCCTGCAACAAAGTGACAATAATACTAGGCAAACATACGTCAAGTTCGTTAGGATTAAGACTTGCCTTAGCATAAAAACTCACTTTTCTCTTTGTTTTTCTCTCACTTTCTTCACACTCTCTTTTCTTTCTACTCTCTTTTTCTTTTTCACTCTTTTTTTCCCTTTCACACTCTTTTTTCTTTTCGCCCTCTTTTTTTCTGTCACTCTCTTTTTCTTCATCTTTTTTTGTACTCTTGACCTCACAATTATTTTTCAACTCATTCTCTCTTGTGCTTGAGGTCTTATTCTCACCCTCTTCTTTTTTCTCTCATTTTTCTTTCTTTCTCCATTTCGGTCTCACTATTTCTTTTCTTCTCAATCTCATCTTCACTCTTACTTTTCAGCTCAATCTCACTTTCACTCTTGCTTTTCAGCTCATTCTCACTTTCACTCTTGCTTGTTTTCTCAATCTCCTTTTCACTTTTTTTTTTTTTTGATCACTCTCATTTTCACTCTTTCTTTTTTGAGCAACCTCACTTTTCAATTTCAATTGGTCTCCACGGACATGTGTTGGAGTTAAAGGAGCAAGTTTGATTGTTTTTCCATCCTTTTCAAAACTGTACATGTTCCTTAACCCATCATGGATCACATTCCTATCAAACTCCCATGGCTTCCCTAACAAAATATGACCAGCATGCATAGGCACAACATCACAAAGGACCATATCCTGATATTTCCCAATTGAAAAAGAAACTAGCACTTGTTTGTTTACCCTAACCTCCCCACAATCACTCAACCACTGCAACATGTATGGTCTAGGGTGTTTCAAGGTACGTAAATTCAATTTCTCAACTAAAGTAGTGCTAGCCAAATTAATAGAACTCCTCAAATCAATGACCATACTACATACCTTGTTGTTGATGTGGCATCTAGTATGAAAAACGTTCTCACTCTGCTGCTCTGTATCATTCATCTTAATTTGTGTATTGAGTGCACGCCTAGCAACAAGAGACTCACCATACTCTTCTTTCTCATACCCATTCTTAATACTAGGCTCATGTCGCCTCCTACCTCTCTCACCTTGCAGATTTCGAATCCCTTCTTCTTGATTATCCATCCTATCCTTCACTTCACCCAACACCAAGTTCAACCGCTCAAACTGTTGTTGCATGGCTTGCAACACAAAAAATGAGTTATCTGCCACATCGTTTGGTGATGAGTCACTTCTATGAGACATCATAATATGCTGCACAAAAAGAATGTTAGTGAAAAAGCTCACACACTCCCTTACGTGTTTACACTCAAATAATGACACTCCACTCGTGTTTCACTCTTAATGGCTTTTTTTCCGACAATATAGTCTCACACTCTCTTGCCTTTTACCTCGAGAGTTTTCCCACTCAAGTTCTTTAAGAACTAGTTGAACTAAAATCAAGACAATACAACCTTGTATTATTCCAACCAGTAACATAGATCAAAGAAACAAGGAATGAATAAAATGACACGAGACTCAAGGAATTTATACGAGGGAAAGAGTAATTATAAAACAAGATACCAACTAGAAAGATGTATTCTGCTCCTATGATGATAAAAGCTCAATCAACAAATATTTTCTTTCTCTTTGTTGAAACTATGTAGCAACTTTGAATTACCTTCTCTTTTCTTCTTCTTCTTCTTCTTTTTTTTTTTTTTCGAATTTTCTTTTCTTTTCTTTTCTTTTTTTTCCTTTCTTTTCTTTTCTTTTCTTTTCCTTTCCTTTCCTTTCCTTTCTTTTTCTTTTCTCTAATTCAACCATAAACAGCAATATTCAATTGTGAAAACCAAACAATTGAATTCAAACACACAAGCATGGATAATGAAGTAGAAGAGAATCAATGGAATCACACTCCAAGCAATTGACAAACTTAGAGATGCAGGAAACCCTATAATTTTGAAACCCTAGGTGACGCAAATTTCAGCCAAACCCAAAACCCTAAGAATTTCGGCAGCCTACTTTTTGTTTCTTTTTTTTTTTGTTTGGCAACCCTAGAACAATGATGCCCTAGAATTAAATATGCAAGAAATAAAAGATAGAATCAGACCTGATTGGAAACCTTGCTCTGAATACCAAATGATATGAACCCGCGGAAATGAAATCCCTTGAACCCACAGTCAATTTGAAAACTCCCCAAGAAAGCCAAAATCAAGTCAATGGATGGAGAACCTAGACCCGATGAGAACTCGTTTCAAGAACCTAGATTATATTAAAATCTAGACCCGTTGAAGAACTCGTCTCAAGAACCCAAATTACAAAGGAGGAACGCCACAAAGGTTGTGATTTACCTTTGATAAGTTCAAAAGTTCAATTAAGAACAAGAGGAGTAAAACTCAACTCACAATGAATAAATTCATCAAATTTCATAAACTTCATAAACTTGATTAGAATGAGGCTACATAGAGTATTTAAAGAAAAAACCTAATGAAACCCTAGCTTAAAATAAACCCCCATCTTCCAAAAGTGCCCCTGGATGAACAGTATCGTGGCTACAGTGCCGCGCTACAGTAGCTCGGCTACAGTAACCCTAACCCTAGTTCAATAAAATAATAACTTTCCCAACATGCCCTTGCATAGGCCCCCTTAAGTGCTTTCCATAATAAACTCAATTATTCTAAACTAATAACATAAATTCTTTAAATGAATTAAATAAGTTGAAACCCTTCAAGAGCTCAAAGCCTTTAAGTCTTGTCGTTGCCCTCTTCCGTAGCTAATCAAATGAATTAAAACTGGATCTTCATCCTTCAAGCCCCATCTTGAATGTTGGGCTCTTGCTAAACTTGTCCCAAGTGGATTGCATCAATCCTTGCATTGTCTCCTTGATCTTCTTGGTCCATCTGGAAGCTGCAAATGATCTTTAAGACTAGGCCCATCTTGGTTCCCATCATTCCCCCTCTCCTCCAAAGGATTCGACCTCGAATCTCCACCTGGATCAAAGGGAAAGTGGTTAGTAACATTGAAAATAGTAGAAACAGGATACTTACCTGGAAGATCCAGATATGCATTTTCATTAATTTGTTCAAGAATTTGGAATAGTCCATCCGAGCTACCCATATCATCAACTGATGAAGACTTTAAATCTAAAGGAGGAAATTGATTAAGTCTATAAACAATTTCAATTTGTGAAAATTTAGTAGTGGCATGAACACTCCAATCATATGTAAACTCAATGAATCGCAAACAATACTCCCACAAATGTTCATGAAGCACATCTAAAGTCTTCCTCGAACCAAAATGACCACTCCAATATGCAAACTCAATGAATGGCAAATGATACTCCCGCAAACGTTTATGCAACATGTCAATGAATGGCAAATGATACTCCCATAAACGTTCATGCAACATGTCTGAAATCTTATTTTTACCAGAATGACCACTCCAATTATATGCAAACTCAATGAAATACAAATGATACTCCCGCAAACGTTCATGCAACACATCAATGTATGGCAAATGATACTCCCGCAAACGTTCGTGCAATACATGAATGAATGACAAATGATACTTCCACAAACGTTCGTGTAACACGTCTTTGAATGGCAAATGATATTCCCACAAACATTCATGCAAGACAACAAAAGTCTTCCTTACACCAAGGTTACCCAACAAACCACCATGTTCATCACACACAAGCAAGTTACGCATAAAACTAGTAGGTATACAAAATCTATTCTTTCTATACAAGTACCAATCTAGTTTATAGAACTTACCAAACGATATTTTCTCACATGCTCCATACACACTAGCAAAGTCATAATCATTAGCATGCAATTCCTTATCATATTCAAGTTTCAACAATTTTGCATCTAAAATGAAGATAAGTACATACCTTCTTGCTAAAGCATCAACCACAAAAGTTTCCATACCTTGTGTGTATTTGAATACATGAGGAAAAGTCTCAATACAATCCTCCCGCTTAGCACGCATTATAGTTAACAACTTACCTTGTCCCTTCAAGTGTGTCAAGGACTCATGTTCTTCAAAGAAAGGTTGGGTAGGGATTGTCGCACCTAGCACAAAATCCATGTAGTGCTCTATCTCCCTAATAGGTGGTAATCCACTAAACACACCGCTAGGAAACACGACCTCATATCCCTGCAACAAAGTGACAATAATACTAGGCAAACATACGTCAAGTTCGTTAGGATTAAGACTTGCCTTAGCATAAAAACTCACTTTTCTCTTTGTTTTTCTCTCACTTTCTTCACACTCTCTTTTCTTTCTACTCTCTTTTTCTTTTTCACTCTTTTTTTCCCTTTCACACTCTTTTTTCTTTTCGCCCTCTTTTTTTCTGTCACTCTCATTTTCTTCATCTTTTTTTGTACTCTTGACCTCACAATTATTTTTCAACTCATTCTCTCTTG
Source organism: Juglans mandshurica (assembly GCA_022457165.1). Lineage (NCBI taxonomy): Eukaryota > Viridiplantae > Streptophyta > Magnoliopsida > Fagales > Juglandaceae > Juglans > Juglans mandshurica. Next base: position 19,785,074 of record CM039619.1, on the reverse strand, counting down.
TGCTTGAGGTCTTATTCTCACCCTCTTCTTTTTTCTCTCTCATTTTTCTTTCTTTCTCCATTTCGGTCTCACTATTTCTTTTCTTCTCAATCTCATCTTCACTCTTACTTTTCAGCTCAATCTCACTTTCACTCTTGCTTTTCAGCTCATTCTCACTTTCACTCTTGCTTGTTTTCTCAATCTCCTTTTCACTTTTTTTTTTTTTGATCACTCTCATTTTCACTCTTTCTTTTTTGAGCAACCTCACTTTTCAATTTCAATTGGTCTCCACGGACATGTGTTGGAGTTAAAGGAGCAAGTTTGATTGTTTTTCCATCCTTTTCAAAACTGTACATGTTCCTTAACCCATCATGGATCACATTCCTATCAAACTCCCATGGCTTCCCTAACAAAATATGACCAGCATGCATAGGCACAACATCACAAAGGACCATATCCTGATATTTCCCAATTGAAAAAGAAACTAGCACTTGTTTGTTTACCCTAACCTCCCCACAATCACTCAACCACTGCAACATGTATGGTCTAGGGTGTTTCAAGGTACGTAAATTCAATTTCTCAACTAAAGTAGTGCTAGCCAAATTAATAGAACTCCTCAAATCAATGACCATACTACATACCTTGTTGTTGATGTGGCATCTAGTATGAAAAACGTTCTCACTCTGCTGCTCTGTATCATTCATCTTAATTTGTGTATTGAGTGCACGCCTAGCAACAAGAGACTCACCATACTCTTCTTTCTCATACCCATTCTTAATACTAGGCTCATGTCGCCTCCTACCTCTCTCACCTTGCAGATTTCGAATCCCTTCTTCTTGATTATCCATCCTATCCTTCACTTCACCCAACACCAAGTTCAACAGCTCAAACTGTTGTTGCATGGCTTGCAACACAAAAAATGAGTTATCTGCCACATCGTTTGGTGATGAGTCACTTCTATGAGACATCATAATATGCTGCACAAAAAGAATGTTAGTGAAAAAGCTCACACACTCCCTTACGTGTTTACACTCAAATAATGACACTCCACTCGTGTTTCACTCTTAATGGCTTTTTTTCCGACAATATAGTCTCACACTCTCTTGCCTTTTACCTCGAGAGTTTTCCCACTCAAGTTCTTTAAGAACTAGTTGAACTAAAATCAAGACAATACAACCTTGTATTATTCCAACCAGTAACATAGATCAAAGAAACAAGGAATGAATAAAATGACACGAGACTCAAGGAATTTATACGAGGGAAAGAGTAATTATAAAACAAGATACCAACTAGAAAGATGTATTCTGCTCCTATGATGATAAAAGCTCAATCAACAAATATTTTCTTTCTCTTTGTTGAAACTATGTAGCAACTTTGAATTACCTTCTCTTTTCTTCTTCTTCTTCTTCTTTTTTTTTTTTTCGAATTTTCTTTTCTTTTCTTTTCTTTTCTTTTCCTTTCTTTTCTTTTCTTTTCTTTTCCTTTCCTTTCCTTTCCTTTCTTTTTCTTTTCTCTAATTCAACCACAAACAGCAATATTGAATTGTGAAAACTAAACAATTGAATTCAAACACACAAGCATGGATAATGAAGTAGAAGAGAATCATTGGAATCACACTCCAAGCAATTGACAAACTTAGAGTTGCAGGAAACCCTATAATTTTGAAACCCTAGGTGACGCAAATTTCAGCCAAACCCAAAACCCTAAGAATTTCGGCAGCCTACTTTTTGTTTCTTTTTTTTTTTGTTTGGCAACCCTAGAACAATGATGCCCTAGAATTAAATATGCAAGAAATAAAAGATAGAATCAGACCTGATTGGAAACCTTGCTCTGAATACCAAATGATATGAACCCGCGGAAATGAAATCCCTTGAACCCACAGTCAATTTGAAAACTCCCCAAGAAAGCCAAAATCAAGTCAATGGATGGAGAACCTAGACCCGATGAGAACTCGTTTCAAGAACCTAGATTATATTAAAATCTAGACCCGTTGAAGAACTCGTCTCATGAACCCAAATTACAAAGGAGGAACGCCACAAAGGTTGTGATTTACCTTTGATAAGTTCAAAAGTTCAATTAAGAACAAGAGGAGTAAAACTCAACTCACAATGAATAAATTCATCAAATTTCATAAACTTCATAAACTTGATTAGAATGAGGCTACATAGAGTATTTAAAGAAAAAACCTAATGAAACCCTAGCTTAAAATAAACCCCCATCTTCCAAAAGTGCCCCTGGATGAACAGTATCGTGGCTACAGTGCCGCGCTACAGTAGCTCGGCTACAGTAACCCTAACCCTAGTTCAATAAAATAATAACTTTCCCAACATGCCCTTGCATAGGCCCCCTTAAGTGCTTTCCATAATAAACTCAATTATTCTAAACTAATAACATAAATTCTTTAAATGAATTAAATAAGTTGAAACCCTTCAAGAGCTCAAAGCCTTTAAGTCTTGTCGTTGCCCTCTTCCGTAGCTAATCAAATGAATTAAAACTGGATCTTCATCCTTCAAGCCCCATCTTGAATGTTGGGCTCTTGCTAAACTTGTCCCAAGTGGATTGCATCAATCCTTGCATTGTCTCCTTGATCTTCTTGGTCCATCTGGAAGCTGCAAATGATCTTTAAGACTAGGCCCATCTTGGTTCCCATCATTCCCCCTCTCCTCCAAAGGATTCGACCTCGGATCTCCACCTGGATCAAAGGGAAAGTGGTTAGTAACATTGAAAATAGTAGAAACAGGATACTTACCTGGAAGATCCAGATATGCATTTTCATTAATTTGTTCAAGAATTTGGAATAGTCCATCCGAGCTACCCATATCATCAACTGATGAAGACTTTAAATCTAAAGGAGGAAATTGATTAAGTCTATAAACAATTTCAATTTGTGAAAATTTAGTAGTGGCATGAACACTCCAATCATATGTAAACTCAATGAATGGCAAACAATACTCCCACAAATGTTCATGAAGCACATCTAAAGTCTTCCTCCAACCAAAATGACCACTCCAATATGCAAACTCAATGAATGGCAAATGATACTCCCGCAAACGTTTATGCAACATGTCAATGAATGGCAAATGATACTCCCATAAACGTTCATGCAACATGTCTGAAATCTTATTTTTACCAGAATGACCACTCCAATTATATGCAAACTCAATGAAATACAAATGATACTCCCGCAAACGTTCATGCAACACATCAATGTATGGCAAATGATACTCCCACAAACGTTCGTGCAATACATGAATGAATGACAAATGATACTTCCACAAACGTTCGTGTAACACGTCTTTGAATGGCAAATGATATTCTCACAAACATTCATGCAAGACAACAAAAGTCTTCCTTACACCAAGGTTACCCAACAAACCACCATGTTCATCACACACAAGCAAGTTACGCATAAAACTAGTAGGTATACAAAATCTATTCTTTCTATACAAGTACCAATCTAGTTTATAGAACTTACCAAACGATATTTTCTCACATGTTCCATACACACTAGCAAAGTCATAATCATTAGCATGCAATTCCTTATCATATTCAAGTTTCAACAATTTTGCATCTAAAATGAAGATAAGTACATACCTTCTTGCTAAAGCATCAACCACAAAAGTTTCCATACCTTGTGTGTATTTGAATACATGAGGAAAAGTCTCAATACAATCCTCCTGCTTAGCACGCATTATAGTTAACAACTTACCTTGTCCCTTCAAGTGTGTCAAGGACTCATGTTCTTCAAAGAAAGGTTGGGTAGGGATTGTCGCACCTAGCACAAAATCCATGTAGTGCTCTATCTCCCTAATAGGTGGTAATCCACTAAACACACCGCTAGGAAACACGACCTCATATCCCTGCAACAAAGTGACAATAATACTAGGCAAACATACGTCAAGTTCGTTAGGATTAAGACTTGCCTTAGCATAAAAACTCACTTTTCTCTTTGTTTTTCTCTCACTTTCTTCACACTCTCTTTTCTTTCTACTCTCTTTTTCTTTTTCACTCTTTTTTTCCCTTTCACACTCTTTTTTCTTTTCGCCCTCTTTTTTTCTGTCACTCTCTTTTTCTTCATCTTTTTTTGTACTCTTGACCTCACAATTATTTTTCAACTCATTCTCTCTTGTGCTTGAGGTCTTATTCTCACCCTCTTCTTTTTTCTCTCATTTTTCTTTCTTTCTCCATTTCGGTCTCACTATTTCTTTTCTTCTCAATCTCATCTTCACTCTTACTTTTCAGCTCAATCTCACTTTCACTCTTGCTTTTCAGCTCATTCTCACTTTCACTCTTGCTTGTTTTCTCAATCTCCTTTTCACTTTTTTTTTTTTTTGATCACTCTCATTTTCACTCTTTCTTTTTTGAGCAACCTCACTTTTCAATTTCAATTGGTCTCCACGGACATGTGTTGGAGTTAAAGGAGCAAGTTTGATTGTTTTTCCATCCTTTTCAAAACTGTACATGTTCCTTAACCCATCATGGATCACATTCCTATCAAACTCCCATGGCTTCCCTAACAAAATATGACCAGCATGCATAGGCACAACATCACAAAGGACCATATCCTGATATTTCCCAATTGAAAAAGAAACTAGCACTTGTTTGTTTACCCTAACCTCCCCACAATCACTCAACCACTGCAACATGTATGGTCTAGGGTGTTTCAAGGTACGTAAATTCAATTTCTCAACTAAAGTAGTGCTAGCCAAATTAATAGAACTCCTCAAATCAATGACCATACTACATACCTTGTTGTTGATGTGGCTTCTAGTATGAAAAACGTTCTCACTCTGCTGCTCTGTATCATTCATCTTAATTTGTGTATTGAGTGCACGCCTAGCAACAAGAGACTCACCATACTCTTCTTTCTCATACCCATTCTTAATACTAGGCTCATGTCGCCTCCTACCTCTCTCACCTTGCAGATTTCGAATCCCTTCTTCTTGATTATCCATCCTATCCTTCACTTCACCCAACACCAAGTTCAACCGCTCAAACTGTTGTTGCATGGCTTGCAACACAAAAAATGAGTTATCTGCCACATCGTTTGGTGATGAGTCACTTCTATGAGACATCATAATATGCTGCACAAAAAGAATGTTAGTGAAAAAGCTCACACACTCCCTTACGTGTTTACACTCAAATAATGACACTCCACTCGTGTTTCACTCTTAATGGCTTTTTTTCCGACAATATAGTCTCACACTCTCTTGCCTTTTACCTCGAGAGTTTTCCCACTCAAGTTCTTTAAGAACTAGTTGAACTAAAATCAAGACAATACAACCTTGTATTATTCCAACCAGTAACATAGATCAAAGAAACAAGGAATGAATAAAATGACACGAGACTCAAGGAATTTATACGGGGGAAAGAGTAATTATAAAACAAGATACCAACTAGAAAGATGTATTCTGCTCCTATGATGATAAAAGCTCAATCAACAAATATTTTCTTTCTCTTTGTTGAAACTATGTAGCAACTTTGAATTACCTTCTCTTTTCTTCTTCTTCTTCTTCTTTTTTTTTTTTTCGAATTTTCTTTTCTTTTCTTTTCCTTTCTTTTCTTTTCTTTTCTTTTCCTTTCCTTTCCTTTCCTTTCTTTTTCTTTTCTCTAATTCAACCACAAACAGCAATATTCAATTGTGAAAACCAAACAATTGAATTCAAACACACAAGCATGGATAATGAAGTAGAAGAGAATCAATGGAATCACACTCCAAGCAATTGACAAACTTAGAGATGCAGGAAACCCTATAATTTTGAAACCCTAGGTGACGCAAATTTCAGCCAAACCCAAAACCCTAAGAATTTCGGCAGCCTACTTTTTGTTTCTTTTTTTTTTTGTTTGGCAACCCTAGAACAATGATGCCCTAGAATTAAATATGCAAGAAATAAAAGATAGAATCAGACCTGATTGGAAACCTTGCTCTGAGTACCAAATGATATGAACCCGCGGAAATGAAATCCCTTGAACCCACAGTCAATTTGAAAACTCCCCAAGAAAGCCAAAATCAAGTCAATGGATGGAGAACCTAGACCCGATGAGAACTCGTTTCAAGAACCTAGATTATATTAAAATCTAGACCCGTTGAAGAACTCGTCTCAAGAACCCAAATTACAAAGGAGGAACGCCACAAAGGTTGTGATTTACCTTTGATAAGTTCAAAAGTTCAATTAAGAACAAGAGGAGTAAAACTCAACTCACAATGAATAAATTCATCAAATTTCATAAACTTCATAAACTTGATTAGAATGAGGCTACATAGAGTATTTAAAGAAAAAACCTAATGAAACCCTAGCTTAAAATAAACCCCCATCTTCCAAAAGTGCCCCTGGATGAACAGTATCGTGGCTACAGTGCCGCGCTACAGTAGCTCGGCTACAGTAACCCTAACCCTAGTTCAATAAAATAATAACTTTCCCAACATGCCCTTGCATAGGCCCCCTTAAGTGCTTTCCATAATAAACTCAATTATTCTAAACTAATAACATAAATTCTTTAAATGAATTAAATAAGTTGAAACCCTTCAAGAGCTCAAAGCCTTTAAGTCTTGTCGTTGCCCTCTTCCGTAGCTAATCAAATGAATTAAAACTGGATCTTCATCCTTCAAGCCCCATCTTGAATGTTGGGCTCTTGCTAAACTTGTCCCAAGTGGATTGCATCAATCCTTGCATTGTCTCCTTGATCTTCTTGGTCCATCTGGAAGCTGCAAATGATCTTTAAGACTAGGCCCATCTTGGTTCCCATCATTCCCCCTCTCCTCCAAAGGATTCGACCTCGAATCTCCACCTGGATCAAAGGGAAAGTGGTTAGTAACATTGAAAATAGTAGAAACAGGATACTTACCTGGAAGATCCAGATATGCATTTTCATTAATTTGTTCAAGAATTTGGAATAGTCCATCCGAGCTACCCATATCATCAACTGATGAAGACTTTAAATCTAAAGGAGGAAATTGATTAAGTCTATAAACAATTTCAATTTGTGAAAATTTAGTAGTGGCATGAACACTCCAATCATATGTAAACTCAATGAATCGCAAACAATACTCCCACAAATGTTCATGAAGCACATCTAAAGTCTTCCTCGAACCAAAATGACCACTCCAATATGCAAACTCAATGAATGGCAAATGATACTCCCGCAAACGTTTATGCAACATGTCAATGAATGGCAAATGATACTCCCATAAACGTTCATGCAACATGTCTGAAATCTTATTTTTACCAGAATGACCACTCCAATTATATGCAAACTCAATGAAATACAAATGATACTCCCGCAAACGTTCATGCAACACATCAATGTATGGCAAATGATACTCCCACAAACGTTCGTGCAATACATGAATGAATGACAAATGATACTTCCACAAACGTTCGTGTAACACGTCTTTGAATGGCAAATGATATTCCCACAAACATTCATGCAAGACAACAAAAGTCTTCCTTACACCAAGGTTACCCAACAAACCACCATGTTCATCACACACAAGCAAGTTACGCATAAAACTAGTAGGTATACAAAATCTATTCTTTCTATACAAGTACCAATCTAGTTTATAGAACTTACCAAACGATATTTTCTCACATGTTCCATACACACTAGCAAAGTCATAATCATTAGCATGCAATTCCTTATCATATTCAAGTTTCAACAATTTTGCATCTAAAATGAAGATAAGTACATACCTTCTTGCTAAAGCATCAACCACAAAAGTTTCCATACCTTGTGTGTATTTGAATACATGAGGAAAAGTCTCAATACAATCCTCCCGCTTAGCACGCATTATAGTTAACAACTTACCTTGTCCCTTCAAGTGTGTCAAGGACTCATGTTCTTCAAAGAAAGGTTGGGTAGGGATTGTCGCACCTAGCACAAAATCCATGTAGTGCTCTATCTCCCTAATAGGTGGTAATCCACTAAACACACCGCTAGGAAACACGACCTCATATCCCTGCAACAAAGTGACAATAATACTAGGCAAACATACGTCAAGTTCGTTAGGATTAAGACTTGCCTTAGCATAAAAACTCACTTTTCTCTTTGTTTTTCTCTCACTTTCTTCACACTCTCTTTTTCTTTTTCACTCTTTTTTTCCCTTTCACACTCTTTTTTTCTTTTCGCCCCCTTTTTTTCTGTCACTCTCTTTTTCTTCATCTTTTTTTGTACTCTTGACCTCACAATTATTTTTCAACTCATTCTCTCTTGTGCTTGAGGTCTTATTCTCACCCTCTTCTTTTTTCTCTCTCATTTTTCTTTCTTTCTCCATTTCGGTCTCACTATTTCTTTTCTTCTCAATCTCATCTTCACTCTTACTTTTCAGCTCAATCTCACTTTCACTCTTGCTTTTCAGCTCATTCTCACTTTCACTCTTGCTTGTTTTCTCAATCTCCTTTTCACTTTTTTTTTTTTTTATCACTCTCATTTTCACTCTTTCTTTTTTGAGCAACCTCACTTTTCAATTTCAATTGGTCTCCACGGACATGTGTTGGAGTTAAAGGAGCAAGTTTGATTGTTTTTCCATCCTTTTCAAAACTGTACATGTTCCTTAACCCATCATGGATCACATTCCTATCAAACTCCCATGGCTTCCCTAACAAAATATGACCAGCATGTATAGGCACAACATTACAAAGGACCATATCCTGATATTTCCCAATTGAAAAAGAAACTAGCACTTGTTTGTTTACCCTAACCTCCCCACAATCACTCAACCACTGCAACATGTATGGTCTAGGGTGTTTCAAGGTACGTAAATTCAATTTCTCAACTAAAGTAGTGCTAGCCAAATTAATAGAACTCCTCAAATCAATGACCATACTACATACCTTGTTGTTGATGTGGCATCTAGTATGAAAAACGTTCTCACTCTGCTGCTCTGTATCATTCATCTTAATTTGTGTATTGAGTGCACGCCTAGCAACAAGAGACTCACCATACTCTTCTTTCTCATACCCATTCTTAATACTAGGCTCATGTCGCCTCCTACCTCTCTCACCTTGCAGATTTCGAATCCCTTCTTCTTGATTATCCATCCTATCCTTCACTTCACCCAACACCAAGTTCAACCGCTCAAACTGTTGTTGCATGGCTTGCAACACAAAAAATGAGTTATCTGCCACATCGTTTGGTGATGAGTCACTTCTATGAGACATCATAATATGCTGCACAAAAAGAATGTTAGTGAAAAAGCTCACACACTCCCTTACGTGTTTACACTCAAATAATGACACTCCACTCGTGTTTCACTCTTAATGGCTTTTTTTCCGACAATATAGTCTCACACTCTCTTGCCTTTTACCTCGAGAGTTTTCCCACTCAAGTTCTTTAAGAACTAGTTGAACTAAAATCAAGACAATACAACCTTGTATTATTCCAACCAGTAACATAGATCAAAGAAACAAGGAATGAATAAAATGACACGAGACTCAAGGAATTTATACGGGGGAAAGAGTAATTATAAAACAAGATACCAACTAGAAAGATGTATTCTGCTCCTATGATGATAAAAGCTCAATCAACAAATATTTTCTTTCTCTTTGTTGAAACTATGTAGCAACTTTGAATTACCTTCTCTTTTCTTCTTCTTCTTCTTCTTTTTTTTTTTTTCGAATTTTCTTTTCTTTTCTTTTCCTTTCTTTTCTTTTCTTTTCTTTTCCTTTCCTTTCCTTTCCTTTCTTTTTCTTTTCTCTAATTCAACCACAAACAGCAATATTCAATTGTGAAAACCAAACAATTGAATTCAAACACACAAGCATGGATAATGAAGTAGAAGAGAATCAATGGAATCACACTCCAAGCAATTGACAAACTTAGAGATGCAGGAAACCCTATAATTTTGAAACCCTAGGTGACGTAAATTTCAGCCAAACCCAAAACCCTAAGAATTTCGGCAGCCTACTTTTTGTTTCTTTTTTTTTTTGTTTGGCAACCCTAGAACAATGATGCCCTAGAATTAAATATGCAAGAAATAAAAGATAGAATCAGACCTGATTGGAAACCTTGCTCTGAGTACCAAATGATATGAACCCGCGGAAATGAAATCCCTTGAACCCACAGTCAATTTGAAAACTCCCCAAGAAAGCCAAAATCAAGTCAATGGATGGAGAACCTAGACCCGATGAGAACTCGTTTCAAGAACCTAGATTATATTAAAATCTAGACCCGTTGAAGAACTCGTCTCAAGAACCCAAATTACAAAGGAGGAACGCCACAAAGGTTGTGATTTACCTTTGATAAGTTCAAAAGTTCAATTAAGAACAAGAGGAGTAAAACTCAACTCACAATGAATAAATTCATCAAATTTCATAAACTTCATAAACTTGATTAGAATGAGGCTACATAGAGTATTTAAAGAAAAAACCTAATGAAACCCTAGCTTAAAATAAACCCCCATCTTCCAAAAGTGCCCCTGGATGAACAGTATCGTGGCTACAGTGCCGCGCTACAGTAGCTCGGCTACAGTAACCCTAACCCTAGTTCAATAAAATAATAACTTTCCCAACATGCCCTTGCATAGGCCCCCTTAAGTGCTTTCCATAATAAACTCAATTATTCTAAACTAATAACATAAATTCTTTAAATGAATTAAATAAGTTGAAACCCTTCAAGAGCTCAAAGCCTTTAAGTCTTGTCGTTGCCCTCTTCCGTAGCTAATCAAATGAATTAAAACTGGATCTTCATCCTTCAAGCCCCATCTTGAATGTTGGGCTCTTGCTAAACTTGTCCCAAGTGGATTGCATCAATCCTTGCATTGTCTCCTTGATCTTCTTGGTCCATCTGGAAGCTGCAAATGATCTTTAAGACTAGGCCCATCTTGGTTCCCATCATTCCCCCTCTCCTCCAAAGGATTCGACCTCGAATCTCCACCTGGATCAAAGGGAAAGTGGTTAGTAACATTGAAAATAGTAGAAACAGGATACTTACCTGGAAGATCCAGATATGCATTTTCATTAATTTGTTCAAGAATTTGGAATAGTCCATCCGAGCTACCCATATCATCAACTGATGAAGACTTTAAATCTAAAGGAGGAAATTGATTAAGTCTATAAACAATTTCAATTTGTGAAAATTTAGTAGTGGCATGAACACTCCAATCATATGTAAACTCAATGAATCGCAAACAATACTCCCACAAATGTTCATGAAGCACATCTAAAGTCTTCCTCGAACCAAAATGACCACTCCAATATGCAAACTCAATGAATGGCAAATGATACTCCCGCAAACGTTTATGCAACATGTCAATGAATGGCAAATGATACTCCCATAAACGTTCATGCAACATGTCTGAAATCTTATTTTTACCAGAATGACCACTCCAATTATATGCAAACTCAATGAAATACAAATGATACTCCCGCAAACGTTCATGCAACACATCAATGTATGGCAAATGATACTCCCACAAACGTTCGTGCAATACATGAATGAATGACAAATGATACTTCCACAAACGTTCGTGTAACACGTCTTTGAATGGCAAATGATATTCCCACAAACATTCATGCAAGACAACAAAAGTCTTCCTTACACCAAGGTTACCCAACAAACCATCATGTTCATCACACACAAGCAAGTTACGCATAAAACTAGTAGGTATACAAAATCTATTCTTTCTATACAAGTACCAATCTAGTTTATAGAACTTACCAAACGATATTTTCTCACATGTTCCATACACACTAGCAAAGTCATAATCATTAGCATGCAATTCCTTATCATATTCAAGTTTCAACAATTTTGCATCTAAAATGAAGATAAGTACATACCTTCTTGCTAAAGCATCAACCACAAAAGTTTCCATACCTTGTGTGTATTTGAATACATGAGGAAAAGTCTCAATACAATCCTCCCGCTTAGCACGCATTATAGTTAACAACTTACCTTGTCCCTTCAAGTGTGTCAAGGACTAATGTTCTTCAAAGAAAGGTTGGGTAGGGATTGTCGCAACTAGCACAAAATCCATGTAGTGCTCTATCTCCCTAATAGGTGGTAATCCACTAAACACACCGCTAGGAAACACGACCTCATATCCCTGCAACAAAGTGACAATAATACTAGGCAAACATACGTCAAGTTCCTTAGGATTAAGACTTGCCTTAGCATAAAAACTCACTTTTCTCTTTGTTTTTCTCTCACTTTCTTCACACTCTCTTTTCTTTCTACTCTCTTTTTCTTTTTCACTCTTTTTTTCCCTTTCACACTCTTTTTTTCTTTTCGCCCCCTTTTTTTCTGTCACTCTCTTTTTCTTCATCTTTTTTTGTACTCTTGACCTCACAATTATTTTTCAACTCATTCTCTCTTGTGCTTGAGGTCTTATTCTCACCCTCTTCTTTTTTCTCTCTCATTTTTCTTTCTTTCTCCATTTCGGTCTCACTATTTCTTTTCTTCTCAATCTCATCTTCACTCTTACTTTTCAGCTCAATCTCACTTTCACTCTTGCTTTTCAGCTCATTCTCACTTTCACTCTTGCTTGTTTTCTCAATCTCCTTTTCACTTTTTTTTTTTTTTATCACTCTCATTTTCACTCTTTCTTTTTTGAGCAACCTCACTTTTCAATTTCAATTGGTCTCCACGGACATGTGTTGGAGTTAAAGGAGCAAGTTTGATTGTTTTTCCATCCTTTTCAAAACTGTACATGTTCCTTAACCCATCATGGATCACATTCCTATCAAACTCCCATGGCTTCCCTAACAAAATATGACCAGCATGCATAGGCACAACATCACAAAGGACCATATCCTGATATTTCCCAATTGAAAAAGAAACTAGCACTTGTTTGTTTACCCTAACCTCCCCACAATCACTCAACCACTGCAACATGTATGGTCTAGGGTGTTTCAAGGTACGTAAATTCAATTTCTCAACTAAAGTAGTGCTAGCCAAATTAATAGAACTCCTCAAATCAATGACCATACTACATACCTTGTTGTTGATGTGGCATCTAGTATGAAAAACGTTCTCACTCTGCTGCTCTGTATCATTCATCTTAATTTGTGTATTGAGTGCACGCCTAGCAACAAGAGACTCACCATACTCTTCTTTCTCATACCCATTCTTAATACTAGGCTCATGTCGCCTCCTACCTCTCTCACCTTGCAGATTTCGAATCCCTTCTTCTTGATTATCCATCCTATCCTTCACTTCACCCAACACCAAGTTCAACCGCTCAAACTGTTGTTGCATGGCTTGCAACACAAAAAATGAGTTATCTGCCACATCGTTTGGTGATGAGTCACTTCTATGAGACATCATAATATGCTGCACAAAAAGAATGTTAGTGAAAAAGCTCACACACTCCCTTACGTGTTTACACTCAAATAATGACACTCCACTCGTGTTTCACTCTTAATGGCTTTTTTTCCGACAATATAGTCTCACACTCTCTTGCCTTTTACCTCGAGAGTTTTCCCACTCAAGTTCTTTAAGAACTAGTTGAACTAAAATCAAGACAATACAACCTTGTATTATTCCAACCAGTAACATAGATCAAAGAAACAAGGAATGAATAAAATGACACGAGACTCAAGGAATTTATACGGGGGAAAGAGTAATTATAAAACAAGATACCAACTAGAAAGATGTATTCTGCTCCTATGATGATAAAAGCTCAATCAACAAATATTTTCTTTCTCTTTGTTGAAACTATGTAGCAACTTTGAATTACCTTCTCTTTTCTTCTTCTTCTTCTTCTTTTTTTTTTTTTCGAATTTTCTTTTCTTTTCTTTTCTTTTCTTTTCCTTTCTTTTCTTTTCTTTTCTTTTCCTTTCCTTTCCTTTCCTTTCTTTTTCTTTTCTCTAATTCAACCACAAACAGCAATATTCAATTGTGAAAACCAAACAATTGAATTCAAACACACAAGCATGGATAATGAAGTAGAAGAGAATCAATGGAATCACACTCCAAGCAATTGACAAACTTAGAGATGCAGGAAACCCTATAATTTTGAAACCCTAGGTGACGCAAATTTCAGCCAAACCCAAAACCCTAAGAATTTCGGCAGCCTACTTTTTGTTTCTTTTTTTTTTTGTTTGGCAACCCTAGAACAATGATGCCCTAGAATTAAATATGCAAGAAATAAAAGATAGAATCAGACCTGATTGGAAACCTTGCTCTGAATACCAAATGATATGAACCCGCGGAAATGAAATCCCTTGAACCCACAGTCAATTTGAAAACTCCCCAAGAAAGCCAAAATCAAGTCAATGGATGGAGAACCTAGACCCGATGAGAACTCGTTTCAAGAACCTAGATTATATTAAAATCTAGACCCGTTGAAGAACTCGTCTCAAGAACCCAAATTACAAAGGAGGAACGCCACAAAGGTTGTGATTTACCTTTGATAAGTTCAAAAGTTCAATTAAGAACAAGAGGAGTAAAACTCAACTCACAATGAATAAATTCATCAAATTTCATAAACTTCATAAACTTGATTAGAATGAGGCTACATAGAGTATTTAAAGAAAAAACCTAATGAAACCCTAGCTTAAAATAAACCCCCATCTTCCAAAAGTGCCCCTGGATGAACAGTATCGTGGCTACAGTGCCGCGCTACAGTAGCTCGGCTACAGTAACCCTAACCCTAGTTCAATAAAATAATAACTTTCCCAACATGCCCTTGCATAGGCCCCCTTAAGTGCTTTCCATAATAAACTCAATTATTCTAAACTAATAACATAAATTCTTTAAATGAATTAAATAAGTTGAAACCCTTCAAGAGCTCAAAGCCTTTAAGTCTTGTCGTTGCCCTCTTCCGTAGCTAATCAAATGAATTAAAACTGGATCTTCATCCTTCAAGCCCCATCTTGAATGTTGGGCTCTTGCTAAACTTGTCCCAAGTGGATTGCATCAATCCTTGCATTGTCTCCTTGATCTTCTTGGTCCATCTGGAAGCTGCAAATGATCTTTAAGACTAGGCCCATCTTGGTTCCCATCATTCCCCCTCTCCTCCAAAGGATTCGACCTCGAATCTCCACCTGGATCAAAGGGAAAGTGGTTAATAACATTGAAAATAGTAGAAACAGGATACTTACCTGGAAGATCCAGATATGCATTTTCATTAATTTGTTCAAGAATTTGGAATAGTCCATCCGAGCTACCCATATCATCAACTGATGAAGACTTTAAATCTAAAGGAGGAAATTGATTAAGTCTATAAACAATTTCAATTTGTGAAAATTTAGTAGTGGCATGAACACTCCAATCATATGTAAACTCAATGAATCGCAAACAATACTCCCACAAATGTTCATGAAGCACATCTAAAGTCTTCCTCGAACCAAAATGACCACTCCAATATGCAAACTCAATGAATGGCAAATGATACTCCCGCAAACGTTTATGCAACATGTCAATGAATGGCAAATGATACTCCCATAAACGTTCATGCAACATGTCTGAAATCTTATTTTTACCAGAATGACCACTCCAATTATATGCAAACTCAATGAAATACAAATGATACTCCCGCAAACGTTCATGCAACACATTAATGTATGGCAAATGATACTCCCACAAACGTTCGTGCAATACATGAATGAATGACAAATGATACTTCCACAAACGTTCGTGTAACACGTCTTTGAATGGCAAATGATATTCCCACAAACATTCATGCAAGACAACAAAAGTCTTCCTTACACCAAGGTTACCCAACAAACCATCATGTTCATCACACACAAGCAAGTTACGCATAAAACTAGTAGGTATACAAAATCTATTCTTTCTATACAAGTACCAATCTAGTTTATAGAACTTACCAAACGATATTTTCTCACATGTTCCATACACACTAGCAAAGTCATAATCATTAGCATGCAATTCCTTATCATATTCAAGTTTCAACAATTTTGCATCTAAAATGAAGATAAGTACATACCTTCTTGCTAAAGCATCAACCACAAAAGTTTCCATACCTTGTGTGTATTTGAATACATGAGGAAAAGTCTCAATACAATCCTCCCGCTTAGCACGCATTATAGTTAACAACTTACCTTGTCCCTTCAAGTGTGTCAAGGACTAATGTTCTTCAAAGAAAGGTTGGGTAGGGATTGTCGCAACTAGCACAAAATCCATGTAGTGCTCTATCTCCCTAATAGGTGGTAATCCACTAAACACACCGCTAGGAAACACGACCTCATATCCCTGCAACAAAGTGACAATAATACTAGGCAAACATACGTCAAGTTCCTTAGGATTAAGACTTGCCTTAGCATAAAAACTCACTTTTCTCTTTGTTTTTCTCTCACTTTCTTCACACTCTCTTTTCTTTCTACTCTCTTTTTCTTTTTCACTCTTTTTTTCCCTTTCACACTCTTTTTTTCTTTTCGCCCCCTTTTTTTCTGTCACTCTCTTTTTCTTCATCTTTTTTTGTACTCTTGACCTCACAATTATTTTTCAACTCATTCTCTCTTGTGCTTGAGGTCTTATTCTCACCCTCTTCTTTTTTCTCTCTCATTTTTCTTTCTTTCTCCATTTCGGTCTCACTATTTCTTTTCTTCTCAATCTCATCTTCACTCTTACTTTTCAGCTCAATCTCACTTTCACTCTTGCTTTTCAGCTCATTCTCACTTTCACTCTTGCTTGTTTTCTCAATCTCCTTTTCACTTTTTTTTTTTTTTATCACTCTCATTTTCACTCTTTCTTTTTTGAGCAACCTCACTTTTCAATTTCAATTGGTCTCCACGGACATGTGTTGGAGTTAAAGGAGCAAGTTTGATTGTTTTTCCATCCTTTTCAAAACTGTACATGTTCCTTAACCCATCATGGATCACATTCCTATCAAACTCCCATGGCTTCCCTAACAAAATATGACCAGCATGCATAGGCACAACATCACAAAGGACCATATCCTGATATTTCCCAATTGAAAAAGAAACTAGCACTTGTTTGTTTACCCTAACCTCCCCACAATCACTCAACCACTGCAACATGTATGGTCTAGGGTGTTTCAAGGTACGTAAATTCAATTTCTCAACTAAAGTAGTGCTAGCCAAATTAATAGAACTCCTCAAATCAATGACCATACTACATACCTTGTTGTTGATGTGGCATCTAGTATGAAAAACGTTCTCACTCTGCTGCTCTCTATCATTCATCTTAATTTGTGTATTGAGTGCACGCCTAGCAACAAGAGACTCACCATACTCTTCTTTCTCATACCCATTCTTAATACTAGGCTCATGTCGCCTCCTACCTCTCTCACCTTGCAGATTTCGAATCCCTTCTTCTTGATTATCCATCCTATCCTTCACTTCACCCAACACCAAGTTCAACCGCTCAAACTGTTGTTGCATGGCTTGCAACACAAAAAATGAGTTATCTGCCACATCGTTTGGTGATGAGTCACTTCTATGAGACATCATAATATGCTGCACAAAAAGAATGTTAGTGAAAAAGCTCACACACTCCCTTACGTGTTTACACTCAAATAATGACACTCCACTCGTGTTTCACTCTTAATGGCTTTTTTTCCGACAATATAGTCTCACACTCTCTTGCCTTTTACCTCGAGAGTTTTCCCACTCAAGTTCTTTAAGAACTAGTTGAACTAAAATCAAGACAATACAACCTTGTATTATTCCAACCAGTAACATAGATCAAAGAAACAAGGAATGAATAAAATGACACGAGACTCAAGGAATTTATACGGGGGAAAGAGTAATTATAAAACAAGATACCAACTAGAAAGATGTATTCTGCTCCTATGATGATAAAAGCTCAATCAACAAATATTTTCTTTCTCTTTGTTGAAACTATGTAGCAACTTTGAATTACCTTCTCTTTTCTTCTTCTTCTTCTTCTTTTTTTTTTTTTCGAATTTTCTTTTCTTTTCTTTTCTTTTCTTTTCCTTTCTTTTCTTTTCTTTTCTTTTCCTTTCCTTTCCTTTCCTTTCTTTTTCTTTTCTCTAATTCAACCACAAACAGCAATATTCAATTGTGAAAACCAAACAATTGAATTCAAACACACAAGCATGGATAATGAAGTAGAAGAGAATCAATGGAATCACACTCCAAGCAATTGACAAACTTAGAGATGCAGGAAACCCTATAATTTTGAAACCCTAGGTGACGCAAATTTCAGCCAAACCCAAAACCCTAAGAATTTCGGCAGCCTACTTTTTGTTTCTTTTTTTTTTTTGTTTGGCAACCCTAGAACAATGATGCCCTAGAATTAAATATGCAAGAAATAAAAGATAGAATCAGACCTGATTGGAAACCTTGCTCTGAATACCAAATGATATGAACCCGCGGAAATGAAATCCCTTGAACCCACAGTCAATTTGAAAACTCCCCAAGAAAGCCAAAATCAAGTCAATGGATGGAGAACCTAGACCCGATGAGAACTCGTTTCAAGAACCTAGATTATATTAAAATCTAGACCCGTTGAAGAACTCGTCTCAAGAACCCAAATTACAAAGGAGGAACGCCACAAAGGTTGTGATTTACCTTTGATAAGTTCAAAAGTTCAATTAAGAACAAGAGGAGTAAAACTCAACTCACAATGAATAAATTCATCAAATTTCATAAACTTCATAAACTTGATTAGAATGAGGCTACATAGAGTATTTAAAGAAAAAACCTAATGAAACCCTAGCTTAAAATAAACCCCCATCTTCCAAAAGTGCCCCTGGATGAACAGTATCGTGGCTACAGTGCCGCGCTACAGTAGCTCGGCTACAGTAACCCTAACCCTAGTTCAATAAAATAATAACTTTCCCAACATGCCCTTGCATAGGCCCCCTTAAGTGCTTTCCATAATAAACTCAATTATTCTAAACTAATAACATAAATTCTTTAAATGAATTAAATAAGTTGAAACCCTTCAAGAGCTCAAAGCCTTTAAGTCTTGTCGTTGCCCTCTTCCGTAGCTAATCAAATGAATTAAAACTGGATCTTCATCCTTCAAGCCCCATCTTGAATGTTGGGCTCTTGCTAAACTTGTCCCAAGTGGATTGCATCAATCCTTGCATTGTCTCCTTGATCTTCTTGGTCCATCTGGAAGCTGCAAATGATCTTTAAGACTAGGCCCATCTTGGTTCCCATCATTCCCCCTCTCCTCCAAAGGATTCGACCTCGAATCTCCACCTGGATCAAAGGGAAAGTGGTTAGTAACATTGAAAATAGTAGAAACAGGATACTTACCTGGAAGATCCAGATATGCATTTTCATTAATTTGTTCAAGAATTTGGAATAGTCCATCCGAGCTACCCATATCATCAACTGATGAAGACTTTAAATCTAAAGGAGGAAATTGATTAAGTCTATAAACAATTTCAATTTGTGAAAATTTAGTAGTGGCATGAACACTCCAATCATATGTAAACTCAATGAATCGCAAACAATACTCCCACAAATGTTCATGAAGCACATCTAAAGTCTTCCTCGAACCAAAATGACCACTCCAATATGCAAACTCAATGAATGGCAAATGATACTCCCGCAAACGTTTATGCAACATGTCAATGAATGGCAAATGATACTCCCATAAACGTTCATGCAACATGTCTGAAATCTTATTTTTACCAGAATGACCACTCCAATTATATGCAAACTCAATGAAATACAAATGATACTCCCGCAAACGTTCATGCAACACATCAATGTATGGCAAATGATACTCCCACAAACGTTCGTGCAATACATGAATGAATGACAAATGATACTTCCACAAACGTTCGTGTAACACGTCTTTGAATGGCAAATGATATTCCCACAAACATTCATGCAAGACAACAAAAGTCTTCCTTACACCAAGGTTACCCAACAAACCATCATGTTCATCACACACAAGCAAGTTACGCATAAAACTAGTAGGTATACAAAATCTATTCTTTCTATACAAGTACCAATCTAGTTTATAGAACTTACCAAACGATATTTTCTCACATGTTCCATACACACTAGCAAAGTCATAATCATTAGCATGCAATTCCTTATCATATTCAAGTTTCAACAATTTTGCATCTAAAATGAAGATAAGTACATACCTTCTTGCTAAAGCATCAACCACAAAAGTTTCCATACCTTGTGTGTATTTGAATACATGAGGAAAAGTCTCAATACAATCCTCCCGCTTAGCACGCATTATAGTTAACAACTTACCTTGTCCCTTCAAGTGTGTCAAGGACTAATGTTCTTCAAAGAAAGGTTGGGTAGGGATTGTCGCAACTAGCACAAAATCCATGTAGTGCTCTATCTCCCTAATAGGTGGTAATCCACTAAACACACCGCTAGGAAACACGACCTCATATCCCTGCAACAAAGTGACAATAATACTAGGCAAACATACGTCAAGTTCCTTAGGATTAAGACTTGCCTTAGCATAAAAACTCACTTTTCTCTTTGTTTTTCTCTCACTTTCTTCACACTCTCTTTTCTTTCTACTCTCTTTTTCTTTTTCACTCTTTTTTTCCCTTTCACACTCTTTTTTTCTTTTCGCCCCCTTTTTTTCTGTCACTCTCTTTTTCTTCATCTTTTTTTGTACTCTTGACCTCACAATTATTTTTCAACTCATTCTCTCTTGTGCTTGAGGTCTTATTCTCACCCTCTTCTTTTTTCTCTCTCATTTTTCTTTCTTTCTCCATTTCGGTCTCACTATTTCTTTTCTTCTCAATCTCATCTTCACTCTTACTTTTCAGCTCAATCTCACTTTCACTCTTGCTTTTCAGCTCATTCTCACTTTCACTCTTGCTTGTTTTCTCAATCTCCTTTTCACTTTTTTTTTTTTTTATCACTCTCATTTTCACTCTTTCTTTTTTGAGCAACCTCACTTTTCAATTTCAATTGGTCTCCACGGACATGTGTTGGAGTTAAAGGAGCAAGTTTGATTGTTTTTCCATCCTTTTCAAAACTGTACATGTTCCTTAACCCATCATGGATCACATTCCTATCAAACTCCCATGGCTTCCCTAACAAAATATGACCAGCATGCATAGGCACAACATCACAAAGGACCATATCCTGATATTTCCCAATTGAAAAAGAAACTAGCACTTGTTTGTTTACCCTAACCTCCCCACAATCACTCAACCACTGCAACATGTATGGTCTAGGGTGTTTCAAGGTACGTAAATTCAATTTCTCAACTAAAGTAGTGCTAGCCAAATTAATAGAACTCCTCAAATCAATGACCATACTACATACCTTGTTGTTGATGTGGCATCTAGTATGAAAAACGTTCTCACTCTGCTGCTCTGTATCATTCATCTTAATTTGTGTATTGAGTGCACGTCTAGCAACAAGAGACTCACCATACTCTTCTTTCTCATACCCATTCTTAATACTAGGCTCATGTCGCCTCCTACCTCTCTCACCTTGCAGATTTCGAATCCCTTCTTCTTGATTATCCATCCTATCCTTCACTTCACCCAACACCAAGTTCAACCGCTCAAACTGTTGTTGCATGGCTTGCAACACAAAAAATGAGTTATCTGCCACATCGTTTGGTGATGAGTCACTTCTATGAGACATCATAATATGCTGCACAAAAAGAATGTTAGTGAAAAAGCTCACACACTCCCTTACGTGTTTACACTCAAATAATGACACTCCACTCGTGTTTCACTCTTAATGGCTTTTTTTCCGACAATATAGTCTCACACTCTCTTGCCTTTTACCTCGAGAGTTTTCCCACTCAAGTTCTTTAAGAACTAGTTGAACTAAAATCAAGACAATACAACCTTGTATTATTCCAACCAGTAACATAGATCAAAGAAACAAGGAATGAATAAAATGACACGAGACTCAAGGAATTTATACGGGGGAAAGAGTAATTATAAAACAAGATACCAACTAGAAAGATGTATTCTGCTCCTATGATGATAAAAGCTCAATCAACAAATATTTTCTTTCTCTTTGTTGAAACTATGTAGCAACTTTGAATTACCTTCTCTTTTCTTCTTCTTCTTCTTCTTTTTTTTTTTTCGAATTTTCTTTTCTTTTCTTTTCTTTTCTTTTCCTTTCTTTTCTTTTCTTTTCTTTTCCTTTCCTTTCCTTTCCTTTCTTTTTCTTTTCTCTAATTCAACCACAAACAGCAATATTCAATTGTGAAAACCAAACAATTGAATTCAAACACACAAGCATGGATAATGAAGTAGAAGAGAATCAATGGAATCACACTCCAAGCAATTGACAAACTTAGAGATGCAGGAAACCCTATAATTTTGAAACCCTAGGTGACGCAAATTTCAGCCAAACCCAAAACCCTAAGAATTTCGGCAGCCTACTTTTTGTTTCTTTTTTTTTTTGTTTGGCAACCCTAGAACAATGATGCCCTAGAATTAAATATGCAAGAAATAAAAGATAGAATCAGACCTGATTGGAAACCTTGCTCTGAGTACCAAATGATATGAACCCGCGGAAATGAAATCCCTTGAACCCACAGTCAATTTGAAAACTCCCCAAGAAAGCCAAAATCAAGTCAATGGATGGAGAACCTAGACCCGATGAGAACTCGTTTCAAGAACCTAGATTATATTAAAATCTAGACCCGTTGAAGAACTCGTCTCAAGAACCCAAATTACAAAGGAGGAACGCCACAAAGGTTGTGATTTACCTTTGATAAGTTCAAAAGTTCAATTAAGAACAAGAGGAGTAAAACTCAACTCACAATGAATAAATTCATCAAATTTCATAAACTTCATAAACTTGATTAGAATGAGGCTACATAGAGTATTTAAAGAAAAAACCTAATGAAACCCTAGCTTAAAATAAACCCCCATCTTCCAAAAGTGCCCCTGGATGAACAGTATCGTGGCTACAGTGCCGCGCTACAGTAGCTCGGCTACAGTAACCCTAACCCTAGTTCAATAAAATAATAACTTTCCCAACATGCCCTTGCATAGGCCCCCTTAAGTGCTTTCCATAATAAACTCAATTATTCTAAACTAATAACATAAATTCTTTAAATGAATTAAATAAGTTGAAACCCTTCAAGAGCTCAAAGCCTTTAAGTCTTGTCGTTGCCCTCTTCCGTAGCTAATCAAATGAATTAAAACTGGATCTTCATCCTTCAAGCCCCATCTTGAATGTTGGGCTCTTGCTAAACTTGTCCCAAGTGGATTGCATCAATCCTTGCATTGTCTCCTTGATCTTCTTGGTCCATCTGGAAGCTGCAAATGATCTTTAAGACTAGGCCCATCTTGGTTCCCATCATTCCCCCTCTCCTCCAAAGGATTCGACCTCGAATCTCCACCTGGATCAAAGGGAAAGTGGTTAGTAACATTGAAAATAGTAGAAACAGGATACTTACCTGGAAGATCCAGATATGCATTTTCATTAATTTGTTCAAGAATTTGGAATAGTCCATCCGAGCTACCCATATCATCAACTGATGAAGACTTTAAATCTAAAGGAGGAAATTGATTAAGTCTATAAACAATTTCAATTTGTGAAAATTTAGTAGTGGCATGAACACTCCAATCATATGTAAACTCAATGAATCGCAAACAATACTCCCACAAATGTTCATGAAGCACATCTAAAGTCTTCCTCGAACCAAAATGACCACTCCAATATGCAAACTCAATGAATGGCAAATGATACTCCCGCAAACGTTTATGCAACATGTCAATGAATGGCAAATGATACTCCCATAAACGTTCATGCAACATGTCTGAAATCTTATTTTTACCAGAATGACCACTCCAATTATATGCAAACTCAATGAAATACAAATGATACTCCCGCAAACGTTCATGCAACACATCAATGTATGGCAAATGATACTCCCACAAACGTTCGTGCAATACATGAATGAATGACAAATGATACTTCCACAAACGTTCGTGTAACACGTCTTTGAATGGCAAATGATATTCCCACAAACATTCATGCAAGACAACAAAAGTCTTCCTTACACCAAGGTTACCCAACAAACCATCATGTTCATCACACACAAGCAAGTTACGCATAAAACTAGTAGGTATACAAAATCTATTCTTTCTATACAAGTACCAATCTAGTTTATAGAACTTACCAAACGATATTTTCTCACATGTTCCATACACACTAGCAAAGTCATAATCATTAGCATGCAATTCCTTATCATATTCAAGTTTCAACAATTTTGCATCTAAAATGAAGATAAGTACATACCTTCTTGCTAAAGCATCAACCACAAAAGTTTCCATACCTTGTGTGTATTTGAATACATGAGGAAAAGTCTCAATACAATCCTCCCGCTTAGCACGCATTATAGTTAACAACTTACTTTGTCCCTTCAAGTGTGTCAAGGACTAATGTTCTTCAAAGAAAGGTTGGGTAGGGATTGTCGCAACTAGCACAAAATCCATGTAGTGCTCTATCTCCCTAATAGGTGGTAATCCACTAAACACACCGCTAGGAAACACGACCTCATATCCCTGCAACAAAGTGACAATAATACTAGGCAAACATACGTCAAGTTCCTTAGGATTAAGACTTGCCTTAGCATAAAAACTCACTTTTCTCTTTGTTTTTCTCTCACTTTCTTCACACTCTCTTTTCTTTCTACTCTCTTTTTCTTTTTCACTCTTTTTTTCCCTTTCACACTCTTTTTTTCTTTTCGCCCCCTTTTTTTGTCACTCTCTTTTTCTTCATCTTTTTTTGTACTCTTGACCTCACAATTATTTTTCAACTCATTCTCTCTTGTGCTTGAGGTCTTATTCTCACCCTCTTCTTTTTTCTCTCTCATTTTTCTTTCTTTCTCCATTTCGGTCTCACTATTTCTTTTCTTCTCAATCTCATCTTCACTCTTACTTTTCAGCTCAATGTCACTTTCACTCTTGCTTTTCAGCTTATTCTCACTTTCACTCTTGCTTGTTTTCTCAATCTCCTTTTCACTTTTTTTTTTTTTATCACTCTCATTTTCACTCTTTCTTTTTTGAGCAACCTCACTTTTCAATTTCAATTGGTCTCCACGGACATGTGTTGGAGTTAAAGGAGCAAGTTTGATTGTTTTTCCATCCTTTTCAAAACTGTACATGTTCCTTAACCCATCATGGATCACATTCCTATCAAACTCCCATGGCTTCCCTAACAAAATATGACCAGCATGCATAGGCACAACATCACAAAGGACCATATCCTGATATTTCCCAATTGAAAAAGAAACTAGCACTTGTTTGTTTACCCTAACCTCCCCACAATCACTCAACCACTGCAACATGTATGGTCTAGGGTGTTTCAAGGTACGTAAATTCAATTTCTCAACTAAAGTAGTGCTAGCCAAATTAATAGAACTCCTCAAATCAATGACCATACTACATACCTTGTTGTTGATGTGGCATCTAGTATGAAAAACGTTCTCACTCTGCTGCTCTGTATCATTCATCTTAATTTGTGTATTGAGTGCACGCCTAGCAACAAGAGACTCACCATACTCTTCTTTCTCATACCCATTCTTAATACTAGGCTCATGTCGCCTCCTACCTCTCTCACCTTGCAGATTTCGAATCCCTTCTTCTTGATTATCCATCCTATCCTTCACTTCACCCAACACCAAGTTCAACCGCTCAAACTGTTGTTGCATGGCTTGCAACACAAAAAATGAGTTATCTGCCACATCGTTTGGTGATGAGTCACTTCTATGAGACATCATAATATGCTGCACAAAAAGAATGTTAGTGAAAAAGCTCACACACTCCCTTACGTGTTTACACTCAAATAATGACACTCCACTCGTGTTTCACTCTTAATGGCTTTTTTTCCGACAATATAGTCTCACACTCTCTTGCCTTTTACCTCGAGAGTTTTCCCACTCAAGTTCTTTAAGAACTAGTTGAACTAAAATCAAGACAATACAACCTTGTATTATTCCAACCAGTAACATAGATCAAAGAAACAAGGAATGAATAAAATGACACGAGACTCAAGGAATTTATACGGGGGAAAGAGTAATTATAAAACAAGATACCAACTAGAAAGATGTATTCTGCTCCTATGATGATAAAAGCTCAATCAACAAATATTTTCTTTCTCTTTGTTGAAACTATGTAGCAACTTTGAATTACCTTCTCTTTTCTTCTTCTTCTTCTTCTTTTTTTTTTTTCGAATTTTCTTTTCTTTTCTTTTCTTTTCTTTTCCTTTCTTTTCTTTTCTTTTCTTTTCCTTTCCTTTCCTTTCCTTTCTTTTTCTTTTCTCTAATTCAACCACAAACAGCAATATTCAATTGTGAAAACCAAACAATTGAATTCAAACACACAAGCATGGATAATGAAGTAGAAGAGAATCAATGGAATCACACTCCAAGCAATTGACAAACTTAGAGATGCAGGAAACCCTATAATTTTGAAACCCTAGGTGACGCAAATTTCAGCCAAACCCAAAACCCTAAGAATTTCGGCAGCCTACTTTTTGTTTCTTTTTTTTTTTGTTTGGCAACCCTAGAACAATGATGCCCTAGAATTAAATATGCAAGAAATAAAAGATAGAATCAGACCTGATTGGAAACCTTGCTCTGAGTACCAAATGATATGAACCCGCGGAAATGAAATCCCTTGAACCCACAGTCAATTTGAAAACTCCCCAAGAAAGCCAAAATCAAGTCAATGGATGGAGAACCTAGACCCGATGAGAACTCGTTTCAAGAACCTAGATTATATTAAAATCTAGACCCGTTGAAGAACTCGTCTCAAGAACCCAAATTACAAAGGAGGAACGCCACAAAGGTTGTGATTTACCTTTGATAAGTTCAAAAGTTCAATTAAGAACAAGAGGAGTAAAACTCAACTCACAATGAATAAATTCATCAAATTTCATAAACTTCATAAACTTGATTAGAATGAGGCTACATAGAGTATTTAAAGAAAAAACCTAATGAAACCCTAGCTTAAAATAAACCCCCATCTTCCAAAAGTGCCCCTGGATGAACAGTATCGTGGCTACAGTGCCGCGCTACAGTAGCTCGGCTACAGTAACCCTAACCCTAGTTCAATAAAATAATAACTTTCCCAACATGCCCTTGCATAGGCCCCCTTAAGTGCTTTCCATAATAAACTCAATTATTCTAAACTAATAACATAAATTCTTTAAATGAATTAAATAAGTTGAAACCCTTCAAGAGCTCAAAGCCTTTAAGTCTTGTCGTTGCCCTCTTCCGTAGCTAATCAAATGAATTAAAACTGGATCTTCATCCTTCAAGCCCCATCTTGAATGTTGGGCTCTTGCTAAACTTGTCCCAAGTGGATTGCATCAATCCTTGCATTGTCTCCTTGATCTTCTTGGTCCATCTGGAAGCTGCAAATGATCTTTAAGACTAGGCCCATCTTGGTTCCCATCATTAGAGATACGGCCTACTGTTGTTGGAGGCTTCCAGTTTGGTTAAATGATTTATTTTATTAGTTTAGAATAAGTGGGCTTGAAGATGCTTGGCTCACATGTCTTATTTCTTATGAACTATGTTTTTGGGAAGGCCTTGTATTTTGGCCAAGGGCTTATTGGGAAAGTTACTTTTTAAGAATTAGGGTTTCATCAATTTATTTGTAGGGGTTACTGTTGCCGCGCGTACTGTAGCCGGCACTGTTCATCAAGGGTAATTTTGGGTAAAAGGGGCTTTATTTTGGCTAGGGTTTTGATTAGGTTTGGGTTTAAAAACTCTTTGTAGCCTCATTTGACACATTAGACAATATTGAATTTTATTTGTGAGTTTAGTTTTCTCTTCTTATTCTTGATTGAACTCTTGAACTTATCAAAGGTAAATCACAACCTTTGTGGCGTTCCTCATTTGTAATCTGGGTTCTTGAGACGGGTTCTTCAACGGGTCTAGATTTTAATATAATCTAGGTTCTTGAAACGGGTTCTCATTGGGTCTAGATTGTCCATCCTTGACTTGATTTTTGGCTTTCTTGGGGAGTTTTCAAATTGATTGTGGGTTCAAGGGAATTCATTCCCACGGGTTCATATCAGCTAGCGCCGTGGGGTGGCTGGGTTAACTCACAGTGGGGAAATAATTCCCTTGTTTCGGTGTGGCAGATCAGAGCAGCACTTGCAGTGGTTTTTCTTTTTGGTGGCTGGGCAACTATGTTAGAGGGTGGAGTTGCGGCATGGGTGGTTGGTGACGCCGCTAGATGTCCGTCGTGCAGCGGGCTGAGAGCACACAATAGTGCTATGTTTTTAAGCATGCAACACAGGTGATCTGAACCCGTGGGAATGGAATCCCTTGAACCCACAGTCAATTTGAAAACTCCCCAAGGAAGTCAAAATGATATGAACCCGCGGGAACATAAATTCCCTTGAACCCACAGTCAATTTGAAAACTCCCCAAGAAAGCCAAAATCAAGTCAATGGATGGAGAACCTAGACCCGATGAAGAACCCGTCTCAAGAACCCAGATTACAAAGGAGGAACGCCACAAAGGTTGTGATTTACCTTTGATAAGTTCAAAAGTTCAATTAAGAACAAGAGGAGTAAAACTCAACTCACAATGAATAAATTCATCAAATTTCATAAACTTCATAATCTGATTAGAATGAGGCTACATAGAGTATTTAAAGCAAAACCTAATGAAACCCTAGCCAAAATAAACCCCCACCTTCCAAAAGTGCCCCTGGATGAACAGTGTCGCGGCTACAGTGCCGCGCTACAGTAACTATCGGCTACAGTAACCCTAACCCTAGTTCAATAAAATAATAACTTTCCCAACATGCCCTTGCATAGGCCCCCTTCAATACTTCCCATAATAAACTCAATTATTATAAACTAATAACATAAGTTCTTTAAATGAATTAAATAAGTTGAAACCCTTCAAGAGCTCAAAGCCTTTAATTCTTGTCGTTGCCCTCTTCCGTAGCTAATCAAATGAATTAAAACTGGATCTTCATCCTTCAAGCCCCATCTTGAATGTTGGGCTCTTGCAAAACATGTCTCAAGTGGATTGCATCAATCCTTGCATTGTCTCCTTGATCTTCTTGGTCCATCTGGAAGTTGCAAATGATCTTTAAGACTAAGCCCATCTTGGTTCCCATCATTCCCCCTCTCCTCAAAAGGATTCGACCTCGAATCTCCACCTGGATCAAAGGGAAAGTGGTTAGCAACTTTGAAAATAGTAGAAACAGGATACTTACCTGGAAGATCCATTAGATATGCATTTTCAATAATTTGTTCAAGAATTTGGAATAGTCCATACAAGCCACCCATATCATCAACTGATGAAGACTTTAAATCTAAAGGAGGAAATTGATTAAGTCTATAAACAATTTCAATTGGTGAAAATTTAGTGGTGGCATGAACACTCCAATCATATGTAAACTCAATGAATGGCAAACAATACTCCCACAAATGTTCATGAAGCATATCTAAAGTCTTCCTCGAACCAAAATGACCACTCCAATATGCAAACTCAATGAATGGCAAATGATACTCCCGCAAACGTTCATGCAACATGTCAATGAATGGCAAATGATACTCCCATAAACGTTCATGCAACTTGTCTGAAATCTTATTTTTACCAGAATGACCACTCCAATTATAATCAAACTCAATGAAATACAAATGATACTCCCGCAAACGTTTATGCAACACATCAATGTATGGCAAATGATACTCCCACAAACGTTCGTGCAATACATGAATGAATGACAAATGATACTTCCACAAACGTTCGTGTAACACGTCTTTGAATGGCAAATGATATTCCCACAAACATTCATGCAACACAACAAAAGTCTTCCTTACACCAAGGTTACCCAACAAACCACCATGTTCATCACACACAAGCAACTTAAGCATAAAACTAGTAGGCACACAAAATCTATTCTTTCTAAACAAGTACCAATCTAGTTTGTAGAACTTACCAAAAGATGCTTTCTCACATGTTCCATACATACTAGCAAAGTCATCATCATTAGCATGCAATTCCTTATCATATTCAAGTCTCAACAATTTTGCATCTAAAATGAAGACAATGACATACCTTCTTGCTAAAGCATCAACCACAAAATTTATCATGCCTTGTGTGTATTTGAATACATGAGGAAAAGTCTCAATACAATCCTCCCGCTTAGCATGCATTCTAGTCAACAACTTACCTTGTCCCTTTAATTGTCATTGACTCATGTTTTTCCAAGAAAGGTCGGTTAGGAATTGTCGCACCTAGCACAAAATCAATGTAGTGCTCTATTTCTCTAATAGGTGGCAATCCACTAAACACACCGCTAGGAATCATGACCTTATATGCCTGCAACAAAAAAACAACAACACAAGACAAAGAGTCATTAAATTCATTAGTATAAAAGCTTGCCTTAGCATAAAAACTCACTTTTGTCTTTTTATTTCTCTCTACAATCTCTCTTTCTTTTTCCTCTTGTGGCTCCACTCTTTTTTCTTGACTCTCAACCACCTCTCTATTTTCTTTTTCTCTCTCTCTTTCTTTTGATGTTTCGGCTTCATTCTCTTTTTTCCTCTCACTCTCTTTGTTCTTTTCACTCTCTGTTTTTCTTTCAGTCTCCTCTTTTTTTGAACTTTCGACCTCACAATTGTTTTT
Source organism: Juglans mandshurica (assembly GCA_022457165.1). NCBI lineage: Eukaryota > Viridiplantae > Streptophyta > Magnoliopsida > Fagales > Juglandaceae > Juglans > Juglans mandshurica. Next base: position 19,754,630 of record CM039619.1, on the reverse strand, counting down.
CAACTCATTCTCTATTTTTCTTGAGATTTCAACCTCACCCAAATCTTTTCCCTTTGGTGGTTCGGTCTTCCCCTTTGCTACAGCTTGATCATTTTTGTCCCACTTTGGTTTCCAATGAGTACTAGAAACCGAAGTATACCTTGATGTACCCCTTCCTTTTAGCCGTCTCTCCACCTTCATAGCCATGTGTACCATATCTTCTACCTCCTTATAATGTTGCAACTCAACTACATTGGCTATCTCCCTATTCAACCCACTCAAAAATCTTGTCATCGTGGCCTCCCGATCCTCCACTACATTGGCCCGAATCATAGCCACCTTCATCTCCTTATGGTAATCCTCTACACTCCTAGACCCCTGTATAAGATTTTGTAGTTTGTGGTAGAGGTCTCTATAGTAGTGGCTAGGTACAAATCTCCGCCTCATGATAGCTTTCAACTCTCTCCATGTTTCTACAGGCCTCTCAAGATTCTTCCTCCTATTGGATACTAATTGATCCCACCAAATAATCGCATAATCAGTGAACTCAATTACAGCCAACTTCACCTTCTTCTCCTCAGAATAATTATGACAATCAAACACCAACTCTATTCTTTTCTCCCACTCTAAATAAACTTCAGGGTCAGTTCTACCTTGGAATGATGGTATTTTCATTTTGATGCTCCCAAGGTTCCTATCTACTCTATCTCGACCCCCTGAGTTTGCCCTAAGGCAGGCTCCATGCCTTCTATCTCTCTCACCTTGCAAATTTCTAATCACTGCTTCTTGATTATCCGTACTTTCCCTCACTTTCACCTAACACCAAGTTCAATCGCTCAAACTGTTGTTGCATGGCTTGCAACACAAAGGATGAGTTATCTGCCATCCCCTTTGGTGAAAAGTCACTTCTATGAGACATCATAATATGCTGCATAAAAACAATGTTAGTGGAAAACCTTACACACTCCCTTACGTGTTTACACTCGAATAATGGCACTCCACTCGTGTTTCACTCTTAATTGGCTTTTTCCCGATAATAGTCTCACACTCTCTTGCCTTTTACCTCAAGAGTTTTCTCACTCAAGTTCTTTCAGAACTAGTTGAACTAAATCAAGATAATACAACCTTGTATTATTCCAACCAGTAGTATAGATGAAAAAAACAAGGAATGAATAAAATGACACGAGACTCAAGGAATTTATACGAGGGAAAGAGTAATTATAAAACAAGACACCAACTAGCAAGTTGTATTCAGCTCCTATGATGATAATAACTCAATCAACAAATACTTTCTTTCTCTTTGTTGTAACTATGTAGCAACTTTGAATATCCTACCTTCTCTTTTCTTCTTCTGTTTTTTTTTTTTTCGAATTTTCTTTTCTTTTCTTTTCCTTTCTTTTCTCTAATTCAATCACAAATAGCAATATTCAATTATGAAAATCAAGCAATTGAATTCAAGTACGACAATGATGTAGAAGAGAATCAATGGAACAACACTCCAAGCAACAGATAAACTTAGAGATGCAGGAAACCCTAGAATTTTGAAACCCTAGGTGATGCAAATTTAAGCCAAACCCAAAACCCTAACAATTTCGGCAGCCTACTTTTTGTTTCTATTTTTTTTTTTGGAAACCCCAGAACAATGAAGCCCTAGAATTAATTTAAGGATGCAAAAATTAAAAGATAGAATCTGACCTGATTGGAAACCTTGCTCTGATACCAAATGATATGAACCCGCGGGAACATAAATTCCCTCGAACCCACAGTCAATTTGAAAACTCCCCAAGAAAGCCAAAATCAAGTCAATGGATGGAGAACCTAGACCCGATGAGATCTCGTTTCAAGAACCTAGATTATATTAAAATCTAGACCCGTTGAAGAACCCATCTCAAGAACCCAGATTACAAAGGAGGAACGCCACAAAGGTTGTGATTTACCTTTGATAAGTTCAAAAGTTCAATTAAGAACAAGAGGAGTAAAACTCAACTCACAATGAATAAATTCATCAAATTTCATAAACTTCATAATCTGATTAGAATGAGGCTACATAGAGTATTTAAAGCAAAACCTAATGAAACCCTAGCCAAAATAAACCCCCACCTTCCAAAAGTGCCCCTGGATGAACAGTGTCGCGGCTACAGTGCCGCGCTACAGTAACTATCGGCTACAGTAACCCTAACCCTAGTTCAATAAAATAATAACTTTCCCAACATGCCCTTGCATAGGCCCCCTTCAATACTTCCCATAATAAACTCAATTATTATAAACTAATAACATAAGTTCTTTAAATGAATTAAATAAGTTGAAACCCTTCAAGAGCTCAAAGCCTTTAATTCTTGTCGTTGCCCTCTTCCGTAGCTAATCAAATGAATTAAAACTGGATCTTCATCCTTCAAGCCCCATCTTGAATGTTGGGCTCTTGCAAAACATGTCTCAAGTGGATTGCGTCAATCCTTGCATTGTCTCCTTGATCTTCTTGGTCCATCTGGAAGTTGCAAATGATCTTTAAGACTAAGCCCATCTTGGTTCCCATCACAAAATCAAGTCAATGGATGGAGAGCCTAGATCCGATGAGAACTCGTTTCAAGAACCTAGATTATATTAAAATTTAGACTCGTTGAAGAACTCGTCTCAAGAACCCAGATTACAAAGGAGGAACGCCACAAAGGTTGTGATTTACCTTTGATAAGTTTAAAAGTTCAATTAAGAACAAGAGTAGATAAACTCAACTCACAATGAATAAATTCATTAAATTTCATAAACTTCATAAACTTCTGAAAATGATTCTACAAAGAGTATTTAAACCAAAACCTAATTAAAACCCTAGATAAAATAAAACCCCATCTTCCAAAAATACCCCTAGATAACTTTCCCAACATGCCCTTACATAGGCATAAACCCAATTATTCTAAGCAAATAAAATAGGTCCTTGAAATTAATTAAATAAGTTGAAAGCCTTCAAGTGTCCAAAGCCTATAAGTCATGTTGTTGCCCTTTCCATAGCTCATAAAATGAATCAAAGCATAATCTTCATCGTTTAAGCCCTTGAACTTGCATTTGGTCCATCTGGAACTTGCAATATATCATTAAGATTAGGCCCACCTTGGTTCCCATCAACAGGGGCTGCGGCTGGGAGGAAGGTCTCCCAGTGAGGAGAAGAGGTGGCTATGGTGAGGCTTTGGGCCCTGGGTGATGGTCGTTTACAATGGAGGTTTATGGTGACAAAGTTAATGAGCAAAAGTCGAGAACGCGGAGAGGCAGTGAATGAGAGGGAGTTATGCGTGTTGCGTCGATTTCGTACGGGGCAGTGAACGTTCTGGGTGGTGCACGATGGAAAAGGGTAGTGCTGCGGAGGAGTGGCTAGCGGCGGCAGCGAATGTATCAAATGCGTTCTCTATGCATGGCTAAAGTGTGCGTATATATAAGATACGAAAACCCTAGAGATACAAGGGAGACGAGTGTGCGGACGGAAAAAGAGTCGTGCGTGTGCATGGAGTGGATAAAAAATACAATAGAGACGTGTATGATCATGCATTGCTGTGGACGAGAGGAAAACTTAGGGGTGAAAAATAGATGAAAAAATAAAACGTGCGGGCGGGGAAGTTAACGGGTGAAAAAATAAGAAAAAATAAAATAAAAAAATAAAATAAAACAAACTAAAACAAAATAAGTAAATAAAACAAATTGAGCTTGATTGGGTCTGGGTGTTACACTTATAGTTGTGGTTACATTAAGTGTCCATGTCGATGGTGTAAAAAATTGTGTGCGATAGGGTTGAATGAAGTTAAAAGTCATATTTATGAATGGTATGAATCTGGGTTGGATGAAGTTGAAAGTCATACAAATTATGACCTTCAGATGATGTGATTCCAGAAAATCATTATTATATAGTATATATATAGTGCATTATATATATAGTATATATATAGTGCATTATATAGTATATATATATAAGTTTTGTTGTTAGTTTTATTAATTATATATTATTGATCCATATATATAGTATAGTATATAAACTATATTATTATATTTTCATTTAAAGTATTATGCTAACATACTATATATATATATAAAATATAGCATATATACTATACTATAATATAGTATACTATATATAGTCCAAATTACTCACCTTGGCATCTACCTCTCATAATCCTAAAAATGAACTTTTTTTCTCCAACATATTTACAAGTGATTGGAGATGATTTCCAATTACACACATTGAGTAAAAAATAATTTAATAAGTAACAACGAATATCTCGAACAAGCGGGTTATATGAAGAAGAAAATAGTGACAAAAAGTTAGTATTTTTCTCAACTGTTCAAAAAAAAAAAAGATTATATTGAAGAGAAATATTATGAGTATCTAGAAAAAAATACATATATATAACTATTATATTAACAAATACTAACTATTGAATAAAAGTAATGTTTGAACATGAATTTTTAACGTTCAAACTTTAATAATGTATTCCTGCTGGATTTTCTCATATCTGTGATGATCTTTCCACGTTCGAACATCAATGGAGGTGTATGAGAGTTCATTTTCATGTTTGAACGTACAATTATAATACGTTCAAACACGAGAAGAAAAATGCGGGAAATTATAATACGTTCAAACACGAGAAAGATTGGTCGTTTTGGCAAGTTGGAAGCTTTTGATTTGTAAGAGGATATTGTGAGTGCTAGGTATATTTCTAAACTTTAACAATATGTTTATACAATGCTTACTCTTGAAATATTTATTGTTTGTATAATTTTTGAATAGTTTGTGAGTTTATGGTATTCATTGATGAATTAATATGTGCATAAATATTGTTATGGGAATATTGTGAATTTGTTGTGATATAGATTTGAAATATTGTGATTATTGTTTGTAAATTTTGTTTGAATATGTTTACATGGTTAGAAATATATTGTCTTTTGGTTTTGGACTTATGTGAAAATTTTGATATAATATTTTTTGATTTTGAAGAATTTGTGAGTGCTAGTTATATTTCTTAAGTTTAGGAATATGTTAATAAATGTCGTTATGATTTTATGCTTACTCTTGAAATAATTGTGATTATTGTTTGTGAATTTTGTGAATAGTTTGTGAGTTTATAGTGTTCATTGATGAATTATTATGTGTAGAAATATATTAATGGGAATATTATTGTTCTTGTTGTGATATGGATTTTAAATATTGTGATTATTGCTTGTGGATTTTTATTGAATATGTTTATATGGTTAGAAATATATTGTGTTTAGTTTTTAGTATTTATGTGAATTTTTTTGTGTTTTTTGTATTTTTTTTAACAAGAAAATTATAATTTTAGACTCTTCATTTAAGTAAAGATTAAAAACATTTAATATACATTTAATATGGGACTTAATATTTAACATTTAATAAGTATATATAATATATTCATACTAATTTAGTTAGAATATGATTATTATTCAAGTTATAACTATATTATAAAATTTAATTTTAAAAAAAGAAAAGAAAAAAGAAGTATATAACTTAACTATATATAAAGTATAATATATACATACAATAACTGTAATTAATAATTACTCATTAAATATTCTTACCATTGTGAGGTTCCAAACTATTATATTATTAAATATATATATATATAAATAAAGTAAAATACTCTTCAAGAAAAAAGTGTTGAACCTACCAAATAAGTAGAGAGTTGGAATAAATAAATATACTTATTTATAATAAACTAGAGAGTAAATAAATAAGGATCAAATAAATGCTTATATAGAAATTATATACTTATTGTCTATATAAACAAATAACTCACTCGATTAAGTATAACAATTAATATTATACTTTAGGAATGATAATAATTAAAATTATATAATAGTCTTTGAAATTATATATAACAATTATAATAACAATTATATAATAAGAATTAAAATTACATAGATATCAATTAACAATGTCCTAAGATATATAATAACAATTAAAATTATAATTTAGGAATAATAATCTGAGATCAATCATTATAGTATTTTGTATAGGATAACCCCAGCCAATCCAAAATCATTATAAAAAACTTTATTGCCTAATGAAAAATCTAAAGTTTCGATTCCATAAATATTAATTTTTATTTTTTTTATAAATTAACAATGTCACCTTCGAATTATGTGATATTGTTAAACTAAAGAGAGATGAAAGAATATGTGAACAAGTTTCGTGTCTTATACACTCCGAGGAAGAATGATCTTGAAGAAATGTCTGTTAAATTGCTTGACTCTCAAAGTCTCTCCGGCCTTGAGAATTGTCAAGGTCAGACAGTTTGTAACGGTTAAGTAATTAGACTAAAATTTAGACATTTATTCAAGATCATTCTCTCTCGTTGTGTAGTGATAGGAAACTTGTTCACATAATGTTCTATCTCTTTCTAGTTTAACAACATAATACTACTAGAATGTGACATTGTTAATTCGAACAACATGGAGATATTGTTTGTAGTGTTTGTTGATAGATATGGTGTGACATTGCATGAATAATCTTAGATCCGTTTGGGAATTAGTGTACATTTATGTGTCTACTAATTCCTGAATTGTCCAGTGTGGACAGTTTGTGATTATATTATATGTATTGCACATTTTTGTTACTCCTACTTTCCACGTTTAATGTGAAGTTCCGGTGTCTTTCTCTACTTTTCTTCGGGTATACTTTTCGGAGGGTCACAATCCCTCTATTTGAACATGTATACTTGGAGAACTAAACTATAGGGAGGTGCTACCAAAATTTCTACTAACGTGGAAAATAGTAGAGTGACGAGATTTGTGTAATGTGGATAATATAATCTCAAATGGGATAGGACCAACTACCTTATCAAAAAAGTAATGAGAATTGGAACATACATGCATGTGAATTTTCTATGTAAGTGTAATTAATAGATAGATGTTTTTAGAAATGGACAAAAATTGGATGCGTCTGGGCCATAGACTTGGAAAGGATTACATACCCTATTCACGTGGAGTAAGAACCTTCATTGATTTTGCACGGGCCTCTGCTGATAGTCGTGGTTACATTAAGTGTCCATGTCAAGGGTGTAAAAATTTGTGTGCGATAGGGTTGGATGAAGTAGAGAGTCATATATTTATGAACGGTATGGATTTGGGGTATACCCGATGGGTACTGCATAGTGAGCCGTATGAATAGTCAGCAGATATATTGGTCGATCATCACAATTATTTGCGGCACATGGATGCTGATTATAAGCAGGATGAGATGGAGGGGATATTGGGTGACATTGGAGCGGGGATGTTTATGGATGAGATTGACGACAATGCCTCAAGTGGCAGAGGGACTGATTGTGAAAATTTTGCTTCAATGTGGGAAGATGCAAAGCCCGAGCTTTATCCAGGTTGTACAAAACATTCCAAAATGTCGTTTATTGTGCGATTGCTTCACATTAAGTCATTGTATGGGATGTCGACAAAAGCAATAAACATGGTATTGGACTTATTTAACGAGGTGCTTCCCGAAGGGTCTGCATTGTCCAAGAAATTTTATGAAGCGAAACAGTTGAGAAATAGATTAAGATTTGAGTACAAGTCCATACATGCATGCAAGAATGATTGTGTTTTGTTCCGGAAGGAGAACGAGAAGAAACAAACATGTCCTTTATGTGGAGAGTCGAGGTGGAAGGGTAAAAAAAACGTGCCAGTTAAGGTATTGCGGTATTTTCCCTTGAGACCTAAGTTGTAAAGACTATATATGTGTAAGAAAATAGCTCACGATATGAGGTGACACGAGGAGAAAAGAGTTAAGGATGACGCATATATGAGGCACCCAACTGACTCACTTATGTGGCAGTCTTTCAAAAATCAATATCCAGAATTTGGGATAGAAGCTCGAAACGTGCGCCTAGGACTCACAACCGATGAATTCAACCCTTTTGGAAATAATAGTACCAGTTATAGGACTTGACCCGTAGTGTTGATTCCGTACAATCTTCCACCATGGAGGTGCATGAAGGTGCCCAACTTTTTGTTAACTTTACTTATCCCCGGCCCGAGATCACCTAGGAATGATATTGACGTATTCATGCAACCGTTGATTGAAGAGCTGGAAGATTTATGAGAAACAGACGTTAGAACTTATGATGCATCTACGTCGACATCTTTTCAAATGCATGCTGAGGTAATGTGATAAATGACTTCCCGGCATATGGGAATCTTTCCGGCTGGAGTACGAAAGGGAAGTTAGCGTGTCCGACGTATAATAAAGAAACTGCTAGTGAGTGGTTAAAATATTCTCAGAAGTTGTGTTTCATGGGTCATCGACGTTATCTACCAGCAAATCATGCATGTAGAAGAGAATGTGCTAAGTTTGATGGAAGAGTAGAGAAGAATATTTGTGATAATATACTGGGTACATTGATGAGCATTAACAAAAAGACGAAGGACACGATCAAGACGAGGAACGATCTTGAGAGAATGAGAATGAAATATAATCTACATTTGTGGGTGGAAGGCAATATGGTGGTCATGCCACATGCATGTTTTACGATGACGAGGGATGAGAGGATGGACCTCTGCAAATGGTTGCAAGGTGCGAAGTTGCCAAATGGTTATGCTTCAAATATTGGTAGATGCATGAGTCCTGATGACTGGAAAATCAGTGGATTGGAAAGTCATGACTATCACTTATTTTTGCATAAGTTATTACCTGTGGGAATTTGTAGGAAGCTGACATCTAATGTACGTGTCTCCATATCCAAATTCTATATGTTTTTTAAGGATTAGTGTGTTCGGGTAGTAAATTGAGATGTATTGCAGAAATTGGAAGAAGACATTGCTACTATACTATGTAAATTCGATCAGATCTTTCCACCATCATTTTTTGATGTCATGGTCCATTTAGCAATACATTTACCGCAAGAGGTACTGTTGGGTGGACCGGTGCAGTTCCGTTTGATGTATCCAGTTGAAAGATATTTAGGTTGACTGAAGCGCATTGTTGGGAATAAATCCAAAGCTTAGGGTTCAATAGCAGAAGCCTGATGGTTAACATTTTGCTCTCTATATTTTCGTGGTGTTCAGACACGATTTAATCGTCAAGAGCGAAATACTAATCTTGCTGCTCTGCCTCCTCGTGAGCTATGAGTGTTTTCCCAGAATGTACGACTCTTGGATGCACAAACGGGTTACGATTTAATTGATGAAAAGTTGGGTAAAGTTCGGTGGTCTGTGCTAAATAATTGTTGGGAGATTGATGATTATCTCAGGTATGTCGTTCCATGCTTTGAATAATTCTAATTTTCTTTAAGTTTAACTATAACTGTTGTGCTCAAAATAAACTTCTTTTGCATTTACCTATAACAGTGAGCACATTGACAAACTTAGGACGGAAGGCGTAGAAAACATAGAGGCAAGACACGAGGAAGAATTTCCCGGATGGTTTGAAGAACGTGTATGAACTAAAATTATATATATGTTATATTTTGAAACTTTTAACACTGGATAATGAAATAATAAATATATACTATTTCAATTGTTAGATTTTGGAACAACGTGCTCATGATCCCGGATTAATTTCTTCTGAATTATATGCATTGGCCCGTGTTCCTTCAAATAGAGCACTTCGATACACTACATGCATGGTTCGAGGTTATAGATTCCATACTCTAGACTGTGAACGTAATAGAAATACTCAAAACTCTGGTGTGTTGGTCGAGGGGAAAATGGAACAGATGATATTGACTATTATGGTGTCTACGTGATATTATCGGATTGAAATATCTGGGTGGATCTGTAGCATATGTCTTTAAATGTGATTGGTGGGATCTAGGCGGTGGTCGGGTTTCGATACATAGGGATAATTACTTTACGAGTGTCAATACTGCATCTAAATAGTACGAAGATGATCCATTCATATTGGCTTGTCAAGCTACCCAAGTCTATTACTTGATTGATCCAATGAAAAGTGTTGATGAAGATAGTGGAGAGATAACTTGGCGAGTCGTACAAAAATTTGTCCCTTGAAATATATATGAAACAGGAATGAGTGTAGATTACGAGAATAGTGGAGATGAAGATGACACTCCGATTGTAGAGGCATACTAGGAAGATGGAGAGGGTATTAACTTGTTTGTTGACCTCAGTGCACTCGAGTTGCTCCCCTTGTGTAGAGATGATGTCCCACTCTTCCATCTCGACCCATCCGTATTAAATGATCATTTAATTCAAGTAATTGAGGAGGAAAAAGAAGAAGAGATGAAGACGAACCAGAATCAGGCTAGGAGGTGGATAAGGAGGATGAAGAAGAGGTGCATGATGATGATGATGTTATTGAGGGAGATTATGAAACAAGCATGGAAAATACATCCGAAGATGAAGAATAAAAGTACTAAATATTTTATTCATATAAATGATTATAAAATTTCTTGAATTTTCATAATTTCTTCTAATTAATTTTCTATGATATAATTAATTATTTTCAAGAATGCTGCCAAAACGACAACGAAGAAATGTGCCTCCGCCAAGTCCAAGTCCCGAACCCATTGATGACTCCCCACTCGAGGAATCTGCTCCTGAAGATTAAGTTAACACGTAAGAGAACAACAGCCAATCGACACCTACTAGTAAGGAAATATTGTTGTTGATAATTAATTATATAGTTAATACTTTGTCTCAATAACTATATAACTATAATTATACTATCTATTATCATGTAGTTGATGCATATGCATGTCGCGGTCGTGGCTATACACGTGGCATCTCTCTTGAGAAAAATAGAAGGCACATAAAAACTCAAGATCACTATTCCTGATAATTCCACTGGAGGAGTGGATGATAGTGCAGCAACGCTTTCCTCCTATATTAGCATAGTAGTTCGAGCTTATACTCCATTTTATGTGCGCTCATGGCGAGATGTTCCGAATGAGATTAAAGAACACATTCGAAGTCGTGTGCTGGTGAGTTTACTTTGAGAGTACATTTTTTTCACCTAGATTAGTATATCATATTTTTTACCTGATTCACTTGTTAGGATGAATTCGACCTCAACTTTGGCCGTAGCGAAGATTTGAGAACTGTGAATGAGTTTATGGCTACACTATTCCGACGTCACAAGGGACGATGTCATGACCACTTCAAGAAGTTTGAGACGTTGGAAGAGGCTGCGCATTCTCATTTCCAGTAGATGAAGTTAGATGATTGGAAAAAGTGTTGTGATATTTTCACATTTCCAGATTATCAGGTATTTTACATTTATATCTTTTAATTATTTGCATTCATATTCGTTTTATATATTATATGTATACATATTACAATTAACATTCTTAATATATTTTGTAGCACTTGAATTATACAAATGCACAGAATAGATCCGCTCTAACTGTCCACCATTGTGCCAGTTCAAGGTCATTCCACCGTCTTGCTGAAAAAATAGTAATTAAAAAATTATAGAGTTCATTATTTTTTCTGATATTATTTTATTTAAGTACTAACATTATCTTTTTAAAATTGCTAATGTCGCTTTATTAGAAACGTGATGATCCTGAAAACTTTTCCTTCATTCATGTCTATGCTGTTGTTCACACTAATGAGCATAGTGAGTGGATGGATCATATCGCTGCAAATAATTATGTAAGGAATGTTAATTTTGTTAAATAAATTATGTAACATGTGAATAATTTATTTTTTATTTCTATTTCTTTTAATACGTTACTTATCAACGATTATTACCTTTCAAATTGTAGGAAAAAATGATGGAGATGCGGTCGGCTTCTGGGGCATAGACATATTCACGCAAGTGCTCGGGCTGCAGTCTAGTATGGCAAGAGGTTTGAGACTATCTATCAAGCATAGATGGTTCATCCTCCTCAACCTCATCGACTTTACAAATTAATAATCTTACCAAAGATTTAGAAGCTGCACGGCGTGAGAATGAGTATATGAAGTCGAGACAGTAAGAGTTAGAGTCTCTCTTAGAACGATAGTCTCATTTAGAGACGTGTTTGCAGGACAAACAGAGAGACTAGGAAGAAAGAATACACAGTGAAGTCCAAGAGCAAGTGCAAATGGAGCGTGTTATGTTGTTGCAACATAATCGCGGTGGGCGAGGAAAAAAGAAGAAATAAATTTTATCAGTAGTGGTGGCTAGTTTTAATCTCTAATTTTAAAATTTTATAAGACATTATTATTTGTTAATTGATGGTATGTAATATGATACAATTGGTATGTTTTTAAATTTTATGAAATTAGTATTTCTGATATGTACGTTCGAATGTAGAGTAAAAACGTTCGAACGGTGGTTCACATTCGAACCAACGTTTGAATGTGAATACATAAAATTGTATAGTAACAATCGAACGTAGGCCTCTACGTTCGAACGTACTGACCCTCAAATGAACAAAACGTTCGAATGATTAAACGATTAACGTTTGAACAAACCTCCGAATGTACCACTTGCATTTGAACGATGCTTCGTTTACATTCGAAATAATGTTCGAACGTTAAACCCGTTACGTTTGAACATTGGTCCGTTAATATTCGAACGGAAATTTGAACGTTTATTATAATTAACGTTCGGATGCATAAATGTTCGAATGTAGTATGATACGTTCGAACTATAATCAACGAACGTCAACTTCTCTCATTCGGACGTCCAATTGGATGTTCGAACATTACTTTCTATGACAGATCTCAACCGTCACAAAAAAGGGAATTTCGAACGCTCAACCAAACGGAACACCTCCAACCATCACTAAAAATATTTTTAGTGACGGTTCAATAGTAAACCGCTACCAATTGTTTTCTATGACGCACATTAGGTGATGGTTTCAAATTGTCACCAAATATCTTTAGTGACGTTTTGGTAATTTTTGGTGACGGTTTCCTTTGTCACAAAAGACAAATTCTGTTGTAGTGTCCACATAATAGGTATAAAAATTAGGTCCAAAGTCTTTTTGCTTTTTCACTCATTTTTCTTTTCTAAGTTCATTCCCTAATCAAGGTGGACTCTCAAGATTAGATCAAATAATAGGTTGGTAACTTGTAGATGGAAAATTAAGTGTAGATAAAGATATTTCAACTTTGCTTTTGAAATGAAATGGAAATAGATCTTTACATAATGTTACATCCCTATACTCCTTGATGTTATTGGGATTTATACCTTGGTCTTACCATTTGATAATTAAATATTTATATGCACAATTATGTCTAACATCCTAATGAACATTGCATCTATTGTTTTAGGATCTAATTTTATTTTCTTGATTTTTGAAACATTAAGCTTGGCAAGACAATCCCAAACTCTAAAGATACCAATGTTGAACATTCTACCTTTGCAAAGTTCTTACTATATCTTGTTAGATCCTTTGAATGACACTCTATTTGTGACGCCCCCAAATTCCACTCGGGATTGGATGGCCATTTGAAGCATCGAGACATGCAACATAAGGTTGCATGCCTCCGTTCATGACATATATGATGTAATAATCCTAACATGCATTTAGTATTATACAATATTCGCAGTAGATAATTTTTTTTTCTTTAGCAATACTATGTACCAAACTAAAAATATCCCAAATACTTAAAACATACTTAATATATAATGACATACTAAACAACTGAGATCACAACGCTAGTCCAAAATGGTTGTGATCAAAAGGGTACTGGAGATTTGATGGGAACCAAGATGGACCTAGTCTTAAAGATCATTTGCAACTTCCAGATGGGCCAAGAAGATTAAGGAGACAATGCAAGGATTGATGCAATCCACTTGAGACATGTTTTGCAAGAGCCCAACATTCAAGATGGGGCTTGAAGGATGAAGATCCAGTTTTAATTCATTTGATTAGCTACGGAAGAGGGCAACGACAAGACTTAAAGGCTTTGAGCTCTTGAAGGGTTTCAACTTATTTAATTCATTTAAAGAACTTATGTTATTAGTTTAGAATAATTGAGTTTATTATGGGAAGTATTGAAGGGGGCCTATGCAAGGGCATGTTGGGAAAGTTATTATTTTATTGAACTAGGGGTAGGGTTACTGTAGCCGAGAGTTACTGTAGCGCGGCACTGTAGCCGCGACACTGTTCATCCAGGGGCACTTTTGGAAGGTGGGGGTTTATTTTGGCTAGGGTTTCATTAGGTTTTGCTTTAAATACTCTATGTAGCCTCATTCTAATCAGATTATGAAGTTTATGAAATTTGATGAATTTATTCATTGTAAGTTGAGTTTATCTCCTCTTGTTCTTAATTGAACTTTTGAACTTATCAAAGGTAAATCACAACCTTTGTGGCGTTCCTCCTTTGTAATCTGGGTTCTTCAATGGGTCTAGATTTTGATATAATCTAGGTTCTTGAAACGAGTTCTCATCGGGTCTAGGTTCTCCATCCATTGACTTGATTTTGGCTTTCTTGGGGAGTTTTCAAATTGACTGTGGGTTCAAGGGAATCTCGTTCCCGCGGGTTCATATCATTTGGTATTCAGAGCAAGGTTTCCAATTAGGTCTGATTCTATCTTTTATTTCTTGCATATTTAATTCTAGGGCATCATTGTTCTAGGGTTGCCAAACAAAAAAAAATAGAAACAAAAAGTAGGCTGCCGAAATTCTTAGGGTTTTGGGTTTGGCTGAAATTTGCGTCACCTAGGGTTTCAAAATTCTAGGGTTTCCTGCATCTCTAAGATTGTCAAGTGCTTGGAGTGTGATTCCATTGATTCTCTTCTACTTCATTGTTCATGCTTCTGTGTTTGAATTCAATTGTTTGGTTTTCACAATTGAATATTGCTGTTTGTGGTTGAATTAGAGAAAAGAAAAAGAAAGGAAAGGAAAAGAAAAGAAAAGAAAAGAAAAGAAAAGAAAGGAAAAGAAAAGAAAAAAAAATTCGAAAAAAAAAAAAAAAAACAGAAAGAAGAAGAAGAAGAAAAGAGAAGGTAGGATATTCAAAGTTGCTACATAGTTACAATAAAGAGAAAGAAAGTATCTGTTGATTGAGTTATTATCATCATAGGAGCTGAATACAACTTGCTAGTTGGTGTCTTATTTTATAATTACTCTTTCCCTCGTATAAATTTCTTGAGTCTCGTGTCATTTTATTCATTCCTTGTTTCTTTTATCTATATTACTGGTTGGAATAATACAAGGTTGTATTATCTTGATTTAGTTCAACTAGTTCTGAAAGAACTTGAGTGAGAAAACTTTTGAGGTAAAAGGCAAGAGAGTGTGAGACTATTATCGGGAAAAAGCCAATTAAAAGTGAAACACGAGTGGAGTGCCATTATTCGAGTATAAACACGTAAGGGAGTGTGTAAGGTTTTCCACTAACATTGTTTTTGTGCAGGATATTATGATGTCTTATAGAAGTGACTCATCACCAAACGGTGTGGCAGATAACTCATCTTTTGTGTTGCAAGCCATGCAACAACAGTTTGAGCGGTTGAACTTGGTGTTGGGTGAAGTGAGGGATAGGATGGATAATCAAGAAGAAGTGATTAGAAATCTGCAAGGTGAGAGAGGTAGGAGGCGACATGAGCCTAGTATTGAGAATGGGTATGAGAAACAAGACTATGGTGAGTCTCTTGTTGCTAGGCGTGCACTCAATACACAAATTAAGATGAATGATACAGAGCAGCAGAGTGAGAACTTTTTTCATACTAGATGCCACATCAACAACAAGGTATGTAGTATGGTCATTGATTTGAGGAGTTCTATTAATTTGGCTAGCACTACTTTAGTTGAGAAATTGAATTTACGTACCTTGAAACACCCTAGACCATACATGTTGCAGTGGTTGAGTGATTGTGGGGAGGTTAGGGTAAATAAGCAAGTGCTAGTTTCTTTTTCAATTGGAAAATATCAGGATATGGTCCTTTGTGATGTTGTGCCTATGCATGCTGGTCATATTTTGTTAGGGAAGCCATGGGAGTTTGATAGGAAGGTGATTCGTGATGGGTTAAGGAACATGTACAGTTTTGAAAAGGATGGAAAAACAATCAAACTTGCTCCTTTAACTCCAACACATGTCCATGGGGACCAATTGAAATTGAAAAGTGAGGTTGCTCAAAAAAGAAAGAGTGAAAATGAGAGTGATCAAAAAAGAAAAAGTGAAAAGGAGATTGAGCAAACAAGCAAGAGTGAAAGTGAGAATGAGCTGAAAAGCAAGAGTGAAAGTGAGATTGAGCTGAAAAGTAAGAGTGAATATGAGATTGAGAAGAAAAGAAATAGTGAGACCGAAATGGAGAAAGAAAGAAAAATGAGAGAGAAAAAAGAAGAGGGTGAGAATAAGACCTCAAGCACAAGAGAGAATGAGTTGAAAAATAATTGTGAGGTCGAGAGTACAAAAAAAGATGAAGAAAAAGAGAGTGACAGAAAAAAAGAGGGTGAAAAGAAAAAAGAGTGTGAAAGGGAAAAAGAGAGTGAAAAAAGAAAAAGAGAGTAGAAAGAAAAGAGAGTGTGAAGAAAGTGAGAGAAAAACAAAGAGAAAAGTGAGTTTTTATGCTAAGGCAAGTCTTAATCCTAACGAACTTGACGTATGTTTGCATAGTATTATTGTCTCTTTGTTGCAGGGATATGAGGTCGTGTTTCCTAGTGGTGTGTTTAGTGGATTACCACCTATTAGGGAGATAGAGCACTACATGGATTTTGTGCTAGGTGCGACAATCCCTACCCAACCTTTCTTTGAAGAACACGAGTCCTTGACACACTTGAAGGGACAAGGTAAGTTGTTAACTATAATGCGTGCTAAGCGGGAGGATTGTATTGAGACTTTTCCTCATGTATTCAAATACACGCAAGGTATGGAAACTTTTGTGGTTGATGCTTTAGCAAGAAGGTATGTACTTATCTTCATTTTAGATGCAAAATTGTTGAAACTTGAATATGATAAGGAATTGCATGCTAATGATTATGACTTTGCTAGTGTGTATGGAACATGTGAGAAAGTATCGTTTGGTAAGTTCTATAAACTAGATTGGTACTTGTATAGAAAGAATAGATTTTGTATACCTACTAGTTTTATGCTTAACTTGCTTGTGTGTGATGGACATGGTGGTTTGTTGGGTAACCATGGTGTAAGGAAGACTTTTGTTGTGTTGCATGAACATTTGTGTGAATATCATTTGCCTTTCAATGACGTGTTGCATGAACGTTTGTGGAAGTATCAATTGTCATTCATTGAAGTGTTACATGAACGTTTGTGGAAGTATAATTTGTCATTCATTGATGTATTGCACGAATGCTTGTGGGAGTATCATTTGCTATACATTGACATGTTGCACGATCGTTTGCGGGAGTATCATTTGTATTTCATTGAGTTTGCATATAATTGGAGTGGTCATTCTGGTGAAAATAAGATTTCAGACATGTTGCATAAACGTTTATGAGAGTATCATTTGCCATTCATTGACTTGTTGCATGAACGTTTATGGGAGTATCATTTGTCATTCATTGAGTTTGCATATTGGAGTGGTCATTTTGGTTCGAGGAAGACTTTAGATGTGCTTCATGAACATTTGTGGGAGTATTGTTTGCCATTCATTGAATTTACATATGATTGGAGTGTTCATGCCACTACTAAATTTTCACCAATTGAAATTGTTTATAGACTTAATCAATTTCCTCCTTTAGATTTAAAGTCTTCACCAGATGATGATAAGGGTAGCTTGGATGGACTATTCCAAATTCTTGAACAAATTAATGAAAATGCATATCTAATGGATCTTCAATGTAAGTATCATGTTTCTACTATTTTCAATGTTACTAACCACTTTCCCTTTGATCCAGGTGGAGATTTGAGGTCGAATCCTTTTGAGGAGAGGGGGAATGATGGGAACCAAGATGGACCTAGTCTTAAAAGATCATTTGCAACTTCCAGATGGGCCAAGAAGATCAAGGAGACAATGTAAGGATTGATGCAATCCACTTGAGACATGTTTTGCAAGAGCCCAACATTCAAGATGGGGCTTGAAGGATGAAGATCCAGTTTTAATTCATTTGATTAGCTACGGAAGAGGGCAACGACAAGACTTAAAGGCTTTGAGCTCTTGAAGGGTTTCAACTTATTTAATTCATTTAAAGAACTTATGTTATTAGTTTAGAATAATTGAGTTTATTATGGGAAGTATTGAAGGGGGCCTATGCAAGGGCATGTTGGGAAAGTTATTATTTTATTGAACTAGGGGTAGGGTTACTGTAGCCAAGAGTTACTGTAGCGCGGCACTGTAGCCGCGATACTGTTCATCCAGGGGCACTTTTGGAAGGTGGGGGTTTATTTTGGCTAGGGTTTCATTAGGTTTTGCTTTAAATACTCTATGTTGCCTCATTCTAATCAGATTATGAAGTTTATGAAATTTGATGAATTTATTCATTGTGAGTTGAGTTTATCTCCTCTTGTTCTTAATTGAACTTTTGAACTTATCAAAGGTAAATCACAACCTTTGTGGCGTTCCTCCTTTGTAATCTGGGTTCTTGAGACGGGTTCTTCAATGGGTCTAGATTTTGATATAATCTAGGTTCTTGAAACGAGTTCTCATCAGGTCTAGGTTCTCCATCCATTGACTTGATTTTGGCTTTCTTGGGGAGTTTTCAAATTGACTGTGGGTTCAAGGGAATCTCGTTCCCGCGGGTTCATATCAAGATTCAACTCCATTAGTACAAGTAGTAATTTAAGTTAACTACTATACTATCATCGATGTCCCATCGTTGCTTAGTCGACTGTTTCCAATTGGTCGATTTCTGGCTCTCATTTAGATCCTGTAACTAGATCTACCATTCAGAAGGAATGGTAGTTGGAACTACCACAGTGAGATTTGATTACAAATATCAGCAAGTTAACAAAAAATCTCCACACAAGTTAATGATGCATGCATGGCAGTAAAAACATGAATGCATAATCAAAGTCATAAGTAATCATTGCATAACTTGACATACAACATAACATAATTGACATAATTTAAACTGAAGCGTGAACTGAACTTGACTTGCTTAAACAGAACTGAACTGAACTTAGACTGAGACTTGACTTGACATGAATTTGATCTAAGATTTGACTTAATATGAACTTAATCTGAGACTTGACATAACATGATCTTGGACTTGAATTCTGAAACTTATCTTGACATGAACTTGAACAGAAACTTAACTTTACATGAACTTGAACGGACTTCTTTACTTTTTTTTTTTTTCTAAAGAGTTAGGGCCACATGTCTAGGAGTGACCCCTTCCCATATTTATAAAGAAAAAAACCTCCACTTATGGCAGAGGAATACCGTGGTGACATTTCAAGCATAAAAAAGATTATAACAAAACACAGTATGCCGAAAAGGGCCAACCTAACCAAAACAAAACAAATACCGGAAAAAACACAAGAGACCAACACTAAACATCAACTCAATGACCTCTCAAATAAGGTAAGGACGATTTGTCTGTGCGAATCAATCCTTTTAGATGTTTAGGAACATGCAAAAGAGATCTCCAAACATAGGTCGAACCTTGAGCTCCCATTTTAGCTAAATAATCAGCCGGAGCATTTCCTTATCGATAAGTATGATTAATAACAAAATTCCCACCTTCGAACAATCTCATAACCTCCTTCCAAAAGTCTTCTAAATACCAAACCCCACAACGTTTCGTCTGAACCCAGGATACACTTGATTCATGAACTTGAACTAACTTCTTTACTTAACATGAACTTGGACTTGAATTTTGACAATCAAAATGATTCTGCCGGTCGTTTCGTTAGGAATAGTGAACTATCGGAATAATTTTGCCCAACATATTCCGTTAGAGAAACTTAGACAATTAGAATGCTTTCATCATGAGTATTTTAAATGAGATACCCTAACAATCAGAATAATTGCTACGCCAGGAGTATCAGCATAACTGAACTTGAATTGAATTCTGACAATCAAAATGATTTCGCCAGAAGTACCTCACGTGAATTACAACAAATGGAGATGCTTAGACAATCATAGTGATTACATCGTGAGTATCCTAGACATAACTGACTAAAACGTAACTCAAAAGATATGACTTACTTGAGATAGAAACATTTTGTAATATGACATAACATATAACAGACAACATACTTAACATGATATACTTGCGACAATGAAAACCACATGACATTACATACATGTAACACATGGCTTACTTAACATGACATACTTGCAATGATATGAACCAGCGGGATTGGGATCCCTTGAACCCACAATCAATTTGAAAACTCTCCAATAAAGCCAAAATCAAGTCAATGGATGGAGAACCTAGACCCGAAGAGAACTCGTTTCAAAAACCTAGATTATATTAAAATCTAGACCCGTTGAAGAACTTGTCTCAACAACCCAGATTACAAAGGAGGAACGCCACAAATGTTGTGATTTACCTTTGATAAGTTCAATTAAGAACAAGAGGAGATAAACTAAACTCATAATGAATAAATTCATCAGATTTCATAAATTTCTTAACATGAGGCAACAAAGAGTATTTAAACTAAAACCTAATTAAAAACCCTAGCCAAAATAATGCCATATCTTCCAAAAATACCCCTGAGTGAAAAGTGGCGTGGCTACAGTACGACGCTATAGTAACTCGGCTACAGTAACCTCTTGAAATCCTAATTCCTAAAAGTAACTTTCCAAATAAGTCCTTGGCCAAAATACAAGGCCTTCCCAAAAGCCCTAGTTCATAAGAAATAATAACTTTCCCAACTTGCCCTTAAATAGGTGCCCCCTTAAGTCCTTCTCATAATAAATATAATTATTCTAAACTAATAAAATAAGTCATTTAAATGAATTAAACAAGTTGGGCTCTTGCTAGACTCGTCCCAAGTGGATCGTATTGCCTCATTGATCTTTTTGGCTCTTGATCTTGTGATTGACTTATTTGGAACTTGCAAAAGATCTTTAAGACTAGGCCCACTTTGGTTCCCATCATTCCCCCTCTCTTCAAAAGGATTCGACCACGAATCTCCACTTGGATCAAAGGGAAAAATGTTAGTAACATTGAAAATAGTAGAAACATTATACATACCAGGAAGATCCTGATGGGAACCAAGATGGGCCTAGTCTTAAAGATCATTTGCAACTTCCAGATGGACCAAGAAGATCAAGGAGACAATGTAAGGATTGATGCAATCCACTTGGGACAAGTTTAGCAAGAGCCCAACATTCAAGATGGGGCTTGAAGGATGAAGATCCAGTTTTAATTCATTTGATTAGCTACGGAAGAGGACAACGACAAGACTTAAAGGCTTTGAGCTCTTGAAGGGTTTCAACTTATTTAATTCATTTAAAGAACTTATGTTATTAGTTTAGAATAATTGAGTTTATTATGGGAAGCACTTAAGGGGGCCTATGCAAGGGCATGTTGGGAAAGTTATTATTTTATTGAACTAGGGTTAGGGTTACTGTAGCCAAGCTACTGTAGCGCGGCACTGTAGCCGCGATACTGTTCATCCAGGGGCACTTTTGGAAGATGGGGGTTTATTTTAAGCTAGGGTTTCATTAGGTTTTTCTTTAAATACTCTATGTAGCCTCATTCTAATCAATTTTATGAAATTTATGAAATTTGATGAATTTATTCATTGTGAGTTGAGTTTTACTCCTCTTGTTCTTAATTGAACTTTTGAACTTATCAAAGGTAAATCACAACCTTTGTGGCGTTCCTCCTTTGTAATCTGGGTTCTTGAGACGGGTTCTTCAACGGGTCTAGATTTTAATATAATCTAGGTTCTTGAAACGAGTTCTCATCGGCTCTAGGTTATCCATCCATTGACTTGATTTTGGCTTTCTTGGGGAGTTTTCAAATTGACTGTGGGTTCAAGGGATTTCATTCTCGCGGGTTCATATCATTTGGTATCAGAGCAAGGTTTCCAATCAAGTCTGATTCTATCTTTTAATTCTTGCATCCTTAAATTAATTCTAGGGCTTCATTGTTCTGGGGTTTCCAAAAAAAAAATAGAAACAAAAAGTAGGCTACCGAAATTGTTAGGGTTTTGGGTTTGGCTGAAATTTGCGTCACCTAGGGTTTCAAAATTCTAGGGTTTCCTGCATCTCTAAGTTTATCTGTTGCTTGGAGTGTTGTTCCATTGATTCTCTTCTACATCATTGTCGTACTTGAATTCAATTGCTTGATTTTCACAATTGAATATTGCTATTTGTGATTGAATTAGAGAAAAGAAAAGAAAAGAAAGGAAAAGAAAAGAAAAGAAAAGAAAAGAAAAGAAAGGAAAAGAAAAGAAAAGAAAAGAAAATTCGAAAAAAAAAAAAAAAAAAAAGAAGAAGAAAAGAGAAGGTAGGATATTCAAAGTTGCTACATAGTTACAACAAAGAGAAAGAAAGTATTTGTTGATTGAGTTATTATCATCATAGGAGCTGAATACAACTTGCTAGTTGGTGTCTTGTTTTATAATTACTCTTTCCCTCGTATAAATTCCTGGAGTCTCGTGTCATTTTATTAATTCCTTGTTTCTTTCATCTATACTACTGGTTGGAATAATACAAGGTTGTATTATCTTGATTTAGTTCAACTAGTTCTGAAAGAACTTGAGTGAGAAAACTTTTGAGGTAAAAGGCAAGAGAGTGTGAGACTATTATCGGGAAAAAGCCAATTAAGAGTGAAACACGAGTGGAGTGCCATTATTCGAGTGTAAACACGTAAGGGAGTGTGTAAGGTTTTCCACTAACATTGTTTTTATGCAGCATATTATGATGTCTCATAGAAGTGACTTTTCACCAAAGGGGATGGCAGATAACTCATCCTTTGTGTTGCAAGCCATGCAACAACAGTTTGAGCGATTGAACTTGGTGTTAGGTGAAGTGAGGGAAAGTATGGATAATCAAGAAGCAGTGATTAGAAATTTGCAAGGTGAGAGAGATAGAAGGCATGGAGGAGGCCTTAGGGCAAACTCAGGGGGTCGAGATAGAGTAGATAGGAACCTTGGGAGCATCAAAATGAAAATACCATCATTCCAAGGTAGAACTGACCCTAAAGTTTATTTAGAGTGGGAGAAAAGAATAGAGTTGGTGTTTGATTGTCATAATTATTCTGAGGAGAAGAAGGTGAAGTTGGCTGTAATTGAGTTTACTGATTATGCGATTATTTGATGGGATCAATTAGTATCCAATAGGAGGAAGAATCTTGGGAGGCCTGTAGAAACATGGAGAGAGTTGAAAGCTATCATGAGGCGGAGATTTGTACCTAGCCACTACTATAGAGACCTCTACCAAAAACTACAAAATCTTATACAGGGGTCTAGGAGTGTAGAGGATTACCATAAGGAGATGAAGTTGGCTATGATTCGGGTCAATGTAGTGGAGGATCGGGAGGCCACGATGACAAGATTTTTGAGTGGGTTGAATAGGGAGATAGCCAATGTAGTTGAGTTACAACATTATAAGGAGGTAGAAGATATGGTACACATGGCTATGAAGGTGGAGAGACGGCTAAAAGGAAGGGTACATCAAGGTATACTTCGGTTTCTAGTACTCATTGGAAACCAAAGTGGGACAAAAATGATCAAGCTGTAGCAAAGGGGAAGACCGAACCACCAAAGGGAAAAGATTTGGGTGAGGTTGAAATGTCAAGAAAAATAGAGAATGAGTTGAAAAACAATTGTGAGGCCGAAAGTTTAAAAAAAGAGGAGACTGAAAGAAAAACAGAGAGTGAAAATAACAAAGAGAGTGAGAGGAAAAAAGAGAATGAAGCCGAAACATCAAAAGAAAGAGAGAGAGAAAAAGAAAATAGAGAGGTGATTGAGAGTCAAGAAAAAAGAGTGGAGCCACAAGAGGAAAAAGAAAGAGAGATTGTAGAGAGAAATAAAAAGACAAAAGTGAGTTTTTATGCTAAGGCAAGCTTTTATACTAATGAATTTAATGACTCTTTGTCTTGTGTTGTTGTTTCTTTGTTGCAGGCATATAAGGTCATGATTCCTAGCGGTGTGTTTAGTGGATTGCCATCTATTAGAGAAATAGAGCACTACATTGATTTTGTGCTAGGTGCGACAATTCCTAACCGACCTTTCTTGGAAAAACATGAGTCAATGACACACTTAAAGGGACAAGGTAAGTTGTTGACTAGAATGCATGCTAAGCGGGAGGATTGTATTGAGACTTTTCCTCATGTATTCAAATACACACAAGGCATGATAAATTTTGTGGTTGATGCTTTAGCAAGAAGGTATGTCATTGTCTTCATTTTAGATGCAAAATTGTTGAGACTTGAATATGATAAGGAGTTGCATGCTAATGATGATGACTTTGCTAGTATGTATGGAACATGTGAGAAAGCATCTTTTGATAAGTTCTACAAACTAGATTGGTACTTATTTAGAAAGAATAGATTTTGTGTGCCTACTAGTTTTATGCTTAAGTTGCTTGTGTGTGATGAACATGGTGGTTTGTTGGGTAACCTTGGTGTAAGGAAGACTTTTGTTGTGTTGCATGAATGTTTGTGGGAATATCATTTGCCATTCAAAGACGTGTTACACGAACGTTTGTGGAAGTATCATTTGTCATTCATTCATGTATTGCACGAACGTTTGTGGGAGTATTATTTGCCATACATTGATGTGTTGCATGAACGTTTGCGAGAATATCATTTGTATTTCATTGAGTTTGCATATAATTGGAGTGGTCATTCTGGTAAAAATAAGATTTCAGACATGTTGCATGAACGTTTATGGGAGTATCATTTGCCATTCATTGACATGTTGCATGAACGTTTGCGGGAGTATCATTTGCCATTCATTGAGTTTGCATATTGGAGTGGTCATTTTGGTTCGAGGAAGACTTTAGATGTGCTTGATGAACATTTGTGGGAGTATTGTTTGCCATTCATTGAGTTTACATATGATTGGAGTGTTCATGCCACTACTAAATTTTCACCAATTGAAATTGTTTATAGACTTAATCAATTTCCTCCTTTAGATTTAAAGTCTTCATCAGTTGATGATATGGGTAGCTTGGATGGACTATTCCAAATTCTTGAACAAATTAATGAAAATGCATATCTAATGGATCTTCCAGGTAAGTATCCTGTTTCTACTATTTTCAATGTTACTAACCACTTTCCCTTTAATCCAGGTGGAGATTCGAGGTCGAATCCTTTTGAGGAGAGGGGGAATGATGGGAACCAAGATGAGCCTAGTCTTAAAGATCATTTGCAACTTCCAGATGGACCAAGAAGATCAAGGAGACAATGTAAGGATTGATGCGTTCCACTTGGGACAAGTTTAGCAAGAGCCCAACATTCAAGATGGGGCTTGAAGAATGAAGATCCAGTTTTAATTCATTTGATTAGCTACGGAAGAGGGCAACGACAAGACTTAAAGGCTTTGAGCTCTTGAAGGGTTTCAACTTATTTAATTCATTTAAAGAACTTATGTTATTAGTTTAGAATAATTGAGTTTATTATGGGAAGCACTTAAGGGGGCCTATGCAAGGGCATGTTGGGAAAGTTATTATTTTATTGAACTAGGGTTAAGGTTACTGTAGCCGAGCTACTGTAGCGCGGCACTGTAGCCGCGATACTGTTCATCCAGGGGCACTTTTGGAAGATGGGGGTTTATTTTAAGCTAGGGTTTCATTAGGTTTTTCTTTAAATACTCTATGTAGCCTCATTCTAATCAGTTTTATGAAATTTATGAAATTTGATGAATTTATTCATTGTGAGTTGAGTTTTACTCCTCTTGTTCTTAATTGAACTTTTGAACTTATCAAAGGTAAATCACAACCTTTGTGGCGTTCCTCCTTTGTAATCTGGGTTCTTGAGACGGGTTCTTCAACGGGTCTAGATTTTAATATAATCTAGGTTCTTGAAACGAGTTCTCATCGGGTCTAGGTTCTCCATCTATTGACTTGATTTTGGCTTTCTTGGGGAGTTTTCAAATTGACTGTGGGTTCAAGGGATTTCATTCTCGCGGGTTCATATCAGATCCATTTCATATGCATTATCATTAATTTGTTCAGGAATTTGAAAAAATCCATCCAATCTACTCTTGTCGACAACAGGTAAAGGCATTAAATCTACGGGAGTAATTAGATTAAGTCTATAAACAATTTCAAAAGGTGAAAATATAGTAGTAGCATGAACACTCTAATTATATGTAAACTCAATGAATGGCAAACAATACTCCCACAAATGTTCATGAAACACATCTAAAGCTTTCCTTGCACCAAAATTATCACTCCAAGTATATGCAAACTCAATGAGACGCAAATGATACTCTCGGAAATGTTCATGCAACAAGTCAATGTATGGCAAATGATATTCCCACAAACGTTCATGAAACACACCTAAAGCTTTCCTTACACCAATATGACCACTCCAATTATAAGCAAACTCAATGAATGGCAAGCAATTGATGGGCACCAAGGTGGGCTTGTCTTAAAGATATGTTGAAAGTTCAAGATGGGCCAAAATACAAGTTCAAGGGCTTAAATGATAAAGATTATGCTTTGATTCATTTCATAAGCTATGGAAATTTCATAAGCTATGGAAAGGGTAACAACTTGACTTATAGGCTTTGAACACTTGAAGGCTTTCAACTTATTTAATTAATTTCAAGGACTTATTTTATTTGCTTAGAATAATTGGGTTTATGCCTATGTAAGGGCATTTTGGGAAAGTTATTATTTTATTGAGCTAGGGTTAGGGTTACTGTAGCCGTGTTACTGTAGCACATACTGTAGCCGTGGCATTGTTCACTCAAGGGTATTTTTGGAAGATGGGGTTTTATTTTATCTAGGGTTTTAATTAGGTTTTGGTTTAAATATTCTTTGTAGCCTCATTTTCAGAAGTTTTATGAAGTTTATGAAATCTGATGAATTTATTCATTGTGAGTTGAGTTTTACTGCTCTTGTTCTTAATTGAACTTTTGAACTTATCAAAGGTAAATCACAACCTTTGTGGCGTTCCTCCTTTGCAATCTGGGTTCTTGAGACGGGTCTAGATTTTAATACAATCTAGGTTCTTGAAACGAGTTCTCATCGGGTCTATGTTCTCCATCCATTGACTTGATTTTGGCTTTCTTGGGGAGTTTTCAAATTGATTGTGGGTTCAAGGGATTTCATTCCCGCGGGTTCATATCATTTGGTATTCAGAGCAAGGTTTCCAATCAGGTCTGATTCTATCTTTTAATTTTAGCATCCTTTAATTTAATTCTGGGGCTTCATTGTTCTAGGGTTGCCTAAAAAAAACAAAAAAACAAAAAGTTGGCTGCCAAAATTCTTAGGATTTTGGGTTTGTCTGAAATTTGCATCACCTAGGGTTTCAAAATTCTAGGGTTTCCCTGCATCTCTAAGTTTATCTGTTGCTTGGAGTGTCGTTCCATTGATTATCTTATTCTTCATTGTCCATACTTGTGTGTTTGAATTCAATTGTTTGGTTTTTACAACTGAGTATTGCTATTTGTGGTTGAATTAGAGAAAAGAAAAAGAAAGGAAAAGAAAAGAAAAGAAAAGAAAACAAAACAAAAAGAAGAAGAAGAAGAAGAAGAAACGAGAAGGTAGGATATTCAAAGTTGCTATATAGTTACAACAAAGAGAAATAAAGTATTTGTTGATTGAGTTATTATCATATAGGAGCTGAATACAACTTGCTAGTTGGTGTCTTGTTTTATAGTTACTCTTTCCCTCGTATAAATTCCTTGAGTCTCATGTCTTTTTATTAATTTCTTGTTTCTTGGATCTATATTAGTGGTTGGAATAATACCCTTGGTTGTATTGTCTTGATTTAGTTCAACTAGTTCTTAAAGAACTTGAGCAAGAAAACTTTTGAGGTAAAAGGCAAGAGAGTGTGAAACTATTATCTGGAAAAAGCCAATTAAGAGTGAAACACGAGTGGAGTGCCATTATTCGAGTGTAAACACGTAAGGGAGTGTGTGAGGTTTTCCACTAACATTCTTTTTGTGCAGAACATTATGATGTCTCATATAAGTGACTCATCACCAAAGGGGATGGTACATAACTCATCCTTTCTCTTGCAAGCCATGCAACAACAGTTTGAGAAGTTAAACTTGGTGTTGGGTGAAGTGAGGGATAGGATGGATCATTAAGATGCAGTAATTAGAAATCTTCATGGCAGGAGAGATAGGAGGCATCCTGAGTTTAGTGTTGAAAATGGGTATGAGAATGAAGATTATGGTGATTCTCTTGTTACCAGCTATGCACTCAATACAAAAGTTAAGATGGATGATATAGAGCAGCAGAGTGAGAACATTTTTCATACTAGATGCCACATCAACAACAAGGTATGTAGTATGATCGTTGATTTGAGGAGTTGTATTAATTTGGCTAGCACTAATTTAGTTGAGAAATTGAATTTACCTATCCTGAAACACCCTAGGCCATACATGTTGCAGTGGTTGAGTGATTGTGGGGAGGTTATGGTAAATAAGCAAGTGCTAGTTTTTTTTTCAATTGGAAATTACGATGATATGGTCCTTTGTGATGTAGTGCCTATGCATGCTGGCCATATTTTTTGTTGGGGAAGCCGTGGCAGTTTGATAGGAAGGTGATTCAGGATGGGTTAAGGAACATGTACAGTTTTGAAAATGATGGAAAAAAATCAAACTTGCTCCTTTAACTCCAACACATGTCCATGGGGACCAATTGAAATTGAAAAGCGAGGTTTCTCAAAAAAGAAAGAGTGAAAATGACAGTGATTAAAAAAGAAAAAGTGAAAAGGAGATTGAGCAAGCAAGCAAGAGTGAAAATGAGAATGAGCTGAAAAGTAAGAGTGACGGTGAGAGTGAAAGTGATATTGAGCTGAAAAGCAAGAGTGAAGAGATTGAGAAGAAAAGAAATAGTGAGACCGAAATGGAGAAAGAGAGAAATGACGAGGGTGAGAATAAGACCTCAAGCACAAGAGAGATTGAGTTGAAAAATAATTGTGAGGTCGAGAGTACAAAAAAAGATGAAGAAAAAGAGAGTGATAGAAAAAAAAAAAAAGAGTGAAAAGAAAAAAGAGTGTGAAAGGGAAAAAAAGAGTGAAAAATAAAAAGAGAGTGGGAAGAAAAGAGAGTGTGAAGAAAGTGAGAGAAAAACAAAGAGAAAAGTGAGTTTTTATGCTAAGGCAAGTCTTAATCCTAACGAACTTGACGTATGTTTGCCTTGTATTGTTGTCTCTTTGTTGCAGGGATATGAGGTCGTGTTTCCAAGTGGTGTGTTTAGTGGATTACCACCTATTAGGGAGATAGAGCACTACATGGATTTTGTGCTAGGTGCGACAATCCCTACCCAACCTTTCTTTGAAGAACATGAGTCCTTGACACACTTGAATGGACAAGGTAAGTTGTTAACTATAATGCGTGCTAAGCGGGATGATTGTATTGAGACTTTTCCTCATGTATTCAAATACACGCAAGGTATGGAAACTTTTGTGGTTGATGCTTTAGCAAGAAGGTATGTATTTATCTTCATTTTAGATGCAAAATTGTTGAAACTTGAATATGATAAGGAATTGCATGCTAATGATTATGACTTTGCTAGTGTGTATGGAACATGTGAGAAAGTATCGTTTGGTAAGTTCTATAAACTAGATTGGTACTTGTATAGAAAGAATAGATTTTGTATACCTACTAGTTTTATGCGTAACTTGCTTGTGTGTGATGGACATGGTGGTTTGTTGGGTAACCATGGTGTAAGGAAGACTTTTGTTGTGTTGCATGAACGTTTGTGGGAATATCATTTGCCTTCCAATGACGTGTTGCATGAACGTTTGTGGAAGTATCAATTGTCATTCATTGAAGTGTTACATGAACGTTTGTGGAAGTATAATTTGTCATTCATTGATGTATTGCACGAACGCTTGTGGGAGTATCATTTGCCATACATTGACGTGTTGCACGATCGTTTGCGGGAGTATCATTTGTATTTCATTGAGTTTGCATATAATTGGAGTGGTCATTCTGGTGAAAATAAGATTTCAGACATGTTGCATGAACGTTTAGGGGAGTATCATTTGTCATTCATTGACTTGTTGCATGAACGTTTATGGGAGTATCATTTGTCATTCATTGAGTTTGCATATTGGAGTGGTCATTTTGGTTCGAGGAAGACTTTAGATGTGCTTCATGAACATTTGTGGGAGTATTGTTTGCCATTCATTGAGTTTACAAATGATTGGAGTGTTCATGCCACTACTAAATTTTCACCAATTGAAACTGTTTATAGACTTAATCAATTTCCTCCTTTAGATTTAAAGTTTTCACCAGATGATGATAAGGGTAGCTTGGATGGACTATTCCAAATTCTTGAACAAATTAATGAAAATGCATATCTAATGGATCTTCAATGTAACTATCATGTTTCTACTATTTTCAATGTTACTAACCACTTTCCCTTTGAACCAGGTGGAGATTCGAGGTCGAATCCTTTTGAGTTGAGGGGGAATGATGGGAACCAAGATGGGCCTAGTCTTAAAGATCATTTGCAACTTCCAGATGGACCAAGAAGATCAAGGAGACAATGCAAGGATTGATGCAATCCACTTGGGACAAGTTTAGCAAGAGCCCAACATTCAAGATGGGGCTTGAAGGATGAAGATCCAGTTTTAATTCATTTGATTAGCTACGGAAGAGGGCAACGACAAGACTTAAAGGCTTTGAGCTTTTGAAGGGTTTCAACTTATTTAATTCATTTAAAGAACTTATGTTATTAGTTTAGAATAATTGAGTTTATTATGGGAAGCACTTAAGGGGGCCTATGCAAGGGCATGTTGGGAAAGTTATTATTTTATTGAACTAGGGTTAGGGTTACTGTAGCTGAGCTACTGTAGCCGCGATACTGTTCATCCAGGGGCACTTTTGGAAGATGGGGGTTTATTTTAAGCTAGGGTTTCATTAGGTTTTTCTTTAAATACTCTATGTAGCCTCATTCTAATCAGATTATGAATTTTATGAAATTTGATAAATTTATTCATTGTGAGTTGAGTTTTACTCCTCTTGTTCTGGATTGAACTTTTGAACTTATCAAAGGTAAATCACAACCTTTGTGGCGTTCCTCCTTTATAATCTGGGTTCTTGAGACGGGTTCTTCAACGGGTCTAGATTTTAATATAATCTAGATTCTTGAAACGAGTTCTCATCGGGTCTAGGTTCTCCATTCATTGACTTGATTTTGGCTTTCTTGGGGAGTTTTCAAATTGATTGTGGGTTCAAGGGAATCTCGTTCCCGCGGGTTCATATCACCCTTCAAGAGCTCAAAGCCTTTAAGTCTTGTCGTTGCCCTCTTCCGTAGCTAATCAAATGAATTAAAACTGGATCTTCATCTTTCAAGCCCCATCTTGAATGTTGGGCTCTTGCTAAACTTGTCCCAAGTGGATTGCATCAATCCTTGCATTGTCTCATTGATCATCTTGATCCATCTGGAAGTTGCAAATGATCTTTAAGACTAGGCCCATCTTGGTTCCCATCAATACTCCCACAAACGTTCATGCAACACATCAATGAATAACAATTGATACTTCTACAAACGTTCATGCAACACGTCATTGAAAGGCAAATGGTATTCTCACAAACCAGCATGTCCATCACACACATGCAACTTACGCATAAAACTAGTAGGTACACAAAATCGATTCTTTCTAAACAAGTACCAATCTAGTTTATAGAACTTACCAAACGATGCTTTCTCACATGTTCCATACACACTAGCAAAGTCATCATCATTAGCATGCAATTTCTTATCAGATTCAAGTTTCAACAATTTTGCATCTAAAATGAAGATAAGTACATATCTTCTTGCTAAAGCATCAACCATAAACAATACTCCTAGGTACACCATGGAGTCGCACTATCTCCCGGAAAAACAAGTCAGCTATATTTGTGGCATCATCTGTTTTATGGCATGGAATGAAATGTGCCATCTTACTAAATCTATCCACAACCACAAAAATAGAATCTCTACCCCTTTTGGTCTTAGGCAGCCCCAAGACGAAGTCCATAGATATGTCTACTCATGGCTCACTAGGAACGAGTAAGGGTGTATACAACCCATGTGGTAAAACCTTAGATTTGGCCTTTCTACATGTAATGCACCTTCCACAATACGGTTAACATCTCTCTTCATCTTAGGCCAAAAGAAATGTTCATGCAAAATGTCTAAAGTTTTCTTGACACCAAAGTGTCCCATTAATCCCCCACCATGTGCCTCACGCACTAATAACTCACGCATAGAACAATTTGGCAGACAAAGTTTGCTTTCTTTAAACAAATAACCATCATGCTTGTAAAACTTACCAAATGCCGCCTTATCACATGCCACATACACATTTGAAAAATCAGCGTCATCGGCATACATGTCTTTCACATATTCAAAACCAACCATTTTAGCACTCATAGAAGTAAGAAGTACATACCTCCGGGATAGAGCATCTGCAACAATGTTCTCCTTACCTTGCTTGTAACGGATGACATAGGGAAAAGTCTCAATGTATTCCATCCTTCTAGCATGCCTTTTATTCAACTTACCTTGACCCTTGAGATGCTTCAATGATTCATGATCGGTGTGGATCACAAATTCCCTTGGCCATAGGTAGTGCTGTCAAGTCTCTAATGCACGAATAAGAGCATAAAGCTCTTTGTCATAAGTAGGGTACTTCAGGGATGCCGCACTTAACTTTTCACTGAAGAAGGCTATGGGCTGCCTATCTTGCATCAAAACGGCTCCAATTCCTATGCCTGAGGCATCACATTCAATCTCAAAAGCTTTGTTAAAATCAGGTAATGCTAACACAGGTGCAGAGCAGAACCTTTCTTTAATAGTGGCAAAAGCATTCTCTTGATTAGCCCCCCAATGAAACCCAACATTCTTTTTAATTACCTCAGTGAGTGGTGCAGCAATGGTACTGAAGTCTTTAACAAAACGCCGATAAAAACTAGCTAAGCCATGAAAGCTTCTTACCTCAGTGATGCTTTTTGGCGTTGGCCACTCCTTGATTGCCTTGACTTTCTCTTCATCCACCTCAATACCCTTTGTACTAACAATATAACCAAGAAAAACAACTTTTTCCATGCAAAAGGCACATTTCTTAAAATTAGCATACAACTTTTCACATCTCAACACATCAAACACATATCTCAAATGCTCAATATGTTCATTTAAGTTCTTGCTGTACACTAAGATATTATCAAAGTATACAACCACAAACTTGCCTATGAATGCACGTAGGACATGGTTCATTAATCTCATGAAAGTACTGGGCGCATTTGTAAGTCCAAATGGCATAACCAACCATTCATAAAGCCCATACTTAGTCTTAAAAGCAGTTTTCCATTAATCACCCTCTTTCATTCTAATTTGATGGTACCCACATTTAAGATCAATTTTACTGAAAATACATGAGCCATGCAATTCATCAAGCATATCATCCAATCTAGGAATGGGATGACGATACTTTACCGTGATATTGTTGACCGCCCTGCAATCAATGCACATCCTCCACGTCCCATCCTTCTTTAGCACTAGTAGCACTGGTACTGCACAAGGGCTCACGCTCTCCCTCACGTACGCCTTGCTCATCAAATCCTCAACTTGCCTCTGAAGCTCCTTTGTCTCCTCTGGATTACTCCTATAAGTTGGTCGGTTTGGAATAGTAGCCCCGGGCACAAAATCAATCTGGTGCTCAATGCCTCTAATGGGTGGCAACTCATTTGGCATCTCCTCCGGGAATACATCCTCAAACTCCTGCAACAAAGAAACAGCCAAACTAGGAAGAGACTGGTTAGTTTCATCAAGAGTAAGTGATATGAACCCGCGGGAACGAGATTCCCTTGAACCCACAGTCAATTTGAAAACTCCCCAAGAAAGCCAAAATCAAGTCAATGGATGGAGAACCTAGACCCGATGAGAACTCGTTTCAAGAACCTAGATTATATTAAAATCTAGACCCGTTGAAAAACCCGTCTCAAGAACCCAGATTACAAAGGAGGAACGCCACAAAGGTTGTGATTTACCTTTGATAAGTTCAAAAGTTCAATTAAGAACAAGAGGAGATAAACTCAACTCACAATGAATAAATTCATCAAATTTCATAAACTTCATAATCTGATTAGAATGAGGCTACATAGAGTATTTAAAGAAAAACCTAATGAAACCCTAGCTTAAAATAAACCCCCATCTTCCAAAAGTGCCCCTGGATGAACAGTATCGCGGCTACAGTGCCGCGCTACAGTAACTCTCGGCTACAGTAACCCTAACCCTAGTTCAATAAAATAATAACTTTCCCAACATGCCCTTGCATAGGCCCCCTTAAGTGCTTCCCATAATAAACTCAATTATTCTAAACTAATAACATAAGTTCTTTAAATGAATTAAATAAGTTAAAACCTTTCAAGAGCTCAAAGCTTTTAAGTCTTGTCGTTGCCCTCTTCCGTAGCTAATCAAATGAATTAAAACTGGATCTTCATCCTTCAAGCCCCATTTTGAATGTTGGGCTCTTGCTAAACTTGTCCCAAGTGGATTGCATCAATCCTTACATTGTCTCCTTGATCTTCTTGGTCCATCTGGAAGTTGCAAATGATCTTTAAAACTAGGCCCATCTTGTTTCCCATCATTCCCCCTCTCCTCAAAAGGATTCGACCTCGAATCTCCACCTGGATCAAAGGGAAAGTGGTTAGTAACATTGAAAATAGTAGAAACAGGATACTTACCTGGAAGATCCATTAGATATGCATTTTCATTAATTTGTTCAAGAATTTGGAATAGTCCATCCAAGCTACCCATATCATCAACTGATGAAGACTTTAAATCTAAAGGAGGAAATTGATTAAGTCTATAAACAATTTCAATTGATGAAAATTTAGTGGTGGCATGAACACTCCAATCATATGTACACTCAATGAATGGCAAACAATACTCCCACAAATGTTCATCAAGCACATCTAAAGTCTTCCTCGAACCAAAATGACCACTCCAATATGCAAACTCAATGAATGGCAAATGATACTCCCACAAACGTTCATGCAACATGTCAATGAATGGCAAATGATACTCCCATAAACGTTCATGCAACATGTCTGAAATCTTTTTTTTACCAGAATGACCACTCCAATTATATGCAAACTCAATGAAATACAAATGATACTCCCGCAAACGTTCATACAACACATCAATGTATGGCAAATGATACTCCCACAAACGTTCGTGCAATACATGAATGAATGACAAATGATACTTCCACAAACGTTCGTGTAACAC
Source organism: Juglans mandshurica (assembly GCA_022457165.1). Taxonomy (NCBI): domain Eukaryota; kingdom Viridiplantae; phylum Streptophyta; class Magnoliopsida; order Fagales; family Juglandaceae; genus Juglans; species Juglans mandshurica. The sequence continues at coordinate 19,719,499 of CM039619.1, read as the reverse complement.
GTCCTTGAATGGCAAATGATATTCCCACAAACATTCATGCAACACAACAAAAGTCTTCCTTACACCAAGGTTACCCAACAAACCACCATGTTCATCACACACAAGCAACTTAAGCATAAAACTAGTAGGCACACAAAATCTATTCTTTCTAAACAAGTACCAATCTAGTTTGTAGAACTTACCAAAAGATGCTTTCTCACATGTTCCATACATACTAGCAAAGTCATCATCATTAGCATGCAACTCCTTATCATATTCAAGTCTCAACAATTTTGCATCTAAAATGAAGACAATGACATACCTTCTTGCTAAAGCATCAACCACAAAATTTATCATGCCTTGTGTGTATTTGAATACATGAGGAAAAGTCTCAATACAATCCTCCCGCTTAGCATGCATTCTAGTCAACAACTTACCTTGTCCCTTTAAGTGTGTCATTGACTCATGTTTTTCCAAGAAAGGTCGGTTAGGAATTGTCGCACCTAACACAAAATCAATGTAGTGCTCTATTTCTCTAATAGGTGGCAATCCACTAAACACACCGCTAGGAATCATGACCTTATATGCCTGCAACAAAGAAACAACAACACAAGACAAATAGTCATTAAATTCATTAGTATAAAAGCTTGCTTTAGCATAAAAACTCACTTTTGTCTTTTTATTTCTCTCTACAATCTCTCTTTCTTTTTCCTCTTGTGGCTCCACTCTTTTTTCTTGACTCTCAACCACCTCTCTATTTTCTTTTTTTCTCTCTCTTTCTTTTGATGTTTCGGCTTCATTCTCTTTTTTCCTCTCACTCTCTTTGTTCTTTTCACTCTCTGTTTTTCTTTCAGTCTCCTCTTTTTTTGAACTTTCGGCCTCACAATTGTTTTTCAACTCATTCTCTATTTTTCTTGAGATTTCAACCTCACCCAAATCTTTTCCCTTTGGTGGTTCGGTCTTCCCCTTTGCTACAGCTTGATCATTTTTGTCCCACTTTGGTTTCCAATGAGTACTTGAAACCGAAGTATACCTTGATGTAGTACCCCTTCCTTTTAGCCGTCTCTCCACCTTCATAGCCATGTGTACCATATCTTCTACCTCCTTATAATGTTGCAACTCAACTACATTGGCTATCTCCCTATTCAACCCACTCAAAAATCTTGTCATCGTGGCCTCCCGATCCTCCACTACATTGGCCCGAATCATAGCCACCTTCATCTCCTTATGGTAATCCTCTACACTCCTAGACCCCTGTATAAGATTTTGTAGTTTTTGGTAGAGGTCTCTATAGTAGTGCTAGGTACAAATCTCCGCCTTATGATAGCTTTCAACTCACTCCATGTTTCTACAGGCCTCTCAAGATTCTTCCTCCTATTGGATACTAATTGATCCCACCAAATAATCGCATAATCAGTGAACTCAATTACAGCCAACTTCACCTTCTTCTCCTCAGAATAATTATGACAATCAAACACCAACTCTATTCTTTTCTCCCACTCTAAATAAACTTCAGGGTCAGTTCTACCTTGGAATGATGGTATTTTAATTTTGATGCTCCCAATGTTCCTATCTACTCTATCTCGACCCCCTGAGTTTGCCCTAAGGCCTCCTCCATGCCTTCTATCTCTCTCACCTTGTAAATTTCTAATCACTGCTTCTTGATTATCCATACTTTCCCTCACTTCACCTAACACCAAGTTCAATCGCTCAAACTGTTGTTGCATGGCTTGCAACACAAAGGATGAGTTATCTGCCATCCCCTTTGGTGAAAAGTCACTTCTATGAGACATCATAATATGCTGCATAAAAACAATGTTAGTGGAAAACCTTACACACTCCCTTACGTGTTTACACTCGAATAATGGCACTCCACTCGTGTTTCACTCTTAATTGGCTTTTTCTCGATAATAGTCTCACACTCTCTTGCCTTTTACCTCAAGAGTTTTCTCACTCAAGTTCTTTCAGAACTAGTTGAACTAAATCAAGATAATACAACCTTGTATTATTCCAACCAGTAGTATAGATGAAAGAAACAAGGAATGAATAAAATGACACGAGACTCAAGGAATTTATACGAGGGAAAGAGTAATTATAAAACAAGACACCAACTAGCAAGTTGTATTCAGCTCCTATGATGATAATTACTCAATCAACAAATACTTTATTTCTCTTTGTTGTAACTATGTAGCAACTTTGAATATCCTACCTTCTCTTTTCTTCTTCTGTTTTTTTTTTTTTTTTTTTCAAATTTTCTTTTCTTTTCTTTTCCTTTCCTTTCTTTTCTCTAATTCAATCACAAATAGCAATATTCAATCGTGAAAATCAAGCAATTGAATTCAAGTACGACAATGATGTAGAAGAGAATCAATGGAACAACACTCCAAGCAACAGATAAACTTAGAGATGCAGGAAACCCTTGAATTTTGAAACCCTAGGTGATGCAAATTTCAGCCAAACCCAAAACCCTAACAATTTCGGCAGCCTACTTTTTGTTTCTATTTTTTTTTTTGGAAACCCCAGAACAATGAAGCCCTAGAATTAATTTAAGGATGCAATAATTAAAAGATAGAATCAGACCTGATTGGAAACCTTGCTCTGAATACCAAATGATATGAACCCGCGGGAACGAGATTCCTTTGAACCCACAGTCAATTTGAAAACTCCCCAAGAAAGCCAAAATCAAGTCAATGGATGGAGAACCTAGACCCGATGAGAACTCGTTTCAAGAACCTAGATTATATTAAAATCTAGACCCGTTGAAAAACCCGTCTCAAGAACCCAGATTACAAAGGAGGAACGCCACAAAGGTTGTGATTTACCTTTGATAAGTTCAAAAGTTCAATTAAGAACAAGAGGAGATAAACTCAACTCACAATGAATAAATTCATCAAATTTCATAATCTGATTAGAATGAGGCTACATAGAGTATTTAAAGAAAAACCTAATGAAACCCTAGCTTAAAATAAACCCCCATCTTCCAAAAGTGCCCCTGGATGAACAGTATCGCGGCTACAGTGCCGCGCTACAGTAACTCTCGGCTACAGTAACCCTAACCCTAGTTCAATAAAATAATAACTTTCCCAACATGCCCTTGCATAGGCCCCCTTAAGTGCTTCCCATAATAAACTCAATTATTCTAAACTAATAACATAAGTTCTTTAAATGAATTAAATAAGTTAAAACCCTTCAAGAGCTCAAAGCTTTTAAGTCTTGTCGTTGCCCTCTTCCGTAGCTAATCAAATGAATTAAAACTGGATCTTCATCCTTCAAGCCCCATTTTGAATGTTGGGCTCTTGCTAAACTTGTCCCAAGTGGATTGCATCAATCCTTACATTGTCTCCTTGATCTTCTTGGTTCATCTGGAAGTTGCAAATGATCTTTAAGACTAGGCCCATCTTGTTTCCCATCAGTAAGATAAGACTCTTTGTAGACAAGAAAAATCATAGGGTGATCGGCGAAGAAAGCCATCTTAACCTCACTCCCTCTTGCATAGAAACTCACTTTTGCCTTTCATTTTCTCTCTAGAAGACTCTTTCTTTTTTCTCTCGTGGCTCAACTCTTTTTTCTTTACTCTCAGCCACCTCTCTACTTTCTTTTTCGCTCTTTCTTTTATGCTCATTTTCACTCTCACTCTTTCTTTTTTGCTCAATCTCTTTTTCACTCTTCCTTTTTTTATCACTCTCATTTACATTTTCTCTTCTGATCACTCTCATTTTCTGATGGGAACCAAGATGGGCCTAGTCTTAAAGATCATTTGCAACTTCCAAATGAGCTAAGAAGATCAAGGAGACAATGCAAGGATTGATGCAATCCAGCAAGAGCCCAACATTCAAGATGGGGCTTGAAGGATGAAGATCCAGTTTTAATTCATTTGATTAACTACGGAAGAGGGCAACGACAAGACTTAAAGGTTTTAAGCTCTTGAAGGGTTTCAACTTATTTAATTCATTTAAAGAACTTATGTTATTAGTTTAGAATAATTGAGTTTATTATGGGAAGCACTTAAGGGGGCCTATGCAAGGGCATGTTGGGAAAGTTATTATTTTATTGAACTAGGGTTAGGGTTACTGTAGCCGAGTTACTGTAGCGTGGCACTGTAGCCGCGCCACTGTTCATCCAGGGGCACTTTTGGAAGATGGGGGTTTATTTTAGCTAGGGTTTCATTAGGTTTTGCTTTAAATACTCTATGTAGCCTCATTCTAATCAATTTATGAAGTTTATGAAATTTGATGAATTTATTCATTGTGAGTTGAGTTTTACTCCTCTTGTTCTTAATTGAACTTTTGAACTTATCAAAGGTAAATCACAACATTTGTGGCGTTCCTCCTTTGTAATCTGAGTTCTTGAGACGTGTTATTCAACGGGTCTAGATTTTAATATAATCTAGGTTCTTGAAACGAGTTCTCATCGGGTCTAGGTTCTCCATCCATTGACTTGATTTTGGCTTTCTTGGGGAGTTTTATCCACCCTGACCTATCCACAATCATTCAACCACTGCAATTTGTATGGTCTAGAGTGTTTTAAGGTTGGTAAATTCAATTTCTCAACCTAAGTAGTGCTAGCCACATTAGTACAACTCCCGCCATCAATGATCATACTACATACCTTATTGTTGACATGGCATCTAGTATGGAAAATGTTCTCTCTCTGTTGCTCTGCATTATCCACCTTAATGTGTACATTAAGAGCACGCCTGGCAACAAGAGACTCACCTGTCACAGGGTATACCACTCCATTATCATCACTAGCATCATCCAACTCGGGCACCTCATCACTATCATCCTCACTCTCAGTCATCACCTCCCCATTGTCTCGCATAATCATCACCCTCCTATTTGGACATTGAGAAGCAATGTGACCTGAACCCAAACACTTAAAACATTTGATATCTCTATTCCGTGAAGGTTGGGATTCTACCTAGGGTTTGTTGCTAGTTCCCTCATCTTTTCCCTTAGGTGGTTCGATCTTTCTCTTTGCTTCAGCTGGATCATTCCTATCCCATTTTGATTTCCAAGTAGTGCTAGAAACCGAAATGTACCTTGCTATCCCTTTTCTCTTTAATTGCCTCTCCACCTTCATAGCCATGTGTACCATGTCCTCTATCTCCACATAATGCTGCAATTCAATTACATTGGCTATGTCCCTATTCAACCCACTCAAAAATCTAGCCATGGTGGCCTATCGATCCTCCTCTACATTAGCCCGAATCATCGCCACCTCCATCTCCTTATGGTAATCCTCCACACTCCTAGACCCCTGTGTAAGATTTTGTAATTTCTGGTAAAGGTCTCTATAGTAATGGCTTGGAACAAATCTCCGCCTCATGAGAGCTTTCAACTCTCCCCATGTCTCTAAAGGCCTCTCATAATTCCTCCTCTTATTGGTCACTAATTGATCCCACCAAATAATAGCATAATCAGTGAACTCAATTACTGCCAACTATACTTTCTTCTCCTCAGAGTAATTATGGCAATCAAACACCAACTCTAATTTTTTTTCCCACTCTAGATAAACCTCAGGATCAGTTCTACCTTGGAAAGATGGTATTTTCATTTTGATGCTATCAAGGTCTCTATCTACACCATCCCGACCCCTTAGATTCCCCTCAAGTCCTCTTTCATGCCTAACTCCTCTATTTCTACCCGACCCAACGTCAGATGCTAAATCTTCCTCTTCCTCTCCATCTCCTTCTTTCTCATACTGATTTTCAACTCTATGCTCACGTCGCCTCCTATCCCTCCTACCTTGTAGATTTCTAATCGCTGCTTCTTAATGATCCATCCTATCCCTCACTTCACCCAACACCAAGTTCAACCGCTCAAACTGTTGTTGCATGGCTTACAACACAAAGGATGAGTTATATGCTCTCCACCTTGGTGATGCGCTACTCCGATGAGACATTATCAGGTGCTACACAAAAGAATGTTAGTGGCAAAAAAGTAAACCTCACACACTCTCCCTTACGTGTTTACACTCGAATAATGACACTCCACTCGTGTTTCATTCTTAATTGGCTTTTTTTTTCGATAATAGTCTCACACTCTCTTGCCTTTTACCTCAAGAGTTTTCCCACTCAAGTTCTTTAAAGCTAATTGACTCAATCAAGACAAAACAACCTTATTTTATCCCAACTAGTAATTAGGTCCAAGAAACAAGAACAAGAGAAACACAGAAGCAATGAAAGAAAAAAAATGGCACGTCACTCAAGGAAATTATATGAATGAAACAGTAACTACAAGACAAGATACCAACTAGAATCACCCCCATTTTTATGATAAGACTGAAGACAAGATACCAACTAGAATCACCCCGCTTCTTTTTTTTACTTTTTTTTTTTTTTCTTTTCTTTTCCTTTCACCAACTGATTTGATCACAATCAAGAATAGGCAGTTGAGAAAACCCTAACAATAACTCAAAAACCCTAGGGCAAGTAATATACGACAGCCCTTAGAACAAGAGATTTCAGCCAACACAAACCCTAGAACAATGAATTTCAGCAATCCTAACAATAGTGAAGAAATCTGTTAGCCACCACTATTTTTTTTTTTTTTTTTGTAATCAATCCTAGAAAAATGAAGCCCTAGAATTAAATATGCAAGAAATAAAAGATAGAATCAGACCTGATTGGAAACCTTGCTCTGATACCAAATTATATGAACCCGTGGGAATGAATTCCCTTGAACCCACAATCAATTTGAAAACTCCCCAAGAAAGCCAAAAAATCAAGTCAAGGATGGAGAATCTAGACCCAATGAGAACCCGTTTCAAGAACCTAGATTATATTAAAATCTAGACCCGTTGAAGAACCCAGATTACAAAGGAGGAACGCCACAAAGGTTGTGATTTACCTTTGATAAGTTCAAGAGTTCAATCAAGAACAAGAGGAGAAAACTCAACTCACAAATAAAATTCAAGATTGTCTAATCTGTCAAATGAGGCTACAAAGAGTTTTTAAACCCAAACCTAATCAAAACCCTAGCCAAAATAAAGCCCCTTTTACCCAAAATTACCCATGATGAACAGTGCCAGCTATAGTACGCGTGGCTACAGTAACCCCTACAATAAATTGATGAAACCCTAATTCTTAAAAAGTAACTTTCCAAATAAGCTATTGGCAAAAATACAAGGCCTTCCCAAAAACATAGTTCATAAGAAATAAGACATGTGAGCCATGCATTTTCAAGCCCACTTATTCTAAACTAATAAAATAAATCATTTAACCAAACTGGAAGCCTCCAATAACAATAGGCCATATCTCTAAGTCTTGTCTTCCACAGCTTGAATCAAGTGGATCAAAACTGGTTCTTCTTCTTTCAGACCCATCTTGAGTGTTGGGCTCTTGCTGGCTTCATCCCAAGTGGATTGCACCAATCCTTGCATTGATTCCTTGATCTTCTTGGTCCTTGATTTTGTAATTGGCCCATCTGGAACTTGCAAATGATCTTTATGTGTAGGCCCACCTTGGTTCCTATCACTCACTTTTCAATTTCAATTGGTCCCCATGGACATGTGTTGGAGTTAAAGGAGCAAGTTTGATTGTTTTTCCATCATTTTCAAAACTGTACATGTTCCTTAACCCATCATGGATCACATTCCTACCATATACTCCTATTGCTTCCCTAACAAAATATGACCAGCATGCATAGGCACAACATCACAAAGGACCTTATCCTGATATTTCCCAATTGAAAAAGAAATTAGCACTTGCTTATTTACCCTAACCTCTCCACAATCACTCAACCACTGCAACATGTATGGTCTAGGGTGTTTCAAGGTACGTAAATTCAATTTCTCAACTAAAGTAGTGCTAGCCAAATTAATACAACTCCTCAAATCAATGACCATACTACATACCTTGTTGTTGATGTGGCATCTAGTATGAAAGACGTTCTCACTCTGCTGCTCTGTATCATTCATCTTAATTTGTGTATTGAGTGCACGGCTAGCAACAAGAGACTCACCATACTCTTCTTTCTCATACCCATTCTCAATACTAGGCTCATGTCGCCTCCTACCTCTCTCACCTTGCAGATTTCTAATCACTTCTTCTTGATTATCCATCCTATCCCTCATTTCACCCAACACCAAGTTCAACCGCTCAAACTGTTGTTGCATGGCTTGCAACACAAAAGATGAGTTATCTGCTACACCGTTTGGTGATGAGTCACTTCTATGAGACATCATAATATGCTGCACAAAAAGAATGTTAGTGAAAAACCTCACACACTCCCTTACGTGTTTACACTCAAATAATGGCACTCCACTCGTGTTTCACTCTTAATGGCTTTTCTCGATAATAGTCTCACACCCTCTTACCTTTTACCTCAATAATTTTTCCGCTCAAGTTCTTTAAGAACTAGTTGAACTAAATCAAGACAATACAACCTTGTATTATTCCAACCAGTAATATAGATCAAAGAACAAGGAATGAATAAAATGACACGAGACTCAAAGAATTTATACGAGGGAAAGAGTAATTATAAAACAAGATACCAACTAGAAAGATGTAATCAGCTCCTATGATGATAAAAGCTCAATCAACAAATACTTTCTTTCTCTTTGTTGAAACTATGTAGCAACTTTGAATATGCTACCTTCTCTTTTCTTCTTCTTCTTCTTCTTCCTCTTCTTCTTCTTTTTTTTTTTTTTTCGAATTTTCTTTTCTTTTCTTTTCTTTTCTCTAATTCAATCACAAATAGCAATATTCAATTGTGAAAATCAAGCAATTGAATTCAAGCACGACAATGAAGTAGAAGAGAATCAATGGAACAGCACTCCTAGAATTTTGAAACCCTAGGTGATGCAAATTTCAGCCAAACCCAAAATCTTAAGAATTTCGGCAGCCTACTTTTTGTTTTTATTTTTTTTTGGCAACCCTAGAACAATGAAGCCCTAGAATTAAATTAAATGATGCTAAAATTAAAAGATAGAATCAGACCTGATTGGAAACCTTGCTCTGAATATCAAATGATATGAACCCGCGAGAATGAAATCCCTTGAACCCACAATCAATTTGAAAACTCCCTAAGAAAGCCAAAAATCAAGTCAAGGATGGAGAACCTAGACCCGATGAGAACTCGTTTCAAGAACCTAGATTATATTAAAATCTAGACCCGTTGAAGAACCCGTCTCAAGAACCCAGATTATAAAGGAGGAACGCCACAAAGGTTGTGATTTACCTTTGATAAGTTCAAAAGTTCAATCAAGAACAAGAGGAGTAAAACTCAACTCACAATGAATAAATTAATCAAATTTCATAAACTTCATAAACTTCTGAAATGAGGCTACAAAGAGTATTTAAACCAAAACCTAATTAAAACCCTTGATAAAATAAAACCTCATCTTCCCAAAATACCCCTGAGTGAACTGTATGGTGCTACAGTAACCCTAACCCTAGTTCAATAAAATAATAACTTTCCCAACATGCCCTTACATAGGTATAAACCCAATTATTCTAAGCAAATAAAATAGGTCCTTGAAATTAATTAAATAAGTTGAAAGCCTTCAAGTGTCCAAAGCCTATAAGTCAAGTTGTTGCCCTTTCCATAGCTTATGAAATGAATCAAAGCATAATCTTCATCGTTTATACCCTTGAACTTGTATTTGGCCCATCTGAAACTTGCAACATATCTTTAAGACTAGGCCCACCTAGGTTCCCATCACCTCCTCAGCAGTGCCCAGCTCCACAGCCTCATCATTCATACCTGGACGTTTAAAACATAAACCTAAAGTGAGTCGAATACTCAGTAAGCAATACACCATGCCGTTAACTTAATACTCACATAATCTTTTCTTTTGAAAATATGCATACATAAACATTTGCTAATTCTTGACAATGCTTTCATGCATAACCAATTTAAAGAATAACTACACTTTCATGCATAATTGTACTCTTCATGCATAAACTGTACTTTTATGCTTAACTGTACCTTTCATGCTTAACAGTACTTTTCATGCATAAACATTCCTAAGAAATGACTTTACTTTATGTTTTACTTTCTTAGGCCAGTACACACTATTACGCCCCGTGTGTTGGGGTTAGAGATCGTTTGGACCCGGATTCCACCTGCGGCCATAGGTTGGGAATCCCTTTCATGGGGGCAGCACTGGGTCCACTACCAGTACTACTTACCCGGCATTGCCATCTGCCCATTCTTTGGTACCCTTTCATTCATATGGCCGTTACGTACGTTCATGCTTTAATTTCATTTCTTTCATTTCTTTTTAGTTTAACATTTTCATTATCTTTCCTTAGTCCAAATGCAAATGATTTTTCTTTAAAAAGTGTTTCACGTCATGTTACATATAGGTAAGGCATAGCTATTTAGGAGAGAGCATGCATAACAGTTTCATGAATGACCTTACATATACACAATTGTAATCAATAGGGTGCTTAACAGGGGCTACCAAGAAAGGCTTGTACATAATATATATATATATTCTTTCATAAGAGAGCGTTGTGTGTAAGGGGCATGGTCATAGCTACTTACCTCGGGGCTTTATAGGTAGATTCCTTGAATCTTGAAATTACACTCCTATTCAATGAAAGGAAATAACATATTAAGATTCATTTCACTTAAGACTTTACTATCCACTATCCATATGCGCTCCCTTAAATTCCAAAAATGGAATTAAGGCATCTTCCTTACCCGTTTAACTACTTACATGGCACTAAGTCATCAACCCTTAGTATCCTCCTTCCAATAATTAAGAAAACCTCATATATTTTCTGAAAACAGTACCAATGAAAGATAAAAACACTTGGCAACTTAAAATTTCTAAATAAGCTTACTAGCTCAGGTACAAAACCCTTAATGGCTTACTTAGGCCATAACTTGAGGAAAGCATATTTGAAAATCGTAAACATTAATTCTATTAATTAACAAAGAAAGTCATGAGTTTAACAAAAGTAAAACGTGATTTGGACTCAAGAAAACATAAGAGAAGGGATTATAATATCTGCCTTGGAACACTTGGCTGTAATACTCACCAAGACAGAACACACACACGCGCACAGCTGCACCGTAAAACAGAACATACACACAGCTGGCTCCATAAAACAGAGCATAGACATACACACAGTTGGAATCTCACCAAAACAGAATGTGACCCAAGGCAAGAAAATCCTCAAGATGCTTGGTTTTAACCAGAAAAATTTAGGTTTTTCGATTACTACCAAGTAGAGCAGCCAAATGAGAAAACAAATGAGGAATGTCTCTAGAAACTACCACATAATACTCGGCTAATATAGAAATCCCAAAACCCCCAATTCGCAAGAAACTCATGGAAGAATTATAATACCTGTTTGGGTCCTTTTAGAAGCCACGGAAACACACGGCAATGAGAAGAGGAAGAGAATTCGAAATCTCAAAGCTGGAACACAACATAAAATTTCTTAAATAGAACCCTAGGTAAACCCATAGATCTAAGATTTCGAAACCAGAAATTAAAGCTAACGAAATCCACTTACGAGGTCGATTTCCTTGAGGATCTTCGATGAAAGGCTTGGGTTTACGAATAAAAGAGATTGGCTTGAAGAAATGAGAGGGATCACACGGGTTAGTGGAAACCGAGAGCTTACGCAGGAAGAAGGCTTACGGAAATTATTTCCTTTGTTTTGCTTTGGGGACCGACGTGCAATAGGAGGAAATGAGGATCAAGTGGATTGTTGAAGAAGCCGACAGTTTCACTTAGGGAAAAGTGGGTTGATTAGTCAAGGCTTATCTTACAAGCCAAAGGATGGATGGTGGGGATTCATGCATGGGAGGATATTTTCTCAGCTACCCAACCTAAGGTTGAGAAGGTTTGGGGTCACTTTTTAATTGGATAAAAATAGAGGACTTAAAGCAAATATTATAAGGTCTTAAAACAACCCACTATATAAAAATAAAGGCACACCCACCTTAAAATAAAATAATGAAAGTCTTTGTTTCACAATATTTAACTTGAAAAAAATATATTAATAGATGACATAAAGACCTACGCAGTAGGATTCAGATATTACAACTCTCTCCCCCTTAAAAATAATCTCGTCCTCGAGATTAACGTACTTTAAAGAAAAAGGGTGGGATATTTATTCTTCATGTCGTCTTCGTGCTCCCACGTCGCCTCTTGTTCCGTGTGGTGGTTCCACAGTATTTTGACCATCGGGATTGTTTTGTTGTGAAGTACTCGAACCTCCCGATCCAAAATTCGAGCCGGCGTCTCCTTGTATGAGAAATCCTTATGCACCTGGAGAGGCGCATAATCCAGCACATGGGTAGGGCCGTGCACATATTTTCGGAGCATTGAGACATGAAAAACATCATGCATAGCTGAAAAAGGTGGAGGTAGTGCAAGCCGATAAGCTGATGCTCCAATCTTTTCAAGAATCTCGAACAGGCCAATATATCTTGGGGTTAACTTGCCCTTCTTGCCGAATCTCATCATTCCCTTCATTGGAGCCACCCGTAGGAATACCTTGTCTCCTACCTCAAAGTGTGGCTCCTTTCTTCAACGATCGGCATATTTCTTCTGCCTCTCTTGAGCCAAAACAAGCCTTTTTCTGATGATAGTCACCTTTTCTTGCATATTCTGAACTAAATCAGGGCCCAGCATTCTTTTCTCACCAATCTTGTCCCAATAAAGGGGCGATCTACATTTGCGCCCATACAAAACTTTGTATGGTGCTGCATTAATGCTCTCCTGGTGACTATTATTATAGGCGAACTCAATTAATGGCAAGTATTTTATCCAGCCTTCTTTAAAATCCAAGATACAAGCCCTTAACATATCTTCAAGAATCTGAATTGTTCTCTCGAATTAGCCGTCCGTCTGAGGATGAAAGGCAGTGCTGTAAGTCAATTCTGTTCCCAGGTTCCTTTGCACACTCCATCAAAAAGCTGATGTAAACCGCAAGTCCCTATCTGATATTATCTTGGATGGAACTCCGTGCAACCTGACTATCTCTTTGACGTACAACTCCGCCAATTTATTCATCAAGTAGGTCATCTGGACTGGTACAAAATGGGCTGACTTCGATAATCTGTCGACAATCACCCACTCCGAATCTTGTCCTCCTTGGGCTTTAGGAAACCCCGTTACAAAATCCACGCTGATTTCATCCCATGGCCAAACTGGAATTGGCAACGGTTGCAATGTTCCCGAGGGCCTTTGATGCTCGGCTTTAACCTCCTAGTAGGTCAGGCATTGAGCTACAAAGTTGGCCACATCTCGTTTCATCCCACGCCACCAATAGCGTTGTCGCAGGTCTCGGTACATTTTGGTACTACCCAGATGCACTGTGTATAGGGACCTATGTACTTCCCTCAGTATTAGGTCTCGTAACTCCTTCTTGGCGGGTATGCATAATCTTCCTCTAAACCGTAGAGATCCATCCTCAGAAATCACAAAGTCGAGGGGTGCTTCCCTTCCGAGACCTCCGTCTTGTTCTTTAGATAGCCAATGTCTTCGCCTTGAGCAGCTTTGATTTGGTCCAATATCGTCGGACCAAGAACTAGGGTACCCAGTCTTGCTTGCACATCTCTCACCAACTCTACTCCCAGCTTTTCCAAATCCAGAATGATAAATTTCTGGGGAGTATACATACTCATAAGAGTGCCAAAAGAAGACTTTCGGCTGAGGGCGTCTGCGACTACGTTAGCCTTGCCTGGGTGGTAGTTGATGCTGCAGTCATAATCTTTCAATAGCTCCAACCACCTACGCTGTCTCATATTTAATTCCTTCTGAGTAAAGAAATATTTTAAGCTTTTGTGGTTCATATAAATTTCGCAACGTTCTCCATAAAGGTAGTGTCGCCATATCTTTAAGGCGAACACCACAGCAACTAATTCTAAATCATGGGTGGGGTAGTTGTGTTCATACTCCTTAAGTTGACGCGAAGTGGATGCTATAACTCTTCCATGTTGCATAAGAACACATCCTAGCCCTTTGTGTGAGGCATCACTGTATATTACAAATCCACCAACACCCGAAGGTATAGTGAGAACAGGTGCCGTCACAAGTCTCTCTTTGAGTTCCTGGAAGCTCTTCTCACATTCCGTAGTCCATATAAATTTCTCACCCTGTTTGGTCAACCTCGTTAAAGGAACTGCAATGTGAGAAAACCCCTCAACAAATCTTCGATAATACCTCGCAAGACCGAGGAAGCTTCTAATTTCTGAAACTGTCTTTGGTCTAGGCCATCCCACTATGGCCTCCACCTTTGTGGGATCTACTGAGATACCATCCTTGGTCACAGAAGGAAATCTGTTGCAGCCAAAACTCACATTTATTAAATTTGGCATACACCTTCTTCCGCAGCACTTGTAAGACAACCTCCAAGTGCTTCACATGTTCCTCCGGAGTTCATGAGTAAATGAGAACGTTGTCAATAAACACGACTACGAACTGAACGATATATTCTCTAAAGATGCGGTTCATCAAGTCCATAAAAGCTGCTGGAGCGTTAGTTAATCCAAAGGGCATCACCAGAAATTCTTAATGCCCGTATCTCGTTCTGAAAGCGGTTTTCGGAACATCCTCCACTTTAATCTTCAGCTAATGGTACCCTGAGCAAAGATCAATCTTTGAAAATACTTGGGATCCCTGAAGTTGATCGAACAAATCATCGATTCGTGGTAAAGGGTATCGATTTTTAATAGTCACCCTATTCAGCTCTCTATAGTCAATGCAAAATCGCATCAATCCATTCTTCTTCCTTACAAAGAGAACTGGCGCACCCCATGGTGATACACTAGGGCGGATAAAGCCCTTCTCCAACAACTCTTGTAATTGATCCCTGAGCTCCACAGGCGCCATCCGGTAAGGCGTTTTGGAAATGGGTGCCGTATCCGGAATGAGGTCTATAAAGAACTCAATCTCTCTATCCGGAGGTAAGCCAGGCAGCTCCTCTGGAAAGACATCAGGATAATCCTTTACCATTTCAATATTTTGCAACTTAGGCTCGTCTGGTAGCGGCACAAACAAACTAGCCAGGAATCCTGCGCAACCCTTCCTTAACATAGTGGTGGCCTTCATTGTAGATATCACTCTTGACATAGGGCGCTTACCCACAGCGCAGAAGCGGAACTCTGACTCGCCCAGTGGTCAAAAGACCACTTCCTTTTTGAAGCATTCTACACTATCATGGTATCGGGACAACCAATCCATGCCCAAAATTAAGTCGAATTCCTCCATGTCGAACAATATTAAGTCGGCGGGGAGGTGTCGACCTTGTACTTCCAACACACAACCCTTTAACACGGATTGATGACTCACTGATGCAAACCAAGGAGCTGGACATGCTGATCTTACAAGTGGGAATGGAGCTAAATTTGCACAAGACCCTTTGTCACTTCCTAGTGGCCCAATTACAAGATTTAGAGCCAAACGTTTCAAGGAAGCACTAAATGGGCTAATCCAAGAGAATTGGGCTGATTTTAAAAAGACCAAGATGGGCTCAAATAATATACAAGACTTAGTCCATGTCATCAAGGCAATTGAAGAGGCTAATTAGCATGTAGAAATATGATGAATGGTCTGCCATTAAAGGACGTGAATTTGTTAAGTTTCAAGAATATTAAATAGGTGAATGAACTTGGTCTTGCCTGGGTACTTGAAATACTTTGAATTTAGTCATTTAGTCATTTATGGCTGCCTCTAGAAGTCCAAGAGGCCTAAAAATCGTGGGACTTGTTATGTTAATATTTGTGTTGCTTTTAAAGCTGTAGTTATGACTTTTCCTATTCTTGGAGGGTTGTTCCAAGTATATAGAGGGGTTATTTCGAGTTTTAATATGAGATTTGAAATTTCAGAAGCTTATTTGTCTTTGTGAGGTCTTGTGTTCCTCTTGGTTCTTCAAAGAACTATTTGAACTTATCAAGTTAATCTTGTGGCGTTCAAGCTCCAAACTTATCACCTTGATTCTGATTTCTTGGTGTGGCGTTTTCAATGCTTAGTAGTCTTGATTTTTATCTAGTTGGGTGACTGGTCAAGGCTCAACAAATCTTGTCAATACGATCTTGGGGTTCCAAGCCATCATTGTTATCGAGTTTCATTACAATTGTTGGTGGAGTTCATATCATTTTGGTATCAGAGCTTTGGTTCTAAGATAAATTTGTCTATCTTTTATTTTCGTTCTATTTCCTATTCTTTGATGTAAAAAAAAAAAAAAAAGGTACACGATTCCAGTAAGAAAACTTCTTCCTTTCAATCTTGTATCTCACCTTATTCAAGTACTTGAACTTTTGATGAGTTTTGGTTGTTTATTTTCTGAATTGCTGCTGGATTATTTTGAATGAGTTTCTTGAAGTTCGATTAAGAACTAAAGAAGACACAGAAGAGTGGAAAAAGGCATGAGTATGTGAGACCATATGAGGGAAAAAGCCGTTTAGAGTGAAAACACGAGTGCAAGTGTATCAATTCTTGAGTGAAAGACGTGAGGGAGTGCTTGTGAGGATTCTAACCTTGTTTGCAGATTTTAAAACATGTCTAATAATCAAGAAGAAGACACAACCGAAGAATTTCGACAACCTCCAGTTCCAAACCTCCAAATGCAAGCAATGTTAGGGGAGATGAGGCGTATGTTGAGGGCTGAATTAGAACCTATTCACGAAAGGTTGGACAGGGTAGAAGCGGAAACTCCTAGGGGCCAGCAACATGACATCCACAATAGACAGCATGGTGGGAGTGGTCCGTGGCGGAATGTTGATGGAGAGGCGGAGTCGGAGGAGTTTGATGAGCAATATTTGAACCGAGGCAGGATTGAGCGTGGGTATAGAAATAGAGAAGCTAGGATGAGTAGGCCTAGGTGGTATAACGATTTAGGAAATATAAAGATTAAAATCCCATCTTTTCAAGGTAAAAATGATCCTGAAGTTTATTTGGAGTGGGAAACTAAAATGGAGATGGTTTTTGATTGTCACAACTACTCAGAGATAAAGAAGGTTAAGTTGGCTGCAATTGAATTTACCGATTATGCCATTATGTGGTGGGATCAATTACTGATTATAGGAGGAGGAATAGAAAGCCACCTGTGGACACTTGGAGGAAATGAAAATGCTTATGAGGAAGCGTTTTGTACCCAGCCACTATTATAGGGGATTGTATCAAAAATTACAGAGGTTAATTCAAGGATCTAAGCGTATTATTATAAGGAGATGGAGGTAGCTATGATCTGGGCTAATGTAGAAGAGGACCGGGAAGCCACCATGGCTAGGTTTTTGCACGGTTTAAATCGTGAGATTGCGGATATAGTCGAGATGCAGTACTATGTTGAGTTGGAGGAACAATTCAAACGAAAGGGATTGCCTAGGAGGGGACTGCCTATGGCTACAACCAGCTCGTGGAAGACAACTCCAAAAAGGGACGAGCAGCAACAAAATAAGCCAAAATTTGAATCCTCTAAGAATGCCAACTTAAAGACCGCCACTACTTCAGGTACAATCGAGACTTTAAGTTCTAAAACACGTGATATTAAGTGTTTTAAATGTCAGGGCGCGAACATATAGCCAGCCAGTGTGTAAACAAGATGGTGATGGTGATAAATGCCCAAGGAGAGCTTGAGTCAGAAAATCAGGAAGAAGTAGATAATGATGATATGCCATCTATGGAAGATGCTGACGATGAGCAAAATGCTGTGGTTGGAAATTTATTGCTTGCAAGGCGATGCAGGTTAAGGAGGAAGAAAGTAACCAAAGGGAGAACTTTTTTCATACTCGGTGCTTTGTAAATAACAAAGTTTGTAGTGTCATTATCGATGGTGGGAGTTGCACAAATGTAGCCAGCACTTATTTGGTGGAGAAATTGGCTTTAACTACCTTGAAACATCCTCAACCTTACCGGCTTCAGTGGTTGAATGAATGTGGGGAAATCAAGGTGACAAGACAAGTGTTGCTGGCATTATCCATTGGCAAATATGAGGATGAGGTGCTTTGTGATGTGGTTCCTATGCACGCATGCCATTTACTGTTGGGAAGACCATGGCAGTATGATCTGAGGGTTACGCATGATGGATTCACAAATAAGTATTCATTCACTCTTAATAGGCAACCTATTACTCTTGTGCCATTAACTCCAAAACAGGTTAGGGAGGACCAATTAAAGTTACAAAGTTCGAATGAAAAAAAAAAAGGAAAAGGAAAGGAAGGCCGAAACTGAAAAAAAACTTTAAAAAAAAAAAGAGAGAAAAACATTGATCAGAGTGAAAAAGAAAGATGGAGCATTTCGGCTATAGTGAGAGCAAGAGAGGAAAAATTCAATTACATTGCAAAAAAAAGTGAGATCAAGAGAGCATTATTTTCACATCAGCCCCTTATTGTACTCATGTACAAGGAGGCTCTTTTATGTACTAATGATCTCGTCGGTGCTTTGCTGAGCAATATTGTTTCTCTTTTGCAGGAATTTGAAGATGTCCTTCCTGAAGAGGTACCTTATGGTTTACCTCCAATCCGAGGGATTGAACATCAAATTAATTTCATACCTGGTGCATCAATTCCAAACCGACCTGCTTATAGGAGTAATCCCGAGGAGACCAAGGAACTTCAGAGGCAAGTAAGTGACTTATTGGAGAAGGGGTTTGTGCGTGAAAGTATGAGTCCTTGTGCGGTTCTGGTGCTGTTAGTTCATAAGAAGGATGGACACATGGAGGATGTGTGTTGACTGCCGAGCCATCAACAACATAATGGTAAAGTATCTTTATCCCATTCCTAGACTAGATGATATGCTGGATGAATTGCATGGTTCTTGTGTCTTTACAAAAATTGATCTTAAGAATGGATATCATCAGATTAGGATGAAAGAAGGTGATGAATGGAAAACTGCTTTTAAGACTAAATATGGTTTGTATGAGTGGTTAGTGACGCCTTCGAGCACATTTACGCGTTTGATGAACCATGTTTTGCGAGCATTTATTAGCAGATTTGTAGTGGTGTATTTTGATGATATCCTGATCTATAGCAAAAGTTTGGAAGAACATGTAATGCATTTGAAATCTGTTTTGGAAATTCTAAGGAAAGAAAGGTTGTTTGCTAACCTCAAAAAGTGCACCTTTCGCACGGATAAGCTTGTGTTTCTTGGTTTTGTTATTAGTAAGAGAGGTATTGAGGTGGATGAGGAAAAGGTGAAAGCAATCCAAGAGTGGTCAACGCCTACAACAGTCAACCAAGTGATGAGTTTCCACGGCTTAGCTAGCTTCTATAGACGGTTTGTGCGTGATTTTAGTAGCTTAGCCGCCCCTCTTACTAAAGTCATCGAGAAAAATGTGCCGTTTAAGTGGGGAAAAGAACAATAAAATGCATTTAGTCTGATCAAAGAAAAGTTAACTAATGCGCGCCTCTGCTTGTTTTACCTAACTTTGCTAAAACTTTTGAAATTGAGTGTGATGCTTCAGGCATAGGTATTGGAGCTGTTTTGATGCAAGAAGGCCGTCCAATTGCTTATTTCAGTGAAAAGTTGAGTGGGGCAGCCCTAAATTACCCTACTTATGATAAGGAGATGTAAGCCTTTGATATGAACCCGCGGGAACGAGATTCCCTTGAACCCACAATAAATTTGAAAACTCCCCAAGAAAACCAAAATAAAGTCAATGGATGGAGAACCTAGACCCGATGAGAACTCGTGTCAAGAACCTAGATTATATTAAAATCTAGACCCGTTGAAGAACCCGTCTCAAGAACCTAGATTACAAAGGAAGAACGCCACAAAGGTTGTGATTTACCTTTGATAAGTTCAAAAGTTCAATCAAGAACAAGAGGAGTAAAACTCAACTCACAATGAATAAATTCATCAAATTTCATAAACTTCATAAACTTCTGAAAATGAGGCTACAAAGAGTATTTAAACCAAAACCTAACTAAAACCCTAGATAAAATAAAACTCCATCTTCTAAAAATTCCCCTGAGTGAACAGTGCCGCGGCTACAGTATGGCGCTACAGTAATTCGGCTACAGTAACCCTAACCCTAGTTCAGTAAAATAATAAGTTTCCCAACATGCCCTTACACAGGCATAAACCCAATTATTCTAAGCAAATAAAATAGGTCCTTGAAATTAATTAAATAAGTTGAAAGTCTTCAAGTGTCCAAAGCCTATATAAGTCAAGTTGTTGCCCTTTACATAGCTTATGAAAGGAATTAAAGCATAATCTTCATCGTTTAAGCCCTTGAACTTGTATTTGGCCCATCTAGAACTTGCAACATATCTTTAAGACTAGGCCCACCTTGGTTCCCATCATTCCCCTTTCCTCAAAAGGATTCGACCTCGAATCTCCACCTGGATCAAAGGGAAAAATGTTAGTAACATTATCATTGATTTCATATGCAATGTTATTAATTTGTTCAAGAATTTGAGAACATCCATCCAAGCTACTCCTGTTGTCAACAGATAAAGACATTAAATCTAAAGGAGTAAATAGATTAAGTCTATAAACAATTTCAAAATGAGAATATAAAGTGGTAGTATGCATGGTCCTGTTATATGCAAACTCTATAAATCCATCTATAACCATAAAAATAGAATTTCTACTCCTTTCTTTCCTAGGCAGCCCCAAAACAAAGTCCGTAGATATGTCTACACATGACTCACTAGGAATAGGTAAGGGCATATGCAACCCATGTGGCAAAAGTATAAATTTGGCCTTTTTGCATCTAATGCTCCTACCACAAATACAATTGACATCTCTCTTCATCTTAGACCAACATAAATGTTCATGCAAAATGTCTAATATGTTCTTGACACCATAATGACAACTCCAAATATATGCAAACTCAATGAAGGGCAAATGATAGTCCCACAAACGTTCTTGCAACAGGTCAATGTATGGCAAATGATACTTCCACAAACGTTCATGCAACATGTTAATGAATGACAAATGATACTTCCACAAACGTTCATGCAGCACATCAATGAATGACAATTGATACTTCCACAAACGGTCATGCAACACGTCATTGAAAGGCAAATGATACTCCCACAAACATTCATGCAACACATCAATGAATCACAATTGATACTTCCACAAACGTTCATGCAACACGTCATTGAAAGTCAAATGATATTCCCACAAACGTTCATGCAACACAACAAAAGTCTTTCTTACACCATGGTTACCTAACAAACCACCATGTCCATCACACACAAGCAAATTACGCATAAAACTAGTAGGTGCACAAAATCTATTCTTTCTAAACAAGTACCAATTTAGTTTATAGAACTTACCAAACGATGCTTTCTCACATGTTCCATAGACACTAGCAAAGTCATCATCATTAGCATACAATTCCTTATCAAACTCAAGTTTCAACAATTTTGCATCTAAAATGAAGATAAGTACATACCTTCTTGCTAAAGCATCAACCACAAAAGTTTTCATACCTTGTGTGTATTTGAATACATGAGGAAAAGTCTCAATACAATCCTCCCGCTTAGCACGCATTATAGTCAACAAATTACCTTGTCCCTTTAAGTGTGTCAAGGACTCCTGTTCTTCCAAGAAAGGTCGGTTAGGAATTGTTGCACCTGTCACAAAATCAATGTAGTACTCTATCTTCCTAATGGGTGGCAATCCACTAAATACATCACTTGGAAACACGACCTCATATCCCTGCAACAAAGAGACAACAATACTAGGCAAACATACGTCAAGTTCGTTAGGATTAAGACTTGCCTTAGCATAAAAACTTACTTTTCTCTTTGTTTTTCTCTTACTTTCTTCACACTCTCTTTGTGGCGTTCCTCCTTTATAATTTGGGTTCTTGAGACGAGTTCTTCAACGGGTCTAGATTTTAATATAATCTAGGTTCTTAAAACGAGTTCTCATCGGGTCTAGGTTCTCCATCCATTGACTTGATTTTGGCTTTCTTGGGGAGTTTTCAAATTGACTGTGGGTTCAATGGAATTCATTCCCGCAGGTAAAAAGAAAAAGAGAGTGGAAATAAAAGAGAGTGTGAAGAAAGTGAGAGAAAAACAAAGAGAAAAGTGAGTTTTTATGCTAAGGCAAGTCTTAATCCTAACGAACTTGACGTATGTTTGCCTAGTATTGTTGTCTCTTTGTTGCAGGGATATGAGGTCGTGTTTCCAAGTGGTGTATTTTGTGGATTGCCACCCATTAGGAAGATAGAGCACTACATTGATTTTGTGCCAGGTGCAACAATTCCTAACCGACCTTTCTTGAAAGAACATGAGTCATTAACACACTTAAAGGGACAAGGTATGAAAAATTTTGTGGTTGATGCTTTAGCAAGAAGGTATGTCATTGTCTTCATTTTAGATGCAAAATTGTTGAGACTTGAATATGATAAGGAATTGCATGCTAATGATGATGACTTTGCTAGTATGTATGGAACATGTGAGAAATCATCTTTTGATAAGTTCTACAAACTAGATTGGTACTTGTTTAGAAAGAATAGATTTTGTGTGCCTACTAGTTTTATGCTTAAGTTGCTTGTGTGTGATGAACATGGTGGTTTGTCGGGTAACCTTGGTGTGATATGAACCCGCGGGAACGAGATTCCCTGGAACCCACAGTCAATTTGAAAACTCCCCAAGAAAGCCAAAATCAAGTCAATGGATGGAGAACCTAGACCCGATGAGAACTCGTTTCAAGAACCTAGATTATATTAAAATCTAGACCCGTTGAAGAACCCGTCTCAAGAACCCAGATTACAAAGGAGGAACGCCACAAAGGTTGTGATTTACCTTTGATAAGTTCAAAAGTTCAATTAAGAACAAGAGGAGATAAACTCAACTCACAATGAATAAATTCATCAAATTTCATATACTTCATAAACTGATTAGAATGAGGCTACATAGAGTATTTAAAGCAAAACCTAATGAAACCCTAGCCAAAATAAACCCCCACCTTCCAAAAGTGCCTCTGGATGAACAGTGTCGCGGCTACAGTGCCGCGCTACAGTAACTCGGCTACAGTAACCCTAACCCTAGTTCAATAAAATAATAACTTTCCCAACATGCCCTTGCATAGGCCCCCTTCAATACTTCCCATAAGAAACTCAATTATTCTAAACTAATAACATAAGTTCTTTAAATGAATTAAATAAGTTGAAACCCTTCAAGAGCTCAAAGCCTTTAAGTCTTGTTGTTGCACTCTTCCGTACCTAATCAAATGAATTAAAACTGGATCTTCATCCTTCAAGCCCCATCTTGAATGTTGGGCTCTTGTAAAACATGTCTCAAGTGGATTGCATCAATCCTTGCATTGTCTCCTTGATCTTCTTGGCCCATCTGGAAAATGATCTTTAAGACTAGGCCCATCTTGGTTCCCATCATGGTGTAAGGAAGACTTTTGTTGTGTTGCATGAATGTTTGTGGGAATATCATTTACCATTCAAAGACGTGTTACACGAACGTTTGTGGAAGTATCATTTGTCATTCATTCATGTATTGCACGAACGTTTGTGGGAGTATCATTTGCCATACATTGATGTGTTGCATGAACGTTTGCGGGAGTATCATTTGTATTTCATTGAGTTTGCATATAATTGGTGATGGGAACCAAGATTGGTCTAGTCTTAAAGATCATTTGCAACTTCCAGATGGGCCAAGAAGATCAAGGAGACAATGCAAGGATTGATGCAATCCACTTGAGACATGTTTTGCAAGAACCCAATATTCAAGATGGGGCATGAAGGATGAAGATCCAGTTTTAATTCATTTGATTAGCTACGGAAGAGGCAACGAGAAGACTTAAAGGCTTTGAGCTCTTGAAGGGTTTCAACTTATTTAATTCATTTAAAGAACTTATGTTATTAGTTTATAATAATTGAGTTTATTATGGGAAGTATTGAAGGGGGCCTATGCAAGGGCATGTTGGGAAAGTTATTATTTTATTGAACTAGGGTTAGGGTTACTGTAGCCGAGAGTTACTGTAGCGCGGCACTGTAGCCGCGACACTATTCATCCAGGGGCACTTTTGGAAGGTGGGGGTTTATTTTGGCTAGGGTTTCATTAGGTTTTGCTTTAAATACTCTATGTAGCCTCATTCTAATCAATTAATGAAGTTTATGAAATTTGATGAATTTATTCATTGTGAGTTGAGTTTATCTCCTCTTGTTCTTAATTGAACTTTTGAACTTATCAAAGGTAAATCACAACCTTTGTGGCGTTCCTCCTTTGTAATCTGGGTTCTTGAGACGGGTTTTTCAACGGGTCTAGATTTTGATATAATCTAGGTTCTTGAAACGAGTTCTCATCGGGTCTAGGTTCTCCATCCATTGACTTGATTTTGGCTTTCTTGGGGAGTTTTCAAATTGACTGTGGGTTCAAGGGAATCTCGTTCCCGCAGGTTCATATCAATTGGAGTGGTCATTCTGGTGAAAATAAGATTTCAGACATGTTGCATGAACGTTTATGGGAGTATCATTTGCTATTCATTGACATGTTGCATGAACGTTTGCGGGAGTATCATTTGCCATTCATTGAGTTTGCATATTGGAGTGGTCATTTTGGTTCGAGGAAGACTTTAGATGTGCTTCATGAACATTTGTGGGAGTATTGTTTGCCATTCATTGAGTTTACATATGATTGGAGTGTTCATGCCACTACTAAATTTTCACTAATTGAAATTGTTTATAGACTTAATCAATTTCCTCCTTTAGATTTAAAGTCTTCACCAGTTGATGATATGGGTAGCTTGGATGGACTATTCCAAATTCTTGAACAAATTAATGAAAATGCATATCTAATGGATCTTCCAGGTAAGTATCATGTTTCTACTATTTTCAATGTTACTAACCACTTTCCCTTTGATCCAGGTGGAGATTCGAGGTCGAATCCTTTTGAGGAGAGGGGGAATGATGGGAACTAAGATGGGTCTAGTCTTAAACATTTGCAACTTCCAGATGGGCCAAGAAAATCAAGGAGACAATGCAAGGATTGATGCAATCCACTTGGGACAAGTTTAGCAAGAGCCCAACATTCAAGATGGGGCTTGAAGGATGAAGATCCAGTTTTAATTTATTTGATTAGCTACGGAAGTGGGCAACGACAAGACTTAAATGCTTTGAGCTCTTGAAGGGTTTCAACTTATTTAATTCATTTAAAGAACTTGTGTTATTAGTTTAGAATAATTGAGTTTATTATGGGAAGCACTTAAGGGGGCCTATGCAAGGGCATGTTGGGAAAGTTATTATTTTATTGAACTAGGGTTAGGGTTACTGTAGCCGACTTACTGTGGCACAGTACTGTAGCCGCAAAACTGTTTATCCAGGGGCACTTTTGGAAGATGGGGGTTTAGTTTAAGCTAGGGTTTCATTAGGTTTTTTCTTTAAATACTCTATGTAGCCTCATTCTAATCAGATTATGAAGTTTATGAAATTTGATGAATTTATTCATTGTGAGTTGAGTTTTACTCCTCTTGTTCTTGATTGAACTTTTGAACTTATCAAAGGTAAATCACAACTTTTGTGGCGTTCCTCCTTTGTAATTTGGGTTCTTGAGACGAGTTTTTCAACGGGTCTAGATTTTAATATAATCTAGGTTCTTGAAACGAATTTTCATCTGGTCTAGGTTCTCCATCCATCGACTTGATTTTGGCTTTCTTGGGGAGTTTTCAAATTGACTGGGGGTTCAAGGGAATTCATTCCCGCGGGTTCATATCACAAGCATGGACAATGAAGTAGATGAGAATCAATGGAACAACACTCCAAGCAACTGACAAACTTAGAGATGCAGTAAACTCTAGAATTTTGAAGCCCTAGGTGATGCAAATTTCAGCCAAACCCAAAATCATAAGAATTTCGGCAGCCTACTTTTTGTTTCTATTTTTTTTTTTGGAACCCTAGAACAATGAAACCCTAGAATTAAATTTAAGCACGCTAGAATTAAAATATAGAATCAGACCTGATTGGAAACCTTGCTCTGAATACCAAATGATATGAACCTGCGGGAACGAGATTCCCTTAAACCCACAATTAATTTGAAAACTCCCCAAGAAAGCCAAAATCAAGTCAATGGATGGAGAACCTAGACCCGATGAGAACTCGTTTCAAGAATCTAGATTATATTAAAATCTAGACCCGTTGAAGAATCCGTCTCAAGAACCAGGATTACAAAGGAGGAACGCCACAAAGGTTGTGATTTACCTTTAATAAGTTCAAAAGTTCAATCAAGAACCAGAGGAGTAAAACTCAACTCACAATGAATAAATTCATCAAATTTCATAAACTTCATAAACTTCTGAAAATGAGGTTACAAAGAGTATTTAAACCAAAACCTAACTAAAACCCTAGATAAAATAAAACCCCATCTTCCAAAAATACCCCTGAGTGAACAGTGCCGCGGCTACAGTAACTCAGCTACAGTAAACCTAACCCTTACATAGGCATAAACCCAATTATTCTAAGCAAATAAAATAGGTCCTTGAAATTAATTAAATAAGTTGAAAGCCTTCAAGTGTCCAAAGCCTATAAGTCAAGTTGTTGCCCTTTCCATAGCTTATGAAATGAATCAAAGCATAATTTTCATCGTTTAAGCCCTTGAACTTGTATTTGGCCCATTCGGAACTTGCAACATATCTTTAAGACTAGGTCCACCTTGGTTTCCGTCAACCTTGGTGAGAGCTTTGGAAAATTGGCAACACTATCTATGGCAAAAGGAGTTTGTGATTCACACAGATCATGAGTCTTTGAAGCATCTGAAAGGACAGCAAAGGTTGAACAAACACCATGCCAAGTGGGTGGATTCATTGAAACATTTCCGTATGTGATCAGATATAAGCAAGGTAAGGAAAATGTGGTGGCTGAAGCATTGTCCCGAATGTATGCCTTACTTTCCATTGGCTAGGAGGGCATTGCCTATGGCTACAACCAGCTCGTGGAAGACAACTCCAAAAAGGGACGAGCAGCAACAAAATAAGCCAAAATTTGAATCCTCTAAGAATGCCAACTTAAAGACCGCCACTACTTCAAGTACAATCGAGACTTTAAGTTCTAAAACACGTGATATTAAGTGTTTTAAATGTCAGGGGAGCGGACATATAGCCATCCGTCCAGTGTGTAAACAAGAGGGTGATGGTGATAAATGCCCAAGGAGAGCTTGAGTCAGAAAATGAGGAAGAAGTAGATAATGATGATATGCCATCTATGGAGGATGCTGACGATGAGCAAAATGCTGTGTCGGAGATTTATTGGTTGCAAGGCGAGTTCTCAATGTGCAGGTTAAAGAGGAAGAAAGTAACCAAAGGGAGAACTTGTTTCATACCCGGTGCTTTGTAAATAACAAAGTTTGCAGTGTCATTATCGATGGTGGGAGTTGCACAAATGTAGCCAGCACTTATTTGGTGGAGAAATTGGCTTTAACTACCTTGAAAAATCCTCAACCTTACCGACTTCAGTGGTTGAATGAATGTGGAGAAATCAAGGTGACAAGACAAGTGTTGGTGGCATTATCCATTGGCAAATATGAGGATGAGGTGCTTTGTGATGTGGTTCCTATGCACGCATGCCATTTACTGTTGGGAAGACCATGGCAGTATGATCTGAGGGTTACGCATGATGGATTCACAAATAAATATTCCTTCACTCTTAATAGGCAACCTATTACTCTTGTGCCATTAACTCCAAAACAGGTCAGGGAGGACCCATTAATGTTACAAAGTTCGAATGAAAAAAAAAAGGAAAAGGAAAGGAAGGCCGAAACTGAAAAAAAAAAAAGGAGAGAAAAACATGGATCAGAGTGAAAAAGAAAGAGAGAGGATTTCAGCTATAGTGAGAGCAAGAGAGGAAAAATTCAATTACACTGCAAAAAAAAGTGAGATCAAGAGAGCATTATTTGGTATTCAGAGCAATGTTTCCAATCAGGTCTAATTCTACCTTTTAATTTTAGCATCCTTTAATTTAATTCTAGGGTTTCATTGTTCTAGGGTTGCCAAAAAAAAAAAAATAGAAACAAAAAGTAGGCTGCCGAAATTCTTAGGATTTTGGGTTTGGCTAAAATTTGCATCAACTAAGGTTTCAAAATTCTAGGGTTTCCCTGCATCTCTAAGTTTATGTGTTGCTTGGAGTGCCGTTCCATTGATTATCTTGCACTTCGTTGTTGTGCTTGAATTCAATTGCTTGATTTTCACAATTGAATATTGCTATTTGTGATTGAATTAAAGAAAAGAAAAGAAAGGAAAAGAAAAAAAATTCAAAAAAAAAAAAAAGAAGAAAGAAGAAGAAGAATAAAAGAAAATGTAGCATATTCAAAAGTTGCTACATAGTTACAAAAATGAGAAAGAAAGAAATTTGTTGATTGAACCATATCATCAAAGGGGTTGCTGCATACATCACTAAAGTTGGTATCTTGTCTTATTGTTACTCTTTCATCTGTATAACTTCCTTGATTCTCGTGTCATTTTTATTCCTTCCATGTTTCTCTTGTTCTTGTTTCCTGGATCTAATTACTAGTTGGGATAAACCAAGGTTGCTTTCTAATGATTGTGTTCAATTAATTCTTAAAGAACCTAAATGAGAAAACTCTTGAGGTAAAAGGCAAGAGAGTGTGAGACTATTATCGGGAAAAAGTCACTAAGAGTGAAACACGAGTAGAGTGCAATTATTCGAGTATAAACACGTAAGGTAGTGTGTGAGGTTTTCCACTAACATTCTTTTTGTGCAGCATATTATGATGTCTCATAGAAGTGACTCATCACCAAAAGGTGTGGCAGATAACTCATCCATTGTGTTGCAAGCCATGCAACAACAGTTTGAGCGGTTGAACTTGGTGTTGGGTGAAGTGAGGGATAGTATGGATAATCAATAAGAAATGATTAGAAATCTGCAAGGTAAGAGAGATAGGAGGCGACGTGAGCCTAGAATTGAGAATGGGTATAAGAATGGAGAGTTTGGTGAGGATGAGGAAGGCTTAACATTTGAAGTTGGATTGGGTGGACATAGAGGAGTTAGGCATGGAAGAGGCCTTATGATATGAACCCGCGGGAATGAATTCCCTTGAACCCACAATCAATTTGAAAACTCTCCAAGAAAGCCAGAAATAAAGTCAAGGATGGAGAATCTAGACCCGATGAGAACTTGTTTCAAGAACCTAGATTATATTAAAATCTAGACCCGTTGAAGAACCCGTCTCAAGAACCCAAATTACAAAGGAGGAACGCCACAAAGGTTGTGATTTTACTTTTGATAAGTTCAAAAGTTCAATTAAGAACAAATAGGAGTAAAACTCAACTCACAATGAATAAATTCATCAAATTTCATAAACTTCATAAACTTCTGAAAATGAGGCTACAAAGAGTATTTAAACCAAAACCTAATTAAAACCCTAGATAAAATAAAACCCCATCTTCCAAAAATACCCCTGAGTGAACAGTGCCGCAGCTACAGTATGGCGCTACAGTAACTCTGATAGGAACCAAGGTGGGCCTACACTTAAAGATCCTTTGCAAGTTCCAGATGGGCCAATTACAAGATCAAGGGCCAAGAAGATCAAGGAAGCAATGCAAGGATTGGTGCAATCCACTTGGGATGAAGCCAGCAAGAGCCCAACACTCAAGATGGGTCTGAAAGAAGAAGAACCAGTTTTGATCCACTTGATTCAAGCTGTGGAAGACATGACTTAGAGATACGGCCTATTGTTATTGGAGGCTTCCAGTTTGGTTAAATTATTTATTTTATTAGTTTAGAATAAGTGGGCTTGAAGATGCTTGGCTCACATGTCTTATTTCTTATGAACTATGTTTTTGGGAAGGCCTTGTATTTTGGCCAAGGGCTTATTGGGAAAGTAACTTTTTAAGAATTAGGGTTTCATCAATTTATTCTAGGGGTTACTGTAGCCGCGCGTACTGTAGCTGGCACTGTTCATCAAGGGTAATTTTGGGTAAAAGGGGCTTTATTTTGGCTAGGGTTTTGATTAGGTTTGGGTTTAAAAACTCTTTGTAGCCTCATTTGACACATTAGACAATATTGAATTTTATTTGTGAGTTGAGTTTTCTCCTCTTGTTCTTGATTGAACTCTTGAACTTATCAAAGGTAAATCACAACCTTTGTGGCGTTCCTCCTTTGTAATCTGGGTTCTTGAGACGGGTTCTTCAACGGGTCTAGATTTTAATATAATCTAGGTTCTTGAAACGGGTTCTCAATTGGGTCTAGATTCTTCATCCTTGACTTGATTTTTGGCTTTCTTGGGGAGTTTTCAAATTGATTGTGGGTTCAAGGGAATTCATTCCCACGGGTTCATATCAAACTCGGTACAGTAACTCGGCTACAGTAACCCTAACCCTAGTTCAATAAAATAATAACTTTCCCAACATGCCCTTACATAGGCAGAAACCCAATTATTCTAAGCAAATAAAATAGGTCCTTGAAATTAATTAAATAAGTTGAAAGCCTTCAAGTGTCTAAAGCCTGTAAGTCATGTTATTGCCCTTTCCATAGCTTATGAAATGAATCAAAGCATAATATTCATCGTTTAAGCCCTCGAACTTGTATTTGGCCCATCTGGAACTTGCAACATATCTTTAAGACTAGGCACACCTTGGTTCCCATCATCAAGGCTCAACAAATCTTGTCAATACGATCTTGGGGTTCCAAGCCATCATTGTTATCTGGTTTCATCACAATTGTTGGTGGAGTTCATATCATTTTGGTATCAGAGCTTTGGTTCTAAGATAAGTTTGTCTATCTTTTATTTTCATTCTATTTCCTGTTCTTTTCTGTAATAAGGTACACGATTCCAGTAAGAAAACTTCTTCCTTTCAATCTTGTATCTCACCTTATTCAAGTACTTGAACTTTTGATGAGTTTTGGTTGTTTATTTTCTGAATTGCTGTTGGATTATTTTGAATGAGTTTCTTGAAGTTCAATTAAGAACTAAAGAAGACACAGAAGAGTGGAAAAAGGCAAGAGTGTGTGAGACCATATGAGGGTAAAAGTCGTTTAGAGTGAAAACACGAGTGCAAGTGTATCAATTCTTGAGTGAAACACGTGAGGGAGTGCTTGTGAGGATTCTAACTTTGTTTGCAGATTTTAAAACATGTCTAATAATCAAGAAGAAGACACAACCGAAGAATTTCGACAACCTCCAGTTCCAAACCTCCGAAATGCAAGCGATGTTAGGGGAGATGAGGCGTATGTTGAGGGTTGAATTAGAACCTATTCACGAAAGGTTGGACGGGGTAGAAGCAGAAACTCCTAGGGGCCAGCAACATGACATCCACAATAGGCAGCATGGTGGGCGTGGTCCGTGGCGGAATGTTGATGGAGAGGCGGAGTCGGAGGAGTTTGATGAGCAATATTTGAATCGAGGCAGGATTGAGCATGGGTGGGTATAGAAATAGAGAAGCTAGGATGGGTAGGCCTAGGACGGATAACGATTTAGGAAATATAAAGATTAAAATCCCATCTTTTCATGGTAAAAATGATCTTGAAGTTTATTTGGAGTGAGAAACTAAAATGGTGATGGTTTTTTATTGTCACAACTACTCAGAGATAAAGAAGGTTAAGCTGGCTGCAATTTAATTTATCGATTATGCCATTGTGTGGTGGGATCGATTACTGATTAATAGGAGGAATAGAGCCACCTGTGGACACTTGGGAGGAAATGAAAATGCTTATGAGGAAGTGTTTTGTACCCAGCCACTATTATAGGGGATTGTATAAAAAATTACAGAGGTTAATTCAAGGATCTAAGAGTGTGGATGAGTATTACAAGGAGATGGAGGTAGCTATGATCCGGGCTAATGTAGAAGAGGACCGGGAAGCCACCATGGCTAGGTTTTTGCACGGTTTAAATCGTGAGATTGGGAATATAGTCGAGATGCAGCACTATGTTGAGTTGACGGATATGGTGCATCAAGCCATAAAGGTGGAGGAACAATTCAAACGAAAGGGATTGGCTAGGAGGGGACGGCCTATGGCTACAACTAGCTCATGGAAGACAACTCCAAAAAGGGACGAGCAGCAACAAAATAAGCCAAAATTTGAATCCTCTAAGAATGCCAACTTAAAGACCGCCACTACTTCAGGTACAATCGAGACTTTAAGTTCTAAAACACGTGATATTAAGTGTTTTAAATGTCAAGGGAGCGGACATATAGCCATCCAGTGTGTAAACAAGAGGGTGATGGTGATAAATGCCCAAGGAGAGCTTGAGTCAGAAAATGAGGAAGAAGTAGATAATGATGATATGCCATCTATGGAGGATGCTGATGATGAGCAAAATGCTGTGTCGGAGATTTATTGGTTGCAAGGCGAGTTCTCAATGTGCAGGTTAAAGAGGAAGAAAGTAACCAAAGGGAGAACTTGTTTCATACTCGGTGCTTTGTAAATAACAAAGTTTGCAGTGTCATTATCGATGGTGGGAGTTGCACAAATGTAGCCAGCACTTATTTGGTGGAGAAATTGGCCTTAACTAACTTGAAACATCCTCAACCTTACCGGCTTCAGTGGTTGAATGAATGTGGCGAAATCAAGGTGACAAGACAAGTGTTGGTGGCATTATCCATTGGCAAATATGAGGATGAGGTGCTTTGTGATGTGGTTCCTATGCACGCATGCCATTTACTGTTGGGAAGACCATGGAAGTATGATCTGAGGGTTACGCATGATGGATTCACAAATAAGTATTCCTTCACTCTTAATAGGCAACCTATTACTCTTGTGCCATTAACTCCAAAACAGGTCAGGGAGGACCAATTAAAGTTACAAAGTTCGAATGAAAAAAAAAAGGAAAAGGAAAGGAAGGCCGAAACTGAAAAAAAAAATTTTAAAAAAAAGGAGAGAAAAACATTGATCGGAGTGAAAAAGATAGAGAGAGGATTTCGGCTATAGTGAGAGCAAGAGAGGAAAAATTCAATTACATTGCAAAAAAAAGTGAGATCAAGAGAGCATTATTTTCACACCTGCCCCATAATGTACTCATGTACAAGGAGTCTCTTTTATGTACTAATGATCTCGTCGGTGCTTTGCCGAGCAATATTGTTTCTCTTTTGCAGGAATTTGAATATGTCCTTCCTGAAGAGGGACTTTATGGTTTACCTCCAATCGGAGGGATTGAAAATCAAATTGATTTCATACCTGGTGCATTAATTCCAAACCGACCTGCTTATAGGAGTAATCCCGAGGAGACCAAGGAACTTCAGAGGCAAGTAAGTGAATTATTGGTGAAGGGGTTTGTGCGTGAAAGTATGAGTCCTTGTGCGGTTCCGGTGCTGTTAGTTCCTAAGAAGGATGGAACATGGAGGATGTGTGTTGATTGCCGAGCCATCAACAACATAACGGTAAAGTATCGTCATCCCATTCCTAGACTAGATGATATGCTGGATGAATTGCATGGTTCTTGTGTCTTTTATAAAATTGATCTTAAGAGTGGATGTCATCAGATTAGGATGAAAGAAGGTGATGAATGGAAAACTGCTTTTAAGACTAAATATGGTTTGTATGAGTGGTTAGTGATGCCTTTCGGTTTAACTAATGCTCCGAGCACATTTATACGTTTGATGAACCATGTTTTGCGAGCATTTATTGGCAGATTTGTAGTTGTGTATTTTGATGATATCCTGATCTATATAAAAAATTTGGAAGAACATGTAATGCATTTGAAATCTGTTTTGGAAATTCTAAGGAAAGAAAGGTTGTTTGCTAACCTCAAAAAGTGCACCTTTTGCACGGATAAGCTTGTGTTTCTTGGTTTTGTTGTTAGTAAGAGAGGAATTGAGGTGGATGAGGAAAAGGTGAAGGCAATCCAAGAGTGGTCAACGCCTACAACAGTCAGCCAAGTGAGGAGTTTCCACGGCTTAGCTAGCTTCTATAGACGGTTTGTGCGTGATTTTAGTAGCTTAGCCGCCCCTTTTACTGAAGTCATCAAGAAAAATGTGCCGTTTAAGTGGGGAAAAGAACAAGCAAATGCATTTAGTCTGATCAAAGAAAAGTTAACTAATGCGCCTTTGCTTGTTTTACCTAACTTTGTTAAAACTTTTGAAATTGAGTGTGATGCTTCAGGCATAGGTATTGGAGCTGTTTTGATGCAAGAAGGCCGTCCAATTGCTTATTTCAGTGAAAAGTTGAGTGGGGCAGCCCAAAATTACCCTACTTATGATAAGGAGATGTAAGCCTTTGATATGAACCCGCGGGAACGAGATTCCCTTGAACCCACAATCAATTTGAAAACTCCCCAAGAAAACCAAAATAAAGTCAATGGATGGAAAACCTAGACCCGATGAAAACTCGTTTCAAGAACCTAGATTATATTAAAATCTAGACCCGTTGAAGAACCCGTCTCAAGAACCCAGATTATATGTAAACTCAATAAATGGCAAACAATACTCCCACAAATGTTCATGAAGCACATCTAAAGTCTTCCTCGAACCAAAATGAGCACTCCAATATGCAAACTCAATGAATGGCAAATGATACTCCCGTAAACGTTCATGCAACAAGTCAATGAATGGCAAATGATACTCCCATAAACGTTCATGCAATATGTCTGAAATCTTATTTTCACCGGAATGACCACTCCAATTATATGCAAACTCAATGAAATACAAATAATACTCCCGCAAACGATCGTGCAACACGTCAATGTATGGCAAATGATACTCCCACAAGCGTTCGTGCAATACATCAATGAATGACAAATGATACTTCCACAAACGTTCATGTAACACTTCAATGAAAGGCAAAAGATACTCCCACAAACATTCATGCAACACATCAATGAATGACAATTGATACTTCCACAAACGTTCATGCAACATGTCATTGAAAGGCAAATGATATTCCCACAAACGTTCATGCAACACAACAAAAGTCTTCCTTACACCATGGTTACCCAACAAACCACCATGTCCATCACACACAAGCAAGTTACGCATAAAACTAGTAGGTATACAAAATCTATTCTTTCTATACAAGTACCAATCTAGTTTATAGAACTTACCAAACGATACTTTCTCACATGTTCCATACACACTAGCAAAGTCATAATCATTAGCATGCAATTCCTTATCATATTCAAGTTTCAACAATTTTGCATCTAAAATGAAGATAAGTACATACCTTCTTGCTAAAGCATCAACCACAAAAGTTTCCATACCTTGTATGTATTTGAATACATAAGGAAAAGTCTCAATACAATCCTTCCGCTTAGCACGCATTATAGTTAACAATTTATCTTGTCCCTTCAAGTGTGTCAAGGACTCATATTCTTCAAAGAAAAGTTGGGTAGGGATTGTCGCACCTAGCACAAAATCCATGTAGTGCTCTATCTCCCTAATAGGTGGTAATCCACTAAACACACCGTTAGGAAACACGACCTCATATCCTTGCAACAAAGAGACAACAATACTACTAGGCAAACATACGTCAAGTTCGTTAGGATTAAGACTTGCCTTAGCATAAAAACTCACTTTTCTCTTTGTTTTTCTCTCACTTTCTTCACACTCTCTTTTCTTTTTCACTCTCTTTTTCCCTTTCACACTCTTTTTTCTTTTCACTCTTTTTTTTTTTCTGCCACTCTCTTTTTCTTCATCTTTTTTTATACTCTCGACCACACAATTATTTTTCAACTCATTCTCTCTTGTGCTTGAGGTCTTATTCTCACCCTCTTCTTTTTTCTCTCTCATTTTTCTCTCTTTCTCCATTTCGGTCTCACTATTTCTTTTCTTCTCAATCTCATATTCACTCTTGCTTTTCAGCTCAATCTCACTTTCACTTTCACTCTCACCTTCACTCTTCCTTTTCAGCTCATTCTCACTTTCACTCTTGCTTGTTTGCTCAATCTCTTTTTTCACTTTTTCTTTTTTGATCACTTTCATTTTCACTCTTTCTTTTTTGAGCAAACTCACTTTTCAATTTCAATTGGTCCCCATGGACATGTGTTGGAGTTAAAGGAGCAAGTTTGATTGTTTTTCCATCCTTTTCAAAACTGTACATATTCCTTAACCCATCATGGATCACATTCCTATCATACTGCCATGGCTTCCCAAACAAAATATGACCAACATGCATAGGGACAACATCACAAAGGATCATATCCTGATATTTCCTAATTGAAAAAGAAACTAGCACTTGCTTATTTACCCTAACCTCCCCACAATCACTCAACCACTGCAACATGTATGGTCTAGGGTGTTTCAAGGTACGTAAATTCAATTTCTCAACTAAAGTAGTGCTAGCCAAATTAATACAACTCCTCAAATCAATGACCATATTACATACCTTGTTGTTGATGTGGCATCTAGTATGAAAAATATTCTCGCTCTGCTGCTCTGTATCATTCATCTTAATTTGTGTATTGAGTGCACGCCTAGCAACAAGAGACTCACCATACTCTTCTTTCTCATACCAAATCTCAATACTAGGCTCATGTCGCCTCCTACATCTCTCACCTTGCAGATTTCTAATCACTTCTTCTTGATTATCCATTCTATCCCTCACTTCACCCAACACCAAGTTCAACCGCTCAAACTGTTGTTGCATGGCTTGCAACATAAAAGATGAGTTATCTGCCACACCGTTTGGTGATGAGTCACTTCTATGAGACATCATAATATGCTGCACAAAAAGAATGTTAGTGAAAAAGCTCACACACTCCCTTACGTGTTTACACTCAAATAATAACACTCCACTCGTGTTTCACTCTTAATGGCTTTTTTTCCGATAATAGTCTCACACTCTCTTGCCTTTTACCTCAAGAGTTTTTCCACTCAAGTTCTTTAAGAACTAGTTGAACTAAATCAAGACAATACAACCTTGTATTATTCCAACCAGTAATATAGATCAAAGAAACAAGGAATGAATAAAATGACACGAGACTCAAGGAATTTATACGAGGGAAAGAGTAATTATAAAACAAGATACCAACTAGAAAGATGTAATCTGCTCCTATGATGATAAAAGCTCAATCATCAAAGATTTTCTTTCTCTTTGTTGAAACTATGTAGCAACTTTGAATTACCTTCTCTTTTCTTCTTCTTCTTCCTCTTCTTCTTCTTCTTTTTTTTTTTTTTCGAATTTTTTTTTTTTTTTTTCTTTTCCTTTCCTTTCTTTTCTTTTCTTTTCCTTTCTATTCTTTTCTTTTCTTTTATCTAATTCAATCACAAATAGCAATATTCAATTGTGAAAATCAAGCAATTGAATTCAAGCACGACAATGAAGTAGAAGATAATCAATGGAACGGCACTCCAAGCAATTGACAAACTTAGAGATGCAGGAAAACCCTAGAGTTTTGAAACCCTAGGTGATGCAAATTTCAGCCAAACCCAAAACCCTAAGAATTTCGGCAGCCTACTTTTTGTTTCTATTTTTTTTTTTTTGGCAATCCTAGAGCAATGAAGCCCTAGAATTAAATTTAAGGATGCTAAAATTAAAAGATAGAATCAGACCTGATTGAAAACCTGGCTCTGATACCAAATGATATGAACCCGCGGGAATGAATTCCCTTGAACCCACTGTCAATTTGAAAACTCCCCAAGAAAGCCAAAATCAAGTCAATGGATGAAGAACCTAGACCCGATGAGAACTCGTTTCAAGAACCTAGATTATATTAAAATCTAGACCCGTTGAATAACCCGTCTCAAGAACCCAGATTACAAAGGAGGAACGCCACAAAGGTTGTGATTTACCTTTGATAAGTTCAAAAGTTCAATTAAGAACAAGAGGAGATAAACTCAACTCACAATGAATAAATTCATCAAATTTCATAAACTTCATAAACTGATTAGAATGAGGCTACATAGAGTATTTAAAGAAAAACCTAATGAAACCCTAGCTTAAAATAAACCCCCATCTTCCAAAAGTGCCCCTGGATGAACAGTATCGCGGCTACAGTGCCGCGCTACAGTAGCTCGGCTACAGTAACCCTAACCCTAGTTCAATAAAATAATAACTTTCCCAACATGCCCTTGCTTAGGCCCCCTTAAGTACTTCCCATAATAAACTCAATTCTTCTAAACTAATAACATAAGTTCTTTAAATGAATTAAATAAGTTGAAACCCTTCAAGAGCTCAAAGCCTTTAAGTCTTGTTGTTGCCCTCTTCCGTAGCTAATCAAATGAATTAAAACTGGATCTTCATCCTTCAAGCCCCATCCTGAATGTTGGGCTCTTGCTAAACTTGTCCCAAGTAGATTGCATCAATCCTTGCATTGTCTCCTTGATCTTCTTGGTCTATCTGGAAGTTGCAAATGATCTTTAAGATTAGGCCCATCTTGGTTCCCATCACCCACATTTGTTGCAAACGAAACGGAGCCAGTCCATAAGAGAAATGATCTGTTTTGAACTCTATGAACATATGGGGGCATGATCCGAAGTAAAACGAGACAAATAAGAACAAATCGCATTATGAAACAAATTAATGAAAGAACTATCCATTAATGAAATAAACATCTTTTTCTTATACCTTTTCTTACCTTCATTCACCTCAGACTTTGTAAGGTATTCTTTATCCTGTGAAAAAACCTCTGAGTGGTGCTCTAGTTCCGGTTCGGAAGAAATATTTTCCTCCATAAGGATCTCTTCATCAACTTCCTCATCAGATTCCTCTTCCACCAATGGCTGGCTCTGCACCATTATCGGATCCTTCACTTCTGCAATCAGGACCTCAAGCTTATTCTGATGATTATCCATAGAATGATCCACTCAACACAAACCCGTACCATTCCCAACACAATCAGGGCCATCAACGGTCACCAAATTACCGCTGGGAGCAGGCTGTACATGTAACATCCCGCTCCTTCCTTCTTACGTACACCTATTTCTTTCTAACGTACGTTCCTTCTTTCTGATGCAAGCAAATCCTAAGGACAGAAATTATGTGAATTGTATGTCACTTCTATCTGGCGACTGGGAGCCTCGTTAGGCATGCCAAACCTAAAAGACGTATTTCAAAAGATATTTTGTGACTTCTAGGACATGCCCATTGTTTTAAATATGCTAGAAATAACTATAAGGAGTATATCCAATGTTATTGAATTAAGTTTGATTTTAAATACAAAAATTATAATATTCTTGAAGAGCTCCAAAAATATTATAATTGTCAGAAATTATTTTAATATCATTAATAAAATGATTTCAACAATTTAAGATATTATAAGATTTAAATTACGTTGAATGCTTTAATTAATTAAATGATTTCATTCTCTTAAATATGTTAAGTGAGACTTCATCATTTTATTAATTATGAATGAATATTATTTTATAAACTAAAATTAGTTTGAATAACATTCTACCTTAATTCTTCCAAGTGCTTTTAATTAAGTTAATGTTTACGCATTTTCAAATCAATATTTTAATCCCCCATCGTTAGATCAGTTTGAGGATCTCAAGACGAAGGGACTGGATTAAATACCCAGCCCCTCACTTTTTCCTCAGCTCGACTCTCTTTCCTCCCTCAGCTCATGCG
Organism: Juglans mandshurica; assembly: GCA_022457165.1. NCBI lineage: Eukaryota > Viridiplantae > Streptophyta > Magnoliopsida > Fagales > Juglandaceae > Juglans > Juglans mandshurica. Next base: position 19,680,189 of record CM039619.1, on the reverse strand, counting down.
TACGCAGTACGCTGCTCCTCTCCAAGCCAAATCCTCCACTGCCCAGCCCAGCACTGTTGTGCGCCGCCTGGCTTAACCGCCACCACCAATGGCGTCCCCTCACGCCGGCGACCTCCCACCGTCGAAGTCAGCCTCCACCTTGCAGCCACCTCCCCCATCGCACACACGTAGAGACCCAAGCACGGCTTCTCCGTGTGCAGCTTTTAGCGCCGCCGTACCCGGCCTCCACAGCCACCAAGCACCGCCATGAACTTCCCCTTCCCTCCCCCCTTCCTCCTCCACTTGACCCGAGGCCCATAGCTTCTTCCTCAGCCGCACGGAGCTTCTTCGATGCACGGGTTCTCCATACCCACGGCGGAGCTCCGCCTCCCAAGGCCATCGCAGCACCACCAAGGGCTTCCCCTTCCACCGGCGACCTCCCCTAGCCACCCCTAGGTCCAGCTAAGCCACCTAGCTCCCTCACTCTCCCACGGCTCCTCTCCAATTCACGGTCTAGATCCGCCGTCGTGGACCACCGTGGCGCCACCCCAACACCACTACAAGTTCCACCGCACCTCCCTCAGCTCCTCCATGGCCAGCCATGACCAGCCAAGTCCTCCCTCTCCATTTCCATAGTTGAGACCCACGGCCTCACCCATGATATGAACCCGTGGGAATGAATTCCCTTGAACCCACAATCAATTTGAAAACTCCCCAAGAAAGCCAAAAATCAAGTCAAGGATGGAGAATCTAGACCCAATTGAGAACCCGTTTCAAGAACCTAGATTATATTAAAATCTAGACCCGTTGAAGAACCCGTCTCAAGAACCCAGATTACAAAGGAGGAACGCCACAAAGGTTGTGATTTACCTTTGATAAGTTCAAGAGTTCAATCAAGAACAAGAGGAGAAAACTCAACTCACAAATAAAATTCAATATTGTCTAATGTGTCAAATGAGGCTACAAAGAGTTTTTAAACCCAAACCTAATCAAAACCCTAGCCAAAATAAAACCCCTTTTACCCAAAATTACCCTTGATGAACAGTGCCGGCTACAGTACGCGCGGCTACAGTAACCCTAGAATAAATTGATGAAACCCTAATTCTTAAAAAGTTACTTTCCCAATAAGCCCTTGGCCAAAATACAAGGCCTTCCCAAAAACATAGTTCATAAGAAATAAGACATGTGAGCCAAGCATCTTCAAGCCCACTTATTCTAAACTAATAAAATAAATCATTTAACCAAACTGGAAGCCTCCAATAACAATAGGCCGTATCTCTAAGTCATGTCTTCCACAGCTTGAATCAAGTGGATCAAAACTGGTTCTTCTTCTTTCAGACCCATCTTGAGTGTTGGGCTCTTGCTGGCTTCATCCCGAGTGGATTGCACCAATCCTTGCATTACTTCCTTGATCTTCTTGGCCCTTGATCTTGTAATTGGCCCATCTGAAACTTGCAAAGGATCTTTAAGTGTAGGCCCACCTTGGTTCCTATCAACCCATCACCGTTGTAAGTCGCCTTCAACCACCATGAAACTGCCACCTCAAGACCACCACGAGTCCTTTCAAGACCACACCTAGCTATCCAAACACCCAAACAGTCACCGTATGCAGTATAGCCACCCCGTACGTTCCTTCCATCGTTATTGGCAGTGACGATTAGTGATCAATGCACGGGTTATCCCGTCGATGGTATAACTCTCTATCCCTTGTCATTTATGTTAGGTGTTAATTAGTTGATTAGAATGTGGATTGTGCTAATGGTATTGTGGATTTCGCTATATGGTGATATGATGTGTAGCGAAGTGTTGGGCATATATGTGTAGTATGGAGATGTGATGTGCTATGTATGTGAAGTGTTGGTCTTATCTGTTAGTGCGCTGTGAAGTATTGGGCATATTTGTGTAGTGCGTTGTTAAGTGTTGGGCATATCTGTGTAGTGTGCTGTGAAGTGTTGTGGACTGTGCTGTGGAGTATGTGCTGTAATTGTGACGTGGCGTTGTGTGGAATGGGAAGAGTACACGTTGAATGTACTCTGTGTGGCGTAGTGTGTATGAAGGGAGTACACGTAGAGTGTACTCCATATGGTGGAGTGATGAACCATATGGCAAGTATGCCATAATGGTGATGTGGTGTGGTGTGTATGAGGGGAGTATATGCAGAATGTACTCCATGTGGTGGATTGATGCACCATATGGCGTGTACGTCATAATGGTGATGGGTTGTATGTATGAAAAGAGTATATGCGGAGTGTAACTCCATGTGGTGAAGTGATGCACTATATGGCGGGTACGCCATAGTGATGATATGTCGTAGAGATAAGGATGGTTGTGTGGTTGATGGGCGTAGGGCATGGTGAGTAGTGTCGGGAGCTGTGGAACAGTGTCCCGAAGTAGTTATGGTGCGGCCTGTAGTCTAAGGTGACGGGTGTCACCATACTTGACTTATGGCTGGGAGTATGGGTGAAGTAGCGGAATAAGTGTAAGAGTGCGCAGCGGAAGCATGACTGAGAAATGTCACGAGGTGACATGACTACTGGTAGTCGTGCTTACGATGGGTGAAGAGTTAGTGTAAGAATGGCGTGACGAGAACGTGACGAGATGTCACAATATGACAGGAGTACGTGAGGAACCATGCTCATGATGAGTTAGGAGTTGACGTAGCAGAATGTTGGGTAACGCGACAAGGTCACGGTGTAGCTTTGGAGCAGTCTCGAGCTATATGGCGTGACATAAGGCATAGTTGTGAAATGAGTCTTGTCACGCTAAGTGTTGAGATGAACTGTCAAAAGGGACGGATAGCATGAGGAATCATGCTAGCCGGGTTAAGAAAAAGTTGGTATCAGAGTATGGCCCTTGTCCCTACGAGCAGGTGATCAACATGTTATATGTTGATCTTAGGTGATAAGGGGTAAGAAGGTACATGTGTAATCTGGTGAGACACATGTACCGGACGGGTTCACCATATGTAATGGGTAATTCGTCCTAAGCATAGTTGCACGGTGCTTAAGCCACAGAGTTGGCTTAGAGCCATGTGCCTTGTATGGATGGGAATGAGGATTAGTATGGGCTAAGTTGCATGAAGATAGTGACGGGTGTCACCATGAAGTTGACTCATGGTTGGAAGTACAAGTGAAGTAGCAGGACAAGTGAAAGAGTACGCAACGGAAGCATGACTGGGCATCGTCACGAAGTGACGTGGTTACTGGCAGTCATGCTTATAATGGGTGAAGTGTTAGAGTGTGAATCTCGTAAACGAGAATGTGACAAGATGTCACGATGTGACGGGAGTACGTGAGGAACCGTACTCACGATGAGTTAGGAGTTGCATAACAGAATGTTAGGTGACGCGACAAGGTCATGGTGTAGCTTGGGACTACTCTCGAGCTGTATGACATGACATAAGGCGTAGTTGTGAATGGAGTCTTGTCTCATTAAGTGTTGGGATGAACTGTCAAAGGAGACGGATATCATGAGGAATCATGCTAGCCGGGTTAAGAGAAGGTTGGTATCGGAGTATGGTGCTTATTTACACAAGCAGGGATCAACAAGTTATATGTTAGTCTCAGGTGATAAAAGGAGTAAGGTACATGTGTAATCTGGTTGGACACATGTGCCAGACAGATTTACCATATGTAATGGGTAACCTGTCCTAAGCATAGTTGTACGGTGCTTAAGCCTCAGAGTTGGCTTAGAGCCGTGTGGCTTGTATCGATGGGAATGAGGATTAGTATGGGCTAAGGTGCATGAAGATAGTGACGGGTGTATTGTCTAGGATTGGGATGCGTGATTCCATTGGTCAAAATCATGCGTCGGAATGTGGTTAGTGAGAAGAGTAAGACGAAGGTCCTAGTGTCTTAACCCTAAGGTGAATCATGGGTTCATTTTAGTGGATGAGCACTCGAAGCAAGATCTTGAATAGGAAGATGTGGTGACCGTAAGTGGTCACCGAAGGTCTTAACATAATAAAGTGTACGGAAGAGCACGAGATACAAGGAGAGTATTCCAAGTGAAGCATAGTTCTATTTCTAGTTTAAGTTACTTATGCATTAGATAGAGAATGTTATATGTATGCATGTAGGTTGCCATCTGACATGCGCATGAATGTACTACATGGTATGAAAGTAACATGGAGTTCAGGTAAGTATTACGTTCATACCCTTCTAGAGTTTTCTGAAAATAGACGAAAATGAAAACAAAAACGAAAAGACTTTCCTTTAAGATGCTTTAAGAAAAGACGAAAGACGCTTTACGAAAGAAAATGCTAAGTATTCAAAGGTATAAGAATGTACGGCCCCTCCTTGGCAGCCCCTGTTTACGCACCCCAAGTATTACTTGTACGCATGTGAATGTATGAATATACGTTGTACCTATTGTACTTATTTTCTAAGAAAATCAACGAACTGATATCTTATGATCCCAAACGATGCTTTTCTCATAAAAAGATGCTTTCTCACGAAAAAAAAAGTTAAAGAAATACATGAGAACTGACGCTTTCATGGATCCTACGAACCGACGCTTTTATGGATACCATAAGGTGATGCTCATGAATACCATGAAAGACGACGTTTAAGGTGATACTTATGGATGCCATGAAAGACGAAGTTTAAGCCCATGTTTTAAACGATGCTTTTCAGGAAAATGAATATTTTCTAATGAAAGGACATGTTAAATGAAAGATAAGAAAATAATGAAATGAAAGCATGAAATGTATGAAAATACGTAACGGCCACTTGAATGAATGAAAATGGGAACCCAATGAATGAATGGACAGATTGCAATGCTGGGCAGTAGTGCTGGTAGTGCACCCAATGCTACACCCTAACGAAATGGGATTCCAACCCGCGGCCACGGGCGAATCCATTGGCCATAGGGCCGCTAACCCTAACACACGGGGCGTAACAGTGTGTACTGGCCTATGAAAGTGATAAGAAAGAATGTATGTATGCATGAATGTATGAACGCATGAATGCACGAGCATGAACTCTTTAAGAAATGAAGGCACTGACGGGAGATAGGTTTATGAAAAGAAAGCCCTTCTTTAAAAGCAAAACCCCATCCAGTGACGTTTTCAAATAAACGCACGTATGTATGTATGCATGTATGTATAGTATGTATGGATGAAGAATGCATGAATGAAAACCTATGTTGATATATTTTAACTGTATGAAGTAATAATTACGAGTCATCGACTCATTTTAGTTTTTATGTATGTCCTTCCCCACAGGGATTGAATGAAGTATGCGTCAGGACGGACACGGCCCAAGGGGAAGAGCACGGAAGTCTAGGCATGAGTTTTAAATGTAAGAGAGGCCTTTTTGTTATTAAAATTGATGTTTTCGGCTGTAAATCTCTTTTATTGCCAAAGCACACTTTATTTTATAAACGTAGATTCTTGCACCCTGGGTATGCAAGTAAAAAGTTTTAAATCGAACGGTAATTCCTGTCGTCCTTTCTAAAATCTTTTATACAAGGACGGACGTTACTGTACAACCATCAACTCTACCAACTACACCGATTGAACTTCCTTCTCAGGAATCAACTGCACCACATGATCTGCTGATGGAGGAATTAATTCAGTCATCACCTCCTCCCCTGTATCCTCTATTTCCATTCCTATCCTTTCCACAACAACAGTATTTTCCACAGCAACAAGAGGGGGACTTTCAACATTATCAGAATCACTCAGCTCTGTCCCCTATTCTACTAACAGTTTCTTTGTCTCCGGATGGCCTTTCCTACCAACTCGACTTTTCCCATTCTTTCCAGCTTGTCCAGGTTTACATGTCTGCGAATTATGACCCTACATGTTACAAGTAGAACAATATTGATATGAACCCGTGGGAATGAATTCCCTTGAACCCACAATCAATTTGAAAACTCTCCAAGAAAGCCAAAAATCAAGTCAAGGATGGAGAATCTAGACCCAATGAGAACCCGTTTCAAGAACCTAGATTATATTAAAATCTAGACCCGTTGAAAAACCCGTCTCAAGAACCCAGATTACAAAGGAGGAACGCCACAAAGGTTGTGATTTACCTTTGATAAGTTCAAGAGTTCAATCAAGAACAAGAGGAGAAAACTCAACTCACAAATAAAATTCAATATTGTCTAATGTGTCAAATGAGGCTACAAAGAGTTTTTAAACCCAAACCTAATCAAAACCCTAGCCAAAATAAAGTCCCTTTTACCCAAAATTACCCTTGATGAACAGTGCCGCCTACAGTACGCGCGGCTACAGTAACCCCTACAATAAATTGATGAAACCCTAATTCTTAAAAAGTTACTTTCCCAATAAGCCCTTGGCCAAAATACAAGGCCTTCCCAAAAACATAGTTCATAAGAAATAAGACATGTGAGCCAAGCATCTTCAAGCCCACTTATTCTAAACTAATAAAATAAATCATTTAACCAAACTGGAAGCCTCCAATAATAATAGGCCGTATTTCTAAGTCATGTCTTCCACAGCTTGAATCAAGTGGATCAAAACTGGTTCTTCTTCTTTCAGACCCATCTTGAGTGTTGGGCTCTTGCTGGCTTCATCCCAAGTGGATTGCACCAATCCTTGCATTGCTTCCTTGATCTTCTTGGCCCTTGATCTTGTAATTGGCCCATCTGGAACTTGCAAAGGATCTTTAAGTGTAGACCCACCTTGGTTCCTATCAAATATGCAAGGAGTGTTTCGTATACGATCTCTTACTTTCGACTCAAAGGCAACCCTGGCGCCCCAATCCAAAAATGAGTCAGGGGATGTTTTGCAACATCAACTTCCACACATAATCTTGCTCCATCCGTTCTCATAGCGCAATGAGTCGGATTATCACGAACAATGAAAGTCTCAATGGGCACCATAAGTATATTCAAGAAAACTTCTTGATAAAGATATTTGGAGGGAGACCCGGCAATGAAATCCATACCGGAACCCTTGAAGGCTCTTCATCCTCATTAAAATCCGATGACCATCTGAAGGCACGATAAAAGATCCCATTAATCTCACAAACCTCTCTCGACAAGGCCTTGTTGAATCGGCTTCATTAGCCATACGTACAAAGACGTTGCGAGGTCTCCTATTTGAAGATACTAATGGAATGGCTAAAAGCCCCCATCGACTGTGAATGAACACACGTACAGCATCCAACGAAGGGCTCCGCTGAATGTGCGATCTCCTCTTTGGTAAACTGAAAATAAACCTCCCCTTCCACCATCTTCAAAGGTATGGGTTGAGGGATGGCAGCCACCACGTTGGCAAAGGAAGGCTGACCGGTGCCACCATCTGCGGCTGCCATGCAGCCTCACATGAAGGCCAAGAACCGTGCAGCAGAAAAAACCCTATTTCGTAGAGAGGAAAAGGGTAGAAACGGAAATTTCTATCTTCAAGTTTGTTTTTTTGTTGTTATTTTACATATTCTCTAGTTTACAAGCATTTCAGAGTATTTACCAACACTATCAACAACCTAAAGAAACTATGCATCTTCAGTACATTTATTCTCTATGTCTAATAAAGAAAGCAAGAGAGATTCTTATTAAATTACTAGTGCAAGAGCAACATGCAAAGCACGTTTGCTTAGTTCAGTGAAGTGATTATTTTTAAGAAATAATATGCTTTTTATAATAATAAAAAAAAGATTTCAATCAATAATTTAATGCATAGAGAAAAGAATGTAAGTTTTAATAAATATTTTTGGGTAATAATAGATAAGTATTGGATAATAATTACATGCTTGCATAAATTATAAGATAAAGACGTTAGTTAAAACAGTAAACTTGTCACATAGATAGTTATGATATCCATAGTTTTAGCAAATTTGTTTGTGATAAGTTTAATACAAGTTTAACAAAAATATTAGTTCAAAATATGAGTTCTTTAATGATTCTACTATGATCCATCATTTGTGTCAACTTGCACGGCATCAATAGAGATGACATTGAAATTCTTATGCTTCTGTTGCTTGAATAGGTCAGGATCTGCAAAAGGTTGAATCATCCACTCTTTCTCTGAAGCTTTCTCTACAAGCTTTTCTATATATGGCAAATGTTCCTACAAAATAAATTTTGAATAGCTTTGCATGATTAATAAAAACCTAAACAACTTATATACTGAAAATTGAAGCAATGTAAATTAACACAAATCTAAAAGTGGAAAGGTTTTAATTAAATTATTATAGACGTTATAAATAACTAAAACTGGCATAACACAAAATATAAAAATCAATTAAAATGATTTTTATTATAATTGTTAATAGTTTTATTTTTAATATAAACCTCAATATACTTATAGACAATGTACTAAACATCCCAAAATTACGAAATAGCTTTTTTTATTCCAAACTCAATTTACTAACAAAAAATAAAAAAAAGATACATCGCCAGTATGATTCATAAGCTCAACTGCTAAACAACCCAATGTTTCTTCTGCAATTTCACCAAACATAACAGCATCTAGTTTTCCAGTACCATCGTCAAGTTCAACATATGCTCAAGCACTATAAATGCAATGGAAGTATCATTTTAAGTTAGAATTGATAAAAATTGTACATTAAATTTGTCATAAATTATAAAATAAATTTGAAAGATACATACCATAGTTGGAAAATGCATTGGTGTTTGCAATGGTAACAAATGAAGCTTTCATTATATTCATACTCAGTTCCTTTGTTAAAACTAATACATGAAATATAAAAACATAGCTGGCACAAGTTAACCACAATTATCTTTGCCTTTATCCAAAATTTTACTTTCTGCATTATATCATAAACAACTTTTAGATGAAATGATTGTGTAAATACTTGGATTTAGTATTGAGAATAAGATTTTACTACCATGGGTTGCAAACTTTTCATCAACTCAGCAACATCGCAATTCTTGACTATTTCTCGAATACCAGCAGAAGACAGAAATGTAGATAGGTATTTCGAGCATTGCAATAATACTTTCAAGTAACAAATCATTAATCACCACCCTTAAAATTCACAAAAAAGAACAATATGAGAAAGAAAAATATAGAGATGGCAACATATAAGTGACAGAACACTTACATTTTAAGTATATAAAATATAAATGCATTAGTAAATAAAGGCTAATTTGCGAGAATTACCACTGCTGCGAAGAAATTGGCTCAGAAACAAACGGATTGATTATAAATGTACTTGATGGACGTGATTAAAGAGATAATCCTTAATTGGAAATAGAAATCATTATTAATGCAAGTATATACGGTACAAAAAAGATATAAGGTTGTTAATTATTAAAAATACCAATATAAGAACCAACTTATCCTTGTTCCAAGTATAATTGACTTAGCCGCAATTATTTCTAAGATTTTCTGGCATTCATCTTGCACAAATCAACCCCACATAGTTAAACATATGAGGTTTAACTACAAAATTGGAAAGAAAAAAAGAATTAATAGAAAATTGCACAAAATTGAAATGTAATTGTAAAAGAGCCGAGAACCCAAAAAATCTTAAGATTAGCCACTGTTTGGCTGCATCTAGGCGCACAACTTACGTGTCCATTAAATGCACATTTCGCACCCTCTCTCAGACTGAAGGCCTTAACATTTTGAAAGTCACTTTCTTCCGCTCCTCCATCCCCGTTTCTTTTCTTCCTATACACACCCCTCCCCGCGTCACCCCCCAGCCCCACCACTTGCGTCAGCATCCTCTCCCCCACCCTCGCGTCGCCCATCGTCCACCCCCACCCCCGCGTCACCCAAACAATGCCCTAGTTGCCCCACACCCCCTCTGCCCAATACCTCTGTTGGTTGGCGTGGACCCTCCCCCTGCCCAGTAACCCCGTTGGTTGCCGTCAACCCATCCTCTGCTGATCAAAGGTGTTCACTCACACACAAAGTTTTTTCCATGTTTTTAAACTGTATTATACTTCTTGAACAAAAGAATTCCGACTTTCACAATGTTAATCATTCCAAGTCTTCTGCGCAGCTAGTCTTGGTCATCAGGGTTCACAATTTTGGTGCCTCTATTAAATTCTTATAAAATTGATGGTTGTTCAGTATGAATGTTACTTTCGGGGCTATATTTCTATGTTTCTTTTTTCACTATATGTTGAAATAGGATGTAATTTTGTGTTATTTGATTTTGTTTTAACCCTGCGCTTGTGGCATAATGTAGACTATGGTATAAAATTTGAAAGATGGAAGAATTATTGGTTCAGCGATTAAATAGGGTATTACAATACCGACACTAATTTTAGTGGAGATTTTTTTGGGTGGGGTTAAGTAACTAAGAAAAGGATAAGGCAGGTGCCCCAAAGTTGAAAAGTTTCCCCTTTTCAAATACTTTAGACAGATGTTAGAAAATGTAGCCGTTCTGGTAAGTTATATTTAAAAATCATTGTGGGGGAAGTTTAATGTTGAGGTTTTAGCCTTTGAAATTTCATGCATTGAATTCATCAATAACAAAGGGACCTATTGTAACAGCCCGCTAGAAATTCACTGGTGGAATTTCTATTGACTTTAGGAACCTTGTGAAAATCTCATAAGTTTTTACGTATCGACCAATCGCTCAAGTTTTAATCTGTCAACATAGTCAGTGTTATAACTCACTATGGTGCTAGAAATATGAGTTTAATTATTTGAGGTAGTTAGAAGTGTCAGTATGTGTTTTGGTTTCGCCATTAGACTCGGTCGATTATTTAGGATATTTTCGCACAATAACTCATTTTCATAATTTCGGACGAAACGACTATTCGAAATTGTGAAATTATTTTTTAGGGGCACTACGCAGTTGAATTTCGGTAAACGATTTTCACTATAGGTTAATATGAATATTTAGGATTCTTCAGTACTATGTTTATTATGTTTTTTTTAGTGAATAGTAACCTCGATAAGCGCACCCAGTATAGTGTTTTCAAAATCACAGTGTGGAATGTCCAAATTAGGTTAGAGAAGTTTTATTTGGACACTTGGCAAGATCTTAGCCACGCATAGTGTATGGTATTAGACACTTGGCACAAAGATGAACCATTAGATAGATTTGTGAAGGAAATCAGGCTATGAGATCATGCCACCTAAGCAAAACTGTGTTCCATCTGTTCAACCAAATTGTGCCAGACCAAAGAGAGTTTCAACCCTAGCAAAACCCTAAATGGTTGGAATCCAATTGAAACCCCAAAAAGTTGGTTGAAACCGAAACCCTAAACGGTTTGCCAAACCCTAAAGTTGGCCTCCAAACCCTTTCTAACCCGATTTCTAATATTGTGTTTAATCACTTGATTAAATCACTTCTACGTGCTTTTAATTAATCAAATCCTTGTTATGACTTCATTGTACAACCTTTTAAACTTTGGAAATTTGATTTGGCCAAGAAAAATTGGTTTTGAGCTTGATAGCATCTCAAACCCTAACCAAACCCCCTTTAAACCCCAAATTGAAGCCCACTTGGTTGGGGCCCACCAAGGCCCACGAATTTGACCACCTTGGCAAAACGTTTTGAAGAAGTTTCCTCCCCCACATGGTAGACCATTCACTGCCATTTCCTGCACCCATTAGTACCTTGATGTGAAGGATAGGTCCACTCCATCAAAATCCATCTCTCATAGTTGCTGCAGGCAGTCCTTTGCCCTCATTACTCTCCACTTTATGTCACATAGCCAACTCCAATGAAGGGTCTTTCAAGTCCAAACTTTCCCCTCCAGGAGTTTAAAGTCGTGTAAGATACACTTCCCTCCATTTTATCACTTCTTCCCTCCATTCTTAGAGAGAAACCCAAAAGAGCTATCTCGGGCAAATTTCTAGGTGTTGTTACGTGGCCATTTACAACCCTTTGTAAGTATTTTGTCACGATGACTCCTTCATAAAAGTTGTTCATCCTTTAGTCTAGTTTCCGTGTATATCTTATTAGTCTCATTCCATGCTCATTTGATCAGTCAAAAGTATTTATAACCATGGAAAGGTCATTCTAGGCTTGAAACTGGAGAGTATGATATGTTTTGAAATTTTTTACCAAGCTAATAGACATATCTTGGTCCTAAACTTTTATGGAGTGTTGTTAGCATGTGTTGATGAATGTTAATTGAGGTTTTGTTGCATGAATAAAGCTTTTGATGATAGATTTCCTTAGATTTAGAAACTTGAAAATTCGAAGTGGAAAAACAGTTTTCGTTTTATGAAAGTTTCAATATTTCGTAGTTTGATCTTATTCCAAAGGTTTTGATATTTTTATTTGATGATCCTTAGTCTCTTATATACATGTTAGGATGTTATTTTGAAGATATTTAGTATTAATTTTAAAGATATGGTTTTTCTATGCAAGATGATTTCGGTTAGGCCTAAGATTTGATGCTTTTGGGTTAGATCCATGTGATTTTACGTTTGATGGTTGGATCTTCTTTAGGACACATTTTTTAAAAATGAGATGTTTTAGTTTGAAGATCACATGTCTCTAAGCCATGGATTAAGAGATTGATCAAAGTTAGTTGAGAGAAAAGTTTATGTTTTTGGACTAAGTGTAAAACTAAAAACTCAAAGCGTTGTTTTGTAATTTTGGTGACTTTTGTTTGATTATTTAAATCCTGGTTGATCTTAGGATGATGTTATGAATATGTTAGAAGTAAGATTTGATTTTTTTGGAATTCTTGGAGATGTTTTTGTTAAGGTAAAAACTTGTGATTTAGGGTTTACTTTTTGTTAAAAAGTTTGGGTATTTTTTCAAAAAGTTTGGTATTGATGATTAGCTTTTCTTAATAGATATTTTAAGTGTGTTTTTAAACTTAGGATATGAAGATCTTTGTTACAAAATCTTGGTTTAATCATGGGTTTTGAAGATGGAAGAAATTGCAACAAAAAATCAAGGGAAAAATCCTATGGATGTTTCGGCCAAAGTGAGTTTTCTATAGTTGTGAATGGTTTTAAATTTTTCTGAGTTGATATTTGAGTCTAGGACAAGATTTACATGAGAAATGTAAATTTTGGTAATTTTTGGAGTTAGGATGTGAAATCCTTAAGTTATGAGTAAAATGGTCATTTTCCCACATGTAGAGGGTAAAATGGTAATTTTACTCTAAGTTGTCCCTTTTCACTTTTCTAATTGTTAGTAATTAAATTTATAACTTGTAGAATACTCTCTTACAGTCCCTCGTGTTTCGCGCTTTGTTCTCGTAGAATGCGACAAGCAAGATAAGTTAGCTATTAACTTACTATCAGTTTATTGTGTATGTGTGATGGGTAAGGGAACTATAGTTTATGTTCGTATGTTGTTATATATGTCATGTCATCACATATTTATATATTACACGAATTATTCTGTCATGAAATACTTATCTGTTACACAATATATTTTGTCTCATGTTACTATCTGTTGCAAGTATGTCACATTACGTATGCTATCTGTTACATGTCTATCATGTCACGTAATATTCACTGTCACATGTAATGCCCTATTATGAAATATTGTCTGTTACATATTATGCCATGTTACGAAATATTGTCTTTTACATGTATGCCATGTTATGAAATTTTTTTCTGTTACATTTTTGTCTCAAAGTATGTCATGTCTGTCAATTTACGTTCATGTCACGTTACGTTACAAAATGTCATGTATGCCGGTTAAGTTAATCATATCAATCATGACCCTAAGTGCTAGGATAGGGTAATATCCTAATGAAACTCCTTTGTTCATACTGGAGTGTCTAAATAGGTATGAAATTTCCTAGGTTGACGAAGTACAGTCAACAGGTTACGAATGGGGCCTAACTTGTAATACCCGAATCCTGCTACATGGATTCTTACGTCATCTATTAATATTTTTTAAGTTAAATATTTTCAAATAAAGACTTTTATTATTTTATTAAATTATTTTAAGGTGGGTGTGTTTTTATTTTCTTAAAGTGGGTCATTAAATAAATCAAGGGTGTGCTTTTTATGACCTTGCAATTTTCCTTTCAATCCCTTTAATTTTATTTACGCAAGAAATGACCCAAACTCTTTTTACCATTAGATGGGTAGGTAAAAAGAAATATTTTTCTTCTACAATTGATCTCCACAATCCATTCCCTAGCTTATGGGATAAGTTTGAATTAAATTCATTGACTTTTCCTTCTCCCTTACCCGTAGCTTCCCCCATAAGCCAAATGAATTCATTTTCTTCCCCTACACGTCGGCTTGCTCAACAAGCCATTAGACTTTCTCATCCCTCTCTTCACCTGTGTCGGCTTCCTCAAGAAGCTAAGTGGATTCCTCTTTCTTCCCCTACACGTCAGATCCAAGGAAAAGAGAAACACAATCCTCTCATTTTGACTTGCACCACCGACGACCTCCAAGACAAAAACCAGTAAATTTCTTTCCCACCTCTCTTCATCTGTCGATTTCAAGGTACCCGAAGGAGAGAAAATCTCCTCAAGTGTTCCTTCACACAAAAAACCGCTTGGTTCTTCCCCAACCGCACGACCTCTTCTTCTCCTCAAGTCGATCTCTCTCATTTCGTAAGTTTAAGATTTTCCATCGAAAATCTCCAAGGGAAAACTTGTAACGCCCCGTTCCCGGAGGTTCGGAGAGTTAGCTCTTAATACTTAAAATTAACTTAAATAACACAACTATAAAATCCAGAAAATCCCATAAAATATTAATCCATTTACTCAATCCAAAAATCTAAGTTCCTCCATGGCGAAAATAAAGAAATCCCCAATAATATAAATTAGAAATTCTCCAAAAAACTCGAAAACATCCTCAACTCATCAAATCAAATACCAGAAAAATAAATCAGTTTAGTAACTACGACTCTCACATGAGCATTTGTACCTTCCGGCACTTATTCCACTACGATCATCACACCTTACTAAACTTTCTACTCTTGTTCACCAGCTGAAGCATCAAAATTATCTAAAAAATATATGGAGATAAGGGATGAGTTATCAACAACTCAGTAAGCAGAGAACATATACCAGAGTGTAAACATGAGCATTTACAGAAATGAGAATACAGAACAAAACATTTTCATTTTCAGAGTGCGGAAGCAAAACATGTTATCAAAATATCAGAGCGAACATTTAGAAATAATTTCATTCAAAAATATTCTTTGGCATAGCATAAATGATCATCATCATCATCAGAACATCAGAATAAAGGCCATGTATAACCCCCGTGGTAGGGTTGTGCATCAGCGGATAGCCAAGCAAAACATAAATCACTCTGTCACCAAGGTGTGCACACAAAACAGAGACCACTATTATAACCCGTGGCAGGGCCGTATCCACTATTATTACCCGTGGTTGGGCAGTATGCCACTATTATCACCCGTGACAGGACCGTAACTGAACAGAGCGGAAACAGAATCAAATTCAGAATCAGAGTGATATGAACCTGATGGAAACCAAGATGAGCCTAGTCTTAAAGATCATTTGCAACTTCCAGATGGGCCAAGAAAATCAAGGAGACAATGCAAGGATTGATGCAATCCACTTGGGACAAGTTTACCAACAGCCAAACATTCAAGATGGGGCTTAAAGGATGAAGATCCAGTTTTAATTCATTTGATTAGCTATGGAAGGCTTTGAGCTCTTGAAGGGTTTTAACTTATTTAAAGAACTTGTGTTATTAGTTTAGAATAATTGAGTTTATTATGGGAAGCACTTAAGGGGACCTATGCAAGGGCATGTTGGGAAAGTTATTATTTTATTGAACTAGGGTTAGGGTTACTGTAGCCGAGTTACTGTAGCATGCACTGTAGCCGCGATACTGTTCATCCAGGGGCACTTTTGGAAGATGGGGGTTTATTTTAAGCTAGGGTTTCATTAGGTTTTTCTTTAAATACTCTATTTAGCCTCATTCTAATCAGTTTATGAAGTTTATGAAATTTGATGAATTTATTCATTGTGAGTTGAGTTTTACTCCTCTTGTTCTTAATTGAACTTTTGAACTTATCAAAGGTAAATCACAACCTTTGTGGCATTCCTCCTTTATAATCTAGGTTCTTTAGACGGGTTCTTCAACGGGTCTAGATTTTAATATAATCTAGGTTCTTCAAACGAGTTCTCATCGGGTCTAGATTCTCCATTCTTGACTTGATTTTTGGCTTTCTTGGGGAGTTTTCAAATTGACTGTGGGTTCAATGGAATTCATTCCCGCGGGTTCATATCATTTGATATTCAGAGCAAGGTTTCCAATCAGGTCTGATTCTATCTTTTATTTCTTGCATATTTAATTCTAGGGCATATTTGTTCTAGGGTTGCCGAAAAAAAAAATAGAAACAAAAAGTAGGCTGCCGAAATTCTTAGGGTTTTGGGTGTGGCTGAAATTTGCATCACCTAGGGTTTCAAAATTCTAGGGTTTCCAGCATTTCTAAGTTTGTCAATTGCTTGGAGTGTGGTTCCGTTGATTCTCTTCTACTTCATTGTCTATGCTTGTGTGTTTGAATTCAATTGTTTGGTTTTCACAATTGAATATTGCTATTTGTGGTTGAATTAGAGAAAAGAAAAGAAAAGAAAATTCAAAAAAAAAAAAATAGAAAGAAGAAGAAGAAGAAAAGAGAAGGTAGGATATTCAAAGTTGCTATATAGTTACAACAAAGAGAAACAAAGTATTTGTTGATTGAGTTATTATTATCATAGGAGCTGAATACAACTTGCTAGTTGGTGTCTTGTTTTATAATTACTCTTTCCCTCGTAGAAATTCCTTGAGTCTCGTGTCATTTTATTCATTCCTTGTTTCTTTGATCTATATTACTGGTTGGAATAATACAAGGTTGTATTGTCTTGATTTAGTTCAACTAGTTCTTAAAGAACTTGAGCGGGAAAACTATTGAGGTAAAATGCAAGAGGGTGTGAGACTATTATCGGGAAAAAGCCATTAAGAGTGAAACACGAGTGAAGTGTCATTATTTGAGTGTAAACACGTAAGGGAGTGTGTAAGGTTTTCCACTAACATTCTTTTTGTGCAGCATATTATGATGTCTCATAGAAGTGACTCATCACCAAAAGGTGTGGCAGATAACTCACATCCTTTGTGTTGCAACAATGCAACAACAGTTTGACCAGTTGAACTTGGTGTTGGGTGAAGTGAGGGATAGTATGGATAATCAAGAAGCAATGATTAGAAATCTGCAATGTGAGAGAGGTAGGAGGCGACATGAACCTAGAATTGAGAATGCGTATAAGAATGGAGAGTTTGGTGAGGATGAGGAAGGCTTAACATTTGAAGTTGGATTGGGTGGACATAGAGGAGTTAGGCATGGAAGAGGCCTTAGGGCAAACTCAGGGGCTCGAGACAGAGTAGATAAGAACCTTGGAAGCATCAAAATGAAAATACCATCATTCCAAGGTAGAACTAACCCTGAAGTTTTTTTAGAGTGGGAGAAAATAATAGTGGTGTTTGATTGTCATAATTACTCTGAGGAGAAGAAGGTGAAGTTGGATGTAATTGAGTTCACTGATTATGCGATTATTTGGTGGGATCAATTAGTATCCAATAGGAGGAGGAATTTTGAGAGGCTTGTAGAAACATGGAGAGAGTTGAAAACAATCATGAGGCGGAGATTTGTACCTAGCCACTACTGTAGAGACCTCTACCAAAAACTACAAAATCTTACACAGGAGTCTAGGATTGTAGAGGATTATTATAAGGAGATGGAGGTGGCTATGATTCGGACTAATGTAGTGGAGGATCAGGAGGCCACGATGACAAGATTTTTGAGTGGGTTGAATAGGGAGATAGCCAATGTAGTTGAGTTGCAACATTATAAGGAGGTAGAGGATATGGTGCACATGGCTATGAAGGTGGAAAGGCGGCTAAAAGGAAAGGGTACATCAAAGTATACTTTGGTTTCCAGTACTCCTTGGAAACCAAAGTGGGACAAAAATGATCAAGTTGTAACAAAGGGGAAGACCGAACCATCTAAGGGAAATGATTTGGGTGAGGCTGAAACATCAAGAAAAAGAGAGAATGAGTTGAAAAATAAATGTGAGGCCGGGAGTTCAAAAAAAGAGGAGAGTGAAAGAAAAACAGAGAGTGAAAAGAACAAAGAGAGTGAGAGGAAAAAGAGAATGAGGCCAAAACATCAAAAGAAAGAGAGAGAGAAAAAGAAAATATAGAGGTGGTTAAGAGTCAAGAAAAAAGAGTGGAGCGACAAGAGGAAAAGGAAAGAGAGGTTGCAGAGAAAAACAGAAAGACAAAAATGAGTTCTTATGCTAAGGCAAGTTTTTATACTAATGAATTTAATGACTCTTTGTCTTGTGTTGTTGTTTCTTTGTTGCAGGCATATAAGGTCATGATTCCTAGCGGTGTGTTTAGTGGATTGCCACCTATTAGGGAAATAGAGCACTACATTGATTTTGTGCCAGGTGCGACTATTCCTAACCGACCTTTCTAGGAAAAACATGAGTCATTGACACACTTAAAAGGACAAGGTAAGTTGTTGACTAGAATGCATGCTAAGCGGGAGGATTGTATTGAGACTTTTCCTCATGTATTCAAATACACACAAGGTATGAAAAATTTTGTGATTGATGCTTTAGCAAGAAGGTATGTCATTGTCTTCATTTTAGATGCAAAATTGTTGAGACTTGAATGTGATAAGGAATTGCATGCTAATGATGATGACTTTGCTAGTATGTATCGAACATGTGAGAAAGCATCTTTTGGTAAGTTCTACAAAGTAGATTGGAACTTGTTTAGAAAGAATAGATTTTGTGTGCCTACTAGTTTTATGCTTAAGTTGCTTGTGTGTGATGAACATGGTGGTTTGTTGGGTAACCTTGGTGTAAGGAAGACTTTTGTTATGTTGCATGAATGTTTGTGGGAATATCATTTGCCATTCAAAGACGTGTTACACGAACGTTTTTGGAAGTATCATTTGTCATTCATTCATGTATTGCACGAACGTTTGTGGGAGTATCATTTGCCATACATCGATGTGTTGCATGAACGTTTGTGGGAGTATCATTTGTATTTCATTGAGTTTGCATATAATTGGAGTGGTCATTCTGGTGAAAATAAGATTTTAGACATGTTGCATTTACGTTTATGGGAGTATCATTTGCCATTCATTGACATGTTGCATGAACGTTTGCGGGAGTATCGTTTGCCATTCATTGAGTTTGCATATTGGAGTGGTCATGTTGGTTCAAGGAAGACTTTAGATGTGCTTCAAGAACATTTGTGGGAGTATTGTTTGCCATTCATTGAGTTTACATATGATTGGAGTGTTCATGCCACTACTAAATTTTCACCAATTGAAATTGTTTATAGACTTAATCAATTCCCTCCTTTAGATTTAAAGTCTTCACCAGTTGATGATATGGGTAGCTTGGATGGACTATTCCAAATTCTTAAACAAATGAATGAAAATGCATATCTAATGGATCTTCCAGATAAGTATCCTGTTTCTACTATTTTCAATGTTACTAACCACTTTCCCTTTGATCCAGGTGGAGATTCGAGGTCGAATCCTTTTGAGGAGAGGGGGAATGATGGGAACCAAGATGAGCCTAGTCTTAAAGATCATTTGCAACTTCCAGATGGGCCAAGAAGATCAAGGAGACAATGCAAGGATTGATGCAATCCACTTGGGACAAGTTTAGCAAGAGCCAAACATTCAAGATGGGGCTTAAAGGATGAAGATCCAGTTTTAATTCATTTGATTAGCTATGGAAGAGGGCAACGACAAGACTTAAAGGCTTTGAGCTCTTGAAGGGTTTCAACTTATTTAATTCATTTAGGGTAGGTTTGGGGGGTGAGATGAGAATTTTGTGTTTTGGTTTTGGCCCCAAACCTGCCCTTAAAGAACTTATGTTATTAGTTTAGAATATTGAGTTTATTATGGGAAGCATTGAAGGGGGCCTATGCAAGGGCATGTTGGGAAAGTTATTATTTTATTGAACTAGGGTTAGGGTTACTGTAGCCGAGTTACTGTAGCGCAGCACTGTAGCCACGACACTGTTCATCTAGGGGCACTTTTGGAAGATGGGGGTTTATTTTGGCTAGGGTAAGGTCATGATTCCTAGCAGTGTGTTTAGTGGATTGCCACCTATTAGGGATATAGAGTACTACATTGATTTTGTGCCAGGTGCGACAATTCCTAACCAACCTTTATTTGAAGAACATGAGTCCTTGATATACTTGAAGGGACAAGGTAAGTTGTTGACTAGAATGCATGCTAAGTGGGATGAAAAATTTTGTTGTTGACGCTTTAGCAGGAAGGTATGTCCTTGTCTTCATTTTAGATGCAGAATTGTTGAGACTTGAATATGATAAGAAATTGCATGTTAATGATGATGACTTTGCTAGTGTGTATGGAACATGTGAGAAAGCAACATTTGGTAAGTTCAATAAACTAGATTGGTACTTGTTTAGAGAAAATAGATTTTGTGTGCCTACTTGTTTTATGCGTAAGTTGCTTGTGTGTGATGGACATGGTTGTTTGTTGGATGACCTTGGTCTAAGGAAGACTTTTGGTGTGGTGCATGAACATTTTTGGGACTATCATTTGCCATTCAATGACGTGTTGCATGGACGTTTCTGGAAGTATCATTTTTCATTCATTGATGTGTTGCATGAACGTTTGTGGAAGCATCATTTGTCATTCATTAACGTGTTGCATAAATATTTGTGGAAGTATTATTTGCCGTTCATTGAGTTTGCATATAATTGGAGTGGTCATTTTCGTATAAGGAAAGATTTAGGTTTGTTTCATGAACTTTTGTGGGAGTATCATTTGCCATTCATTAAACTGTTACATGGACGTTTCCGGGAGTATCATTTGCCATTCATTGAGTTTGCATATTGGAGTGGTCATTTTGGTTCGAGGAAGACTTTAGATGTGTTTCATGAACATTTGTGGGAGTATTGTTTACCATTCATTGAGTTTACATATTATTGGAGTGTTCATGCTACTATTAAATTTTCACCATTTGAAATTGTTTATGGACTTAATCCATTTACTACTTCAGATTTAAAGTCTTTTCCAGTTGATGATAGGAGTAGCTTGGATGGACTATTCCAAATTCTTGAACAAATTAATGAAAATGCATATCTAATGGATTTTCTAGGTAAGTATCTTGTTTCTATAATTTTTAATGTTACTAACCATTTTCCCTTTGATCCAAGTGGAGATTCGAGGTCGAATCCTTTTGAGGAGAGGGAGAATGATGGGAACCAAGATAGACCTATTCTTAAAGATCATTTGCAACTTCCAGATGGGCCAAGAAGATCAAGGAGACAATGCAAAGATTGATGCAATCCACTTGGGACAAGTTTAGCATGAGCCCAACATTCAAGATGGGGCTTGAAGGATGAAGATCCAGTTTTAATTCATTTGATTAGCTACGGAAGAGGGCAACGACAAGACTTAAAGGCTTTGAGCTCTTGAAAGGTTTCAACTTATTTAATTCATTTAAAGAACTTATGTTATTAGTTTAGAATAATTGAGTTTATTATGGGAAGCATTGAAGGGGGCCTATGCAAGGGCATGTTGGGAAAGTTATTATTTTATTGAACTAGGGTTAGGGTTACTCTAGCCGAGAGTTACTGTAGCGCAGCACTGTAGCCGCGACACTGTTCATTCAGGGGCACTTTTGGATGATGGGGGTTTATTTTGGCTAGGGTTTCTATGTAGCCTCATTCTAATCAGTTTATGAAATTTGATGAATTTATTCATTGTGAGTTGAGTTTTACTCCTTTTGTTCTTGATTGAACTTTTGAACTTATCAAAGGTAAATCACAACCTTTGTGGCGTTCCTCCTTTATAATCTAGGTTCTTGAGACGGGTTCTTTAACGGGTATAGATTTTAATATAATCTAGGTTCTTGAAACGAGTTCTCATCGGGTCTAGGTTCTCCATTCACTGACTTGATTTTGGCTTTCTTGGGGAGTTTTCAAATTGACTGTGGGTTCAAGGGATTTCATTCCCGCGGGTTCATATCAAAAACATGCGGCAGCGTGCGACGTAGGCAAGGGACTATGCAGACGGTGGTGATCTCGGCGGACCACTGGACGAGAGAGAGAGAGAGAGAGACCAATGAATGAGAAAAAAAATGAAAGACAGAGTAAGCCGAGAGAGTGTGACACGGAGGTGCTGTCGGTGGCATACCGAGTGGGACACAGCGGATAGGAGTGGCGTGGAGTGACCATCGGAGTTCTCTGTGCTGGTGGTAACGACGTGGAAGCGCTGGCACCGTGTGTGGTGGCTTTGAACGACAAGTGCACCGGGTTGGGTTGCTCTGTTTTTGGTGGCTAAAACAGGGGAGTTTTTGGTTCACTACGTAGGTGGTCGCCTTCGGCAGTAAGGTGGTGGTGCAGTACGAGAGGGAGCTCCAGTGATGGCCAAGTGGAGATGGCGCACGGCGAAGGGGAGCTACGGTCCGTGGAGTTGCAGTGTGCCCGGGTTGCGTCGATTTTGTATGGAAGCAGCGTGTATTCTGGTGCAACGGCTAGGTTGAAGAGGCTAACAACAGCTGCAACTTGGTGGAGGGTTGACGAGGCTGAGCCAGAGTGTGTCAAAAGTGGTGGTCTGGTTTATGGGTGCAAAGTTGACGAGCGATGAGTTGGGGGCTACGGGTTGTTGTTTGTGTGGGAAGAAGTTGCTAGCGGCGGCAGTGATTCGTAACGAAGGCGTTCTCTACGCATGGCTAATGTGTGCGTATAAATATGATGCGAAAACCCTAGAGATAAGAGAGACGTGTGTGCATGCATGCTGTGGGCGACGGAAATAAGCCGTGCGAAAATAATATAGACGGAAAGAGAAGAAAACGAAAAAAATAAAACATGCGGGGAGAATAAAAAATAAATAAACAGCCAAAATCTCCAAATAAATAAATAAATAAATCCATAGTCCAACTATACCAATTTTGGGTCCGGGTGTTACAAAACCAACCCTATAAGTGAATTCTATGGCTCTAATCTCTGGATTGAAGTCTTGGATTTATGGGTTTAGCCTAGGGTTTGTTTTTAAGAAATTCTCTGTTTGTGTTCCAGCTTTGAGATTTCGGATTTTCTCTTCCTCTTCTCGTTGTTGTGTTTCCATGGCTTGAAAAGGGGATCAAATCAGGTGATGCTCTTTCCCTAAAATTTCTTGTGATTGAGATTATTGCTGAGCAAAATTGTCTTGTATTGGGGATTTTCGGATTTTTATGTTAGCTGAGCATCATGTGATAGTCTCTAAACAAATTTCTCATTTTGTTTCCTCTATTAGCTACTCTAGTGGGTAGTAATCAAGAGCCCTATTTTCTGGTCCAAACCGAGTGTTTTGAGATGGTTTTACCGTGTGTTTCTTATCATTTGAGATGCCATATTTTCTGGTTTAACTTGGTTAGTCACAAGTGTTGATTAATTGGTCTGTTGGTATATATATATATATATATGTATGTGGATCAAGAAGCCGTGTGTGTGTGTGCTCTGTATTATGGTTCTAGCTCTGTGTGTGTTATGTTTTATGGTCCCAGCCGTGTGTGGGTTTAGGCTCTGTTTTGGCACGGGTCATGCCCTGTTTGGAGTGTCCCAGTCGTGTGTTGGCAAGGCAAATTTTGTAGTCATTTTCTTATGTTTGCTTGAGCTAAGCCATGTCTTTAATTATGCTTTTATGTGTTAAATTAATAGAGTTAAGGTTTATGATTTTCAAACATGCTTTCCACAAGTTTATGGCCTAAGTAAGCCACTAAGAGTTTTAAATCTACGCTAGTAAGCTTACTTAGAAATTCTAAGTTGCCATGAGTTTGCATCTTTCTATTTGTGCTATGTTTCAGAAAATATATGAGGCTTTCTTAAGTTCTACGTCTCTTGTACTATTAATTGGATGGTTGAAAATTGATCAAAGTGGGGGATGTTTAAGACCATGAAAACATTGAGAATTGCTAGCTGTCCATGTATTACAGAAACTTGAAAATATGTTCTGTTTTGAAAGCCTAAACCAGTCACTTTACCTTTGCTTAACTTTACCCCTTTTTGTTTAACCAAAGATAAATTTTAGCATGAAAAACCATTGAAGAATAAGTGACAAAAATCAACTCTCTTATGAGCATTACCTATTGTTGGATCTACCTTCCATATGATGATGCAAAATTGTCAAAATGCCATTCTTTATGAAAATTCCAGATTATAGCACCTCTTTGTTCCTTACCTTTTTCTTAAATAAATCCCCACCATCCTATGCATTTAATTTATGATTTCCTACCTATTCCTTGTATAGAAAATAGTAGTCTTTAAAGAGGGACAGCAAGCAAGCTTCATACTTTCATGGGTTCCTTAAATAGTGTAATGAGGATACTAAGAGTTGACTTAGTGCCATGTATGTAGCTAAATGGGTTAAGGAACACGCTTTAATTCCAATGTGGGATTTAAGTGAGCACGTAAGGGTGTCGGATAGTAAGGCTTAAAAGTGAAATGAATATTAATATGTTTATTTCATTTCATTGAATATGAGTTTATTTTCAAGATTCAAGGAACTTACTTGTAAAGCCACGAAGAAAGTAGCTATGACCATGCTCCTTACACACAAAGCTCTCTTATGGAAAAGTCTCTCTCTCTCTTTCCAAATGTTTCTCTTATGAAAGAATAGATGCATGTATAGTGTGTATAAGCCTTTCTTGGTAACCCCTGTTAAGTACCTTATTAATCACCATTGTGTGTATGTAAGGTAATGCATCATGAGATTTATGCATGCTCTCTCTCAAAATAATTATGCCTTACCTATATGTAGCATGACATGAAACATTCCTTTCAAAGAAACGCATACGCATTGGCACTAAATGAAGAAAGGAAAGGAAAAGGAATGAAAGCATGAATGTACGTAACGGCTACATGTATGAATGTACGTGAGACACAGCAATTGTGACATGTAGAACACGTGGGGTTACAACAACTATGGTGATGCAAACCAAAGGAGCTGGACATGCTAATCATAAAAGTGGGAATGGAGCTGAATTTGCACAAGACCCTTTGTCACTTCCTAGTGGCCCAATTACAAGACTTAGAGCCAAACGTTTCAAGGAAGCACTAAATGGGCAAATCCAAGAGAATTGGGCTGATTCTAAAAAGACCAAGATGGGCTCAAATAATATTCAAGACTTAGTCCATGTCATCAAGGCAATTGAAGAGGCTAAGTAGCACGTAGAAATATGATGAATGGTCTGTCCATTAAAGGACGTGAATTTGTTAAGTTTTAAGAATATTAAATAGGTGAATGAACTTGGTCTTGCCTGGGTACGTGAAATACATTGAATTTAGTCATTTCTGGTTGCCTCTAGAAGTCCAAGAGGCCTAAAAATCGTGGGACTTGTTATGTTAATATTTTTGTTACTTTTAAAGCTGTAGTTATGACTTTTCTTATTCTTGGAGGGTTGTTCCAAGTATATAGAGGGGTTATTTCGAGTTTTAATATCAAATTTGAAATTTCAGAAGCTTATTTATCTTTGTGAGGTCTTGTGTTCCTCTTGGTTCTTCAAAGAACTCTTTGAACTTATCAAGTTAATCTTGTGGCGTTCAAGCTCCAAACTTATCACCTTGATTCTGATTTCTTGGTGTGGCGTTTTCAATCTTTCGTAGTCTTGGTTTTTCATCTATTTGGGTGACTGGTCAAGGCAACAAATTTTGTCAATACGATCTTGGGGTTCCAAGCCATCATTGTTATCGGGTTTCATCACAATTGTTGGTGGAGTTCATATCAGAACTCGCCTTGCAACCAATAAATCTCCAACCACAGCATTTTGCTCATCGTCAGCATCCTCCATAGATGGCATATCATCATTATCTACTTCTTCCTCATTTTCTGACTTAAGCTCTCCTTGGGCATTTATCACCATCACCCTCTTGTTTACACACTGGCTGGCTATATGTCCGCGCCCCTGACATTTAAAACACTTAATATCACGTGTTTTAGAACTTAAAGTCTCGATTGTACCTGGCGGTCTTTAAGTTGGCATTCTTAGAGGATTCAAATTTTGGCTTATTTTGTTGCTGCTCGTCCCTTTTTGGAGTTGTCTTCCACGAGCTGGTTGTAGCCATAGGCAGTCCCCTCCTAGCCAATCCCTTTCGTTTGAATTGTTCCTCGACCTTTATGGCTTGATGCACCATATCCGTCAACTCAACATAGTGCTGCATCTCGACTATATTCGCAATCTCATGATTTAAACCGTGCAGAAACCTAGCCATGGTGGCTTCCCGGTCCTCTTCTACATTAGCCCGGATCATAGCTACCTCCATCTCCTTGTAATACTCATCCACACTCTTAGATCCTTAAATTAACCTCTGTAATTTTTAGGCCTCTTGGACTTCTAGAGGCAGCCAGAAATGACTAAATGATTAAATTCAATGCATTTCACATACCCAGGCAAGACCAAGTTCATTCACCTATTTAATATTCTTGAAACTTAAAAAATTCACGTCCTTTAATAGACAGACCATTCATCATATTTCTACGTGCTAATTAGCCTCTTCAATTGCCTTGATGACATGGGCTAAGTCTTGAATATTATTGGAGCCCATCTTGGTCTTTTTAGAATCAGCCCAATTCTCTTGGATTAGCCCATTTATTGCTTCCTTGAAACGTTTGGCTCTAAGTCTTGTAACTGGGCCACTAGGAAGTGACAAAGGGTCTTGTGCAAATTCAGCTTCATTCCCACTTGTATGATCAGCATGTCCAGCTCCTTGGTTTGCATCAAGTTCTCAATGTGCAGGTTAAGGAGGAAGAAAGTAACCAAAGGGAGAACTTGTTTCATACTCGGTGCTTTGTAAATAAGAAAGTTTGTAGTGTCATTATCGATGGTGGGAGTTGCACAAATGTAGCCAGCACTTATTTGGTGGAGAAATTGGCTTTAACTACCTTGAAACATCCTCAACCTTACCGGCTTCAGTGGTTGAATGAATGTGGGGTAATCAAGGTGACAAGACAAGTGTTGGTAGCATTATCCATTGGCAAATATGAGGATGAGGTGCTTTGTGATGTGGTTCCTATGCACGCATGCCATTTACTGTTGGGAAGACCATGGCAGTATGATCTGAGGGTTATGTATGATGGATTCACAAATAAGTATTCCTTCACTCTTAATAGGCAACCTATTACTCTTGTGCCATTAACTCCAAAACAGGTCAGGGAGGACTAATTAAAGTTACAAAGTTCGAATGAAAAAAAAAAAGGAAAAGGAAAGGAAGGCCGAAACTGAAAAAAAAGACTTTAAAAAAATAGGAGAGAAAAACATTGATTAGAGTGAAAAAGAAAGAGAGAGGATTTCGGCTATAGTGAGAGCAAGAGAGGAAAAATTCAATTACATTGCAAAAAAAAGTGAGATCAAGAGAGCATTATTTTCACACCAGCCCCTTATTGTACTCATGTACAAGGATCTCGTCGGTGCTTTGCCGAGCAATATTGTTTCTCTTTTGCAGGAGTTTGAAGATGTCCTTCCTGAAGAGGTACCTTATGGTTTACCTCCAATCCGAGGGATTGAACATCAAATTGATTTCATACCTGGTGCATCAATTCCAAACTGACCTGCTTATAGGAGTAATCCCGAGGAGACCAAGGAACTTCAGAGGCAAGTAAGTGAATTATTAGAGAAGGGGTTTGTGCGTTGATATGAACCCATGGGAATGAATTCCCTTGAACCCACAATCAATTTGAAAACTCCCCAAGAAAGCCAAAAATCAAGTCAAGGATGAAGAATCTAGACCCAATGAGAACCCGTTTCAATAACCTAGATTATATTAAAATCTAGACCCGTTGAAGAACCCGTCTCAAGAACCCAGATTACAAAGGAGGAACGCCACAAAGGTTGTGATTTACCTTTGATAAGTTCAAGAGTTCAATCAAGAACAAGAGGAGAAAACTCAACTCACAAATAAAATTCAATATTGTCTAATCTGTCAAATGAGGCTACAAAGAGTTTTTAAACCCAAACCTAATCAAAACCCTAGACAAAATAAAGCCCCTTTTACCCAAAATTACCCTTGATGAACAGTGCCGGCTACAGTACGCGCGGCTACAGTAACCCCTACAATAAATTGATGAAACCCTAATTCTTAAAAAGTAACTTTCCCAATAAGCCCTTGGCCAAAATACAAGGCCTTCCCAAAAACATAGTTCATAAGAAATAAGACATGTGAGCCAAGCATCTTCAAGCCCACTTATTCTAAACTAATAAAATAAATCATTTAACCAAACTGGAAGCCTCCAATAACAATAGGCCGTATCTCTAAGTCATGTCTTCCACAGCTTGAATCAAGTGGATCAAAACTGTTTCTTCTTCTTTCAGACCCATCTTGAGTGTTGGGCTCTTGCTGGCTTCATCCCAAGTGGATTGCACCAATCCTTGCATTGCTTCCTTGATCTTCTTGGCCCTTGATCTTGTAATTGGCCAATCTGGAACTTGCAAATGATCTTTAAGTGTAGGCCCACCTTGGTTCCTATCATTCCCCCTCTCCTCAAAAGGATCCGACCTCGAATCTTCACCTACATCAAAAGGAGAAAGAACAGAAACATTAAAAGTTGCAGAAACTTTATATTCACCTGAAAGATCCACTTTATATGCGTTGTCATTAATTTTCTCAAGAATTTGGAAAGGTCCATCTCCTCGAGGATGCAACTTAGTCCTTCTATGGGCTAGGAATCTTTCTTTGCACATGTGAACCCAAACCCAATCTCCTGGTTCAAAGATGACATGCCTTCGTCCTTTATTGGCTTGGGAAGCAACCCTTTCATTCTTTTGGGCAATTTGAAGTCGTACCCTCTCATGAAGTGACTTCACCAACTCCGCTTTCTTTTGTCCATCCAAACTACTCCTGCCATCAACAGGTAAAGGCATCAAATCCAAAGGAGTAAGTGGATTAAATCCATAAACAATTTCAAAAGGAGAGTATGAAGTAGTAGTATGCATCGTCCTATTATATGCAAACTCTATAAATGGCAAACAATCCTCCCAAGTTTTTAAATTCTTATGAACAACAGTACGTAAAAGCTGAGTTAAAGTCCTATTAACTACTTCAATCTGACCATCAGTCTGTGGATGACAAGTAGTGGAAAATAAGAGCTTAGTACCCAATTTCCCCCACAACACCTTCCAAAAGTAGCTAAGGAATTTAACATCCCTATCAGAAACAATACTCCTAGGTACACCATGGAGTCGCACTATCTCCCGGAAAAACAAGTCAGCTATGTTTGTGGCATCATCTGTTTTATGGCATGGAATGAAATGTGCCATCTTACTAAATCTATCCACAACCACAAAAATAGAATCTCTACCCCTTTTGGTCCTAGGCAGCCCTAAAACAAAGTCCATAGATATGTCTACCCATGGCTCACTAGGAACGGGTAAGGGTGTATACAACCCATGTGGCAAAACCTTAGATTTGGCTTTTCTACATGTAATGCACCTTCCACAGATACGGTTAACATCTCTCTTCATCTTAGGCCAAAAGAAATATTCATGCAAAATGTCTAAAGTTTTCTTAACACCAAAGCGTCCCATTAATCCCCCACCATGTGCCTCACGCACCAATAACTCACGCATAGAACAATTTGGCAGACAAAGTTTGCTTTCTTTAAACAAATAACCATCATGCTTGTAAAACTTACCAAATGCCGCCTTATCACATGCCACATACACATTTGAAAAATCAACGTCATCGGCATACATGTCTTTCACATATTCAAACCCAAG
Organism: Juglans mandshurica; assembly: GCA_022457165.1. Lineage (NCBI taxonomy): Eukaryota > Viridiplantae > Streptophyta > Magnoliopsida > Fagales > Juglandaceae > Juglans > Juglans mandshurica. The sequence continues at coordinate 19,650,621 of CM039619.1, read as the reverse complement.
CATTTTAGCACTCATAGAAGTAAGAAGTACATACCTCCGGGATAGAGCATCAGCAACAATGTTCTCCTTACATTTCTTGTAACGGATGACATAGGGAAAGGTCTCAATGTATTCCATCCATCTAGCATGCCTTTTATTCAACTTACCTTGACCCTTGAGATGCTTCAATGATTCATGATCGGTGTGGATCACAAATTCCCTTGGCCATAGGTAGTGCTGCCAAGTCTCTAATGCACGAACAAGAGCATAAAGCTCTTTGTCATAAGTAGGGTACTTAAGGGATGCCCCACTTAACTTTTCACTGAAGAAGGCTATGGGCCGCCTATCTTGCATCAAAACGGCTCCAATCCCTATTCCTGAGGCATCACATTCAATCTCAAAAGCTTTGTTAAAATCAGGTAATGCTAACACAGGTGCAGAGCACAACCTTTCTTTAATAGTGGCAAAAGCATTCTCTTGATTAGCCCCCCAATGAAACCCAACATTCTTTTTAATTACCTCAGTGAGTGGTGCAGCAATGGTGCTGAAGTCTTTAACAAAACGCCGATAAAAACTAGTTAAGCCATGAAAGCTTCTTTCTTACCTCAGTGATGCTTTTTGGCGTTGGCCACTCCTTGATTGCCTTGACTTTCTCTTCATCCACCTCAATACCCTTTGTACTAACAACATAACCAAGAAAAACAACTTTTTCCATGCAAAAGGCACATTTCTTAAAATTAGCATACAACTTTTCACATCTCAACACATCAAACACATATATCAAATGTTCAATATGTTCACTTAAGTTCTTGCTGTACACTAAGATATCATCAAAGTACACAACTGCAAACTTGCCTATGAATGCACGTAGGACATGGTTCATTAATCTCATGAAAGTACTGGGCGCATTTGTAAGTCCAAATGGCATAACCAACCATTCATAAAGCCCATACTTAGTCTTAAAAGCAGTTTTCCATTCATCACCCTCTTTCATTCTAATTTGATGGTACCCACTTTTAAGATCAATTTTACTGAAAATACATGAGCCATGCAATTCATCAAGCATATCATCTAATCTAGGAATGGGATGGCGATATTTTACCGTGATATTGTTGACCGCCCTGCAATCAATGCACATCCTCCACGTCCCATCCTTCTTTGGCACTAGTAGCACTGGTACTGCACAAGGGCTCATGCTCTCTCTCACGTACCCCTTGCTCATCAAATCCTCAACTTGCCTCTGAAGCTCCTTTGTCTCCTCTGGATTACTCCTATAGGCTGGTCGGTTTGGAATAGCAGCCCCGGGCACAAAATCAATCTGGTGCTCAATGCCTCTAATGGGTGGCAACTCATTTGGCATCTCCTCCGGGAATACATCCTCAAACTCCTGCAACAAAGAAACAGCCAAACTAGGAAGAGACTGGTTAGTTTCATCAAGACTAAGATAAGACTCTTTATAGACAAGAAAAATCATAGGGCGATCTGCGAAGAAAGCCCTCTTAACCTCACTCTCTCTTGCATAGAAACTCACTTTTGCCTTTCCTTTTCTCTCGGCAGACTCTCTTTCTTTTTTCTCTCGTGGCTCCACTCTTTTTTCTTTACTCTCAGCCACCTCTCTACTTTCTTTTTCACTCTTTCTTTTATGCTCATTTTCACTCTCACTCTTTCTTTTTTGCTCAATCTCTTTTTCACTCTTTCTTTTTTGATCACTCTCATTTACTCTTTCTCTTTTGATCACTCTCATTTTCACTCTTTCTCTTTTGATCAATGTCACTTTTCAATTTCAGTTGGTCCTCATAGACCTGGCTTGGAGTTAAAGGAGCAAACTTAATTGTTTTGCCCTCCTTTTCAAAGCTGTACATGTTCTTGAACCCATCATGTGTCACTCTCCTATCATACTGCCACGGCCTCCCCAACAAAATATGGCCCGCATGCATAGGCACAGCATCACAAAGCACCTCATCCTGATACTTCCCAATAGAAAAAGTAACTAACATTTGTTTATCCACCCTAACCTCTCCACAATCATTCAACCACTGCAATTTGTATGGTCTAGAGTGTTTTAAGGTTGGTAAATTCAATTTTTCAACCAAAGTAGTGCTAGCCACATTAGTACAACTCCCTCCATCAATGATCATACTACATACCTTATTGTTGACATGGCATCTAGTATGGAAAATGTTCTCTCTGTTGCTCTGCATCATCCACCTTAATGTGTGCATTAAGAGCACGCCTGGCAACAAGAGACTCACCTGTCACAGGGTATACCACTCCATCATCATCACTAGCATCATCCAACTCGGCACCTCATCACTATCATCCTCACTCTCAGTCATCACCTCCCCATTATCACGCATAATCATCACCCTCCTATTTGGACATTGAGAAGCAATGTGCCCTGAACCCAAACACTTAAAACATTTGATATCTCTATTCCGTGAAGGTTCGGATTCTACCTTGGATTTGTTGCTAGTTCCCTCATCTTTTCCCTTAGGTGGTTCGGTCTTTCTCTTTGCTTCAGCTGGATCATTCCTATCCCATTTTGATTTCCAAGTAGTGCTAGAAACCGAAGTGTACCTTGCTGTCCCTTTTCTCTTTAATTGCCTCTCCACCTTCATAGCCATGTGCACCATGTCCTCTATCTCCACATAATGCTGCAATTCAATTACATTGGCTATGTCCCTATTCAACCCACTCAAAAATCTAGCCATGGTGGCCTCTCGATCCTCCTCTACATTAGCCCGAATCATCGCCACCTCCATCTCCTTATGGTAATCCTCCACACTCTTAGAACCCTGTGTAAGATTTTGTAATTTCTGGTAAAGGTCTCTATAGTAATGGCTTGGAACAAATCTCCGCCTCATGAGAGATTTCAACTCTCCCCATGTCTCTATAGGCCTCTCATAATTCCTCCTCCTATTGGTCACTAATTGATCCAACCAAATAATAGCATAATCAGTGAACTCAATTACCGCCAACTTCACTTTCTTCTTGATGGGAACCAAGATGGACCTAGTCTTAAAGATCATTTGCAACTTCCAGATGGGCCAAGAAGATCAAGGAGACAATGCAAGGATTGATGCAATCCACTTGAGACATGTTTTGCAAGAGCCCAACATTCAAGATGGGGCTTGAAGGATGAAGATCCAGTTTTAATTCATTTGATTAGCTACGAAAGAGGGCAACGACAAGACTTAAAGGCATGTTGGGAAAGTTATTATTTTATTGAACTAGAGTTAGGGTTACTGTAGCCGAGCTACTGTAGCGCGGCACTGTAGCCGCGATACTGTTCATCCAGGGGCACTTTTAGAAGATGGGGGTTTATTTTAAGCTAGGGTTTATTTGGTTTTTCTTTAAATACTCTATGTAGCCTCATTCTAATCAGTTTATGAAGTTTATGAAATTTGATGAATTTATTCATTGTGAGTTGAGTTTATCTCCTCTTGTTCTTAATTGAACTTTTGAACTTATCAAAGGTAAATCACAACCTTTGTGGCGTTCCTCCTTTGTAATCTGGGTTCTTGAGACGGGTTCTTCAACGGGTCTAGATTTTAATATAATCTAGGTTCTTGAAACGAGTTCTCATCGGGTCTAGGTTCTCCATCCATTGACTTGATTTTGGCTTTCTTGGGGAGTTTTCAAATTGACTGTGGGTTCAAGGGAATTCATTCCCGCGGGTTCATATCATTTGGTATCAGAGCAAGGTTTCCAATCAGGTCTGATTCTATCTTTTATTTCTTGCATATTTAATTCTTGGGCATCATGGTTCTAGGGTTGCCAAACAAAAAAAAAATAGAAACAAAAAGTAGGCTGCCGAAATTCTTAGGGTTTTGGGTTTGGCTGAAATTTGCGTCACCTAGGGTTTCAAAATTCTAGGGTTTCCTGCATCTCTAAGTTTGTCAATTGCTTGGAGTGTGATTCCATTGATTCTCTTCTACTTCATTGTCCATGCTTGTGTGTTTGAATTCAATTGTTTGGTTTTCACAATTGAATATTGCTGTTTGTGGTTAAATTAGAGAAAAGAAAAAGAAAGGAAAGGAAAGGAAAGGAAAAGAAAAGAAAAGAAAAGAAAAGAAAAGAAAAGAAAGGAAAAGAAAAGAAAAAAAATTCGAAAAACAAAAAAAAAAAATAGAAAGAAGAAGAAGAAGAAAAGAGAAGGTAGGATATTCAAAGTTGCTACATAGTTACAATAAAGAGAAAGAAAGTATCTGTTGATTGAGTTATTATCATCATAGGAGCTGAATACAACTTGCTAGTTGGTGTCTTGTTTTATAATTACTCTTTCCCTCGTATAAATTTCTTGAGTCTCGTGTCATTTTATTCATTCCTTGTTTCTTTCATCTATATTACTGGTTGGAATAATACAAGGTTGTATTATCTTGATTTAGTTCAACTAGTTCTGAAAGAACTTGAGTGAGAAAACTTTTGAGCTAAAAGGCAAGAGAGTGTGAGACTATTATCGGGAAAAAGCCAATTAAAAGTGAAACACAAGTGGAGTGCCATTATTCGAGTGTAAACACGTAAGGGAGTGTGTAAGGTTTTCCACTAACATTGTTTTTGTGCAGGATATTATGATGTCTCATAGAAGTGACTCATCACCAAACGGTGTGGCAGATAACTCATCTTTTGTGTTGCAAGCCATGCAACAACAGTTTGAGCAGTTGAACTTGGTGTTGGGTGAAGTGAGGGATAGGATGGATAATCAAGAAGAAGTGATTAGAAATCTGCAAGGTGAGAGAGGTAGGAGGCGACATGAGCCTAGTATTGAGAATGGGTATGAGAAACAAGACTATGGTGAGTCTCTTGTTGCTAGGCGTGCACTCAATACACAAATTAAGATGAATGATACAGAGCAGCAGAGTGAGAACGTTTTTCATACTAGATACCATATCAACAACAAGGTATGTAGTATGGTCATTGATTTGAGGAGTTCTATTAATTTGGCTAGCACTACTTTAGTTGAGAAATTGAATTTACGTACCTTGAAACACCCTAGACCATACATGTTGCAGTGGTTGAGTGATTGTAGGAAAGTTAGGGTAAATAAGCAAGTGCTAGTTTCTTTTTCAATTGGGAAATATCAGGATATGGTCCTTTGTGATGTTGTGCCCATGCATGCTGGTCATATTTTGTTAGGAAAGCCATGGGAGTTTGATAGGAAGGTGATTCGTGATGGGTTAAGGAACATGTACAGTTTTGAAAAGGATGGAAAAACAATCAAACTTGCTCCTTTAACTCCAACACATGTCCATGGGGACCAATTGAAATTGAAAAGTGAGGTTGCTCAAAAAAGAAAGAGTGAAAATGAGAGTGATCAAAAAAGAAAAAGTGAAAAGGCGATTGAGCAAACAAGCAAGAGTGAAAGTGAGAATGAGCTGAAAAGCAAGAGTGAAAGTGAGATTGAGCTTAAAAGTAAGAGTGAAGATGAGATTGAGAAGAAAAGAAATAGTGAGACCGAAATGGAGAAAGAAAGAAAAATGAGAGAGAAAAAAGAAGAGGGTGAGAATAAGACCTCAAGCACAAGAGAAAATGAGTTGAAAAATAATTGTGAGGTCGAGAGTACAAAAAAAGATGTAGAAAAAGAGAGTGACAGAAAAAGAGAGGGTGAAAAGAAAAAAGAGTGTGAAAGGGTAAAAGAGAGTGAAAAAGAAAAAGAGAGTAGAAAGAAAAGAGAGTGTGAAGAAAGTGAGAGAAAAACAAAGAGAAAAGTGAGTTTTTATGCTAAGGCAAGTCTTAATCCTAATGAACTTGACGTATGTTTGCATAGTATTTTGTCTCTTTGTTGCAGGGATATGAGGTCGTGTTTCCTAGCGGTGTGTTTAGTGGATTACCACCTATTAGGGAGATAGAGCACTACATGGATTTTGTGCTAGGTGCGACAATCCCTACCCAACCTTTCTTTGAAGAACATGAGTCCTTGACACACTTGAAGGGACAAGGTAAGTTGTTAACTATAATGCGTGCTAAGCGGGAGGATTGTATTGAGACTTTTCCTCATGTATTCAAATACACGCAAGGTATGGAAACTTTTGTGGTTGATGCTTTAGCAAGAAGGTATGTACTTATCTTCATTTTAGATGCAAAATTGTTGAAACTTGAATATGATAAGGAATTGCATGCTAATGATTATGACTTTGCTAGTGTGTATAGAACATGTGAGAAAGTATCGTTTGGTAAGTTCTATAAACTAGATTGGTACTTCTATAGAAAGAATAGATTTTGTATACCTACTAGTTTTATGCGTAACTTGCTTGTGTGTGATGGACATGGTGGTTTGTTGGGTAACCATGGTGTAAGGAAGACTTTTGTTGTGTTGCATGAACATTTGTGGGAATATCATCTGCCTTTCAATGACGTGTTGCATGAACGTTTGTGGAAGTATCAATTGTCATTCATTGAAGTGTTACATGAACGTTTGTGGAAGTATAATTTGTCATTCATTGATGTATTGCACGAACGCTTGTGGGAGTATCATTTGCCATACATTGACGTGTTGCACAATCGTTTGCGGGAGTATCATTTGTATTTCATTGAGTTTGCATATAATTGGAGTGGTCATTCTGGTGAAAATAAGATTTCAGACATGTTGCATAAACGTTTATGGGAGTATCATTTGCCATTCATTGACTTGTTGCATGAACGTTTATGGGAGTATCATTTGTCATTCATTGAGTTTGCATATTGGAGTGGTCATTTTGGTTCGAGAAAGACTTTAGATGTGCTTCATAAACATTTGTGGGAGTATTGTTTGCCATTCATTGAGTTTACACATGATTGGAGTGTTCATGCCACTACTAAATTTTCACCAATTGAAATTGTTTATAGACTTAATCAATTTCCTCCTTTAGATTTAAAGTCTTCACCAGATGATGATAAGGGTAGCTTGGATGGACTATTCCAAATTCTTAAACAAATTAATGAAAATGCATATCTAATGGATCTTCAATGTAAGTATCATGTTTCTACTATTTTCAATGTTACTAACCACTTTCCCTTTGATCCAGGTGGAGATTCGAGGTCGAATCCTTTTGAGGAGAGGGGGAATGATGGGAACCAAGATGGACCTAGTCTTAAAGATCATTTGCAACTTCCAGATGGGCCAAGAAGATCAAGGAGACAATGCAAGGATTGATGCAATCCACTTGAGACATGTTTTGCAAGAGCCCAACATTCAAGATGGGGCTTGAAGGATGAAGATCCAGTTTTAATTCATTTGATTAGCTACGGAAGAGGGCAACGACAAGACTTAAAGGCTTTGAGCTCTTGAAGGGTTTCAACTTATTTAATTCATTTAAAGAACTTATGTTATTAGTTTAGAAGAATTGAGTTTATTATGGGAAGTATTGAAGGGGGCCTAAGCAAGGGCATGTTGGGAAAGTTATTATTTTATTGAACTAGGGTTAGGGTTACTGTAGCCGAGCTACTGTAGCGCGGCACTGTAGCCGCGATACTGTTCATCCAGGGGCACTTTTGGAAGATGGGGGTTTATTTTAAGCTAGGGTTTATTTGGTTTTTCTTTAAATACTCTATGTAGCCTCATTCTAATCAGTTTATGAAGTTTATGAAATTTGATGAATTTATTCATTGTGAGTTGAGTTTATCTCCTCTTGTTCTTAATTGAACTTTTGAACTTATCAAAGGTAAATCACAACCTTTGTGGCGTTCCTCCTTTGTAATCTGGGTTCTTGAGACGGGTTCTTCAACGGGTCTAGATTTTAATATAATCTAGGTTCTTGAAACGAGTTTTCATCGGGTCTAGGTTCTCCATCCATTGACTTGATTTTGGCTTTCTTGGGGAGTTTTCAAATTGACTGTGGGTTCAAGGGAATTCATTCCCGCGGGTTCATATCATTTGGTATCAGAGCAAGGTTTCCAATCAGGTCTGATTCTATCTTTTATTTCTTGCATATTTAATTCTTGGGCATCATGGTTCTAGGGTTGCCAAACAAAAAAAAAATAGAAACAAAAAGTTGGCTGCCGAAATTCTTAGGGTTTTGGGTTTGGCTGAAATTTGCGTCACCTAGGGTTTCAAAATTCTAGGGTTTCCTGCATCTCTAAGTTTGTCAATTGCTTGGAGTGTGATTCCATTGATTCTCTTCTACTTCATTGTCCATGCTTGTGTGTTTGAATTCAATTGTTTGGTTTTCACAATTGAATATTGCTGTTTGTGGTTGAATTAGAGAAAAGAAAAAGAAAGGAAAGGAAAAGAAAAGAAAAGAAAAGAAAAGAAAAGAAAAGAAAGGAAAAGAAAAGAAAAAAAATTCGAAAAACAAAAAAAAAAAAAATAGAAAGAAGAAGAAGAAGAAAAGAGAAGGTAGGATATTCAAAGTTGCTACATAGTTACAATAAAGAGAAAGAAAGTATCTGTTGATTGAGTTATTATCATCATAGGAGCTGAATACAACTTGCTAGTTGGTGTCTTGTTTTATAATTACTCTTTCCCTCGTATAAATTTCTTGAGTCTCGTGTCATTTTATTCATTCCTTGTTTCTTTCATCTATATTACTGGTTGGAATAATACATGGTTGTATTATCTTGATTTAGTTCAACTAGTTCTGAAAGAACTTGAGTGAGAAAACTTTTGAGCTAAAAGGCAAGAGAGTGTGAGACTATTATCGGGAAAAAGCCAATTAAAAGTGAAACACAAGTGGAGTGCCATTATTCGAGTGTAAACACGTAAGGGAGTGTGTAAGGTTTTCCACTAACATTGTTTTTGTGCAGGATATTATGATGTCTCATAGAAGTGACTCATCACCAAACGGTGTGGCAGATAACTCATCTTTTGTGTTGCAAGCCATGCAACAACAGTTTGAGCGGTTGAACTTGGTGTTGGGTGAAGTGAGGGATAGGATGGATAATCAAGAAGAAGCGATTAGAAATCTGCAAGGTGAGAGAGGTAGGAGGCGACATGAGCCTAGTATTGAGAATGGGTATGAGAAACAAGACTATGGTGAGTCTCTTGTTGCTAGGCGTGCACTCAATACACAAATTAAGATGAATGATACAGAGCAGCAGAGTGAGAACGTTTTTCATACTAGATACCATATCAACAACAAGGTATGTAGTATGGTCATTGATTTGAGGAGTTCTATTAATTTGGCTAGCACTACTTTAGTTGAGAAATTGAATTTACGTATCTTGAAACACCCTAGACCATACATGTTGCAGTGGTTGAGTGATTGTAGGAAGGTTAGGGTAAATAAGCAAGTGCTAGTTTCTTTTTCAATTGGGAAATATCAGGATATGGTCCTTTGTGATGTTGTGCCCATGCATGCTGGTCATATTTTGTTAGGAAAGCCATGGGAGTTTGATAGGAAGGTGATTCGTGATGGGTTAAGGAACATGTACAGTTTTGAAAAGGATGGAAAAACAATCAAACTTGCTCCTTTAACTCCAACACATGTCCATGGGGACCAATTGAAATTGAAAAGTGAGGTTGCTCAAAAAAGAAAGAGTGAAAATGAGAGTGATCAAAAAAGAAAAAGTGAAAAGGCGATTGAGCAAACAAGCAAGAGTGAAAGTGAGAATGAGCTGAAAAGCAAGAGTGAAAGTGAGATTGAGCTTAAAAGTAAGAGTGAAGATGAGATTGAGAAGAAAAGAAATAGTGAGACCGAAATGGAGAAAGAAAGAAAAATGAGAGAGAAAAAAGAAGAGGGTGAGAATAAGACCTCAAGCACAAGAGAAAATGAGTTGAAAAATAATTGTGAGGTCGAGAGTACAAAAAAAGATGAAGAAAAAGAGAGTGACAGAAAAAGAGAGGGTGAAAAGAAAAAAGAGTGTGAAAGGGAAAAAGAGAGTGTGAAGAAAGTGAGAGAAAAACAAAGAGAAAAGTGAGTTTTTATGCTAAGGCAAGTCTTAATCCTAATGAACTTGACGTATGTTTGCATAGTATTTTGTCTCTTTGTTGCAGGGATATGAGGTCGTGTTTCCTAGCGGTGTGTTTAGTGGATTACCACCTATTAGGGAGATAGAGCACTACATGGATTTTGTGCTAGGTGCGACAATCCCTACCCAACCTTTCTTTGAAGAACATGAGTCCTTGACACACTTGAAGGGACAAGGTAAGTTGTTAACTATAATGCGTGCTAAGCGGGAGGATTGTATTGAGACTTTTCCTCATGTATTCAAATACACGCAAGGTATGGAAACTTTTGTGGTTGATGCTTTAGCAAGAAGGTATGTACTTATCTTCATTTTAGATGCAAAATTGTTGAAACTTGAATATGATAAGGAATTGCATGCTAATGATTATGACTTTGCTAGTGTGTATAGAACATGTGAGAAAGTATCGTTTGGTAAGTTCTATAAACTAGATTGGTACTTGTATAGAAAGAATAGATTTTGTACACCTACTAGTTTTATGCGTAACTTGCTTGTGTGTGATGGACATGGTGGTTTGTTGGGTAACCATGGTGTAAGGAAGACTTTTGTTGTGTTGCATGAACATTTGTGGGAATATCATCTGCCTTTCAATGACGTGTTGCATGAACGTTTGTGGAAGTATCAATTGTCATTCATTGAAGTGTTACATGAACGTTTGTGGAAGTATAATTTGTCATTCATTGATGTATTGCACGAACGCTTGTGGGAGTATCATTTGCCATACATTGACGTGTTGCACAATCGTTTGCGGGAGTATCATTTGTATTTCATTGAGTTTGCATATAATTGGAGTGGTCATTCTGGTGAAAATAAGATTTCAGACATGTTGCATAAACGTTTATGGGAGTATCATTTGCCATTCATTGACTTGTTGCATGAACGTTTATGGGAGTATCATTTGTCATTCATTGAGTTTGCATATTGGAGTGGTCATTTTGGTTCGAGAAAGACTTTAGATGTGCTTCATAAACATTTGTGGGAGTATTGTTTGCCATTCATTGAGTTTACACATGATTGGAGTGTTCATGCCACTACTAAATTTTCACCAATTGAAATTGTTTATAGACTTAATCAATTTCCTCCTTTAGATTTAAAGTCTTCACCAGATGATGATAAGGGTAGCTTGGATGGACTATTCCAAATTCTTAAACAAATTAATGAAAATGCATATCTAATGGATCTTCAATGTAAGTATCATGTTTCTACTATTTTCAATGTTACTAACCACTTTCCCTTTGATCCAGGTGGAGATTCGAGGTCGAATCCTTTTGAGGAGAGGGGGAATGATGGGAACCAAGATGGACCTAGTCTTAAAGATCATTTGCAACTTCCAGATGGGCCAAGAAGATCAAGGAGACAATGCAAGGATTGATGCAATCCACTTGAGACATGTTTTGCAAGAGCCCAACATTCAAGATGGGGCTTGAAGGATGAAGATCCAGTTTTAATTCATTTGATTAGCTACGGAAGAGGGCAACGACAAGACTTAAAGGCTTTGAGCTCTTGAAGGGTTTCAACTTATTTAATTCATTTAAAGAACTTATGTTATTAGTTTAGAATAATTGAGTTTATTATGGGAAGTATTGAAGGGGGCCTAAGCAAGGGCATGTTGGGAAAGTTATTATTTTATTGAACTAGGGTTAGGGTTACTGTAGCCGAGCTACTGTAGCGCGGCACTGTAGCCGCGATACTGTTCATCCAGGGGCACTTTTGGAAGATGGGGGTTTATTTTAAGCTAGGGTTTATTTGGTTTTTCTTTAAATACTCTATGTAGCCTCATTCTAATCAGTTTATGAAGTTTATGAAATTTGATGAATTTATTCATTGTGAGTTGAGTTTATCTCCTCTTGTTCTTAATTGAACTTTTGAACTTATCAAAGGTAAATCACAACCTTTGTGGCGTTCCTCCTTTGTAATCTGGGTTCTTGAGACGGGTTCTTCAACGGGTCTAGATTTTAATATAATCTAGGTTCTTGAAACGAGTTTTCATCGGGTCTAGGTTCTCCATCCATTGACTTGATTTTGGCTTTCTTGGGGAGTTTTCAAATTGACTGTGGGTTCAAGGGAATTCATTCCCGCGGGTTCATATCATTTGGTATCAGAGCAAGGTTTCCAATCAGGTCTGATTCTATCTTTTATTTCTTGCATATTTAATTCTTGGGCATCATGGTTCTAGGGTTGCCAAACAAAAAAAAAATAGAAACAAAAAGTAGGCTGCCGAAATTCTTAGGGTTTTGGGTTTGGCTGAAATTTGCGTCACCTAGGGTTTCAAAATTCTAGGGTTTCCTGCATCTCTAAGTTTGTCAATTGCTTGGAGTGTGATTCCATTGATTCTCTTCTACTTCATTGTCCATGCTTGTGTGTTTGAATTCAATTGTTTGGTTTTCACAATTGAATATTGCTGTTTGTGGTTGAATTAGAGAAAAAGAAAAAGAAAGGAAAGGAAAAGAAAAGAAAAGAAAAGAAAAGAAAGGAAAAGAAAAGAAAAAAAATTCGAAAAACAAAAAAAAAAAAAATAGAAAGAAGAAGAAGAAGAAAAGAGAAGGTAGGATATTCAAAGTTGCTACATAGTTACAATAAAGAGAAAGAAAGTATCTGTTGATTGAGTTATTATCATCATAGGAGCTGAATACAACTTGCTAGTTGGTGTCTTGTTTTATAATTACTCTTTCCCTCGTATAAATTTCTTGAGTCTCGTGTCATTTTATTCATTCCTTGTTTCTTTCATCTATATTACTGGTTGGAATAATACATGGTTGTATTATCTTGATTTAGTTCAACTAGTTCTGAAAGAACTTGAGTGAGAAAACTTTTGAGCTAAAAGGCAAGAGAGTGTGAGACTATTATCGGGAAAAAGCCAATTAAAAGTGAAACACAAGTGGAGTGCCATTATTCGAGTGTAAACACGTAAGGGAGTGTGTAAGGTTTTCCACTAACATTGTTTTTGTGCAGGATATTATGATGTCTCATAGAAGTGACTCATCACCAAACGGTGTGGCAGATAACTCATCTTTTGTGTTGCAAGCCATGCAACAACAGTTTGAGCAGTTGAACTTGGTGTTGGGTGAAGTGAGGGATAGGATGGATAATCAAGAAGAAGTGATTAGAAATCTGCAAGGTGAGAGAGGTAGGAGGCGACATGAGCCTAGTATTGAGAATGGGTATGAGAAACAAGACTATGGTGAGTCTCTTGTTGCTAGGCGTGCACTCAATACACAAATTAAGATGAATGATACAGAGCAGCAGAGTGAGAACGTTTTTCATACTAGATACCATATCAACAACAAGGTATGTAGTATGGTCATTGATTTGAGGAGTTCTATTAATTTGGCTAGCACTACTTTAGTTGAGAAATTGAATTTACGTACCTTGAAACACCCTAGACCATACATGTTGCAGTGGTTGAGTGATTGTAGGAAGGTTAGGGTAAATAAGCAAGTGCTAGTTTCTTTTTCAATTGGGAAATATCAGGATATGGTCCTTTGTGATGTTGTGCCCATGCATGCTGGTCATATTTTGTTAGGAAAGCCATGGGAGTTTGATAGGAAGGTGATTCGTGATGGGTTAAGGAACATGTACAGTTTTGAAAAGGATGGAAAAACAATCAAACTTGCTCCTTTAACTCCAACACATGTCCATGGGGACCAATTGAAATTGAAAAGTGAGGTTGCTCAAAAAAGAAAGAGTGAAAATGAGAGTGATCAAAAAAGAAAAAGTGAAAAGGCGATTGAGCAAACAAGCAAGAGTGAAAGTGAGAATGAGCTGAAAAGCAAGAGTGAAAGTGAGATTGAGCTTAAAAGTAAGAGTGAAGATGAGATTGAGAAGAAAAGAAATAGTGAGACCGAAATGGAGAAAGAAAGAAAAATGAGAGAGAAAAAAGAAGAGGGTGAGAATAAGACTCAAGCACAAGAGAAAATGAGTTGAAAAATAATTTTGAGGTCGAGAGTACAAAAAAAGATGAAGAAAAAGAGAGTGACAGAAAAAGAGAGGGTGAAAAGAAAAAAGAGTGTGAAAGGGAAAAAGAGAGTGAAAAAGAAAAAGAGAGTAGAAAGAAAAGAGAGTGTGAAGAAAGTGAGAGAAAAACAAAGAGAAAAGTGAGTTTTTATGCTAAGGCAAGTCTTAATCCTAATGAACTTGACGTATGTTTGCATAGTATTTTGTCTCTTTGTTGCAGGGATATGAGGTCGTGTTTCCTAGCGGTGTGTTTAGTGGATTACCACCTATTAGGGAGATAGAGCACTACATGGATTTTGTGCTAGGTGCGACAATCCCTACCCAACCTTTCTTTGAAGAACATGAGTCCTTGACACACTTGAAGGGACAAGGTAAGTTGTTAACTATAATGCGTGCTAAGCGGGAGGATTGTATTGAGACTTTTCCTCATGTATTCAAATACACGCAAGGTATGGAAACTTTTGTGGTTGATGCTTTAGCAAGAAGGTATGTACTTATCTTCATTTTAGATGCAAAATTGTTGAAACTTGAATATGATAAGGAATTGCATGCTAATGATTATGACTTTGCTAGTGTGTATAGAACATGTGAGAAAGTATCGTTTGGTAAGTTCTATAAACTAGATTGGTACTTGTATAGAAAGAATAGATTTTGTACACCTACTAGTTTTATGCGTAACTTGCTTGTGTGTGATGGACATGGTGGTTTGTTGGGTAACCATGGTGTAAGGAAGACTTTTGTTGTGTTGCATGAACATTTGTGGGAATATCATCTGCCTTTCAATGACGTGTTGCATGAACGTTTGTGGAAGTATCAATTGTCATTCATTGAAGTGTTACATGAACGTTTGTGGAAGTATAATTTGTCATTCATTGATGTATTGCACGAACGCTTGTGGGAGTATCATTTGCCATACATTGACGTGTTGCACAATCGTTTGCGGGAGTATCATTTGTATTTCATTGAGTTTGCATATAATTGGAGTGGTCATTCTGGTGAAAATAAGATTTCAGACATGTTGCATAAACGTTTATGGGAGTATCATTTGCCATTCATTGACTTGTTGCATGAACGTTTATGGGAGTATCATTTGTCATTCATTGAGTTTGCATATTGGAGTGGTCATTTTGGTTCGAGAAAGACTTTAGATGTGCTTCATAAACATTTGTGGGAGTATTGTTTGCCATTCATTGAGTTTACACATGATTGGAGTGTTCATGCCACTACTAAATTTTCACCAATTGAAATTGTTTATAGACTTAATCAATTTCCTCCTTTAGATTTAAAGTCTTCACCAGATGATGATAAGGGTAGCTTGGATGGACTATTCCAAATTCTTAAACAAATTAATGAAAATGCATATCTAATGGATCTTCAATGTAAGTATCATGTTTCTACTATTTTCAATGTTACTAACCACTTTCCCTTTGATCCAGGTGGAGATTCGAGGTCGAATCCTTTTGAGGAGAGGGGGAATGATGGGAACCAAGATGGACCTAGTCTTAAAGATCATTTGCAACTTCCAGATGGGCCAAGAAGATCAAGGAGACAATGCAAGGATTGATGCAATCCACTTGAGACATGTTTTGCAAGAGCCCAACATTCAAGATGGGGCTTGAAGGATGAAGATCCAGTTTTAATTCATTTGATTAGCTACGGAAGAGGGCAACGACAAGACTTAAAGGCTTTGAGCTCTTGAAGGGTTTCAACTTATTTAATTCATTTAAAGAACTTATGTTATTAGTTTAGAATAATTGAGTTTATTATGGGAAGTATTGAAGGGGGCCTAAGCAAGGGCATGTTGGGAAAGTTATTATTTTATTGAACTAGGGTTAGGGTTACTGTAGCCGAGCTACTGTAGCGCGGCACTGTAGCCGCAACACTGTTCATCCAGGGGCACTTTTGGAAGGTGGGGGTTTATTTTGGCTAGGGTTTCATTAGGTTTTGCTTTAAATACTCTATGTAGCCTCATTCTAATCAGATTATGAAGTTTATGAAATTTGATGAATTTATTTATTGTGAGTTGAGTTTTACTCCTCTTGTTCTTAATTGAACTTTTGAACTTATCAAAGGTAAATCACAACCTTTGTGGCGTTCCTCCTTTATAATCTGGGTTCTTGAGACGGGTTCTTCAATGGGTCTAGATTTTAATATAATCTAGGTTCTTGAAACGAGTTCTCATCGGGTCTAGATTCTCCATCCTTGACTTTATTATTGGCTTTCTTGGGGAGTTTTCAAATTGATTGTGGGTTCAAGGGAATTCATTCCCACGGGTTCATATCATTTGGTATCAGATTCTCAATACTTCCCGTTTAAGTCTTGTCGTTGCCCTCTTCCGTAGCTAATCAAATGAATTAAAACTGGATCTTCATCCTTCAAGCCCCATCTTGAATGTTGGGCTCTTGTTAAACTTGTCCCAAGTAGATTGCATCAATCTTTGCATTGTCTCCTTGATCTTCTTGGCCCATCTGGAAGTTGCAAATGATCTTTAAGACTAGGCCCATCTTGGTTCCCATCACTAGGCTCATCTTGGTTCCCATCACTAGGCTCATCTTGGTTCCCATCGGGGCTCTCCTCAAAAGGATTCAACCTCGAATCTCTACCTGGATCAAAGGGAAAGTGGTTAGTAACACTGAAAATAGTAGAAACAGGATACTTATCTGGAAGATGCATTAGATATTCATTTTCATTAATTTGTTCAAGAATTTGGAATAGTCCATCCAAGCTACCCATATCATCAACTGGTGAAGACTTTAAATCTAAAGGAAGAAATTGATTAAGTTTATAAACAATTTCAATTGGTAAAAATTTAGTAGTGTCATGAACACTCCAATCATATGTAAACTCAATGAATGGCAAATAATACTCCCACAAATGTTCATGAAGCATAGCTAAAATCTTCCTCGAACCAAAATGACTACTCCAATATGCAAACTCAATGAACGGCAAATGATACTCCCGCAAACGTTCATGCAACAAGTCAATGAATGGCAAATGATACTCCCATAAACGTTCATGCAACATGTCTGAAATCTTATTTTCACCATAATGACCACTCCAATTATATGCAAATTCAATGAAATACAAATGATACTCCCGCAAACGTTCATGCAACACATCAATGTATGGCAAATGACACTCCCACAAACGTTCGTGCAATACATCAATGAATGACAAATGATATTTCCACAAACATTCGTGTAACACGTCTTTGAATGGCAAATGATATTCCCACAAACATTCATGCAACACAACAAAAATCTTCCTTATACCAAGGTTACCCAACAAACCACCATGTCCATCACACACAAGCAACTTAAGCATAAAACTAGTAGGCACACAAAATCTATTCTTTCTAAACAAGTACCAATCTAGTTTATAGAACTTACCAAAAGATGCTTTGTCACATGTTCCATACATACTAGCAAAGTCATCATCATTAGCATGCAATTCCTTATCATATTCAAGTCTCAACAATTTTGCATCTAAAATTAAGACAAGGACATACGTTCTTGCTAAAGCATCAACCACAAAAATTTTCATACCTTGGGTGTATTTGAATACATGAGTCGTCTCAATACAATCCTCCTGCATAGCATGCATTCTAGTCAACAACTTACCTTGTCCCTTTAAGTGTGTCAATGACTCATGTTTTTCCAAGAAAGGTCGGTTAGGAATTGTCGCACCTGACACAAAATCAATGTAGTGCTCTAGTCAACAACACAGCGCTAGGAATCATAACCTTATATGCCTGCAACAAATAAACAACAACACAAGATAAAGAGTCATTAAATTCCTTAGTATAAAAGCTTGCCTTAGCATAAAAACTCACTTTTGTCTTTCTGTTTTTCTCTGCTGTAGGGTTCCGGACCGTGTACCCACTACACAACTCAAATAATTGTCTCGTAAAATCCTTGTTAACTTTCCTTAGACATTATTGACCCGTTGTAGTGGTGGTGGTCCTCGACCCCCGTTGCATCCATAATGTTCTCTCCGTCGGACTCGGTTGTCGCGAGGTGGTTTTGCAGAAATGTGGTCGTCGTTCTTTGACAGCTAAAATGGTCTTGGTAGGGTTTTCAATGCCGGATCTAACCAAGAACTTCTCTCCTATATGTGTATACATGGAGTAGACGGTACTGTAGGTGGTTCATCGAAATGTACGAGCTTCCCAGTATGAACTACTCTTTGTAGTTTACTGGTTTTATGCAGCTTTATGAACTACTCATGATGTAATTTGCCCTTTGTATTGTGATATGGTTAATAAAATGATTTTGTATGTTTGACTGCATATCTCCTACAATTGTTACTAGCTTTCTCCACAGCATGGTTTCTATGTTTTCCGTGTTGCACAGTCTCTCTGTATTCTCCTTGATGCACTATTTCTACATTTTCCTTTTCTGTGTTTCTTCTTGCACTTCCTGCCTTTCTTTTTTTGCTACGTCTTAGTGTCCTACCCCGCCGGCGTCTGGTCATGGTCGGTGACCTTGCATGCCTGTGGCCCTTTACACTTCGTTTCTTTGCTAGGCGATGATGTTTTTGTCACTTACTTTTATCGTTTGTGCGGTATGTGGGCTTCGCTTAATTTTCGTCTGGTGTCGAGCCGAACACCGCTTTCCCTTTTGATCTTGTACATTAGTCATCTTTTCCTTTCACTCCTATTTCCTTAGTTACCTTTTCCTTTCACTCTTATTTCCTTAGTTGCCTTTTCCTTTCCTTTTTCTTTCCTTTCACTTTATCTCGCCGCTTTTCCTAAGCTTTCCTTTCCATTTGTTCCTTCCTGCATTGTTAGAGTGTTAGTTTCTGTTTGCAAAGATTCATTTCATGAAGATTCCATTGATGAAGATTTTGTTGATAGAGATTCCACTGACAAACATTTTGTGGATGGAGATTCCGCTAATAAATATTTTCTTGATGGAGATCCCACTAGTGGAGATTCTATCTTCAGGTGGCCAAGGGCCGACCAGCACTCCTCCGCGAGAGGGATAAGGCAACCTCTTAGGCCTACATTTCCCTTTCACCTCGCGAAGAGGTAAGTTGTTGATGGAGTTTTTGTCGATGTAGATTCCATCGGGAAATATTTCTGTTGATGGAGATCCTGTTGTTGAAGATTTCGTTGATGAAGTGTTCGCATAAAAATATATGCAAGTGCACATAATTGTAAAGAAAATATATGTCAAACCCACAAGGAATAATTATACTATTGAGTACTGAAATTTACTAAATTAATTACTATTTAGAAAATTGAAATTTGAAGAATAGATTATCTAAATTAATTTCATTTATTGTAAAGCTCGAGTACATTGATTGTTACCACAGTATTCCTCCGCCACAAATGAGTGCTTATTAATAAACTTGGGTGGGGGTCACTATTGGACAGGTGACTACTCACTCTTTAAAAAAAAAGCATTAAAATTAAGATTTTAAAGATAATAAGAATAGATCTAAAGCGTTTGATTTTGCCTTGCAATTCTTACACAATTTATTCTTCCTTATTATAGAATTCCAATTATCCCAAGTTGATGATAAAATTCCCTTAACTATTCAATATTTTATCTCGAACAATACCAAAAATATCTCCAACTAATAACTTCATATCTCTATGTGAATTTAACTAATTGGAGACTCATTAAGTTCTTTGGATTTTCTTGAAAATCACACTAATCGTGGTAAAGTATCTCTACTTTCACTCAATTAATGGTACTTAATCCTAGAGTTTTAATCACAAATCACCTCTCGATCTCATTGTGATTCAATAGATTGAATAATAATTAGCTAGAAAATTGCAAGCATTAAGAACAAGGAATAAACACTCAACCATGAAAGTATTGAAAATAAAATAACTTAGAATATAAATTGGGTGTTCAATACTAGACTACATCAAAACTCTAGAAAATAGAATTAGTTCATAATGAAATTGAAAAGAAAAATAATAAAACTAGTGTTCTTCGTTGGAGTCTGTTGATGAAGCATGCGGCTCTCACCTCTACTCCCCCAGATCTACCTTCTTGAAAGAAACTTAATGAATAAACTCTGGAATATTTTTACTCTCAAACTCAAACTCCCCCTCTATTCATCCCACAAGACGGGAATAAATAGATGTCAAAATTTAATTCCAAAAACAAGATAAATGCGGCTACAATCTAGCCTAAAGATCTGGAAAATAGTTTATAGCGATAAAAGTTAACATAAAAGAAATTATTCCAAGAATATCGGAATTATCTAAAATGGAAGATTTGGTATTAAGCGACTTGATTTACGGAGTTTGGGAGGATTTGGTTAGTAGATTGATTGCAGAACTCGGAAGGGTCCCACCAAGTAGATGCCATGTGCACTGAATATAACTGATCTCCTCGCCTACCCAGAGGAAAAACTCCTGACCAGGATGATTGAACCCTCTCGCCAACCTACCGAGCAGTAAAGTTGGTCGCATTTTCTAGTTGTTGCCATGATATCGTTTAGGTTGGGTGCTTAAGTTGGTCGTTTAGACTGGTTGCCCAATCTAGTTGCCCAGAGCCTTGCGTCAAGTCTTCTCATCCAGAAGGTAAAATATCTCACTTATTGCATGACTCTTGTCGCCAATTCTGGTCGCGAATTTTGGTTGCGCCTTCTGGTCTCGAGTTTCCTTCCCTAAATCCCCTCGGCTTTATTCAGATCACCAAGGATCAATAGGTCTTTGTTAAGCTTGTAATGTGAGGCTAGGGTGAGGGCTACAAAGAAAATGTAGTATTCAAACAAAGCAAGAGAACTTAAGTTTGAACACAAATAGACAAATAGAGCATTCTCATTTCTAACATCTCTTCTCAATCATTGTAAATTTCTTAACATACCTCTCTTTATTGTACTTTCGAGTACCTCTCTCTTTACCCCTCTATTCGGCAGGTCTTTCTTTTTCTTTCTTTCTTTTCGTTATGGAAAGATTCCATACCTTTTCGACTACCTTTGTGTATGACTCTCATCAGTCTTTTCTTGTTGGCCACACAGTAGATGAGTTGACTTTTCATATCACCCCCAAACTTATGATTTTGATAATATGGCTATAATTAACTTTACTTGTAGACTTTCTACCTCTCTTGCCTTTCATGCTCTTGTGAGTCTGTAACTTTTTGTAAACTTAGTTCTCTTTAAAGGTAAGGAAATCAGTGTTTAAGCTCAAATAGGGTGAGGAATATGAGGTTTATAAGAAAGAAATAAATGGCTAAGCTTGAAAGGGGTGGTTAGGGATAAAGGACAAAATATAATTCAATAAAACTGAAAGGGGTGGTTAGGGATAAAGATAATAAATGGCTAAGCTTGAAAGGCTCAATCGGTCCAAAGAATGCCTTAATCATTTCTCCAATGATACCTTAATCATTTCTCCAATGATATTCTATCAAGAATTTCACCTCGAGTGTAATCAAACAAGTTCTAGAGTAAGTTGAGACCATACAAATTCATAAAATTTACATAAAATTTCTCTAGGTACTCAAAACGATTAATGATCATAAGACGCATTCATTGTCCTTTATCATTTACTACTGGCGAGATCGATGGAACACTTTTCTGAGTTAAAGTCTCCATCCACATAGCATTTTAATATATGTTCATTTACTTTAAATGTGCCTTTTGTCTCGTGATGGATTTCAACCACCCCATAGGGAAAGACACGGGTCACCACAAACGGTCCTGACCACCGAGAGCGCAGCTTTCCTTGGAAGAGTCGAAGTCTTGACTTAAATGGTAGAGCTTTCTGCCCGACATCGAATTCCCTTCTCAAAATATGCTTATCATGCCATCTTTTCATTTTATCTTTGTAAATCCGAACATTCTCATAAGCATCATTGTGGAACTCATCCATCTCGTTGATCTGCATTATTCTCTTCTCACCAGCCACTTATAAATCAAAGTTCAATGTTCTCGTCTCCCAATAGGCTCTGTGTTCTAGCTCCACGGGTAAATGACTGGCTTTTCTATAAACGATCCGATAAGGCGACATCTCAATCGGTGTTTTGAATGTTATCCAATAAGCCCATAGCGTGTCATCTAGCCTTCTAGCCCAGTCTGTCTGAGAGGCACTCACGATCTTCTCCAGTATGCGCTTTAGCTCCCGATTAGACACATCAGCCTGGCCGCTCGTTTGAGAATGGTATGGTGTCGCCACGTGATGGGTAACTCCATACTTAGTCAGTAGCACTTCAAATTGGCGATTGCAAAAATGCTTGCAACCATCACTGATTATGGCCCTCGGAGTGCCAAATCGGGAGAAGATGTTCTTCTGGAGGAAATTCACTACGACCCTCACATCATTGGCAAGGCGACTACTTCCACCCATTTGGAGACATAATCTACAGCCACCAAAATAAATTTATTAAAATATGAGGATGGAAAATGACCCATGAAATCTATACCCCAAACATTAAATAATTCAATCACTAAAAGATTGTTTAAAGGCATCTCATGTTTTTTATAAATGTTGCTAACCCTTTGACAATGATCACATAAATTAAAAAAATTAAAAGTCTTTAAAAATAGTCTGCCAAAAAAAGCCGCATTGTAAAACTTTCCCTGTTGTTTTTACTCCACCAAAGTGGCCACCCGCTTCCAATGAGTGGCAATGTCTGAGTATGCTCTTCATCTCCTCCTAGGGCACACATCTCCTGATTATCTGGTCCGCATGGTGCAGGTATAGAAAAGGTTCCTCCAAAAAATAATATTTCAAGTCAGAGAAGAACTTCTTTTATTGATATGTCATTTCGGCTGGTAGAATTTTGGACACCAAATAATTTACCATGTCGGCATACCATGGAACCACTTGTATAGCCATTAATTGCTCGTCCGGGAAGGTCTCTATAATTGGGAATTTCTCCTCGCTAGCCACCTCTTTAAGCTCAATATGAGATAAGTGGTTAGCCACTACATTCTCGGTACCTTTCTTATCTTTTATTTCCAAATCAAACTCCTGTAATAGCAAAATCCATCCTAACAGTCTTGGTTCGGCATCCATCTTCGACTGCAAGTATTTAAGAGGTGAGTGATTGGTGTAGATGACCACCTTCAAACCTATTAAATAAAAATAAAATTTGTCAAAGGCAAACACAACTGCTAACTCTTTTTCAGTAGTAGCATAATTAAGTTGAGTTTCTGTTAAGGTCCGACTGGCATAATAAATAACATGAAAAATTTTATCTTTCTCTGTCCCAAAACAGCCCCTATAGCATAATCACTAGCATAACACATTAATTCAAATGGTAAATTCCAATCCGGTGATACAATGATAGATGCTGAAATTAATTTATTTTTCAATATTTCAAAAGCATGCAAGCATTCATCAGAAAGTTCAAACCGAGTATCTTTAATCAACAGATTGCAGAGAAGTTTAGTAATTTGGGAAAAATCCTTGATAAATCAATGATAGAACACGGTGTGACCCAAGACGCTCCTCACGCCCTTCACATTGGTCGGTGGTGGGAGTTTGTCAATAATTTCTATCTTTGCTCAGTCGACCTCAATTCCCTTGACAGAAAGGCGGTGTCCGAGCACTATTCCCTCCTCGACCATGAAGTGGCATTTTTTCCAATTTAAAACAAGATTTGTTTCCTTGCATCTCTGCAAAACCAAAGATAAATTAGATAAGCAATTATCAAAAGAGTGGCCAAAAATTGAGAAGTCATCCATAAAGACTTCTAAAAGTTTTTCCACCATGTCTGAGAAGATGGGCATCATGCATCTTTGGAAAGTGGTTAGCGCATTGCAAAGACCAAAAGGCATGTGCCTATATGCAAAAGTGCCATAAGGACAGGTAAAAGTGGTCTTCTCTTGATCCTCAGGTGCAATGGCTATTTGATTATAACCAGAATATCCATCTACAAAACAGTAGTAAGCATGGCTAGCAAGTTTTTCTAACATTTGATCAATAAAAGGTAAGGAAAAATTATCTTTTCAAGTAGTTTTCGATAGTCTATGCATACTCGTCATCCCGTGACCGTTCTCATCGGCATGAGTTCATTATTGTCATTCTTGATCACGGTTATCCCTCCTTTCTTTGGGACGACTTGCACTGGACTTATCCATGCACTATCTGAGATTGAATAAATGATCTGGCATCTAAAAGCTTTAATACCTCTTTATGCACCACTTCTTGCATCGATGGATTCAATCTCCTCTGGGATTGGACGATCAATTTAAAATTATCCTCCATTAAAATCTTGTGCATGCAATTTGAATGACTAATTCCTTTGATGTTTGAGATGGTCCAACCCAAGGCCATCTTTTGTTCCCGCAAGACTCTTAGCAACTTCTCTTCTTCTACATCACTCAATGAACTGTTAATAATAACTGGAAAAGTAGATTCCTGACCTAAGAAAGCGTACCTTAAATTTGATGGAAGCAGATTGAGTTCAAGCTTGGGTGGTTCCTTACTTGGAGATGTCGGCCAAGATGAGTTTAGCTCTTCCACTTTCAGTTTATTGAAGGAGAAAGGGATAGAGTGTAGCTTCCAAATATCTCTCACACTCCCTAACCTCTTCATCTTCAGATTCAATAGATGTAGAGTGAGTAAGACATACCTCAAGTGGTAGTTTTGGAAATTCAGCTCCATAAGTCTTGTTGGCCATGACCACGTTTTAGTCGCTTATTTGAAAACAAGAATGTACCTCGGAAGGGAATTTCATATATTTAAATACGTCAAAAGTGACTTGCTCCTCACCGACCCTCAAAATGAGTTTCCCTTGCTGGACATCAATTAAAGTTATCCTCGTCGCAAGAAAAGGTCGGCCCAGTATCAAAGGGATATGCTCGTCCTCCTCCATATCGAGGACAATAACATCGGTCGGGAAGATGAACTTATCAACTTTCACCAGTACGTTATCCATGAGTCATCTTGGGTATTTAATAGATCTGTCTGCCAACTGTACAGAGATGGTGGTCGGCTTTGCTCCTTCAAGGCCTAGTTTCCTAAAAACAGAGAGAGGCATTAGATTAATAATTGCACCTAAGTCACATAAAGGTTTATCAAAATATGAATTTCCTATAGTGCAAGGGATCGTGAATTTCAACTTAGGTGGCAGCTTCTCTTGTAAAATTGCACTGCTCTCCTCAGTCAGCACTACAGTCTCATGCTTCTCCAACTTCTGCTTGTTTGATAATATATCCTTAAAAAATTTTGCATATTTAGGCATTTGCTTTAAAGCTTCAATGAGAGGAATATTAATATGCAGTTGCTTAAATATACTAAAAAATTTAGAGAATTGATTATGAATCTTATTTTTTCTTAATCTTTGCAGAAAAAGAATTGGTGGATCATAAATTGAAAGAGAATAAGTTTAAGAAATAAACTTTCTTGGGTTTTGCAGCCCTTTTATTTTCCTTAGTCATTTCATGTAACACCCTCTTCCCGTAGGCTAGGAGTGCCATGTATTTTCCATAAAAATAAATCCGGCAATAGATCCCATAATTTCATAATTGAAAAACTGAACTTTTATTATGCGGAAAAATGTCTAATAAAATTGTCTTCCAAAACATTAAATGAAATAAACTGAAATAAATTCATGTCATAAAAACATGTTTTATTTTAGAAAGTCTGAACTAAAAATAAATGCTCCTTCTACTCTTGGCCTGCCTGCTCGTAATCATCATCCTCACCTGGGTGGTTAAAAACATGAAAACAAACTAAAATGAGTCAAAGACTCAGTAAGAAATCCATCACAACGTAAACGTAATAAACGTAAGATTTTCATAACAACTTTCATGCTGAGCTTAAAATTTATGACTGTTCATACTGATGTTTATGCTATGTATGATTGTTTTAACTGAATTAACTGACTGATTTGACTGATTTAACTGACTTATCTGACTGGGAATTAACTGACTGATCTGACAGATTTATCTGATTTAACTGATTTATCTGACTTATCTAACTTGCCAACACACTTAACCCTATGTGCAAGGTTGTGCACCGGCCCCACATCCCGCTACAGCAAGGGGAACCGCTGATAGTATTCTAGCATACTATGGTGGACCACGATTGAGTTCGTAGCTTGCACATCCACTGAACTGCATTGGTACCATGCATCTGAATGGCCATCTTATTAACTGATCTGATCTTATCTTACACTTGAATTTAAGATGGCTTATGTGTCTTATACACATGAGATGCATGACATATTACATACATAATCATAATTTCTGAATTTAAACATGATGCGGAATGACATGATCGTATGCTATGCTGGATGACATGCTTGCATATGACATGAGCGGTTCATAAATAATGGCTGTCAAAGAACTGGCTTGAATACTACATATATATAAGCTAACTGTGATGATCCTAATTTATGATCAAATTACTTACCTCGCTGTACTTCTTCCTGAATATCACTTCGTAACTCGACACCTATACGCAATAATAACTATCACTAAATCTGTTTGGAAACAATATTTACTAATATCCTACTAAATCAAATTCACAATCTAATAGGTAGTCAAATAAATTTTTGTGTAACACCATAATCAATAAAAGTATTTAAATTACTTAAAATACTAATAACATGTTATAATTTAGTAGAATACTTTAGCTATTTTAAAATAAGTCATAAACTTCAATTCTTAAAATAAGTTTCCTTTCTTAACATAATTATTAACTCTTAAAAGAAATCTAATAAATATTATTATCATTTAAATATTCTTAACATATTTCTCTATTTTCAACCTACAACTTTAATAGCATAATTATAACAACATCTATTAAAGTAGACAGTAGAATCTCATTTAATAAATCGTTCAAAATAATTTAAAAACTCTTACTGCTGAAAAATGATATCTAATCTTTCAAATATAATTTACCTGTATGTAGACTCAATCATAATATTATTCAACACTCATAACTTATTCCTTAATTTATTTTTAAAGTATAACATAATAATTTTATTAAAATCTGACTATATAGATAAAAGAATATTAAATAAACTATAAGCTCCATAATATACCTTTAAACACGTTTTAAATTCCTTAAAACATTTTCTTAAGCATAACCCAACAGCAAATAATCAATTTGAAAACTTCCCAAGAAAGCCAAAAATCAAGTCAAGGATGGAGAATCTAGACCCGACGAGAACTCGTTTCAAGAACCTAGATTATATTAAAATCTAGACCCATTGAAGAACCCGTCTCAAGAACCCAGATTATAAAGGAGGAACGTCACAAAGGTTGTGATTTACCTTTGATAAGTTCAAAAGTTCAATCAAGAACAAGAGGAGTAAAACTCAACTCACAATGAATAAATTCATCAAATTTCATAAACTTCATAAAACTGATTAGAATGAGGCTACATAGAGTATTTAAAGCAAAACCTAATGAAACCCTAGGCAAAATAAACCCCCATCTTCCAAAAGTGCCCCTAGATAAACAGTGTCGCTGCTACAGTGTCACGCTACAGTAACTCGGCTACAGTAACCCTAACCCTAGTTCAATAAAATAATAACTTTCCCAACATGCCCTTGTATAGGCCCCCTTAAGTGCTTTCCATAATAAACTCAATTATTCTAAACAAATAAAATAAGTTCTTTAAATGAATTAAATAAGTTGAAACCCTTCAAGTGCCCAAAGCTTTTGAGTTTTGTCGTTGCCCTCTTCCGTAGCTAATCAAATGAATTAAAACTGGATCTTCATCCTTCAAGCTCCATCTTGAATGTTGGACTCTTGCTAAACTTGTCCCAAGTGGATTGCATCAATCCTTGCATTGTCTCCTTGATCTTCGTGGCCCATCTGGAAGTTGCAAATGATCTTTAAGACTAGGCCCACTTGGTTCCCATCATTCCCCCTCTCCTCAAAAGGATTCGACCTCGACTCTCCACCTGGATCAAAGGGAAAATGGTTAGTAACATTGAAAATAGTAGAAACAAGATAGTTACCTGGAAGATCCATTAGATATGCATTTTCATTAATTTGTTCAAGAATTTGGAAAAGACCATCCAAGCTACTCCTGTCATCAACAGGTAAAGGTATTAAATCTAAAGTAGTAAATGGATTAAGTCCACACACTAATAGCGATAAATTATCTCTACTTTCACTCAACTAATGGTTTCACTCAACAAATCACCTCTCTGTCTCATTGCGATTCAATAGATCGAATAATAAAAAGCTAGAAAATTGTAAGCATTAAGAATATGGAATAAATCTCAATCATGGAAATAATGAAAATAAAATAATTTAGAATATAAATTGTGTGTTCAATATTAGATTGCATCAAAGCTCTAGAAAATAAAATTAGTTCATAATGAAATTGAAAAGAAAACTAATAAAACTAGTGTTCTTTGTTGGAGTTGATTCATGAAGCATGCAGTTGTTGCCTCTGCTCCCCCAAATCTGCCTCCTTGAAAGAAACTTGAAGACTAAACTCTAGAATATTTTTACTCTCAAACTCCCCTCTATACATCCCACAAGACGGGATTAAATAGATGTCAAAATTTAAATCTGGAACAAGATAAATGCGGCTACAAACTAGCTTAAAGATCTGGAAAATGGTTTCTAAAAATAAAAGTTGATATAAAAGAAATTATCCCAAGAAAAACAAAATTATCTAAAATGGAAAATCCAGTAATAAGCGGCTTAATTTACGGAGTTCGGGAGGATTTGGTCGTTAGCACATTGATTGCGGAACTCGGAAGGGTCCCACCAAGTAGATGTCATGTGCATTGAATATAACTGGTCTCCTCGCCTACCGAGAGAAAAGACTCTCAACCGGAATGATAGAACCTTTTCACCAACCTACCGAGAGGTAAAGCTGCTCGCCTTTTCTAGTTGTTGCCCACGATGTCGTTTAGGTTGGTTGTTTAAGTTGGTTGTTAAGACTTGTCGCCCAATCTAATCACCTAGAGCCTTGCGCCAAGTCTTCTCGCCAAGAAAGTAAAATATCTCGCTTATCGCCTAACCCTTGTCGCCAATTCTGGTCAAGCCTTCTGGTCGCGAGTTTCCTCGCCTAAATCTCCTCGGCTCTCTTCAGATCTCGTTGCCTCTCATCGATCTAGATCTGTAGTCTCTTCTTTTGTACCAAAATGCTCTCATTTCGCACTCTCATTCCTTCAAATCCAAGAAAATAAAGAAAAATATATAGAAATAAAATAAAATCAATAGTATTGAAGGAAAAATGACACTTTTCAGAAATAAAAGAATAATAAGAATCACATAAAAATCACACTTATCATGAAGATTTTGTTGATGTAGTCCGTTTCTTTCTCTTTATTCTTCTGGCAGTCCATAGACTCGGCCTGCTCTCCATTGGGGAGAGGTCGGAATACCTCAAGCCATTCTGCCTCTTTGTCCCTGGGGAGGTAATTTTGATAGCGATGTGGCTGGTCTGCTCCTTCACTACGACGGGGGCCGGGGTAAGTTATTCAAGTAGGCGTAAAGTTGATCCCACTCTCCATCGTAGGAGGATAAGGCGACCTTAAACCCTACATTTCCGTATTCTATCCCACATGGAGGTAAGTTGTTCGAGCCGTTTGTTACTGAATCCACTCCCGCCCATTGACGTCGTAGGAAAGGGTAAGTTTGGATCAGACTGACACTAATCCCACGCTTCATCATAATGGGGGCCGAGGTAAGTTATTCGGGGAGTCATAAGCTGACCCCGCTCTCCCCTTTGGGAGGGATAAGGCCACCCTTGGGTCGACATTTCCCTATGGTATCCCACAAACGGTGCCACTGTTGATGTCATCTTTCGCACACCCTTGAGACAGGCTCCAACAACTCAGGTCTTCACAACAGGCCCTGCAAAGAGTGAAATGTACGCGGCTTTGAAAGGGCTGCCTGGGGGCCGAGGGAGCCTCCGATGCCAAAGTCAGTAAATGTTCTTGGAGTATAGTAAATAAGTAAGAAAGCTTACAAGTCAAAGAGAGTATCCTCGTACCTAGGGTCGGCTATTTATACTAGAAGTTCGGTGAGCAGATTAAGCCTGTCGCTACGAGACCTAGAGTCCTCACACTATTCCTTTTGTCAGAATCTTTAAATGCGGCGGGGCTCCGTGTCGGTTTCGTAATTCCGAGTGTGACTTGATTTACAGCGTCATTCTTGAGCCTCAACCAGGTTTATGGGAGCCGTTTATGTTCTAATGCTAATGAATCAAGGGTCCTCCGCATTTCCTGTGTATACCCTGTTCTCGAGGGAGGTTGTCTGTCACGACCCCGTCTCAGGAAGGACGGAATCCTGACTTACACATGGCTATTCTTTTCTATCTTTTTCTAATAACATGCGATCGGCATGGACATGACACACATGCACTCTAAATTTTTCATTTAATAAAAGGGAACACTTAATGGACGTTCTATTCAAACATTCATCCATGAGAGACTCTCAGAGTCCATCCCAAATTAAAATATCTATACATAACATAACCCATCATTCGTAACATAATTGTTCTCGTTAGTGATGGGAACCAAGGTGGGCCTAGTCTTAAAGATATGTTGCAAGTTCTATGGGCCAAATACAAGTTCAAGGGCTTAAACGATGAAAATTATGCTTTGATTCATTTTATAAGCTATGGAAAGGGCAACAACATGACTTATAGGCTTTGGACACTTGAAGGCTTTCAACTTATTTAATTAATTTCAAGGACCTATTTTATTTGCTTAGAATAATTAGGTTTATGCCTATGTAAGGGCATGTTGGGAAAGTTATTATTTTATTAAACTAGGGTTAGGGTTATTGTAGCCGAGTTACTGTAGCGCCGTACTGTAGCCGCGACACTATTCACTCAGGGGTATTTTTGGAAGATGGGGGTTTTATTTTATCCAGGGTTTTAATTAGGTTTTGGTTTAAATACTCTTTGTAGCCTCATTTTCAGAAGTTTATGAAATTTGATGAATTTATTCATTGTGAGTTGAGTTTTACTCCTCTTGTTCTTAATTGAACTTTTGAACTTATCAAAGGTAAATCACAACCTTTGTGGCGTTCCTCCTTTGTAATCTGGGTTCTTGAGACGTGTTCTTCAACGGCTCTAGATTTTAATATAATCTAGGTTCTTGAAACGAGTTCTCATCAGGTCTAGGTTCTCCATCCATTGACTTGATTTTGGCTTTCTTGGAGAGTTTTTAAATTGATTGTGGGTTCAAGGGATTTCATTCCCGTGGGTTCATATCAGTTAGGGAAGGTCCTAAGCGTCTGGCTCTCCCTGTGCAGTAATGCCTCGCTCCCCATCCTTTTCATCATTACCTGGACGTTTAAAACATTTAACACAAAAATGAGTCGAATACTCAGTAAGTAGTACACCATGCAATAAACATACTAGGCATCTATTCTTTTCTTTTGAAACATGCATACATAAACATTTGCTAATTCTTGACAATGCTTTCATGCATAACAATTTAAGAATAACTGTACTTTTCATGCATAACTGTACTTTCATGCATAAACATTATGATATGAACCCGCGGGAATGAAATTTCCTTGAACCCACAATCAATTTGAAAACTCTCCAAGAAAGCCAAAATCAAGTCAATGGATGGAGAACCCAGACCCGATGAGAACTCGTTTCAAGAACCTAGATTATATTAAAATCTAGACCCGTTGAAGAACCCGTCTCAAGAACCCAGATTATAAAGGAGGAACGCCACAAAAGTTGTGATTTACCTTTAATAAGTTCAAAAGTTCAATCAAGAACAAGAGGAGTAAAACTCAACTCACATTTAATAAATTCATCAAATTTCATAAACTTCATAAACTGATTAGAATGAGGCTACATAGAGTATTTTACACAAAACCTAATAAAACCCTAGCCAAAATAAACCCCCATCTTCCAAAAGTGCCCCTGGATGAACAGTGTCGCGCTACAGTAACTCGGCTACAGTAACCCTAACCCTAGCTCAATAAAATAATAACTTTCCCAACATGCCCTTGCATAGGCCCCCTTCAATGCTTCCCATAATAAACTCAATTATTCTAAACTAATAACATAAGTTCTTTAAATGAATTAAATAAGTTGAAACCTTTCAAGAGCTCAAAGCCTTTAAGTCTTGTCGTTGCCCTCTTCCGTAGCTAATCAAATGAATTAAAACTGGATCTTCATCCTTCATGCCCTATCTTGAATGTTGGGCTCTTGCTAAACTTGTCCCAAGTGGATTGCATCAATCCTTGCATTATCTCCTTTATCTTCTTGGCCCATCTGGAAATTGCAAATGATCTTTAAGACTAGGTCCATCTTGGTTCCCATCATTCCCCCTCTCCTCAAAAGGATTCGAACTCGAATCTCCACCTGGATCAAAGGGAAAATGGTTAGTAACAATGAAAATTGTGGAAACAAGATACTTACCCAGAAAATCCATTAGATATGCATTTTCATTAATTTGTTCAAGAATTTGGAATAGTTCATCCAAGCTACTCCTATCATCAACTGGTAAAGACTTTAAATCTGAAGTAGTAAATGGATTAAGTCCATAAACAATTTCAAATGGTGAAAATTTAGTAGTAGCATGAACACTCCAATAATATGTAAACTCAATTAATGGTAAACAATACTTCCACAAATGTTCATGAAACACATCTAAAGTCTTCCTCGAACCAAAATGACCACTCCAATATGTAAACTCAATGAATGGCAAATGATACTCCCGAAAACGTCCATGTAACAATTCAATGAATGGCAAATGATACTCCCACAAACGTTAATGAAACAAACCTAAATCTTTCCTTATACCAAAATGACCACTCCAATTATATGCAAACTCAATGAACGGCAAGTAATACTTCCACAAATGTTTATGCAACACATTAATGAATGACAAATGATACTTCCACAAACGTTCAAGTAATACGTCAATGAATGGCAAATGGTACTCCCACAAACGTTCATGCAACACATCAATGAATGAAAAATGATACTTCCAGAAACGTCCATGCAACACGTCATTGAATGGCAAATGATAGTCCCAAAAATGTTCATGCACCACAACAAAAGTCTTCCTTAGACCAAGGTCACCCAATAAACAACTATGTCCATCACACACAAGCAACTTACGCATAAAACTAGTAGGCACACAAAATCTATTCTCTCTAAACAAGTACCAATCTAGTTTATAGAACTTACCAAATGCTGATTTCTCACATGTTCCATACACACTAGCAAAGTCATCATCATTAGCATGCAATTTCTTATCATATTCAAGTCTCAACAATTATGCATCTAAAATGAAGACAAGGACATACCTTCTTGCTAAAGCGTCAACAACAAAATTTTTCATACCTTGTATGTATTTGAAAACATGAGAAAAAGTCTCAATACAGTCCACCCACTTAGCATGCATTCAAGTCAACAACTTACCTTGTCCCTTCAAGTATATCAAGGACTCATGTTCTTCAAATAAAGGTTGGTTAGGAATTGTCGCACCTGACACAAAATCAATGTAGTACTCTATATCCCTAATAGGTGGCAATCCACTAAACACACCGCTAGGAATCATGACCTTAAATCCCTGCAACAAAGAAACAAAAACACTAGACAAAGAGTCGTTAAATTCATTAGTATAAAAGCTTGCCTTAGCATAAAAACTCACTTTTGTCTTTCTGTTTTTCTCTGCAACCTCTCTTTCTTTTTCCTCTTGTGGTTCCACTATTTTTTCTTGACTTTTAACCACATCTATATTTTCTTTTTCTCTCTCTTTTTCTTTTGATGTTTCGGCCTCATTCTCGTTTTGCCTCTCAATCTCTTCGGTCTTTTCACTCTTTTTTTTTTCACTCTCCTCTTTTTTTGAACTCTCAGCCTCACAATTGTTTTTCAACTCATTCTCTCTTTTTCTTGAGGTTTCAGCCTCACCCAAATCATTTCCCTTAGGTGGTTCGCTCTTCCTCTTTGTTACAACTTGATCATTTTTGTCCCACTTTGGTTTCCAAGGAGTACTAGAAGCCGAAGTATACCTTGATGTACCCTTTCCTTTTAGCCGCGTCTCCACCTTCATAGCCATGTGCACCGTATCCTCTACCTCCACATAATGTTGCAACTCAACTACATTGGCTATCTCCCTATTCAACTCACTCAAAAATCTTGTCATCGTGGCCTCCTGATCCTCCACTACATTAGCCCGGATCATAGCCACCTCCATCTCCTTATGGTAATCCTCTACACTTCTAGACTCCAGTGTAAGATTTTGTAGTTTTTGGTAAAGGTCTCTATAGTAGTGGCTATGTACAAATCTCCGCCTCATGATTGCTTTCAACTCTCTCCATGTTTCTACAGGCCTCTCAAATATAACCAACTTCACCTTCTTCTCCTCAGAGTAATTATGACAATCAAACACCAACTCTATTATTTTCTCCCACTCTAAATAAACTTCAGGGTCAGTTCTACCTTGGAATGATGGTATTTTCATTTTGATGCTTCCAAGGTTCTTATCTACTCTATCTCGCCCCCCTGAGTTTGCCCTAAGGCCTCTTCCATGCCTAACTCTTCTATGTCCACCCAATCCAACTTCAAATGTTAAGCCTTCCTCATCCTCACCAAACTCTCCATTCTTATATACCCATTCTCAATTCTAGGCTCACGTCGCCTCCTATCTC
Organism: Juglans mandshurica; assembly: GCA_022457165.1. NCBI lineage: Eukaryota > Viridiplantae > Streptophyta > Magnoliopsida > Fagales > Juglandaceae > Juglans > Juglans mandshurica. Next base: position 19,616,289 of record CM039619.1, on the reverse strand, counting down.
TCTCGCCTTGCAGATTTCTACTCATTGCTTCTTGATTATCCATACCATCCCTCACTTCACCCAACACCAAATTGAACCACTCCAACTGTTGTTGCATGGCTTGCAACACAAAGGATGAGTTATCTGCCACACCTTTTGGTGATGAGTCACTTCTATGAGACATCATAATATGTTGCACAAAAAGAATGTTAGTGGAAAACCTCACACACTCCCTTACGTGTTTACACTCGAATAATGGCACTCCACTCGTGTTTCACTCTTAATTGGCTTTTTCCAGATAATAGTCTCACACTCTCTTGCATTTTACCTCAATAGTTTTCTCGCTCAAGTTCTTTAAGAACTAGTTGAACTAAATCAAGACAATACAACCTTGTATTATTCCAACCAGTAATATAGATCCAAGAAACAATGAAGGAATAAAATGACATGAGATTCAAGGAATTTATACGAGGGAAAGAGTAATTATAAAACAAGATACCAACTAGAAAGATGTATTCAGCTCCTACGATGATAAAAGCTCAATCAACAAACACTTTCTTTCTCTTTGCTGTAGCTATGTAGCAACTTTGAATACGCTACATTCTCTTTTCTTCTTCTTCTTCCTCTTCTTCTTCTTTTTTTTTTCGAATTTTCTTTTCTTTTCTTTTCTTTTCTTTTCTTTTCCTTTCTTTTCTTTTCTTTTCCTTTTCTTTTCTCTAATTCAATCACAAATAGGGATATTCAATTGTCAAAATCAAGCAATCGAATTCAAGCACGACAATGAAATAGAAGAGAATCAATGGAACGGCACTCCAAGCAACAGATAAACTTAGAGATGCAGGAAACCCTAGAATTTTGAAACCCTAGGTGATGCAAATTTCAGCCAAACCCAAAATCTTAAGAATTTTGGAAGCCTACTTTTTGTTTCTATATTTTTTTTTTTTTTGACAACCCTAGAACAATAAAGCCCTAGAATTAAATTAAAGGATGCTAAAATTAAAAGATAGAATCAGACTTGATTGGAAACCTTGCTCTGAATACCAAATGATATGAACCCGCGGGAATGAAATTTCCTTGAACCCACAATCAATTTGAAAACTCCCCAAGAAAGCCAAAATCAAGTCAATGGATGGAGAACCTAGACCCGATGAGAACTCGTTTCAAGAATCTAGATTATATTAAAATCTAGACCCGCTGAAGAACCCGCAAAGAACCCAGATCATAAAGGAGGAACGCCACAAAGGTTGTGATTTACCTTTGATAAGTTCAAAAGTTCAATCAAGAACAAGAGGAGTAAAACTCAACTCACAATGAATAAATTCATCAAATTTCATAAACTTCATAAACTGATTAGAATGAGGCTACATAGAGTATTTAAAGCAAAACCTAATAAAACCCTAGCCAAAATAAACCCCCATCTTCCAAAAGTGCCCCTGGATGAACAGTGTCTCGGCTACAGTGCCGCACTACAGTAACTAGGCTACAGTAACCCTAACCCTAGTTCAATAAAATAATAACTTTCCCAACATGCCCTTGCATAGGCCCCCTTCAATGCTTCCCATAATAAACTCAATTATTCTAAACTAATAACATAAGTTCTTTAAATGAATTAAATAAGTTGAAACCCTTCAAGAGCTCAAAGCCTTTAAGTCTTGTCGTTGTCCTCTTCCGTAGCTAATCAAATGAATTAAAACTGGATCTTCATCATTCAAGCCTCATCTTGAATGTTGGGCTCTTGCTAAACTTGTCCCAAGTGGATTGCATCAATCCTTGCATTGTCTCATTGATCTTCTTGGCCCATCTGGAAGTTGCAAATGATCTTTAAGACTAGGTCCATCTTGGTTCCCATCACATTACTTGCTTTCATGCATAACATTACTTAGAAATGACTTTGCCTTACGTTTCACTTTCTTGGGCCAGTACACACTATTACGCCCCCTGTGTTGGGGTTAGCGGTCTTTTGGACCTGGATTCCTGCCCGCGGCCGCAGGTTGGGAACCCCTTTCATGGGGGGGCAGCACTAGGTGCACTTCCAGTACTACTTACCAGGCATTGCAATCTGCCCATTCATTTGGTACCGTTTTCATACTATGTGGCCATTACGTACATTCATACATTTATGCTTTCATTCATTTTCCTTTCATTTCTTTAGAAAAATAACGTTTTCATTATCTTCATTTAGTGCTAATGCGTATGTGTTTATTTGAAAAGAATGTTTCATGTCATGCTACATATAGGTAAGGCATAATTATTTGAGAGAGAGCATGCATAAAATCTCATGATGCATTACCTTACATACACACAATGGTAATTAATAAGATACTTAATAGGGGTTACCAAGAAAGGCTTATACATACTATACATGCATCTATTCTTTCATAAGAGAAATATTTGAAAGGAGAGAGAGAGACTTTTTCATAAGAGAGCATTGTGTGTAAGGAGCATGGTCATAGCTACTTACCTCTATGCTCCTCAATACTTCCATCATCAATATTCCTATTCCAATAAATAGCATAAGCGTGTTAATACTCATACAATATTATTTAGCCATCCCTTTAAAGGAGAAAGCCACGATATTACAATTTAACGTCCCTTCTATACTTAACATTAACCCAAATGACTACTCCTCATCTCAATTTATAAGAGAAATAACTTAAGTATTAAGACATGCTAGCTGTCCATGGAAATACTATTTTAAAAGCCTACATGAAAAGTAGTTAAGAATTTATAGGCTTAGCAAGGTTTCTTTGGTTCAAGCCCACTTTGGGTTATGGTCATTAGGAGATAAAATCCGGAATTCTCGACAATGGGCTTTGAAATAGATTTAGGCATCTCAAGTAGGCTAAACAAGGTTAAGAAATATGCCATTTAAATCAACTTGTGGTCCCTCATTATAAAATGGTTAGCTCATCAATATTTTGGACTCTTGGGTTAGGTAGAATTTAACCAAACGAGGGACAACATAAGGGCTATTTTTATGGCATGACATGGACTTAGAAATACTTGGACAGCTTTGCATATCATAATACCTCATACACAATTAATCCCTTATATCTAAACTAACTAAGCTATAACATATTCACATAAGCAATATATTAAATAGTTTAGATTGAACCTCCCATTAAAATTAAAGTAGTATAAAGTATAGTAAAGTTACCCATTAAGAAACTTTAAAATCTTTAAGTACTTAAACTTATGTTTTGCCCACTTAATACGTTTAAAAGCAAGATATAAAATTATAGAACCAAGCAAAACCTTTAAATCGAATCTCTAGCATCCTAAAAATATATTACCAACCAAATCTCAACACAAGGCACATGATACCAACATATATAATTTAAAAATCACTATAATCATCTCCTATGATTAAACCAAGTTTAATAACAAAATAGCATTTTCGAAATATAGTAAAATACATAGCAAAACAACTATAATACCATTCGGTTTGGGCCAAAAAGAGGGCAAACATATTTATTTACAATATAGGAAATTAACTACATCAAAACATAAGCTAAAACAACATAGTAAGCTTCGAAAATCACACTAAAATCAAATGAGTAAATTTAGAATTTTACCTTAAGCTCTTAGCCCCTTTCAAGAGGCAAGATAGAGGACCAAATAGTGGTAAACCCGTGTGGATGAAGTGCAACACAATATCACTGTTTTAAACCCCAAAACCGAAATATAAAGAAAAATCATCGAAAGAAAACTCACTTGATCAACCATGGCTAAATTCTAAATACACAACGGAGAAGGATTATGGGTACTCACTCTTTCCTTGCTATGGAGTCATAAACTTGAAGATGATGAGAGGAGTTTGGTTTTCTTGAAGAACAAAAGAGAGGAGAAGAAGAGAGAATAGGCTTTAGCTTGCTTAGAAAGGGAGTGAAAATTTATTTCTTTTCTCTTGGGTGAGGGTCGATGGTTATGGGAGGGGAAAATGCCTTAGGAAAATTTTTATTTTTCTTTTCTCTTTTGTTGACTTGCCTTGGACGATGGGTGCAAAAAGGAAAAGAAGGAATATATTCCTTCTCTTGTAAGCCAACGTATAAGGGAAGAAAAAGGAAATTTAATTGGCTTATTGAGGAAGCTATAGATTCAAGGGAAGGAAAAGTCAAAGGGATGTAGAATTCCTATGGGTGAAAGGGATAAAAGGATTTAGTTGACTTGGTAAGGCTTATCACATAAGATTGGGAGGAGAAGATGAAGACTTTTCTTTTGTCTTTCTTGGTTGCTTCCTACGGGTGAAATGGGATAAAGTGATTTAGTTTTGTCTTTCTTTCTTTTTTCCTTTGTATGGCCTTAATCGATGGGGGCTAGGAAGAGGACAAGAAGTCAATATCTTCCTCATGAAGCTTACGTCCAAGGAAGGAAAATGAATTTAGTTGATTTGATCAAAACTTATTACATAAGTTTGGGAGTTGGATGGTGGAGATCTATCCACCTCAAAGATAATTTTCCCCTACCAATCCAATGGTAGGGAATAATTGGGTCATTTTCTAAATAGATAAAATTAAAGGGCTTAAGAGAAATATTTTAAAGTCTTAAAAATAATACCCTTGATTTATTTTAATAAACTCTATTTTAAAATAAAACATACTCATCTTAAAATAAAATAATTGGAAGTAATAAAAATATCTTCATCTCAAAATATTTAACTTAAAATTAATAAAAAATGACGTAAGGACCTACGTAGTAGGACTCGGGTATTACATCGTCGATGCGTCAGGTTGAGATGTCTTGTCGACCAGACGGCGCCTCTCCCTGTGATGGGAACCAAGATGGACCTAGTCTTAAAGATCATTTGCAACTTCCAGATGGGCCAAGAAGATCAAGGAGACAATGCAAGGATTGATGCAATCCACTTGAGGCATGTTTTGCAAGAGCCCAACATTCAAGATGGGGTTTGAAGGATGAAGATCCAGTTTTAATTCATTTGATTAGATACGGAAGAGGGCAACGACAAGACTTAAAGGCTTTGAGCTCTTGAAGGGTTTCAACTTATTTAATTCATTTAAAGAACTTATGTTATTAGTTTAGAATAATTGAGTTTATTATGGGAAGTATTGAAGGGGACCTATGCAAGGGCATGTTGGGAAAATTATTATTTTATTGAACTAGGGTTAGGGTTACTGTAGCTGAGAGTTACTGTAGCCGCGACACTGTTCATCCAGGGGCACTTTTGGAAGGTGGGGGTTTATTTTGGCTAGGGTTTCATTAGGTTTTGCTTTAAATACTCTATGTAGCCTCATTCTAATCAGTTTATGAAATTTGATGAATTTATTCATTGTGAGTTGAGTTTATCTCCTCTTGTTCTTAATTGAACTTTTGAACTTATCAAAGGTAAATCACAACCTTTGTGGCGTTCCTCCTTTGTAATCTGGGTTCTTGAGACGGGTTCTTCAACGGGTCTAGATTTTAATATAATCTAGGTTCTTGAAACGAGTTCTCATCGGGTCTAGGTTCTCCATCCATTGACTTGATTTTGGCTTTCTTGGGGAGTTTTCAAATTGACTGTGGGTTCAAGGGAATTCATTCCCGCGGGTTCATATCACCCTGGCAGACGGTTTGCCCTTTATTCAAGTCAAATCCTTATTGGGTTCGATTTCTAGGCTGAGGCCCTATGGGCCTTTCTTGAGGGGAAAGTTCTGTCACATATCCCTTTCATCATGCATAGTTTATGTTATAAGAAAGCTTTGAATTAGTTTATATCTTTTGAAGATGATTTTGTTGCTTAATTTTACTTAATACTTGACATATAACTTGTGCCTTGATTTCCATTGATATTATGAGTATGTAGTTTGTTATTTGAGGGCGCATGGGTACTTTAATTTAATCTGATTGGGTGAAGCACTCTCTCTCTCCCTCTCTCTCTTCTAGCACAAACTCATTAAAAGGTATGTGTGTCAACACTGTGATGCCTTATATTTTATTGCACCTTTTAAAATGTTTGTTTTAAGTTAAATGCACATGTCTAAATTATGATATGAGATAATGGCATGCATTGATGTCTTGCTGGCTTCCTTACCAAAGTTTCAAGTTCAGATACAGCAACAGAAAAAACATTACAGTTGGTTGGAGATCATGAATAATGAACTTTGGGAATTGTCTAAGGGCTGACAGCTTGCTTGAGTATAATTACAATTAAACCTTCTTGGAAATTGTTTAGTATAGTTTGACATATAATATTGAACAAAATCTAAAGGGCATTTATTTGGTTTTACGGGTCACATGTGCCTGTTTCACTGGTTCTTGAAAGGATTTATTTGAATTTGGCACGATACTGAGCTGCTGGTTTTTGCTTCCTTGAAATCCAGTTATGTTTAAACTTTATGATGGTCTCAGTTAATAAACATTCACTAGGCTATATTACTATGTATTCAATTTTGTAAATGAGAGAGACTCTTGTGTTTGAACTGCTCTTTGGTTTTTCAGAAACACGCATGGCATCATCCCAATCATCATCTTTACTTAATGATTTTGTGATGGAATCACCAACTTGTTGGTGTGATTTGAAAACACCACTAAAAACGTCCTACACTAAGAAAAAACTTGGAATGAGATTTTTTGCCTACCCAAACTATAATACGGTAAAGCAACTTTATATTTGTCATATTTGCATATCGCTTTGCTGTTTGTGGGGTGTACTTTATCATGTTAATTGGGAGTTCGTACTGTGTGCAGGGAGATGCGAGATGTGAATTCTTCGTATGAGCGGATATATTTCAGTTGCTAGAGGAGAACTTTATATTAAGAGAGAATAGGGCTTGGAAGATGTGGGATGATGTATTACAGTGCGAGTATGCCATTCGGGAAAGGGAAGATAAAGTGAGAGAGATAGCAAAAAATCTGAAAAAGGAAAAGCAAAAATTATTGTGATTGTACTAGTTATCACCTTTGTAATAGTGTTTGCTTGGTTCGAATAAATTCCATGTAAAAAGCACGTTGTAAGGATTAGATGATTTTTGAATGGAAACAGCTTGTGCACATGGTTGTGTCAGGAAAACCATATATGTAAATTGTATATTGTTAAATCAACCTGTGTAATGAAAACAGCTTGTGCGTATCCTATGTTTCTTTGTTCCCCTTAACCAGCAAATGAAGTGCATAGGATGAAAGAAGAAAGTGAACTGCAATATAGATTAAGCAAATGTTTCTCGCTTCATAAATCAATGTATCACAATAACTATATATGAACATGTACTGCAGCCCCAATGATTGTCAGTCTTTTCTCTTAAGGTTCTAACCAACGTGCTTTCCCTTGATGACAAAATCACTTCAAATTACAGGCAACGAGTTTTGCACTTTTCTTGCTATGGCTTTTGAACAAGTTGCTTAGATATTATGATAAGAGCTTAAGAATCTCAAATATAAGGATATATTGATAAATCTAGAGCAAAATATGAAAAATCGGACTGCCAACTTCAGCTTCCAAGAAAATAGGGACAAGCTTTTGTTTATGCACTACCCTTTTGTAGCAAATCAGAATGTCTATGCAAGTGTATCCAAGGAAAGCTAGAACTTGATAAGTCACAAGCAGGGCTTAACTCTCCAAAGTTCAGACAACTTAAAATCACGTGTTTGACTTAAAACTAATTGCACAAGGTTTAGACGATTTAGAACACACTAGTTCAAAGTTATTTAACCCAAAATTGTCCAGTGAGACCATGCAGAATTTGGCAAGTCTAAGCAGCAATCCGTAAGAGGAAAACAAAAATTTCTCAACATGATTTACTAAGAAAAATTAATTAATTAGAAAATCTTGCATTCAATTGATTCTAGGTTATTTTTTTGTTCTGTAGATTTCTTTTGTGTTCGACAGAATGAAATATTATGAGATTTCAGCCAGAACTTGCAAAATTATGAAACCATGATGGGTGTTAAGCCAAAATACTTCAACCGTGAAAAGCCATAACCAGCAGTATCTTCACTCACCTGCATTAACTAGGAGCCATAACCGTCTGAAACTGCTTCTCAAAGTTGAAAGGGGAAATGCAGGAGATCGTTTGGTTGTTGGTGTTGAAATCAGTCATTGTCTCTACCTCTACCTTGTTTCTTAGAGCATTATCAAATTTGATATGAACCCGAGGGAATGAAATCCCTTGAACCCACAGTCAATTTGAAAACTCCCCAAGAAAGCCAAAATCAAGTCAATGGATGAAGAACCTAAACCCAATGAGAACTCGTTTCAAGAACCTAGATTATATTAAAATCTAGACCCGTTGAAAATCTCGTCTCAAGAACCCAGATTACAAAGGAGGAACGCCACAAAGGTTGTGATTTACTTTTGATAAGTTCAAAAGTTCAATTAAGAACAAGAGGAGATAAACTCAACTCACAATGAATAGATTCATCAAATTTCATAAACTGGTTAGAATGAGGCTACATAGAGTATTTAAAGCAAAACCTAATGAAACCCTAACCAAAATAAACCTCCATCTTCCAAAAGTGCCCTTGGATGAACAGTGTCGCGGCTACAGTGCCATGCTATAGTAACTCGGCTACAGTAACCCTAACCCTAGTTCAATAAAAGAATAACTTTCCCAACATGCCCTTGCATAGGCCCCCTTAAGTGCTTCCCATAATAAACTCAATTATTCAAAACTAATAACATAAGTTCTTTAAATGAATTAAATAAGTTAAAACCCTTCAAGAGCTCAAAGCCTTTAAGTCTTGTCGTTGCCTTCTTCCGTAGCTAATCAAATGAATTAAAACTGGATCTTCATCCTTCAAGCCCCAGCTTGAATGTTGGACTCTTGCTAAACTTGTCCCAAGTGGATTGCATTAATCATTGCATTGTCTCCTTGATCTTTTTGACCCATTTGGAAGTTGCAAATGATCTTTAAGACTAAGCCCATCTTGGTTCCCATCATTCACCCTCTCCTCACAAGGATTCGACCTCGAATCCCCACCTGGATCAAAGGGAAAGTGGTTAGTAACATTGAAAATAGTAGAAACAGGATACTTACATGGAAGATCCATTAGATATGCATTTTCATTAATTTGTTCAAGAATTTGGAATAGTCCATCCAAGCTATTCATATCATCAACTGGTGAAGACTTTAAATCTAAAGGAGGAAATTGATTAAGTCTATAAACAATTTCAATTAGTGAAAATTTAGTAGTGGCATGAACACTCCAATCATATGTAAACTCAATGAATGGCAAACAATACTCCTACAAATGTTCATGAAGCACATCTAAAGTCTTCCTCGAACCAAAATGACCACTCCAATATGCAAACTCAATGAATGGCAAATGATACTCCCACAAATGTTCATGCAACAAGTCAATGAATGGTAAATGATACTTCCATAAACGTTCATGCAACATGTCTGAAATCTTATTTTCACCAGAATGACCACTCCAATTATATGCAAACTCAATGAAATACAAATGATACTCCCGCAAACGTTCATGCAACACGTCAATGTATGGCAAATGATACTCCCACAAACGTTCGTGCAATACATCAATGAATAACAAATGATACTTCCACAAACGTTCGTGTAACACGTTTTTGAATGGCAAATGATATTCCCACAAAAATTCATGCAACACAATAAAAGTCTTCCTCACATCAAGGTTACCCAACAAACCACCATGTCCATTACACACAAGCAACTTAAGTATAAAACTAGTAGGCACACAAAATCTATTCTTTCTAAACAAGTACCAATCTAGTTTATAGAACTTACCAAAAGATGATTTCTCACATATTCCATACATACTAGCAAAGTCATCATCATTAGCATGCAATTCCTTATCATATTCAAGTCTCAACAATTTTACATCTAAAATGAAGACAAGAACATACCTTCTTGCTAAAGCATCAACCACAAAAATTTTTCATACCTTGTGTGTATTTGAATACATGAGGAAAAGTCTCAATACAGTCCTCCCGCTTAACATGCATTCTAGTCAACAACTTATCTCCCTTTAAGTGTGTTAATGACTCATGTTTTTCCAAGAAAGGTCGGTTAGGAATTGTCGCACTGGCACAAACTCAATGTATTGCTCTATCTCCCTAATAGGTGGCAATCCACTAAACACACCGCTAGGAATCATGACCTTATATGCCTGTAACAAAGAAACAACAACACAAGACAAAGAGTCATTAAATTCATTAGTATAAAAGCTTGCCTTAGCATAAAAACTCACTTTTGTCTTTCTGTTTTTCTCTGCAACCTCTCTTTCCTTTTCCTCTTGTCGCTCCACTCTTTTTTCTTGACTCTTAACCACCTCTATATTTTCTTTTTCTCTCTCTCTCTTTCTTTTGATGTTTTGGCCTCATTCTCTTTTTTCCTCTCACTCTCTTTGTTCTTTTCACTCTCTATTTTTCTTTCACTCTCTTCTTTTTTTGAACTCTCGGCCTCACAATTGTTTTTCAACTCATTCTCTATTTTTCTTGAGGTTTCAGCCTCACCCAAATCATTTCCCTTAGGTGGTTTGGTCTTTCCCTTTGTTGCAACTTGATCATTTTTGTCCCACTTTGGTTTCCAAGGAGTACTAGAAACCAAAGTATACTTTGATGTACCCTTTCCTTTTAGCCGCCTCTCCACCTTCATAGCCATGTGCACCATATCCTCTACCTCCTTATAATGTTGCAACTCAACTACATTGGCTATCTCCCTATTCAACCCACTCAAAATCTTGTCATTGTGGCCTCCTAATCCTCCACTACATTAGCCCGAATCATAGCCAACTTCATCTCCTTATGGTAATCCTCTACACTCCTAGACTCCTGTGTAAGATTTTGTAGTTTTTGGTAGAGGTCTCTATAGTAGTGGCTAGGTACAAATCTCCGCCTTATGATTGCTTTCAACTCTCTCCATGTTTCTACAGGCCTCTCAAAATTCCTCCTCCTATTGGATACTAATTGATCCCACCAAATAATCGCATAATCAGTGAACTCAATTACAGCCAACTTCACCTTCTTCTCCTCAAAGTAATTATGACAATCAAACACTAACTCTATTATTTTCTCCCACTCTAAATAAACTTCAGGGTCAGTTCTACCTTGGAATGATGGTATTTTCATTTTGATGCTTCCAAGGTTCTTTTCTACTCTATCTCGACCCCCTGAGTTTGCCCTAAGGCCTCTTCCATGCCTAACTCCTCTATGTCCACCCAATCCAACTTCAAATGTTAAAGCCTTCCTCATCCTCACCAAACTCTCCATTCTTATACCCATTCTCAATTCTAGGCTCACGTCGCCTCCTATCTCTCTCATCTTGTAGATTTCTAATCATTGCTTATTGATTATCCATACTATCCCTCACTTCACCCAACACCAGGTTCAACAGCTCAAACTGTTGTTGCATGGCTTGCAACACAAATGATGAGTTATCTGCCACACCTTTTGGTAATGAGTCACTTCTATGAGACATCATAATATGCTGCACAAAAAGAATGTTAGTGGAAAACCTCACACACTCTTTTACGTGTTTACACTCGAATAATGGCACTCTACTCGTGTTTCACTCTTAATTGACTTTTTCCAGATAATAGTCTCACACTCTCTTGCCTTTTACCTCAATAGTTTTATTGCTCAAGTTCTTTAAGAACGAGTTCAACTAAATCAAGACAATACAATCTTGTATTATTCCAACCAGTAATATAGATCCAAGAAACAATGAAGGAATAAAATGACATGAGACTCAAGGAATTTATACAAGGGAAAGAGTAATTATAAAACAAGATACCAACTAGAAAGATGTATTCAGCTCCTACGATGATAAAAGCTCAATCAACAAACACTTTCTTTCTCTTTGTTGTAGCTATGTAGCAACTTTGAATACGCCATCTTCTCTTTTCTTCTTCTTCTTCTTTTTGTTTTTTTTTTTTTAATTTTCTTTTCTTTTCCTCTTTCCTTTCCTTTCTTTTTTTTTTTCACTAATTCAACCACAAACAGCAATATTCAATTGTGAAAACCAAGCAGTTGAATTCAAATACACAAGCATGGACAATGAAGTAGAAGAGAATCAATGGAAACCCAAACCCTAAGAATTTCGGCAGCCTACTTTTTGTTTTTATTTTTTTGGCAGCCCTAGAACAATGAAGCCCTAGAATTAAATTAAAGGATGCTAAAATTAAAAGATAGAATCATACCTGATTGGAAATCTTGCTCTGAATACCAAATGATATGAATCCGTGGGAATGAAATCCCTTGAACCCACAGTCAATTTGAAAACTCCCCAAGAAAGCAAAAATCAAGTCAATGGATGAAGAACCTAGACCCGATGAGAACTCGTTTCAAGAACCAAGATTATATTAAAATCTAGACCCGTTGAATATCCCGTCTCAAGAACCCAGATTACAAAGGTGTGATTTACCTTTGATAAGTTCAAAAGTTCAATTAAGAACAAGAGGAGATAAACTCAACTCATAATGAATAAAATCATGAAAGTTCATAAACTTCATAAACTTGTTAGAATAAGGCTATATAGAGTATTTAAAGCAAAACCTAATGAAACCCTAGACAAAATAAACCCCCATCTTCCAAAAGTGCCCCTGGATGAACAGTGTCGCGGCTACAGTGCCGTGCTATAGTAACTCAGCTACAGTAACCCTAACCCTAGTTCAATAAAATAAGAACTTTCCCAACATGCCCTTGCATAGGCCCCCTTAAGTGCTTCTAATAATAAACTCAATTATTCTAAACTAATAACATAAGTTCTTTAAATGAATTAAATAAGTTGAAACCCTTCAAGAGTTCAAAGCCTTTAAGTCTTGTCATTGCCCTCTTCTGTAACTAATCAAATGAATTAAAACTGGATCTTCATCCTTCAAGCCCCATCTTGAATGTTGGACTCTTGCTAAACTTGTCCCAAGTGGATTGCATCAATCCTTGCATTGTCTTCTTGATCTTTTTGGCCCATTTGGAAGTTGCAAATAATCTTTAAGACTAGGCCCATCTTGGTACCCATCAAAATTGGTCCACGAATTCCTTTAAGGTCATACCGGAGTGGACATACCGGTCAAAAAAAGCATTTATGCTTTCTGACCGCTATGTCGTGCTCATACTAGCCCAAAAATACATCCTTCAAGTATACTAGAACCGAAAAGTCATTTCCTCGTATAAGGACTGGAGCCAATTATTGCCGCTAAGATCATACTTATCAAGAAGTTGACCCCAACTCTCCTCAAATTTCGTGCAGGTCTATGAATTATACAATGCAGCCTGAATGGAGGTCTTCAACCCTGTGCTAAATTGGGAGTGAGATCCTAATTTCTCTAAAAGTTTACGCGTTATATGTCATAGACAATATATATGGCGGGTTTCCGAAAATATAATCGCAATTGCATTCTTCATTGCCCGGTTTTGGTCAGTTATGATGGCTTTGAGTGCTTGACCATTCGTACAAGACAACCACATGCAGAACAACCAAACAAAGGTATGTGTGTCCTTGCTTGACAGCAAGCCCACCCTTAGTAGTATGGACTGCCCATGATGGTTAACACCAACAAATGGAGCGAAATGCATCCCATACGGATTTGTTAGGTAAGTTGTATTGAAGGTTACAATGTCTCCAAAATACTCAAAGGCCGCTCGACTCCGTGCATCAGCCCAAAACACATTCCGTAACTTCCCTCATCATCCATGTCCATGGAAGAAACGAAGCCGTCATTCTAATCTCTCATTCTTTGGAAATACTCATTAAGTGTTTCGCCACCTCCTTTATCCAACCTTAAATGTCTAGCCTTGCTATTGAAATTCCGACAATCTTTCTCTTATAAATCTAGATTCTCATAACCCCCTCTCATCAACGACAAGAGAATAATAGTTCTTCTTCATTCTAATACCGGCTCTATCATTGAGGTCGAGGATCCTTTATCTGTATTCATCTAGTCACTTGTGAGATCCCAAGAGAATAATATGGTTGTGCGCATTTTCAACAGTGGTGATAACACCCATTTGTCATTCTTGTTCAACGTCGCATTTACCTTTGCCTTATAATCCGTTTTAGTTGTTAGTCGTGGCTTTGAGATATTACTATTCTTAGGTTGGTATTTTCTGCCACAGGCACAACCAATAGTGACATATACAAAGCCTCCTATCATCATCTCTTAGTCCTTTGTGTCCTTACACCAAATCTCTCTTGCTTGGCATATCACTTATAATATGTCGTAAGCTCTTTCTCACTCTCGAATTCCATACCGGATCTTGGTGCTTCAACACATACCTCATCATCCGGGATAACAATGGTACCCTCTAAATCTTCATCTATGTCGAATAACATATCTAAACATGGAAACATAGGGATGGATTAGCATCTATTCAATATTAGCATCATTAAAGTGAAAGCGGAAAAACATGTAATACCATCAAAAGCATCAGAAAATGTACTTCCAACATTTTCTTCATTTTCTGCAAATTCAAAAAAGTCTTGCCTAAAGTTCTCTGAATTACTCGACGGCAGAGTGTAGGACATATTAATTAGATTCATGAGCACATCAAACACACTTTATTAAAAAATAAAAGACATCAACTTGCCTACTCACATGGTAAACTTTGGGTTTCCATATATTTTGAGGCGTCATTAATGATTCACACTAAAATTGATAATGTTTTCCGAGAGGCAAACGAAGAAAAATGAACATTAAACTCTCATAATTGATAGCAATAAAAAAAGGAAAAAAGAAAAAAGAATCTGAAAAGTTAAAAAAAAAAAAAGAAGTAAACCTTAAACTCTCGTAACACTTAATGCAGATGACAAAATCAACAAAACCTATAGATGCCAAATCGACATAATTTACTTTTAGTCTGGCCAACAATCAAATAGTGTAAACACAATTAGGCATTGCTGTCCATATGATCTAAAAATCTCTGTACACACAGTCCTAGACAATCCTAAATCTTTGTACACAGTCCTAGACTAAAAGTAATTTAATCCTAAGTAGGCATTTACAGATGGAGATTTACTAATTGCCAAGACAAGGCAATTTTTATTCAAATTGTTTGAGCATGAAACTATTATGAAGTCAATAATTAAATGATGAGATATTATTTGAGAGAAAATAATAATGACAAGGGATAACTACAATGGCTTGCAATTAGAAGCAACTTGTATGGCTGGATGGATTTGCAATTATACTAGGTCTTTTAGTATGGTTACTTTCACCAAGTAGGCTTAGGTTTCAAACCCAGCACCGGCCACAGGGGCATCAAGGCAGAGTTGTTTAGTTTACTGCCTTGAGAACTAAGAA
This sequence comes from Juglans mandshurica, assembly GCA_022457165.1. Lineage (NCBI taxonomy): Eukaryota > Viridiplantae > Streptophyta > Magnoliopsida > Fagales > Juglandaceae > Juglans > Juglans mandshurica. The sequence continues at coordinate 19,601,100 of CM039619.1, read as the reverse complement.
CAAAGTGACCATTAATGAACAAAGATCATTTGTTTGAGTGGTTCCTGATATTTGCCACATGGAAAATTAAAAAGAACATGCTCCAATACATGTCAGGTACAAGTAATAGGAATTCCATAAAAAATAAAATCCAACATACACCAATGGTGTTGCCAACAGGACCATGCAATTGAAGGTGGGTGGGTATTAGTCACAATGACAATGTTGAGAAGGTGGCATAACTCTCGATTGATATGATGGTGCAAGTGCTGTCCTGGATGATCATAAATGAAGATCATGTAAACAACGAAAGATCTGTGTAAACAACGAAAGATCTGGCATTTTTGTTCATAGAGAGGGTACTAAAGGCTCTGTTTGGTATTCCTTTGCTTCTCAAACCAAATACAGAATTTCCAAAACAGTTTCAACAACAATTTTCAAATTCTTGTACAAAAATAAAAGCCCAAAAAAAATATCAGAAAATTTTGTAAACAATTAGGTGAATAAACCATTATACAAAAACAAGAACCCAAAATAAAATATCAGAACATTTCTGTAAAAGGTAAAACATTGTGCTTCAATCCATTGCAAGTGAAACAGTGCATTCCAATATGTTGCTGCTGCGGCGTTGCATAGTAAAGGTTAAAATGCTTTGCATGGCACCATCTTGCATCAGATTCATAACATGAATAAATACATATTAACCAGAAATAACACCTCTTCAAACTGGACAATCAGAAGATGGGCAGAAGGGGTGCGGGGCAACTAGGGCATTGATTGGGAGATGCGGGGGTGGGGGTGGAGGATGGGTGACCCAGGGGTGGGGATGAGGGGCGATGCACGGGGGGGGGGGGGGGGGGAGGAACAATAGAAGATTGGCGAGCGACGAGGGGAGAGAGTTAGGCGATGCGGGGAGTGGCAGCGCTGTGCAGACGGGCTTTAGTGTCATTGGAAAGAGAGACGGCGTCGCCAGTGGCAGTGGGCAGAGGAGGTTCAACGAGGGTGAAAAATCAAAAGGTTAACTCAGGCGAAATTTGAATTGGGAAGAAGAGAAAAAAACTACCGAGCAAAACGCACGTTTTGTATTAAAAATAATAATAATAATAATAATAAACCAACAACCACGTAGGGTATGCAATTTGTGCCCCACTACAGTGGCTACTCCCTAGTATAACTCAAAAAAAATAATATAAGAAAAAAAAAAGAAATGGCAGCATTTAAGTGACAGAAAACTTACATTTGAAGTATATAAAATAAAACTGTTTATAGTTGTTGGTTTATATGTTATCTCTTTAAATGGCTTAAGATGGATTGCAACAGCTAAAATATCTTATAAATAAGATATAAATTGTTTATATATTGATAATTAAATACTCTAAAATAAAGAGTACATTACCTATCTCTGTAATTGAGCATTTATAAGCCTTTAATTCACTGAACATAACAAGCTTGTATTTTGGTGGCTCTAATTGTCCTTCATCGTCTAGAACTTCCTCAATTAACATTCTAGAATTTAAGATCCACTGATACTGATGTGTTTCAATTCTATACTTCAAATCTACTGGCCTCACAAATGTGTTGCTGATATAATATGATAGAAAAATATGCAAAGTATCATCTCGGGATTCAATATTATTGCCAAACATCATAGCTTGCAGTCGATTCCCCTGCACTATAAAAAATTGTAACGAATAATTTACTATAAAAAATTATAATGAATAATTTACTATAACAATTTTGTTCGGTTTTAAATTATAATAAAAAAGTAATAAAATATTACCTTTTTTTACCAAAACGGCCCATTTCAAAGTAGTTCTAATAGCATTTTGTCTCTCTTGCTGCTCTGTAGAGCTCTTAGCAAAAAGAATCTCACTGCCTAATAAATTATATAATTAAAAAATTATAAGAGAAGATGAACATCCATGTAAACCACCATCTAGTTACATTTCGGAATATGTTTTTTATTGGTTTCAAGCTAATAAAAAAATCAAAGCACTTGAGCACTTTACACAGCTAATTAAACATACAACGAAAGCAAGCATAGGGCATCATATTAAACACCAAAAAACACAAAAATCAATTACAACATACTATAATTCATGATCTCATAATCATAGTCTAACAAGAACATTAGTACTCAAAAATATTCATAAAAAAGATGCGCAGAACATATTTTCAGAAAATGGTGGCCATCAGCCAGTAGAGAGAGGGGGAAAGAGAGGAAAAACCTTCGCTGAGCTAGCAGAATCAGATGGTTGGGTGGGAGAGCCATGATGAGGGAGGCTCGGAGTGTATATGTGATAGTTGGGGTTCTTGTATGTGGAGATGGAACTGTGTTTTTCTCATTTTATGTATCTGAACAAGTACTGATCTGTGGTCTGACAATGATAGTAAGCAGAAAGGCTGACAACGAAAGGAAAGAAGACAGGGCTGAAATAAAAGAAAGCGGGAGTTGTGGTAATGGGATTAATAAATGAGTCCGGCTATACATCACCGGCACTTTTGCACATTCTTAAAAAGTTTTTTTTTTATTATTTTAAACTTGTATTGAAGATGCAGTTATCAGGAAGTTGATGTAAATAATTTTTTTAATAAATGGAGGACAGAAAGCTGAATTGATACAAAAGAAAGGCTGATGCGGTTGGCGTGTTCTGACGGCAAGAGCTGTAAGGCTGATGGGCGTAATAAATGAGACCTTCATCTATTAAAAGTGTTTTGGGAGTTCAGATTGTTGAGATATGAAACATCTACCAGCTTTCTTAAAATTAAATCAGAGTTTATTTGAGAGAAAATATTATAAAATTTCAAAAAAGTTTAAAAATGCTTGTAGTTGCTATTTGTTTTTAAACTAGTAGGAGGGCACGTGCAAGGCACGTATACCGGCCCGTTTCATTTGTTGACCCAAACGCCCCCCCTTCCCTTCGTCTTCTCCACTCCAGCCAAGTAGATCCCTTCGTCTTCTCCACCCTAGTTCTCCACGAAGCCACCATCGAAGACCACTTCATCATCTCGACTAGAGAAACCCCTTCTCTTCTCCACTAAGATCTGGTCTCCACAAAGCCACCATCGAAGCTCCCTTCGTCTTCTCCATAGACCCACAAAGCTAACCCCTTCGTCTCTCCACAGACCCACGAAGCTAACCCCTTCGTCTTCTCCACAGATCCACGAAGCTCCCTTGTTCATCTCATTTCCAATTATATACCACCGGCTCTTGTAACCATGAGGAAACCGGCTCAGTCGATATATTATTAAAAAAAAATAAAAACGAAAACGGAGAGAAAATTGTTGAAGAGGGAAGCTGGAGGTTGTGCCGTCTGGAAGAAGGGGAGAAAAGATCTGCTTTGCTCGATCTCGAACTGGAAGAAGAGATTTCGCCGCCTGGGTCTGGGAACTGTAGATCGCGTCGTCTGGGTTTGGGAAGAAAAACTCATTTCAATCTTGGGTCTGGAAGAAGAGATTTCTTTTATCTGTTTTGCTCAAACTCATACTTATTTTCTCGTTTTGTTGGTTTTCTTTATGGTTTTGTTTTTATCTTGATTTGTTGTGTGAAGATTTCACTAAGATGGGTGCGAACAGAAGTCTAGAGTGAAATTGCTAGAGGAAAAATTATTGAAGACGAAGGATCGCTGGCGGAGTGAAATTGTTGAAGACGAAGGGAAGAGGCAGAGAAGACGAAGGGAAGATGAAGAGACAAAGTCTGGAGGAGTGAGTTTCGAAACAGAGGGAAGGAGTGAAAGAAAAAAAACGGTCTGCTTTGAGTCAACAAATGAAACGGGGCATTTTATCTCCACGTGAGCAGCGGTTCCCCAAAGGTTACCCCGGGCGGTTGTATATAGCATTTTTGTTGATCAATATATATATATATATATATATATATATATATATATATTAAAAATGATTCTTGCAACCGGCTTGTGCAACCGGTGGGGAGTCTCCACATCATTAAATGAAACGTTGTGTTTTATTTTACGTTGCAGCAGCCAAAGAAGAAAATAAGAGTAAGTCAGACAAAGGAAAAGAATGGTAGAAAAAAAAGAGGACACTTAGAACAGCATTGATTAGCACAGACCCATTAGCACCGATCTCCCTCTCTCCGGTCCCGATCGATCGTCTCAGACCCATCGTGGTCATGTGGTTACGTTCATCACGAACTCTAAAAATCTCCTTTTATGCAAAACTTCTTGTATTGGCTGATTTGGGCATTTATGGGTTGCTTCCACTCTTTTATATTTTTCATAGTCTTCTTCCTTTCCTTCGAAATGGGTTTCGGCAAGGCTTCAGCACCACCTTTCCATCGAAATGCCCTCACTCGAACAACGTTCTTCTTCCTAAATAATTGAAATGCTTACAGTGCAAAGATCTGGATCCGGAACCGCCCCAAAACATCTTGGTGGAAACAACGATATCAAAGCGAGGCAGCAGAGATTTGGCCTCTTTGATGTCGAGTTGGTTGCCGAAGTTGACCCAGGCACCATACGAGAGCTGGCTCACCTTCAACCCCAAGTTCTTGTACTGCATTTTTATTTCTTTTTTCTCTTGCTTCTTCGCATAGAATTGCTTTGCTATGCTTGAGGAAGGAAAGTGACTTGTTGTTTCTAGCTTCTATTTCTTGTACTTTCAGCCGTTTACATTGTAGTAGGCAAATGACCATTTTTATTACTTTTGAGAGTCTCGGCTTGAGTCCTCCAACTGCTTGAATAGGGTGTTTTGATTTGCTCTGCTCTTTTAATTTCTCTAACAGATGCTGACGTAGCAGTCAGCCAGTTGCAAGGCGATTGCATACGCCGTTATACGTAGCAGTTCTATGTATATGTGTCTATATATATATATATAAAAGAAGTATCATTCATGACATTCAACAATTAGATCAACCCCCAGTGACTCAACAATACTTTGTCTACACGCACAAACTAATGATGTATTCAATTGCACGCTGCACGTGAAGACTATACCAAAAATTAAAGAGAGCATAAAAAACCCATGTTCTGCCCCTAAGAGAATCATCATTACCCTAAAACTTATCACCAATATCCAGAACATCATATTTATCTCTCTTTGTTCAACATATCTTCACTTTAATTTACAGTTGTAATATTTTTATCAGAAAAAAAAGCCCCCACCAATACCTTTCCTGCAACTTACTCGTTGGACATTCAAAATCAAATAAGCCTCACCCAACGAAATTTCCATGGAAAAAAATTGAAAAAATAAAAACAAGAAGCCTAATTAATCAAAGCTAAAAGGGTGGCACTACAAAATGAAGAATAATACTAGGGCACTCTCTCTCTCTCTCTCTTTCTCTCTCTGCCTAAATCCCTTTCTTATTTCCTATGCTTCTTGCCGGAAATAATCCATTAATCTCTTACAGATTTTCATTTCTTTTTCATCTTCATCATCTATTTCTCTTCCTTTTATTTTCCTCTCTTTGGTTTGTTGGGTGTTCTTGGTTCTAGTTTTTATTTGATGGCGAGTCGGAAGATACTTATTGATCAAAAGATTTTTGAGTTTAAACACAAGAATGCTCAATGGTGGAGGATTACGGAAAACAGTGAAGGGTCACTAAGTTTATCTCTTTTTATGTTGCTGCTTTAGATTGGTTGGCATCTGTGGTGGGAGCTTGTGGAGCGTCTGTTTTTTAAAACTAGAAGGAAGGAGAATCAGGTGTTGGTGGCTCAAACATGTCACAATAGTTTCAGTAGATATTTGTCTTTGTCGAAGTTTGGACAAGATAAAAGACGTGGGTTCATCGCTGTACCAAAAGGAGTAAAAGGTGAGGGGTAGAGAAGGTTTCAGGATTCGTTGCGTAAGGTCGTTTCTTCTTCCTCTATTTCGGGCGTGAATCACAGAGGACCTAAGAAGGTGTCCTCATCTTCTCATGTTGCTGAGGGAAGGAGGGGGACCTTTGTGGAGGTTCTGAAGAAGTCGTTGCCGAATATGGTGGACAGTAGGGAGGTTCGTGGGGCGGCTAGTGGGAAGATTTTACACTCAGGAGTGCAGATGACATAGAAGACTAATCATATTCTCATGGGTGATGGTGCGGTTTCCAACGAAGGCACGTCAGGGACTATGAATTAGGGGTGATACTCGCCCCTTACGAGGAAGGCCACCCCTCCCCCATATATATATATATATATAAGAAGTATCATTCATGACATTCAACAATTAGATCAACCCCCAGTGACTCAACAATACTTTGTCTACACGCACAAACTAATGATGTATTCAATTGCACGTTGCACGTGAAGACTATACCAAAAATTAAAGAGAGCATAAAAAACCCATGTTTTGTCCCTAAGAGAATCATCATTACCCTAAAACTTATCACCAATATCCAGAACATCATATTTATCTCTCTTTGTTCAACATATCTTCACTTTAATTTACAATTGTAATATTTTTATCAGAAAAAAAAGCCCCTACCAATACCTTTCCTGCAACTTACTCGTTGGACATTCAAAATCAAATAAGCCTCACCCAACGAAATTTCCATGGAAAAAAATTCAAGAAATAAAAACAAGAAGCCTAATTAATCAAAGCTAAAAGGGTGGCACTACAAAATGAAGAATAATACTAGGGCACTCTCTGTCTCTCTCTCTCTCTCTCTCTTTCTCTCTCTGCCTAAATTCCTCTCTTATTTCCGGTGCTTCTCGCCGGAAATAATCCATTAATCTCTTACAGATTTTCATTTCTTTTTCATCTTCATCATCTATTTCTCTTCCTTTTATTTTCCTCTCTTTGGTTTGTTGGGTGTTCTTGGTTCTAGTTTTATTTGATGGCGAGTCGGAAGATACTTATTGATCAAAAGATTTTTGAGTTTAAACATGAGAATGCTCAATGGTGGAGGATTACGGAAAGCAGTGAAGGGTCACTAAGTTTATCTCTTTTATGTTGCTGCTTTAGATTGGTTGGCATCTTTGGTGGGAGCTTGTGGAGCGTCTGTTTTTTAAAACTAGAAGGAAGGAGAATTAGGTGTTGGTGGCTCAAACATGTCACAATAGTTTCAGTAGATATTTGTCTTTGTTGAAGTTTGGACAAGATAAAAGACGTGGGTTCATAGCGGTACCAAAATGAGTAAAAGGTGAGGGGTGGAGAAGGTTTGAGGATTCGTTGTGTAAGGTCGTTTCTTCTTCCTCTATTTTGGGCGTGAATCACAGAGGACCTAAGAAGGTGTCCTCATCTTCTCATGTTGCTGAGGGAAGGAGGGGGACCTTTGTGGAGGTTCTGAAGAAGTCGTTGCCGAATATGGTGGACAGTAGGGAGGTTCGTAGGGCGGCTAGTGGGAAGATTTTACACTCAGGAGTGCAGATGACGTAGAAGACTAATCATATTCTCATGGGTGATGGTGTGGTTTCCAACGAAGGCACGTCAGGGACAATGAATTAGGGGTCATACGGCCTACGAGGAAGGCCACCCCTCCCCATGCCCCCGCATATGCCGGGGGTGGGGAATTTTTTCCAATACCCCGCCCCCGAATGGGTGGGGGCGGGGTAAGCCGTCCGTTGGCCTGGGTGCGGGGGTGGACCTCCATCCGCCCGCACCCCCACGTCCCCCTACTGGGCCAAAACAGTTTTATGGGCGCTAAATGGCCCAGAATCAGTTTTTGGGCCACTTTAAATCCATAATTTAACTGAAAAAAAGATAATATATATATAGATTGACCTATTAAGTAGATATTAGGTTTCAACTATTAACTAATTAAGTAATAATCATCATTAAAGCACTAAGCTAAAATAAGTAATTTACAATTATAAAAATTAAGAGAACTAATAAGCTATATTACACTATTACAAACTCATCTAAAAAAATAAATATTACAAATTCTATAATGAACTATTGTAGCAACATTACAATTAATTGTAAATTAATAAAATCATAATTTTTCAATTTGATATGATTTTGGGGTGGAGCCGTAGCGGTGAGTTCACTGAGTGGTGAGTTGTGTTGACTGTTGTGAGACTGAAAATCAAGATCATAAAAGTTAATAAGTTATAAAACCTGGAATATTAAAAAGTTAAAAATAAAAAAAATTAGAATTAAAAAGTTATAAAGATGAAACAAAACTTTAAATGCAAAAAACAATTAAGGGAGAAATTGTGCAAACCATGGCAATGGTGGGTCCAATACAAAGTCATACTGCATCGGAGGCAGCGGTAGACGCCATCTCATGTATCACTATAAGTATTAAATTTGAAATCAAATTAATAAATACCAATTAAATGAAAATAAATAAATTAAAATAAGAAATTAGAAAATGAAATTAAAATAAATACCAGATCTAGGCTGATCATCACCCTCCTCCTCGACGTCGGCCTCCTCATACTCAAGAACATCCGGAACATGAATTGGAGTTCCCTTGATCCAATTTTACGTGCAAATCAAAGTCTCCACAGTGATAGGAGCTAATGAACTCCGAAATGAATCTAATACACGTCCTCCGGTGCTAAAGGCCGACTCTGAGGCTACGGTACTAACAGGGATGGCCAAAAGTGTGCGAGTTATCTCTCCAAGGATGGGTACTTCACAGCATTCACCTTCCACCAACTTAATATAACAAAATCTTGTGAAAATGGTAGAATCTCTACTACTAAGTATTTTTCTATCTCTGACTGAGCCTCTATAGAACTCCAGAGGAAGGGGGTCTGCTCATACCTCTCACCCCACTCCAATCTATGTCTTTTTCCAGCCTCGACTTTAGGAAATTGTGAGCCTGAGGCTGAGGGGGTAGGTGTAGGTGCCGCAATATTACCACCCCGCAAGGTGGAAAACTCATCAAATAATCTACCAAGGGTTTCTCGAACCCTTGCTGTAATAAGCTCCGCCCATACTTACCCTTACGCAAGGCCCAATCCAAATATCATGCCATCCAACTTATACATCGGGTCAAAGACGACTGCTACATATAACAAAATATTAGCCTTAGTTAAATCTCCTCAATACTTGTTGTACTTTGTCCTCATAATCAATGTCATCTCCCGCAGCCTAATGTGACCACCTACGATCATGTCATCTAATTCTTCTTTTACCCTACATATTTGCTGACATACAACATTAGATGTAGGGTACAAAGTTACAGATAGTCTCGTGGTGACATCGTAAAAAAGCCTCAAAAACTCTACAAAAATAGCTACAATTTCCCAATCATCAAAATATTTAACATATTGGATGTTTTCATCACCCAATAATGCAAATGCCAGCTTATATTCTTAGGCCACCTCTAACATAAAAAATGTTGAGTTCCATCGTGTAGGCATATCTGTACAAAGGCCCTTCTTAGATGTTAGGCCCGCAGATCTCGCAGCAACCTTGAATTTCTCCAACCTCGAAGGCGAAGATCTCACCCATCTCATAACAGTCCTAACCAGAGCAATCGAGTCATGAAGATCCCTCAAACCATCAGTGACAGTCAGATTCAGAATATGTGTCGCACATTTCACATGCAAACACTCACCACCCATGAGTGTCTTATTTGCCTCTCTAAGATAGGTCTTCAGATGTCCCAATGCGACATCGTTAGACGAGGCATTACCAACTGTGACTGTAACAATTCGGATCAACCCCCACTACTTTATTGTGGCCTCCAAGGCATTCCCAATTGTCTCACCCTTATTATCGGTGATTTTAAAAAATTTTATAATTTTCTTTTGCAATGTCTAACGACAATCAATAAAATGCACCATCAAAGACATATAATTAAAATTTTGGATCGATATCCAAGTGTCAGTGGTGAGACAAACAAATTGATCTGTCAATTGACCTCTCAACTTCTCCTTTTCAATGTAAAAATATTTTTTCATATCCTTTGCCACCGTGTGGCGAGAATGAATATTAAACCTTGGTTTCAAGTAACGAGAATATGCTCGGAACCATTTCCCATCAACAAGTTGAAAAGGTAGCTCGTCCATGATGACCATACGAGCTAGGTGTCTTCTAAACTCATCAGTATCATACTTAGTATACCCCTTCAAAATTGCACCCCCACTAGTCCCATCCGTCATTTTTTGAAGTCCAATTTCTAGCCTAGATTGGCTTTTCTCTTGTAATGATCTTAATATTGGTTTTTTTTTGCATTGTTCTTCTAAGTGCACATTTAATTGTGAGGTACCATGTTTCCTATAATGACATCTATAAATTTTTCCACAATGGTTACACTTGCTTTGGGGTTACTTGGGTCACCACCGTCTAGTTTGGTGAAATGACTCCAAACTATTAAAGCAGGTTTCTAGCTGGGCTTGAGGGCGAGGCAAGGTGCCGTAAGGTTAGGGGTAGGAGTATGAGTAGGAGGGCTAGGTGTAGGTATAGGTGTAGTAGGTATAGGGGTGCCTCAACTTGGAAATGAGAGCTCGCACTAGAATCTACTGGCATCTATGAGCTTCAAGCAAACATAGCAACATGCCAAATAATTAACATCCTGATGATCTTTAATTTCGGACACGATAAAAAAAATAAAAAATATCATGATTGAATGGATCAGAACTACTACGAAAACACAATAAAAAAAATAAAAAATATTGAGTAATTTGGTTATATATGTAGTAAAGTATATTAACAAGATAGTTTCTTAGACTTGAAAGACTATAAACATAGCAACTATATAATGAACATAAAAAAAAAGTAGAATAAAAAAAAAGTACCACTTGACATTCATATATATATATATATATATATCATCTTAATTAATTATATTGTATTTCAAAATACCCTAGTGCATTCTATTTTTTTTTTCTTTTTTTTTTTGTTCAATTTGGTAGGGAACATGAAATTCTGTTTTTAAACCCCTAGTGCATACAGCTCGGCTAGGTTTATGTTCAACAAAAGGTTTGTTGAATCAATATCACCAACAAGGGTTTCTGCAGATGTAGCTTATGATTGATCTCATAAACCTTCCTGAACGATGCTCTAAGATGTATAGGTAAATGCAATGCAAATTTAGTGTGAAATATTCTGATATGCAACCAATCACATAGTTTCCTAACAAATTAAAGCCTGAGGAAACCTCACTTTCACATTCATCAGCAAGTCCAGGGTCTCAAGGAAGTAAACCACTGCATAGAAATTTTTTTCTTTCAAGCCCCTAAATTAATTTAGGGGTTTCAAAGATTAAAAACCCTAAATTAATTTAGGGTTTTTCGAAACCCTAAATTAATTTAGGGTTCCAATCCGAATTAATTAGACACAAATAATATCAAGATTCACACACATTACATAATGCAAACAAAACAAAAACAAATGGACATGACTCACCCCTAAATTCAAAGTTCAAACCACATGCACAATCTAAGCTCCACAGCACACAATTCACAAAATCTCATCCCCCATCTCCGATAAACCCCATCCTTCCTCCAATCTCCATTAAATATAAAAATCACAAAAAAAATTAAATTTTGAATTTAGGTTTCTTACCTTCGATGACAGAGATGAAGAGAGAGGGGCCGAGTGCGAGTCGATGCAGAGAACTCAAAGAGAGGGAGACACTGAGAGTGAGGGAGAAGTAAGCGAGTCCAGGGAGATGAAGGCTCGGGAGGGGGGGGGGCTGGGGGGTGGGTTTTGATATAAACCCAGGCATGAAACAACGTCGTTTCATGCCTGGGGTTTTTTATATATAAATATAAATTATGCGGGGCGGGGCGGGGCAGGGAATGATGGGAACTAAGATGGGCCTAGTCTTAAAGATCATTTGCAACTTCCAGATGGGCCAAGAAGATCAAGGAGACAATGCAAGGATTGATGCAATCTACTTGGGACAAGTTTAGCAAGAGCCCAACATTCAAGATGGGGCTTGAATGATGAAGATCCAGTTTTAATTCATTTGATTAGCTACGGAAGAGGGCAACGACAAAACTTAAAGGCTTTGAGCTCTTGAAGGGTTTCAACTTATTTAATTCATTTAAAGAACTTATATTATTAGTTTAGAATAATTGAGTTCATTATGGGAAGCACTTAAGGGGGCCTATGCAAGGGCATGTTGGGAAAGTTATTATTTTATTGAATTAGGGTTAAGGTTACTATAGCCGAGTTACTGTAGCGCGGCACTGTTCATCCAGGGCCACTTTTGGAAGATGGGGGTTTATTTTCGGCTAGGGTTTCATTAGGTTTTGCTTTAAATACTTTATGTAGCCTCATTCTAATCAGTTTTTGAAGTTTATGAAATTTGATGAATTTATTCATTGTGAGTTGAGTTTTACTCCTCTTGTTCTTGATTGAACTTTTGAACTTATCAAAGGTAAATCACAACCTTTGTGGCGTTCCTCCTTTGTAATCTGGGTTCTTGAGACGGGTTCTTCAACGGGTCTAGATTTTAATATAATGTAGGTTCTTGAAACAAGTTCTCATCGGGTCTAGGTTCTCCATCCATTGACTTGATTTTGGCTTTCTTGGGGAGTTTTCAAATTGACTGTGGGTTCAAGGGATTTCATTCCCACGGGTTCATATCATTTGGTATTCAGAGCAAGGTTTCCAATCAGGTCTGATTCTATCTTTTAATGTTAGCATCCTTTAATTTAATTCTAGGGCTTCATTGTTCTAGGGTTGCCAAAAAAAAAAATAGAAACAAAAAGTAGGCTGCCGAAATTTTTAAGATTTTGGGTTTGGCTGAAATTTGCATCACCTAGGGTTTCAAAATTCTAGGGTTTCCTGCATCTCTAAGTTTGTCAATTGCTTGGAGTGTGGTTCCATTGATTCTCTTCTACTTCATTGTCCATGCTTGTGTGTTTGAATTCAATTGTTTGGTTTTCACAATTGAATATTGCTGTTTGTGGTTGAATTAGAGAAAAGAAAAAGAAAGGAAAGGAAAGGAAAGGAAAAGAAAAGAAAAGAAAAGAAAAGAAAAGAAAGGAAAAGAAAAGAAAAGAAAATTCGAAAAAAAAAAAACAGAAAGAAGAAGAAGAAGAAAAGAGAAGGTAGAATATTCAAAGTTGCTACATAGTTACAACAAAGAGAAAGAAAATATTTGTTGATTGAGTTATTATCATCATAGGAGCTGAAGACAACTTGCTAGTTGGTGTCTTGTTTTATAATTACTCTTTCCCTCGTATAAATTCCTTGAGTCTCGTGTCATTTTATTCATTCCTTGTTTCTTTCATCTATATTACTGGTTGGAATAATACAAGGTTGTATTATCTTGATTTAGTTCAACTAGTTCTGAAAGAACTTGAGTGAGAAAACTTTTGAGGTAAAAGGCAAGAGAGTGTGAGACTATTATCGGGAAAAAGCCAATTAAGAGTGAAAAACGAGTGGACTGCCATTATTCGAGTGTAAACACGTAAGGGAGTGTGTAAGGTTTTCCACTAACATTGTTTTTGTGCAGCATATTATGATATCTCATAGAAGTGACTTTTCACCAAAGGGGATGGCAGATAACTCATCCTTTGTGTTGCAAGCCATGCAACAACAGTTTGAGCGATTGAACTTGGTGTTAGGTGAAGTGAGAGAAAGTATGGATAATCAAGAAGCAGTGATTAGAAATTTGCAAGGTGAGAGAGATAGAAGGCATGGAGGAGGCCTTAGGGCAAACTCAGGGGGTCGAGATAGAATAGATAGGAACCTTGGGAGCATTAAAATGAAAATACCATCATTCCAAGGTAGAACTGACCCTGAAGTTTATTTAGAGTGGGAGAAAAGAATAGAGTTGGTGTTTGATTTTCATAATTATTCTGAGGAGAAGAAGGTGAAGTTGGCTGTAATTGAGTTCACTGATTATTCGATTATTTGGTGGGATCAATTAGTATCCAGTAGGAGGAAGAATCTTGGGAGGCCTGTAGAAACATGGAGAGAGTTGAAAGCTATCATGAGGCGGAGATTTGTACCTAGCCACTACTATAGAGACCTCTACTAAAAACAACAAAATCTTATACAGGGGTCTAGGAGTGTAGAGGATTACCATAAGGAGATGGAGGTGGCTATGATTCGGGCCAATGTAGTGGAGGATCGGGAGGCCACGATGACAAGATTTTTGAGTGGGTTGAATAGGGAGATAGCCAATGTAGTTGAGTTGCAACATTATAAGGAGGTAGAAGATATGGTGCACATGGCTATGAAGGTGGAGAGACGGCTAAAAGGAAGGGGTACATCAAGGTATACTTCGGTTTCTAGTACTCTTTGGAAACCAAAGTGGGACAAAAATGATCAAGCTGTAGCAAAGGGGAAGACCGAACCACCAAAGGGAAAAGATTTGGGTGAGGCTGAAATCTCAAGAAAAATAGAGAATGAGTTGAAAAACAATTGTGAGGCCGAAAGTTCAAAAAAAGAGGAGACTGAAAGAAAAACAGAGGGTGAAAAGAACAAAGAGAGTGAGAGGAAAAAAGAGAATGAAGCCGAAACATCAAAAGAAAGAGAGAGAAAAAGAAAATAGAGAGGTGGTTGAGAGTCAAGAAAAAAGAGTGGAGCCACAAGAGGAAAAAGAAAGAGAGATTGTAGAGAGAAATAAAAAGACAAAAGTGAGTTTTTATGCTAAGGCAAGCTTTTATACTAATGAATTTAATGACTCTTTGTTTTGTGTTGTTGTTTCTTTGTTGCAGGCATATAAGGTCATGATTCCTAGCGGTGTGTTTATTGGATTGCCACCTATTAGATAAATAGAGCACTACATTGATTTTGTCCTATGTGCGACAATTCCTAACCGACCTTTCTTGGAAAAACATGAGTCATTGTCACACTTAAAGGGACAAGGTAAGTTGTTGACTAGAATGCATGCTAAGCGGGAGGATTGTATTGAGACTTTTCCTCATGTATTCAAATACACACAAGGTATGAAAAATTTTGTGGTTGATGCTTTAGCAAGAAGGTATGTCATTGTCTTCATTTTAGATGCAAAATTGTTGAGACTTGAATATGATAAGGAATTGCATGCTAATGATGATGACTTTGCTAGTATGTATGGAACATGTGAGAAAGCATCTTTTGGTAAGTTCTACAAACTAGATTGATACTTGTTTAGAAAGAATAGATTTTGTGTGCCTACTAGTTTTATGCTTAAGTTGCTTGAGTGTGATGAACATGGTGGTTTGTTGGGTAACCTTGGTGTAAGGAAGACTTTTGTTGTGTTGCATGAATGTTTGTGGGAATATCATTTGCCATTCAAAAACGTGTTACACGAACGTTTGTGGAAGTATCATTTGTCATTCATTCATGTATTGCATGAACGTTTGTGGGAGTATCATTTGCCATACATTGATGTGTTGCATGAACGTTTGCGGGAGTATCATTTGTATTTCATTGAGTTTGCATATAATTGGAGTGGTCATTCTGGTGAAAATATGATTTCAGACATGTCGCATGAACGTTTATGGGTGTATCATTTGCCATTCATTGACATGTTGCATGAACGTTTGCGAGAGTATCATTTGCCATTCATTGACATGTTGCATGAACGTTTGCGAGAGTATCATTTGCCATTCACTGAGTTTGCATATTGGAGTGGTCATTTTGGTTCAAGGAAGACTTTAGATGTGCTTCATGAACATTTGTGGGAGTATTGTTTGCCAATCATTGTGATATGAACCCGCGGGAATGAGATTCCCTTGAACCCACAGTCAATTTGAAAACTCCCCAAGAAAGCCAAAATCAAGTCAATGGATGGAGAACCTAGACCCGATGAGAACTCGTTTCAAGAACCTAGATTATATTAAAATCTAGACCCGTTGAAGAACCCGTCTCAAGAACCCAGATTACAAAGGAGGAACGCCACAAAGGTTGTGATTTACCTTTGATAAGTTCAAAAGTTCAATTAAGAACAAGAGGAGATAAACTCAACTCACAATGAATAAATTCATCAAATTTCATAAACTTCATAAACTGATTAGAATGAGGCTACATAGAGTATTTAAAGAAAAACCTAATGAAACCCTAGCTTAAAATAAACCCCCATCTTCCAAAAGTGCCCCTGGATGAACAGTATCGCGGCTGCAGTGCCGCGCTACAGTAGCTCGGCTACAGTAACCCAAACCCTAGTTCAATAAAATAATAACTTTCCCAACATGCCCTTGCATAAGCCCCCTTAAGTGCTTTCCATAATAAACTCAATTATTCTAAACTAATAACATAAGTTCTTTAAATGAATTAAATAAGTTGAAACCCTTCAAGAGCTCAAAGCCTTTAAGTCTTGTCATTGCCCTCTTCCGTAGCTAATCAAATGAATTAAAACTGGATCTTCATCCTTCAAGCCCCATCTTGAATGTTGGGCTCTTGCTAAACTTGTCCCAAGTGGATTGCATCAATCCTTGCATTGTCTCCTTGATCTTCTTGGCCCATCGGGAAGTTGCAAATGATCTTTAAGACTAGGCCCATCTTGGTTCCCATCACATTGAGTTTACATATGATTGGAGTGTTCATGCCACTACTAAATTTTCACCAATTGAAATTGTTTATAGACTTCATCAATTTCCTCCTTTAGATTTAAAGTCTTCACCAGTTGATGATATGGGTAGCTTGGATGGACTATTCCAAATTCTTGAACAAATTAATGAAAATGCATATCTAATGGATCTTCCAGGTAAGTATCCTGTTTATACTATTTTCAATGTTACTAACCACTTTCCCTTTGATCCAGGTGGAGATTCGAGGTCGAATCCTTTTGAGGAGAGGGGGAATGATGGGAACCAAGATGGGCCTAGTCTTAAAGATCATTTGCAACTTCCCGATGGGCCAAGAAGATCAAGGAGACAATGCAAGGATTGATGCAATCCACTTGGGACAAGTTTAGCAAGAGCCCAACATTCAAGATGGGGCTTGAAGGATGAAGATCCAGTTTTAATTCATTTGATTAGCTACGGAAGAGGGCAATGACAAGACTTAAAGGCTTTGAGCTCTTGAAGGGTTTCAACTTATTTAATTCATTTAAAGAACTTATATTATTAGTTTAGAATAATTGAGTTTATTATGGGAAGCACTTAAGGGGGCCTATGCAAGGGCATGTTGGGAAAATTATTATTTTATTGAACTAGGGTTAGGGTTACTGTAGCCGAGTTACTGTAGCGCGGCACTGTTCATCCAGGGGCACTTTTGGAAGATGGGGGTTTATTTTGGGCTAGGGTTTCGTTAGGTTTTGCTTTAAATACTTTATGTAGCCTCATTCTAATCAGTTTTTGAAGTTTATGAAATTTGATGAATTTATTCATTGTGAGTTGAGTTTTACTCCTCTTGTTCTTAATTGAATTTTCGAACTTATCAAAGGTAAATCACAACCTTTGTGGCGTTCCTCCTTTGTAATCTGGGTTCTTGAGACTGGTTCTTCAACGGGTCTAGATTTTAATATAATCTAGGTTCTTGAAACGAGTTCTCATCGGGTCTAGGTTCTCCATCCATTGACTTGATTTTGGCTTTCTTGGGGAGTTTTCAAATTGACTGTGGGTTCAAGGGATTTCATTCCCACGGGTTCATATCAGGGGGTCACCCCCATCCCGCCCCCGGAGGAAGACCCAGATGCGGACGGGTGGCCCCGCCCCCGCATCTGCCGAACGGGGTGATCCGCCCCGCCTCACGGGGGCGAGGCCCCACTGCCCACCCCTATTGTGAATGATTTATTGCTGAAAGCCATGCAGGAGGCACTATTAGACATAGGGCTGTAAATGAACCAGTCTGCTTAATAGTCCGCTTGATTAAACGCGAATCGAACTCGACTTGTGCAAAAACAAAGCTCGTTCGTGAAAGCAGATACCCGCTCGAATTGTAAATGACACATACTCGACAAAACTCGACTCGACTCGACTCGGCTAAGGCTCGCTCATTTATGCTCGAGTCGACTCGTTAGCCCGACTCGATTAAAACTCATTCATATACTAATAAATATATACATACACATATGTATAAATACACACATATATATGTAGTAACTAATAATATAAGCATACCACTTTTATAATTAAATATATAATATGTAATCTAATTACTTATGTCTATATTGTGAATATACTTCATTGGTATATAAAATTATTAGATTTTATCTACTAATTTTATATACTAATATATGGGAACCGGAACCATATATGAAATAGATATATGATATCATATTAAGTGTATGTATTAATAATATATGTAGGCATATAATATATTGTTATTTTGGATAAATATCAATTAGTTAGATATTAATTATTTATAAATTTTTTAAAATTTTATAATTCAATAGAAGTTCTACTTGTTAGTTGTATAAATTTAATATTAAATTTTTATTTATTTAATTTATTAATTATTAAATCTTATTACAAAAAAATACATAGTTCGAGCTCGAGCTCGGCTCGGCTCGAACTCGTTTGTGGGACGAGCTCGAGCTCGAGCTCAAGTTGAGCATTTAGCTTATCCAGCTGAGCGCGAACGAAGAATAAAAAAAAATCTCGAGCTCGAGTATTTTGAGTCGAGCGGAGCTCGGCAAGCCAAAGACCGGCTCGGCTCGGCTCGACTCGATTACAGCCCTAATTGGACATAAAGATTAATGTAGATTTTATGCCGAAATGGGTAGAGTCAGGTTTGGGCCTTGCGGGCCTTGATGGACTAACTAACGGGCCGGTGGAATCGTAGAAAGGATTATGGGTGATGGGCTGATATCAGGTGTGGGCTGCAAGAAGAGCAATGATTAGAAGGTTAAAAGTGTAGTGAATGGGCTGGGCATGGTTAAAAGCCTGAAACGGGTGTCGAAGATTAAAAATAATTTCAGTGTATCGGGTGTTTCGGTTTCGATTTCTTCTTCAAGCTCGTTGGCGCCTATCCTTGCCCCGTTGATCTCGGAAGTAGCACAAAATATTTCATCAATCTCCGGTGACTCTCTGGTGGTTGTGACGGAAATAGTTTTGTTGCCGGAAGTAGAAAAAGGCAAAATAATGCTTCGGGACGCCGATAAGGAGGTGCTGAGTGGAGGGTTGTTTAATCCGTTCATGTCTCTCGCTCTGTTGGTTAATCGTGTGCATCTTTTGGACTCAGTTCCTTCATCATTAAAGCCCATTCTCCCAGTTGATAATTTGTTGAATGCTAAGATGGTCGATAGCTTGATGGGGTTCGATTCTGGAAAACTGCATCAGGAGTATTCAAATGGAGAGGATTCCGTTGAGCCCAAATTATAGTTGGAGATATATGAGGGGGAATGCTCTGATGAGGATGTGGGTAGTCAGACTCCTCTTCGTACCCTCCCGCCTCATACTTCAACCAGATTACCATAGGACTGGGTTTTAAAAAAGGTTGAAGTACAGGCATGTGTGGGGATATCTTGTGTTGGTTTTGAAGAGCAATTTAAGGCTTTTCTTGTGGCTATTGAAGTTGATCAATCATTGGTTCTGAAGTTAGCTTCTAAGAAGGAGAGGGAGTTAAGAAGATTATAATGTTCCATCAATTATGAGTCAAAGAAAAGGCAATGTTGGGAGGGACAGATTGAAAGGGAGGGCGTCTCTTGCTTCTCATACGGCCTTAGATTCTCTCTTGGAACGTGAGGGGGATCAATGATGTTAACAAGCGTCTTCGCATAAGATCTCTCCTTCGTAGTTGGAAGATTGATATCGTTTGTTTATGATGCTGGGTTTTATTGATAGAAGTATTATTAGTAGTTTGTGGGGGTGCTCCTTTGTGGGTTGGGCTTATTTGGCTTCTTCAGGAGCTTCAGGTAGTGTTCTTTTGATGTAGAATAGTAGAGTGGTGGAGTTAATGGAGGAGTGTATTGAGCATTTTATTGTAGCATGTTCTTTTAAAAATATTGAAGGTGTATGGAAGTGGGCTTTTGCCGGAGTATATGGACCAAATTTGGATGGATAGATTCTTCTTATGGGGGGAATTGGCTGGTTTGTATTATTTGTGGGATTTGCCTTGGTGTATGTGTGGAGATTTCAACATTATTCGATTCCCTAGTGAGCATTCAGGAGACACTAGTATGTCGTCTACTATGGTAGAGTTTTCAGAGTTTATCTTTTATTTGGATCTTTTGGATCTTCTCTTGTAGGGGAGAGCATTCATTTGGTCCAACAACAGGAGTTGGTCAAGACTGGATAGATTCCTCATATCTCCATCTTGGGAGATTCATTTCCTTGAGCTATGTTAGAAGAGAATGCCTCGTGTTTGTTCAGTTCACTTCCCTATTATGCTAGATTGTGGAGGTATACATGGGGTCGACAGTATTTTAAGTTTGAAATATGTGGCTTGGTGCCAATGGGTTTGCAGATAGGTTTAGAAGCTAGTGGACTACTTATCATTTTACGGGAACTCCTAGTTTTATTCTTGCAAGTAAACTAAAGGCCTTGAAGAATTATTTAAAAAGTGGAATGTTGAAGTTTTTGAGAATGTTGACAACCAAAAAAAATTCCTTTTGAAGGAGTTGCATGCTCTGGAGGATGGGGAAGAGATTGAGGCTATGAATGAGAAGGCATTGTTGAGGAAACAAGAAGTGGTGACCAAGCTTGAGAGGCTTTTGTTGAGGGAAGAGATATCTTGGAGACAAAATTCGGGGGCCCTTTGGTTGAAAGAGGGTGACAAATGTACTAATTTTTTTCACAAAATGACTCTCTCACATAGGTGTAGTAATGCCATTGAGCTGCTTTATCCTAATTATAATGTGCTTTCATCCCCATCTAAGATTCAGGATCATATTATGCAGTTTTATGAAGTTCTATTAATTGAAACGGCTGATTGGAGACCTAATATGGATGGTTTGGTTTTTGATTCATTGGACCCTTTTTATGCAAGTTGGTTGGAGAGACCATTTGACGAAAATGAGGTTTATCATGTGGTTTGTGGGATGATTAAAGATAAAGCCCTTGGCTCGGATGGTTTTTCTATGGATTTTTTTCAAGTTTGTTGGGATGTTGTGAAAATAGATGTTATGTGGGTTTTCCAGGAATTTTTCACCTATCATAAGTTTGAGAAGTCTCTTAATGCCACTTTTATTGCTCTTATTCCTAAGATAACTGGGCCTCTGAGTTGAAAGATTTTCGCCCTATTAGCCTTGTCAGTAGGATTTATAAGATAATTTCTAAGGTGCTTACCAATCGTATGAGTACGGTGATGGAAAAAATTATTTTTAAGCCCCAAAATGCTTTTGTTCAGGGTAGGCAAATACTTGATTCTGTATTGATTGCTAATGAATGTTTAGATAGTCGACTAAGGGAGGGTGTCTCAAGTTTCATTTGTAAGCTCGATATGGAGAAGGCGTATGATCATGTGAACTAGGAATTTCTTTTCTATATGCTTGAGAGATGTAGTTTTGGGGAGAGGTGCTGTGTGTGGATTAGACATTGTGTATCTACTGCTCAGTTTTCAGTGTTAGTTAATGGAAATCCTTGTAGTTTTTTCCATAGCTCTTGTGGTTTGAGACGGGGGGACCCGTTATCCCCTCTCCTTTTTGTCATTATCATGGAAGCTTTGAGTTGAATGGTGGAGGTTGTTGGAGGGGGTTCTTTCTAGATTTACGGTGGGAAATGCTAACAATGGATTTACCATACTTTCTCATCGTCTTTTTGCAGATGATACTATTAATTTTTGTGATGCTGATCGTGGGCAAATTCAAGCCTTAAGGGCTGTGTTATTATGTTTTGAAGTTGTATCAAGCCTTAAGGTGAATTTGGGCAAGTTAGCAATGGTTTTAGTGGGGGAGGTGTGGAATATTAACTTTTGGTGGATTTTTTGGGGTGTAAAGTTGCTACTCTAGCTATGAAATATCTTGGACTTCCGTTGGGGGCGTCTTTCATGGCTAAATCTATTTGGGATGGGATAGTTGAGAAGATTGAGAAAAGGCTGGTGGATTGGAAGCGGTTATACTTATCAAAAAGGGGAAGAATTACTCTTATTAAAAGTACTATTTCCAATCTCTCAACTTATTACCTTTCTTTATTTCCTTACTTGTAGAGGTGGGAAACCGGATTGAAAATTTATTTCATACATTTTTGTGAGGTGGAATGGGTCAAGAGAATAAAATCCATCTTGTCAATTGGAATAGAGTTTGTTCTATTTCAAATGGTGGTTTGGGGGTTCGTAATTTGAGTAGCTTTTTTTTATTGGCACCGGGTGTCTAGAAATAGCATCCCGCCTAATCCCGGGAGTGCACATGTCATCGGCAATGAGTTTCCCGCAAGTGAACCTAGGGTAATTCAAAGAAAAAATCTCCCAGTCTGATAGCACTAGAGATTGTTTGCACCCAAAGAGGGGATTTGAACCTTAGACTTGAGGGCAGCATACCCTCAAGCTCAAGGCCTTTACCACTTGAGCCAACCCCTAGGGGAAATGGTTATGGATGTATCAATTAAAAGGGGAATCATTGTGGAGGGAGGTTGTAGATCATAAACACGGGTGTGATTGGGGGGAGTGTTCTAAGGACGCTAGAGGGGCTTATGGTGTGAGTCTTTGGAAATTTATAAGAAAAGGATGGGACAATCATGTTAAACATACAAACTTTGTTGGTGGTGAGGGTTCAAGGATTTGTTTTTGGTTCGATATTTGGTGTGGTGACTTTGCTCTATTTTAGTGTGTTTTCGGTTATTTTTCGTATAGCAGCTCATCGAAATGCTTCTGTTTCTAATTTGTTAGTCCTTTCTAATGGAACCTTGCAGTGGAATGTTTGTTTTACTAGAGTTGTGCAGGACTGGAACTTGGGGAGGTTTATGATATTTTCAGCTTCTTATATTCCCTGCAGGCTGCATGTTGGAGATAATGAAAGGGATAAAATGATATGGAAGCATACGGTAGCAAGAAGTTCTCGGTATAGTCTTACTATAAGGTGTTGACTGCTCAGCATTGTTCTCCTTTTCCATGGAAGCGTATTTGGAGGTCTCATGTGCCTTCCAAAGCTGCTTTTTTCATATGGACAACATCACTTGGAAACAATTTGACGATCGATAATTTGAGAAAGCGTAGATTTGTTATTATGGAGTGGTGTTTCACGTGTAAGAAACATAGAGAATTTGTAGATCAATTACTTCTGCACTGCGAGGTGGCAAAGGCATTGTGGGATGGTATTTTCAGTAGACTTGGGTTGGTTTGGGTGATGCCTATGTATGTAGCATTTGCTTGCGTGCTGGATGGGGCTTCAAAGTTCTACTCAAGTGGCTACTATGTGGAAGATGGTTCCGTTGTATCTCATGTGGTGTATATGGTGGAAAGGAGTGAGCGATGTTTTAACAATAAGGAGCGCACCATGGCGGAAATCAGGAAATTCTTTGTATTTTCTTTATTGCAATGGTTTTCCGCAATAGAGTTTGATGGAGTTTCAGCTCATGATTTTCTGTTTTTATTTTTCCTCTTTATAGAATGTAATTAGGTGTTTCTTTTGTATATTTCATGTGTACATAGGCTTTGCCTATTACATTCATTGAATAAAATTCTATCTTATTAAAAAAAAGGTGGCACTAGGATTCTTTAGATAAAGCATAATAAATATTACTTCAACGGTATCCAAACCAGAGTAGCTGGCTATCCTCTAAACATTTTGTAATAGTAAAAAATCAGAGGCCACTTTATACAATCTCAGTGTCCCCAAGGATAGATGTTCACACAAGGATAGATCTTGTCCACGGAGACTAACAAGAATAAATAGCTTAAATACCTCTTGGAAATTTTGTGAATATGGCCATCATTTTCACAGGCAGACAATTCCAGTATATCTTTTTCCAAGCCTTTGATTATGGCTTGCATTTCCTTTGCCAAATAGTTTAATTGTATCTGGATGGAAACCACACATGTAAGTCAAGACGTGTCCACTATAATAAAAAACTTTCTACAACAATTCTAACCAGAAAAAAATAAGAATATTCTTGAAGCCAGCTCTAAGCTGGCAAGGTCATTGGAAAAATCAAGAATGTCTGGCAGTTTATTAGAAAGCCCCCACAACTTGATAACCTTACTTCAGCATAACCACATACTATGTAGGTAAAACTTCTCCATTGGCCAGTATTAGAACTGCTATGCAAAATATGACTCTAAATTAACATCTCATAATTATCAACATGCATTGCCTTAAATATCAAACCACATCATAAGGTAGGATAAACAACCAACTGAATGTTACTTTTTTTTTATAAGTAACCAATTGAATCTTTATAAGCAAACCATATGTTCCAAGGGGATCTTCAAACCATTGGAAAGTCGAGTTAAAACCAAAATTGATGTTCGTTACTGGTATATTCTGCATTTCTTTGTGAGCTCATTACTGGAAACTCAAGGCAATAAATACAAGCTCCCATTTCAAAATGAAATTATCCAAGTACCCTTGTAATGCAGCTGAAATATCTACCAATTCACTCAACAAATTGATTAGTATTCAAATGTGCAATTAATTTAATAATTAAACAATAACATAAAATAAATAAATTGCATAACACTAAGATTGGTATCGAAGGGAAACCCTTTAAAGAACTATTTAAAAGTAAAACCCTACGGGGCAGCCAAACCCTGGAAAGTCAATCTTATTATTTGAAAATCAATTACAAGTACTCATCCATTACAAAACCTTTACAACTTGACTCTCTTACTTGCCCAGACAAACAACTCGTTTGTCTTCTACCGTAGTAGCAGCCAGAACCTCTGGTGATCTTCAAATATTATTTTTCCTCCTATAACTCTAGGGGCTGAAGTCCAATCATACGATCCTCCACACTCGAAGCACGATCACACTCAAAGAAAGATCACAAATATGAAAATTTACTAAGAAATTTTCTCACCAAAACAATGCACTAGAAAGTGCTCTACAAAATATGTAGATCTAAAATTCTAACGATTTTAACCAGTAGAATCCCTTAAATAAACTATCTGGAAAGAGTTCCAGTTTTAGTAGAATTCTTCTGACGGATAGAATCTGTCGCGAAAACGTCTCCTGACGGATTGCTGACATGTCGCGATAACCCTTCTCTAAATAACTGATTTCTGTTCAGCTTTTGTTCTGGATAACTTCTTGATAGTTTGAAATTCTTTCTTCTTGATATCTTCTTTTTGAATCTTCTATCCAGATCACTTGATATCTCCTATCTTTTTGAACATTCAATTTTGATCGAAAGTCTTTTGAACATTTATCTATTTAACCACTTATCTTAAAATTCAAATATTCATATATAAAGATAAAGACAAATATTTGTCTATTAATTTATTTATCTTCGAATTTAAACATTCATCCAATAATTCAAATAGGTCCTAGTCATCTAATCCTAGCTAATAAACTTTTATATCAACAATCTCCCCCTTTGGTGACAAAACCATCTTGATGAATGTAATATAAAACCTGTCAATAGCAAAAACAATAGACCAAGAAACCGAGTAGAGATTCCATGCAAAAAATAATGACATAGAACAATGACTAAGATTAAATTTCACAAGATTTAAAATCTAAGCATGTTCTAGTCTTCGAGTTGCATTATATCCATATTTTAGTTCTCCCCCTCAATATTAAACTTTATTAATCAGAACAATAAAAATTCATTCAACACCCCATCAACAACACACTTACTCAAACTCCCCTTAAAACTCACAATACGAATTTCATAATACCCGAATTAAATCAATCTTCCAATATATCTCCCTCTTTTTGTCACTAATCTGACAAGACTCATAACTCCCATGTGTCTCAACTTTTCATGAATTAAATCCATCTGATGTATGAACATGAATGCAAGTAAAATCATGACAAAATGAATAAAGTAACTTGGTTGAGACATAAAAACAAACACTTGGTAGGCATTAGTTTAAAACCGACATGAATAATCCCAACACTGACTCATGCCTCAATATATTTTATATAAACCAAAATAAATAAATAACAATAAATTTTTAACAAAAATTTTTAGTTTTATATATATAAGTAATGTGGCAAGTAACATGTCTAGATGCATCTTAGTTCAAAACATAGTATCACTCACAAAAAAAATTTAATAGAGTACACCCTCTTATTTGCAACAATCACCATGGATGTTCACACCTCATAAGATCATCAATATCAAAGTTCATGTGAGTGTGTGAGTGAGCAAACTTATATAGAAAATTAACTCTTTATTTCTTTTTCTATTCAATATTTTTGATATTATTTTTCATGAGTTATTTTCTTCTCATAGATGCTTCCAAGAGATTGTCACTCACCTCAAAAGTCAAATTTTATGCTAGGGTGCTAGATACATGAGTATCTCCTCCGAACGCTAGTTTGCACAAGCCCTTTCATGTCCATTTGTCCATTTTTGTTGCTCATCTTTTTCCACAACGATTTGAGCCAAGATTCTTTCTTAAGGAATTAAGGGATAAATCTCTATATGGTGTTTCTCTTTTTCAGCAATGATATAACATTGACTTTTTCTATATGGATCAACTATTTGTGTTTGACAATGGAATATATTTTACTACTATACTAGGTTCAACTAGCATTAGTCAATTCAAGGCATGGACTCCCTTTATGGTGAGCATCTCAATAATAGATATGGAACTTAATTATAAGGTGCATACATATAAGTTTCTCTCGGTGTTTTGTAAATGAACTTTGTTATGACGACCCAAAGGGTTAATATTCATAAAGTGAACTACACAAAGTAGAGAGATGCATAAGTTTAAAAATTTATTTTATGAGAACACATGTGCTCAAAACTTTGATATATCAAGCATGCACTTCCCAAAAAAACTAGAAACAAACTAGAAAAAATTTTCTATTATTTTTCTTATCTAAAAACTGAAATAAAAAACATAAATTAAAAACAGAAAAATAAAATGTATGTCCTAAACTAATAAAATGAAATGCAAAGAATGCAAGATCATGCAAGTGGTCCTATCAATTAATGTGACAAGACATCTTCTTTGACCACCCACTTTGTTTTAAATTTTGGCCTATTATTTTTATCAACACCACTTTGTATGATCTTTTCTTTATTGTGAAGGCAAAATTGTGCTAGTTCACCAAGCTTTAGAGTTATGAAAGTGATTTGTTGACCCATCTCATCAACTTGATTTTCTAGAGTCTTTCTCTTCCTTTTTTGTTTTCTTTCTCCTCTATTTTTCTTCACTTTATTCAAGTTAAAGCAATATGATCTTATATGACCAAGAATACCACAATGATGACAAGTAGGAATAAACTTACATTTGGACTTAACTTGGTTGGGCTTCTTTGTCATTGATCTAACATGTGAGGCTCTTGGAACATGAGTTTTAGACACGGCATTGTTTGGAGCTTCCTCATCTCAACTTCCTCTAATAAAAATTATACATTTTGATGAAATGGTAGAGGAAATTGAGTCTTTAAGTTCCATACCTTGAGAGGTTGTATATCTCAAACCCGTGCGATCACAACTAGATCTTTAAACACTCAACATCTCTTCTAATTTCTGTATTGCTTTTTTTTGCTTGCACTCTTGAAACTTTTTCAATTCTTTTTCAAGTGCAGCCTTTTGATCTTTTAATATTGATACTTCAACACCAGGAATTTTTAATGCCTCAAAGAGATTGTTTTTCTCATTCTCCACGGTAGTAAATTTATTGTATAGCTTCTTGTTGAGTTTCTTTAATTTGACTACTTCTTCACACACATCATTGTATGCTTCATGTAAACTTAGTTCTTGGTCAGCATCAACAAGTGATACATCTGAATCACTGAAATGACAACCACTTTCAAATTTTGTTAATGCAATCTGAAGAAAATTATTCACAATAGAAGAAAAAACCATAAAAGATTTTTCATCATCAGATGATGAGCTTGAACTTTCAGAATCTAAACTATCACTAAATGTCAAATCCAATGTTTTCCCTTTACTTTTCTTGAAATTTAGACATTCAATTCTTACGTAACCATAACCAGAACATTCATAGCACTTTACTTTATTATTATTATCAAATTTTTCTTTATTCCAATTTTCAAAATAATTTTTCTTTGCAAAAAGTTATTTATCTCGCTTTTGTTTTCCACTAGCTTTCTTGTTAAACAAGAATTTTCTGAATTTCCTTGCAATGAGATTTATATCCTCATTGTTAAAATTTTCATCAAAAAAATCATCTTGATCCTCTTTTATTGTTTTTAAAGCAATGGACTTACTTTTTTTTTACTTGAGGAAGTGATGATTCATACGTTTGTAAGGAACCAACCAGCTCTTCAACCCTTATTGCATCCAAATCCTTACTTTTCTCAATGGCAATAACCTTAGGCCGAAAACTTTTAGGTAGAGACCTCAAAATCTTTCTCACGACCCTTAAGTCTTCCATATTCTCACCTTAAATCTAGAATTAATAATATCATTAACCTTAGGTTACTTGTCATCTTGGAGGACACATTCTCAT
This sequence comes from Juglans mandshurica, assembly GCA_022457165.1. Lineage (NCBI taxonomy): Eukaryota > Viridiplantae > Streptophyta > Magnoliopsida > Fagales > Juglandaceae > Juglans > Juglans mandshurica. Next base: position 19,572,927 of record CM039619.1, on the reverse strand, counting down.
CTTCCAACATCTTAATCTCTTCAAATTTCGAAGTAAGCAAATGTAATTTTGAATTTTTCACAATTTTTGTTCCTTCGTGTGTAATCTCCAAGATGTCTCATGCTTCTTTAACAATCTCACACAAGGAGATTCTCTTAAATTCTTCCAGAGATACAGTCATGAATATAACATTCAATCTCTTGCTATTCCAATTACAGTTGCTGATCTCATCTTTTGTCCAAGCATCAATACTTGTTGCTGGTTTAGTCCATCCTTTTTCAACGGAATATCACACTCGTTCATCCAACAATTTGAGAAAAACCCTAATACGAACTTTCCAATATGCATAGTTTTTCCCATCAAAGTGTGGCGGGATATGTAGCGACATAGTCAACAGGGGAACGGAGATGCCAATTGAAATTACCTAAGTACCCCTATAATGCAGCAAAAATATCTATCAATTCACTCAACAAATTGATTAGTATTCAAGCGTGCAATTAATTTAATAATTAAATAATAACATAAAATAAATAAATTGCATAACACTAAGATTGATATCGAAAGGAAACCATTTAAAGAACTATTTAAAAGTAAAACCCTACAGGGCAGCTAAACCCAGGAAAGTCAATCTTATTATTTGAAAATCAATTACTCATCCATTACAAAACATTTGCAACTTGATGATCTTACTTGTCCAGACAAACGATCCGTTTGTCTTCTACCGCAGTAACAGCCAGAACCTCTGGTGATCTTCAAATATTGTCTTTCCTCCTAAAACTCTAGGAGCTGAAGTCCAATCACACAATAATCCACGCTCGAAGCACGATCACACTCAAAGAGAGATCATAAATATGAAAATTCAGTAAGAAATTTTCTCACCAAAACAATGCACTAGAAAGTGCTCTACAAAATATGTAGATTTGAAATTCTAACGATATTAACTAGTAGAATCCCTAAAATAAACTATCTGAAAGAGTTCCAGTTTCAATAGGATTTTGCTGATGGATGGAATCAGTCGCGAAGACGTCTCCTAATGGATTGGTGACATGTCGTGATAACTCTTTTCTCTAGTAACTGATTTATGTTCAGATTCATTTCTGGATAACTTCTTGATAGTTCGAAATTCTTTCTGCTTGATGTCTTCCTTTTGAATTTTCTATCTAGATCATTTGAAATTACATTCATCCAATAATTCAAATAGGTCCTAATCATCTAATCTTAGTCAACAAACTTTTACATCAACACAAAACACAACCAAAAGAAGAAAAGATCCAAAGAATACATGCCTTGCGATACCTAGGTCTATCTATCAGCAAAAACCAGGTTCTATCTGCAAGTAAACAGGGAAAAGGAAGAAGCCATTAATCCAGAGTGAGCAAAATCATAAAAGAAACCAAACTCAACATCTAATATAGCTGCAATATGATCTATATGTGATAAACACAATGCATGCATCACACGACATTGCCTTAAATTTACACCCTTCCATTGGCAACGCAATCCACCTACGTATCTTCTTCATATAACCCAAACATGAAATACTAACTTACAACAACCAAACAAATAAAGAAACCAAAAACCAAGTTAATAGGCACAAACCAATAAATCTGGAAAAACAAAGAAGATTAAACCCATAAAACTGCACCAAACCAACGACCAAAAAAAACATAAAAATTGGTCAAAACATTTAACAGCCATAACGCCGTAAAACCACTTGAGAAGTCCGGGTCCTTTTATGGACCAGTCTTTGTAAATATAATTTCATACAGCCAAACCACAATAAACCCAGAGATCTAAGAATTTCTAATGCCACGTCCTTCAGCCACTAAAAAATCTTCTCTTCACCCCCCCCCCCCCCCCCCCCCCCCCCCCCCTTCTGTTCCTTCCTACTCGCACGGCAGCTCGACTCCCAGCCCCTCATCCATCAAACCCAGCAAAATATGATCCTATGGACCAAAGAGATAGGACTCTCCACTAAATTCTAAACATGTGTACCCAACGGTAAAACACTTAAAAAAATAGGCATCACCTGTAATATCAGTTTCCCCTTCTTTTACTCAGTCTCTTCGGTACCCAGCAAAATCTGCTCCTATTAGACCTGTTCAGATCAGATTGCTCCCCATTTTAGGACATATAAGAGACAGAATAGAAACAGAGGTAGAGAAACAGAGACAGAGATAGAGATAAAGAGACCGACCGAACCGTCTTCGTGTTGCAGTGGGTGTGCGCGGTGGGCTTCCTTAGAATGGCTGACTCGCGGTGGTGTGCAGTAGAAGAGATGCACTGTTATGGTGGTGGTGTCTCCCGGGCGCAGCTAACATTGAGGTTGGTGATGGGGAGCAGCTCGAGCAGTCGAGTGTATGTGGACGAAGAGAAATCACCGAGAAGAATGGAAAAGTCAAAGCAGATGCTCAGCACTGCCAAAGACGCGAAATGCGAATAGACAAAAAAAAAAGGGGAAAATATTCACAGCAGCTGACATCCTCGACACCCTGTATTGAGGTGAAGAAAAAAAAAAAAAATTTGTAAAGAAAGTGCTGCAGCTTCCGGATGGTGTCTAGCATTTTTTAAAAAAAATAAAACTGTGAATACGATAAGAATGGGGCTACCATGCCGTCCCACTCTTACCGTACCGTTTAGTGATTTTTTTTTTAATATTTTTTAATACATTTAAATATTTAAAAAAATATATATATATCAATATACTTAAAATTATTTATTTAATCATTAAAAAAAATTGATCAGCGGTCAACTAAGACGGTACACTTGGGGTGGGTAGAATAATTTTTTCCATACGATAAACAAGTGCATTGTTGGCAACTAATCACATCTATCCGACTTTTATCAGTCCCGTTAGAATGAAAAATTAATCTAAAAATCAATTGGATCGGATCGGACCGGACCATTCGGTTTGTAAGTGCTTTGGCGTAATAATTAGTTATCAAGAATTCAAATCGATCTTAAATTGATTCAGTATCGCTTTATATTTTAAAAATTGATTTAAATCGATCCGAATCGATATATATTTATAATTTTTTATATTATATTATATATATATATATTATATATTAAATTACTAATCAATATAACAAGAAATCTTAATTTTATTATCCAAATCTATTAATATAACATAAGATTTTAATTAAGTTATTAATATAAACTTATTTTTGATATATATATATATATATCAATGATAAATATATTTTTGACATAATAGATTATATAATATATATATTCTTTTTGTAAATATATTTTTATATATTTAATCATAGAGTAATACTACATGCAGTCGTGGAATGCATAAGCGTCATACAGTCACTTTGAAAAATAGTGTGATCCACTATTAAAAAATTATTTTTTTCTATGTGGGTCATGTATTTACTCACTTTTTTTAAAGTGATTGCACGACACTTACATACTCACGACTGTAACTATCATTTCTCTTAATCATATATACTCATATAAAAAGTCTAGAACTTATATAAACTATAATTAAATTCAAAACTATACTAGTATGTGTTAATTATTATAAAATAATGTACTTATTCCATAATGCAAATAAACTAATACTTTAGTATATGTAAAAATTATATTATTACTAACATAGATAATTCGTAAAATATAAAATAGAGCTGGATCAGACCGAAACAAAAAAAAAAAAAAAAAGTCGGAAGGTCTAGATTCGGTAGTAAATCGGTTTGATATCAGTTCTTAAATTTTCAAAAAGGTGTATGCCAATTTTGTTCTAAAAAATGTACAAAACTAAACTGGCTACACCCCTAAGTCCAGCCAGAGTTGCCCTCCCACATTTAAGCAGTTCGGTTCAGTCTCATTTCGGATAAATTTTATAAATGAATCGATATTCACCGGTTTTAAAAATTTTAAAATTAATACGAATCAGTTCATCACCGAAATTAGAACCTTCATTTTTTTTTATTTAAGTCTGGTCCATTTCAATTTTTTCAATTTATTGTTTATACATGTGGCACTACATAAGTTTATTATTAGTTTTTGAAAACTAAATTTAATTATTAGAACTTAGTATTTATTATTAATAAATACTAATTTAATTAACAATTACTAATTTATTAGTGTCTAATTATACTACTAGTATTGCAAAATTAGTGAATAACTTATAAGTGAGATTAACTTATTATGCTAGACCTGTAATACATCTAATATAACATAAATGTTATATATAATATAAAAAATTATATAAAAACATTGTATATATAATATAAAAAATAGATATATATACAGATACCGATCTAGTTCAGTTAAAAAAATTGACATCGAACCAAACCCATTGCGGTCAAGTTCGGATTATTCAATCGATTTTTCAATTCTTTTTTACATCCCCTAACCGCATGGTAAGGGTGGGCGGCGTGCCTCCACATTTGGCCCGTCCACCCCCATCTGGCTCCACCTGGGATGGGTGGGGCAACCGGCCACACACAACAGCCATGTAGGACGCCCGCACGCATCTGAGTGTTAGAGGTTGTTGTTGGTTGTTGATCAACAAAAAAAAAATGGAAAAAAAGAAAAGAAAAAGAAAAATGAATGTGGAGAAGGTCCAGAAAGTCCTATGCATGCCTAAAAAATCATTTTTCATGATGATATACCAATTATTATCGTTTCTTTAGGATAATATTAGTAAATGTACCTTAGCCTATCTATAGTAAGGGGCTTGTTTTTGCTTGTTTATTTATTCTATTATTTATTTATATATTATTTAATTAGTAATAAAAAAATGTCAAAAATTACGGCAGGAAAAAATAATCGACGCGCCCAGAGAAGCGATTTTCCTTCCATTTCTCACCAAGAACGTGCGTCCAATGATTTATCTCTCGCACGTTGCTTGAAGGACTAAAAGAACAATGGATTTTACTTCCATTTCTCACCAACAATGGATGCCGATGCAATGGGTCTCAGCTATATATGGCTGGCGGTGCTCCAAAATTGAAAAAGACTCGCTCCATGGCTGGCGGTTCTCCTTGGGCTCTCTTTGTCGGCAACAATGGATGCCGTTCGATGCAATGGGTCTCAGCTATATATGGCTGGCGATGCTTCAAAATCGAAAAATACTCGCTCGATGGCTGACGGTGCTCCGTGGGATTTCTTTGTCGGCAACAATGGAACCCGTTTATTGCAACGTGGGTCTGTTACGGTCATGGGTCAGCTCGCTCGATAGGGTCGTGGGTCTGCTACGGTGAAAGAGATTGGGGAAGGAGATGGTTTTTTGAGGGGGAAGAGAAACAAAGAGAGTCCGATCTATGCAGGAGAAATACTCTTGTATTTTGGAGTTGGGGTGTGCATCCGGATCCGGATATCCGGCCACAACCGGATTCGGATCCGAATTTTAAAAACCGGACGGTTATCTATTCAGATTAATCCGGATTTAATCTGGACGGATAACCGGGTTAAATCCGGATATCCGGTGTTAAATCTGGATTATAATCAGATTTTATCCGGATTAAAGATAAATTTATAGTAGGTTTTTTTAAAACAAATTCATCCAAATTAATTGTGGGAGTTTCAGCTCATAGGCTAAAATGCATTCATCCAAAGTGTGTATGTTGTTCTTGCCAAAGTACTGCATATATATTACAACTAATTAATATGCATTATCCTTTGTGGATGTAACAACCCAAGGCAATTCTTATATGCCTAGTTCACTGATCCCGTCTGGTACCAGTCCTCTTACGAGGCGGAGTAGCAGCAACATCATCTTCCTTCTCATCCTCATTTTCCTTCTCTCCATGGCTTTCTTGATTGTCGGAATTCTCTGCAGATGCATCAGTGTTTGTTTCACTGGCTTTGACCTGCAAGGCAAAAAGAAAACCCATATAAATACCTATTTAGAGAGATGCAAGTAGGATGTAATGCATAATCACGTACCCCCATTAAATGAAAACCCATATAACCCCCATTAAAGAAACTCCCAAGGAAAGCAAAGACAAGCTATTAGATGACATTGTACAAACGATGACAACTTCCTTAACTTACAATGATCTTGGGTTTGTATGCATCCAAGAAAGGAATGTCCCCAATCTTGTAAAGAAGGTCAAAAACCATTTTCTGCAAGTAATGATCCGAGAAATAAGGCATGAAAGTCAATAAATCATCAAAATGCAAAGTCAAACATAGAGGAGAATAGGAAAATACCTGGAAGTCAGAGAGGCCATCCGAAAGACCAGTAGCTGCTTCTTCAGCCTTTAGTTTCTCTTTCTCATCTTCAAACTTTGGCTTCCATGCTGTTAGCATATATGATGCTGCAGACTTCTCATCACCCGCAATGAGAATATTGGCTTTCATGTCCCTCACTTTTTGAATGCTTCCAGACACCTAAATTGAAAAGTGTATGTTCAGACAATTGAGTATGATATAACATCAAATATCATAGGACACCATTTGCATTTACAGGTTACACCCACCACCATCAATAAAATCGCGACAATCATCAAGATGGATCCAGAAGAAAATATGGGGGGCTCTCAACAAGAATAATCAACAGTCAAACAGATCCCATAGCAGGAAAAAGAGTTGGGAATATTAATCACAACATAATGCAGAATGCAATGATTCGAGATGAAAACAAAGCGAAAAGCAAGGTAGAGAAAATCTAACAACTACAACATCTTAAGAGCCTAAATAAATTAGTCCTACATCAGGTAATGTATTCAAGTATTGAAGTTGGAAGTGTAGAGAAAATCTAACATGAATAGAAAATCCCCCACAAATGTAAGACACGCCCATCTTGAGCCATAGGTTTTGTATTAACTTTGAAGACGTTTATTTTTTCCATTTCTCTAGAGCTGATCTCATTGAAAGCCTGCAGAAGACATCAGCATTCCAGGGTAAGTTACATAATACAAATAAATTCAAGATTGCAGCTCTTACGATGAGGGATAAAAAGTGTATGGAAGGAATCTGTCAGCATGCTCCTACTATTATTTGCTATATTACAAGTAAGGATTAAACATTAATAATTACATAAAATTCCCCTCCCAAATATTAGCAGCAGTACTAATATATGTTTTTTGATGAATAGCAATACTAAAATTCCCTTCCTACCAACCGGTGATCTTTCCATTAAGTCATCATTCGGAGGCTCTGTGGCTAATGCAAGTGCTCCTAGAGTGTCCATGATCATGTTGACCCATAGAAGCTGCACAGCAGTTAGGGGAGTGCTCCCTGAGAGCAAAAACCACGAAGACAAAAGAGTGAATGAAGGAATTTAGCAATAAGAAAAGCAAGAATGCTGTCCAGACACATATCCTACAATATCAAAGGATCTAAGAAACAGATTTCTCACCATCCAGTCCATGCCAGAAACAGATTTCGACCCAAGTCCGGTCTCTCTTTAGCAAAATTAAACAAGAATGTGTACATAATCACAGTGGGTTCTGCAATACCTAAAATCAACAAAGGTTGACCTATTTAAATACAAAGTACTAAGAAACTCATGATCTATTTAAATTAAAAATGGCCTGGTTCCGATAACTTACTGCATAAGGATAGTTTTCAATGCATAGGATGGGAGTCCATATGCTTAAGTTGTTGAAGTTGAAGGAAGATGATTACCTTAAGCAGAAAAAAATGTAAAGGTTAAGTTAAATGGATAAATTAATAATAAAAAATCAAACTTAACAAATCAAAGTGTTTACCTTCGATGTCAAAGCGTTCTACATGCTCCTCGACCTCCCAAGAACTAAGTGGTTCACAAGTCAACCAATTTTGCGTGCAAATTAGTGCTTGGACAGTCTCTGGAGCTAATGAGCTTCGATATGGGTCTATTACACATCCACCGGTGCTGAATGCGGACTCGGATGCGACGGTGGAAATATGGATGCTCAATACATCACGTGCGATCTCCGCAAGGATGGGATATCTAAATGAGTTCTTCTTCCAGCAATCCAAAATATCAAACTCGGGTATTTTTGGTTCAATCACATCCGACAAATACCTATCCATGTCCGAGCTAAGTACTGAACTGTTTTGCTTCTCAAGATATTATACTCTAGAGCTGTATCAAAATCTTCATAGTCTAGGTCATCACCAATAATACTTGAGGAACTTCTATGGCCCATATTTGATCTTCCACTGCCTAGCCCATAAAACTTGTGGTATTGTTCAATCAAATGACTCATGAGTAATTTTACTTTGGCCTCAATTCTATCTCCGCATTCATCCCCTTTGCACCTTTTTAACCAATATGACAAGGCTGTAATCTTATATCGAGGGTCAATGACAAAAGCTACATAAACAATCATGTTCATCCTATCTGTTTTCCCCCAATATTTATCAAACTTAAGTTTCATAGTAGAAACCATCTTCATCAACATATCATCATCACTCTGACCCATGTTGTTCAAAGTATTCTCAATTGTACAAATTTGTTGAAATAACATATTAGAGGTCACATACAATGAGCCAGAGATTTTCAAAGTGGCATCATAAAAAACTTTTAGAAACTTAATAAAAATACGAGTCATTTGCCAATCTTCAAACGGAGGCGCCAAAAGCTGTGACTCCTTCACTCCCATTAGTACGAAAACGCTTTCGTATTTTTCAGCAATACTAAGCATTAGGTATGTTGAGTTACATCTAGTAGGAACATCTAGACACACCATTTTTCCACACATAATATTCAGCTCGTTTGTACACGTTTTAAACATATCAAGCCTTGTCGGTGAGGACCTCACAAATCTTATTGCTTCTCTAATCTTATTTACAGCATCATGAATAATTTTTAAACCATCACATACAATGAGGTTTAAAATATGTGCAGCACATCGCACATGTATGAACTCGCCTCCCAAAATTGTGAACTCATTATCTCTTATCTTCCTCCTCACATGATCAATAGCAACATTATTGGAGGATGCATTATCCATGGTGATCGTACAAAGGCGTTTAATCTCTCAATCCGCCAAACAAGACTCTAACATCCAAGCAATGGTCTCACCCCTATGATTAGGAATCTTGAAAAACATTATAATTTTCTTGTGTAATACCCAATTTTGATCAATATAATGGCATGTAACACAAATGTAATTCTTATTTTGCACCAATGTCCTTATATCGGTGGTCAAACTCACTCTTTGACTACTCAACAATGCCTTCAACTTTTGCTTCTCCTCTTTGTATAAACCAACACACTCTTTTTGGAAGGTGGTTCGGGATGACAATGTGTGTCTAGGCTCTAAATAACCCAAAAGTTTAACAAATGCCGGATGCTCTATAACCTTGAATGTAAATTCACACTGGATAAACAAATTGGAAATCATCGCCTTTAATTTTTCACGATCATATTGTCCTAACACTTGAGGACTAGATGCTTTACCATCCATCCTAACTCCAGTGTGTGATGGTGATTTATCCTTCCCAAGATTTTTATTCTCTCTAATGGGAGAGTTCGGACAAGCATATCTTAAGTGGTGTGACATTCATGAAGTACCATTTTTATAATGGCATCCATAAATCTTAAAACAATAATTGCATTGAGCTTTGGGTGCAATGGGATCAATAGGTTCAACCCTTGTAAAATGATCTCATACAAGAGATTGGTTTGTAGCCTTCTTGGCTCTTTTTGACTTTGGGGAGAGAGATGGTGTGGGGTTTTGGGTATTCATAGAGGAAGGCACTAAAGGACTAGTGTTTTCCTCTATGTCCAATGAAATAGGCGTTGATCCACCAACACTACCACTAAAACTACCTTCCATCTGTTTAAAACATAAGGAAAAAAAAGAAGAAGAAATATAATAAAAATCAAACTAATAGTTAACGTAAAACTTATCAAGGGCATAGTTAGTACAAAATTCAGAATAAATGACAACATTTTCCTACGCTAGTTTTGTTACATGAATGTATAACACTTTTTTACAATTTATATTTTCAGAGCCTGCTAGGGTTTATCATGTGCTATTTAATATTCCTCTAAACAAACTTACAAGTATTTTTAGTACTGTAGGTCCATTAATAATATTGCCTTTCCCTAAAAGTAAATATAAAGCATCAATTCTCACAAACATAAAAGCCAAAGTGCAAAACATTAAACTACATGATCATTTGCCGTTCTCAAGTTTATTATTATTTCATATTATATTATATTATAAGTAGTAATATATATATATATATATATATATATACAAGCACATATATAGCTAGGTCATTTGCCCTCCAACCCTAAAGAGGAATTGATCATGATCATATATAGGGATGTGTGTGATTATATATATATATTAAATGTGATATTAATTATTAATGGGTTTTGATCTGTTGTTCTCTTCTAGATAGAAGTCAATTTTGTTTGTGTTGTCTATGCCATATACAGTATCCTTCCATGTTTCCCTCCTCCCATACTTCAACTCTTCACGTTTTTCTCTAAGTATGTGCTAATTAAATTAACAAAAGTTTATACCCATGCAATAATATCATAGTTTTGGCCCCAGTTTTATATTTATTTATAAATTTTGCTGCTTCGATTTGGACTTTTGCTTTTAAGGCCATTATCAAATGAGAAAGCAATAATGGTGGATGCAGTAAAGTTGTTTTGGTTGAAATAGCAAATGACTCGATATATTTGGCAAAATATGAGACTACCACCCAATCATGAAGATCATACATGACATTAAAGCGTTATGTTCAATTTCCATTAATCCTGGCTTTCTACACGCATGGTAAGAAGCTATAGCTATATTATCAAATGTGAAAAATCATGTCCACAATGATTAGCCTTTTGGGTCTTTGCGGCAAGGGCATGGAAAATACTCAACCTACTTGATTATCAAATTTTGTTGGCTGAGGAATTGGGTCCATCCTTTTATTTAATCATGATACTTGTGGCACTAGCTTTATAGAAAAGGGCCACTAGTTTCAGGAATATGCTTAAAGTTGGGAAGCTGCTAATTGTTATGTCGAAGTTGGTGTTGGCCTTCCACCTTGGTGTTGGCTTAATAATTTTGAGTTACTTCCAAATGGTTTGATAAGTACTAGGTAGTGGGCTCGAATTTTGATAGAGATTTGTCTTAACTAATGATAGACTTACAACTTTTTTACCACCATTTTACTATTTTTAGTGTATTTGTTTTTTTTTTCGTTTTTTTCTTTTATGTATTTTTTTAATATCTTTAATCATTAAGAAAAAAATATTTCTTCTATGGTCCAATATGCAAAACCAGAACCTCACTTGTTTCATTACTGCAAGTAGATGGCTTTTAGTTTTAGGAGGAGAAACTCTTTTTACAGATCTATAACCACAAGTATCTTATTGTTGACACTCATCTTATATAACTCCAAAGCCGTAGGCTAAACAACATATTTCCCCCAAACTTTTTGTCACCACTAATGATCATATGATCATGATCATGTGGATAGATAAATTAGTATCACTACAATACAATCAACCATATTCATAGAAGAAAAGTATCACCTAACATGAACTCAAGGTGGAAATATTTTTTCAGTATAAGAAGATCAGCTTATGGAGTAGTTTTGTTGTCTCTTCTTGGATACCCATTTTCATGGAAAAATAAAGATATTAACCCTTACATGTAAACCCACTGTAATGGCAATAAAACTAAATCCCATGTGAAAAACAGAGCAAAGGAAAAATAATATAAACTAAACAAACTTAGTATTACATAAAACAGTGATTAAAACTTACATGTGAAAAACAAAGCAAATGAAAAAATCCACTAATAAAGTGTCGAAATAAGCTTACAAAGCAAAGGAAAATACCTTAAGCACTTCGAAATTTCTGTTTCCGTGTCTCGGTGAGGTCGAAAGACGAGACAGCAAACCCTAACTATTCGAGAGAGACTGAGAGAGAAGGCGGATTCGAGATCGAGAGAGACCGAGAGAGATGACGGATTGAAGACGAGGCAGATTCGAGACTGAGAGTGACGACGGATTCGCGACGAGCAAACCCTAACTATTCGAGAAGACTGAGAGTGAGAGTGACGGACGGATAACCGGGTCTGAGAGTGACGGAGAGAGACCGAGAGAGACGACGGATTGAAGACGAGGCAGATTCGAGACTGAGAGTGACGACGGATTCGCGACGAGCAAACCCTAACTTTTCGAGAAGACTGAAAGTGACGAACGGATTGAAGGCGGGTTTTTTTTGCCTTTAAATGACCCGGTTACGGATAACCGGGTCACATGACCGGATCCGGAGTTTTTTAACCGCCCGGGTGTAATCCGGGCGGTTATCCGCCCGGATGCACCCAGATTTCCGGGTTTCGGACCGGATCCGGAAAAAATCCGGTCCGGTTCAACACCCTTATTTTGGAGTGTTTAGTTGTAGGTCCCGCGAAGTGTCCAGTTGAAATGCACTCTGTCAAAAGCTCAACCGCATGTTTGAATGTTTAGTGCAGTTTAAAATTGAACTGCACTCTAAGTTTAGCATCCAAATGAGCCAGAGGCATAATGGTCCAACCATTGCATGAATATTTATTCATAGACTTTATAATCGGTCTTTTATATATGTTGATATGAACCCGCGGGAATGAATTCCCTTGAACCCACAATCAATTTGAAAACTTCCCAAGAAAGCCAAAATCAAGTCAATGGATGAAGAACCTAGACCCGATGAGAACTCGTTTCAAGAACCTAGATTATATTAAAATCTAGACCCGTTGAAGAACTTGTCTCAAGAACCCAGATTACAAAGGAGGAACGCTACAAAGGTTGTGATTTACCTTTGATAAGTTCAAAAGTTCAATTAAGAACAAGAGGAGTAAAACTCAACTCACAATGAATAAATTCATCAAATTTCATAAACTTCATAAACTGATTAGAATGAGGCTACATAGAGTATTTAAAGCAAAACCTAATGAAACCCTAGCCAAAATAAACCCCCACCTTCCAAAAGTGCCCCTGGATGAACTCTCGGCTACAGTAACTCTAACCCTAGTTCAATAAAATAATAACTTTCCCAACATGCCCTTGCATAGGCCCCCTTCAATTCTTCGAATAATAAACTCAATTATTCTAAACTAATAACATAAGTTCTTTAAATGAATTAAATAAGTTGAATCCCTTCAAGAGGTTAAAGCATTTAAGTCTTGTCGTTGCCCTCTTCCGTATCTAATCAAATGAATTAAAACTGGATCTTCATCCTTCAAGCCCCATCGTGAATGTTGGGCTCTTGCTAAACTTGTCCCAAGTAGATTACATCAATCCTTGTATTGTCTCCTTGATCTTCTTGGCCCATCTGGAAGTTGCAAATGATCTTTAAGACTAGGCTCATCTTGGTTCCCATCATTCCCCCTCTCCTCAAAAGGATTCGACCTCGAATCTCCACCTGGATCAAAGGGAAAGTGGTTAGTAACATTGAAAATAGTAGAAACATGATACTTACCTTGAAGATCCATTAGATATGCATTTTCATTAATTTGTTCAAGAATTTGGAATAGTCTATCCAAGCTACCCATATCATCAACTGGTGAAGACTTTAAATCTATAGGAGGAAATTGATTAAGTCTATAAACAATTTCAATTGGTGAAAATTTAGTAGTGGCGTGAACACTCCAATCATATGTAAACTCAATGAATGCTAAACAATACTCCCACAAATGTTCATGAAGCACATCTAAAGTCTTCCTCGAACCAAAATGACCACTCCAATATGCAAACTCAATGAATGGCAAATGATACTCCCATAAACATTCATGCAACATGTCTGAAATCTTATTTTCACCAGAATGATCACTCCAATTATATGCAAACTCAATGAAATACAAATGATACTCCCGCAAACGTTTATGCAACAAGTCAATGAATGGTAAATGATACTCCCACGAACGTTCGTGCAACATGTCTGAAATCTTATTTTCACCAGAATGACCACTCCAATTATATGCAAACTCAATGAAATACAAATGATACTCCCGCAAACGTTCGTGCAACACGTCAATGTATGGCAAATGATACTCCCACAAACATTCATGCAACACATCAATGAATGACAATTGATACTTCCACAAACGTTCATGCAACACGTCATTGAAAGGCAAATGATATTCCCACAAACGTTCATACAACACAACAAAAGTCTTCCTTACACCATGGCTACCCAACAAACCACCATGTCCTTCACACACAAGCAACTTACGCATAAAACTAGTAGGTACACAAAATCTATTCTTTCTATACAAGTACCAATCTAGTTTATAGAACTTACCAAACGATACTTTCTCACATGCTCCATACACACTAGCAAAGTCATAATCATTAGCATGCAATTCCTTATCATATTCAAGTTTCAACATTTTTGCATCTACAATGAAGATAAGTACATACCTTCTTGCTAAAGCATCAACCACAAAAGTTTTCATACCTTGTGTGTATTTGAATACATGAGGAAAAGTCTCAATACAATCCTCCCGCTTAGCACTTATTATAGTCAACAACTTACCTTGTCCCTTTAAGTGTGTCAATGACTCATGTTCTTCCAAGAAAAATCGATTAGGAATTGTTGCACCTGGCACAAAATCAATGTAGTGCTCTATCTCCCTAATGGTTGGTAATCCACTAAATACACCACTTGGAAACACGACCTCATATCCCTGCAACAAAGAGACAACAATACTAGGCAAACATACGTCAAGTTCGTTAGGATTAAGACTTGCCTTAGCATAAAAACTCACTTTTCTCTTTATTTTTCTCTCACTTTCTTCACACTCTCTTTTCTTTCCACTCTCTTTTTCTTTTTCACTCTCTCTTTTCCTTTCACACTCTTTTTTCTTTTCACTCTCTTTTTTTATTTTCACTCTCTTTTTCTTCATCTTTTTTTGTACTCCCGACCTCACAATTATTTTTCAACTCATTCTCTCTTGTGCTTGAGGTCTTATTCTCACCCTCTTCTTTTTTCTCTCTTTCTCCATTTCGGTCTCACTATTTCTTTTCTTCTCAATCTCATCTTCACTCTTGCTTTTCAGCTCAATCTCACTTTCACTCTCACCTTCACTTTTGCTTTTCAGCTCATTCTCACGTTCACTCTTGCTAGTTTGCTCAATCTGCTTTTCAGTTTTTCTTTTTTGATCACTCTCATTTTCACTCTTTCTTTTTTGAGCAACCTCACTTTTCAATTTCAATTGGTCCCCGTGGACATGTGTTGGAGTTAAAGGAGCAAGTTTGATTGTTTTTCCATTCTTTTCAAAACTGTACATGTTCCTTAACCCATCATGGATCACATTCCTATCATACTGCCATGGCTTCCCTAACAAAATATGACCAACATGCATAGGCACAACATCACAAAGGACCATATCCTGATATTTTTCAATTGAAAAAGAAACTAGCACTTGCTTATTTACCCTAACCTCCCCACAATCACTCAACCACTGCAACATGTATGGTCTAGGGTGTTTCAGGGTACGTAAATTCAATTTCTCAACTAAAGTAGTGCTAGCTAAATTAATACAACTTCTCAAATCAATGACCATACTACATACATTGTTGTTGATGTGGCATCTAGTATGAAAAACGTTCTCACTCTGCTGCTCTGTATCATTCATCTTAATTTGTGTATTGAGTGCACGCCTAGCAACAAGAGACTCACCGTACTCTTCTTTCTCATACCCATTCTCAATACTAGGCTCAAGTCGCCTCCTACCTCTTTCACCTTGCAGATTTCTAATCACTTCTTCTTGATTATCCATCCTATCCCTCACTTCACCCAACACCAAGTTCAACCGCTCAAACTGTTGTTGCATGGCTTGCAACAAAAAAGATGAGTTATCTGCCACACCGTTTGGTGATGAGTCACTTCTATGAGACATCATAATATGCTGCACAAAAAGAATGTTAGTGAAAAACCTCACACACTCCCTTAAGTGTTTACACTCAAATAATGACATTTCACTCGTGTTTTACTCTTAATGGCTTTTTCCCGATAATAGTCTCACACCCTCTTGCCTTTTACCTCAATAGTTTTCCCACTCAAGTTCTTTAAGAACTAGTTGAACTAAATCAAGACAATACAACCTTGTATTATTCCAACTAGTAATATAGATCAAAGAAACAAGGAATGAATAAAATGACACGAGACTCAATGAATTTATATGAGGGAAAGAGTAATTATAAAACAAGATACCAACTAGAAAGATGTAATCAGCTCCTATAATGATAAAAGCTCAATCAACAAATATTTTCTTTATCTTTGTTGAAACTATGTAGCAACTTTGAATATGCTACCTTCTCTTTTCTTCTTCTTCTTCTTCTTCTTTTTTCGAATTTTCTTTTTTTTTTCTTTTCTTTTCCTTTCTTTTTTTTTCTTTTCTTTTCTTTTCCTTTCTTTTCTTTTCTTTTCTTTTCTCTAATTCAATCACAAATAGCAATATTCAATTGTGAAAATCAAGCAATTGAATTCAAGTACGACAATGATGTAGAAGAGAATCAATGGAACGACACTCCAAGCAACAGATAAACTTAGAGATGCAGAGAAACTCTAGAATTTTGAAACCCTAGGTGATGCAAATTTCAGCTAAACCCAAAATCCTAAGAATTTCGGCAGCCTACTTTTTGTTTCTAATTTTTTTTTGGCAACCCTAGAACATTGAAGCCCTAGAATTAAATTAAAGGATGTTAAAATTAAAAGATAGAATCAGACCTGATTGGAAACCTTGCTCTGAATACCAAATGATATGAACCCGCGGGAATGAATTCCCTTTAACCCACAATCAATTTGAAAACTCCCCAAGAAAGCCAAAATCAAGTCAATGGATGGAGAACCTAGACCAGGTGAGAACTCGTTTCAAGAACCTAGATTATATTAAAATCTAGACCCGTTGAAGAACTCGTCTCAAGAACTCAGATTACAAAGGAGGAACGCCACAAAGGTTGTGATTTACCTTTTATAAGTTCAAAAGTTCAATTAAGAACAAGAGGAGTAAAACTCAACTCATAATGAATAAATTCATCAAATTTCATAAACTTCATAAATTGATTAGAATGAGGCTACATAGAGTATTTAAAGCAAAACCTAATGAAACCCTAGCCAAAATAAACCCCCACCTTCCAAAAGTGCCCCTGGATGAACTCTCGGCTACAGTAACTCTAACCCTAGTTCAATAAAATAATAAATTTCCCAACATGCCTTTGCATAGGCCCCCTTCAATGCTTCGAATAATAAACTCAATTATTCTAAACTAATAACATAAGTTCTTTAAATGAATTAAATAAGTTGAATCCCTTCAAGAGGTCAAAGCATTTAAGTCTTGTCGTTGCCCTCTTCCGTAGCTAATCAAATGAATTAAAACTGGATCTTCATCCTTCAAGCCCCATCGTGAATGTTGGGCTCTTGCTAAACTTGTCCCAAGTAGATTACATCAATCCTTGCATTGTCTCATTGATCTTGTTGGCCCATCTGGAAGTTGCAAATGATCTTTAAGACTAGGCCCATCTTGGTTCCCATCACATGTTATTATGGATGGCTAGTTTCATTAGGGGTGCTACCCGCTTGGGGCAGGAGGGGAGGGGTGCCTCCCGCCCCGCACCATGCGGGTGGAGGGGTTTCATACCCTGCCCCGCTACCGGGGGGTGGGGTAGAAACCGCATCCCGCCCTGCCCCCATTTAACCTATTGTCTAAAATTTTTTTTAGTCTAAAAATATTTTTTAGATTCAAATTATAATATAATTTAAAGTATAAATTGACATTTATATATTAAAAAAAATACAAACTCATTAGAGTTATATTTTGGATTGTTGTAAGTCTCACATTGCTTAACTATCACTATTGTATTACCTTTGCCTCCTATATAATAGTTGGCCTAGGAGGCCAATGCAATACATTAATTTGAAATTAAATTCAAGTTTTTAACAAATTGTATATTCTATATACAATATATTTATACAAATTACTTAAAATTATAAATTTTTACATTAAAAATGGATGAGTGCGAAGCGGGGGGTGGGGGTGGGGCCCCGCTGGGGTCAATCCTCCCCCAGCCCCCCGCATGGGCGGGCGGGCTACCATGGGCGGTGAAGGGTAGCCCGCCCGCCCATGCGGGGGCGGGGCGAACGGGGGCAGGGTAGCGGGGGGCAAGGCCCCGCTGCCCACCCCTAAGTTTCATGCAATATTTAAAAATGTGATATAACATAGGAAAAATTATATTTATAAGCCTCGATGTGGAGTATGTATTGCACATTATTGATCTAAGAAAAAATTTAATTTGTAAAAAAATTTACAAATTTAAATTTTGCAAATCAAATCATGTTATATCAATAATGTGAATCATGTGTTTTCTACATAGACTTGAAAATATAATAACTCATAAGATATTATTGGTAAAGTAATATAATGGAAGAAACGTTTGTAAAAACTATTTTATATTCCATTTAACTAGAGTAATCACAATAATCTAGATGAGTAATACTATTTGTAGGCTTTTACACCACTTACCATCCACATGCCATAATTTGATTTGTAAGATTCAAATTTTAAAATTTATTTTTTAAATTAAATATGCCGTGTGAATGGTATGTGGTGTAAATGCTTTCAAATAGAATTTTTCAATCTAGATAAATTGCATTTGTATTTGTAAGCAAAATAATTAACAATGATTTAGAAAATGGTTTCCACCAACATATGTAAAGTATGTGTAAAACAGTTGTTTGTATACAAATCTTAGATTATTAACACATTACCAGCCTATTAAAATGTCGAGATGGTGATTTTTAAAAAAAAAAAAAACATACAAAAGAGAAAGTAGAGATACAATATTAGTATGATTAAAATTTCAAAAAAAATGCATATACACTAGCTAAGCAAGATACTATAAAATGTTAGAAATTGATACCCAAATTGCCGGGAGCGCAAGTCTATTTAGGAGGTTTTCTTGTAGATTGGCTTTTATATCATTTCATGGGAATCACGCAGAGATGTGTTGTTGCTTGCTTCTTGTGAAATGAAGAATTTTCTTGAAAACCTAAGAATGAACAATGTGTTTTTTAATAAGAGATGCACTAAAATTAAAGCAGACATACGAGAGGAGTGGTTTGGTGCTCCATACAAAAAATCAATTGCAGCAACTGCGTGCTCAAGGGAGAGAGGGTAATAATAAAAAAAGGGTAATGAACCAAAAGTTCTTCTCTGGCTAAAGTTAAGGAGGTGACCACAAAAAACGGTTTAATTTAGGGGTGTGCAACCGGATCCGAATTCAGATATCCGGCCATAACCGGATCCGGATTCTAATTCTAAAAACCGAGTGGTTATCCACCCGGATTAATCCAGAAATAATCTGAGCGGATAATCGAATTCAATCCTTATTTTTTTTCCTTTTTTGGCTATAAATCCAGATATCCAGATTGTAACCGGATTTAATTTGGATTTATTAATACTTTAAAAAAAACTGTTTAAACTTTAAAAAATATTTTTATAGCACTTTTTTAAAAAGAAAATTATGATATCATATTGAAATTGCCTAGATTGTTTTTAAAAAATAATTTAAACACTTTTTTAATTTTTTAAAATAAAATAAATAACAATGCAAGATAAATACAGAAGCGTTGCGGGACGGTTGGGCTATTATAAATAGAAGAACAGTCCTCCATTGAGACAGTGACACGTAGAAAAAAATACAATAGACTAATTAGACCTCACCACACAGAATCACCACATGCAAAAGAGACAAAAATCGTTGTTTGGGCTTCCTCATTAAGTCTTCATCTCCAAGCTATCGTTTGGGTCTCTTTGCACCGCCACCCAAGACAAAGCTCATTTTCACCGCCACCATCTCAATCCGATGCCAACCATCTGTTGCCTAGCTTGGTTGTGTAGACCACCTGACCCACATGGATTGAACACCATCTCACCCACACATATTTCGCACCATTGTCGCACCATCCCAGTCGGCAATTAACGGTTTTTCATGGCTGAGAAAGGTGACCTTGGTGTTGCTCAGGTAATTTTCACCATTCCCTCGTCTTAATTGGTATTCTAAGATATTACCCTATATGTGTTTGATTAAATGTCTAGGAGAAGATGAATTGTAAAATGTCTCTATTAATCTACAATTAATGCTCCTTTCCAAACATGTATGTGACTAGATTAAAGAGAATTCCTATGATGAAGTTTTGCTATTATAAAGAGAATACCTATTAGCCTACTATTGCAGTTTTCTATTTTTTACAACAATCTTTCTACAACTTGAACCTTTAAATGGGAAAGTATAACTCTAAACTCAGTCGCCTGGTGTAAGTGCTGAGTAAGCACCTCTGATGTGTCAAAATTAAATAAAAACGCACCATTTTGAGCAATTTTCATTTCCCTTCCTCTCTGCGTTTCCATTTCTCATTGAATCCTCCCTTGAAGCCGAAGTCCCCTCCCTCCCTCCCTCTTTGTGTTTCCATTTCCATCCATCGAAGCCTCCCTCCCTCGAAGCCGCCGCCCTCCCTCTCTTAGTGTCGGGATGAAAGTTTGAGACAACCCACATGGAGCCGCCTTCGAAACCTCTTTCTCTCAATTTCATCTCCCTCATAGTCTCCCTCCCTTCATCTTGCCTTATCGATGTAATTGTAACAATTTTTTTCCAGAAATGGGAGATTGTCAAATCCACCTACACCAACAACAAGAGATCCAAAACTCTTAAGGACTCTTTTTAAGGACTCACTAACTTCTTGATTACATCGAAAGAAGTGAGATTTCTGTGGACTCAGTCCGTGATTGTGGGTATTATGAACTGTGGTCAACTGCATCTTTCCCTCAACTTTGAAGGCATTAATCTTTGCCTTAAAGTCCATCTTTCCTGTTGGGCATGGTTTGGCGACATTCATCGTCCTATTTCGGGCCTTTCCCCCATGGGCACAACCAATGGATCTAATACTCCCATCCTCATTCCTCTCACTCCTTTGTGTCATCACCCCAAACCTGTATTTCTTAGCATATTGCTTAATAGGTCATTAATACCTGAAAAGAATTAAACTTCATCCCCTATTTTGGCTTCTCAATCATATCACCACCATCGTCAGTTTTCCGTGAATTTGGTCTATCCTCTTAAGTTTGTTCATCAACTCTAAAGGAGGAACATGGTGCTTTAGTTTCCCTACAATTGGGTGTATCCTCTTTACCAAATCTTTTGGTCGTTGTGGATCTTGTAATGATGAGAGGAGACGGAGGTCTCATCCTATATTGAAATAGATTAGCAGCATTCTGCTAAAAATGAAAGCAATTAAACTTCCAAAAAATGTAAAAGTAAAAAAAAAAAAAGACAAGAACTAAGTTGCATCACCACCTGAATGTTGCTTGGATATTTTGGTTGCCATCTGGATATGGCATAAAAGCCGGTAACCATGTAGGCACTGGTCCATAGTAACCATGCATGTAATTTGCAAAGTTTGAAGCAGTTGTTGGGATGTCCTAAAATAAAAATAATCAAGATAATTAGCAAGTATGAGCTAGATAATTAGCGACTGCTTAAAATAATATAACATACCGCGGTTGGGAGATTTGAACTAGATAGTGTTGAGAGAGATGGGTATTCTTCTCCTTTTCTCATATTGACAAACTGCATCCCAAAAAATTGTACAATAACCATTTTTATATGGTTTAATAAATGTTACAAAGAAAAGCACACACCAGGTATAAACTCACACTAGGGTTACAAAGATAAGCTTACATAATATGATCAGTTAAAAACGTTTTTTCCTCTCCAACAGTTAAACCAGCACAACGTTCAGCTATAGCAAATCCTTCTCTAATTCTAAAATGGAAGAAATTAAAAGAGTAAGCTCCAACTCATTTAGTAAGTAGTACAGTTGATGGGGGTGGGGGAAATGACAATTGTAATAATAGATAAAAAAAATCCAACACAAAATGCTGTCAGCAATTAACATTCTTTAGGCAATATAAATATACACACAAGACATCATCCAGGACTGCATGCTAAAGGAAATAGTCAATGGGCTACAATTTCAAAGTGTGAATTTAAAAAACCTGGAAATGAAACGCATAGAGTTTAGGTGTATTGAGGGGTACAATATTCTCTAATATCACATGTTTGGGGGAGAGAATTGAGGTTGAATGTTTGCTGCATTATCTCATTTCACATGAAATCCTAGCAATAAACTATTGTATATTTGTAGTAGGGTAGTAGGCTAGTAGTATGAATGCAGGATCGTTTATGTGTTGGGTAGCAACACCGATGTTGGAGTCTTATATTTTATTTACTTAAATGTTGTCTAGTCTAGCCCAATGATAACATATGTTGTTATAATGAGATAACAAATATTGTTTATACAGGCCCAAATCCACAAGATTAGCATGAGAAAATGAACCATGTCTAATTTTTGGGCAAGGATGTGTTTCAGAGTGTGTGTGTGGGTTGGGGGAATTGGAAGGCAAGTCTAGTTTCTATTCTAGAAAATTGGAAGGCCGAAGTTTCATGGGGTTCGAAGTTTGTTGTAGCATCTATACTCATTGTCCAGTACTTCATCAAATAAACCTCCTCAGGACAGAGTAATATATATGGGTAATAATCACCCCCATGATCTTCACCAATGAGGAACACTAAAAAAATAAATTTTGGGACCTTAAAGTACTACATCTTCTTGCCGAATGGAGTAACTACACAAGAAGAAACAGTTGACAAAATGTAGACTGAGAAAAGAAAAAACTTGATCTTACCAATGCTTGATGAAGCTGCCCATGGAGAAGACCCACACGAAAATGACTATCCATGGTTCCAGACGAACACGATGAACCAGATCAATGTGGGTATCAATGAACTAGATCAGATAAGCATGAAGATGAAGAACTAACACGAACATGCAAGATCCAGACGAACACGAACACGATCAACTGAAAGCCCACATGAAAGCTAGATGAAGCCCACATGAAAGCTAGATGAAACCCACATGAAAGCTAGATGAATGAGCTATGTTTTGGTTTCTTTCTTATTTAGTGCATTTTGTTTTTTTTAATATCGGCTTACGTGACATCAACCGACTCCCTACCCCTTGCGCTCCTCAACTCTACATAGAAGAATTGAATGAGAAATATAGCAGCACATAAACTTTAAACTCCAATTTGCACTGTTCACTTACTGATATTTATATAGTTTTTTTTAATTCAATGTTGATTGTCTTGAATAACTATTGAATTTATAATGTGGTGGTTTTGTATGGAAGGAACAAATTTCTTGTTTTGATAGTGATGAACTTGAGGCGAAAATGTAGACATTCAATCTGATAAATGTTGAAAATGGAGTGAATGTTGAAGATTGAGTGAATGTCATAGATGTGGTGAATGTCGAAGATGGAGTGAATGTCGATGGAGGAGTCTCTTCGAGCAGTGGTCCTTTGGAGCCATTCATTGGAATGAGATTGGAGGATGTAGAAGACGCCTAAGCATTTTACAAAGCATATGCAAGACAAAAAAAATTTTACAATTTGGACGAATCATACTCGGTTGTCGAAAGATGATAAAACTCTTTGTGCAATAGACTATGTTTGCACCAGGGCAGGATTCTGGCGGATAAGTCAGAAAGAAAAAGATCTAACAATCCCTGAACCTGCCGAGACAAAGAATGGATGTAAAGCAATAATGTGGATAAAAATAATGGTGAAAAGTGGATAGTCAACAAGTTTGTGGTGTTCTACTTATACTGAAAAGTACTAGTTTGCTTCGTGAACATAGGGACGTTACTAAAGTAAAAAAAAAAAAAAAAAAAAAAAAAAAAAAAAAAAAAAAAAAAAAAAAACTTATTATGATTTTGAATGAGTCCGGTGTACTGACAAGAAAAATTTTGTCAATGTTGAGTAAGCAATCTAGTGGTGACTTTAATGTTGGTTGCATTGGCAAGAATGTTGAAAATTATTTGGGAACCAAAAGGAGAAAAGTAATTGAAGAGGGGGGATGCACAAAGATTATATTCTTACTTTATTGATCGGCAACTCAAAAAACCTGGGTTTGTGTAATCTATGCAAATTGATAAGGATGGGTGTATGGGAAGTTATTTTTGGGCTGATGCACGATCAAGAGCTGTATACCTATATTTTAGGAATGTTGTTACATTTGATGCCACTTGCTTGACCAATATTTATAAAATGTCATTTATGTCATTTTCTAGAGTTAATCATCATCATCAGACTATAATGTTTGATTGTGCTTTGTTAGTTAGTAAAACTGCCGAATTATATACATAGTTATTGAGAACATGACAAGAGGGCTATACTTGGGCGTGCCCCTTCAACTATAATTACCGATGATGATAAGGCGATGACTAAAGCCATTACAGAGGTACTCCCGAATACAACTCATAGGTTGTGCTTGTGGCACATTTTACAAAAGTTTTCCGAATATTTGACCCATGTATATAACAAATTTTTGGACTTTCAAAAAGAATTTCGTCAATGCATCCATGAGCCAATCACAACTAATGAGTTCGAGCAAAAATGGGGTTTGATAGTAGTGAAGTATGAGCTAGGGGAAAATACTTGCATGCTAAATCTTTACAGCCGACGAGATAAGTGGGCACCGGCTTACTTGCATTTGACATTCTGTACCAGTATGTCAGCAACTCAAAGTAGTGGAAGTATGAATAAGTTTTTCAAAGATTATGTTCGTTCAAGCACTATGGTTAGTAACTTTGTGTATCAACATGAAAAAGCTATAGATGCACGTTCCTTTAGAGAGAAAGAGAAGGATGTCAGGACTAAATCTACGTGGGTGATATTGAAGACACGTCTTAAAATTGAAGAGGAGAGGTAGCAACGGTTTATACAAAAAAATCTTTCCTGATCTTCCAAGACAAGCTGCTCAATAGTCTACGGTACCAAACAAGAAAATTGTCCAAAGAGGGTGAGACTAAGACATATGGACTGGTAGCTTATGAGAAAAAAACACCTCTTTACCATGTGACATTGGAGGGTGATGAAGGACATTCAACATATACATGCCATATGTGGAAGTTTATGGGATTCTTTGTAAGCATATATTGTGTGTTTTTGGCAAGAAAATAAAGTTAGATAGATTGCCACAATATTATATTTTAGAAAGATGGATTGTCAATGCTAAGAGTCGACCCATTCTCAACGTACCATTTTCTCAATGGCAAGTTCGGCACAGACAAGATGAGCCTAAGATGAGAAAAAGCAAGTTAATGATACAACTTTATGGCATTGTCGAAATTGCATCAAAGTCAACAGAAAAACACAATCACTTCACACTTGCATTGGAGAAGGTTTACAAAGAGTTACTTGTAATGGAAGATCATGTAGACTATTCATAAAGGGGGGAGTTAACTAATGATGATCAAATGTTAAGAAGTTGTATCGAATTTTTCACAAACGGTACAGGATCCTCCACGGGTGCCCACGAAAGGGCACCCAAAGTCTTTGAGAGAAAGAACCTAAAAGAGAGTCAACCAACCAAGAAAAGGCGTTTGGACATTTGCAAAATTGAAGGACATACTAGGAACAACTGTCATTCAATGATGTATTATAGATTTGAATATGTTTTTATTCAGGTGTATTAATCAAAGTTTTAATTTTTTTAATTGTGTTTGTTGTTGTTTATGTAGGGATATTGGGCATACACCTGAGATTGAGCGCACTAACTTGCATTCTTAATGGAAATTTGCTTATGTATGTGATTGTGATTTTTCTATTGTTTTAATATTATGGAGATATGGCTTAAATGTAAAATGATTTTTTTTTTTTATATAACTAATGGTTTTGTGATTAATGTGATAGGAAGGTTGTGAAATTTTCTTGTTTCGAAGTTGATGAGTTTTTGTGGATTGAAGCTTCTTACCTTTGGGAGTTTTGATTGGCGCTTGTGAATCTTTGATTTTGAACTTATGTATTTGGCACTAAGAACCATGTACTTATGTAATTCTGAATATTTGATCTCCATTTTGAATATTTGAAAACCGTTTGCATAACATTCAATTAGTGTTATCGATGAAATCAGGTTAGTCAATTGACGTATTAATATCCTATTAAAATAAATATCAGGTTACATCCAGGAAAGCAATGGTCGCATGCAATATCATAAATTACACTAGAATTTTTAACAAATAACACGGAAGCCAAACATGACTAACTACATATCATGTTCATTACAAATCAATTGTCCAAAGCAAGAGCTCAAACAGATTACATGAGTCGAAGCACTGCCCGACATACACTAATATTTTTGGGATACATAAAAATCACAGCAAAAATTGTGATAAAAAACAACCATGATGTTAACAACGCTTTCAAGGTTCCCTTATACTTCTTCTCCATCGCTTTATATTTGGCTTGTTCGATCAACTGATGTTCATGAAGTAACCTCTCATTTCTTCGTTGAGCTAACTCAAACTTCATCTTGCAGCATGAGTGTTGTTCACTTTCGAGATCAATCCATTCAAAAAAGCCACATTGTTTTTGATCTTGTAGTTTGGGCAGTTGTAAAATCTTCTGCCAAAATTATTATCCTTTCTAGAGATTCAGAGTTTCCATGGAATGCAGTAGTAGCAAAGTGGCTTGTCCAAACTTGCTTTCTCTTTCCCTCTTGAAGTCCACACACTTGAACTAGAATGAGAATCCGAACTTGTCATTTGCTGAAAAATATGGAAGAAAGTAAGCATAGCTTTATATATGGGACAAAACATGAAAGTGCATAATGTATGAAGGACATGAATTACCACGAAAGCATCTGCAAAGGGAAATTGATTTATGTTGTGAATATTAGATGAGTGGTGTTCAGTGTTCTCTTCTTCTCCAAGGACAAAAAAAGGGGTCTTTATGTTTATCTTCTTGCTGAAACTTAAATTTTGTGAAACTTTGGCACATGATGCACAACCCTTGTTGACATTTTCCCTCTGAAAAATTCTACAATATTTTCTTAATTTCCATTTGGGTCATCCCACTTGGGTATGAAAAACCACCATTTGAAACTTCAAAATGATAGAACATATTAACGTGAAGGAACATTCTAGAGGGGAGAGACTTTTGATGGCTTCACATAAATACCCAACATTCATGCTTAAAACGAATGAGTCTAATGTACATCTTGTACACACCTTTAATATTTAGAACTTTTTGTTTCCTAAGACCAAAAAAGTTATAAAGAAGCATCCATCCATAAAAAAAAATGTGAAAACTTTTTGTACTCCTTTATTTATCTTTGTTTTTCTAATTGTTACTATGCGTTGTATTGTCTGCAAGTGGAGCACTCATCAATGGCTAGACCAAGCTCAGAGAACCCAACCAAATGTAAGCTAATATTGCAAGAAATAATTTTATAGAAACATGTTTTCAGGTCACAATGCAGCACATGATTTCACTACAAAGCTACTCTCATAACAAGCATAGCCTTACTCTTGGTGTCATACTCAAGAGCCAGTAATCATCAACATTGTTGAAACCCTAACAGAAAAAATCTCCCAAACATAAAATTATAGTCGAGAGAAAGCTTCCATTTTACAAGCTTATCAGTTGTAAAAGCTTCCATTTTATTTAAGAACTCATATTTTTGAACTATTTTTCATGAAAATCTAACAGAAAAAATCTCCCAAACATAAATCGATATCCGTCCACCGTCTGGGTCGACAACCAAAGTTCAAGTATTTCGAATCATCATATAGGAAGAAGATAAAAAATAAAAAAAAATGAAATAAAGGACCAAAAAGAAAAGGAATTTCAAAGACGGAGAGAGAGATTACCGAGAGAGAAATACCGAGAGATTACCGTGTGGGTCGAGTTTCGTCCTTGCCACCATGTGGGTCGAGCACCGTTGGGGATGAGTGTGGGGTGGGACTTCGTTTGGGTTGGGATGGTATGGAAGACAAAGGAGTGAAGGAGGGGTTGTATGGGTCTTTGATCAGGTATATGCAAGTGTAGACTAAAACACTATAAATTGTTTACGTTGCGTACAACCATTTGCGGGCTGCTTAATGAGGGGGAGCACCCAGACCGCTCCCTAGGTTTTGTCAAATAATATTGTTGTTACATCACAATGAAAAATATTAATTTACAAAGAACAAAATAAATAATAATACATTATAAGTAATTAGATTAATACATTATTACTACTATTCACATCTTGAATCTGAAATTGGCGAAAAAATTGTCTTTCATCTGCAACACAAGTTGAAGCAATATCAAATCAAGTGTACATTGCTAGCACTAAACTTTAAATTTACAGACAGAATCCGAAGGTAAGCATTGGTGAAGTATAAAAATGCCAACCTAACAGGAATTTTGTGTACATCTATTTTCCTTATTTGATGCTACTCATTACTATTTTCCCCCAAAGTCAGATGCATACCTAGTATAGGGATGATGATCTTCTTTCAGGGCCCACAACTTATGGGAAAGAATGGTAACTCAATAACTACATTTCAGTTTTTTGGGACAAATGTAGCTAGTGCATTAGCATGTGGGGAGAGAGGTTGCTCAAAAGGGGTTGCATTTGCTGACCACACAGTGAAATCAAGTGAGAGAAAGCTCTGCCAACTTCGGCCTTAGCTTTAGAAGTTTCTTTAGGGGAAACCATTACTTGAGCAAAAAGATTAACCAACTCCGGAACTAGAGAGAGGATCTTCTCGCATTAAAAGGGAAAAATAGAACAACAAAGACATTACTTCTTTAAAAAAGCAAGAATTTAGACAACAAATCGGTCAACTAGAGAGAGGATATGTTTGTCGTATGCCGGTCCTGACACAATTTCTACTATTCCAGGAGGAATGGTAATGAGACTACCACAATGAGATTCCTTGAAATCTTAGTAAGTTAAATAATTAATTTGCACAGAGATAATATATGCATGATTAATGATAAACATGAGATGCATGCTAAGCAGAAAAATCCATATTTCTCTCCCATCCAAATTCCTCAACTTTTTCCAGAAAAACTTTGATGCACATTTTCTTACAAAGAGTATTTTTCACTTTATCTTTTTAAAAAATATGACATTTCGTAGTTATTAAAGCCATCATTAACATAACGTATGGTATCGTCATAGCTCCCCTATATGCACTATGAGTATCTGCCGATCACCGTGGTACAAATCATATTGAAACTACATCTTTGTCTGCGGACATCGTAACCCAATGCATTGGTATCATAACATTTCATAATAACATATGCACTCACAGCATTAGGTGTCACTTACGACTTCGCTCCGACATTCTTTAAAAAGAATCTATTTGAAGCTCGTTGACCCCTTTTTGTCAATCAAGGGATTACCACTCCATTCTTACTCATTCCAGAGTGGATAAAAGAGTTCCAATAGGATAATTCTCCATCATAGCCTTTGGAGTCGTGATAAGATTTATTTTCATGCAATACATGAACAAAATGTATTTCATAACATGTGCATATGTAGTAATTTTCATGAAAAATGACATTTATATGCAATATGCTAAAATGGTGAGAATTTCACATGTCAAGTAAGGAAGTAATCAAATGTTCAATGATGTATCATGCTCAAAATGACATTCATAATATGAATGTTGTGTTTATAAAAGAATCATAAATAAATTATCTAAAAGTAATTTAGAAGCTAACTTACAAACTTTCCGAGTACTTAGGAATTTGGTACGGCTGTAATAAGAGTTATTCAAAGTTATAAATTTTAAACTAAGTAAGATGTTCATAATCAAAAGGATTCAAAAATCAAATTTACAAAACTGCCCCTATATTTCTTGAAATTGCCACTTAGGCCTTAAACTTTCACTATGTGGGCCTTTTTGTGATTTCAAGCCTACAACTTGATAGGAACCAAGGTGGGCCTACACTTAAAGATCCTTTGCAAGTTCCAGATGGGCCAATTAAAAGATCAAGGGCCAAGAAGATCAAGGAAACAATGCAAGGATTGGTGCAATCCATTTGGGATGAAGCCAGCAAGAGCCCAACACTCAAGATGGGTCTGAAAGAAGAAGAACCAGTTTTGATCCACTTGATTCAAGCTGTGGAAGACATGACTTAGAGATACGGCCTATTGTTATTGGAGGCTTCCAATTTGGTTAAATGATTTATTTTATTAGTTTAGAATAAGTGGGCTTGAAGATGCTTGGCTCACATGTCTTATTTCTTATGAACTATCTTATTTCTTAGGGTTTCATCAATTTATTGTAGTGGTTACTGTAGCCACGCGTACTGTAGCCAACAATGTTCATCAAGGGTAATTTTGGGTAAAAGGGGCTTTATTTTGGCTAGGGTTTGATTAAGTTTGGGGTTAAAAACTCTTTGTAGGCCTCATTTGACAGATTAGACAATATTGAATTTTATTTGTGAGTTGAGTTTTCTCCTCTTGTTCTTGATTGAACTCTTGAACTTATCAAAGGTAAATCACAACCTTTGTGGCGTTCCTCCTTTGTAATCTGGGTTCTTGAGACGGGTTATTCAACGGGTCTAGATTTTAATATAATCTAGGTTCTTGAAACGGGTTCTCATTGGGTTTAGATTCTCCATCCTTGACTTGATTTTTTGCTTTCTTGGGGAGTTTTCAAATTGATTGTGGGTTCAAGGGAATTCATTCCCACGGGTTCATATCATTTGGTATTCAGAGTAAGGTTTCCAATCAGGTCTGATTCTATCTTTTATTTCTTACATATTTAATTCTAGGGCTTCATTGTTCTAGAATTGATTACAAAAAAAAAAAAAAAAATAGTGGTGGCTAGCAGATTTCTTCACTATTGTTAGGGTTTCTGAAATTCATTGTTCTAGGGTTTGTGTTGGTTGAAATCTCTTGTTCTAAGGGCTGTCGTATATCACTTGCCCTATGGTTTTTGAGTTATTGTTTGGGTTTTCTCAACTGCTTATTCTTGATTGTGATCAAATCAGTTGGTGAAAGGAAAAGAAAAGAAAAGAAAAGAAAAGAAAAAGAAAAGAAAAGAAAAGAAAAAAAATCCCGAGATCTTTTCTTCAGCCATATCATCAAAAGGGGTGATTCTAGTTGGTATCTTGTCTTATAGTTATTGTTTCATTCATATAATTTTCTTGATTCACGTGCCATTTTTCTTCTTTCATTGCTTCTGTGTTTCTCTTGTTCTTGTTTCTTAGACCTTATTACTAGTTGAGATAAAATAAGGTTGCTTTGTCTTGATTGAGTCAATTAGTTCTTAAAGAACTTGAGTGTGAAAACTCTTGAGGTAAAAAGCAAGAGAGTGTGAGACTATTATCGGAAAAAAGCCAATTAAGAGTGAAACACGAATGGAGTGTCATTATTCGAGTGTAAACACGTAAGGGAGAGTATGTGAGGTTTACTTTTTTTTTTGCCACTAACATTCTTTTGTGTAGCACATGATAATGTCTCATCGGAGTAGCGCATCACCAAGGGGGAGGGCAGATAACACATCCTTTGTGTTGCAAGCCATGCAACAACAGTTTGAGCGGTTGAACTTGGTGTTGGGTGAAGTAAGGGATAGGATGGATCATCAAGAAGCAGCGATTAGAAATTTACAAGGTGGGAGGGACAGGAGGCGACGTGAGCATAGAGTTGAAAATCAGTGTGAGAATGAAGGAGATGGTGAGGATGAGGAAGACTTAGCATCTGACGTTGGCTCGAGTAGAAATAGAAGAGTTAGGCATGAAAGAGGACTTGAGGGGAATCTAAGGGTTCGGGATGGTGTAGATAGAGACCTTGGAAGCATCAAAATGAAAATACCATCTTTCCAAGGTAGAACTGACCCTGAGATTTATCTAGAGTGGGAGAAAAAAATAGAGTTGGTGTTTGATTGCCGTAATTACTCTGAGGAGAAGAAAGTGAAGTTGGCGGTAATTGAGTTCACTGATTATGCTATTATTTGGTGGGATCAATTAGTGACCAATAGGAGGAGGAATTATGAGAGGCCTATAGACACATGGGGAGAGTTGAAAGCTCTCATGAGGCGGAGATTTGTTCCTAGCCATTACTATAGAGACCTTTACCAGAAATTACAAAATCTTACATAGGGGTCTAGGAGTGTGGAGGATTCCATAAGGAGATGGAGGTGGCGATGATTTGGGCTAATGTAGAAGAGGATCGAGAGGCCACCATGGCTAGATTTTTGAGCGGTTTGAATAGAGATATAGCCAATGTAATTGAATTGCAGCATTATGTGGAGATAGAGGACATGGTGCACATGGCTATGAAGGTGGAGAGGCAATTAAAGAGAAAAGGGACAGCAAGGTACACTTCAGTTTCTAGCACTACTTGGAAATCAAAATGGGATAGGAATGATCCAGCTGAAGCAAAGAGAAAGACCGAACCACCTAAGGGAAAAGATGAGGGAACTAGCAACAAACCCAAGGTAGAATCCCAACCTTCACGGAATAGAGATATCAAATGTTTTAAGTGTTTGGGTTCAGGGCACATTGCTTCTCAATGTCCAAATAGGAGGGTGATGATTTTGCGTGACAATGGGGAGGTGATGACTGAGAGTGAGGATGATAGTGATGAGGTGCCCGAGTTGGATGATGCTAGTGATGATGATGATGGAGTGGTATACCCTGTGACAGGTGAGTCTTATATCCTAGTTGTCCAATGTATTGGGCCTTTCCTTGGCCTTAATTGTCCACTAGGTTGGGTCCTAACTTTGAGTCTTCTCTAAATTTGGGTCAAGCCTTGAATCTTACTGAGTTGGGTCCAATAGTCTTATATCCATTGAGTTGGGTCTAATGTCTTGTGTCCATCAAATTGGACTTAAAGTCTTATGTCTCCCAAGTTGGGCCTAAAGTCTTAGCATCTATTCATAGCCCATCTCATCTTAGAAAGCTAGGGGCTTTATTACCTTTTGGGCCTTTTCCAAATCCATCTAGTACTAAACCAAATCACTTAGCCCATTAATGTGGCAAACCTCCAATATGCCATGTGTCATTCTCCCATTGGCCTCTTGGCTAATTTCCTAAGAACTAATAAAGCACTAAAAATATTCTAATAATTTTACTAAACCCAAAGTATAAGCTCTTTTGCCAACTCAAGCTCCAAAAATGTTCTTTCTCTAAAATATCCCAACTTTTACTTAGCTAAGGTCATGGCTACTGGAGTTAAGGATTTGATGTAGGTATAGCCCCAAAAGAGATTCCCAAGGAGAAAGGACCAACCCTGCCCGAGTAATAGGAACGGGGGCCTATTATTGTTAGTAGTCGTTGTATTATTTTGGAGATGTATTATTTAGTCAAATGACAAATCATGTTCGATTTGTCGTACCTAGATGTAAGCAATGAATAAATGATGTTGTATAATATTATTTGGGAAGTGACTATAACATATAGATATTAGTGTTATTAATGAATGAATTTTTTTTCTAGTTTAGACCTCTGGTACAATTAACCTTTAGGCCCTGTTTGGATGTTGAGCTGAGTTGAGTTGACTTCTTTATGAATAGTAGTAAGTTGAGATGGTGGAGTGAGTTTTGTGGGGGCCACCTAAGATGAGTTTAGATGTGTTTGATGTTAAGATGAGTTTAAATGCATTTATGACAAGTCGAAAAAGGTTGTGAGTCCAGTGTGTAAAGAAATGTTGAGTTGAAAAAGTTGTGGATCCCATTTGTAAAGAGGTTTTGAGTTGAGATGAGTTTAGTGATTTAAGAGTTGGGTGTTTGGATGTTAGACTTAGCTTAAAATTAGACTCATCTCTGTTCAGTCCAAGTTCCAAACGGGCCCTTACCCTTTACTTTTGCTGCTATAACATACACATATATTGTGCTTACACTTGCATTCCTTGTTGAAACTACATGTGCATTTCTTGTGAAATCTTCACACCTAAAATTTAGAGTGTTGCCGATCGGCTAGCACCCTTAGCACCACATATTCAAGCACCCTATTACGAATTGTGCGATTTCCCTTTTCATGATATTCCACCAAATATTCATTTTTAAGTCTCAATATATTTTTCTACTCCAGAGTGTATAGAGTAAATAGATTGATGGGTTTCATCCCGTGTACTCTTCTTTTTTATTGTTGTTTTTGTTGTTAAGAGAAAGCGTTAATATATTTAATATATAATTTTTTTATAGGTAAAGGATTACAAATAGAGCTTTAGAAAAACAAAATTAAGGAATTTTATAGCTGTAGGTTATATAGGACAATAGGTTACATGGCAAGAGGTGGGTCTTTTCCATTGTGAAACAAACAAGGGACAAAACAACAATTGGGAGAAAAATGGAGTGCTTTCTCTAAGTACGTAGCAACCCTGTTTTGCCAATTTGTGCGCACAAGTATTTGAACAATTGCAGTGCTCCAGTTTGCATAGATGTGTAGGAGTAGCCATATAATCTAGATGATTCGATCTATGGTCCAGTTTTTGTAAGTTTTTGGCTCTTGATAGCTTTTTGGACTGTTTCAAAGTCTCCTTCAGAAATGCTTATCCAAGGTTAACTGTTGGCATACATTGAACTTACAAATGAATATTGTAATGTTATGTGATCTGTCTCTCACTCAATGTAGTGTCATTGTTGCTTCCAATCGTCGTCGCAAGGAAAATACTATCGAACATGGTTCTTGTCTATCCTACCCATGAACAATCTCACTCAGCCATATCCTTAACAACTATAGCCCATAGTTCTGTTAGGCAATAATAACCAATTTTATTCATAAACTTTGTACTTTAGATTTTAACTGGCATGTATTGTTGAAAAATGTGTTAGATCTCCTTAATTATGCATGCACACATCCCAAGACAATTAAAACTAGTCATTGTCGAAATGCACAAGGGTTTAATAAAATACACAAAGAAATATTAGAAATTAGGGGTGATCACCAAAATATAGATTCGGATATTCAGCTACATCCGAATTTGCATTAAGGTCTATATATGCAATCCAAATATTTACTTGGGTAGTATGATTTTGGCCCAGACGGGTACGCGACCTTAACTGATTACTTGAGTTGTCACTATATACCGGGTTTAGTTATAAAGGGTTTGAACATACAAATTAACGTGTTCTGATGTGATACGTCAAAGTGTAAAGTTACTTATATTGTAAAATAGATCTAACATGTCACATAATGTCACGTGAGTTTGTAAGTTTACTTTTGTGAAACTTCTTTATGGCCATAAGACTTCTATTAAGCTTATGAATATTTTATAGGTTTTTTTAATAGTTATTTTTAATTCATATTTTTATCAAAAAACATATATATTTATCATATAAAATGCATGTAACACACAACAATATATATTTTAGATATTACATTGTCTAATGTTATACTCATTGCAATACAAACACAATAAAGCAATATTTTCATTCTAAGAAAAGGCAAATAAAATGTAAAAGCTCAAGGCAATAATCAACTGTAACTCAAACACCAATTACTTGGGAGTGGTTAAATTGATGCTGGAGTCTTCAGAAGTTGGAAGTAGCGCCAAGAAGAATTTTGAATTTTAGCACGTACATAAACCAATATTTTGAATTTCATTTCGTACCGGCCGGTGAAGCCGAAATATGCCGTACTGGCCGGTTAGCTGGTGGCCCAGTACATAGAAGTATTTGTACCGTAAGCATTTTGACCATATCGGCCGATATATCGGATTTCGGCCGATATACAGATTTTGGCCTTTACTTTTTTTTTTCATTTCTTCAAACTGCAAGCTCATTTTTGGACCTCCAATTCAAACTAGACTATTTACAATTTATATATATTTATATATAATTTATATATTTATATATAATTTATTCATATATAGACTATTCCGAAACGGTACCGATACCGAAATATCTTATTTCAATATCTCGATCGAGACGGTCACCAAAACAGTATTCAAAACATTGACATAAACACTATAGGGTAGAGAAAGAGAGAATTCACTTTTACTAGATTAACAACCACAAGGAAAATTAACTTTCTAAGAGCAAAAACTATTAACACTATTCACCTGACCTGATTCCAAAACTATTCACACTATACCGACCGGTTCCATTAACCGATTACCCAACCAGAAACTTATCTCGAAAAAAGTTAATTTTCCGACCTAGTTATTGTTGATATAAATTCTAGATAATAATGCTAGAAAAATATGATTATCATTCTATACAAAGAATGTCAATTGAGAGTTGGAGACTCAACCCCATTCCGATTTTGCTTTTTTTAAGATATATATATATATATATATATATATATATATTTTAGATTAGTGTGCTAGAAAATTTTGGTTTCCATTATATGCAAAAAAATGTCAAATGAGAAACCAATCTCTATTCCATCTTGTTTAATCACTATTATCAAATTATTTTTTGCATGAATTGTGTTGCAATTCCAAACATATATTCGAACATGTAATCTTTAGGCAAGAATTTTTCTCATGGGAAGAGCTTTTGTTGCAAGCCATACATGTTGGTAGTCTTACATGGCAATACGATGAACAATTGACAAAAGGGACAAAACAATGAACAATTGGCAAAAGGGACAAAACAAAGTACTCTTCCATATCCTTGAGAGCTGTAAAATTGGTACAAACAGTGTACCAATATTCTTGGGCAAGTAACTGGTAACCAAAATTTTCAAATAGCAGCATCTATTTTTTCCAAACATCAAGGCCTAAGTGCCTGACAACATTAAAAATTAAAAATTTACCATATGTCAAAGTTGTACAATTAGTAAAACAAAATGATGTTCCAATGGTTAACAATACAGTCAACAAACTTCAAAGAGAGCACAGTGTGCAAATTTGCAATACAGATTTCCTAACATAACAAAAATGTGGTTTCTGTATATAATAGTGTGAGGATTAGAAAGAGAGCACAACTCCAAGTGGGAAGCAAAATAGCAAACTTCTGCAAGCATACAAAACTGGGAACGTTCTACATATGATGTTGCAATCGGGGATGATGGGAGCACATGCGCAGCCATTGGAAGAAGCAACTCAGGTGTCATACTCTTTGCCAACATTGCAGACATCACCAATACCCTATGATCCTGTCACAAAATCACATTGTGCATATAAATAAAACATTCATAAGGTAATCATATATTTAGGAAGATTTGAATTGACAATTACCAAAACTAAAAATACTGATTTAAAAGTCCAAAGTTGAGGGAAACGACAATCCAACACTTGATAGTCCATATAATAAGGTAATGGAGAGCACAAGACCTAAAGTAGGCCTTTTTTTTTTTGGCTTTTCTTTTCCTAGTAAATAAAAGTATTAGCATTGGTTTCCGTATATGCATATGCAAAATCACATCTTTTGGAGATTGGTTTTGCATTGCAAGAAAAACTCTCATATTGGATTATGCATCTTTAAACAAAATAATAGTAAAATATTTTTATTTTTTATTTTTTATTCCTAAAATTATTTTTTCTTAATATGCTTCAAATAAGCAATTATAAATCCCGTTCGGTCCTCTTTGATTTCTTTGTTTGCATTGCTGTTAAGAGAGAGATCAAATGGTTGGAGAGAGAGAAAAAACAGTAAAATAATGTTTGGAGAGTGAACAATGTTTCTTTCAAATTTGAAGAAACAATGTTTATAGCTATTTAAAATTTTGAAGATGCATAATACAATGCAGACCAATTTGAGGAGATAGTATGCAAATATGAAGATGAATATGAGGATGCATAAGCTATTACCAATGCTCGAAGGTGCATCAACTTTGGACCAACAACAGACAACCATTGCTCATTAGCAAACAAAACAATCCACCGCTGATTGATAGATTATTCTCACCTATTCTCTTGAATATTCTAACCTATTCTCTGGCCATGTCACAAGTCCTACATATTGAAGTACTGACAAAACTCAATGTCCTAAAACATTTATAATCCAGAATAAGCAACTTTCCAAGTGCTGAAATTCTCAGCACGTCTATAAAGAATCTAATGACTCAAAAGAGAACATCCATTTTACAGCTGAACACTAATTATAAAGAATCTAATGACTCAAAAGAGAACATCAATTTTCTAGTTGAATGTTTATTGTAAAGAATCTAATGACTCTACCCTACAGTGAAAACTTGGATCTATCAGAGAAGATTATATATGTTTGTTTGAACCTGAATACTAATTATATATCTACCCTGCAATGGAAATAGTGCTGATTACTCCTTTCATACGATGCAAAAATCTATATTTACTTGAAAAAATTATCAAGTTAAATAAGTTAGCTAGCCAACTGAAGTTCTAAATAAAATTGAAAAACGCCATAAGTTTCATAATTAGGTCAATTCCGACTTGAAAACAACCATTTCCGACCCGACCCAAAAGTAGAGTATTCCGATTGGCCAATTAATCGACCCGAAAATAGTTTCGGAAGAAACGGGTATTCCGACCTAAACGTTTTTTTTTTTGGAAATAATCTATATATATACTAGAAAAATTTTACCATTCTATACAAGAAATTTGAAATGGTCCGTTTCAATGCTCTTTTGTGATTTTGTACACGAGGTTGTAATCATGCACTAATTTGCTTGCTAATTGGTAGGATCAAAAGGAGTTTTATTTTTACTTTGGGAAGCACCAGGTAACAAAGGTCATCAAAATTCTCCATTTTATTCTTTATCCTCCCTCCCTCAGATAAGGTGGTATTGGTACCTCAATGTCCACTGCTAGATAGCAAAACAACACTTGGAAGACAACACCCACTCTATGCACTTTGAATAGTTCTAGACAAAAAGTCTGTTTGTTTTTGCATGAGTAATACTTTTCTTCATTCTACATTTTGTCATCCTCTATCATGCCCACTATGTAGCACATTTTTAGTGATATTCATTCAAGTAATTCATAAAGGTTTGAAATGTATCATGTCAACATATGTGAATGAGAATGATCAAATGTAAGATGGAGTAGTATTCCTCTTTTCGTATAGACCTTTAACAATTGCTAGGACAAGGAAATATGGTTCTCCTTTCACCTCAAATGCGAGAGGTTTATGCACAAAACCTTCCTTAAAATGGTCCTCTTTTGCATAGGTCATTGTCAAAAAGTTGCTCCCAAGCACAAGAGCAAAAGTTCATAGTCCATTATAAATAATATACCTCGTGAAATAAAAAAGAGAAAACTAATGGTCCAACAAAATATGATCTCTTATTGAAAAGAAAAGTATAAACGACAAAAGCAATATTTTTAACTTTGGACAAGCAAAAGATTCCTCAATCTCATTAATGTGGACTACTACAAAGTAACTATCCATGTAGCAAACCCCAAAAAAGATGGAACAAATTAATTTAAACAATTAAATTGTATTAAGTTGAAAACTTCATGCATGCATGAAAGCATCCAATTTATATAAGTTATATTATATAAACACTCGTAAATAACCCAAATAGACAGCACCAAGATGTAGCCTGGGCAGTGGCAGCTGAGTTAAGTGTCCTCAAACCAAGGTAGAAATGCCAACCAGAAGATAGGCACCAAAAGAGTTGCCAAATATAAAGAGGATTCCTCCTATGCCTTTCAGTGCTATAGCTACAAGTAATCTTCAAGTAATCCACAATCGACCTCATTCAAAATATTCTTCAAAGTTATATCTCTCTCTCTCTCTCTCT
This sequence comes from Juglans mandshurica, assembly GCA_022457165.1. Lineage (NCBI taxonomy): Eukaryota > Viridiplantae > Streptophyta > Magnoliopsida > Fagales > Juglandaceae > Juglans > Juglans mandshurica. The sequence goes on along the minus strand of CM039619.1, from coordinate 19,533,545 downwards.
CTATATATATATATATATAATATGTTAAACATATAATTAATTGAAAAGACTATAAGAAAATATTCTTCAGATATAAATCTTACCGATTTGAAACTTGTAACTTTCAGCATCTTCCATTACATCTTGGGAGTCATAATTAATGGAGAGAACCATCAACCAGTTAACCATCAACCAGTTCTATGTGCAGATAAGAGCTTCAACTGTTGTCGGGGCTAATGAGCTATAAAGTGAATCTAAGACACGACCTCTAAGGCTAAATGCAGACTCAAAAGGAACAATAGATATGGGAATCGCTAAAACATCTCGAGCTATATTGGCAAGGATCAAATATCTAATGAGTTCACCTTCCACCATATTAAAAATATCAAAATCGAGTGTCAATCATTCAACACTTACCAAGAAATACTTATCCAATTATGATTTAGGCCCTATTTGGATACAAAAATACTCTCAACTCATCTCATTTCATCATTACAACTTTCCAAAATTTTATAAAAAATATAATAAAAAATTCAACTTTTTCAAATCTCAAAACAATAATAATATTAAAAAATAAAAAAATAATATTCTAACAATATTTTATTCAACTCATATAAAATCATCTCATCTCACTATTCAAACGAGCCCTTAGACTCTACCACGCATTTTGATGCTTGATATTGATGATAAGAAGTGTTGTTTTGGGTCTCACCAACACTTGATTGGCCCCTACTTGAACCTATATTGGATTTTTAATATTGCTTATATATATGCTCTATCATCCCCTTTAACCTTGTAACAAGTTCATACGCTCGCTCATGGTCAAGAATATTTGTAAAACACAACTCCAAAACTTCCAACTTGAAGCGCGAATAAAGCATAGATCAATAAACAACATTTTGTTCAATTTCTCAAAATCTCCCTAATACTTGTCATATTTCAACAATATATTCTCCAACATGGTTTTCAACATATTACTCTCACTCATAGAAAATTTGTTCAAATGGTTATAGATTGTAAATATTTCTTCAATGAACAAATTTGAAGTTGCATAACCTGACCCTGAAACCCTCAAAGTCACATCATAAAAAATGCTTCAAAAATTGTACAAAAACCTTGATGGTTTCCCAATTATGTAAAGTTGGTATTCCTTGTCCAACCTCACGTAAATATGTGTCAAACTTGTTGTCTTCATCTTGAAGCACCTTAAACACCGCATAATATTTGAGAACAACACTCAACATTAGATATGTTGAGTTCCAGCTAGTTGGAACATCAAGACAAACAAGCCCACCACCCGAAATATTTTGTTTCTCTGCGTATAACTTGAACTAATTAAGTCTTGCAGGGGAAGATTTCACATATTTCACTGCATTTTGAATCTTCACAATTGATTTATCAATTTCTTTCAATCTCCACATATGCCAATCTTATTTTCTGTTCATTGTACTTGGCAAGTCCAATACTAGGACTGCTAGTTTTACCATCCACCCCATCCTTCCTAAGTCCAGTCGCTTTTTTATTGGGAGTTATCTCTTCTAATCCCACCAACAATAAAGGCCTTACATGTGTCATTATGGTACTTCAAGGATGAAGTACCTTATTTTTTAGAATGACATAATAAAACTTACCACAATAATTACATCCAGCTTTGTGCTCATTGGGATTCCCGTCCTCAATCTTAGTAAAATTATGCCATATATCTGATATACCCCGAGATCTTTTGATAGAAGGCCAAACATGAGGACTAGTACGAAGAGAGCTATCCAAATGAATCACATCGAGATTGATTCAGACCTCGACAAAGGCATAGTAGAACTAGGGTCCATAAGGCTCAACTGCAATTAGAGATAAAGCAAGCATCATTAATCACATGATCGTACGTGTGTTGACAAGTAAAATATTAAATGGTAAATATATAAATGTTGCCCCAACTCAATAATGCAAAGCCTTGGGTGAATAATGCAAAGCACGGATTCAAGACCATTACTATCTCATTCGAGGTTGTTGATTGTTCTTCATCAACATAGGGGATATCACTCTGTATTTACTCACTTCAGAGTGGACAGAAGAATTTCACTAGGATAATCCTCCATCTCAGCTTAGGGCTATTACATATTTTCAAAAAGGTTTTGTGCATAAACAAATGTTTTATGTAATGTAACAGTTATTCATATTATTTGACATGTAATATTTCATGAATACAATAAATGAAGTAAACTTTGCATGTAATGGCATTTATCACCCAGTCAAAAGTTATATTATCAATGTTAAATAGAAGCTAACTTACATATCGTTGTTGCTAGTTACGGAATCTATAACATAATCTAAGGTTAGAAATTTTAATATCTTAAAAAGATATAAATAACTAAACATCATAGCCTTACTTATCAAAAAATAAAATAAAAACTAAACATCATAACCTTAGAAAAATATTTGCAGATTAGTCTCTAAACATTCGGGATTTGCATAACCCCTAAAGTTGCCATGTCCTTCACCCTCGTTTGTTTTTAGAGATGAGATGAGATGAGTTGAGATTAAAGTTAAAAAGTTGAATAAAATATTATTAGAATATATTTTTTAATATTATTTTTGTTTTGGGATTTGAAAAAGTTAAATTGTTTATTTTATTTTGTATGGAAATTTGAAAAAATTATAATGATGAGATAAGAGGTTTTTAGAGTTTCCAAAGTTTTGGGTTTTATCTATGAAAGCAAACCATCTTAATTCACTTGATGCATTTTGATGTGTAATCCTGTACTTAAAAATGCATTACCGAAATTCCAGCTTGTGCATTTACAAGAAGAGAGTTTGGAATAAACCTTTATATACTATATCATGCCATTCATATACAGATTTGAAGAAATGCAACATCCAACACAATTTATACTTGTGTGATTTGCTTCTAATATACATTTGGCTCTTAAATCCTTAAGGTAACTTAAGATTTAAAGTATACTCTTGTCAAATATCATCTATTGAAAGTTCTAAGACCATAAAATCACAAATATCCGAGAGATACACAAAGGAAACACCATATAATTTTCAAGGCTTAAACCGAGACATGCATCTAACACTATGTTGCATAATAACTTCCATCAACTTGGATCTTAAGCATTAATCACACAACTGAACAACATATTCATATTACAAGCCTAAACAGAAGCTAGATTCATCATACAAGTCTTCAAAACTCAACATTTTCAACCCAAACACTCAAGTCAACAACTTGTACAAATAATGTGCTAACCGAGACTTCAAACCAACAAAGATCATCACTAGCAACCATCAACTTCAAGAAAGCATTTTCTGCAACTCACTAACATTTTCAGAACTTAACCACCATAAAAATGGAGAGTAGAGATTGAGTTTACCGAAGCTAGAACTTGATGAAGAATGTTTGTTCCTACTTCACTTTCACTCTCTCGGTCTCTTACAAGCTGATTGTGTTTGTGAGTTGTGTGTGAAGGAAGAACAGAGAAATGGAGAAGGAATTCTCGGCAACAAGAACAGAAATGAGGAAGTGAAGAAGGGAAGTGGATGGTTGGAGTGTATCGCCCACTACATCTCTCTCTTCATAAGCTTTAATGCCGAGTGTAGGAAGTGAGATCAAGTGAAGGTTTTGATGTCCATACACGTGTGACGGTGCAACCGGTTCTGAAGAGTGTGTGACAAGTGGTGAAGGACAGAGGAACGATGTTGTTTCCAGTTGCATGTCCAAGTGCCACGTGTCACTCACGGATTGGACCATTTGGCACCAGATCACTGCAAATTTTTATTGCTCTATAAATTTATGAAAATTCTAACTAAAGCAATGGTTTCAACCATTTAGGCTAATTATGATCCTAAATACCTAAAAAATTCATAATAGCCTCATGTTCCTTTGAAGATCATAAATAATTATCGATCTTATAACAAAAATTTTAACTAGTTTAATCCATGTCATTCCTTTAATTTCTTATTAGATCAATGGTCCCAAGTATTTGAAATCCTTTTGATCTAAGTTTTCTCTTGTGTATTACAACCTGCAGAATCTAAAACTTCAAATTTCATATAAATCATTCATTAAAGTCTAGAGAATTTAAAACCTAGGCTCTGATACTAATTGTAATACCCCAATGGAGACCTAAGCCATAAATGGGACTATACAATTGGAGCCACATTAAAACTATTATAAAGTACAAGAACTTTTCATTCTCCAGCAATATGAGATTTCATACACCACATATTCTTATTAGTTAAAATGGAGTATCACATACAATATGTCCAAACCTCGCCTAAGAATCGATTTATCAACAAATTGTTGATTTCATCGGCACAATCGTCTTTGGGCATCAATATTGCATGATTTATCATAAGCTTTGAGTTATGTAGATACTCCCCAATGTTCAAAAGAAAACATCAATTAAATTATCTATAGAGGACATATGATCTATGTACAGAACAACCATCCTCTCTGGTATACTTACCGATGGCTCCATTTTGTTTCCAACTTTGGCTCTATGTCACTACAAGGGAGTGACTTTTGCCAGTGATTATTTTTGCTGAAAAAGTCCTATAAATCGCCGCCGCTATCTTTTCCATGCGATTTACACCTCGTTGCATGTTCGCAAGTATTATTCCTCCACTTATGATCTACACCAACAGAAGCCAAAAATCGCTACTAAAAGTTTATCTTTACCGGTGATTTTATTTGTTGCAAATAGTACAAAATATCGCCGCAGTTATGATCTACAATTCAGTTTATAATCGTTGGGAATGACTAATTTTGGTGTTTTTTACTGTCGCCAAAAGGACTAAAATCGCTGCAAAGCCACATTTCCAGCATTTTCAAAACATCGTTGCAACTGACTAATCGGTTTTAAAAACTCAATTGCGACAATTATAAAATCGTCGTAAATGTATATTTCCCAGCGATTCCAGAATTGCTACAATTGAATTTTCAATTTTGAATATCTAGATGTAGTGATTGAAAAATCGCTGCTTTTGATCCATTTCCAACGATTTCAGAATCGCCGCAAAATTATTTTTGGTTTTGTGAACTCAGTTGCAACGATTCTTAAATCGTTGGGAAATATACATAGCCATCAATTTTTATCGTCGTATTTGAATATGCAATTGTGGCGATTTTAAAATCGATGCTTTAGATCCATTACCAGCAATTTAAGAATCGCTACAACTACTAATACAGGTTTTTAAAGCACTTTTCCGTCGCACCTTTTTCGCTGGTAGTGAATTAAAATCACCGGAAAAAACTAATTAATCAAGATTGTTGACCTACTGAGCATCGTTTTTTGTTGTTCCTAAAGTCAATATATTAACAACTTTTCCTTCATTCATTCAAATTGAACACCGATTCACATGATCAACTAATCCATCAACAAATATAGTTGAGACCATTAAAACCAATTCAATAATTTCTTCAAGTGTCAATATGACAAACTCATATATGTATTTATATATTGGGGTGGTGCATTATACTCATATCAAGTACAAATTAAGCTACTAATTAAATAATAGATAAACATCATTGTTATAACAGATTTGAGAACTCTACTATCACTAAAATAACTGCTACCCAGTTCCACAACTCTATTTAAATGAGACTTTTCATCGGCATTGGTATCCACAGTTCTACATATCACCTTTGATCAAGAAAAGTGGCATGAAAAGTGGTATCCACTTCTACATATTACCCTGCTGTCCAAAAACTCTTCTCTTTTGCATGAGGTCAGAATATCCATGTTGTCCGATGCCTAATGTAAGAGTGAAATGTCTAACCATTACTAAAGCAGGTGAGTTCCTTTACAAAGACATGAATGTTCATTTTTTATTTCTTTTATCTTCAAAGGAAAAACTGGACATTGAAGCTAGCATTGAACAAGAACAATTCAAGTTGAGATTTTCAACAATTATCTCTACTGTATGACAATAATAGAAGAAAATCAAGAAATCTAGTTCCACCCATCAAATCTTGCCCAGCTTAGGTAGAATCAATATTGACAAAAACAACAAATTTAAAAATCTCCTCACAATATCTTGGGCTTCATCTCTAAATATGCTATGAGAGAGAGACAAATGGAGAAGGCTTTGTCCAGAGACTCTATATAACAGCATATTGAAAGACTCTAAAGCATAGCAGATGGATGTTCAGCCTTCAAATATGTGCACAAACAGCTAATGAAACAACACTGTTAATCTTAAATAGCCAGCAGAAATTTACTACAACTTTGGTGGTAAGGAAAATGTTGCAAAAGAGAGAAAAATGGTAAGGCCACTTGAACTCACCCTTGGGGAGTGAAGCTCGAATACATGGCCCCACCCTCCAAAATCATGTATCACGTAATCTACAGGAATTAAACCCAGGACTGCCTGTCTACAACTCATCCCAAACCCAACTTTTGACCATTAGACAGCACCCTCATGCACCCTTGCAGGTTCCACGTAAACATTAATTTAAACGTAGCTCAATTTGAATCAAAGAAGAAGGTGCAAATTGAACTTGAGACAGAAACACACAGAGACCAAGAGTTGAGATAAGAATATACCACAGCCATGTTATGGGTCAAAGAAGCCAGGGCAGATTCCTCACTTTTAAACACAATGTAAGCACGGACACTGCAATGAAGCTTTTTCATCAGAAAAATGAAACTGATTGAAGAAGTGACACAAAAAACAATTTGCTATACCATAAACAACACAACATAGCAAGCATAGACCAATTATCAATTAAACCATAGAACGTTAAAAGACTTCCACCAAACAGGAAAGATGAGAAATTCATCATAGCAAAACGAAGTCCAAAAAAAAATCTATACAACCGAAAGACCAAGCCAAAAAAAATAGACGGCACAGATGAATACCAAACCAATAAAAAAGCTTATGGATCATTATAATCAAAGAAGTAAAATAATCAATTTTGTACAAACCCTAACAACAGTTATCACCTGCCAACAGCTTCATTGAATTACTTTGTAATTATCACTCCCTTTCTCGGCTTTTTGGTCTGAAAAAAAAAATTCATTGGCATGAATCACAACTAAGTTACATTTAACAAAATAAACATATCTATTTCTTGCATACGTTAAAAGTAAAAAAGGGGTGTAGATCCACAGGAGTTATAAGCGTCTGCTTGGTATACGTCAATTCATATAAATGCAGGTAGTTTTTTGTTATATATAATATTATATATATTTTTAATGTTAAAATAAATTAAATATATGACATCAAGACAAGTCAATAGTAAATTTAGTTTTACGAAATCTCTTCATATATGAATCTTATGTGCCCTAACAAAATATAGAAAAGAGTTTTTTACCTACATGTTGATAACTTACCAAAGGTGTAAGTTTTTTTTTGACAAGTTATGAAGGACTTATTGATGGATAATCTGGTGTAAAAATTACTATATTTATACACTTCCATTTATACCACAATCTTGAAGCTATCTAGGGTAACAATATATAGTCCTGGAGTTGACATACCATGGTTGATGTCTAGATGAAAGGATTGACAAAGATGAAAGGATTCTCTCATTCAATCAAGGAACTGAATGTTGAGCATGATTTTCTTAACTTCAGTTTCATGTGCCTCGTCACTCATCTCTAATAAGATGCAAAAAAAAGTGTCATATGGAAAAGCTTGATAGAATATTAAAATTAACGAAGCTGTGAATTCAAAAACTCTAGTTCTTAAATCAAGATGAAAAATACGAGAATTAATTATTTCAGCAGCTGTTCAGTAGCATTGTGTGTGTGTGTGCGTGCGTTCAGCAGCTGTTTAACATGCCAGACAAAACTTCTAGATGCTTTATACCATAAAAGTAGTAGCATACCTGAAATGCAATTACAGGATGTGGAACAGTTGGATTTAACAGCATAACTATGATTTCCTTGATATGTATAAGAGCATTTACATGTCCATTTGTTTATGCCAGAAGTATCAGAAAGTTCATCTGCAGCCAAATAATCAACATGAGACAAAATCTTCATAGCTTTTATATGTAGATGTCACGTATTACTAAGAAGCAATGCTGGGGAACTTATCAATTCAAATATGAAAGCGCTTCACATACTGAATTAATAGCAACACTATTTACCACAAATAGTTGAACATAGTGGGAAACCAATGTTTTCTTAGGTTGAACGTTCCATTCCATGTTAATATTACCAATTACAGGTTTCAATTCACAGGATTTGGGCAATTTTAGGTTTCACAAGCTTACTGGGAAACATTTTTGTCTAATTTCCAATTGTTATCCTTGCAATAATGAGAGATAAATTGAAGTGATTATATAATTGTTGATACAAACCACAATGAATCTGTTGAATCCAAATCAAGCTGCTGAGATAAGCAATGGCAATTGCTGATGAATATATAATTGATGGGAATATATAATTGTTCATACATTCCCACCCTCACACTAGAAGGAAGAAAATATGGCCATTAATATAATGTTGGAAATCATCACAACTTTGCCCTTCCTAGTTTTACAGATGAACAAAGAGAGAATATCTACAACATCTTACAACTGACAACAGAAATTTACCATCATGTAAAAGCAAATTAACCATATGGTGTGTTCCCAAGTCATTCTAAACTTTCAGTTCTTTTCCAATCCAACAATAGTCCAAACCTCTAGATCTCTTCACGGTTTTCTTCTTTTCTCTCCCATGAAAGTTGCAAGTCAAAGAAGCCACACAAAATCACACAAACAGCAGGCAACAGAAAACCAAAATAGACTGCACAAAAAATTGAAACAGACAACAAGAAGTTCTTTTCTCTCTCAAGTTCTTCAAGTTTTCAACATTTTTCCCTTGATTTCTTAATGAATTATAGCTATAAAACATCCAGAAATGATTGCTAATGGATGCAGCACCACCAAGTATTTGTGAGTGTTGGAGTACCATCGTTACTTCAAATCTAATAAATCAATTATAGTCAAGCAGGTCTTTAAAAGAGAAAAGAACAAAATCAAGTACTGCCTGAACCATTCAGAAGCAAAAAAGAGTTTATATATTATTATCCATGTATGCATTTCGTCCCTTTCTAGGTGACAGAAAGTTAAATCCATGACAGTTACATGACTTGAATATAGATATCGATGAAGACAATTCAGCATAATAAAGCACCAACATGTATATATCCTATTTTTTCAACATTAAACCATCAATGGGGACACATCCCTGTAAGGAACACCATTCTGAAATACAAGAAAAAAATAGCGAAGAAATTATAATAAATATAAAGCAACAAACAAGAAAATAGGAAAAGTAAACAATATCTAGACATCAAACCTCATGCAAATACTCATATCAAGTACAAACAACAAATCTTTTAAACTGCACCTTCATCCTGCACTGTGTTGCAAGCCACGTCCCATCACTCCCATCACGCATCACAGCACTGCAGAGCAAATCAAACCGAATCAAAAAAATAGGAAGAAAGAGTCAACAAGTATTTGTACCGTTGGGTGAGAAAATTATTTTTGAAATAAGGAACTTACACTAAGGCCTTGTTTGAATTCAAAACCCACTTTAACTCATCTCATCTCATCTCATCATTATAACTTTTTCAAATTCCCACACAAAATATAATAAACAATTCAACTTTTATTCTACTATTCACAAACCATCTCAACTCATCTCTGAATCCAAACCACTCCTAAAATTTAACTGTACTCCTTACTTTCACGAGAACCATAATTGCTTCGTACTTGTGAATAAAAGGGACATGGACACTAGATAGCCATAAAACATGAATACTGGAATGGTTCAGATATAGAGTCTGAAAATATGCTCAAAAACTTCTCAAAAAGAGGACACCCAAACTTGTTATCTCCCTAGTGTAGACATAGATCCATATATATATATATATATATATATATATAGTAACACTGAGTCTGTCGATATTACTCAATGAATGACGGATGATCCCTAAAGAAAGATTGAAGCATTATGTCAGTCTGAATCTGATGCTCCCTAAGAGTCTGCATCTCTCTCCTCATTTCATCCAGCTGACTCTTGTACTCTTCAACATCTTTCTTATGTTGTTCAACATCTATCTTGTGTCCTTCAATTTCAGACAGGTAATGTTGCATTTTAAGTTGGTCACGTTGTCTACTTGACTCGGGGATGACCATCTCTCCGAGTCCTCATGCATATCTAGGTCGATGGCCAACAACCTCCATAAAGACAGGCGCTGCTGGGTCATCACTACGTTACTCTGATTCTAGGTCATCCAACCTACCTTACATCTCCTTCTGCACATTGACAAAACATCGATTATTAATAATCTAGGTTCAGTGCTATGTATGCATTCATCACATTTGGAGAGAAACATGGATCCCAGGGACTGTAAGTGTACTACTCACGTAAGTATCTTATGTAGCATCTGTCACAAACTTATTCTTCTTCTTCGACCAGCGCGTCTCCTTGTAGAAGTCAACCAAATTTCCATTCTCAGCGCGCTACATATGTGAGCAATGAGTATAAGAATATATTTTCATATCAGAGAACTTTATTGTGGTGGACATGTGCATTTTTAAGCCCAAAAGCTGAGTAACCACTACCCAACAGTAATGTAATACTGTCACAAAAACAACAGAAACTCATTCCACATGTAGAGGACAATATTTATTGTGGGATGAGTTCAGAATTTGGACAAGTCTATTGAAATGAAAAGAAATTATTTGCATCATCATACCTTTTGCTCAAGTAATCGGACGAATAATTTTCGTCCTAATGTGTGATTAATCGTCTGCTTCTTTCGGTTCTCCCGATATTGAGCTGAAATTTTCTGCCATGCACACCCAATGTTAGCTATGATAAACAAATAGATTTGTCACAACAATATTTAGACATATTAAATGGGTAGATATATGGTTTAATTTGAGAAAGAGCATATATACCTTAAAGGCATTGCTGCCCCACTTGCCACACAACTTGACCCATACAAGGGGGTCCACCCAGCTAGTTCTATTAGCCAACGCTTCTTCGTGACTTCCATATGATTGATAAATCTTGTGCAAGTCATGATGGAAGGAGTTGAAGCACTTACGTAGTTGCTTTGTCACCGTAAATCGGTGGTTTTCGCGTTCCCAGTCAAACACGAAGTCACACTACAATTATATGACATCCCGTTATTTGGGCGACGATTATACTACATAAACCACTTTCAAACAATCAGAATTAACTAACCAATGACTTAACCCGAACACGGTCGATGAGCTCCTCTTTCATGGCTTGTGGGACATTAGACCATTGCGCGTAACTCATGTTGTAGTATTGTTTAACAATCCATGATACTTGTGTCGTTAACATAGAAGCGTGTTCACAACACAGGGCAATCTCGCCATCGTTAATCTTCGAAAGCACTTTCCCGTGCTTCCTCAGCTTCTCAAACTCAATGCATTTAGCGGGCCCACCAGTTCGTTTCCTCTATTCTTGCATTACTACAGCCTCTGTGGGGGCGACCGTAGCTATATTTCAAAGTTCACTAGATTAGTGTTTGTAAGTATAATGTATCTTTACACTTAATAACACATAAATAGGTCAACGCATTCAATATATATTGGAAAAACACGCACCAGTTTGTGGTATACCGAGATCTTCCAAGCTTGCATGTTCTCTAGTAGGTGATTGTTCCGTGCTGGTGAGGGTTCTCGAATAGGTTCTGGTGGGGGAATTGGGTTGGCACATGGTGGGAGACTTGGGGGTTGTGTGGAGTCATTCAAGGAGGATTGATTACACTCCTCAGTGCTGTGATAAGAAGAGATTTTCGCTCCGCGTGGTCGGATGTGGCAACCTGAGTATAGTACATGGTGCCTTGCGCGAATACCTCGAAGTCTCCCTCCGCTTCTAGAACTAGGTCCCAATCGGTCAACTGCGTGTGTACGAGTTAATAACATGATGATAAACGGCAGGTCCATTCCACATAATAATCTCAAAGTCACAGACTAACCCTTATCTACCATTTTCAATTACTTATGGGTAGACAAACCCTTACATTAACATAACATAGACAGAGGAATAACTGAATTGTCAAATTATATACCTTGATAATTGATAGTGCTCCTCATGCCTCCAGATTGAAGACGGGATTGCGCTGACATGCCCACACAGCTTACCGCCTATGAGTATGTTATGGCCCGGTTTGAAAGTCACATGAAGCAAATAAGTATCACATGTTAGACTTCGTTTACATCAAGTACTAATGTTGTAAAGCTGAATACTACTTTTGTACTTGTTTGTTATTTGCATGATAAATAGTTTGAGCTAGGAGAAAGCAAATCCTTCATGGTTTTAATAAATAAATCAAAACAGGTATTTCATACAATCTTATATTGAACCATCTATGTACACATACCAATTTCAAATAGGTAATCAACTGTATCAACCTTAGATCAACGAAGTTTTTGGATTGTAATTATAAATCTGACACAGACTCTTCCTCTATTGATAGGTCCTCTTCATCTGAATATCCCCCTCACCATACGCATCTCCAGAACCAAAAGTCATCATGTCATCATTAATAAAGCCTATTGAACCTATGCATTGACCATCTGGATCCATGACTGCTCGTGCATCAATATGGCTAGGTAGTATATCAGGCCTACTCAATGGAGTTGACACTAGATCTGCATTATCACACTGCACTGGTTCATAATAATATGATGACTCATTTTCTTGATCGGCATCATTAGTACTTGATTCGCCATCAATATCTTCTAGAACCCTCGGCACTAATGGAATGTTGTATACATTCCTATTTGTATAGTTTCGCACAACACTCCAACCCCCTTTTGCCCTTAAATCTCTTATGTAGAAACATTGATCAACCTGACTCGCCAACACGAATGGTTCATCCTTATACCAAGTCCTGTTCATGTTGACGCTAATCATATGGTCATCCACCCGCACCCCTCGTTTTCGATCACCAACGTCAAACCAATCACATTCAAATAGGTACACCCGACTCCACTCCATGTAGTGTAACTCTACGATATTATTAATAACACCGTAGAAGTCTACGTTATTTGTGGCCTCATCCCCCAGTTACCAACACCCCAGAATTTTGTGTACGGCGGCGAAGTTCACGCTGCTTCATATGAAACTTTTTTCCATTTATTATGCAAGCAGCATATGATGCAACCCAACGGTTAGGCCCGCAAGCTAACGCATACAGATCAGCGGACACATCAAGTGGATTTGAGGTACGATGTTCTTGAATCTATACCAAAATTGTTGAAAATTCACAACATATATTTTCGTCATTCCAAAGCATATTAAGGAAAGCTATAATATTTCAACGTAGATAGGGATGGAGAAGAACTTACACGTTGCTTGAACCAAGTTAGAAACTTAGTTTGATGCGTGCGATCGATGCAATTTGGGTGTTGCACCTTATATTTCTCGTAGTGTTCTCTGCATTTGGAGAACGGAATCGCCAAGCAAAATATTCAAGTTAGCTGGTATTGAGTTGATAGCAACTTCTTAGTTCGAATGGAAGTAGATTTTTAAGTAAACTCGTTGATGCTTACTCTATATAGGGTCCAATCTCCACACAATTGTTGAGCACGTACCAGTTGGCTGCCCTAAAGAGTTTATCTTCTAATTGCATATTAGAAGCTATACCCAAGGGACGAACTTTCTGGTTGAAAATTCTAAATCCATCTGTAGTTTCCTCTTCGTTAGCATCAATGTTGCGGTCCGCTTGACTAAACTTCGTCTCAACATCTTTGAGGTACATGGAACAAAATGTCGGACATTCGGTGTGAATGTAGGCCTCGGCTATTGAACCTTCTGGGCGGGCTTTGTACTGGACCTCCAAGGATGGCCTCACGAGGTAAATAGACATCTAGGTGGACCATGACATCGAAAAAGGAATGAGGGAATATCATCTCCAGTTTACATAGAATGGTGACGATATCAGTTTTGAGCTGGGATAGGCGATTCACATCCAGTGTTTGAGCGCACAACTCTTTGAAGAAAGTGCTAAGTTCAATCAAAGCCAAGGCAATGTCACTTCTTAAATACCCCCCAGCAGCAATGTGGTACATTCTCATCTCCACTAGTTTAACAAATTGTCATAACGGGGTAAACATGGTCAAAACATGATTCAAACTCAATATTTAAAAAAGAAGATCTTCTCAATATTAAAAAGAGTAGAAATAAATATCAACATTCAATAAGCCTACATTTAACATGACAGTATCAGTAAAACACGACACTGTTTTGAGAAGCCCTAGTCCATTAGCTAGGGATCAGATTCCTCATTAATTACCTCTAACAATAAACTGGCATTAATTAAATCAATGCAGGTTGTGTACGTACGTTATTTGTTCTTTAAATGGAGGAAACTGATGGACTATAACCATATGGAGCCTAGCTAGCTAGCTAGAGAAGTAGTTCATTATACTTAAAAGGGCTCATACAATATATATAATTCTGTCTGTCTAAGATGCCTATATATATAAGATGTTCATGCTTGCATGATCCATATTCTATTTTTAATCCTTTAAATCCTGAAACCTCATGGGCCATAAGCACTAGGAAACCATACACAAATCGTCTGTACAAGGAAGGATTCTAAAAGGGACCAAACTCAGTGAACAAAGTCTACAATGATGCATGCCCAGATCGAACTAAGGTCTATATATAAAAAGCTGAGAGCATCAGAAAAAAGCAAAATAATTATGGGCCAGATTATTAATGAAGGGTACTGGCCACACATGTTTTGCCAAATTTTTGTCCCCAGTGGATGGCCGTCTTCATCATCCCTAGTAGCCATTAATCTCTTATAAAGATTCCCTTAATTTTTACCATCTTTGGCGGGAATTATTACTGACCTACAACATCATGCAATAATTGAATCAAATCAGCAAAGCACTGTGGAGGTTTATGACGTTGAGATTTCAGTGCATCATCATGAGCTTTTTTTTCTTTTTCTTTTTTTGTTCTTATTCCTCGATCTTCTCTTCATGCTGTTGGCAGCTGTCCATCAAATCAATCCTACTCAAGAAAGCAATGTTCAACACAAGTGATCGCATAGACATGCAACCAATGTCGCCCATGTTGAAGTTTCACTAGTGAAAACCCATGCAGCAGGCAGCTAGGTCACTTTCCATTCTTCAACTTCATCAGATTCCTACTTCTGAAACGTATCATAAGTTTGTTTTGTTTGCTTAGATTTTACCCTACCTTTGATGGGTATGTTTTCAAGATCAGATTCATTTTGCTAATATTAGCTAGCTATTGGAGATCAATCACCTAATATACATATACATACATACATATATATATATATATATCAGCACATCTTTCAAACTATCACGTGTGAAAGAATTTGAGGAATAGGCTGGCTTGTTGTATTCTGAGAAAGGAATATGTTTGATGATGCTTGTAAAACATACATACGCGGAAGGAACAAATTAAAGAAAAATTATAGCACTTTTTTTTTTTATAATAACAGACTAAATTCAAGAGAACTTACAATGTTGACTTAAAAACAAGCCAATTACAAACGTTAAAAACTTCTCAGCACACTTCTGTGGCTGACATGGTCTAGTCTAGACGGCATATCTCTAAAGACCTAAGTCTAAGAGATAGCACAACTCTATCCACGATAGAGTTAACAGTAACCGGGTAACAAAACACCATACCCCGACAAAGCAGAGTAAGATGCACCAACCCCACCATAAGCACCGCCAAAGCGGAAGGGGGGACCACTCCATTCGGACTGAGGTCCGAAGGCACTATTCTTTTAGATTTTTATTTATCTAAAAAGTAAATGCATAAGACGAAATAAAATTACACATCAACTCTAAATAAACAACATATGGGCTAAAGGAACATATGACCCAGCCTAAGAAAACCAGCCCAATTGCAAGTGGAGGACAGCCCTTAGGGTTTCATCTCTATGTTCACTGTCGCCACCCTTATGCAATTTTTCTTTTTTTTTTTCCTTTTTCCTTTTCTTTTCTTCTTCCTTCGTCGCTCGATGTTCTTCCTCCAATACCCCCGCCGCCCATCCACGCGAGCTACAGCAGCCTCCACCTGGGCTTCGAAACTTTGCTTCCTCCACCGTCCCTCTCACCCATCCCCGGCTTCGCCCACCCATTGCACAAACTTGGCTTTAATCTCTCTTTTAGAATTCCCTCTTCTGTTTCTACTCCAAATAAGCAACTTATCCTTGCAATGCCTCAAACCTTCTACAGCCAAATTGAGTTTATTACTAGCCATTCTTGGCTTAGTCCATTCCTCCTCCAAGATGTTATGGCACTCCTCATTGAGAGACCAGCTCGCCTCAAATCTGAAAGGCTTGTCACATTTGAGTGAATCCATAATCTGTTTCTCCATAGTCACAAAGATGGGACAATGATTTGAACTCAGAGCTTGAAGAGTGTAGACTTTGTGGCTGGGAAATAGGTCCATCCAAGAGCTATTACCAAAGGCACGATCAAGCCTTTCCTTAGTAAATGATGCACCATGTTGGCCATTAGACAGGTAAACTTGTTGCCAACAAAGCCAAGGTCACTAAGACCACATAACTCCACAGTGTCTCTAAAAGATTCAATCTAGTTAAAAGCTCTCGATGCACCACCACATTTGTCACCCAAAAAAAGAATCTCATTGAAATCCCCAACACAGAGCCACCCCATAGAATTCACAGGGTTAATAGCTTGAAGTAAATTCCAACCAGATTGTCTCCTAGAAGTCATTGGTGATCCATATAAACCTGTCAAAAGCCAGTCCTCCCTCTCCCTTGCTCCCTTAACCATGAGAGAAATATGGTTTTGAGAGTAAGAGTGAACTTCAACCTCCACATCATTGTTCCAAAGAAAAGCTAATCCACCACTAAGTCTCTTGCAGTCAATCACAAAACTGTTGTCAAACTTAATTTTCCTTTTCACACATTCCACCTTTTGCCTCTTACACTTTGTCTCCATCAAGAAAACAAAGGATGGGAACTTAGATTGCACCATAAGATGCAAATCATTAACTGTCAGAGGGTTCCCAAGCCCTCGGCAGTTCCAGCTAATGCAACTCATTGTGATTGGTGGGGCTGACACCTAGCCACCACCATCTCATGTTGTGAAGAGTCCATGGCAACCATGTCCTCAATTTTTGATCTTTTTGCCTGTGAAATGCCTTCATCTCACTCTGAACAAAGACCACCTCTCTTTCTGCTGATATTAGGAGCAGCCTCCCTACCTTCAAAGTCTTTAACCAGATCAACATAACACTTCTCTCTGTCTCTTCTTTTCCAAGAGGCTCTCTTCTTTGAAGCTGCCAAAGCCTAAGCCTGATCTGTGAGAAATTGATCAAGAGATTTAATCTGGGCCAGCAGATCAGAATTCGCCTCATGGTTCTTTGATGAGCTGTCTCTTTTGGGTGGACCAGGTCTAGGTGGACTTCTCTGCTGAACTTTCCTTGTAGAACCAGAATCTTCCATTATAATTGGATGACCCATGTCTCCTTCCAAATCCGTAAGTGTGACAGTTACCTTATGGGGCTGAATATCAGTTGCCATAAGGGGCTCCACTAAATCAGCATTATTTTCCAAAGTTGACTGCACTCCTGCCATAAACACAGTTTTCCTGAATTGGCTCACTGGCATTGACTGGATCCATAATTCCCTCTTGAGATTCTGCCTTCCCTAAATTGGCTTCATCCCTGACCTCCCCACCTTTCCTCCAAGCATGATCTGCACCACTCGACTGCTAGGATGAATCAAAACCATATCTTTTCTGGTTTATGTTGACCCCTCTTTTGCTGCAAGAGCCCTTAACCAAACCCCACATTGATTCTGTGAGGATGCATTTGGTGAAGATTGACAAGACTTGCCACTATGTTTAATAACCCAACACTTTAAGCAGAAAGTAGGGAGTCTTTCATATTTAAACTTCACCCAGGTTTTCATGCCATCAATTGTTAAAAACATACCCCCTCATAAGGGCCTTAGTAATATCCATTTCAACTCTAATTCTCAGGAACTTGCCCCATCCTATTCCTCGTTCATCAAAATGAACTCTCACCACCTTTCCTACATTTTTGCCAATCTGTTTACCCACCCCTTCTGTCATAGTGCCAAGAGGCATGTTGTGCACTTGAAGCCAAAATTTCTCCCGAGTAAACTGAATATCAGTGATCCTTCAAAAGCATGTAGACATAGCAACCATCTATCGAAGGACCAAGGCCTTCCTTTGATCACTCGTTGCCTATCCTCATCCTTGTTGAACTCAATCAAAAATCTGTTCTCCCCCAACTTCAGTGAATTGAATCCAACTCTCGCTTATCCAGACTTTGATCATAGTGTTTCTGAAAGCTTCCTTATTAATATATTTCTCTGCAATGATCATGCCTAGCAAGCAGAATTTGCCTTGATGCATTGCCTTCTCCATCGTATCAGATGGTAGAACCATCTCTGTGCTCTCCTGTTCTGTAAGCTTGAAACTCTCCCATTGCCTTGTCAACTCTTCCGCCATGACACTCTCTTCAAACTAGACACAGCCAGCCAAAGAGACTCTCCTCTGTCTAGAGAGAAAATAACCCCACCTCTAAAGAGAGAGGACAACCAAATGACATTGACATAATGGGGAAGTTGACTTTTCCTCTATTTTTCTCATAAACCTAAGCTGGAGTTAATATTTTACTGCTCCAGAATGTGATGCTATATATTATTTTGCAAGTTCCATTGTACATGAGTTTTTTCCACAAAAACAGAAATAATGCTATTTTTGAGTTTCATAAAAATATTCATAAAAATAAACCCAAAAATATTCATAAAAAAGATGTGCAGAACATACTTTCAGAAAATGATGGCCATCAGTCGGTAGAGAGAGAGAGAGAGAGAGAGAGAGAGAGAGAGAGAGAGAGGAAAAACCTTCGCTGAGCTCACAGGATTAGATGGTTGGGTGGGAGAGCCTCGGTGAGGGAGGCGTGATGGTTGGGTTTCTTGTACGTGGAGATGGAGCTGTGTTTTTCTCATTTTTTGTTTATGTGAACCAGTACTGATCTGTGGTCTGACAATGATAGGAAGCTGTAAGGCTGAACGAAAGGAAAGAAGACAGAGCCGAAATGAAAGAAAGCTGGAGTTGTAGTAATGGGACCGATAGCAGTATTGGTCTATATATATATATATATATATATATATATATACTAGCGGTCGTTTACAGATAATCAAGTTGATGGCCAACACAGACACCATTAACTAATTCTAATGAACAATCAAATCATATACACTGGGGTGCCATATGCAACCAGAACATCATATAAAACATTATAGGAATGTAATGAAGTAGGCTACAACTCATTTGTTGGTCAATGAAGTAAAAGAGAACAAAATAATGATAAAGCAAAACACAAAAATTTAAATATTAATAATCACTTTCTTAACTAATAAATAAAACAAAAAACTTAAATAAAATAAAAAAATAATAAATAGATGATAAGAGAGTATTAAACCTAATTATCCTTAACAAATTCTTTGGTCATACAAACATACCTGCAGGTTTTGTTTTGCTGCCATGTGACCACGAATGCATTTTATTTTTTAAATGTGACAATAAATGCATGAACTAAAATTCCAGATAATAGCTAATAATAGCTAGCTAGAAGTCATGTATGTGTTAGCCAGAGAAGAGACTATCAAGGGTAGATATTTTGGACTGTCAGGCTAATCAGATATTTAACATTCAACAAAAAAGAAGAAGACACTGGGTTAGATGTTTAACATTCAACTAAGAAGAAGACGACGCCGGATTGAGCACTGTTTTAAACTGTTCATTACTATTGATGTTATAGACACATTTAAGATATAGGCAGAGATATATATATATATATATATATATATATAGTTGAGGTAGCTAAGAATTAAATGGTGTACGTACGTCGTAGTATAGAGCTAAAAAACTGAGACTACTTTCTGTTTCAATGATGGGGTCGTGTGGGCCAGCTCCATTGCAAATGCATAAATTAGTTTTGAGGCCTAGCGTTTGGGCTCAGTTGGATCCATGGGGCAATAACAGTCGAATTTTCCAGCCATTACTCTGAAGTGTAGCCAGCGGTATTTGGTATAATTGTTACCTACCCATGCATGATCAAATCTGCCCATATAGGGCGAGTATCTATCCTAAACATGACCTCCTAATTGTCACGTGTTGGGCACTTGACATGGTCCCAAAGTTCATAGGGTATCTATTTTATATATATATATATATATATATATATATATATATATCAAGAATTAAGCTTCAAGTGGTCTCATGTGCACCATGTTAGAAGAGAGATTAATGTTGTTGCCCAGGCCATCATGTTTTGGCAAAAGATGCATGCGTTACTCATTTATGATATTATTGTTTATCATTATATGGAGGACTATCCTTCATGTCTTATTTTCTTGATTTAAAGGAATTGATCAATAAAACAACATTCGTTTTTTTAAAAAAAAAATAGTGATAGGGCATGCAACCTCATTAGGCTCTTCAGTTAGTTAATGCATGCTCTTTATCTTGAATCCAGTATACATAAAGTGTGGGTGTAAACCTGAAAGGGTATTTTGTATTTTGAGTTTGGACCAAACAATTCTAATAATATCATTAACTGAAGAGTGTATTGTACATTGACAAGGCATTAACTAACTGAAGAGTCTTTTGATTTTACTACATTTCATCAAGTTATGTTAATAATTTAAAGTTCCTATTAGAAATATATATAATATTTAGACAGTTTTATACACTATATAGTGTTCAACATATTTTTCAAAAGACCTAATAATTTGATATTAGGTCTTTCAAAAAATAGGACTTTACTATTATTAATTAAAATAAGATTTTTTTTTTTTACACAGTATTAAATTTTTTTAGTGATTTTATACCTTTTTTTTTCTTTCAAAAGACCTAATAATCTGATATTAGGTATTTCAAAAAATAGGAATTTACTATTATTAATTAAAATAAGAATTTTTTTTTACACAGTATTAAATTTTTTTAGTGATTTTATACCTTTTTTTTTTCCCTTTTCCTCACGGATTTTCTCCTCTAGTGCCCCGATTCATCCGGATTTTCTCCTCTGGTGCCCCAATTCATCCAACGGACCGATGTGTTTCAACCCAGCCCGGCGCCGCCGTACGTCGGCCAGCCTCACCGCCACCACCGGCAAGTCCCCCTCATGCCGACAACCAACGCAGCAACGACGGATGTCCTTCACGCGCAGCCGTCTCTCCCCCGCAGAAACCCATCCGAAATGGGTTTCTCCCATTTCTGTCATCGTTGGCCGCCGTACGCGGCCACCCAGGCCACCTCACCTCCACCACTTCACACCGGCGACAACCTCCACCAGACCCAGCCACCACGAACTTCTGTTTCTCTCTACGTCGCACACTACGATTCGCACACATACGACAACTCTCTCTCTCGCTCTCTTCAAACCAAAGCAAATGAAAAACAGAGAAAACAGAAAACAGAGATGCCAAAATAATTCTAAATCGAAGAAGAAATTATACAGGGAAGAAGGGAAATGAAGAAGAACAACAACAAGAATTGCCGAGAAGAATATGCGAGAAATATGCGAGAAAAAGAAAAACAAACAGCACTGGAAAAATACAGAAAGAAGATGAAGAAGTAGAAATAGAATAATTTTGCATACCAATGGCGAGAAGAATCCTCAAACAGCACTGCAAATTTTTTTCTTCTTCCACCTGAGTTTGAAAAGTCTGCAAATGCTTAAAAACCACGAGATGTCTATACACTCCATCCCTTCTATCGATAGCTTAGATATTTCCAACCGCCACACAATATTGCTAATCAGATGTTGATACTCAACAAAGAAGTAAAATTGTGACTGAAGTCGGTGACTAATCAGAGAAAGAAGGACTGCTGGGTGGGTAATCAGATGTTGTTAACCAGAGACGAAGACGAAGTCGGTGGACGGCACTATTCACTACTGTTCATCTTATACACGCTTTTAAGTATTAGGAAGATATATATATATATATATATAAAATTATCTCTTTTATATATTCATTTTATTATTTAAATAAATTTTTTATATTGATTTATGCATATTTGAGACAAAATAATAATAAAATATTATTATTTTAATATTTTATTATTATTAATTTTTTGTTAAAATCAATTTTTTTATATATATTTTGTAATTAGTATCCATTATATACATTTGACATTAATAATACAAATGTAATAATAAAAAATATAATTTTTTATCTATTATATTAAAAATATAATAAAATAAAAAATATATATATAATATATTATAATAATAAAATGAATGTACAAGTAAAAGTTTGTTGTGTTGTTGAAAGAGAGAGAAAATAAAAGGATCGTGAGAGAGAGAGTGGGAGGAGAGAGAAATAATAATTAAAATATAATTTGTAGGGTGAATAGTGGTTATCCAAATTTAGATAAGTACTGTTTATAAGTAGCTAAATATTTAGATAAATGTAGAAGATTTTAAAATTATATTATACAAATATAACTTTACATATGATATGCATAGATCAATACTAATACCCTAATAAATGAAGGACAGAAAGTTGAATTGATACAAAGACGGATGCGGTTGGTGTGTTCTGACGACAAGAGCTGCAAGGCTCCTGGAGAACTGTGTACATGCCTTGCACGCGCCCTCCAAGCAATTTGGTACGTTTCGTTACCAAACTCACATTAACTCATTTCAACTCAACATTACAATTTTTTCAAATTTTAACACAAAATATAATAAATAATTCAACTTTTTCAAATCCCAAAATAATAATAATATTAAAAAATAATATTCTAACAATATTTTATCATCTCAACTCAACTCAGTTTAACATCCAAACGCACCCTTAAACTTCATTTGAAATTTTATAATATTTTCTTTAGAATAAATTCTGATTTAATTTTAAGAAAGCTGTTGTATCTCAACAATCGGAAACTCCCAAAACACTTTTAATAGATGAAGTTTAGTCTCGGTCTCGTTTATTACATCCACTGGTGCGTGGAATAAACGGGTTCCCTTTGGGCTGCGCGCGTGGCTTACATGCCGCTCCTTTTGACAATGGGGCATACATACCATAAGGTCATGGTATTACCATGGAAAGCCCGGGTGATATGAACCCGCAGGAATAGAATCTCTTGAACCCAAAATCAATTTGAAAACTCACCCAAGAAAGTCAAAATCATATGGATGGATAATCTAGACCTGTTAAAAACTCGTTTCAAAAATCTAAATTATATTAAAATCTAGACCCGTTGAAGAACTCGTCTCAAGAACCCAGATTACAAGGAAGAACGCCACAAAGGTTGTGATTTGTCTTTAATAAGTTCAAAATTTCATTCAAGAGCAAAAATAGATAAACTCAACTCACAATGAGTAAATTCATCAAATTTCATAAAACAAACTCATTAAAATGAGGCTACAAAGAGTATTTAAACCAAAATCTAATTAAAACCCTAGTCAAAGTAAATCTCCATCTTCCAAAAATACCCATGAGTGAATAGTATTGCATCTACAGTACTCGCCTACTCGGTTGCAATAACTTCTTGAAACCTTAGCCAAGATAAATCTCCATCTTCCAAAAATACCCCTGGGTGAATAGTGCTACGTCTACAGTACTCAGCTACAGTAACACTACAGTACGGCAACAGTAACTTCTTGAAATCATAGTTCAACAAAATAAAACATATGTGGGCCAGCATTCTCAAGCCCAATTATTCTACACTAATTCCTATGACTAATAAAATAAATTCTTTAAATGATTTAAACAAATTGAAAGCCTTCAATAACAATAGGTCCAAACAATAACTCTAAGTCATGTCTTCCACACCTTATATCAAGTGGACCAAAACTGGTTCTCCTTCTTTTAAGCCCATCTTGAGTGTTGGGCTCTTGCTAGTTTTATCCCGAGTGGATTACATCAATCATTGCATTGCTTCCTTGGTTTTCTTGGCTCTTGATCTTGTATTTGACCCATCTGAAACTTATAAAGGATCTTTAAGACTAGGCCCACCTTGGATCCGATCATTCTCCCTCTCCTCAAAAGGATTCGACCTCGAATCTTCACCTACATCACAAGGAGAAAGATCAGAAACCTTGAAAGTAGCAGAAACGTTATACTCACCTGTAAGGTCCACTTTGTATGCATTGTCATTAATTTTCTCAAGAATTTAGAAAAGTCTATTTCCTCGAGGATGCAACTTAGTCCTTCTATGGGCTAGGAATCTTTCTTTGTGCATGTGAACCCAAACGCAATCTCCTGGTTCAAAGATGACACGCATTTGCCCTTTATTGGCTTGGGAAGCAACCATTTCATTCTTTTGGGTGATTTGAAGTCGTACCCTCTCATGAAGTGATTTCACCAACTCCGCCTTCTTTTGTCCATCCAAACTACTCTTCCGGGATAGAGCATCAACAACAATGTTCTCCTTCCCTTAATTGTAATGGATGACATATGGAAATGTCTCAATGTATTCCATCCATCTAGCATGCCTTTTATTCAACTTACCTTGACCCTTGAGATGCTTCAATAATTTATGATTGGTGTGAATCACAAATTCCCTAGGCCACAAGTTGTGCTGCCAAGTCTATACACGAACAAGAGCATAAAGCACTTTGTCATAAGTAGGGTACTTCAGGGCCACCTATCCTGCATCAAAACGGCTCCAATCCCAATTCCTAAGGCATCACATTCAATCTCAAAGGTTTTGTTAAAATCAGATAATGCTAACACAGGTGCAGAGCAGAACCTTTCTTTAATAATGGAAAAAGCATTCTCTTGATCAGCCCCCAATGAAACCCAACATTTTTTTTAATTACTTCAATGAGTGGTGCAACAATAGTGCTAAAGTCTCTAATGAAACGCCGATAAAAGCTAGCTAAGCCATAAAAGCTTTTTACCTCAATGATGCTCTTTGGCGTTGGCCACTTTTTGATATCCTTGACTTTCTCTTCATGTACCTCAATACCGTTTGTACTAACAACAAAACCAAGAAAAACAACTTTGTCTATGCAAAAAATACATTTCTTAGAATTAACATACAACTTTTCACATCTCAACACATCAAACACATATCTCAAATGCTCAATATGTTCATTTAAGTCATTGATGTATACTAGGATATCATCAAAGTACACAACCACAAATTTGCCTATGAACACGCGTAGGACATGGTTCATTAATCTAGGACTGGATAGCGATACTTTACCGTGATATTGTTGGCCGCCTTGCAATCAACGCACATCATCCACGTCCCATCCTTCTTTGGCACTAGTAGCACAGGTACTGCACATGGGCTCATACTCTCACTCATGTACTCCTTACTAATCAAATCCTCAACTTGCCTTTGAAGCTCATTTGTCTCCTCTGGATTACTCCTGTAGGCTGGTCGGTTTGGAATAGCAGCTCCGGACACAAAATCAATCTGATGTTCAATGCCTCCAATGGGTGGCAACTCATTCGGCATCTCCTCTGGAAATACATTCTCAAACTTCTGCAACAAAAAAACAGCCAAACTAGGAAGAGATTTGTTAGGTCAGGTTTGGAGGATGGGATGAGACACAAAATTCTCATTTCATCTCATCTCATCTCATCATTACACATTTTTCAAATTTCTATACAAAATATAATAAACAATTTAACTTTTTTAAATTCCAATTCAACTTTTTCAAATCCGAAAACAATAATAATACTAAAATATAATATTTTAAACACTAAATAAAACACAAAATTCTCATCTCACCCCCCAAACCTGCCCTTTCATCAAGATTAAGATAAGACTTTATTGACAAGAAAAATCATGGGGCGATCTGCTAAGAAAACCATCTTAACCTCACTCACTCTTGCATAAAAATTCACTTTTGTCTTTCATTCCTCTCTACAAACTGATATGAACCCGTGGGAATGGAATCCCTTGAACCCACATCAATTTGAAAACTCATCCAAGAAAGCCAAAATCAAGTCAATGGATGGAGAATTTAGACCTGTTGAGAATTCGTTTCAAGAACCTAGATTAGATTAAAATCTAGACCCGTTGAAGAACCTATCTCAAGAACCTAGATTACAAGGAGAAACGCCACAAAAGTTGTGAGTTACCTTTGATAAGTTGTTCAATCAAGAACAAGAGGAGAGATAAACTCAACTCACAATGAATAAATTCATCAAATTTCATAAAATTTCTTAACATGAGGTTACAAAAAGTATTTAAACCAAAACCTAATTAAAACCCTAACCAAAATAAACCTCTTTCTTGCAAAAATACCCCTATGTGAATAGTGTTGCGGCTACAGTACTACTTTAAACCCTAGTTCCTAAAAAGTAACTTTCTAAATAAACCCTTAGCTAAAAGACAAGGCCTTCCCAAAAACTCTAGTTCATAAGAAATAAGACATATGTGGGCCAAGCATCCTTAAGCCCAATTATTCTAGACTAATTCCTATAACAAATAAAAGAAGCCCATTTAATGAAATAAACAAGTCCAATGCCTTCAATCATATAATCATAATAATAGATCCTAATTTATATTGCACTCTTCCATAGCTTGTATCATGTGGATGATCATTGGATCTCCTTTTCTCAAGCCCATCTTGAATATTCGGCTCTTGCTAGACTCGTCCCAAGTGGATTGCACCAATCCTTGCATTGTTTCCTTGATCTTCTTAGCTCTTCATCTTGTAATTGGCTAATCTGAAACTTGCAAATGATCTTTAAGACTAAGCTCATCTTGGTTCCCATCACTCCCCCCCTCTCCTCAAAAGGACTTGACCTCGAATCTCCACCTACATCAAAGGGAAAAATGTTAGTAACCTTGAAAATAGCAGAAACATGATATTTACCTAGAAGATCCACTTTATGTGCATTGTCATCAATTTTCTCAATAATTTGAAAACGTCCATCTAAGCTACTCCTTTCATCAACAAGCAAAAGCATCAAAGCTAAATGAGTAAGTGGATTAAAACCATAAACAATTTCAAATGGAGAATAAGAAAAAGTAATATGCAAGGTTTTATTATATGCACACTCTAATAAGGGCAAATGATACTCCTGCAAACGTCCATGTAACAATTCAATGAATATCAAATAATACTCTCACAAACGTTCATGAAATATACCTAAATCTTTCCTTACACCAAAATGATCACTTCAATTATATGCAAACTCAATGAATGGTAAGCAATACTCTCACAAACGTTCATGCAACACGTTAATGAATAATAAATGATACTTCTACAAACGTTCATATAACACGTTTAAAATCTTCTTTACACCAAAATAATCACTCCAATTATATGCAAACTCAAGAAAACGAAAATGATACTCCCACAAACGTTCATGCAACAAGTCAATGAATGGGAAATGATACTCCTACGAACGTTTATGCAACACGTCTAAAGTCCTTTTTACACCATAATGACCAAACAAACTACATCCATACACTAGCATCTCACGCCTAACACTAGTAGGCTCACAAAGTGTATTCTCTCTGAACAAATATCAATCTACTCTATAGCACTTACCAAACGATGTTTTCTCACATGTTCCATACACACTAGCAAAGTCATCGTCATTAGCATGCAATTTCTTATCATATTCAAATCTCAATAACTTTGCATTTAAAATAAAGATAAGAACATACCTTCTTCCTAATGCATTAACCATAAAAATTTCCTCACCATGTGTGTGTTTGATTACACGACGAAAAGTCTCAATACAATCCTCCCACTTAGCATGCATTCTAGTCAACAACTTACCTTGTCCCCTCAAGTGTGTCAATGACTCATGTTCTTCAAAGAAAAGTCGGGTAGGAATTGTCACACTTGACACAAAATCAATGTAGTGCTCTATCTTCCTAATAGGTGGCAATCCACTAAACACACCGTTAGGAAAGACGACCTGATATCCCTGCAACAAAGAGACAACAACACTAGGCAAAAATACGTCAAGTTCGTTAGTATTAAGACTCACTTTAGCATAAAAACTTACTTTTCTCTTTGTTTTTCTCTCACTTTCTTCACTCTCTCTTTTCTTTCCACTCTTTTTTTCTTTTCCACTCTCTTTTCCCTTTCACTCTCATTTTTTCTTTCACTCTTCTCTTTTTTTGAACTCTCGGCCTCACAATTGTTTTTCAACTTATTCTCTCTTCTTCTTGAGGTTTCAGCCTTACCCTGATCTTTTTTCTCTCTCTCCTTTTCAGTCTCATTATTTCTTTTTTTCTCAATCTCATCCTCACTTTTACTTCCCTCCTTTTCTATCAATCTCACTTTTCAGCTCTGGTTGGTCCTCATGGACCTGTGTTGGAGTTAAAGGAGCAAGTTTGATTGTTTTTTCATCCTTTTCAAAATTGTAAATATTCTTTAACCCATCATGGATCACTTTCCTATCATATTGCCACGGCCTCCCCGACAAAATATCAAAGCACCACATTTAGATATTTCCCAATTGAAAAAGAAAAATCATTCAACCACTGCAACTTGTATGGTCTAGGGTGTTTCAAGGTAGGTAAATTCAATTTCTCAACTAAAGTAGTACTAGCCAAACTTATACAACTCCTCTCATCAATGATCATACTACATACATTGTTGTTGATGTGGCATCTAGTATGAAAGATGTTCTTGCTCTACTGCTCTGTATCATCCATCTTAATTTGTATTTTAAGTGCACACCTGGCAAATCACCATACTCTTCATTCTCATACCCATTTTCAACACTAGACTCACGCCGCCTCCAATCTCTCCTGCCCTATAGATTTCTAATTACCGCATCTTGATGATCCATCCTATCCCTCACTTCACCCAACCCCAAGTTTCTTCGCTCAAACTGTTGTTGCATTGCTTGCAACACAAAGGATGAGTTATCTGTCATCCCTTTTGGTGATGAGTCACTCCTATGAGACATCATCATGTGCTGCACAAAAAGAATGTTAGTGAAAAACTTCACACACTCCCTTACGTGTTTACACTCGAATAATGGCACTCCACTCGTGTATCACTCGTAATTGGTTTATAATAATCTCACACTCTCTAGCATTTTACCTCAATAGTTTTTCCGCTGAAGTTCTTTAAGAACTAGTTGAACTAAATCAAGACAATACAACCTTGTATTATTCCAACCAGTAATATGGATCCAAGAAACAAGAATAAGAAACAAGGAAGAAATAAAATGACCCAAGACTCAAAGAATTTATACAAGGGAAAGAGTAACTATAAAATAAGATATCTACTAGAAAGATGTATTCAGCCCCTATGATGATAAAGCTCAATCAACAAATGTATTTCTTTCTCTTTGTTGTAACTATGTAGCAACGTTTGAATATGCTACCTTTTCTTTTCTTTTTTTCTTCTTCTTGTTCCTTTCCTTTCATTTCTTTTCATTTCATTTAATTTATTTTCCTTTCTTTTCTTTTCTTTTTCTCTAATTCAATCACAAACAACAATATTCAATTGTGATAATCAAGCAATTGAATTCAAACACATAAGAATTGACAATGAAGTAGAAGAGAATCAATAAATTGGCATTCCAAGCAATTAACAAATTTAGAGATGCAAGAAACCCTAGAATTCTGAAACCCTAGGTGATACAAATTTCAGCCAAACCAAAAAACCTTAAGAATTTAGGCAGCCTACTTTTTGTTTTTTTGTTTTTGGCAACCCTAGAACAATGAAGCCCTAGAATTAAATTTAAAGATGCACGAATTAAAAGATAGAATTAGACCTGATTGAAAACCAAGCTCGGAATACCAAATGATATGAACCCGTGAGAATGGATTCCCTTAAACCCACAATTAATTTGAAAACTCATCCAAGAAAGTCAAAATCAAGTCAATGGATGGAGAATCTAGACCAGTTGAGAACTCATTTCAAGAACTTAGATTATATTAAAATCTAGACTCATTGAAGAACTTGTATCAAGAACCCAGATTATAAGGAGAAACGCCACAAAGATTGTGATTTACCAACTTCTTAACATGAGGCTACAAAGAGTATTTAAACCAAAACATAATTAAAACCCTAACCAAAATAAACCCATTTCTTCCAAAAATACCCCTGGATGAATAGTGCCATGGCTACAGTAGCTCGGCTACAGTACTTCTTTAAATCTTAGTTCCTAAAAAATAACTTTTCAAATAAGCCCTTGGCCAAAATACAAGGCCTTCCCAAAAACCCTAGTTTATAAGAAATAAGACATTTGTGGGCCAAGCATCCTCAAGCCTAATTATTCTAGACTAATTCCTATAACTAATAAAATAAGCATATTTAATGAAATAAACAAGTCCAAGGCCTTCAATCACATAATCATAATAATAGGCCCTAATTTATGTTACACTCTTCCATAGGTTGTATCATGTGGATGATTACTGGATCTCATCTCCTTCTCTCAAGCCTCTCTTGAATATTCGGCTCTTGTTAGACTCTTCCCAAGTGGATTGCACCAATCATCGCATTGTTTTATTGATCTTTTTAGCTCTTGATCTTGTAATTGGACAATTTAGAACTTGCAAAGGATCTTTATGACTAAGCCCACCTTGGTTCTCAACACAAACTCTCATTCTTTTTCACTCTTTCTTTTCTGCTCATTTTCACTCTCACTTTTTTTTTTGGCTCAATCTCTTTTTCACTCTTTCTTTTTTAATCATGCTCATTTTCACTCTTTTTGATGGGAAACATGGTGGGCATAGTCTTAAAGATCAGTTGCAAGTTCCAGATGTGCCAATTACAAGATCAAGAGCCAAGAAGATCAATGAAGCAATGCAAGGATTTGTGTAATCTCCTTGAGATGAAGCTAGCAAAAGCCCAACACTCAAGATGGGCTTGAAAGAAGAAGAACCAGTTTGGATCCACTTGATACAAGTTGTATAAGACATGACTTATAGTTATTGTTTGGACATATTGTTATTGAAAGCTTTGAATTTATATAAATCATTTAAAGCCTTTATTTTATTAGTCATAGGAATTCTTGAATAATCGGGCATGGGGATGCTTGGCCCACATATAATTTATTTTGTTGAACTATGGTTGCAAGAAGTTACTGAGCCACGTTACTGTAGCGTTACTATATCCGCGTTACTGTAGCCATGGCACTCTTCATCCAGGGGTATTTTGGGTAAATGTGGCATTGCTTTGGCCTAGGATTAATTGGGGTTTAGGTATTTAAATACCTTGTAGCCGTCCAACACAAGCTCTTTCTAGACGATATTGAATTTTCATTGTGAGTTGAGTTCACTCTTCTTGTTTTTTATTGAACTTTTAAACTTATTAAAGATAAATCACAACATTTGTGCATTCCTGCTTGTAATCTGGGTTTTTGAGACAGGTTGTTCAACGGGTCTAGATTTTAATATAATCTAGGTTCTTGAAATAAGTTCTCAACAGGTCTAAATTCTCCATCTATTGACTTGATTTTGACTTTTTTGAGTGAGTTTTCAAATTGATTGTGAGTTTAAGGGATTCCATTCATGTGGGTTCATATCATTTGGAATTAGAGCAAGGTTTCCAATATTCTATCTTTTAATTCTTGCATCTTAAAATTTTATTCTAGGGCTTCATTGGTCTAGCGTTGCAGAAAAAAAAAAAGGAAAGAAAAAACAAAAAGTAGGTTGTCGAAATTCTTAGGATTTTTGTTTTGGCTGAAATTTGAATCACCTAGGGGTTTCAAAATTCTAGAGTTTCTTGCATCTCTAAGTTTGTCAATTGCTTGGAGTGCAGTTCCATTGATTCTCTTCTACTTCATTGTCAATTCTTGTATGTTTAAATTCAATTGCTTGATTTTCACAATTGAATATTGTTGTTTGTGATTGAATTAGAGAAAATAAAAGAAAAGAAAAGAAGAGAAAAGAAAAGAAAATTCAAAAAAAGAAAAGGAAAAAGAAAAGAAGAGGTAGCATATTCAAAGGTTGCTACATAGTTACAACAAAGAGAAAGAAATACATTTGTTGATTGAACATTATCATCAAATGGGCTGAATACATCTTTTTGTATCTTGTTTTATAATTACTCTTTCCCTCGTATAAATTCCTTGAGTCTCGTGTCATTTTATTCATTCTTTATTTCTTGTTCTTATTTCTTAAATTTATTGTTGGTTGGAATAATACAAGGTTGTATTGTCTTGATTTAGTTCAACTAGTTCTTAAAGAACTTGAGCAGGAAAACTCTTGAGGTATAATACAAGAGAGTGTGAGACTATTATCGAGAAGAAGCCAATTAAGAGTGAAACACGAGTAGAGTGTCATTATTCGAGTCTAAACACGTAAGAGAGTGTGCGAGATTTTCCACTAACATTCTTTTTGTGCAGTAAATTACGATGTCTTACAGGAATGACTCATCACCAAAGGGGATGACAGATAACTCATCCTTTGTGTTGCAAGCTATGCAACAACAGTTTGAGCGGTTGAGCTCGATGTTGGGTGAAGTGAGAGATAAGATGGATCGATGAGATGCAGTGTGTAGAAAACGGCAAGGTGGGAGAGATAGGAGGAGGCTTGATCCTAGTATTGAACTTATGTGTGAGAATGAAGAGTATGGTGAGTCTCTTGTTGCTAGGCGTGCTCTCAATACACACATTAAGATGGATGATGCAGAGCAACAAATGGAGAAAATTTTTCATACTAGATGCCACATCAACAACAAGGCATGTAGTATGATCATTCATGGGGGGAGTTGTATTAATTTGGCTAGCACTACTTTAGTTGAGAAATTGAATTTACCTACCTTGAAACACCCTAGACCATACAAGTTGTAGTGGTTGATTGATTGTAGGAAGGTTAGGGTAAATAAGCAAGTACTAGTTTCTTTTTCAATTGGAAAATACCAGGATGTGGTGCTTTGTGATGTAGTGCCTATGCATGCTAGCCATATTTTGTTGGGGAAGCTGTGGCAGTATGATAGGAAGGTGATCCATGATGGGTTAAGGAACATGTACAGTTTTGAGAAGGATGAAAAAATAATCAAACTTGCTCCTTTAACTCCAACACGAGTCCATGGGGACCAATTGAAACTAAAAAATGCGGTTACTCAAAAAAGAAAGAGTGAAAGTGAGAGTGATCAAAAAAAAAAAAGTGAAAAAGAGATTGAGTTAAAAAGCAAGAGTGAAAGTGAGAGCTAAAAAGCAAGAGTGAATGTGAGATTGAGAAAAAAAGAAATAGTGAGACCGAAAAGGAGAGATAGAGAAAAATGAGAGAGAAAAAAGATGAGAGTGTGGGAGAGACCTTAAGAAAAATAGAGAATGAGTCGAAAAACAATTGTGAGGTCGAGAATTCAAAAAAAGATGAAGAAAAAGAGGGTGATAGAAAAAAAAAAAAAGAGTGAAAAGAAAAAAAAAAGTGAAAAAAAAGAGTGGAAGAAAAGAGAGAATGAAGAAAGTGAGAAAAAAATAAAGAAAAAGTGAGTTTTTATGCTAAGAGGAGTCTTAATACTAAAGAACTTGACGTATCTTTGCTTAGTATTGTTGTCTCTTTATTACAGGGATATGAGGTCTTGTTTCCTAGCGATGTGTTTAGTAGATTGCTATCTATTAGGGAGATAGAGCACTACATTGATTTTTTTGCCAAGTGCGACAATTCCTACCCGACCTTTCTTTGAAGAACATGAGTTCTTGACACACTTGATGGGACAAGGTAAGTTGTTAACTATAATACATGCTAAGTGGGAGGACTGTATCGAGACTTTTCTTCATATAATCAAATACACACATGGTGAGGAAAATTTTGTGGTTAAAGCATTAGCAAGAAAGTATGTCCTTATCTTTATTTTAAATGCAAAGTTATTGAAATTTGAATATGATAAGAAATTGCATGCTAATGACGATGACTTTGCTAATGTGTATGGAACATGTGAGAATGCATCGTTTGGTAAATTCTATAAACTAGATTGATACTTGTTTAGAGAGAATAGACTTTGTGTGCCTACTAGTTTTATGCGTAAGTTGCTTGTGTGTGATAGACATGGTGGTTTGTTGGGTAACTTTGGTGTAAGGAAGACTTTAGACGTGTTGCATGAACGTTTGTGGGAGTATCATTTGCCATTCATTGACATGTTGCATGAACGTTTGTGGGAGCATCATTTGCCATCCATTAACGTGTTGAATGAACGTTTGTGGGAGTACTGCTTGTCATTCATTGAGTTTGCATATAAATTGAGTGGTCATTTTGGTGTAAGGAAAACTTTAGATGTGTTTCATGAACGTTTGTGGGAGTATCATTTGCCATTCATTGAATTGTTACATGGAGATTTACGGGAAAATCATTTCCCTTATTAGAGTGTGCATATAATAAAATCTTGCATATTACTATTTCTTATTCTCCTTTTAAAATTGTTTATGGTTTTAATCCACTTACTCCTTTAGATTTGATGCCTTTACCTGTTGATAGTAGGAGTAGCTTGGATGGACAAAAGAAGGCGGAGTGTGAAGTCACTTCATGAGAGGGTACAACTTCAAATTGCCCAAAAGAATGAGAGGTTTGCTTCTCAAGCCAATAAAGGGCGAAGGCGTGTCATCTTTGAATTAGGAGATTGGGTTTGGGTTCACATGTGCAATGAAAGATTCCAACCCATAGACGGACTAAATTGCATCCTCGAGGAGATGGACCGTTCCAAATTCTTGAGAAAATTAATGACAATGCATATAAAGTGGATCTTCCAGGTGAGTACAATACATCTACTACTTTCAATATTTTTGACCTTTCTTCTTTTGATGTAGGTGAAGATTCGAGGTCAAATCCTTTTGAGGCGTGGGGAATGATGGGAACCATGGTGAGCCTAGTCTTAAAGATCATTTGCAAGTTCTAAATGGGTCAATTACAAGATCAAGAGCCAAGAAAATCAATGAAGCAATGCAAGGATTGGTGCAATCCACTTGGAATGAAGCTAACAAGAGCCCAACATTCAAGATGGGCTTGAAAGAAGGAGAATCAGTTTTGATCCACTTGATATAAGCAGTGGAAGACATGACTTAGAGTTATTGTTTGGGCCTATTGTTATTGAAAGTTTTCAATTTGTTTAATTTGTTGAACTAGGGTTCCAAGAAGTTATTGTAGCCGTGTCACTATTCATCTAGGGGTATTTTGGGTAAATGGGGTCTTATTTTGGCATAGGGTTAATTGGGGTTTAGGTATTTAAATACCTTGTAGCCGTCCAACACATGTTCTTTTGAGACAATATTGAATTTTCATTGTAAGTTGAGTTTACTCCTCTTGTTCTTGATTGAACTTTTGAACTTATCAAAGGAAAATCACAACGTTTGTGACATTCCTCCTTGTAATCTGGGTTCTTGAGACAGGTTCTTCATCGGGTCTAGATTTTAATATAATCTAGATTCTTGAAACGAGTTCTTAATGAGTCTAAATTCCCCATCCATTAACTTGATTTTGGCTTTCTTGGGTGAATTTTCAAATTGATTCTAGGTTCAAGGGATTTCATTCCTACGGGTTCATATCACTTTCTTTTTTTATCACTCTCATTTTCACTCTTTCTTTTTTGAGCAACCTCACTTTTCAGTTTCAGTTGATCCTCATGAACGTGTCTTGGAGTTAAAGGAGCAAGCTTGATTGTTTTGCCCTCATTTCGAAGCAGTACATGTTCTTGAACACATAATGTGTCACCCTCCTATCATACTGCCACGACCTCCCCAACAAAATATGGTCAGTATGCATAGGCACAACATCACAAAGCACCTCATCCTGATACTTCTCAATGGAAAAAGTAACTAACACTTGTCTGTCCACCTTAACCTCCTCACAATCATTCAACGACTACAATTTGTATGGTCTAGAGTGTTTTAAGGTTGGTAAATTCAACTTCTCAACCAAAGTAGTTCTAGCCATATTAGTACAACTCCCCCAATGATCATGCTACATACCTTGCTGTTGACGTGGCATCTATTATGGAAAATGTTCTCTCTATTGCTCTGCATCATCCACCTTAATGTGTGTGAGAGCATGCCTGGCAATAGGCGACTCACCTGTCACGGGGTATTCCACTCCATCATCATCACTAGCATCAACCAACTCGGGCATCTCATCACTATCATCCTCACTTTCAGTCATCTCCTTCCCATTGTCACGCATAGTCATCACCCGCTTGTTTGGACATTGAGCAGCGATGTGCCCTGAACCCAATCACTTAAAACATTTAATACCTCTACTCCTTGAAAGTTGAGATTCTACCTTGGGTTTGTTGCTAGTTCCCCTATCTTTTCCCTTAGGTTGTTCGGTCTTTCTCTTTGCTTCAGCTAGATCATTTCTATCCCACTTTGATTTCCAAGTAGTGGTAGAAACCAAAGTGTACCTTGCTGTCCCTTTTCTTATTAATTGCCTCTCCACCTTTATAACCATGTGCACCATATTCTCTATCTCCACATAATGCTGTAATTCAACTACATTGGCTATTTGCCTATTGAAACCACTCAAAAATCTAGCCATGGTGGCCTCCCGGTCCTCCTCTACATTAGCCCGAATCATTGCCATTTCCATCTCCTTATGGTAATTCTCCACACTCCTAGACCACTGTATAAGATTTTGTAATTTTTGGTAAAGGTCTCTATAGTAATGGCTAGGTACAAATCTCCTCCTCATGAGAGCTTTCAACTCTCCCCATCTCTCTACAGGCGTCTCTTAATTCCACCTCCTATTGGTTACTAATTGATCATACCAAATAATAACATAATCAGTGAACTAAATTATCGCCAACTTCACTTTCTTCTCCTCAGAATAATTATGATAATCAAACGCTAATTCGATTTTTTTCTCTCACTCTAGATAAACCTCAGGGTCAGTTCTACCTTGGAAATATGGTATTTTCATTTTGATGCTCCCAAAATCTCTATCTACACCATCTCGATCCCCTAGGTTCCTCTCACTTCCTCTTTCATGCCTAACTCTTCTATGTCTTCCTGACCCAACTTTAGATGTTAGGTCTTTCTCATCCTCATCATCTCCTTCATTCTTATACTCATTTTCAACCCTAGGCTCACGTCGCCACCTATCTCTCCCACCTTACAAATTTCTAATCGCTACTTCTTGATGATCCATCGTATCCCTCACATCACTCAACACAAAGTTCAACCGCTCAAACTGTTGTTACATGGCTTGCAATACAAAGAATGAGTTATCTGCCATCCCCCTTGGTGATGAGCCACTCTGGTGAGACATTGTAATGTGCTGCACAAAAGAATGTTAGTGGTAAAAAAACCTCACACACTCCCTTATGTGTTTGCAAAATAGTGGCACTCCACTCGTGTTTCACTCTTAATTGGATTTTTCCCGATAATAGTCTCACACTCTCTTGCCTTTTATCTCAAGAGTTTTCACACTCAAGTTCTTTAAGAACTAATTGAACTCAATCAAGATTGATGGGAGAACAAAGGTAGGCCTAGTTTTAAAGATCCTTTGCAAGTTCCAGATGAGCCAATTACAAGATCAAAAGCCAAGAAGATTAAGGAAGTAATGCAAGGATTAGTACAATCTACTTGGGATGAAGCTAGTAAGAGCCCAATACTCAAGATGGGTTTGAAAGAAGGAGAACCAGTTTTGATCTACTTGATACAAACTATAGAAGACATGACTTAGAGTTATTGTTTGGGCCTATTGTTATTGAAGGCTTTCAATTTGTTAAAGGATTTATTTTATTAGTTTATAATAAGTGGGCTTGAAGATGCTTGGCCCACATTTGTCTTATTTCTTATGAACTACGGTTTTGAGAAGGCCTTGTATCAATGGCTTATTTGGAAAGTTACTTTTTAAGAACTAGGGTTTCAAGAAGTTACTGTAGTGCGACACTATTTCAAGGGTATTTTTGGGAGCAAGGGCTTTATTTTGGATAGGGTTTTAATTAGGTTTTAGTTTAAATATTATTTGTAGCCTCATTTGAAGGGTTATACAATATTAAATTTTCATTATGAGTTGAGTTTACTCGTCTTGTTCTTGATTGAACTTTTGAATTTATCAAAGGTTAATCACAACTTTTGTGACGTTCCTCCTTGTAATCTGGATTCTTGAGACATGTTCTTCAACGGTTTAGATTTTAATATAATCTAGGTTCTTGAAACGAGTTCTCAATGCATCTAGATTCTCTATTCATTGACTTGATTTTGGATTTCTTGGATGAGTATTCAAATTGATCATAGATTTAAGGGATTCCATTCCTATGGGTTCATGTCAAAGATAATGCAACCTTGTTTTATCCAGACTAGTAATTAGGTTCAGGAAACAAAAACAAGAGAAATAAGGAAGGAATAAAATGACACGAGAATCAAGAAAATTATAAGAATGAAACAAGATACCAACTATAATGAAGTATGCAACCCCTTTGATGATAAGGCTCAAGAAAAACAAATTCGGATGTCTATTTTATTTTTTGATGATTTTTTTTTTCCTTTCACCAATTGATTTGATCACAATCAAAAGAATATGCAATTGACAAAATCCTAACAATAACTCAAAACCCTAGAATAAGTGATATACGGCAGCCCCCCTCTCTCTCTCTCTCTTTGTTTGCAACTTAATCAAAGAACAAGGTAACCCTAATAAAAAAATAAGGAAACCCTAGAAAACAATGAGATAGCCCTATGATGAAGGAAATTTCTGCATTTTTTTTAACAAGTAATGCAAGAATTAATAGATAGAATCAAACCTGATTGGAAATCGTAGGAATAGAATCCTTTGAACTCACAATCAATTTGAAAATTCACCCAAAAAAGTCAAAATCAAGTCAATGGATGAAGAATCTAGACTAGAACTCGTTTAAAGAACCTATATTATATTAAAATCTAAACCCGTTGAAGAACCTGTCTCAAGAACCCAAATTATAAGGAGAAATGCTACAAAGGTTGTGATTTACCTTTGATAAATTTAAAAGTTTAATTAAGAACAAGAAGAGTAAACTCAACTCACAATGAAAATTCAATATTGTCTAAAGAGAAC
Organism: Juglans mandshurica; assembly: GCA_022457165.1. NCBI lineage: Eukaryota > Viridiplantae > Streptophyta > Magnoliopsida > Fagales > Juglandaceae > Juglans > Juglans mandshurica. Next base: position 19,494,658 of record CM039619.1, on the reverse strand, counting down.
TTGTGTTGGACGGCTACAAGGTATTTAAATAACTAAACCCCGATTAACCCTAGGCCAAAACAAGGCCCCTTTATCCAAAATGCCCCAGGATGAATAGAAGCTGCTACAGTAACGCGGCTACATTAACTTCTTGAAACACTATTTTAACAAAATAAAATATATGTGGGCCAAGCATCCTCAAACCCAATTATTCTAGACTAATAATTCCTATGACTAGTAAAATACATTCATTAAATGATTTAAACAAATTGAAAGCCTTTAATAACAATAGGCCCAAACAATTACTCTAAGTCATGTCTTCCACAGCTTGTATCAAGTGGACCAAAACTGGTTCTCCTTCTTTCAAGTCCATCTTGAGTATTGGGCTCTTGCTAGCTTCATCCCAAGTGGATTGCACCAATCCTTGCATTGCTTCAACAATCTTCTTAGTTCTTGATCTTATAATTGGCCCATCTGGAACTTGTAAAGGATCTTTAAGACTAGGCCCACCATGGTTCCCAACACGATTGGCCTGAGGATGGGGCATACATACCAAAAAGGTCATGGTATTACCATGGAAAGCCCGTGATTGAAAAACATGAACCTCATAGCTTTGCCACTTTGCTATCAATTGGTTCTCTACTAAACAAGGGCAAAGTGGTAAAAATTAGAGGTGTTCCAATTGGGACGGGGATGGGGCAAACATACCTTAAGGTCATGGTATTACCAAGGGAAGCCCGCGATAGAAAAACTCCAATCTCATAACTTTGCCACTTTGCACTCAATTGGTTCTATACTAAGCAAGGGCAATATGGTAAAAATAAGAGGTGCTTCGATTGGCCTGGGGATGGGGTATACCTAAGGTCATGGTATTACCATGGAAGCCGGTGATTGAAAACCTCCAATCTCATAACTTTGCCACTTTGCACTCAATTGGTACTCCATGAAGCAAGGGAAAAGTGGTAAAAATAAGAGGTGCTCCGTTTGGCCCGTGGATGAGGCATACATTCCATAAGGTCATGGTATTACCATGGGAAACCCGCGAATGAAAAACTTCAACCTCATAACTTTGCCACTTTGCACTCAATTGGTTCTCTACTAAGCATGGGAAAACTGGTAAAACTAAGAGATGCTTGGATAGGCCCGAAGATGAGACGTACATACCCTAAGGTCATGCTATTGCCATGGGAAGTCCGCGATTGAAAAACTAAAACCTCATAAATTTTCCACTTTGCACTCAATTGCTTTTCTACTAAGCAAGGACAAACTAGTAAAAATAAGAGGTGCTCCGATTGGCCCAGTGATTACTCCCAAAGAATAACGCTGTAGTTGTAGCACAGCTTTGGGGTGTCGATTCCACAGAGAGACAAATTAAAAGAATAGCAGGAACAAAAAAACTAAAGAAAAATATTAAATGATTAATGGAGAACAAAGATTAATTTTAAATGCAAATTAAAGTGAAGCAAAGTGACTAACGGAAAAAGTACTCAAATTTGACAAATAGTAAAGCGTCAGGAATCCCTTGCACAAATCCGCTATTTTAATTATTCTTAATTCATTGAATAACTCAATTTGGAACTCAATCCCTAAATTCTCAATCAAAAGGTAATTAAATCCAACGACGACAATATACTCAGGGAGCGATTTTGCCGCAAAGAATTAAATCAATATAGAAAAAGAATTGATCCAAACATAATCAAAGAGTCAATCCATTCAATAGAAAAAGCATGACTAAATCTATAAACAAAATAAATTCTATGATTATTCGGAGAAGAAAACATCAACAATGAATTGAAAATGATAAAACAAATGAGTTTTAGTAATTGAAAATCAAATACATAAATTAAAAATAACCCCCCAACAATTACACCCATATTTCTGATCTACAACCTCCTTCCACAACGATTCCCCTTATAATTGATACCTCCACAAGCATTTCCCCAACAAGGCCTTGGCTTAAGTGTCTAGGGCCATTGGGCTGAAGAATTTTTTTCCTTGAATTACCTGAGGTGCACTTGCAAAAAATTCCTTGTCGATGGCCTGTGCACTCCAGGGATTAGTCGGGACATTGTTCCTGGACACCTTGTGCCAATAAAAAAAAATCTACTCAAATTACGAACTCCCAACCACCATTTGAAATAGGAGAACAAACTCTATTCCAATTGACAAGATGGATCTGTCTCTTGATCCATTCTACCCCACAAAAATGTAATCCGGTTTCCCACCTCCACAGGCAAGGAAATAAAGAAAGGTAATAATTTGAGAGATTGGAAAAAGTACTTTTAATAAGAGCAATTCTTTCCTTTTTTGATAAGAATAGCAGCTTCCAACCCGCTAGCCTTTTCTCAATCTTCTCAACTACCCCTTTAGCCTTGATAGGCGCCCCCAACGGAAGGCCAAGATATTTCAGAGGCTAGAGCAACAACTTTACACCCCAAAAAATCCGCCAAATGATTTGTCTCTGACTTGCCCAAATTCACCTTAAGGCCTAATATAACTTCAAAACATAATAACAACCCTTAAGGCTTGAATCTGTCTACGATCAGCATCACAAAAAATAATAGTATCTACAAAAAGAAGTTGAGAAAGTATGATAAAGCGATTGTTAGCATCTCCCACAGTAAATCTAGAAAGAAACCCTCCCCCAATAGCAACCTCCGCCATTCGACTCAAAGCTTCCATGAGAATGACAAAAATGAGAGGGGATAACGGGTCCCCCTGTCTCAAACCACGAGATTTATGGAAAAAACCACAAGGGTTTCCATTAACTAACACTGAAAACTGAGCAGAAGATACACAATATCTAATCCACGCACACCACCTCTCCCCAAAATTACATCTCCCAAGCATATAGAAAAGAAAGTCCTAGTTCAAATGATCATACGCCTTCTCCACATCCAGCTTACAAATGAAACCCGGGACACCCTCTCTCAGTCGACTATCTAAACATTCATTAGCAATCAATACAGAATCAAGTATTTGCCTACCCTGAACAAAATCATTTTGGGGTTTAGAAATCATTTTTTCCATCACCATACTTAAACGATTGGACAGCACCTTAGAAATTATCTTATAAATCCCACTGACAAGGCTAATAGGGCGAAAATCCTTCAACTCAGAGGCCCCAACTATCATAGGAATAAAAGCAATAAAAGTGGCATTAGAGACTTCTCAAACTTATGATAGGTGAAAAATTCCTGGAAAACCCGCATCTCATCTATTTTCACAACAGCCCAACAAACTTGAAAAAAAAAACCATAAAAAAACTGTATGGGCCAAGGGCTTTATCTTTAACCATCCCACAAACCACGTGATTAGCCTCATTTTCCTCAAACGATCTCTCCAACCAGCTTGCATAAAAAGGGTCCAATGAATAAAAAACCAAACCATCAAGATTAGGTCTCCAATCAGCCGTCTCGGTTAATAGAACTTCATAAAACTGCACAATATAATCCTGAATCTTGGATGGGGATGAAAGCACATTATTATTAGAATAAAGCAGCTCAATGGCATTACTATGTGAGAGAGTCATTCTGTGAAGAAATTTAGTACATTTATCACCCTCCTTCAACCAAAGGGCCCTCAAAATTTGCCTCCAAGATATCTCTTCCCTCAACAAAATCCTCTCAAGCTCTGTCACCACCTCTTTTTTCCTCAACAATGCCGCATTCATAGCCTCATTCTCTTCCCCATCCTCTAGAGCATGTAACTCCTTCAAAAGGGAATTTTTTTGGTTATTCCCAAAAACTTCAACATTCCACTTCTTTAAATCATTATCAAGGCATTTAGTTTACCTGCAAGAATAAAACTAGGAGTTCCCGTAAACTGATAAGAAGTCCACCAGCTTCTAACCCTATCTGCAAACCCATCGGCACCAAGCCATGTATTTCAAACTTAAAATACTGTCAACCACCATGTATACCTCCACAATCTAGCATAATAGGGAAGTGAACTAAACAAATATGAGGCATTCTCTTCTAACATAGCTCAAGGAAATGAATCTCCTAAGATGGAGATATGAGGAATTTATCCAGTCTCGACCAGCCCCTGTTGTTGGACCAAGTGAATGCTCCCCTTACTAGGGAAGATCCAAAAGATCCAAATCAAAGATAAACTCTGAAAACTCCTCCATAGCAGACGACATACTAGTGTCTCCTGAGCGCTCACTAAGGAATCAAATAATGTTGAAATCTCCACACATACACTAAGGCAAATCCCACAAAAAATACAAACCTGCTAATTCCTCCCATAAGAAGAATCTATCCAACCAAAATTTGCCCATATACTCCCGCAAAAGCCCACTTTCACCCATCTTCAATATTTTTAAAAGAACATGCTACAGTAAAATGCCCAATACACTCATCCATTAACTCCATCACTCTACTATCCCACATCAAAAGAACACCATCTGAAGCTCCCGAAGAAGCCAAATAAGCCTAACCCACAAAGGAGCACCCCCACAAACTACTGATAATATTTCTATCAATAAAACCCAGCTTCATTTCCTGTAAACAAATGATATCAATCTTCCAACTACGAAGGAGAGACCTTATGCGAAGACCCTTGTTAACATCATTGACCCACCTCACAATCCAAGACAGAATCTTAAGCTGCATGAGAAGCAAGAGACACCCTCCCTTTCAATCTATCCCTCCCAACATCGCCTTTCTTTGAATTATAATCGATGGAACATTATAATCACATGGATGATGTGAAGACCAATTTAAAGAACTAATCACTGCGATTGAGGCAAGCCACACGCTTGAAACCAAATCAAGTTTCAAGAAAAGTAAGGAGTTACAATGTCTTTCTTGGGCAATCAACTACAAAGTTAAGGGTGGTAGCTCAACTAGAGGGAAGTCTAAAGGGAGGGCATTGTAAAGACGGGGGGGGGGAAACAAGGGGTTGGGGTCGGGCTTGGTGTATTTTGGATTTTTTTTCACAGGTTTTTTGGGTCATTAGGGGCTTCTAATATGGGCAATGTGTTTTCTTATATACATTCAATGTATTTGGTTAATTCTTTTGATATATATAATATTTTTACTTATTAAAAAAAATATTCTTAACTCCCTCTCCTTAGAAGCTAACTTTAGTATCGAGGAACGACCATCTTCGATAGCCATAAGAAGAGCCTTAAATTGCTCTTCATAACCAACACAAGATATCCCCACACATGCCTGTACTTCTTCAACCTTTTTTAAAACCCAGTTCGATGCTAATCTGGTATAAGTATGAGGTAGGTGGGTACGAAGAGGAGTCGGACTACCCACATCCTCATCAGAGCATTCTCCCTCATATATCTCCAACAATAAACTAGGCTCAACGGAATCCTATCCATCTGAATACTCCTGATGCAGTTTTCCAGAATCAGCCACCACCAAGCTATCGACCATCTTAACATTCAACAAATTATCAACTGGGAGAATGGGCTTTAATGACATAGGAGGCAAGTCCAAAAGATGCACACGATTAACCAGCAGAGTGAGAGACATGAAAGGATTAAACAACCCTCTCAGCACCTCCTTATCGGCGTCTCGAAGCATTATTTCACCCTCTTCTACTTCCGGCAACAAAACTATTTTCGTCACACCACCAGAGAGTCGTCGGAGACGACGAAATATTATGTGCTTCTTTCGAGGTCAATGGGGCAATTATCGGCGCCGGCGAGCTTGAAGAAGAAATCAAAACTGAAATACCCGATACACTAAAATTATTTTTAATCTTCGACAGACACTGAAATTATTTTTAATCTTCAACACCCGTTTCGGGCTTTTAACAAGGCCCGACCCATTCACTACATTTTAACCTTCTGATCATTACTTTTCTTGTAGCCCTCACCTGATATCAGCCCATCACCCATAATCCTTTCTGCGATTCCACCAGCCCGTTATTTAGTCCATCAAGGCCTACACGGCACAAACCCGACTCTACCCATTTCAACATAAAATCTACTTTAATCTTTGTCTAATAGCGCCTCCTGCATGGCCTTCAGTGATAAATCATTCCCAGTCCCTGACGTGCCTTCGTTGGAAACAACACCATCACCCATGAGAATATGAATAGTCTTCTGCGTCGACTGCCCTCCTGAGTGTAAAGTCTTCCCACCAGCTACCCCACGAACCTCCCTATTGTCCACCATATTCGGCAGCAACTTCTTTGGAACCTCTACAAAGGTCCCCTTCCCTCAGCAACATCAGAAGATGAGGACACGTTCTCAAGTCCTCTGTGATTCACACTAGAAATAGAGGAAGAAGAAACCACCTTATGCAACGAATCCTCAAACCTTCTCCACCCCTCGCCTTTTACTCCTTTTGGTACAGCGATGAACCCATGTCTTTTATCTTGTCCAAACTACGACAAAGACAAATATCTACTGAAGCGATTGTGACATCTTTGAGCCACCAACACCTGATTCTCCTTCCATCGAGTTTTAAAAACTCAGAGGAACCAACAGACGCTCCACAAGCTCCCACCACATATGCCAACCAATCCAAAGCAGCAACATCAAAAGAGATAATAAACTTAGTAGACCCTTCACTGTTTTCTGTAATCCTCCACCATTGAGCATTCTCGCGTTTAAAGTAAAAAATCTTCTTATCAATAAGTATCTTCCGACTCGCCATCAAATAAAGCTAGGACCAAGAACACCCAACAAACCAAAGAGAGGAAAAGAAAAGGAAGAGAAATAGGTGATGAAGATGAAAAAGAAATAAAAAACTGTAAGAGATTAATGGATTATTTCCTGCTAGAAGCACCGAAATACGAGAGGAATTTAGACATCGAGAGAGAGACTATGCCAACAAACATCGAGAGAGAGAGAGAGAGTACCCTAGTATTATTCTTCATTTTGTAGTGCCACCTTTTTAGCTTTGATTACTTAGGCTTCTTGTTTTTATTTTTTCTATTTTTTTCCATGGAAATTTCATTGGGTGAGACTTATCTGAATTTGAATGTCCAACGAGTAAGTTGCAAGAAAGGTATTGGTGGGGGCTTTTTTTCTTATAAAAATATTACAACTGTAAATTGAAGTGAAGATATACGTTGAACAAAGAGAGATAAATATGATGTTCTGGATATTGGTGATAAGTTTTAGGGTAGTGATGATTCTCTTAGTGGCAGAACATGGGTTTTTTATGCTCTCTTTAATTTTTGGTATATCAGGTCTTCACATGCCTCTTGCAATTGAATACAACATTGGTTTGTGTGTAGACAAAGTATTTTTTTCCCCTAAGCAAGCAAGTATATTTCATTAAAAAAGATTATACAAGAGGAGAGGGGGCAGGGTTCCCCACCAAACACTCCAAAACAATAACAGTGCAAAGTAGTGGATAAAAAAGAAAAAAAACAGGTTTTTGTGACCAATTTCTTGGTCTTCACTCATGTCCTACAAAGAGATCACCGTTTAGGGAAAACGATAACATAGTAGAAAATTCGGCATCCGATGGATTGATCTGCTGATTATCTGCATTCCCGCGCTCTTGTGATGGCGTGTGGCAACCACACGCCATGAGATGGAGATAGGGTGGCCTAGATTTGGAAGATCTCGACAAGACGAAGCTGCTGGTATGACACATGTAGTCGTCGGAAGCGTCGTTGAGAGGCGGCGCGTGAGGAACACGCGTGGAAACAAGTCGCACGTGAGGGCCATGCGTCGAGCTTTTTGGGGTGGTGGGGCATGTGTAGGTGGATGGCGTCCGGGGAGTAGCATATCTGACTAAAACCAAACTGGTGGAGGGAGGAAGGAAAAAACACTACTTTGAAAGTGTACACACAGCTCCACCCTCCTCTCCGACAGTGACTCTTACGGAAATGGAGTTTTCTAGAGAGAGCAGAATTTCTCTCTCTAAGGAAAAAGCAGAACTTATAGACAAAGTATTGTTGAGTCACTTGGGGTTGATCTAACTGTTAAATGCTATGAATGATACTTCTTATATATATATATATAATAAGTGCCAATAAGCAGGCAGCTGTCGTCCACTATATTCTTCCCATTTCGCCCCAGTTTTTCAGTTCATTTTGCCATGACGTCCTGAGTTCGATTTTTTTTTTCACATTTTTATCCTTCCATTTCTATTTGTTTTCCTCTTATATCCTTGGCTTCTATAGTCGTCTACCCATATTTTTCATTTTTGCCCGCCCTTATTTATTTCTTTTTCGTTCATATCCTTAGCTTGTTGCCTTCGTACATTACTTTTACAGATTTTACCTCTGCTTTTCAATTCAATTTCCCTATGTCGTTCTGTGTTAGGTTTTTTTCCCTAGTTTTATTAAATTACCATTTACTTTGGCTTCGCTTTCAGAACCGTTTGCATCGAATAGTTTTTTTTTTTTTTTTGTAAAACCACCTTTTTTTTATATTTTTATTTTTACAAAAATACACCTGCGAGGCGACATCTGTTCTAGAATATATTTTAACCTTCAGATAAGTTTCGTTCTCCCCCCGTCTCGCACCGCTTCCACTGTTTGCTTTTTGTTGTTTTCGGATTAGCTGGAATTAGATAAAAAAATTTCCCATCCTTGTCAAACGGTAGCCTCTTAGAACGTTTGGCATTTGTTATTCTCGGATTTGCAGACATTGGATAATTTTTTTTTTCACTCTCGTCTACCACCACTTGGGACCGATTGTAGTTTGGTATTATCAGATTTGTAAAAATCGAGTAATTTTATTTTTTTCTTTACTCTCTTCTACCGCTTGCACTGCTTCGCGTTTCCTATAAGAGCAATTCTCCTCAACTTTACTTCCATTTGCTCTTATGTTCTTGTTCCTACTAATTCTCTCACGTTTAAAATCAAGATCCTCTCATTCACATCGCACAAACATTCAGTGGCTCAGGGTTGTTAGATTTGTTCCTGGGATTGAAAATTCAAAAATAACTAGGTATGTAGTTCTCTTTCTTCTCTTCAGTTAATTTTTCCTTTGTTTTTATGTATAATGAAATTGATGTGGTCTGTTTGTTTTTGCTTTCAATTATGACATATACCATATCTACTCTTATGGCATGTTTATATACCTAAATTAGAAAAAATTGCAAACTGCAGACCATTTATCACATGGTTGGTAGACATGAAAGTTCAAAAACTAGACTACATTGAAAGAACAAAATTACCATCTGAACATATATGATGGATGTTTTTTTACTTTTCAAAATTAACAGCATATGTAATTCTTTGGCTTTTCTTGTCAGTTAATTTTTCATTGGCTTTAAATTATATTGAAACTGATGTCTCTGTTCATTTTGTTTTCAATTACATCATATATTCTATCTGTTTTTATCATGTGGTTCCTACACATCCAAATTAAAAAATTACAAACTACAAACTACAAACTAGCTAAACCGTGTAAAAGTTGTAAAATAAACTACATATGATCAATCCTTAAAAGTTGTAAAATAAGCTTCTTATCTAAACATATATGCTAATGTTTATCAGATAGTTCCTACACATGCACGTTAAAAAACTACAGACTACAAAGTAGAAGAATAAAAGTTCATATGGTCATCCCTAAAAGTTGTAAAATAAAATTCTCATCTAAAAACATGCTAAAATGCAAACCGCAAAGTGTTTATGAGATAGTTGCTACACATGCAAGTTAAAAAATTACAGAGTACAAACTAGAACAACAAAACTATATATGGTCATCCCTAAAAGCTGTAAAATAAAATTCTCATATAAACAGATATGGTAAAATCCAAACTACAAACTACTTATCACATGGTTGCTACATATGCAAGTTAAAAAGCTACAGACTAAAAACTCAAAGAATAAAACCATATATGCACATCGTTAAAAGCTGTAAAATAAGATTGCTACTTACACAGATATGTTAGATATTTTACATGACCACATTTTTATGCCTAATAATTACATATAAAAAAAATAACAATCACACATATGTAATTTGCAAAGATCTCTTACCTGCTCTAGAAGAGAGAAAATGAAGAAGGAGAACTGCTCCACCAACAAGAAAAAAACAATTAAGATAAGAAAATAAACAAACTAAGAAAAAAAAATGACCTAACAGATCCGAGAAGTCTAAAAATAAGAATAAAACTATAGATTCTAAAAAAAAATAAAAAAGGATCAAATTTTGTACAATAGTATATCTTAGTAAGAATTTTTGAGATGTACAATAAATGTCTACATCTGTCAAGTTCAAAATATAAACAAAACAAATCCATGTGAAAAAAAAAACCAAATATGTAGTACAATACGCATGGAGAAGAATTGCACAACAAACAAAAAAGGTAAAATGAGAAAAGAAACAAAAAAGAAAAGAAGATAAATTTGTAGTCCAACAGATCTGAATCAGAAGTGCTAAGGTTTAGATTAAGACGTAGAAATCTTTTCCAATTTATAAACATGAAAAGATTTTTTTTTTTTTAAAAAAAAGAGTTAGGGCCACATGTCCAATAGTGACCCATTCCCAATCTGGGGGTTTACATAACACCAAAACCCAGCGCAAAAAAGGACCAACCTAACCAAAACAAACCTCAACAACAAAAATAAAAACACTAAACAACTCTCAAAGTAGGCAAACCACACCGATCCAGTCGCAAAATACCTTTAAGCATATGAGGAATATTTCCTTGAGAAACTCTTCAGAGCTTCCACTACTACCCAGTCTCGCAAGCCAATCTACTGCAAAATTTCCTTCTCGATAAACATGTTGATACCGCACATTCATCCCAACTAGAAGAAATTTGATTTCTTCCCAAAAATCCTCCAAATACCAAACATTACATCGACCTTCTTTAAGCCAGTTAACAATCAAAAGCGAATCCAACTCAAGAACAATATTATTAATACCATATAACTTACAACGTCGCAAGCCAAACAACAGCGCCATCAACTCAGCGCGATTATTAGAACCAATGCCAAGGTATGCAGCAAATGCAAACTAAGTAATGCCCTCATGATTACGTAACACTCCTCCCGCACCAGATTCACCAGGATTATTCAGACTACTGCCATCCACATTTAATTTAAACCATCCTCGATTTGGCTTATGCCAAGAAATAGTATGCACTTGTTTTGGACAAGCTTGAATAATCGGCAACTGTAGCTCTTTCAGAATATTCATATCCTGTTTATTCCATTGGTCAGAAACTCTCAATCTACTACCACGCTCATGATGGCCTTCCATACTAGCAAAGCACCTCCATGACCACAAACTCCAAATTATAATCGCCGGAACCAAACCAACCAAATTGCCAACCTGAGAGGATTTTTTTGTTCTTCGAAACCAAGCTTCCACCGTCTGAATCCAAGATCTATTAGACACGTACGAAATACCCATAAAATTAGAGCAAGTCTTCCACAGTTTCAAAGCAATTCTCCCCCCATATAAAACATGATTTAAATACTCAAAAGCCCCTTCTTCACAACACTCACATTTAGAAACCATAGGAATACCAAGGTGCCTTATACGATCGATCATCTACACTCAAACTTTGTGAAAAAGCTTTCCACATAGCCACAAAGAATTTCTTAGGCAAAGCCGAGTGCCAAATCCACTCCGACCATTGTCATTTTGGAGCAACAACACGGACTAAATCCCAAGCAGTCGATGAAGAAAATCTGCCATCCGAGTTACCCAACCATATTAAAATATCAGAACCATTTTTTTTACCCCTATCTTAGACAAAATCTTGTCTGATAAATCGCGCCCCACAAGATGCACCAACAATTCCACATCCCGGCTGTCTTCGAGCATACATTCCTTAATCTTCAAATTTGGAAAATCCACAATGCTAAGATCATCACATATCGGGTTTGGCTCAATCCATTTATCTCTCCAAAAAGAAAGGCTACCTTCTTTAACCAACCAAGTTGAGTTCCGAAGTACAATAGGGATCGATTCCATGATAGTCTTCCAAAACCGGGTCCCCTTTAATGGATTGAATAAAGAAATGTGTTGATCCTTCACATACTTGGCCTTAAAAAAATTAGTCCACAAAGAATTTTCTGTGAGAAGTTTCCAGGCAAACTTAAGATGCAAAGATTTTTGAACATCAACAAAACTACGAAGTCCCACTCCGCCTTCATCCACTGGTTTACACAATAAATCCCATCTCACCCATTTTATTTTTGGCTTCCCCTCCACCGAACCCCAAAAAAAGGTGCTAAACAACCGATTAATCACAGCAAGAATAGACTTCGGGGCATGTAACACAGCTAACAAGTGAACTGGTAGACTTGATAAAACATGCTTCAAGAGTAATAATCGGGCCCCTGAAGATAAAAAACACATCTTCCATCCCTCTATTTTCTTTTCTTTCTTATTTTTATAATCAAGTCCTCCAGATACAAGTTGTTAAATACTTGGGCACACCCAAGTATTTAACAGGAAAATTTCCAACCGTGAAGCCTGTCATGGATAAAATTTCTCGTCTACGAGACAAAGAAATTTTAGAAGAGAAAAAAATAGAGAATTTCTCTGCATTAACAACTTGTCCCGACCAGCTGGCATATACATTAAGCGTATCTCTTATCATTTAACAGACCTTTTACCACCATTAGCAAAAATCACCATGTCATCCGCATAAAGTAAATGAGAGATCAAAGGACCAGAGCGTGGCTGGGAAAAAAAACCAATCTGACCATCCTGAAACTTACTACGTAACAGCCTCGTGAATACTTCCTCAACAAGAATAAATAAATAAGGAGAAATAGGATCCCCTTGACGAAGACCCCTTCCACCCTTAAAAAAACATTTTGCCGTACCATTCATCACCATCGAATACCAAGTAGTAGTAACACATTGTTTAATGAGATGACAAACATCAATAGAAAAACCAAATGCACGCAAAACTTGGAATAAAAAATTCCAATCAACCGTATCATAAGCCTTAGCCATGTCAATCTTCATCATAATATTACCTCCTCTAACAGGCTTGTTAATATCATGAACCAGTTCTTGAGTAAGACTAATATTATCAAATATACTTCTTCCTGGCAAAAATGCACCTTGCTCCATAGAAATTAATCGACTCAAGACAGACATAAGTCTTCCAACCAACAATTTAGAGCAAATTTTATAAACCACTGAGCATAGGCTTATAGGTCTAAATTTATCAAAAGATGAAGGATTCGAAACCTTAGGAATTAAGACAATATATGAAGAAGTATAATACCTGGGAAGAGATGACCCCAAGAAAAATTCCCTTACAGCCTCCAGAAACTCAGGTTTCACCAAAGACCAGCAATGACGGAAAACACCTGACCCAAAGCCATCAGGGCCAGGACTACTGTTAACCGGAATAGAGAATAAAGCATCCTTAATTTCCTGTTCTGAAGGGCACCTACAAATATTTTGATTCTCCATATCTGTGACTTCCGCCTGAATTAACTGTGAAAGAGACGAAACTGAAACGCTAGAACGGGCCTGAAGAAATTCCTCAAAGTAATGCACGGCTTCGTCATGAATGGCTTCCGGGGAAGATAGAATCCGACTGTCATTTAGCTGCATATTGTGAACAGTAAAGTGTTTTCGCACTTGTAAGGCTGCAAAAAAAGACGAGTTTACCTCCCCATGATCTATCTATGTTTTTTTTTATTTTTTGAGCAATCCGAGTTTCCTCTCTTTTTAACCAAGACGAAAGTTCCAGCTTAGACGCTAAGACATCAGCTTCAACGTCTTCCGAATAGTGTTCTTGGAGCTGTGCCTCGCCTTCCTCTACTCTCTCTTCCAACCGTTTAATATGATCCCCAGTCCATCCAAAAATTTCTTTATTCCAGCGTCTAAGTGCTATTTTAAGCCTTTTAAACTTAATTGCAAGTTTCGACAAACCAGAACCATAACTACCTTCCTACCAGACTAGAGAAACAATCCTCCAAAAATCATCATGCGAAGTCCACATTTTTTGGAATTTAAAAACACTAGGTCCATAACGCAACAGCCTGTCCGTCAACCCAAATAATAAAGGAGAGTGATCCGAGGACTTGCGAGCCAAATATGTCAAAGAAACCGAAGGAAATAAATCCAAATACCTGGAGTTACAGAGAGCTCTATCCAGATGAGCCCAACTTCTAGCCAAACCTCCTTGTCCATTACACCAAGAAAATTTATTTCCTGTGAAATGAACTTCAATCAAACCTCCAGAATCTATAAAGTTAGAAAAATCCTCCATTGCACAAGGCAACCTTGGATTCCCACCCCTTCTTTCACCATCATGCCAGATGATATTAAAATCACCAAGAAGAATCCACGGCAAAGCCAAAGATCCAAAAGAAACCAAATTAGACCAAAGAGACCTCCGTTCCAAGTACATACATTTAGCATAAACAGCCGACACAATCATAGTAGAATTAATTAATAGAGTAACTTGTTGGTTGGAGACTCCCAAAATATTAGCTTGTATATCTTGATGCCAAAACACCCATAATTTCCCATCTTGCACACCATTAGAGAAAGATTCATCAAAACAGAAAAAACTTTGCCAACGTAAAAGCTCACTATCTCTTCTAAACGATTCCGCCACAAAAAGAATTTTTGGTTTGTGATGTTTTAACAACGACCGAAGTCATTTTTTCGAGGTGCCAGACCTTGAACATTCCAAGATAAAATTTTACCAATCATAGATCCAGGCGAGAAGGCCTGCTCGGAGCCGTGGTAGAACTACGCAAGAGTCGACGTTCAACCATCACCTTCATTCCAATTTCCGAATCCGAGATCCCATCTTTTTCTTTCCCCAAATGCTTAATCTCATTTTCTCCATCCGTATCCGACAGAGACACGTTGAGTTCCCCTTCCACATTTGCATTCCGTGAATTTTCCAATCCCATTACTGGAATGTCAACCAGCCCACAAGAAAGAGACGATGGACGTAATTCTTCCCCATTTGGTCCCAATCTGCAACGTAAGGGGCGAATTCACTAGGCAACAAACCACACGTGATTTGGTCCCCTTCACAATTATCCCAAACCATCTGGGTCCAACTAGATTCCCCCTCCACTACTGCACCCTTCTCACGCATAAGTACATGCATTTTTTCCGTAGTATTATGCTCTGCCTGCACATTCTTCATTAATTCATCAGCAACCACCATTAACGCATTCACCTGCACATCACTAGAGAAAGCTCCGTCAGCAGATTTATCCCCAACATCACCCTCACTAATATTTCCCAACGCAACTCAGCCAGTGGTCCCAGGCCCCTCACCAAGGTCCTCACTTTCTATACGAGTATCTTCATGATCCCCTCCCTCCTTCGAATCACTACTTGCAACCAAAACCAGAGACTCAGCATGCTCTTGAGGACCAGTAGAAACCATATTATGCGTCTCTACCACCACTAGACCATCCGCTTGCGCCATTAATGGAACATCCATAGCCTGCAATTCCGGTACTGGTTCTACAGCCAAGATTCCAACTGTATCTCCATTCTTCACCCAAGTTTGATCCCCCTTAACCTTCTTTCTTTGATCAGATCCCTTTCGACATTTTTTTTGCATTATGTCCTTGGCAACGGCATTTGGAGCAGTAGGCAGGTAAAGTCTCAAAAATAACTTCCTGTTTTCGACTTAGAGGTGCTCTAGGCATACCAATCCAGAATGATGAAATTGGTTTCATAGAAGAATCGACTTCAATACAGACCCTAGCCCCATCTGTTTGAGTAGCACAAGCTGTGGCATTATCCCTTCGAATATATTTCCCAATCGGCGCCAGTAACATCTTCAAAACAGAGGAATGATAGAAATTCAATGGAAGACCCGGTAAGAATACCCAGACCGGCACACATGGCGATTCGAAATCTTCATCAAAACCAGACCTCCAAGCAAAAGGACGATAAAACACCCCATTCACTTCACAAGACTCTCTGGATAACGCCTTATCAAAATCCTGCTCATTATTCATGCGGACAAACACATGACGAGGACGTTGCATAGCATAGACAACGGGCATACTTGACATACCCCAGCGGCTGCGGATAAATGCTCCGTCCAAGGATGGCCACTGCAGAAGGAATTTCAACACCATGGAATAATGAAACGGTTCAGATGTTTTTTCCATTTCATCCATTGTAAAAGAGAAAAAAAAAACTCTCCATATAAAGTTTTTGGTTGACGAAAAGGAATCTCCACAGCCGGTAGGGGTTGCAGCGCTGCAGAGACGAGGTCAGCAAACGACCGAGGATAGACAGCCAGGGGCGGCGGGCCATCTACGGCCGCCATGCAGCCTACGTAAAGAAACAGGCAAAAAGAAAACACTCCAACCCTAGCAGAGCAGACTTTTAGAAAAGGGCAGTTTCGTCATGCTATCTCATATGTATAAACATGAAAAAGATAAGAACAAATAAACCAGATAGAATTACATCTGTATGTCTCTATTCATTTTGTTTTCAATGTCAGATTCGCGAGCTTTGAAAGTATAATGCGGAGAAATAGAATACACAGAGAGATTTGTGCAATGATGGGAACCAAGATGGGCCTAGACTTAAAGATCATTTGCAACTTCCAGATGGGCCAAGAAGATCAAGGAGACAATGCAAGGATTGATGCAATCCACTTGGGACAAGTTATAGCAAGAGCCCAACAATCAAGATGGGGCTTGAAGGACGAAGATCCAGTTTTAATTCATTTGATTAGCTACGGAAGAGGGCAACGACAAGACTTAAAGGCTTTGAGCTCTTGAAGGGTTTCAACTTATTTAATTCATTTAAAGAACTTATGTTATTAGTTTAGAATAATTGAGTTTATTATGGGAAGCACTTAAGGGGGCCTATGCAAGGGCATGTTGGGAAAGTTATTATTTTATTGAACAAGAGTTAGGGTTACTGTAGCCGAGTTACTGTAGCGTGGCACTGTAGCCGCGACACTGTTCATCCAGGGGCACTTTTGGAAGATGGGGGTTTATTTTAAGCTAGGGTTTCATTAGGTTTTTCTTTAAATACTATATGTAGCCTCATTCTAATCAGTTAATGAAGTTTATGAAATATGATGAATTTATTCATTGTGAGTTGAGTTTTACTCCTCTTGTTCTTGATTGAACTTTTAAACTTATCAAAGGTAAATCACAACCTTTGTGGCGTTCCTCCTTTATAATCTGGGTTCTTGAGACGGGTTCTTCAATGGGTCTAGATTTTAATATAATCTAGGTTCTTGAAACGAGTTCTCATCGGGTCTAGGTTCTCCATTCACTAACTTGATTTTGGCTTTCTTGGGGAGTTTTCAAATTGACTGTGGGTTCAAGGGATTTCATTCTCGCGGGTTCATATCATTTGGTATCAGAGCAAGGTTTCCAATCAGGTCTAATTCTATCTTTTAATTATAGCATCCTTTAATTTAATTCTAGGGCTTCATTGTTCTGGGGTTGCCAAAAAAAAAAAAATAGAAACAAAAAGTAGGCTTCCAAAATTCTTAGGATTTTGTGTTTGGCTGAAATTTGCATCACCTAGGGTTTCAAAATTCTAGGGTTTCCTGCATCTCTAAGTTTATCTGTTGCTTGGAGTGCCGTTCCATTTGATTCTCTTCTACTTCATTGTCATGCTTGAATTCAATTGCTTGATTTTCACAATTGAATATTGCTATTTGTGATTGAATTAGAGAAAAGAAAAGAAAAGAAAAGAAAGGAAAAGAAAAGAAAAGAAAAGAAAAGAAAATTCGAAAAAAAAAAAAGGAGAAGAAGAAGAAGAGGAAGAAGAAGAAGAAAAGAGAAGGTAATTCAAAGTTGCTACATAGTTTCAACAAAGAGAAAGAAAGTATTTGTTGATTGAGCTTTTATCATCATAGGAGCAGATTACATCTTTCTAGTTGGTATATTGTTTTATAATTACTCTTTCCCTCGTATAAATTTCTTGAGTCTCGTGTCATTTTATTCATTCCTTGTTTCTTTGATCTATATTACTGGTTGGAATAATACAAGGTTGTATTGTCTTGATTTAGTTCAACTAGTTCTGAAAGAACTTGAGTGAGAAAACTTTTGAGGTAAAAGGCAAGAGAGTGTGAGACTATTATCGGGAAAAAGTCAATTAAGAGTGAAACACGAGTGGAGTGCCATTATTCGAGTGTAAACACGTAAGGGAGTGTGAGAGGTTTTCCACTAACATTCTTTTTGTGCAGCATATTATGATGTCTCATATAAGGGACTCATCACCAAAAGGTGTGGTAGATAACTCATCCTTTGTGTTGCAAGCCATGCAACAACAGTTTGAGCGGTTGAACTTGGTGTTGGGTGAAGTGATGGATAGTATGGATAATCAAAAAGCAGTGACTAGAAATCTGCAAGGTGAGAGAGATAGGAGGTGACGTGAGCCTAGTATTGAGAATGGGTTTGAAATTGGAGAGTACGGTGGGGATGAGGAAGGCCTAACATCTGAAGTTGGATTGGGTAGACATAGAGAAGTTAGGTGTGGAAGAAGACTTAGGGCAAATCCAGGGGGTCGAGATAGAGTAGATAAGAACCTTGAGAGCATCAAAATGAAAATACTATCATTCCAAGGTAGAACTGACCCTGAAGTTTATTTAGAGTGGGAGAAAAGAATAGAGTTCGTGTTTGATTGTCATAATTATTCTGAGGAGAAGAAGGTGAAGTTGGCTGTAATTGAGTTCACTGATTATGCTACTATTTGGTGGGATCAATTAGTGACCAATCGGAGAAGGAATCTTGAGAGGCCTGTAGAAACATGGAGAGAGTTGAAAGCTATTATGAGGCGGAGATTTGTACCTAGCCACTACTATAGAGATCTCTACCAAAAACTACAAAATCTTACACAAGGGTCTAGGAGTGTAGAGGATTACCATAAGGAGATGGAGGTGGCTATGATTCGGGGTAATGTAGTGGAGGATCAGGAGGGCACGATGAGAAGATTTTTGAGTGGGTTGAATAGGGAGATAGCCAATGTAGTTGAGTTGCAACATTATGTAGAGGTAGAGGATATGGTGCACATGGCTATGAAGGTGGAGAGGCGGCTAAAAGGAAAGGGTACATCAAGGTATACTTCGGTTTCTAGTACTCCTTGGAAACCAAAGTGGGACAAAAATGATCAAGTTGTAACAAAGGGGAAGACCGAACCACCTAAGAGAAATGATTTGGGTGAGGCTGAAATCTCAAGAAAAAGAGAGAATGAGTTGAAAAATAATTGTGAGGCTGAGAGTTCAAAAAAAGAGGAGAGTGAAAGAAAAACAGAGAGTGAAAAGAACAAAGAGATTGAGAGGAAAAAAAAGAATGAGACCGAAACATCAAAAGAAAGAAAGAGAGAAAAAGAAAATATAGAGGTGGTTAAGAGTCAAGAAAAAATAGTGGAGCCACAAGAGGAAAAAAGAAAGAGAGGTTGCAGAGAAAAACAGAAAGACAAAAGTGAGTTTTTATGCTAAGGCAAGCTTTTATACTAATGAATTTAATGACTCTTTGTCTAGTGTTTTTGTTTCTTTGTTGCAGGAATTTAAGGTCATGATTCCTAGCGGTGTGTTTAGTGGATTGCCACCTATTAGGGATATAGAGCACTACATTGATTTTGTGCCAGGTGCGACAATTCTCAACCAACCTTTATTTGAAGAACATGAGTCCTTGATATACTTGAAGGGACAAGGTAAGTTGTTAACTAGAATGCATGCTAAGTGCGAGGACTGAATTGTTGTTGACGCACCTCCCCATGATCTATCTATGTTTTTTTTATTTTTTGAGCAATCCGAGTTTCCTCTCTTTTTAACCAAGACGAAAGTTCCAGCTTAGACGCTAAGACATCAGCTTCAACGTCTTCCGAATAGTGTTCTTGGAGCTGTGCCTCGCCTTCCTCTACTCTCTCTTCCAACCGTTTAATATGCACTTAGCATGCATTCTAGTTAACAACTTACCTTGTCCCTTCAAGTATATCAAGGACTCATGTTCTTCAAATAAAGGTTGGTTGGGAATTGTCGCACCTGGCACAAAATCAATGTAGTGCTCTATATCCCTAATAGGTGGCAATCCACTAAACACACCGCTAGGAATCATGACCTTAAATTCCTGCAACAAAGAAACAAAAACACTAGACAAAGAGTCATTAAATTCATTAGTATAAAAGCTTGCCTTAGCATAAAAACTCACTTTTGTCTTTCTGTTTTTCTCTGCAACCTCTCTTTCTTTTTTCCTCTTGTGGCTCCACTATTTTTTCTTGACTCTTAACCACCTCTATATTTTCTTTTTCTCTCTTTCTTTCTTTTGATGTTTCGGTCTCATTCTAAGTGCGAGAACGAAGCTGTTTGTTCTAAACCAAACGGCGTCATTTTTGGGTAGTGTTAGGAGTTTTGTGTGCGTGTGATAGACTTGTGGTTTTGCATAAATATTCACGTTTATCTTTGAATTTATTTTCTAATTTTCTTAGCAGCCTTTGAAGTTGTGGGCTGTGAATCATGATTGAAAATTTATGCAAAAACACCACATAAAAGAAAGATGAGTGAACTAAACTTAGATTAGAGTCTTAGACTTGTGATGTTTGTCATGTTGCAAACTAGCTGCTGTGTAATACTAATCATTGTTTTGTTTTATAATGTACGTGACAAGGTGTAACATTTATATTTGTTTTATAAATTAAATGGATTCTTCGTCGTCTCCGATTGATGTTGATGCATCAAATCCAACTATTAACTTGAGAGATGATTTGAGGGAGACCCAGTCATCAAAACCCTCTAGTGCCCCTACTAGTACCACTTGTCCATTACCTAAGAAACGAAAAGGGAAGGATCCATCG
Source organism: Juglans mandshurica (assembly GCA_022457165.1). NCBI lineage: Eukaryota > Viridiplantae > Streptophyta > Magnoliopsida > Fagales > Juglandaceae > Juglans > Juglans mandshurica. The sequence continues at coordinate 19,474,011 of CM039619.1, read as the reverse complement.
ATTGTTTGGGACCATTTTACGAAGGTGGAGGGTTGTCCTATAGATGATCCGAAGGCTAAATGTAATTATTGTGGCAAGACATATGCTTGCTACTCAAAGAGGAATGAGACTTCAACAATGCAAAACCATTTTCCTTCAAGTCCTAAAAATCCTCATAAACGTGGTCCTTTGGATAGGAACCAAAAAATATTAACAAGTGAGGCAACACCTGAGGAGGGGGTTGGAGAGAGTGATGGTATGTTAAGGAGTCTTGTAACCCACAAATATAGTGAAGATGTTGCGAGGTTGGCGATTGCAGAGATGGTAATTATCGATGAGTTGCCATTTAGAGTTGTTGAAGGACAGGGATTTAGGAAAGTGTGTTGGTGTCTTGAACCTCGGTTTAAAGTGCCATGTTGTGTCACAGTTGCAAGAGATTGTATGAAATTGTATAAATGTGAAAAGGGGAAACTTAAAAAAGTGTTAAAAAATGGTGGCATGAGGATTTCGTTAACGACCAATACATGGACATCGGTATAGAATTTGAATTATATGTGTCTAATTGCACACTTCATTGATAAATATTGGAAATTGCAGAAAAAATCATTAACGTTTGTTTAATTCCAAATTATCGAGAGGAAACTATTGAGAGATATGTTGAGACATGCTTGCTTGATTGGGGTGTTAATAAAATATTTATTGTGACTGTTGATAATGCAAGTTCAAATGATACTGTAATTTCATATTTGAAACAGTTTTTGAGTGGGAATTTGTTGGAGGGTAAGCATATGCACATGAGATGTTGTGCTCATATATTGAATCTTATTGTGAATGAGGGTTTGAAAGAGTGCAATGACGCCATCACAATGGTTAGAAACGCAGTTAGATATGTACGTTCATTTCCCGCAAGATTAGACAAGTTTAAGAAGTGTACAGAAAAAGAAAAAATTGATTGTAAGAAAATGCTGTCTTGATGTACAGACACAATGGAACTCAACTTATATGATGTTGGAGGCAGCTGAGAAGTTTGAGAAGGCTTTCAGGTAGATGGAGAGTGATGATTATAATTACCTCTCTTCCTTTGATGATGGCCCTGGGTCTAGGCACATGGGGCCTCTTACATCTAGGGAGTGGGAGACAGTGCAGGTTTTTGTTAAGTTTTTGGGAATGTTTTATGATGCCACTAACAAATTTTCTGGGTCTTTATATGTGACAGCCAACACCAGTTTTCTAGAGATTTGTGATCTCCAAAATGAGTTGATGGAGTTGAGCGAGAGTCCTAATAGTTGCTTGAGGAGTATGACCATAAATATGAAAACAAAATATGATAAGTATTGGGGGTCATTAGACAGGCTGAACTTGATCATGTTAATTGCAGTTGTGCTTGATCCACGAAGTAAGTTTTGACTTATTACTTTCCACTTGAGGAAAGTTCATGATGAGTTTCGTGCTGAGGAGTTGGTGTTGAGTGTGAAAAATGTATTGAGAGATTTGTATGCGGAATTCGGCTCCACCACGAGTACCCAAGAACGTGAACAACCCCCTCCGATATCTAGAACCATGAATGTTGGTGATGGCAAGCATGAGACCAAATGATTCTACGAGTGGTATAAAGCATCTTTCGCCATGGGATCTAATATTGCCAAAATAGAAGTGGATCAATATTTATCTGAGGGTTGTGAGGCACTCTCCACATCGTTTGACTTATTGACTTGGTGGAAAATTAATGAGGCTAACTATCATATACTCGCGAGGATTGCACGAGACTTATTAGCCATAAATGTTTCCACGGTTGCGTCTGAGTCAGCATTTAGTACGGGAGGTCGTGTGCTTGATCCTTTTCGGAGTTCATTGGCTCCGAGAACCGTTGAGGCACTTATTTGTACTCAAAATTAGTTAAGGCATCCGGCAACAACCATGGATATCCGGGAGTCTATGGATAATGTGGAGAGCTTCATAGTAGAATTAGGTAATATTTTTTTGTTTTCATTGTAATTTTAATTTTAGTATTTTTTATAATCCAAACTCACTAACATTTGATGTTTTATTCTTATTAATAATATTTTTTAATGTTTGTATATAGAGTTGGGCACATCTTCAAACGTGACAACTATTGAAGGTTGAAGGCTAGAAGTTGCAGTAGCAAATATGAAGATCATTCTCAATTTCCCAATTTGTTGTCATTTAATTATGTTATATTTATTAGTTGCATTTTGTTATGCTTAAACAATTTGTTTTTGTTTTTTGGTAATATGTATTATGTAATACTAAACATCTAGTGAAGTTATTTTTTTTTTTTAATTATGATAAGTAGTAACTAATAATTATTATTAATATAGTTTTTTTATTTTATTTTAGAAAGAGCCGGTAGCCACCCACATAGCAGCCCCGTCCCAAGTTTATTAATAAGTCCTCACTTATGGCAGAGAAATACCGTGATTACAATCAAGGACAAAAACCAACCAACAAACATAAAACAATGAACAACCACAAAAAGCCTATAAAGAAGGCACAACTAAACAAGCCTATAAAAAGAACCACAAAAAACTACCAATATCAAAAAACTCAACGACATCTTAATGAAGGAATACCAGACAAGTCCAAACGAAATAAACCTCTAAGGGCCTGAGGCAAAATACAATTATTAGTATAGGTCAAATCGATGCCATTGGCACCCTCCTTTGCCAACCAATCTTCCATCTTATTTCCTTCTCGTAACACATGTTGAAACCGACAAGTAATGACTTGAGCCAAACTAATAATTTCTTCCCAATAATCCTCCAAGTACCAAATCCCACACCTCCCCCTATTCCACCAAGAGATAATCACCAAAGAATCAAAATGACATTACTATTAAAATGAAATTAACTCAAAAAAGGCTAAAAAAGAACTTGGATAATGAATTGAAGAAAAAAAAAGGACCAAAATAGATGTTGAATTGGTCCAAATAGGGCAAGAAAAAAGACCCAAAAAAGGGCCCAGAAAGGGGCCCAAACCGATCAAACTGACCTGTAACCGGCCGGACCGATTCCGGTCGGTTTTGCTCCCTATTATCAGTCGGTTTCGATTGGTTTTTGGGACTACATTTTAATGGTCGGTCGGTTTCGATTTTCCCACAAAACCAAACCGACATAATCGGTTTTCAGCCCTACGTGCCACCACTCAGGGTGCCATTTTGCCACCACGCATGGATCTATATCTTTTCATGATGTAATCCATTATTTTCCCTTGTATTTTTAATTTATGTAATGTCTTTTGTTTTTAGAAAAATAAAAATAAAAATACGGTCTCTTATACTTTCGTTCGTAGAGTGTGTCCTCAACTCCCTCTTAGACGGAGTGAGTGGTTTGGTTAACCCAACCCCATCTTAGACGGAGTTGTCGTGTTGTCTTTCAGACTTTAGGTCTGTAGAGGTTTGTAGTTTGATCTAGACAATGTCAGTCACTAGTATGTACTGGGGAGCTATTAATGTTGTAGTTGGATTGTAATGTATGTTTCAGGTTAAGTTTGTAATGTCCGTTATTAATGAATGCAATATGCCTTTATCAAAACAAAAAAAAAAAAATTTAAGTGCAAAGTGACAACGTTATGATGAAGGAGTTTTTCAATCAAGGGCATCTCATGGTAATACCATGACCTTAAGGTAAGTATGCCCCATCCCCCCCGGCCAATCGAAGACCTCTTATTTTTACTACTTTGCCCTTGCTTAGTAGTGAACCAAGTGAGTGCAAAGTGGCAAAGTTATGAGTCTGGAGTTTTTCAATCACGGCCTTTTCTTGGTAATGCCATGACCTTAGGGTATGTCTCGTCCCAGGGGCAATCGGAGCACCTCTTATTTTTACTAGGTTGCCCTTGTTTAGTAGAGAACCAATTTAGTGCAAAGTGGCAAAGTTATAATGTTTGAGTTTTTCAATCACGGGCTTCCCATGGTAATACCATGACCTTATGGTATATATGCCCCATATCAGGGCCAATCGGAGCAACTCTTATTTTTACTGCTTTGCCCTTACTTAGTAGACAACCCATTGAGTACAAAGTGGAAAAGTGATGACGATGTTGTTTTTCGCTCACCGATTTCCAATGGTACTGCCATGACTTTATGGTTTGTATTCCCCATCCCTGGACCAATTGGAGTATTTTTTTCACTTTGCCTAATAGAAAACCAATTTAATGCAAAGTGACAAAGTTATGAGATTAGATTTTTTCACTCGTGGGCTACCTAATTGTATTACCATGACCTTATGTTACGTATGCCGCATACTTGGGCCAATCGGAGCACGTCATAGTTTTACCACCTTGCCCTTGCTTAGTTTAGTAGAAAACCTATTGAGGGCAAAGTGGCAAAGTTATGAGGTTCAACTTTTCGCTCACGGGCTTCCAATTACTACGATGACCTTATGGTATGTATGCCACATCGCCGGGCCAATCAGAGCACATCTTATTTTTACGACTTTGTCCTTGCTTAGTAGAAAACCAATTGAGGGAAATGTGGCAAAGTTATGAGGTTGGAGTTTTTTGCTCGCGGGCTACCTATGGTACTTCATGAACTTATGTTATGTATGCCACATCCCCAGGCTAATCGGAGGATTTCACATTTTTACCACTTTGCCCTTGCCTAGTAGAAAATCAATTGTGTGCAAAGTAGCAAAGTAGAAAACTAAATGAGTGCAAAGTAGCAAAGTTATGAGATTGGAGTTTTTCCCTCGCGAGCTTCCAATGGTACTACCATAACCTTATGATTTCTTTGCCCCATCCCAAGGCCAATTGGAACACATCATAGTTTTACAACTTTGCCCTTGCTTTGTAGAAAACCAATTGAGGCCAAAGTATCAAAGTTATTAGGTTTGACTTTTTTGCTCGCGGGCGTCCCATGGCACTACCATGACCATATGGTATGTTTGCCCCATCGCCAGGCTAATCAGAGCACACCCTTCCTCTTCCAAGTTGGCGCCACATTTCCCTAAACCCTAGTTAGGATTTTGCCTAGTTCCCTGATTGCCCCTCCTATCCGATTACCACCTAATCCTTTGGGCCTCTATTGGGTTTGGACGCCTAGGCTATTAGGCCCAAGTGATCTCTTCAAGACTCTAGCTAGTCAAATATTGGGCCAAAAATTCTAATCAAACTAAAATTAAAATAAAATAACAAGTGATGGTTTCTGCGAGAAAGGAAAAAAAAATATGGTTGCCACAAGGAAAAACCAGTGAATTATTAATTGGAAAGAGAAGGAATTGCATAATTGCAAGATTCCATTGGTCAAAGCACTGCAGCAGAATCATAATGTTCAAAAAGCAACTTGGGAGAAAGAAGTTGATATGAAAGCCAAGTACCCTCATCTTTTTGAATTGTTGTTTTGTCTGCGAGCACAGCTCAGCTATTTTTGTATTCACCATTTTGTATAAGGTTGCATTAAATCAGTCTGCCTTTGTACCTCATTTGTTTGTATCTCAAATAAAGTATGTTCACCTCGGATTTATTATGGCCTTGTGTATGGTTTGTTTTGCGGGATTTTTTTTCCGTCATTGACTTTATCTTTTGTAGTTTTCATGGCACGAGAGAGGAAGACTGAGCGGAAGTCCACACTTTCTGCCCAGCGAGTTAGAGAAATGATAGAGGAGCGCCGTAGGAGGTGACTCATTGAGTTAGATAGGTAAACCCTTGCCTACTGGCTAGCAATGGTGAAATGGGAGCTCCATCGTACTCACGTCATGGACAAAGATTGCGATCGGAAGGGTTATGAGCGGAGGGTCCTCCACCATGAGGAATGATTTCCACCTCGCTGCCCCTCTTGGGTCGATAGAGATAGTTTCTGCTCTAGGAGGCCACTTGACGAGGCAAAGTCTAGCCGCGCTGCCGAGGAGCGCACTACCGTTTCTGAGCTCAAGACATCAAGATCATAGATATTGTCGACACATCGAGGACATCTGCAATACAAGGGCATATACTTGAACGAAGAGGTTGTGCAACAGATTGACTCGGGGAATTTCACCGACATGATGTATGACTCCGACGATGACATGCTATACTATCTATCAGAGCATTTGTGTTAGCGGAGTCTGACATGCACCGACAACGCCAAGGGACTCCATAGCTAGTGACAGGCACTAGCCCTTGTGAGTATCTTCATTACTTTGTTGTAGCAATTAGTTATGTTTTCATATAGGAGGGAAGGATGTAACAACTTGAAAGTTAGACCTTAGAAACGTCATGAAATCTCAAAAGGATTTCACGAATTGAGCAATCAATTATGTTTTAGTCTGTTGGCGTAGCGGATCCTGATACACAATGGTGATGAAGTTGCCTTTCTATTTAAGTAAGGCATATAGGAGTAGAATTTTGCGAAACAAATTTCACAATTAGACTCTTATGAATATTTAAGACTTTATGGCACAATCCTAGTCATCCACTTGGAAACCCTTGGACACCTGTAATTTGAGGAAACCGAAACCGCAAATTGGTTTCCAAACCCTAAAGTCGTCGATTGTAACTAAGTGATTAATGACTAGGTTTAGTTACTTCCATATGCAACCAACCACTTAATAAACACTCTTACACCCTTAACCACTCTCTTACATCTTGATAATCACATTTGACCAAGAAAATTTCGAAGGGAACCAAACCCCAAACTAGATGCATTTCGGTTAGCCGCATTTAGTCCCACCGAAACCACCCCTTTTTCCCAAGATTCCTCCACAAGCTTTGATATGAACCCGTGGGAATGGAATCCCTTGAACTCACAATCAATTTGAAAACTCACCCAAAAAAGCCAAAATCAAGCAATGAAAAATTTAGACCCGTTGAGGAACTCGTTTCAAGAACTTAGATTATATGAAAATCTAGACCCGTTGAAGAACATGTCTCAAGAACCTAAATTATAAGGAAGAACCCCACAAAGGTTGTGATTTGCTTTTGATAAGTTCATAAGTTCATTCAAGAACAAGAGGAGATAAACTCAACTCACAATGAATAAATTCATCAAATTTCATACAATTAAAATGAGACTAAAAAGAGTATTTAAACCAAAACTTAATTAAAACCTTAGCCAAAATAAAGCCCTTTCTTCCAACAATACCCTTGAATGAATAGTATCATGACTATAGTAACTTCTTGAAACCCTAATTCAACAAAATAAAACATATGTGGGGCAAGCATCCTCAAGCCCGATTATTCTAGACTAATTCTATAACTAATAAAATAAATCTGTTAAATGATTTAAACAAATTGAAAGCCTTCAATAATAATAGGCCCAAACAATAACTCTAAGTTATGTCTTCCACAGCTTGTATCAAGTAGATCAAAACTGGTTCTTCTTCTTTAAAACCCATCTTGTGTGTTGGGCTCTTGCTAGCATCATCCCAAGCGGATTGCACCAATCCTTGTATTGCTTCCTTGATTTTCTTAACTCTTGATCTTGTAATTGGCCCATCTGGAACTTACAAAGGATCTTTAAGATTAGGTCCATGTTGGTACCCATCAAGCTTCCTTCTCCTTACAAGGCCATACCATGGCTATCATGCCACCTCATGGCCAACCCCAAATAGCACCTAGATGTAAAGTCAACCAAGCCCCACATCACCCCTCACCCACTTGGCCTACAATAGCAGAAAACAACCCCACTTCCATCAGCTTTTCGCCTCCACTTTCACAAGCCAACCTCCAATAATTTGGTCATTCCCTCACCCACCTAGACAGTCCCTTCCTTATACCCCATACGACTTATATTGCTTCCCACACTTAGCCACTTTTCATTTGTTTTCCAAGAGAGCAAACTGGGAGACAAAGCTTGAGAGAAATCTAGGTATTTTTTGTGTTCTTCATTCCAAGCTTTGTAAGTTATTTTCTATGGCTCTAAACTCTTTTATTTTGTTTAATAATGGGTCTAGTATACTTGAGTTAGCATTGGTTAATTTTTCTTGGCGATTTGATTGATGAAAATGGGTGTTGAAGGAGGAAAGGTTCAATGTTGACAGTTTTTGATGAACTTTGAAAGTTTTGTGAGATTTTGGTGAAATGTTGGGTAGGCTTCCTATTATGAAGTGTTAACATGATTGTATTCAAGTTATGATTGGATTCAAAGCATGTTATGTAACGCCCCGTTCCAGTAGGTCCGGAGAGTTAGCTCTTAATACTTAAAATTTACTTAAATAACACAACTATAAAATCCAGAAATTCCATAAAATATTAATCCACTTAATCAAACCAAAAATCTAAGTTCCTCTATAGCGACAAAAAAGAAATCCCCAATAATATAAATTAGAAATTCTCTAAAAACTCGAAAACATCCTCAACTCATCAAAACATATACCCGAAAAATAAATCAGTTTACTACCTACGACCCTTAAATAAGCATTTGTACCATCAGACACTTATTCTACTACGATCATCACACCTTACTAAACTTTCTACTCTTGTTCTCCAGCTGAATCATCAAAATTATCTGAAAAATATATGGAGATAAGGGGTGAGTTATCAACAACTCAGTAAGCAGAGGACATATACTAGTGTGTAAACATGAGCATTTACAGAAATCAGAATGCAGAACAAAATATTTTCTTTCAGAATGCAGAATCAGAATAATGTTTTCAAAATGCAGTGTCAGAACATGTTATCAAAAATGTCAGAGCGATAGTTCAAAATTATTCATAATCAAAATCCCTTTGGCATAGCATAAACTGAAACATCACATCTTATCTTGTCATATCAGAACAAATACCATGTTTAACCCCCGTGGTAGGGTTGTGCAAACCCCAGTAGCTAACCGAGCAGAAACAGAATGTGAGTCTTCCCCTTATTCATTCTCGGAGCCCCGAGTGTGCACATAGGAAAGACCACGCAGAAAATCACTTTGTTTCCAAAGTGGGTGCACCAGAAACAGAAAAGTTGATACCAACCCGAACAGAGGCCACAGTTTTACACCTGTGGTGAGGTCAGAACGGAACAGAAACAAAAACAGAATGTTATGCCAGAGGTTTTCAGAAATCACATCAGATCATATCAGAGTACAGAAAATCTTCAGAACAGAACAAAAATCATATCACAATTAATTTATGCACAAATTTCATATTCGCTCTATTTTTCAAAGTTCAGAAACAGAATGTCAGAAATAAGCTCATGTCTACACCAGTCATGACAGAAAATAATTTCTTCCTAAATAGAATCTCATGAGTAATGCAGAACAAATAACTGAGGCAGTTCAAATTTCTTTTCAACATCAAATATGTATATTTTCCAAAAATAACCTCAACTCATTTTATTTTAAATGCAAAGTCTAGCATAGGAACCCCGCTTACCTGGACTTCTTAGCTTTTTCGAAATTCTTCAAAAGCGTCGGATAATAATTAATCGTCACCTATAAAATAATCACGTATTTCTCATAAATTTCCAATTAATCACGTATCTCAATATTTAAGCCTAAAATGCTAAAATAACCTATTTTAATTCCTCAAAAACCTGAATTCTCATTATTCCTAATATACCAACATCACTTTCTAACTCATCAATATCCAACATAAAAACTCCGACTAAAACATTAAATTCTAATTTATTTATAAATTATAAAACTAAAAACAGCGTAACAATATCGAAATCATTATAATTAGATGATCATACTTTTGTTTAAAAAACATATTCTTTTAAAAAGGATTTAAAATAAGATTTTGCATTTACCAATCACTCCAAGAATTTATCAATATTTTCATAAAAAATATTTTGTTAAAAAAAAAATCAGTCTTTTACAAAAAAACAACTTAACAAAGTACAACTCACATGTGCCTAAGTCTAAAAATAAAATAAAAAACACATGTAGTTCACGTTGTAAACCCATGATTTCGAAATCCAAAGTATATAATATAAACTCACAAAACTAAACACCCGAAACAATAAATCTAGAGGTATGCTTTAAGGGGTAAAAAATGTAATAATACATCCTATAGTTCACGCAACATACAAATACATATATACACGCCGGAGAAGAAAACTCCACACAGTGCAGCTGAAGCACTTACGGAGAGGTGGGGGCACTACGGCGTGGAGCTGGTGGTTGGCTACGGCGAAAGGGGGTGGCACCTGGTCACTGGCTGCGAGAGCAAGAGAGGGAGACGAGTGAGAGAGGCACACAGTGAGGGAAAAGTGAGGTAGATACCGAGAGAACGGAGACACCAACCAGAAATGGCGTGAGCTTACCGGGGAAACAGAGGCAGCGTGCGGCGGACAGGGGTGATGAGACGTCCTCCCTGGCAGTTTCTGAGGGGGCACACCGTGGAGGAGCTTTCGGTGGAGGGTGTTTTCAGCGGCTCAAAGTGGCTGGAAAAATGCTCTGTTTTTGGATGCCAAAACAGAGCAGTCCGCTGCTTGCTGTAGAGGCTACGGGAGGCTAGGCGACAGCTTCGTGTGACTGGGCAGTGGGCATGGTGGTGAGGTCTAAATAGTTGGTTACGTGCGGTGGACAACCCAGGTTGCGTCCGCTGATGGTGAAGACGCACGGGAAACGATTTTTAAGGAAACAAAACACGGAACAACTACCGAAAGTTACTCGGGCTGGCTCGACTGCGACGCCTAGTGGCTGGAAAAGGTTCCTAGGAGGAGTCTGGGAGATCGCAGTGATTCACCAAGGAGGGCAGAAGCTTAGGGAAAACTGGCTGGCCGAGGTCATCTAAGGAGGGCAACGGCGGAAGCTTTCTTCAAATACAAATATATATAAGAATATATATAGGTGGATGAAACAAGAAAGAAAACCCTAAAGGAGTAGACGTGTGTGTGCATGCATACCGTGAACGAATGCGTGCGTGTATGCATGCTGTGCGACAAAAAAAAAAATAAACCGTGCGAAAAAATAAAATAGACCGGAAGAGAAGGAAAAAAAAATGAAACATGCGGGACAAAAAAATAAACGGCCAAGATCTCCAAATTAAAAGGAAAAAAAAAACGCTACCCAAATTTTGTAAATTAAGAACTTACAAAAAAAATAAGCTCAAAAAAATAAAAAAATAAATAAAAATCTAAAGTCCAACTATACCAATTTTGGGTCCGGGTGTTACATTCTCCCCCCCTTAAAAGAAAATTTCGTCCTCGAAATTTGCTAGTACCACAAACAAGGCCTAAATATTTATCCGCTACAATAATGTCAAACCTAATTAATATTCCGCAGTTGTCGAACCTAATGTTTTGAATTCTAACCCTCCCATATTGTCGATCGTATTCTCCCATAATTTCTCTAGCCATACACATTCGCACACACTGCCTTTTAAAGTCCAGAATATAAACCTCAATAATACAATTAAATACCCAAAAATAAATTTTAAAATAAAATCTCCACCCAATATAAAGCCTCAAAAAATGACGAAATAAACTCTCAAACTATCATATCACTCACCAAACCACGCTTCCGCTGCTCACTCTATCAACTTATAGTCCTAAAAAATCGAATCACATAACTCAGAAAAGAACTAAACCCCCGCATTTACAACTAACTAGCAGAGAACTCTTAAAACAATATAGTATAATCAAAAGTTCCAAGCTTAAGTCCTGAATAACCTCGATTCACAAATTTCAAATCCTTAGAAAATCTACTCTCAACCAAACTTTAATATTCTAAGCTACCCTATAAGAATAGTTCCATACAAGCATAACTAATCTCGACTAAATTAAAAAGATTTCAAGGAGAAATAGAGTGAGGTACCTGTGATCTCATTGTCATTCTCAGCATCTTTAGATGTTAGTGCGAACACTCGGGCCGGTCCCATTCTACGTTGATTATTACCCTGATTCGCTTGCTGGGAACCTGGAAGTGGGTTAGGCTTCTTGTTGTCTGTAAGCAACAAAGGGCATTCCCTGATAAGATGTCCGGTCTTACCGCATCGAAAACATGCCCCCATTTCCCTTCTGCACTCTCCAGTATGTGCACGATTACAAAACTTACAGAGGCTGTTCGATTGATTTACTTGCAATTTGCTTTTGCCCCAAGCTGCTCCCGTCATTTATCTTTTTCCATTGCCCTTGATCCACTGCAGATTGAGACCCCTGTGGCGCAGTCCTCTTCCTCTGTTCCAATAGTGTTGCGCTTCTTTGAAGGCTCCTCTCGAATACTGTGGCCTTATTCACCAACTCTGAGAAGTTCCGAATTTGAAAGCCCACAATTCTTTCATAAATCTTTTCATTCAGCCCTTGCTCAAACTTACGAGCCTTCTTCTCCTCATAAGGGATCAAATATGCAGCAAAGCGTGATAACTCAATAAATCTAGCTGCGTACTGGTGTACTATCATAGCTCCCTGTACCAAATTAGCGAACTCCATAGCCTTGTCATCTCTAACTGAGGTTGGGAAAAAGCGTTCCTGAATTATCTGCTTGAAGTGCAGCCAACGGACTATTTCTGTCCCTTCCGCTTCTCTGATGGTTCTTTCAGAAATCCACCATCTCTTTGCTTCTCCAGTTAGTTTGAAGGCAGAGTATAGAACCTTTTGTTCATCCGTGCAGTTTATAACGCGGAGTATCTCCTCAATATCTTGGATCCAGTCTTCTGCTAAGGTTGCGTCGCCCCGACCATCGAAGGTGGGAGGATGCATTCGATTAAACTGCTCAATGGTACATCCCCATTCATCATTTGTCGCATTCATACCCGATACACTTCTTTCTCGACGACGAGGTGGCATCATGACAACTTGGATTATTAAAAAAAATAATAATAATAATATACAAGAATAAAGGGGTTTGTGCAAAATAAACAAATGGTGATAATGGTAAAACAAACATAAATACATATAAAAATTGTACAAGCAACAGTAGTAACTCTATATTACTCCAGACTCTAAACCTTCCATCCTATAGAAAGCCTTATATACGGTCTACAAAACCGAACCGAACCGAACCTCAATCCTCAAGAACATCTTAGAATATCTATAAAAAAAATTCCTACCCTTCAAATTCCATAAATATCTTGTCTAACACCAGAGACTTCTAATATTCTAAATACCCATAAAAATCACCTCCTATAGCCCACAACTGTCTACACGACAACTCTGAAAAAATTATTTCCTCAACGTCATGACCCAGCGCCTACAAGAATTCTGAAACCTTAACTCTCATTAATCATCTTTCATTCTTTTAAAAAAAATTCTAAACCTCAAATCTGAAATTTCTTCCTAATCCCACAGATATCTAAACCTCCAAGGTTTATAGTATGCAGAATTCAAACCTGGCTCTGATACCAACTGTAACGCCCCGTTCCCGTAGGTCCGGAGAGTTAGCTCTTAATACTTAAAATTTACTTAAATAACACAACTATAAAATCCAGAAATTCCATAAAATATTAATCCACTTAATCAAACCAAAAATCTAAGTTCCTCTATGGCGACAATAAAGAAATCCCCAATAATATAAATTAGAAATTCTCTAAAAACTCGAAAACATCCTCAACTCATCAAAACATATACCCGAAAAATAAATCAGTTTACTAACTACGACCCTTAAATAAGCATTTGTACCATCAGGCACTTATTCCACTACGATCATCACACCTTGCTAAACTTTCTACTCTTGTTCTCCAGCTGAATCATCAAAATTATCTGAAAAATATATGGAGATAAGGGGTGAGTTATCAACAACTCAGTAAGCAGAGGACATATACTAATGTGTAAACATGAGCATTTACAGAAATCAGAATGCAGAACTAAATATTTTCTTTCAGAATGCAGAATCAGAATAATGTTTTCAAAATGCAGCGTCAGAACATGTTATCAAAAATGTCAGAGCGATAGTTCGAAATTATTCATAATCAAAATCCCTTTGGCATAGCATAAACTGAAACATCACATCTTATCTTGTCATATCAGAACAAATACCATGTTTAACTCCCATGGTAGGGTTGTGCAAATCCCGGTAGCTAACCGAGCAGAAACAGAATGTGAATCTTCCCCTTATTCATTCTCGGAGCCCCGAGTGTGCACATAGGAAAGACCACGCAGAAAACCACTTTGTTTCCAAAGTGGGTGCACCAGAAACAGAAAAGTCGGTACCAACCCGAACAGAGGCCACAGTTTTACACCCGTGGTGAGGTCAGAACGGAATAGAAACAAAAACAGAATGTTATGCCAGAGGTTTTCAGAAATCACATCAGATCATATCAGAGTACAGAAAATCTTCAGAACAGAACAAAAATCATATCACAATATAATTTATGCACAAATTTCATATTCGCTCTATTTTTCAAAGTTCAGAAACAGAATGTCAGAAATAAGCTCATGTCTACACCAGTCATGACAGAAAATAATTTCTTCCTAAACAGAATCTCATGAGTAATGCAGAACAAATAACTGAGGCAGTTCAAATTTCTTTTCAACATCAAATATGTATATTTTCCAAAAATAACCTCAGCTCATTTTATTTTAAATGCAAAGTCTAGCATATGAACCCCGCTTACCTGGACTTCTTAGCTTTTTCGAAATTCTTCAAAAGCGTCGGATAATAATTAATCGTCACCTATAAAATAATCACGTACTTCTCATAAATTTCCAATTAATCACGTATCTCAATATTTAAGCCTAAAATGCTAAAATAACCTATTTTAATTCCTCAAAAACCTAAATTCTCATTATTCCTAATATACCAACATCACTTTCTAACTCATCAATATCCAACATAAAAACTCCGACTAAAACATTAAATTCCAATTTATTTATAAATTATAAAACTAAAAATAGCGTAACTATATCGAAATCATTATAATTAGATGATCATACTTTTGTTTAAAAAAAATATTCTTCTAAAAAGGATTTAAAATAAGATTTTGCATTTACCAATCACTCCAAGAATTTATCAATATTTTCATAAAAAATATTTTGTTAAAAAAAAAATCAGTCTTTTACAAAAAACAACTTAACAAAGTACAACTCACATGTGCCTAAGTCTAAAAATAAAAATAAAAAGACATGCAGTTCACGTTGTAAACCCATGATTTCGAAATCCAAAGTACATAATATAAACTCACAAAATTAAACACCCTAAACAATAAATCTAGAGGTATGCTTTAAGGGGTAAAAAATATAATAATACATCCTATAGTTCACGTACCATACAAATACATATATATATATACACGCCGGAGAAGAAAACTCCACACAGTGCAACTGAAGCACTTACGGAGAGGTGGGGGAACGACGGTGTGGAGCTAGTGGATCGCTACGGCGAAACGGGGTGGCACCTGGTCACTGGCTGCGAGAGCAAGAGAGGGAGACGAGTGAGAGAGGCACAGAGTGAGGGAAAAGTGAGGTAGATACCGAGAGAACGGAGACACCAACCAGAAATGGCGTGAGCTTACCGGGGAAACAGAGGCAGCGTGCGGCGGATAGGGGTGATGAGACGTCCTCCCTGGCAGTTTCTGAGGGGGCACAACGCGGAGGAGCTTTCGGTGGAGGGTGTTTTTAGCAGCTCAAGGTGGCTGGAAAAATGCTCTGTTTTTGGATGCCAAAACAGAGCAGTCCGCTGCTTGCTGTAGAGGCTACGGGAGGCTAGGCGACAGCTTCGTGTGACTGGGCAATGGGCATGGTGGTGAGGTCTGAATAGTTGGTTACACGCGGTGGACAACCCAGGTTGCGTCCGCTGATGGTGAAGACGCACGGGAAATGGTTTTTAAGGAAACAAAACACGGAACAACTACCGAAAGTTACTCGGGCTGGCTCGATTGCGACGCCTAGTGGCTGGAAAAGGTCCGAGGAGGAGTCTGGGAGATCACAGTGATTCACCAAGGAGGGCAGAAGCTTAGGGAAAACTGGCTGGCCGAGGTCATCTAAGGAGGGTAGCGGCGGAAGCTTTCTTCAAATACAAATATATATAAGAATATAAACGGCCAAGATCTCCAAATTAACGGCCAAGATCTCCAAATTACAAGAAAAAAAACGCTACCCAAATTTTGTAAATTAAGAACTTAAAAAAAAAATCAAGCTCAAAAAAATAAAAAAATAAAAAAATCTAAAGTCCTACTATACCAATTTTGGGCCCGGGTGTTACATGTTAATTTTTTCACAAAATAGTTTTGCATGATTTTTGAAGAGATAGAAACCGATTGGTTCTAAAGGAACTTTGTTTGGTTTGGTTGTATTTTAGCTCTAGGATCTCGATTCAATGGCTTTGATTTTTATAAATTTTTTTCTTGAGGCTTTGATCTATGGATTTAGAATAAATATTTGAGGAGTTATGGTTTAGATCTTTGTTGGAATGGTGATGAACATGCAAGAGTTTGTTTTAAACTCAATCTAAAGGCCATCGGGTTGATACTTTGTTTTGATGAAATCTTTGCTATGACATGCTAGTTTTAATCCTTAGATCAAGTTACAACTGGAATGTGAGGTATATGGTTGTGTTATTTGAATATTTATAGCATGAAAATCAAGGATCTAGCCACTTTATTTCAAGTCCATAAGCATGCTTACTCGATCTCATAGTTTTCATTCAAACCAATTGTCTAGGTTGTGTTTTGTGAAATTTGGTTGATTAGTCAAGCATTCTATCACCTAGGTTTGAATGGTGGACATGTTCGTAGAGTTATTTATGCACTTTTGGAGTTGATATGAATGTATTAGACTAGCTTTATTTGATCTAATCTTGATGTTTTAGCATTTTCCTTGATATGGTGAGTTCAAGTATTCATGAAATGTGTGCTTTGATGTCTTAGCATGATTTTAGAACTTATATGATTCTAAGGAGTTGCTAAATTTGGTTTAAGCATGTTAGTGTGTTAAATGGCCAAGTAGCAACAAAAAAGCATGATTTTAGCCTATACATGATTTAGCCAAGTGTGTTTCTCATAGTTAGGATTAGTTTTAAATTTTTATAAGTTCATATTTGGATTTAGGATGAAATTTACATGAGAAATGTAAATTTTGATAAGTTTTGGAGTCCGTTTGCAAAATCCTTATCTTACAGGCAAATTTGTAATTTTCCATAAGTAGAAGGGTAACTTTGTAAATTTAGCCCTAAGTTAGTATGTTTTATTTTTATGAGGTTTAAGTGAGATATCCTAACCTTAGAAAACATCTCATTTCAGCTTACATCTTTTTACGATTTGCTTAATATTACACTATTCTTCTGTAAGTTAGCTTCTAACCTAATCTCGGTATTTTTATGTATGTACGATAGTAAGAGTTATATTGTTTATATTCATGTCACTTATGCTTATTGTAATTGTTATAATATACCATGTCATGTCATCAATTATCTGTTACATATTTATCTGTTACACAAATGTCTTGTCATCTATTAATGTTACACGATTTATAGTTACACGTTTATCTATTACATGAATGCCCTGGCACTGTTACATGCCACACATGCTATGTCATCTATTACATGCCACACATATCATGTCATCTGTTACATGTTATTCTCTTACATGCCATAAATACCATGTCATAACATTGAGTATGTCATGAAATATTTCTAAGTCATGCATGAGTCATTTATTTTATCACGACCCCAAGTGCAGGACGGGGAGTTATCCTAGTCGAGCTCCTCTGTCTATTTTAGAGTCTTTAAATTGGATATAGAATCCCCTAAGTTGATGAAGCATAGTCAACATGCTTGGAATGAGACCTAAGTAACTAGTTTTTAGAGTGAAGTTACACCCAATATCGGTGGTGCCAAACTACACGTTTAGGGGTTCCGTTATCATGACGTACTCATAACTAGCCTAGATGCTTATGGTGTGACGCGGTAAAGCAAGAGCACACGACCATTGGGGGAGTCGTGGAGCATCCGCAGTTTACGTAAATAAACATGTATATGTTAACAACGTCATGTTCATGTCAAGTCATGTCACGTTCAAGTCAAGTCATGTTATGTTCATGTATAGCAATGTTACTTTCAAGTCATGTCACGCATATTCAAGTCCATGTCATGATGCATACATGTCATTTATTGTTATTCATGCCTATTTATACTGTTGGTAGTTTAGAAGTTTTACTTGTTGAGATTTGTAAAATATCACTTGGTAGTCCCAACTATCATTCCCCCCAAAATGGTATATGATGTGTCAAGGGACTAGGGATCAGGACTCAACCAGCTGGAAGAGGTTAAGTAGGTCGTAGAGGACGCTGAAGGAGCTCATGGAGTTGGTGCTCCAACTTTTAGATTCCATTTTGGTGCTTATAGTCGATCTGCATGAGCGGCTTGGTGTTCAGTTTAGTATTTGTATTTATGCATGTACTTATGGAGTGCAGTCTCCAATACATGTTATGATGCAAACTTATTGTATAATTTTGGATATGTGAATATTTAAGAAGTCATGATTATGTTTTGGGATATATCATGTTTGTAGTTGTGTATTGCTCAAAAAGTATCCACTGCGAATGTTGCATACTATTGATGCATGCTAGGTGCACCGCATCTTTAACTATCATGAATGGGGGTATGTGACATTGTGTTGCATATCCTAACGCTTCAAGTTCCATTAAATCCCAAGTAAAGTTTGGAGGCGTCACATTAACTGTCATGAACGGGGGAATGTAACTTTGTGTTGCATGTTTGGGGGCTGTCACACTTATTCCAAATATGACATCTTTGATGGAGCATGGGCCTTGGGTATGACACCTGCTACTCTCTAAGCACCTCCAAGTTATCTCGGATAGCTCCCATCTCTACATGGGTTTTTCTTCACCCTTTGCTCATCTTTGTACGATCAACACATCCTTTGCTCACCTTTGTACGAATCTTCCTTTGTCTCCCTATGTTGTCCTACATCTGCCAAGCTCCCTACAATGTGCTACTCGCCTTACTCCTTGTCCAACTACGTGCTATCCACCCAGCTACCTCCTTGTCGCTAGCATTTTGCTCATTTCCTTAGTTTAGCACCATCCTCAAAGGTAGTTACTAGTTCTAGTTTATTTTCCACTAGTTTAGCACCTATCTTGTTGGCAGTGGATTTTGCATAAATGTATTCCAATCAAGGTATCTGTATTGACGTGGAAAGATGTTAATAATCTTCTTGGGCAACAACGAGGAATTCCTTGGGCCTCAAAATGTAATTATTGTATTTTACATGTTGAATCTCCTGGTCATTCTTTAGCACAAGTGAGCTGGATGTAATTTTATTTTCGTTTTTCCCTTTTTCTCTCTACGTGAGGATTAGGGTTTCTGTTGCTTCCTACATAGACTCCCACGTCTGGCTACATGGCAGCCGTAGATGGAGCCATCGGTCGAACTTCCTTTGCCGATCTGGTGGCTGTTGTCCCTTAGCCCATGCTAGAGATGGTGCTACCGTCTCGTCTTCCAAAGGTTCTAGATGGTGAAGTTTATTTTCAATTCTCACGGGAAGAGATTATCAAGTCTGCAGAGCCCTTCCGCTTCTCGGTGGTCCTTAAGTTTCTGAAGCAACGCCCTTCTTTGGATGCAGTCCAAGCATTCATACATAATTGTTGGGATCTCTCATCCACCCCCGTTGTCTCTTCCTTGCGTAGGCCAAGGAACGTGTTTGTATGTATGGCCAACGAAGCAAATTTCATGAAAGCTCTGTCGAGGGACGTTTGCGAGATCAATGGGAGTTTCTATAGAGTTTTCCATTGGACACCTGAATTTACAGAGGATGACGAGCCCTTTCATGTTCTGGTATGGGTTTCCCTCTCGGGTCTTCCTCCAAACTTTTACAGTGAAGCGTTCTTGAGTATTCTCATGGCTCCTATCGGTACTTTCATTCAGCAGGATAACCCGACTCGTTGTGCCATGAGAACGGATGGTGCAAGGTTGTGTGTGGAGGTTGATGCGGCAAAAGAAAGATCCATTATCTCATTTTTGGATTGGTGCTCCGAGCTTGCAGTTGAGTAGGAAACAAGAAGTAGTCTATGAGACTCTCCCTGCCTACAGTAAGTGGCGGATGCAGGGACACAACAAACTCACATGCCGTGCTAAGAAAGGTGAGAAGTTAGGGAAGGCTCGAGTAGGAAGGAAAGAGTTGAATGACACGGGCGCAAATGGGGAATCTGCTAAGGTTCAGGTCACAGTTCCATATGTTGTGACTGATCTGCTGCCTGACTTTGGGGACCAGAAGCGTGGTGAGACAGTGAATGGGGAACAGAGTGGTGGTGAGCCTGAGGAGGAGACTTCGGGTGCAGTTGTGATTGGGGATCCCGTTAACACGATGCCAAGTGCAATACTGATGGTTACAGGTGTAGTTGTGCTTGATCTGTTGCTCATGGAACAGGTAACACTAGAAAATGAGGTTGAGAAGGAAAATGATGACGCAATATGTGTTACGGAATATGCAGTGATATCGCCTACGGATGATGAAAAAGAATGTGAACCAGGGCAAATGGGCATCAGAAAATAGTCTAATTCTGCTGTCATGATGAAACACAGTGAAAATCAGGAGGATGATGCCGAGGTACAGATAACAGAACGTGGATAGCTTGAGTTTGGAGGATGTTGTCTCCGAGCCAGAGATAGAATTACATCCTGAAGTATTTCCATAGGAAAAAGACTATATGACTGAATCTGAGGCCAACGAAAGTAAAAGAAAGTACAAGAAAAAAAGTTTTGTTAAAATGAGAAGCTCTTCTCGGGTCCTTGCTCGAGTTCCCAACCTTTCTCAATGATTGAACCTATTTTTGTATGGAACATTAGGGGAGTTGGGACTTCTAAGGATAGACTAAAAAAGTTGATTGGTAGTTTTGAAACCAAAAATAGTTGCCCTTTTGGAGCCTTTTCAAAATCTAGAAGTTGCTAGGAGATTGGCATAGTCTCTACATTTTGATAATTTCTTATCTAATGAGGTTGGGGGGGGGGGGGGGGGGGGAATTTGGATTTTTTGGGATGGCTCAATGTCGGTTAATCTGAATCGTATGGGAGAACAATATATTTCTATCAGAGTGGGTGAGGGTGTTGAGAAGTTTTTATTAACCATGATTTATGCTAAGTGTACAAGGGTTGATCGGCATATATTGTGGGATGAACTTAGTGCTCAGTCTGTGGGATTAGATCCGTGCATCTTTGTTGGGGATTTCAACATAATTCGGAATGACTCAGAGCGACGTGGGGGTAGGCCACGACCACTTGGAGCTATGGAGGATTTTAATAACTGGATTCAACAGGGGGGTTTGATTGAAATGGCTTCAAAGGGAAGTGCCTTCTCTTGGTGTAATGGTCAGCATGGACTTGCTCGCTCTTGGGCACGGTTGGACCGTGTTTTGCTTGATGTATCCTTCCTTTCGGTTTTTCCTAATGCTATTTGTTCTTACTTGCCACGATCTACTTCGGATCATGCTCCTATGTGTATTGAGTTCAAGCAAGACCTTTTCTCCTATGGTCCAACCCCTTTTAGGTTCCAACAGTTGTGGGTGGAACATCATAATTTTCTGGATTGTGTTCGGCAAGCTTGGGCACTTCGATCGGGTGGTTCAACCATCCAAAATCTGATTATGAAGCTAAAACAGACTAAAGTTGCTTTGCGTGCTTGGAACAAAAGGGTTTTTGGGCATACGGTGCATCATATTGCTACCCTTGAGAATAGGGTTGAGGAGCTTGAATTAAAGCTTCAATTACGCTGGGAAGAAGATATTGATTGAGAGCTTCAGGGGCCATATAAGATCTAGCAATTTGGAGGCGTCAGGAAGAAATTAGATTGGCTCAAATGGCCAAGCTAAAATGGACAGTGGATGGGGATCAGAATTCCAAATTTTTTCATGCTTGTTTAGCTACTAAAAGGCGAAAGAGGGTTCTTGAGATGCGTTCTAATGAGGTGATTTATGCGTCTCCAGAGTCGATACATCATGGTGCCGTTGATTATTTCTCATCCTTTCTTCAGGGGGAGCCGCCGATTGAGAATCCAAATCTTGAGGGGCTTATTGATCTGGTCATCTCCGTGGAGGAGAATGCCTCCCTGGTTCGCGCGCCCTCCTTGGAAGAGGTATTTGATGCTTTGTCTTCAATTTCAGTTAATAGTGCTCCTGGTCCTGATGGTTTTGGCTCTGGTTTTTATAAAAGTTGTTGAGAGGTGGTTAAAATTGATGTGTGGAATGCAGTGTCAGAGTTCTTTGCTTCCAAAGTATCTACCAAAATTTTTTACAGCTTCTTATTTGGTTCTTATTCCAAAGGTGGATTCTCTAATAGGTTTTGATAAGTTCCGGCCCATTAGTCTTTACTCAGTTTTTTATACACTTTGTTCTAAAATTATTGTGAATAGATTGACTAGTCTCTTGCCATGATTGGTTTCCTTGGAACAAGGAGCCTTCATTCTGGGTCGAAGTATATTTCAGAACATTAGTCTAACGCAGGAAATGGTTCACTCTATCAACAAAAGTAACCACGACGGTAACATCATGTTGAAAGTAGACATGGCCAAAGCATATGATCCTGTGGATTAGAATTTCTTGATAAGGGTCATGCAGAGTTTTGGGTTCTCGCCCCAATTTCGTGATCTGATTTGTTTCTATATATCTAGCCCATGGTATTCGGTTATGATGAATGGGACAATGAAAGGTTTTTTTTTGGGAGGTCGTGGCCTTTGACAAGGTGATCCTCTATCCCCCTATTTGTTTATTATTCAGCAGGAGATCCTTTCCAGGTTGATCCACCGGAGTGTGGCTGAAAATAGATTTGGGAATTTTCATCAGGCCCGAGGTACGCCTATCATTTCTCATTTAATGTATGCTGATGATGTGGTTATTTTCTCTAATGGAAGTCAAAGATCGGTTCGGTTGCTCCAAAGTAATTTAGACCAATATGAAAGATGGTTGGGTCAGGCCATTAATAAACAAAAGTCCGCCCTCTTTTGTTCGAATAAAATCTCCTCTTCTCGCAAGCGTCGTCTTCTTCGTAGCACAGGTTTTGTGGAGGGCCATTTCCCTTTTTGATACCTTGGAGTTCCCATTATTCTGGGATGTCTATAAATTTTAGACCTTGAAGGCATGATGAATAAAGTGAGACAAAAACTAAGTGGTTGGAAAATGTGCCTGTTATCTACTAGAAGGAAACTGGTTTTACTACATCATGTCATTTCTAGTATGGCCCTTCACCTTTTTGCTGTTTTACAGGTCCCTCAAGTAGTCATCAATAAGATTCATCCTTTGATGAGTTCTTTCTTTTGGGGTGAATCAAATGGGAAAGATAAAAAAGAAATGGGTGGCGTGGAAACATATTTGCAGTTTTGTGACTGAAGGAGGGCTCGGGTTGAGGCATCTCAGGGACAAATTTTTTAAGGCTAATATGTGGGTTCGAAACCTTGGGTCCTTATTGATGTTGATAAAGGCTCGAGATTTTGTAGAATGGTTGCTCGTTGTGTTCCTTTGATTTTGAATAATTCTAAATGGAGAGTTAAAGATGGTGATATTTATTTCTGGTATGATAAATGGAGGGACAATGGTCCTTTGTGCAATGATAGGCCAATTGTGGGTCATCCTTTGCTGAAAATTAACGAGTGTCAGTTGCCAGACAGTTGGGATGTGAATCTCCTAGAGAATTTGGTCGGTTTAGAGAATGTGGATGATATTCTAGCCTCTCTATCTGGGTTAAACTCAAGGAAGGATGTTCTTGTTTGGACTCCCTCTAAGACAGGTATGTTTTCTACTAAATCATCTTGGCATTGTATTCGAATCAGAGGTTCAAGGTTGGATTGGTATTCTTGGATTTGGCATAAAAATCTTCCTCTAAAAATGTCTATTCATTTCTGGAAGGTTTGGCATAGGGTTTTGAGTGTAGATGACAGATTGCGCCGTGTTGGCATCCCTATTGTTTCCAAATGTGATTGTTGTAGTGCAGGTCATTATGAAGACATTAACCATGTTCTCATTGAGGGCAATTTTCCTAAACAGATATGGTCCTTTTTCGGTAACCTCTTTGGACTTCTGGTTGGTAGTAATTGGAAGATGCATGTCTCCTCTTGGTTCCGACGTGCTCAGTCAAATTCTCAAGTAGGTATTATTATTGGTTTGCTCCTTGTCATTATTACTTGGAGAATTTGGAGACGGCGATGTCTAGCTCGAATGGAGGGTAAATTGGAAGCTCAAGATGCAGTCATTAAATCTATTTGTATTTGGATTGGTACTCTTTGCCAGGCAGTGGGAAATCCTCATAGTTTGTCCCGTTATGATGCCATGATCCTTGAGACTTTACAGATTCAACCGGTTCCTTTAAAGGAAAGGCTATGCAAATTAGTAAAGTGGCATAAACCGCCTTCAGGGTGGTTTAAATTGAATACAGATGGTAGTAGTCTTGGGAACCCAAGTGCTAGTGGTATTGGTGGAGTTATTCGCAATGATCAGGGATGGCTTGTGTAGGCTTTCGCCTCTCCTATTGGTTTTGGCTCTAATAATAAAGCGGAGTTATTTGCATTTCTTACTGGTTTGCGACTTTGCAAATCTCTTCATATTCTGAATGTGATTGTAGAGGTTAACTCTTTGGTGATTATCTCTTGGTGGAATAGGGGGAGGTGTGGGATTTGGTACCTAGAGGACTATTGGGAAGAAATTGTTAGTTTGACTCAAGCCATTACTTGTCGATTTCAACTTACGCGAAGGGAATAAGATGGAGGATTGGTTGGCAAAGGATGGTGCCAATGATCTCGATTTGGTATATACAAATAATTCTATTTTGCCTCGTGCCCTTAGAGGTTTATTGCGTTTGGACTTGACTAGTATTCCTTCATTAAGATGTCGTTGAGTTTTGTTATTGGTAGTTTTTTGTGGTTTTTTTATAGGCTTGTTTAGTTCTGCCTTCTTTATAGGCTTATTTTTTGTTTGTTTATTTTGCTTATCGTTTTGTTGGTTGGTTTTGTCTTTGAATGTAACCACGATATTCCTCCACCATAAGTGAGGGCTTATTAATAAACTTGGGACGAGACCGCTATGTGGGTGCTCTTTCCAAAAAGAAAAAAGAAAAAAAGGGAGCTGGATGTTCAGGTCTGGCAATTTTTCCCAATGATGGTTTGTATTAGATATTCAGAAACCTTTTCTTGGTATAATAAGATTGTGTGATGGTCTTGAAGAGCCAAACAATCCCCTTTATCATGGTTGATTGCTGGTCTCTTGCCATCATTCATTAGTTGGTGTTTATGGATTTGTAGATTTAATGCAAGGATACAAAATCATAAGAATTTTGTTTCAACTCATTTGGAAGATCGGGTCCCGTTTGGATAGTGAAAGTGTTTCATCTCATCATTACAATTTTTTCAAATTCTCACAAAAAATATAATAAACAATTTAACTTTTTCAAATCTCAAAACAATAATAATATTAAAAAAATAATATTCTAACTATATTTTATTCACTTTTAACTTTCATCTCAACTTACTATCCAAACAACACCTAAGCCATGCTTGCAGGATGGAATCAAAGATTTCTTGTAGTAAGCAATGGAATAGTGCTGATAGGGATCTAATACATAAGCTTGGACAGTTATCTATGAAATAAAAGACAACATCTTGTATTGCGTTGAGACAGGCTAGGCCGAAGTTTGGTAGATTCATGTTTGGTCGGTACATGGGTGTTACTCGCACCGGATTTATGAGCTTTGAAATATAGTCGGGGAAATCACGACACTATATTATTACAGGCAACATCCAAGAAATGCAAAAAATTTCGACACAGCTATTGACAAAGAACACTATACATTATTGAGATGGATTTGCCACTCTCAGAAAATGTAGTCTGGCAACTGGAGAGGAACCCTTGCCACTTCAGCTTCAAATGGAGCACCTTTTGGGTTAGTTAATCTACAGGCGAAAGTTCAATTCAATACTCTCAAAATCAGTCACATTTTGCTATCACAGTTATGCAGCAATAAAAACTAAAATCTGATATGATAACACGATATAATAAGCTATATCGTATTAGTATAGCTGATAACTGAAAAGCTCATAACCGTAATGATACACCTACAACTTTTTTTACAACTACTTTACAACTCATTTATATAATCAACCATGCAATCAAGCCACTTCATTTAAAAAAAAAAAATCAATTTTACAAAACTACCCTCAATTTTACTTAAAGTTGTAAAATAGATGGAGACTGGAGAGTAGTAAGGGAATCATTTTCCAAGTGCATGTATGCATCAGATTTGAAAGTACGTATCATAGGATCAGCCAACTAAAATCACCAACAGAAGAAATTGTTTTGATTTATTGCTTGTACCTTGATTTCAAACACAACATACTCCTAGCTTTCAGCAGGATCATAAACTTAACACTCTTACCCATTTCATACGCGAAACTCTAACCTAAACTTGACAGGATGATCATTTGCTTTAAACTCCTGATAAGGGCCTGTTAATACATACCCTCTGGGCACTTTATTCTGGTCAAGCAAACCCAAGCCACACACTACCGTCTGTCAGTTTGGATTGTTTCAAAAAGGGTAATCTTAAAATGTGATTACATTCGTCCTTTTTTTAGCTCAAGTAGTGTTTGGTTAGCCTTGGGATAAGATCAGATCAAAATTAGTAAAACTTAAAATTGATAAAATCAGTCAGGGAGGAAAACTGATTATTCTACCAATCAAAGCACTATAAAATCCAAACCAAACAGGCCACTAAATTATTAAATTAACAAGGCTTTTGGTAAATGATGATAAAGAATCTATGATGATGGTACATGATTTTCTGTGGAGTGGATTAGGCAAGAATTCAAATTCCACCTAGTCAATTTGGGGAAGTATGCTCTCCAAGGAAAATGATAAACTTACAACTAGTTTACAACTCTATTTTGAAGGGAAGTAGTTGTGTAAAATTGAAATCATTTCTAATGAAGTGGCACAAGAATTATAGATATATCATTAGCTGCTCTCCATTATCTAGTCTCACAGTTAAGGGTTCAAAATTTGAGGATGTTCAACCGAGCACTTCTTAGGAAATGGTTGTGGCGTTACCACCAAGTGAGGGATGCATTGTGGAGAGTGGTGATTGACTCCAGGAATGGTGGAGAACTAATATGGTAAATGGGGAGTACAGAGTGGAGTTGTGGAAGAATATTAGAGGATGGGGGGGTCTCCTATCGACATATCAGTTTTGTGGTGTGTGATGACTCCAAGATTAGATTTTGGCATGATATATGATGACGAGATAGGTCCCTAAAAGACTCTTTTCCAGCAGCGTACTAGATAGTGCGTAAGCAGGAAGCCTTGGTGGCTGAGTTATTGAGAGTCTTAGAAGGTTCTCTACAATGGAATATCAATTTTCTCAGGGCAGCCCAAGATTGAAAAATTGGTGTATTCTCCTACTTCTATTATATGCTACGGTTGCCGGGGATGGAGAAAGCAATAAGATGTTTTGGATCCCTTCCAGAAAAGGGAAATTCTCTATCCTCTCATTATCACGATAACCCTTTTCCTTGGAGGACGGCCTTGTTTGGGTAAGGAGATATTTTCAAAACTTCTCAAAAATTCTCATAATTTCCTTCACAAACATCACCCAAACACAAAACACTTTTCAATTTCAATTCTTCAACTTTTTCATCTAATTATTATCCAAACACAAAACCAAATAAAACTTTCCCAAACTTCCAAACAAAACACAAAAAACAATACAACTTTTTCAAATTTCAAAAGAAAAATAATATTAAAAATTATATTCATACAATTTTTTAATATAAGTTTTAAACATTGACTCTTTTTTCAACTTTTTCTCTCATTTCCCAAAATCCAACAAAACATCTTAATTCAAACCATTTTACTACATTCACAAATCATTTCACTAGTATTCAGAGAATTTCGAGATATTCTAAGTGTCTAGATGAGCCTTAAGGCTCCTCTTAAGCCCGTTCTCTTCGTTTGGACAACTTCTTTTGGAAAGATTTTGACCATGGACAACCTAAAGAAAAAATAGATCATAGTAATTGACTAGAGTTGCATGCGTAGCATAAGTGGAGAGACAGTTGATCATTTGCTTCTTTCACTATGACATGGCTAGGGTCCTATGGGATGATATCTTCAATAAAGTGGGGCTAGCATGGGTTATGCCTAGAGGGTGATCAATCTCCTTGCAGCTGGAGAGGTCTATAAGGCATCCCGCAAATTGTGGCAATATGGAAGATGATCCCCATATGTTTAGTGTTGTGCATTTGAAGGGAAAGGAACGATCAGAACTTTGAAGACAGGGAACACTTAATGGATAAATCAAGACACTTCTTCAATAGATTAATGTCATGGGAGTTGCTAGACTTCAACAGACTCGCTTTCATGATTTTTTTCACAAGTAAAAAGATATTTTATCAATAGGCATAGCCCAAGTACATTGAAAGTGTGCAAGAGAATACACCTAATTAGGAACTAGAAGACACAGCTTTCATGATTTTCTTGTATCTATTTCTAGTTCTAGACAAGATGTCTTCTCTTGTATAAGTCTTGTGTAGTTGGGAAACGCCTATTTTCACTTTTATTAATAAAATTTATTTCACCTATAAATACAATCATATTTTAACATGAAACTTCCATAATTGTAAAAAAACAAAATCTCAAGAGGAATTAATAAACATTACAAGAATGTGCATTATAGCCTTTAGAACATCGTTGGTTGAATTGTTAGTATTTTCAGATACGGAATATAGGATTATCTACTGTAAGGAAATATAAACAAACAAAAAGAGCGCTTTCGTTAGTGAAGTGAGCCCAAGAAGCCTGTTCATCACTTATTCTCTTATTACAATACAGGCAATAGAAAGAACTTTTTTTTATTAAGTCACAGGTGATAGAAAGTGTGAAGTTAATAAGAGCTGCTCCTTTAAATTATGTCACATTAACATTAGAGATCAGCATGCTGATTTCACTTTTTACCGAAGATAAATTAGAGAGTTTTTAAAACATTTGTCTGGGGAAAAGGAAATGAGTGTAATCACCTACTTAGGTCCCTATTAGACAGAAAATGACTGCTGCCATTATATTTCTACCGAACATCATCACATTTTGGGTTTAGTGTGACACACAAGTGCAATTCCATAACCAAAGAAAATACCAAAACCTCCCATGATTCTTTCATCTACAGCAGGTACATTCGTGGTATTGCACTTACCACTTGCATATGGGACTCATGCTTCAAAAAGTATCTTGACATAAAATTAAAGAAAACTTCAACTTCATGGGTTTATGGGTTTATGGGGTACCTGCCAGGGACAAATGTGAAAGAGCCCTCTATGGAACCCGAAGAAGTCGGTAGAGGTGCACAACTCTCATAAACAAATTCTTTCACACCTGGAAGCAAAAGTGGAAACTGCAAACATATAAAACAATAATGAGATTTCAAGCACTTCTCAGCACGTTACCCCGACTCTGTGCATAGTTTACTTCATGAATCAAATAAATCTTTTTTTCATATTTAAGTATGAAAAATAAATCAAATAAAATAGCAATAGACCTAGAGATTTCAAGAGAATCAAGAAGCTGAGATCAATATTTTCAATGGGTAAGAAGTGAATCTTTCATGTCATAACAATTAGTCCTTTTCCTGGTTTGCTTCATATCGGCACTGTTAATCTGGCCTTGCTGAGCTGGGCTGAGGTCTCCCTGATCTCAGCTTCCCAGCCGGATTTCTGCTCCATCTTCCACATGAATTCAGCTTCAGATATTAGATGAGAGGGTTAATCATGAAAGTGACGGTGCTCACAAAAAAATTTACTTTGATCCCAGGCCAGAAAATATGATGTTATTTTGGTCAGGTAGGGCCATTAGAGCAAGAGGAGCATTGAGCTTTCTCATTCTCATCCAAGTACTCTTATGGTCATCCATCAAGCAATTTTCATGGGTTTCAGCATGCCATCCGCATTATAGTTGTCTGTCACCTTCATCACGAGCTTACATAAATTTATTGCTGATTTTAACCTTCATCACTTCAAAGAAAAAAAAGAGGGATATTTATACTACACGTCAATGCATTTCATGCATTCAAAGAAATTGATGCAATATGAGGATGCATTATCAAAGGTCTTATGCAAGATAGGTTCAACTATCATGCAAATAAAACAAACTCATTATTCGTAATTTAATTGGCTATGGCTAGGTCAAGCCCTGAAAATATAGGCTAATCACCGAACTGAAGAATCCTCCACAGCTCAGCGGTACATGCCAGTTACAATGGAGTAGGTAAATGCTGTACGAGCCTCTGTCAGAAGAAATATCCTACCAATTCATTCATCAAAGATAAATAATTTCTGCTTCCTCTGTGCCGGATTGTATTTCAGGCTTGGAAAAGCACAAACTCAATGAAGACTCAGCCAACATATTCGAGATATCATATTCATGATAGTGTTTCTACAAAAGTGAACTTATATGCAAGAAAAATACTACTTCCTCGTTTTAAGTGATCACAATTATCTAAAGTAAGGAAAATACGGGAGATATAATTAAATGCTTTGACTTTTACAAATTGACATTCAACTTCAAGAGTATTGAAAATGGTAGGAAATTCCTCATGAAGATGACGATGACGAATCCCAGCTTAACTTACTCTTGTACACTAAAAAGGATAGAATTCTTGATTATAATTTATAAATTTCAGCTTTCAGGAATCATATGTTATTTTGGCAAAAGAAACCAATTTACAGAAATATAACATGAAGGGAGATGCTCCGGTTATTATTGACGTATTTTTTTTCTCACTTATAAGAAAAATAAGATGGAAAAATTCCTTGGAATATTGGAACTCAATTGAAGATTGTACAAAGATCATAATAGAAGCAGGTTTTGAGGTGAGAATTACTCATTTATGGCACATCAAATCAAGAAAGCAAATTGCTTGGCTCAATTAGGCCATGCAACAAAGTTATCCAAGAAGTTCCATCATCAAATTCATGTGGATATCTTAACTTTGCATTGGAGCTCAAAAGTTTGTCTCAACTAAATTCATCAGGGAAAAAAGTGAAAAAAAGATAAACTATGATTCCAGGTATATTTTTTAAAGAAAGCATTCTATTGTCCCTTCAAAGCAAGCTTACACTAAAAAAGAGGGAAAATTATACAAGATAACCAATTGTATGAAATTCTACCTTTCCTATTACTGCTTCAGCATTAACATCAGATATTATATGGCCATTGGCATGGATGATCCAGTGCCTCCGATGCAGTTGACATGAACTAAAGGGTACTCCATGAATTATGCATCCTTCGGGCAGAAGAGACATGCGGATTGAATAAGAAAATGCATACTTCTGATGATCAATTAGAAGATCAGTTAACTCCGGAATAAACACAGCAGATGCACGAACCTTGAGAAAATAATCATTGTTATTAGTTTCCATGAAACAAGAAGCGAACAGCAGTTGTGGTTGTAATGCAACTAGCAACAGCAATTACACCATAACAGCTACAATAACAACAAGAATGAAATGACCAAAGATAAAGTCTAGAGGAGCCCTTTTATCTTTATATCCATCCCGGACTCTATCTTATAACTGTTATTATATCTACCAAAGCCAATAAATATTCTTCTTACGAGGATGCTTTAAAAATGACTTGATTATGACAATAAAAATATTAGAAGAAAGAGAAAAGGCACTATCATGTATACAATAAGCACAGCAAGTTGCAAAAGTTAATAGTCTAGCATAATTGGTATAATGAAATGCAATAGAAATCCCGCCCTATTAGTACAAAAAGCGATTCACACACGAAAATAGTTCCAGAAACTATTAATAACTTCACTAAGTGTATAAGCGTACATCCATATCCAAGGCAGTCCAACGGAGCATCTATTTGGAATTCTGCTCAATTTGGAAAAAACTAAAGACCATTCATGCAAATTAAATGTCCTAAATGTTAAAGGAATTTTCTCAAAAGGTTCAACGAATGGATAGCTGTAAGAGTGCATATCATTATCCTACTTTATAACATTTTTTCATTTTTTTTTTTTTAAGAAGATAGCATTTTTACCTGTTAGGAACAATTTTTGCCCCTTCAAGGCACATGGTGAAGCATAAGTTTTAAGAGAAATTACAGACAAATTTTTTTTTTTTATTGGCATCGGGTGTCCGGGAACAGAGTCCTGATTAATCCCAGGAGTGCACAGACCCTCGGCAAGGAGTTTCCCGCAAGTGCACCTTTGGTAATTCAAGGGAAAAATCCCCCAGCCCAATGGCCCCTAGGGATTGTTTGCACCCAAGGGGATTTGAACCTTAGACCTGGGGGGAGCATACCCCCAAGCCCAAGGCCTTTACCACTTGAGCCAACCCCTATGGGTTACAAACAAAATTAAACTAGTGCTGATGGATAGAGTCCCATAACAAGCGATGAAAAATTATATAACGTAACACATATCAAGGTGAACATTCTCTTTCAACGACAACTTGCAGATAGCTCAGATTCAACTTGCCTCAAAATTTACTTCCAGGCAACAAAACGCCAACAATCTAAGCCCTATCATGCCACTTGATCATAGAGAATAGAATGTATACTTGAACCAATTCCCTGGTGCAACCTTGAGAACATGATTCTCCATGCAAGGGCCAATATAACAAAGTAAAATGTGCAGGATGCATCAAGCTCCACACTTGGGCCCCGTTTAGTTTCAAAGATGGTTTCAACCCATCTCATCCCATCTCATCTCATCTCATCTCATCTCAGCATCCAAACACTATTCAAACACAAACACTTTTCAATTTCAAATTTTCAACTTTTTAACTTTTTTATCTAATCATTACAAATTTCTCAAACTTCCAAACAAAATACAAAAAACAATTCAACTTTTTCAAATCCCAAAAAAAATTATATTAAAAAATTATAATCTAACAATATTTTAACTTTATAATATTTTTATTCAACATTTTCTCTCTCCTTTGCCAAAACCCCATAAAACATCTTAACTTAAACTATTTCACAACATTCACAAACTATCTCACTACTATTCACATATTTCTCATATCATTTATGTAACCAAACGAGGTCTTACCGTTCTTCTTACTATGCCAAAAAAGCATAAAAAGTTTAAATATGCAATTTCTACATTTTAACATACTTTAACCCCATTGGTTACAGCAGTGGAACAGAATGGAGGTTCCTCTGGAAACAAACTGATGCTTCTGATACCACCCTCTTCATGGAGTTTAATGACACCATTTTCTAAGCGACGACCATGTTCTTCTAACCATAACAGCATAGCATCCTGCTGTTGATCATCATTGAAATCGTGCACTGAATTTATCAGTGCTTTTGGCACGCATGGAAGCATTTCTCCATCAATTGGAAGATTTTCAGTACCAACATGGAGTTGACCGGTGGTACAGTTGAGGAAAAAGAACTTTTCAACATACGTGGAAGAAGCAGCCACAACAATATACTTTGATCTGCTGGAGAAACTTGGGTGACGCAAAATTACCTTTGTATTGGAAATCACCTCATTTAAAGGTAACAAATACACATTTATAATGTGGTGATAAAAAGAATAGCCACCTATGAGGCCCAATGAACTTCCATGTGCACTTACTATAGATCTGGAAGTAAATTCTTGGCCATCACAAAAACGATAAAGGATCCTTGTGGGAAGAGGCAATTTCACTTTCAAGATCCTCTCAAACTCCTGAATATCAGCTTCTGATACACCCTTGCGAAGTGTAGCCTTAGCCTCTGGAAAATTAATGTCTAACCAGTTGTTAAGTCTCCCCCAACATCTTTTAACTCGTATGACCAGCAGCCAAGGATACATACTGAAAGCTTCCCGCCATATTTGATAAGACGCCTGGAGAGAGAGAGAAGAGTAGGTCAGTCAAGAAAATAGTCACTTGAAATGACCTCACGATATAACACAACCTAATAGAGCATTAAAACTAACTTCATAGATCTGCAGCTAGATTGTATGTTCTTACAAACGTAAGCAATATCTGCAATTCAACTTCAAAATGAAGAGTTGACTGCACATACAAAAGCAATAGTATGCATCTCAGAAATGCCACTGATCAGTACTGTAGAAACTGTACTCCAACAGAGGTGTCACTCAAAGTTGGAGAGCAGGCAACCCGCGTCTAACATAAGTTATTTCTTTTGGAAGGTACTAAAAAGTCTTCGAAGTACTTCAAAACATATGACCACCAGAAATTGACTTTGCTGATGGGGTGGTCTACTAACATACCTGTTTATCTCAAGACAAGGAGTGAAAAATGTATGAGTAAACAACGTCTAGCATTGACCCCTCAGAACTTGACTCAGGCTGTCATGTCAAAGAATTTTTCCATACATAAATTTCGGCAAGAAGTTTCTCAGACTAAAAAGAAAGGCACCCCACTCAGTCCAACCAACCCACGTACCTCTCGTTGAGTGAAAAAAGAAAAGCCAAACCAAGACCCCACTACATGAAAAATGAAACCAAACAGTTTTACTCTCAACTGGGTACTCAATAAAATCATAAGTGGAAATTCAAAACACTTTATTTGCCGTCATTTTTGAGTAAGTGAAATTCAAGGCAGAATTGATCATATAATCATAATTGGAGTAAGAAAAATCATGTTCCGAACCTCAAAAATCCTTCTAACATAGATACACTGACAAACGTCGCATCTTTTTTCGGCTGCTGAAATTGGACCAAGAATTCACTAGCCATCGAAGAAACATAAAATGCAATCAACGATTCAAATTTCGCCAAGATTCCAACCTTTCATTTCCTTCCTTCAAACACCGCAATTAATAAATATGTATGTGTGTGTGTATATATATATATATATATATATATATATATGTTATCATATAAATATATATATATATATATACAATATATATATATTTCCTTCCTTCCTTCATACTTATATGTGTTAATAAGTATGAAATATGATTTAAAATAAAAGAAATGGGACTAGAATTGGAATTGACACAAGCATAAAAGAAGAGAAACTAGCTAGAAATGAGTGAGGGGGGTGGTATAAGGGAGAAAGAGAACCTTGAAAGAAGGGGTAGGGTTTCCGAGAGGGTCAATAGGCTGATTGAGATCAAGATCTTGGGAGCAGAACTTGAACCAAAGGGAATCCTCCGAGGCAAAAGACCTCAGCTTCTTGCTGACGCAAGCCGTTACGGCAGTGTATTTGGCACCTAACTTCGATAGGATAATGTGCAAGGCCAGTTCTTCCACTGCCTCCAAATCCATCTGTCTCTCTCTCTTTCTCTCTCTCCCACAAAACTCAAGTCTCTCTGTTTGTCGCTCGTTTTGGTAGAGTAGATTGCTACCGACTGCTATTATTGCTAGGAACACCGAATATACCTTGGTCGTTATCCGGAGGAAGGGCAGGCCGGGCCGAGCCGAGCCGAGCCGAGCCGAGCCTAGCCTAGCCTAGCCTAGCCTCCCAGCTTGAGCTAGCCGAATCGAGTCGACTTGCTTAATGATTCGAATCAATACCAGAGCTGTGGCCATTCCGAGCTGCGGCCGTACACTTATTACGGGTTGTGACATTCACCTATTCCGAGATGCGTTCACACACAAAAGATGCGTCATAGAGAGACTGTGTGAAGATGGGAAATGCTATATCTCCCGCTGCCGCGCTTGGAGCTCTCGCCGGAGATTAGTGTGTTTTTTATATGTTTTTTTTTTTAAATTATTTTTTATATAAATTCTTTTAATAATTTTAAATATTTTTAAAAAATAAAAAAATTCAAAATATTATTAAAAAACATTTTCTTAATCACGAAGTAAAATAAAAAATCATAAAAAAATATTTTTTTATTTTACTTCGTGATTAAGAAAGTATATTTTAATGAATTTTTTTTTACTTTCTAATTAAAGAAGTATTTTTAATGATGTTCTAAATTTATTTTATTTTTTTAAAAATATTTTTTATAATTTTTTATTTTACTTCATGATTAAGAAAGTATTTTTTAATATATATTTTTTTACTTTCTGATTAAGAAAATATTTTCTGAATGATGTTTTAAATTTATTTTATTTTTTAAAATATTTTAAAATAATAAAAGATCTATATAAAAAATTACTTAAACAAAACACATATAAAATAACACTACACCCCCAGCGGGAGCCCCAGCGGGGGTTGTAGCATCACCCGTGTGAAGATATATGGTTGGTTCGGTTATCTAAAGATGAAAAGAAACGATACGGGAAATATATAAGTAACAATAAAATAATTTATGAATAATAGTAAAAATGATTTGAATTAAGATTTAGACGGTACTATGTCCACCGCTCCCAACTCATGCTGAGCTACTCATTAGGAATAATTGGACCTTTTTTTTGTTGTTTTCTATACATATATTTTTAAACACTTTTAAATATGTTTAAAAAAATTAAAAAATCAAAATATTATTAAAAATATTTTCTTAATCATAAGTAAAAAGAAAAATTAAAAAATAAAATAAAATTTCAGCAGTAATATCGAGCAATAAGAACCGTGGTGAGAGTATCATTTTCCTTAAGATTTTTACAAGATTTTAGAAAATATGTGATGAAAAGTTAAATAAAAAAAATTATAAAGTTAAAAGAGGGTTATTAGAATATGATTTTTTAATAAAGTTAAATCAAGCCAGATTTGGTTTCACAAACTTTTTAAATCATCTCATCTCATCTCAACATTCAAATATCATTTTAAAAATTTTAACATTTTAAGTTTTCAAATTTTTCATCAAATTATTACATAATCATTACAATTTTTCCAAACTTCTAAATAAAATAGAAAAAAAATAATTCGACCTTTTTAAATTTCAAAACAAAATTTATATTAAAAAATTATATTTTAACTCTCTTTTCTTTATAATTTTTTTATCTAATTTTTTCTTTCTCCTTTCCCAAAACTCCATAAAAATATTAACTCAAATCATTTCACTATTATTTACAAGTTATCTCACTATTGTTTACAGATTTATTATCTCATCTAATCTGTATAACCAAACAAGCCTGAAGGGTTGCACATAAATTCATCCCACTCACTCTTGCCCGAGTTTTATGAAAGAAAAATTATATACGTAAACTGGTGTGATAACACATTTAGCTTGTTTGGGAAGTGATATGATAACATCTCATAACTTCTCATCTCAAAGCTTATCATAATTTTCTTTCCAAACATCATTCAAATACAAGCATTTTTCAATTTTAGTTTTTGAACTTTTTTTATATAATCGTTACCTAATCATTACAATTTTTCCAAACTTCTAAACAAAACACAAAACATAATACAAATTTTTAATTTTCAAAACAAAAATTATATTCTAAAAATATTTTACTTTATAATATTTTTATTCAATTTTTCCTCTCTACTTTTTTAAAACCCAATAAAACATGTAAATTCAAATCATTTTGCTACTATTCATAGACCGTTTCATTACCATTCACAGATTTCTCATCTCATTTCATTACACAAACATGCCCTTAATAAAATGTTTACATGGTATAATTTGATTTGAAAAATAAATTTTAGAATTTGAATCATATAAATAAAATATTATTATTTAAGTGATGTGAATGGCGTGTTTTATACACCAACTTGATAATAGAATAACTCTTATAAAATAAGTGATGGGATAAGGCACGTGTTAGGGACGTGTTTCGCACCCTGGCCCGACGAGCTCAATGCAACTTGCAAGACAAGAAACATGAGGGCCCGATGGGTGGATGACATCTCTGATGCCTAAGTTGGTTTTATCCTTTGAGAGAGCTTGCGATGAATACAAGCCTAAATTGTACCTGTATTTAGGCTTTTATATCCCCCACCTAGTGGGGCCTTTGTTTCCTCTGTGCCTGGGGTGTCCGCCGATTGTTTTGGGTGCCATGTCATTGCATTTAACTCAGCTGCTCCTGACAATCCCTTGGGTCATGTCCCTATGACAGGTGGTGAAATGCGGCATTTTCTCTTTGCGGCCTTACCTTGTGTGGGATAGAATCTCTTGCCTGGATCTCCTGTCAATGACCCATATCTGGTCATTTAATACAGCGTGGCTCCCTGCGAATTATCCGGACAGAGGCATGCCCGTGTGAACGTTGTTGTAACGCCTGTCCTTATGGTGGGACTTTTTATAAATATTTTTAGAAAGGACGACGGGAATTACCGTCCGATTTAAAACTTTTCACTTGCAGACCCAGGGTGCAAGACTCCACGTTTATAAATTAAAATATGTTTTGACAATAAAAGAGCTTTACAGCGAAAAACATAAATCTTGAAATAAAAAGGCCTCTCATACGTTTAAAATTCATGTCTAGACTTCCGTGCTCTTCCCCATGGGTCGTGTCCGTCCTGATCATGCAGTTCCTGTGGGGGGAGGGACATGCATAAAAACTAAAATGAGTCGAAGACTCGTAAGCATTATTTCATACAGTTAAAATATAACAATATAGGTTTTCATTCATGCATTCATCATTCGTACATACTATTACATGCACGCATACGTGTCATACATGTGTTCGTTTGAAAAAGTCACTGGACGGGATTTTTCTCTTTTAAACATGGGCATCTTTTTTGTAAAACGTTTCTCCCGTCAGTGCCTTCATTTCTTCAAGAGTTCGTGCATGTTTACGTGCATACGTGCGTTCTTTTGAAAACGTCACTGGACGGGGCTTTTCCTTTCAAAAGGCTTTCCTTTCTTTAAAGCGTGTCCCCCGTCAGTGCCTTCATTTCTTAAAGGTTCGTGCATTCGTGCGTTCATACATACATGCATACATCCATTCATTCTTATCACTTTCATAGACTAGTACACACTGTTACGCCCCGTTTGTTGGGGTTAGCGGTCTTCCTTTGGACCTGGATTCCAAAACATTTGTTTTAGGGCGTCAGCCCGAAAATCGTCTTTCAGTTCATTTCAGTTCTATCTTTTCTATAACAGTTCGTTCTTGAAAACTTCATTTGAGAACATACACGGGCTTAAACGTCGGCTTTCATTGCATCCATAAGCGTCACCTTTGAACGTCGTCTCTCATGGCATCCACGAGCGTCACCTCGTGGCGCACATGAAAGCGTCGGTTCGTAGGATCCACAAAAAGTATCCGTTGTCATGCCTTTCATGCGTTTTTACCAGTTTATGGATTTTCTTAGAAAATACATACAATAGATACAACGTATAGTCATCCATTCACATGCGTACAATTTAATACTTTGGTTGCGTAAAAAGGGGCTGTCAAGGAGGGGCCGTAGATACTTATACCTTTGAACACTTAGCATTTTCTTTCTTAAAGCGTCTTTCGTTTCTTTTCGTGAGCATCTTAAAGGAAAAGCGTTTCTTGCATCTTGGAAAACTCTAGAAGAGTATGAATGTAACACATATCTGGACTCCATGCTATTTGCATGTCATGCAGTCCATTCATGTGCTTGTCAGATGGCAACCTACATGCATACACATATTTTAACGTCATTCTCTATCTAGTACATAAGCAACTTAAACTTAGTAAGTATGGAACACACTCCTTCTATCACGTGTTCCTTACTAAGTTAAAACTTTCGGGGACCCATTACGGTCACCCCATCTTCCAACTCATGTCTTGCCTCGAGTGCTCATCCACTAAAGTGAACTCATGATTCACCATAGGATTAAGACACTAAGGCCTCTGTCTCATTCTTCTCATTAATCTCATTCCGACGCATGACTCAGATAAACTAAGTCACGCATCCCTTCCTTGGACAGTACACACGTCACTTTCTTCATGCATCTTAGCCCATACAAATCTCCATTCCCATCCAGACAAGCCACACGGCTCTAAGCCAACTCTGAGGCTTAAGCACCGTGTAACTGTGCTACATATAGTGAATCCGTCCGGCACATGTGTCTAACCAGATTACACATGTACTCTACCCCTTATCACCTAAGATCAACATATATAACATGTTGATCACCAGCTTCGAGAGACAAGGGCCATACTCCGATACCAACCTTCTCTTAACCCGGCTAGCATGACTCCTCATGCTACCCGTCCCTTTGACAGTTCATCCCAACACTTAACACGACAAGACTCCAATCATAACCATGTCTTACGCCACGTCATACAGCTCGAGACTATTCACAAGCCACACTGTGACCTTGTCGCGTTACCCAATACTCTGGTACATAAATTCCTAACTCATCATGAGTACGACTCCTTACGTACTCCCGACACATCGTGACATCTTGTCACGTTCCCATTACGTCATTCATACCCTATCACTTCACCACATGGCAAGCACGACTATCAGTAACCACGTCACTAGGTGTCGTTGCCCAGTCATGCTTCCGCTACATACTCTTACACTTATTTTGCTACTTCATCCTTATTTATAGCCGTAAGTCCAACACGGTGACACTTTTCACCTTAGACTTACAGGCTTCACCTTAATTACTCCGGGACACTGTTCCATAGTTCCCGACACCACTCATCATGTTCCACGCCCATAAATTACACAACCATCTTTATCACTGTGACACGCCACACGGCATATCGCTGCACCTCATGGAGTACATCCCATGCGTACTCTCTTTTCACATGCTACGCCACATCATCACTTTGGCGTACCTGCCATATAGTACATCACTTCACCACACAGAGTATACTCATCGTGTACTCGTCCCATTCCACATACACATCACCATTATGGCATACAGCCATATGGTACATTGCTCCTCTACATGGAGTACACTTCTCGTGTACTCCATTCACATACGCTATGCCACATCACCATTATGGCGTACGCGCCATATGGTACATCGCCCCATCACATGGAGTACACTCCACATATACTCCATTCACAGACGCTACGCCACATCATCACTATGGCATACTCGCCATATGATGTGTCACTCCACTACATGGAATACACTCCGTGTATACTCCATGCACGTTATGCCACATCACCACTACAGCAAACCCGCCGTATGGTGCGTCACTCCATCACATGTAGTACACTCCGCGTGTACTCCCTCCATACACGCTACGCCACATTACCATTATGGCATACCCGCCATATGGTACATCACTCCATCATACAGAGTACATTCCACATGTACTCCCTTCATACACATTACGCCACATCACCATTATGGCATATCCGCCATATGGTGCATCACTCTGTCACATGAAGTACATTCCATATGTACTCCTTTCACACGCACTACACCACTGAGTATGTAACACCCGTCCTTATGGTGGGACTTTTTATAAATATTTTTAGAAATGACGACAAGAATTACCGTCCGATTTAAAACTTTTCACTTGCATACCCAGGGTGCAAGACTCCACGTTTATAAATTAAAATATGCTTTGACAATAAAAGAGGTTTATAGCGGAAAACATAAATCTTGAAATAAAAAGGCCTCTCGTACGTTTAAAATTCATGCCTAGACTTCCGTGCTCTTCCCCATGGGCCGTGTCCGTCCTGATCATGCAGTTCCTGTGAGGGGGAGGGACATGCATAAAAAACTAAAATGAGTCGAAAACTCGTAAGCATTACTTCATACAGTTAAAATATAATAATATAGGTTTTCATTCATGTATTTATCATTCGTACATATTATTACGTGCATGCATACATGTCATACGTGCATTCATTTGAAAACGTCACTGGACAGAGTTTTACTTTAATGGTATTTCTTTTCGTGAAACGTGTCTCCCGTCAGTGCCTTCATTTCTTCAAGAGTCACTGTACGGGGTTTTACTTTTAAAAGGCTTTCTTGTCTTCAATCATTTCTCTCGTCAGTGCCTTCATTTCTTAAAGAGTCCGTGCTCTTGTGCTCTTGTGCATACATGCATTCGTGCATTCGTGCATACATCCATTCGTTCTTATCACTTTCATAGGCCAGTACACACTATTATGCCCCGTGTGTTGGGGTTAGCAGTCTTCCTTTGGACCCGCATTTCGCCCGTGGCCACAGGTTGGGAATCCCTTTCATAGGGGGCAGCACTGGGTGCACTTCCAGTACTACTTACTCGGCATTGCAATCTGCCCATTCACTGGTACCCTTTTCATTCGTTCATGTGGCCGTTACGTATCTTCATACATTAATGCTTTCATTTCTTTCTTTCTTGCTTTTCATTCATTCATTCATGTCAACTCTAAAGAGATGGAGCTTTCATTCTGTTCATTCTTTCATTTAATAGTCCTTTCATGAGAAAATATTTCTTTTCATGAGAAAACATTTCTTTTCATAGATAAACATCGTTTGGGGCGTCAGCCCGAAAATCGTCTTTTCATTTTTTAGTTCATTTCAGTTCTATCTTTTCTTTAACAGTTCGTTCTTGAAAACTTCATTTGAGAACATACATGGCTTAAACGTCAGCTTTCATGGCACCCATAAGCGTCACCTTTGAACGTCGTCTCTCATGGCATCCACGAGCGTCACCTCGTGGGGCACATGAAAGCGTCGGTTCGTAGGATCCACAAAAGCATCTGTTGTCGTGCCTTTCATGTGTTTTTACTAGTTTATGGATTTTCTTAGAAAATACATACAATAGATACAGCGTATAGTCATCCGCTCACATGCGTACAATTTAATACTTTGGTTGCGTAAAAAGGGGCTGCCAAGGAGGGGCCGTACATACTTATACCTTTGAACACTTAGCATTTTCTTCCTTAAAGCGTCTTTTGTTTCTTTTCGTGAGCATCTTAAGGGAAAATCGTTTCTTATATCTTGGAAAACTCTAGAAGAGTATGAACGTAACACATACCTGGACTCCATACTATTTGCATGTCATGCAGTCCATTCATGTGCTTGTCAGATGGCAACCTACATGCATACACATACCTTAACGTCATTATCTATCTAGTACATAAGCAACTTGAACAATAAATAGAACTACACTATACTTGAAACATTCTCCTTCTATCTCATGCACTTACGTGCCCTTTACTATGTTAAAACCTTCGAGAACCCATTACGGTCACCCCATCTTCCAACTCAAGGTCTTGCCTCCAGTGCTTATTCACTAAAGTGGATCCCATGACTCACCTTAGGATTAAGACACTAAGACCTCTGTCTCATTCTTCTCATTAATCTCATTCCGACGCATGACTCAGATCAACTAAGTCACGCATCCCTTCCTTGGACAGTACACTCGTCACTTTCTTCATCCATTTTAGCCCATACAAATCTTCATTCCCATCCAGACAAGCCACACGACTCTAAGCCAACTCTGAGGCTTAAGCACCGTGTAACTGTGCTAATGACAGATTACCCATTACATATGGTGAATCTGTCCGGCACATGTGTCTAACCAGATTACACATGTACTCTACCCCTTATCACCTAAGATCAACATCTATAACACGTTGATCACCAGCTTCGAGGGACAAGGGCCATACTTCGATGCCAACCTTCTCTTAACCCGGCTAGCATGACTCCTCATGCTACTCGTCCCTTTGACAGTTCATCCCAACACTTAACACAATAAGACTCCAATCATAACCATGTCTTATGCCACGTCATACAGCTCAAGACTATTCCCAAACTACACCGTGACCTTGTCGCGTTACCCAACACTCTGGTACATAAATTCCTAACTCATCATGAGTACAATTCCTTACGTACTCCCGACACATCGTGACATCTTGTCACGTTCCCGTTATGCCATTCCTACACTCTAACATTTCACCCGTCATAAGCATGACTGCCAATAACCACGTTACTTCGTGACGTTGCCCAGTCATGCTTCCGCTGCGTACTCTTACACTTGTCCCACTACTTCGTCCATCGCAAGCACGACTGTCAATAGTCATGTCACTTCGTGACATTCCTCAGTCATGCTTCCGCTGCGCACTCTTATACTTGTTCCGCTACTTCATCCTTATTCCCAGTCGTAAGTCCAACACGGTGACACTTGTCACCTTAGACTTACAGGCTTCACCTTAATTACTCCGGGACACTGTTCCATAATTCCCGACACCACTCATCACGTTCCACGCCCATAAATCACACAACCATCCTTATCACTACGACACGCCACACGGCATATCGCTGCACCTCATGAGTACATCCCATGCGTACTCTCTTTTCACATGCTACACCACATCATCACTATAGCGTACCCGTCATATAGTACATCACTTCACCACACAAAGTACACTCATCGTGTACTCGTCCCATTCCACATACACATCACCATTATGGCATACAGCCATATGGTACATTGCTCCTTTACATGGAGTACACTTCTTGTGTACTCCCTTCACATACGCTGTGCCACATCACCATTATGGCGTACGCGCGCCATATGGTGCGTCGCCCCATCACATGGAGTACACTCCACATATACTCCATTTACAGACGCTACGCCCCATCATCACTATGGCATACTCGCCATATGATGAGTCACTCAACTACATGGAATACACTCTGCGTATACTCCATGCACGTTACGCCACATCACCACTATGGCACACCCGCTGTGTGGTGCGTCACTCTATCAC
Source organism: Juglans mandshurica (assembly GCA_022457165.1). Taxonomy (NCBI): domain Eukaryota; kingdom Viridiplantae; phylum Streptophyta; class Magnoliopsida; order Fagales; family Juglandaceae; genus Juglans; species Juglans mandshurica. Next base: position 19,429,792 of record CM039619.1, on the reverse strand, counting down.
ATATAGTACACTCCGCGTGTACTCCCTCCATACACGCTACGCCACATTACCATTATGGCATACCAGTCATATGGTACATCAATCCACCACATAGAGTACATTCCCGTGTACTCCCTTCACATACGCCACATTACCACTATGGCGTACCTGCCATATGGAGCATCACTCCATCACACAGAGTATACTCCACTTGTACTCCCATCATACATATCACACCACGTCACCATTATGGCACATTCGCCATACGGAGTACATTCCACATATACCCCCTTCATATATCATACCCCACACAGAGTACACTCAGCATGTACTCTTCCCGTTCCACATATACTACGCCACCATTATAATACAATCCACAACACTACACAACACACTTCCCAATTACGCCCAACACTTCACAATACACTACACGGCACAACGCACCTCCATACAACACAGATATGCCCAACACTTCACTACACAGAATGCCCAACACTTCGTTACACAAAATGCCCAACACTTCGTTACACAAAATGCCCAACACTTCGTTACACAACACCACATCACAATACCACAACTCCACAATACCAACAGCACAGTCCACAACCTAGTCAACTAATCAATATCTAACATAAATAACGAGGGATAGAGGGTTATACCATCGACGGGATAACCCGTGCGTAGCTCGTTGCTCGTTGATCTTCATAGCCAATGATGTCGGAAATGTCGTACGTGGTGGCTAACCCACGTACGTCAATTGTTTAGGCGTTTGGATAGCTAGGTGTGGTCTTGGAAGGGCTCGTGATGGCGGTGAGGGGCATAACATGGCAGATCTAGCCGTGTACAGTGGCGGTCAACCACGCGCAGTGGCTATCCATCACGTGCAGTGGTTACCCACCACACAAAGTGGTGGTTTGGACCTAGGGCTTGGCTAAGGGAGGTGCGGTGGATCTCGAGGTGGCGCCACGGTGGCTCACAGTGGCGGTTCAAGGCCTTGAAGTGGATGAGAGGCCGTGGGAGAGTGAGAGAGAGTGTGCATGCGTGGGTGGTAGATCGGGGCCGTAGGTGGTTGGGTTGGCTTGGTGGCGGCCTGAGGAGGCTGGACGTGGTGGTCACCTGTTGTGGTTGGCAGTGCACGGCATTCAACCCGTGCGTGTGAAGAGAGGGAGAAGTCGTGCGGTGGAGAAGGGCTTCTGGCCATGGGTCACGTGGAGGAGGAAGGGGAAGGCGAGAGGAGGTCCATGGCATCATTCGGTGGTCGTGGGTGCCGAGTACGGCGGCGCACGGTGAGGAAATGGGTTAGAGACCCATTTCGGGTACTTGTCGTGGAAGGAGAGGGAGGGCTGTGTAACAGGGGCTGGCTTAAGTGGAGGATGATGGCCGGTGGGAGGGGAGAGGTCGCTGTGGGAGCGGTGGATCCATTGGGCGGCGCACGGCAGCGTAGTGGCCTTGAGCCCGTTCGGGCTTTACACTTCCAAGGGAGAGGAAGAGAGAGCGTGGGAGAGAGAGGCTGGCATGGATGGGCTCACCGGAGGGAGAGGAGGCCAATGGTGCTGGCGGCGCACGGCGGCACCGGGTTGGAGGAAGGATGCTTCGGCGTGAAGGAGGCAGCGTACCACGTATGTCGAAGGAGAGAGGGAGGAGAGAGAGAGGGGGTCTAGGTATTTAACACAGTCCCTTCGTCTGGGGATCTACACAAAGATCTAACGACGAGGGATTAAAACACTGATTTAAAATGTATTAACTATTAACTTAATTAAAGCGCTTAGAAGAATTAAGGTAGAATATTATTTTAAACTAATTTTAGTTTATAAAATAATATTCTTCATCATTAATAAAATGATGAAATCACACTTAACATTTTAAAGAGAACAAAACCATTAAATTAATAAAGTTTTCAACATAATTTAAATCTCGTAATATCTTAAATAATTGAAATCATTTTAATAATGATATTAAAATGATTTTTGGCAATTATAATATTTTTAGAACTCTTCAAGAATATTATAATTGTCGTATTTAAAATCAAGTTTAGTTTAACAACACTGGAAATACTCTTTAAATATTTCCAGTACATTTAAAACACTGGGCGTGCCCTAGAAGTCGTACGATATCCTTCGAAGACACGCCATTGGGTTCGGCATGCATGACGAGTCTTGCAGTTGCTAGAGAGAAGGGGCGGACGGTTTACATAATTTCCGTTCTCATCACTTGCTTACGTAAAAATGAAGGAAATCTTACGTCAGAAAGAGAGAAGCGTACGTAAGAAGGAAGGACCGTACGTAAGAAGAATGAGCAGGGTATCACAGAGTACACTCTCCGTGTACTCATCCCGTTCCACCATATGCCAGAAGGGTATATTTTACATATACTCTCATTATCTCACACTACGCCACACACAAAGTACACCCAACGTATATTATTCTCATTCCATCTGCCACGTCACCAATACAACACATACTCCACAACCACACTACACGGCATAGTCCACAACACTTCACAGCACACTTGCCAATTACACCCAACACTTCACAGTACACTACACGGCACGATACACCTTCATACAACACAGACAAGCCCAACACTTCATTACACAGAGTGCCCAACACTTCGTTACACAGCACCACATCACAATACCATAACTCCACAAATACCAACAGCACAGTCCACAACCTAGTCAACTAATCAATATTTAACATAAATACGAGGGATAAAGGGTTATACCATTGGCGGGATAACCCGTGCGTTGCTCGTTGATCGTCGCAGCCGATGATGTCGACAGTGTCGTACATGGCGGCTGACCCACGTACGTTAACTGTTTAGGCGTTTGGATAGCTAGGTGTAGTCTTGGAAGGGCTCGTGAAGGCCTTGTGATGATGGCAATGAGCGTAACACGGCGAATCTAGCCATGTACAGTGGCTGTCCATCGCGTGCAATGACTACCCACCACTCAAAGTGGTGGTTTGGACCTATGGTTGGGCTGAGAGGTTGCTGGTGGAGCTCGTGGTGGCACTGGGGTCGCGCCATGGCGGCTCACGGCGAAGGAAGGGGAAGTGGCCGTGTAAGGGAGAGGGAGGAGTCGTGGGAGAGTGAGAGAGAGTGTGCGTGCGTGGGTGGCAGATCGGGGCTCTAGGTGGTTGGGTTAGCTCAGTGGTGGCCTGAGGAGGCTGGAGGTGGTGGTCCTATGCCGTAGGTGGCGGTGCACGGTGTGCAACCCGTGCGTGAGAGAGGGAGAAACTATGAGATGGAGGAGGGGGCTTCTGGCCATGGGCCACGTGGAGGAGGAAGGGGAGGAAGGGGGAAGTCCATGGTGGCGCTTGGTGGCCGTGGGTGGCCGCTTACGGCAGCACACGGTGGGGAAATGGGTCAAAGATCCATTTCGGCGACTTGCCGTGAGGGGAGTGGGAGGACTGCACGGTGGAGGCCGAGCTTGCTGGAGGAGGTTGGCCGGTGGTAGAGGAAGCTGCTGTGGCAGTGGTGGTGCCGGAGGACGACACACGGCAGTGCTACGCGCACCAAGCCAATTCGGGCTGTGCACTTCCGAGATGGAGAAAGGGAGAGCGTGAGAGGGAGAGGGAGAGGCTGGGCTGGTTGAGCTCGCTGGAGGGAGGTGCAGCCGGTGGTGCCAGCGGTGAGAGCTGGCGACACATGCCGGGCTGAGGCTTGGAGCCGATCGGGAGTGGAGATGAGCTGCTTACGTTGTACGCTAGGGAGAGGGAGGAGAGAGAGAGAGTTACGGGAAAATGAGGAAGAAAGAGAGGGGGTCTGGGTTTATAATCTAGTCCCTTCATCTTGGGGTCTATGCAACGATCTAACGATGAAGAATTAAAATACTGATTTGAAATGCGTAAAACATTAACTTAATTAAAAACGCTTAGAGGAATTAAGGTAGAATATTATTTTCAACTAACTTTAGTTTATAAAATAATATTCTTCATCATTAATAAAATGATGAAGTCTCACTTAACATATTTAAAAGGATTAAACCATTTAATTAATAAAAGTTCTCAACATAATTTAAATCTCATAATATCTTAAATAATTGAAATCATTTTAATAATAATATTAAAATGATTTTCGGCAATTATAATATTTTTGGAACCCTTCAAGAATATTATGATTGTCGTATTTAAGATCAAGTCTTAATTCAATAATATTGGAAATACTCCTTATAAATATTTCCAGCATATTTAAAACACTGGGCGTGCCCTAGAAGTCACACGATATCTTTCGAGACACGCCATCAAGGTTCGACACATATAACGTGGCTCGCAATCGCTAGTGAGAAAGACAGATGATCAAATAATTTCTGCCTTCGGGATTTGCTTACGTCATAAAGACGAAACATACATCAGAAAGAAGAAGCATACGTAAGAAGGAAGGAGCAGGGTATTACAGTTGTCCCCTCTTTATGCGCTGATATGGGCCCTCTTCTCCTTAACCATTTGTTGTGCTAGTTATATTCTAGCTTTTAGGCCTTGTCGAGGTGGACCGGGCCCAGCCCGATGGGGGATGAAAATACCCGCTCCAACATGCATGTCTATTGATAAAGTAAAAGCTAATCAGACAAGAAAAGACAGATCTACGACATCTTGCATGTCCAGTTACCCTGCAAATTCTTACCATATGAGCGCAGTGAAAATTTTCTTTTTACCCCGCAACGCTTGAGTGATCTGTAAGGTATAATGACTCGGTTTGTATTGGTTGTCTGTAATGGTACACTTTCTCACACTTGGGGTAATGTGTGATAGCCCAATCTCCATGTTCCATCGTGCAACGAGGATCGCAGGATCTATTCCCTATGTTTCCTCTCAATGACACTTGTCACCTTCCTACTAGGAGTTGTCTAATCGACGCTAACCCTCTATTTAAACTCCCAGTCCCGGGTTTATCATTTCCTTCCTACTGCCATTTACTCATTCTTGCCTTCTCTTCGAAAATCCCCAGCTTCTCTCTCTCTCTCTCCAACTTTTCCCCTCCTTTGAAAAACCCTAGCCTTTTTCTTTCTTTGTTCTTTTCTTCCTCTACTGATGGCACCCAAATATTCTTCTCATTCCTCATCTTGGGGCTTGCGCTCATCTCGCCCTGAGGAGTCTTCTCAAAACCCTGGGGCTTTTGCTCAGGATAGCCCTCAGTATTTTAAGGGATACCACTAGTCTGTGGTCAACACCTTGTCGGATCTAGACGCAGTGTGGAGTTCATTTGGAGGGCATGACTATTGTTTTGGAAGTTTCAGGGGCTCGCTGCAAGGCCATGGACTAGGAGGGGTTCGCCAAAAAGGTCATACTATACCCCTCCATTTTCTGAGGGAGTCGTTCGCCTCCCGCAGTGCAAAGACTCCATGCGAGCAACTCATCAATATGGGTGTTGTTTACGCCCCGGTTGAGCGAGTGATGGAAGCAGGTGCCGTGCAAACATTCGAATAGGAGCAGGTGGCTAATGCAGGTGCCGCGGAGGCATCCGGACAGGAGCCGGTGACTAATGATGTCGGGGGTATGGGCTCTCCTCCAAAGGCTCCCTTTTCCTATCCACTCAAGCAGCTAGAAGGCTTGAGGTGGGCCATTCGGGGAGGAGGGGCATGGCACTTCAGGATTGCCTGTGCCTTTTGGAACCCGACATTCTAGATCCAAATTGAGCATTGATAAGGCCAGGATTAAGTCTCTGCACAACATAGCTGAGAAGCTCATAAAATTCCTAATCTCTGTAAGTCTTCTCTCCGCTTGCCTCCAATCTTTTTCCTTTATTATTCCTCCATTCAATGATTCCATGTTGGTATGTTAAAGAGTTGACTCTTTGGCCGCATAGATTGTCGATTGGAGAGGCAAGTTGGAATAGGAGGTCCGTGCATTGCGTTCTTTTGTTGTCCAAGCTCATCGAGAGGTCATCAAGGTGCGAACCAAGCGGGATGAGGCGGCCGCCTTTGCCTATGTACACACTCATTCTCGTTGTTGAAAAAAGAAGGTTTCTAAATGATGTGGCCTACCTCTAAAACAACTTGGCAAAATCACGAGAGAAGATAGCTCGTTGTCATCTCGAGGCCAAATTGTTGAAAAAAGAGCAAGATATCGGGCGGGATCGATCAGCCCGCCACAAAGGAGAGCTAGAGCGAGATACCGGGCAACATTCATTCGATCCTAAGTGATGGGTAATTCGAATGCTCAAGTGTGGAACATTTGGATTCCAAGGCAAGGGTCAAGATAGTCAAAGGATTGTTATCACCCATAGCTTGCCATGAGTCAAAGGACTCAACTTGGTGGGGTGAGGGTCGAGCAGTCGAAAGACTATCATTGCCCATATTCGGCCTCAAGTCAAGGGACTCAACTTAGAGGGCGAGGGTTAAGCAGTTGAGAGACTATCATCGCTCGTATTTTGTTGCAAGTCAAGAGACTCGACTTTTAGGGCGAGGGTCAAGCAATAGAGAGACTGTCATCTCCCGTATTTCGCAGCGAGTCAAGGGACTCAACTTAGAGGGCAAGGGTCGAGCAATCGAAAGACTCTAATTGCCCATGGTTCGAGGATATGGAAGCAGGCCTCCTGTAATGATAAACACATGGTTAAGGAAAACAAACAATCTTATTCGTGGTTTTTCGTGTTCATAGATACATTCATCAGTATATTTAAGCAAAGTATTTTCTTATGTGCATGACATTCCATGGGTGTGGTAGTTCATTTCCTTGTGCGTCCTTGAGGCGATACAACCCTAGTCTGCTGTTGGCAATGACGACAAATGGTCCTTCCCACCGGGGCCCAACCTTCTCTTCCTCTTGTGTGGTTGTTCCCAGGGGTGTAATTGATCCGGTCAGATCTGAAGGGGTCATAGATAAAAAATATCGGTCTACCCTTTTTCTAGACTATACCGGACCTATTACCCCTAGGGATTAGACCGGACCGTTAGTATCAGTCCGGTTGGTCCAATCGGTCTGATTCGATCCATATGAGCTAGGAACATTTTTTCCTCTTTTCTTTTTTTTTTTGGCAGAAATTAATACAAAAAAATTAATTAAATTGAAAAAATTAAAATTAGGTGAACTCTTTAATGTGGATTATGTAACTAACACATTAAAAGATAATTAATTATATTTATGATATTAATAGTCACTAACTTAGTACTTTAGTAATTGATGAATGTACGAAAGTGCACTCTAAATACCCTATTATTGGACTAAAATGCTAAAATGTGAATAGAAATAATAGGAATTAATGTGTATTCTTGAATTGAGTTTCAAGTTACCTTGGAATACTCCTAAGCAAATTTTTATATTTAATTTCAGAGTTTATAAAAGAGCAAGTCCAAACCCAGTCAAATTCTAAGGACTTTCAAGTGGGCAAGATGTTGGAACAACCAAAGAACTTTCAACGAGTGTAGGACTCTTCAAATAGGGATAATGATGGGGTTTGAGAGTAATTCAGATCAAGAGAAAAAGTCAGTCCAAAATTTGCTAGAAGACACAGCCTGTACATACTTTACTATTTTGATCATAACTTTCCGCTCAAATATCAGATTGATGCGATTCTTGGTGTGTTGGAAATATGTCTTTAAAGGACTACAAAGTTATCTCTTATAAGGATTTCCAAATTCAAACTCCTGAAGTATGTACATGGCTGCCAAGTTGAGTCCTAAAATTTAGACGATTTTGTATGCTGGAATATGAAAGACATTAGGGTTTCTTTCCTACCCTATATAAGTATTTCATTAGCACGAAATTGGGGGTTCATAGAGGGGAGATGGCTCAGTTTGAAGAGGGGGATAAGAATTTCTTCCATGGCCACTGTTTGCTTCATTTTTCTCTTGAGATTTTTGTTGCCCATTATATTTATGAATAACTAAATTCTCCAGTAGGGTTAGGGATGAACTTGCACAGTAGATGGTATTTTTAACTTATTTTTTATTTTATGTATTTGATTTTCAATTACTAAATCTCTTTTGTTTTATCATTCTCAATTCATTGTTGATGTTTTCTTATCCAAATAATCATAGAATTTATTTTGTTTATGGATTCAGTTATGCTTTTTCTATTGAATGGATTAGCTCTTTGATTATGTTTGGATCAATTATTTATCTATATTGATTTAATTCTTTACTGCAATATCACATCCTGAGTATATTATCGTTGTTGGATTTTCTTTTTTTTTTTATATGTAAGATCGTTGTTGGATTTTCTTAATAGTGATAATAATTTACGTATTTTAAAAGTGGTGAGTGATTTTTCAAATGGTTACATTTGATTTAATCTTGGTTTATAAAGTTATACCTTTCGATTGGGAATTTTGAGAATTGCATTCCCAATTGAGTTATTCAATAAATTAAGAATAATTAAAATACCAGACTTGTGCAAGGGATTCCTGACGCTTTACTGTTTGTCAAACTTGAGTTCTTTTTCATTAGTCACTTTGCTTCACTTTAATTTGCATCTAAAATTGATCTTTGTTATCCATTATCATTTAATATTTTTCTTTAGTTTCTTGTTTCGTCTGTTATTCTTTTAATTTGTCTCTCTGTGGAATCGACACCCCAAAACTGTGCTACAACTACTCCATTATTCTTTGGAAGTAATCAGTATTCATAATGCCCTATATTAAAATTCTAACATTTTATATATGGTTAATGAATTTTAAATAATATAATTGTCTATACATTACTCATACTCACATGCAACTAAGGTATCTTAAAAAAGATACCTAATTACTTTAATTAGATGTAAATAGTAGAGTACGTATCTACATATAATAGTATATATTATCATATGATTTATCATATGATATATTAGGTTATTGATAGCATATATTATTTTATATTTTATATGGTCAATGATAATATAGATTAGATGAAAATTATATAATTAACTTATACAAGTACTATATAAAATAATATATTATATATATAATATTTAAAAAAATTATATGTAAATGATTCAATCGGTTTCAGTCTAGTCTGTTCTAATAAAACCAATAATCGGGACCGGACCTTAACCAATTTTTATATTATATTATATATTATATGCTGAATTGCTAATTAATGTAACATGAAACTCTAATCTTATTATTCAAGTGTATTAATTTTATAACATAAAATTAAAATAACATGTGATATAATAGAAAATTAATCTTATAATACAACAATTGATATAACATATAAATTTTAGTCTTAAACAAAAACATTAATATTAAGTTATTAATATAAACTTAGTTTTGATATATATATATATATATATATATATATATCTATAAAGAATAAATATATTCTTAGCATAATAAATTATAATATATATTCTTTTTGTAAATAAATTTTTACACAATCATATATACCCATATAAAAATTTTAGAACTTATATATATTGTAGTTAAATTCAATATTGTACTAGTATGTGTTAATTATTATAAAATAATGTACTTATACTATAATATAAATACACTAATAGTTTAGTATATATAAATGTCATATTATTTCTAACATAGATAATTCGTAAAATCGAAAAAACTGGTCTAACGTGATCGAAACCGAAAAAACTGAAAGTTTCAGTTTCGGTAGTGAATCGGTGCGGTATCGGTTCTTAAATTTTTAAAACCGGTATATACCCGTTCAGTTCTAAAAAATGTACAAAATCGGACCGAACAGACTAGTTAGGACCAAAACTGATAAAAATCCCTTATTGGTCCAGTCCAATCCAGACTTAACCATTCGATCTGGTCAATTTTTTCGATCCGGTCTGATTAATTTACACCCCTAGTTGCTCCTACTTCTTTTAGAACCAAATCGCCGATTTTAAAAGATCTCGGTTTAACCCTCATGTTGAAGTAGTGTTCTGTCTTTCTTTTGTTAATCGTCGTTCAAATTTCAACTTCCTTTCTCTTTTCTTTCAGTAAGTCCAAGTGTTCTTCCAACTCCTTGTTATTGAAATTCTGGTCGAAGTGTTAGGCTTTGTAGGTGGGCATCCCCACTTCCACTAGAACTACCGCCTTGCTTCCCTAGATTAGGGCGAAAGGGGTTTCTCCCGTTGGTGTCCTGATGGTGGTACGCTATGCCCGCAGGACTTCATAAAGTTCCTCCACCTAACTTCCTTTATTATTTGTCAGCTTCTTCAAGATTCAGAGCAATGATTTGTCAGTCGCTTCAACTTGCCCATTGGCTTGTGGGTTAATCGGGGAGGAGTATTTGAATTTGACCCCCAGTACGTTAGTGGCTTGAGTCAAACTGTCATCCATAGTCCAAAATTATACTCCAGGGAATGCCAAATCGGCACACGGGGCTTCCACAGGAATTTGGTGATGTTATTTGTTGTGATGATCACTAGTGCTTCCGCCTCTACCCATTTGGTAAATTAGTCTACGGCGAAAACCATGAACCTCACACCTCCCTTGCTCAAGGGAAAGGGGCCGAGGAGATTGATCCCCCATTGTGCGAACGGTCAATGTGGTATTTGTATGGACAATTGGCATTTTATGCATTTTCTGATGAACTCTTCTACGTCTTTGAGGGTTTGTGGCCAGTTGTAACTTGCTTTCACGACTTTTCCCTCCAAGGCTCTCCCACCATAATGATTGCCACACACTCCCTCATGTATTTCAGCCAGTATGTATTGAGATTTTTCTAGCGAGACACACCTTAAAAGAGGAGCTGAGAAGCCTTGCCTGTACAGTGCCCCATCTATCAGGGTGAAACGTTCCGTCTTGTTCTTGACCTTCCTCACCTCCCATTTTTCGTTGAGGAGTTCCCCGACGTCCAGATGCTGTATCACATCCACATCTAATGCCCACTCTGGGGCCCTTGTCCTTACTTCCAAGACTCCAATCCCGATGGCGGGAACTTCTATTATTCTGATAATTGTTTGTTTTGGTAGGGTGGACTCCTCCTGTCCCGAGGCAGTTCATGCTAGTTAGTCTGCCTTCCAGTTTTCTCCACGTGATATTTGTTGGATGTTGAAGTACTAGAAATGATTATGCTTCCCCCAAACCAGCTGCAAGTATTTTTTTAGTTTTTTTCCTTTCGCTATGAACTCTCCTAAAACTTGGTTGATGACCACTTGGGAGTCAGTTCTTACTTCGACTTCTACAGCTCCTAGCGCTTCAGCTACGGAAAGCTTGGCCAACAATGTTTCATATTCTACTTTGCTATTGGTCATTTTGAAAGCAAGTCTTATTGCGTAGTGGCGTTCTTTCCCATAATCTAGTGTGATGTGTACTCTGGCTCCCCCCTCCAGCACAGCAGGACGAACTGAAGACCTGCCAGGGCTTTCCTGTTTGTGCATTTTGGATCTCTTCTGTGAACTCAATGAACTCGGCTATGAAGTCGACTAGAATTTTCCCATTCACAGTATTCTGGGAAAGGTACTTGATGTCGAACTAGCTTAATTCGATTGACCAATTCATGAGGCTGCCAGATGCATCTCGTTTTTGCAGTATCTTCTTCAAAAGAGCTTCTATTAGGAACCTAATTGGGTGAGCTTCAAAATATGGCCTTAAGCGTCTGGTTGTCATTACCACCGTGAAGGCCAACATATCCATTCGGTGGTATCTCGCCTCAACTCCCTGTAGTACACCGGTTTCTGGGTACCCTTCACGTCCCTTACTAAGGTTATTGAGATCTTGGGAGGGGACACCAATAAGTATAAGTTTAAGGTTTTCCCTTGCCCTGCCTGGCTAAGGAGTGGCGGGTTGAAGAGATACTCCTTGGGCTTCTCAAACGCTTGGTTTCATTCACCATTCTAGGATTGTGCCGTTCAAAACACCTTAATGAATAGCAGGCACTTGTCTGTTGACATAGACACGAACCTATTGAGTATTGTTATCCGTCCCGCCAGCCTTTATACTTCATTTATGTTCCGATGTCATATCATGTTCATTATTGCTTTGATCTTTTCTGGGTTGTCCTCTATTCCCCTTTTCACGACCATAAAACCTAGAAATTTGCCAAAATCTACCCCAAAGGCACACTTCGCTGGATTTAGCTTCGTCCTCTATCGACGTAGCACAGCAAAGGCTTCTCGCAGGTCATCTGATGAGTGTATGAAAGTGGACTCTAAATACCCTATTATTGGACTAAAATTCTAAAATATGAATCGAAATAATAGGAATTAATGTTAATTCTTGAATTGAGTTTCTATTTACTTTGGAATACTCTTAAACAGATTTTTATGTTCAATTTCAGAATCTATAAAAGAACAAGTCAAAAACCCAGTCAAATTCAAAGGACTTTCAAGTGGGCAAGATGTTGGAAGAACCTAATAAATTTCAACGAGTGTATGATTCTTCAAATAAGGATAATGATGGGGTTTGAGAGTAATTCAGATCAAGAGAAAAAATCAGTCCAAAATTTGCTAGAAGACAGCATGTACATATTTTAGTATTTTGATCGTAATTTTCTACTAAAATATCGAATTGATACGAGTATTGATGGGTTTGAAAGCTATCTTAAAGGGCTACAAATTTGTCTCTAATAAGGATTTCTAAATTTGAACTCCTGAAGTCCGTATGTGGCTGTCAAGATGAGTCCTAAAATTTAGGTGATTTTGTATGCGGGAATATGAAGACACTAGGGTTTATTTCCTACCTGGATAAGCATTTCATTAGCTTGAAATTGGAAGTTTTGGGAAGAGGGGAGACGACTCAGTACTGAAGAATGAAGAGACGAAATTAATTTTCATGGCCGCTGTTTGCTTTATTTTTCTCTTGAGATTTTTGTTGTCCATTATATTTATGTGTAACTAAATTCTCAAGTAGGGTTAGGGATGAACTTGCATATTAGATGGTATTGGTAATTTATTTTAATTTATGTATTTGATTTTCAATTACTAAAACTCTTTTGTTTTATCATTATCAATTCATTGTTGATGTTCTTCTCCGAATAATCATAGAATTTATTTTGTTTTTGGATTTAGTCATGTTTTTTCTATTGCATGGATTGGTTCTTTGATTATGTTTGGATCAATTATTTATCTATATTGATTTAATTCTTTGCTGCAATATCGCTCTCTAAGTATATTGTCGCCGATGGATTTTCTCAGTAGTGATAATAATTTACGTATTTTAAAAGTGATGAATGATTTTTTCAAATGGTTACATTTGGTTTAATTTTGGTTTGTAATCTATACCTTCCGATCTGGAATTTTGGGAATTGAGTTCCCAATTGAGTTATTCAATGAATTAAGAATAATTAAATACCGGATTTGTGCAAGGGATTCCCAACGCTTTACTATTTGTCAAATTTGAGTACTTTTTCCATTAGTCATTTTGCTTCACTTTAATTTGCATTTAAAATTAATCTATGTTCTCTCCATTAATCATTTAATATTTTTCTTTAGTTTCTTTGTTCCTTCTGCTATTCTTTTAATTTGTCATTCTGTGGAATCGATACCCCAAAACTATGCTACGACTACCGCATTATTTGTTGGGCGTAATCATCATCCAAGTGTTGTCCAGGTTCCTTAATTTTGACGAGTAAATCATCCACATAAACTTCCATGTTACGACCTATCTGCTCTTTGAATACATACGGTTAACCAGACCCTAATAGGTGGCTCCTGCATTCTTAAGTCCGAATGGCATGGCTCTATAACAATGCAACCTCCATTTGTTATGAACGATGTTTTCTCTTCGTCATCTGGGTTCATCCGGATTTGATTATATCCTGAGTAGGCGTCCATGAACCTTAGCATGCGATGTGATATGAACCTGAGGGAATGAAATCCCTTGAACCCACAATCAATTAGAAAACTCACCCAAGAAAGCCAAAATCAAGTCAATGGATGGATAATCTAGACCCGATAAGAACTCATTTCAAGAACCTAGATTATATTAAAATCTAGACCCATTGAATAACCCATCTCAAGAACCCAGATTACAAAAGAGGAATGCCACAAATGTTGTGATTTACCTTTGATAAGTTCAAAAGTTCAATTAAGAACAAGAGGAGTAAAAATCAACTTACAATGAATAAATTCATCAAATTTCATAAACTTGTTAAAATGAGACTACAAAGAGTATTTAAAACAAAACATAATCAAACCCTAACCAAAATAAAGCCCTTTTTACCCAAAATTCCCCTGGATGAACAATGTCGCGGCTACAATAACATTACAGTAACCTTGAAACCCTAGTTCCTAAAAAGTAACTTTCCAAATAAGCCATTGGCCAAAATACAAGGCCTTCTCAAAAACCCTAGTTCATAAGAAAGAATAATTTTCTCAACATGCCCTTGAATAGGTGCCCCCCTTAAGTCCTTCTCATAATAAATCTAATTATTCTAAACTAATAAAATAAGTCCTTTAAATGAATTAAACAAGTTGAAAGCCTTCAAATGCCCAAAACCTTTAAGTCATGTTGTTGCTCTCTTCCATAGCTTACACCAAATGAATCAAAACTGGATCTTCATCCTTCAAGCCCATCTTGAATGTTGGGCTCTTGCTAGACTCGTCCCAAGTGGATTGTATTGCCTCATTGATCTTCTTGGTTCTTGATCTTGTAATTGACCCATCTGAAATTTGCAAAAGATCTTTAAGACTAGGCCCACTTTGGTTCTCATCACAATATCCCGCCGTGGAGTCTACTATCAGGTCAATGCGGGGCAGCGAAAACTATCTTTTGGACATGTTTTGTTCAAATTAGTGAAGTCAACGCACATTCTCCGTTTACCGTTTGAATTTTTTATCAATACCACATTGGATAGCCATTCAGGGTAATGGGCTTCTCGAATTAACCCCGTGGTTAGGAGGCAGTCGACTTTGACAGCTATGGTCGCTTACTTCTTCATGCTGAAACTTCTATGTTTTTGTCAGACCTTCTTCGCTTCTGGGTTTACATAGAGGCAATGCTCGATAAGCTCATTGTCTATCTCGAACATGTCCTCGTGACTCCAGGTGAAAACGTCTTTGTGCTTACTAGGAGTTACTTCATCAACTACCTCATCTTAGGTCCTATTATGGTTTTGAGCCTCACAGTGGTCTCTCGATAGACTGGATCCAGGCTACCAACTCCAAGTCTTCGTTCGCCTCTACCTGATGTAGGTTTTCTTCATCCCTTGTTTCCAACTCACGATTGATGAACGTTGGTAGTGGTGGCAACATCTCCTCACAATTCGGATTTTCTGCCATCCGAACATCTTTTCCTCCACTTGAATTCCTGTACATAGCCTTCTTGTGCTAGTACTTGCTCCCCACGAACCTCCCCTACGCCTGCCTCCATTGGAAACTTCATTTTTAGGTGGTAGGAAAAGGTTAGAGCCCTCAAACTATTTAGGGTTGGGCGCCCCAGGATGGCGATGCAGAATGATGGAGTCTTATCTACCAGAAAGTCGGTCATGGTTGCAGCGGGTTCCTTTGCCAGCAGAGACTAACAAAGTTATGGCTCCCACGGGTTGCACCATATCCCCATAGAACCCTTTCAGCAGCATGGGTGATGGATGTAGTCGGCTAAGATCGATCCCCATTTTTCATAAAGGCATACCAGAAGAAGATGTCGACCGAACTACCATTATCTATTAAAATCCTCTAGGTGGTATAGTTGGCGACTAGCAAGGTTACCACTAGCGTATCATCATGGGGGTAAAGCATCATTTTGCAATCTTCATTGCCGAATGAAACGGTGACTGTCTTTGGATGCTTATTTTTTTCGAGGGTCTTTCAGTGGAAAATACCTCCTCCTACCTAGCTCTCTGTGCATAGACCTTCCTTCTAGAGGAGGTGGGGCCATGCTTGGTAAACCCCCTGCTATAGTTTGGATCTTGCTCAAGGGAGAGACGCCACAGCTTGGGCTCTGGTGAGGTGTGTTCCAAGTATCCCCTTGATCAATTCTTCACCATTTGGGGCTTTCACTCCCGTGGGGCTTACGAGCCCATTCCGTCTTCTGACCTAAGATTGCCTTCGAGGCATTGAATGCTGGCCGACCAAATGTTCCAATTCTCCACTCCCCTACATCTCTTCTATCTTTTTCTTAAAGGTGTAGTAGTCTTCGGTCCTATGACTTTCCGTCTGATGGTAGGTGCAAAAGCAGTGACCTCTCCAGTTGTGGTCATTATCGTTATATGTGCATAACTCATTTTTTGCTTGCACGTTCAAACTAGCATGTACATGCCTGGTGCCCTGCCCTCTTGAGAATGTGTTCCCATCTCGCCTTCTGTCGTGATGGTCCCTATTAGCCCTCTCTAGGGTTTTTCCATTGCCCAATCTAATGGACCTCCTTTTCGCCTACTCCAATTAGGAGTGTAATCGGTCCAATTCGGTTCGGCTTTAGACATATTTTAGACCGAATCGGTATATACTAATTTTGATATTTGAAGAATCTATACCGCACTGGTTACACATATATGAAGCGGTCCGGTTCTATTTGGTCTGGTGTTAGAAAAAGGAAAACCGGACCAATTTCGACCAGTTTTGAGAAAACTAGAACCAATATCGGACCGGACCCGGTACCAGACCAAATCCACTGGTTTGGTCCGATCCAATCTAATTTGGTTTATCAGTTCACCGGTTTTTTTTTCACCCCTAGCTCCAATTGGGTTTTCCTTGGGGCTGTCAAGGCCCTAAGTGTATCTCTCGCTTTGATGAAACCGTCTAACCTGTCCCTGAACTCTCGCAGTGTTATTGGAGTATTTCTCACCAACTCCGTCATAAAAAGATTTCATATCCAAATGCCCCCTAAGAGTGTCATTAGTATAATCTTCTCATCCTGATCATCTATGAGCATGTGTTCTTTATTGAATCGTGCCAGGTATGCCTTCAAACTTTTGTCCTCCCACTGCTTGACGGTTAGAAGGTATGCTGCAGGCCACCTCTTTCTGCTTGCCATAAACTACATTAGAAACAGCATGACGTGTTCTCTGAAATTGTCGATTGAGCCCAATGGTAAGACTCCAGACCATCCTCTTGTTGCCCCTTTTAGCATCAATGGGAAAGCTTGACAGGCCATTTCTCTAGGAAACACAGGGAAGTCATGTGAGCTTTGATGGTCTCCAAAATGCTCAAGGGGATCTTTGGATCCATCATACATCTCCATTTGCAGGACTTTGAACTTTGGTAGGAGTGGTGTCGCCATTACCTTCGCACTGTAGGGCCGGTCGGTGCCATTGAGCAGCTGGTCAACTGGCAACGATGCTTTCATCCTCTTAGCCATCTCCTCATACTTGTCCATGAGGCTACGTAGCTCATGGTGCGTCTTTCTCCTCTCTTCCTCGTCGGCATTCATTCCCCCGGCGCTCTGTGACTCGGCATGCTCGTTTTGGCTTGGTGCAGCACCCTCACCAGACCTAGCGCTTCTTCTTTTCAGAACTTTGTTTTCTCATTGGAGGTTTTCCGTCTCCAATGTCATCTTCTTCATCCGCTCCTCCATCTCTATGAATCTTCCTTCCATATTCCTCGAGGTAGCCTCCTGATTACGGATTACTTGAGAGCGTGTTGTAACAGGCATGTAAAGGACACGTTTATTTCACAGATCCCGCAGATGGCGCCACTGTTAGGGACATAATTTGCACCCTGGCCAATGAGATCAATGCAACCTGCAATACAAGAAATGTGAGGGCTCGGTGGGTGGGTGACACCTCCGATGCCTAAGTTAGTTTATGCCTCTTGTGACTAGGGGTGTCAAATCGTGTTAACGGGTCGTATTCGTATCATGTCAAGACATGTATATTATACTATATGGGTCAACCCGAACACGACCCGTTAAGCTTATCGTGTCAAAATCTCAAACCCTAACATGACCCATTAACATAACAGGTTGTGTCGTGTCAACCTGTTTTGACCCGTTAGTGAATACTACGAAATAGGTTAACACGACCCGACCCGACTTTTTTCAACCTGGTTATGTAAATGGGTTGAACATACCCGAAATTAACTCGTTTGACCTGATTAAGTTTAGCATAATTTTATATAAATATTAAAATCACAATATCTATAAAAAAAATATATAAAACTAACTACAAGTCTAAAATTACAATCCAAACAATAAAAATATTGAAATTAAAATCCCAACAATTTTACTTTTAGGTATAAGTAGTTGTAACTTTAATTTTCTTAACGGGTCATAAAGGGTCAAAATGGGTTGACCCGTTATCAAACCGTTAAGCAATCGTGTCTTAACGAATCAACCTGTTAAGACTAAATCCAAACTCGTTATTATCGTGTCGTGTTCGTGTTGGGTTAACGGATCGTGTCACATATTACCACCCCTACTTGTGACAGTGGTGGAGTGAGGCCTTTCTCTGTACAGCCTCTCTCTGTCTAGAATAGAATCTCTCGTCAGGATCTCCTAGCAATGACCCATATCTGATCATTTAATGCAGCGTGGCTCCTCACGAATTATCCGGTAGAGGCGTGCCCATGTGAATGTTGTCCCCTCTTCCTGCACTGATCTAGGCCCTCTTCTCCTTTACCGTTTGTTGGGATAGTTATATTCTGTGTTTTGGGCCTTCTCGAGGTGAACCAAGCCAGGGGATGAATACTCCAGCATGCATGTCTATTGATAAAGTAAAAGCTAACAAGACAAGTAAAGACAGATCTAAGACCATAGGACCTCTTTCTCTACTTGGTTTTGTCTTTTATCTTCTTCTTCAATCCCTCTTCACCTTGTAACAGAGAAAAAGATATAGGAGAACTTGTAATCTATACATTTTCATAGTTGATTATTTCCCTAACCTCTATGGACGCAGACCTGAAAGTCGAACCACTAAAATCCTATCACCTTTATTTTCTACAATATTTCTTTATCATCTCCGGTAAGAGAATATTGAAAATTCAAATGCACAAAGGAATTAACTAATCTATAAATATATATATATATATCAATACAGCGGAATGACGAGATAAAGAGAAAAGAAAAGGAGAATTAGATAGGAATGCACAATTAAAGGCAGGCGGTAGAACCGACCATATGCATGTAAGATATGGAAATTAAATTTAACAAGTAAATAATCATAAACATATTCATAAACTTTCAAAATAATTACAAAGTTTATGGCACAAGGTAGAGCGTTATTTGCTCTTGATTGGGTTGAGAGAAGGTAGGCAGAACTTACAAGGGAATTGTTCTCTAGAAAGATCTCTGCCTAAGAATGAAATGAGGTTCTCCTTTTATAGATGAAGGAGTCCCTGTTTACAAAGTATCCGTGAATGACAGTTGTCATTACTGTTTAATCACGGGTAAAGGGAAAGCAAAAGTAAGTCCGTGAGTGAACAGTGTTAGTACTGTTCAACCACGAGAGTCATTATTGTGTCTGGCGGCGGCTGCTGCTTTCGGCACAAAACGACAATTCTAATTAAAGGAGACCGGTCAGTGGGTCTTCTTTGATCTCAAGTAGTAGTCTGTCAAAAGGGACTTGTCATTAGTCTCTTTTGTCAAGTAGCAATTATTCTTCTTCTGAGTAGAACCCAGAGTTACCGAAGACATTGCTGTGGGAAGCCTCTGATGCAGTGTCTGAATCTTCATCTTCAGATTTGCTTTGAGACTTTGATAGTGATTCTTTTAATATGTTGATTAAATCATTCTTTTTAAGTCCGTCAAAGATGTCCATTTTCTTTTTAGACTTAGAGGATTTGGAGGATGAACTGTCCTTTACCCCCCCGGATTTTGTTAGAGATGCAGGGGCCTGAATTAAGGGATATTCAGGAGCATTGGATGGTCCAGCCATGATCTTTGGAAATTCTCTTTTGTCCTGCAGATTAGGTGCAGCTTGTGGAAAATCCTTAATCAGTAAATCAACAATCTTATCAGTATTTGCAAATTTATCCCACCATTTGGTGAAATAAACTCGTGTCATAACATCACCATTTCTTTCATAGTTCCATTTAAAGATCCATGGGAGGTGGTATCTTTTACAGAAATGTAAGGAATGATGAAATTTTTTGGAATGATGAAATTTTTTGGAATGTTGATCCAAGGTTGAATCAACAATTTTTGAATAATGCTGGTAAGCTGCAAAGAGCTGACCAGGAAGATTTTCTGGAATTAATCCATATTGGTTCCACCATTGAATGAACCAAAGTGGAAGAGTTCCTTTGAATTTGATATCAAATTTGATGAACCAAGAGTGGCTCATGTCAGAAGTTTGGAAGAACATAAACCTCTTCCAATCATCGATATAATCAAAATAAGAAACAAGAGTGTCTATTTGGGCAAGTCGTTTGGGAGAAGATGGGTTTCCCCAATCTGCTTGAGTAATGACTTGGTGAATATAGGCACTGTGAAAGATTAGTTTTTTGGTATCAACCTTGTCATAAATAGGTTTGATAACCAAGGAGTTTGTTTGAATTAAAATACTGGAGTAAAACTGGAGATTTTTTGAAGAATCTTCAGAAATCCAATGGAAAAAAGTAGGGAAATAGGAGGAAGAAATTTTAAAAACATCTGTATATATTGTGCTGTTAGGCTCAATATGGAACAGATATGAAGAAAAATTCTTTTTCAGATATTCAGATTTTCCTTTTGGGAGGAAAAACTGAGAAACAATAGCAGTTTGGGTTTTTGACTCAATTGCTTTCGCATATGGGTCAAAAGTTGTAGTGACCGCAGACGAAAATGTCTGTGGTTGTATAGGTTTGCCGAGTGGCTTGAACCTATTGGCAAGTTCTAGTGCTGAAGACACAGCACCAGTAGTAGAAGATCCAGCCTCATTCTTGATGAGGTTTATACTGGGCATTGGTGGTGGTGGATTCACCTTTTTGTCTCTCTCTCTTGTTTTCTTCTTGCTGGCCATGGTGGGGTTTCTGCAAGAATTCACGGGTGAGAAAGTCAGGGATAGAATTTTGTGTGCCTTTGATATATTCAATGTCAAAATCAAAAACACTTAAAATAGCTTGCCAACGTGCAAAAATATGTTTTGATGCTATGTTCTTAACATATTTTTCTAAAACAAATTTAGCACTCATGCAGTCAATTCTGACAAAAAATTTCTGGTTTAAAAGGTCAGATTGAAATTTAGATATACATAGTACTATAGCCAAAATTTCTTTTTTAATAGTACTATATTTTTCTTGTGCAGAATTCCAGGTTCCAGAATGGAAGCGAACAATTTGTTCAGACGAACCTGGTGAAACACATTGTTTCAGAATGCCACCATAACCGATGTCTGAGGCATCTGTTTGGACAATTTTAAAAGAATCAGAAGTAGGGATACCAAGGCACGGGAGAGTTTTGACATGTGCTTTGATTTTCCTTACCAGATTTGTATGGATTTCTGTCCAAGGCGGAGGATTAGAAAGAAGTCGTTTAAACAAAGGACGACATTGTTTCCTCATATCCTTGTAGAAATCAGCAACATAATTGAGAGATCCTAAGAACCTCTGCAATTGTTTTTTATCAAGAATGACATCAGGGAATTTGTCAGCAAATTTGATAGCTCTTTGGATAGGCCTAATTTTGCCTTCAGAAATGTCATAACCAAGGAATCTAATCTTGGTTTGAAACAATTTAATTTTTGCTGCCGAGACAACAAGACCATTGAGTCTAATGATGTCAAGAAACGAATTCAAATGTTTCCAATGTTCATCAATAGATTTAGAGAAAATAAGAACATCGTCGATATAGACAATGGTAAAAGCAGAGAACGAATTGAAGATATCGTTCATGATATTTTGGAATTCACTAGGAGCGTTCTTAAGGCCGAAAGGCATGACGTTCCACTCAAAATGACCAAAAGGGGTAACAAAGGCAGTCTTATACCTATCTGACTCGGCTATTTGGATTTGCCAAAAACCGGACTTTAGGTCAAATTTGGAGAAGACCACAGCATCACTCAACCTATGAATTAAGTCATTTTTATTGGGAATAGGATACCTAATCCACTCTAAGACTTTGTTCAAAGGTTTGTAATTGATAACTAGACGAGGGGTACCACGTTCTAGTTCTGCATTTTTCTGGACATAAAAGGCGGGACAAGACCAAGGTGACTTGCTTTTCCTGATAATGCCTTTATTTTGAAGATCTTGTATCTCCTTCTTACAGTATTCCAAAGTTTTTCTATTCATCTGAACCGAAGTGGCTTTGGTTGGTATTTTGGATTCATCAAAACCTTTAATGTATGGGAGAGAAACTATGTGTTTCTTCCTATACCAGAAAGCATTGGGTAAATCCGAACAAACATCTGTTATTAAACGTTTGTTGAAATCTTCAATTTTTGAAATCAAAAGAGAAGAGGATAATTGTTCAGAAATCTTTTTATACTTGATTTCCTGTTGGAGGAAATTCAAATGTTTTTGTTTTGCTAAAAACAAAGATTTCTTGCTCTTATCCGTATCAATTTCAAAACGAGAAGCAAAATGAAATTTTACCTTTTGACCAAAAGGGTCGGTAGTGATACCGTCTTTTTCAGTCATGAAGGGATATAAAGAAGATATAAAAGGGATTCCCAAAATCACTTTGTCAGACATGTTTTTGACTAAAACAGAGGGAATCCGAAAACAAATGTTATCCTGGCAAACATGAGCATTATTGAGCTCATAATTAATGGTCATCTTTGAGCCATTTGCCGAGAAAAATTTTTCGGTAGATTTTTCAAAATATTTGCTAGGAATGAGTCCTTCTTGAATGCAATTCAAGTCTGATCCGGAATCAATCATAGCAACAACAGAGAATTGAAAATCATGAGCAACAATTATATTAACGCGTGAAAACCATTTAGGAGGAATGGTATGACGAATTAAACAAATCTGGTTGTCGGCAGGAATATCCTGTTGACTAGAACCAGCCTCAGTTTGCTCATTGTCAGAAGGAATATCTTGATCAAGTTGTTTATCAATCTTGATTAATAAAAATTCTTGTCTTAAAACTTCGTTCTCAGATTTGAGGTTGTTTATTTCAGATCTGAGTTCTACAATTTCCTTTTTGACAGAATTTATTTCATGTTGTAAATCAGAAACAGAAATATCCTTGGGTTTTTTCTTTGAAAATCTTTCCAAGGTTTCTTGAAAATTAATCATTTGGTTAGAGGGTTCTGGATCCTTACGGACCATCACCTTCTTCAGTTTTATGAGATATTCTTCCTTAAGCTCAGGATTAGTAATTTGAGAAATAAGGGTTAGCAATAAGTTTTCTTGTTCTTCAGACTTAGTCAAGACATTGATTGTCTTTCCTGGTGTCTTACAACAAGTAGTATTACAATTGCAACCCAGCTTTAGATCAGATGGTTCATGATTATCAGTTTCAGAGTGATATTCGGAATCACTAGAACTAATTTCAAGAGTATCCGATGATGAAAACGATTCTATTTCTAGGAGTCGAAATAGTTCTTCTTTATTATGGTTACCAATATCCAACTGATTAAGCTTTTTCTTTATTTTTTGGGCTTTCTTGGGACATTTATCTGCAAAATGTCCAGTCTTGCCACAAATAAAACATTTTCCTGAAGAAACATCTTTAGAATCTTTTTTCTTGGAAAACGATTTAAAAAAGGGTTTTTTGTGTGGTTTTTTATAGAATTCATCACGGGATTTTCTCCTGAAACCACCATGAGGTTTATAAGTTTTGTGCTTCTTTCTGGATGGGGCAATATTAGGAAGACCGAATTGTTCACAGAAAGTGCCCATTTCGTACTTGGCCTTCTTATTATTCCTCATTTGTTCACGAAGCATTCTTTGATCATGACACATGCTAATGCCAAGTTTCTTAACAATACTGAAGATATCACCATAAGTGTAATCCTCATAGTTAAGTAAACCAGAGGCATCAGTAAGTTCTTCCTTGACCTTATAAGCAAATAAGCGAGGTAATCCATCAATGAATTTCTCCTTCCACTAAGGCTTCTGACTATCGTCCCGAAGCATTACTCGAGAAATAAAAACATCTTGGTACCATCTGTAATCAGACATCTGACGACATCTTAGATTATTTAGCTGGTCGCTGACGCGGCTAGTTATATTAGATGGTGTCCCAATAAAATGTTTTAAAATAATATAAATCAAAGTATTGATTCCATCAGGATGAGCCATCCCAATAGTTTCATCAAAAATAGGTAAACCTTACTCATTGCGTTTCACCGCATTTTGGATGGTTTCTCTAGTATCATTGGTGAGGTACTTATCCCACCAATTTCTTAAAACACCAGTAAAACCTTGTGTTAAAATCCTGACAATATATGGTTGCCTAATGTTATTGTTGATATAAGCATTAGCAACCATAGACATTTTACTCATGGTATTGATGATTTCTTGTTCAAAGAATCCATCTATATTCCATTCGTAAACTTTGTCGGCAGAATAAGAAGATTGGTTTTGGAAAACCTTCTCCTCAAACTGTAAATCAGGAGGTGTAGGTCTGGACTACCAGTTCTTCGTCAGACTCATGGGTTTGGGTCCTTTAGAAGAGAATCTGGCAATTTCCAGGTTTTGAAAATTCTTTTCAATTAAATCAATATCCTTGTCTTCAGAAGATTCGTCGTTAGAGGATTCTTCCGAAGTTTCTTCAAGAACAACTCCATCACCATTACTGTTAAGGGTGCTGGTGGAGGGTTGATCTTTCTTTAGATCAGCAATCATTTGGTCAATTCTTTCCAAAGTTTTGGCCTGAGGGTTTTGAAAATCTACTTTAGGCCTTTCTTCGGGTAAACTGATCAAAGGTTTTTCAATCTTTTTCTTAGGCTGATCCTTGAAGAAATTCAAAGGATGTTCTGTTTTAAAAACAGGGTTTGAAGTAAAAATAGGCTTTTCAACCTTTTCTTCAATCCGATCTAACTGTTCTCCGATCGTATGAAGAGCAAGATTCTCAAAATTGTTTTGAGAAATAATCTTTTTTGCTTCTTTCATAATCTTATCTTTTTCTGGATCTTTTGAAACAGTATCAGAAAGTTTGAAAGGTGAAGCGATTACTTCATTTCCTTTAATAGGAATAACAATAGTCTGCAAAGGAGGATGACTGGCTTGGATGACAGTCCTTCCATCTTCTTGGACAAATTCATTTTTAACAACATTTAAAGTATTCTTAGAAACATAAGTGTTCTCCGCAAAGTCTAGAAGAGAAATATGCTGTTGAAGCTTATTCATCTCTTCCTTCCATTTACGTTTAACACGTTGTTTTTCTGAATCAGAAAATTTTGCAAGATAGGCTTTACGTCTTTGCTTGTTTTCTGGTGCAGCAAAATCTTTTAAAAGAGCTGGTAAATCAATTTCAAAAGATTTATTTAAAACATTTAAACTATGGTGAACAGGTGCAACAGGGGCTTGCATATCTGAAGCTGTTGGCGACATAGAAGACGTATCTTCTTTGTCTGCTTCATCATTTATGCCCTGGTTAGAAGAACCAGCTGCTCCTTGTGCAGTATAAAAAGCAGAAGTAACTTGAGAGGACGTAGAAAGTCCTTTCAATTTTAAAGCAGGTTTAACAGGTTGAACTATTCGTACTGAATCTTCAAGGAACTGATTGAGATTAGCATCATCCCTTGGATTTTTCCGTTCAGTATCAATAAGACTGGATCTGGAGCCAGCAAAAGAATTTCTTCTTCTACTAGGGGCTTCGGATCGATTAAAAGAGATTTTAACAGTTCCATTTAAATACTGTTGGATGATATCAACATTAGCATCCGAAACAATATTTCTAGGAGGGGGCATGGGTATTTCTTGTTCCAAAGTCCATTCAGTGGGAAGGACTTACAAACATGAGCATTATTGAGCTCATAATTAATGGTCATCTTTGAGCCATTTGCCGAGAAGATATTCTTCCTTAAGCTCAGGATTAGTAATTTGAGAAATAAGGGTTAGCAATAAGTTTTCTTGTTCTTCAGACTTAGTCAAGACATTGATTGTCTTTCCTGGTGTCTTATATATATATATATATATATATATATATATATATATACTTCATAATATATATGAAATTGTAGATATTATCACAAATATCAAAATCAAAATCTAACAATGTAATAAAGCAATCATTACATAGCTTTTGGTAACGAAGCGAAAATTCATTTCAAGAACTACCCTGAGACTTGGAGAACCTCTTCAAAATCAGAAACTATTCCGGGGCAGCCAACACAAATGTATCTTTTATAGGAGTCTAACTAGTCCGGTTTAATTTGATTTTGTACATTTTTTAAAACCGAATTAGTATATATCAGTTTTGAAAATTTAAGAACCGATACCGAACTGATACCGAACAGATTCACTACTGAAACTTAAACTTCTTGTTTTTCTTGTTTCGATCCAGTCCAATCCGGTTTTTCCAATTTTACAAATTATCTATTTTAGTAATAATATGATGTTTACATATACTAAACTATTAGTCTATCTATATTATAGTACAAGTACATTATTTTATACTAATTAACACATATTTGTATAGTGTTATATGATCAAACGTGTAAAAATATATTTACAAAAAGAATATATTTATATATATTATAATTTATAATTTATAATGCTTTATCATTGATATATATATATATATATCAAAAATAAGTTTATATTAATAACTTTAATAATATTAATATTTATGTTTAAAATTAAGATTTTATGTTATATTGATTTTATATTATAAGATTAAAAATTATACATTATATCAAATGTTATATTACAAATTATAAGATTAATTTATGTTATATCACATGTTATTAATTTTATATTATAAGATTAATAGATTCAAACTATTTCACTATTATTTACAGATTTTTCATCTCATCTCAACATCCAAATAAAACATAAATCCGCCTATAAACTAAAAATGAATAAGAAATTAAATTAAATTTTCTTGTCAAGATTTCGTCCCCCCAATGAATAAAAAATGGTCATTGTCTATCACACCATGCTTCTTTGCATCCTCCTCTATATTCCCCGTAATTGTTTTTTGCCATCTATCAGACTTCTTCATGCTTAATATAAATAATACAATACTCAATAAATAAGAGTTATTTTATTCTTAAGTTCTACACACCATGCACAACTTAAATAGCAAGATTTGATTTGCAGAATATATTCTTAAACAAGTGTATAAAGCACATCTAGTAAAGTACATACATGACATGATTTGATTAAAGTTAATTTTTTAATTTTAAATCTTACAGATTAAATCTTACAATTTAAGTAATGTGAATTGTATGCTCTACATATCTGCTTATAGGGCTGAGCACCGACTGTTTCGGAGTCGGAGGTCCAACCTCCGACTCCGACTCCGACTTTAATCCGACCTCCGACTCCGACTCCGCGATGTACATAATCCGCTCCGACTCCGACTCCGACTTGTCGGAACGAAGTCAGATTTTTTCTTGCTCGAGAGAGGGGCTGCGCGAGAGAGGGGCTCTGCGAGAGGGCTGCGCGAGAGAGGGGCTTCGCGAGAGGGCCGCACGAGGGAGGAGCTGCGCGAGAGGATCTGCGTGAGAGGAGGGTTGCGCGAGAGAGGGGCTCTGCGAGAGGGCTGCGCGAGGAAGGGGCTTCGCGAGAGGGTCGCGCGAGGGAGGAGCTGCGCAACAGGATCTGCGTGAGAGGAGGGCTGCGCGAGAGAGGGGGCTGTGGGAGAGAGGGGCTCTACGAGAGGAGCGGCGAGTCAGCGACTGGCGAGAGAGGGCTGCGCCTGCAGGAGAGAGAGGGTTGCGCGAGTTTGAACTTTGAAGATGATTCGAGATTCATTCGGGAACGAGGAACCCCCACCTGACCTAATTAGTTTAGTACCCCAGGTCCCCAACGGCACCGTATTATCAATTATGTATTGTATAGTAGTATAGTTACTAATTAATATGAATCTATTTTATATTATATATATATATATATATGAAGATTCATAAAAAAATATATGATATATATTATTATATATGACTATTAAAAAAAAGGGCACCATATACGAAATATTAGTAATACACTAATATACTTAATATATATAATATATATATATATAATATATATATTAAATCTCTAATATCTTATACTTGATATATATATTAATATATATAAATATATGTAATACACTAATAGTATTATTATATTAGTATTAGTATTAATATTAGTTATACTAGTAGTGATATTAGTTATACTAATAGTTATATTAGTATTAGTTATTATTAATACTATATATTATACTAATAGTGATATTAATACTATATATAGTTATAGTGATTAGTATAACTATATTAGTATTAGTTATAGTCATTTAGTATAACTATATTAGTATAAGTTATAGTGATGTTTTATAACTATAAATATATTAGTATAAGTTATAGTGATTTAGTATAGTTATAATACTACAAGTTATAACTATAGTCTATATTAGTATTAGAATTAGTTATAGTGATTAGAATAACTATATATTAGTATTTGTTATAATGATTTTAATTTAGTATAACTATATAATAGTATTAGTGTAAATATTATACTAACTATATCACTAAGAGTATTAGTATACTAATACTAGTATATCGCTATAGTTAATAGTATCCTATAGTAATATAACTATATTAATATTACTTATAGTGATTTAAATTTTAGTATAACTATATTAGTATAAGTTATAGTGATTTAGTATAGTTATAATACTATAAGTTATAACTATAGTCTATATTAGTATTAGTATTAGTTATATGGATTAGCATAATTATATATTAGTATTTGCTATAGTGATTTTAATTTAGTATAATTATATAATTAATAATAGTATTAGTATAAATATTATACTAACTATATCACTGATTGTATTAGTACACTAATGTCTAATACTAGTATATCACTATAGTTAATAGTATCATATAGTAATCTAGTATTAGTAATTGATACTACAGTAATTTATATAGTAATTTATATATAGGCTTAAAGTGGTTTACTAATTTATATATAGTAATTAATACTATTAGACTATTAGTAATTTATATGAATAATACTTAAGTTATTATACATTAGTATTATATGTTATTATAAATTTATAGATTAGTGTTTATACATTAGTATTACAATATTACATGTCGATGTTATTATTCATCTTAGTGTTTATAGTATATTATTTATACATTAGTATTATATGCTATTATATTTATACATTAGTAATTTAGTATTACATGGTAGTAATATTGTAAATTTGTAATAATATGATATTTACATATAGTCATATACTAAAACTATTATTAGTCAATTTAGTCTATATATTATAGTATAAATATATTATTTAACTAGTATATTGTTGAGTTTAACTAACTATATAAGATATAGTTGTATAAAATTTAAATAATTAATATATAGAAAAACACATCTTTTTATAAAATATGTATAAAATCAGAGGCAGAGGCAGAGGCGGAGGCGGAGGCGGAGGGTCGGAGTCAGATTCAGAGTCGGATTGTCGGATTTTTGCTCAGCCCTACCTGCTTAAAAATAAAATAACTATTTTTCCCCAATGGGAACAACCTCAGCTCACTCTCCCAATCTGCTACTCCTCGACGGACCATGGAGTCATCGTGTGCAATCATGTTCCGGTGCAGAAGATCGGTGCACCTCACAGATCCCGGGACAGAAGCTCGCCGGCCGCAGCACCAAACAATCTCTACCAGCCAAGCGTAGCCATTATCTCACTTTAGAAATCTCTATCCACAGTTCAGTAAAGGCCTCGAATAACCATGTGGATTTATGTACATATAGAAACCAAAAGCTTCTTCCCAGACCAACGATCTCGACGACGATGAGAAACACATGAGGTACAAATACGTCTTGGTGGAATCGGCGAAACAGGCTCAATGTGTTGGCAAAGGCATGGAAAGATCGAAATGCAGAAAATACGGACGGGTTGAAATAAAAATGCAAACCCGTTAACTAGTCGGGCTGGAGACCCAATCATACAATAACCCGACAAAATCGGTTCGGTTCGGGTCGAGTCGATTGAAGCGGGCCCATTGGATTAACGGATCGTTTGCACATCCCTAGATATGAAAGTGTAAAATGTTGAATAAAATATAACAAACTTTCCTTTGATCCTATAGTTGTTGTGGGGCATTGCGTTTGTGGGGATGCTTAAGATATCTCCGACAGTGCATCGATGACGATGGGGAGTTACCCGAGATTCCCCATGTACGAAAATGACTTCGGGTGGGGACGATCTCTGGCGGTGCGGTGAACAAGTTCAATGGTAAGATCTCGGCGTTTCCTAAGATCCAATACTAGTTTATATGTTTCAATAGATATGGGAGGTTGATCATTATGAAATCAGGTTCAAGCTAAAGCATCTGCTCGTTAAAGAAAAATAACTAGAGGTTTATCTGGTCCCTTGGATTTGTCTTCAGATGCTTCCATCAAGTCCCCCCTCTTCTCCTCTTCCACGGTGCAAGACCTAGTCGGGTCATACGGGTTCAACCCGATTTTATTTTGATCGGGTCGGATCGGATCGAGCTAATACTAGAATGATGCTGTTTCGGGTCGGGTCGGGTATAAACCCGATTGTTTTTGTTTGGGTTGCAGCCCTATTCATAACAACGATGGTTTTTATTCATCTCTTATTTAAAAAATATATATATATCATTTGGTTTACCATCATTGTTAATATGTTATCGTATTATTTAGTGTATACAAATAACATCTCTTATTAACAACATCGAAACTTGCGATCAAAAGCGAAACCCCTACAGCGTCTCTATAAATGATAAGTTAATAAAAGAGAGAGAGAGAACCTTCAACTGGATAACTTTAATAACAAATCCGCTCCATCTTTCAAGGGTACGATATTCGAGTGACCAGAAAAAACATAAAAGCTGAAAAAACGAAAGATGTTCAAATGAGTGGCTTTCAAGTTTCAACTAATCACTGGTGAAAAAAGCAACTAATCACTGGTGAAAAAAGCTGAAGCTTCTCCACATATTGTGAGAGAGATAGAGAGAGAGAGATAGTAAACTGGTTAAATTAGAAAAAGAAAAAGGGGGCTGGATTGTGAAGCAAACAGAACAACATCACAAAAGGAAAAGGCTATATAAGTAAGAGACCCTATCGTACAAGTCTGGGGTTCCAAACAGACGTAGAAAAGGTGGAGGAGCCACGTTAACTTGAGAACTAGTACAAGCATCATTCACCAACAATTCATCTTTAAAAACCATTCTCGCTTTGCCATAGCTCCTCCCTCTTCCTGTCTCATTCCGAATTCCAAACGTACGTAGATGACGATTAAAGCCCATTTCCGAAAAAGGAAAGCACGAGCACCTACACCGTGAAAGGGAACCAAAAAAAGGATGAATAAAAGCGGCAGAGGGCTGTTAGGATATTTTAGATAGAACAGTCGCTTCAATTCAATATTTCTGATGCCCTTTTTAATATAAAGATTTAAAAAAAAAATATGAAAGAATCGAGTGTAAAGCAGCTTGCTTGCGCAACCCCATTTGACCAGTTAGACTATTATAGGCATAACTGCTTATTAACTACCTTTATTCTTTATCTATTCTTTTTACAAAGTGTTCTATTTTCACGAGGGAGGAGGAGTTGGAGGTTATGTTGTTTAATTTATGGTGCCATGTTTAATAACTACCATAAATAATTACTTTATGGTAAGTATTAATGGTTGCCTGTCTAATAAATTAACAACAAAACAGACCCAGAAAAAATTGAAAAAAAAAAAAATTGTAGAGGAGAGGAGAAAGCGCAGAAGAATGACTCTCGCTGCATTGTCGAAACAACTTTTACCTGATCACGCAGACGGATAAGCCAAATAATCAAGAGGTTCCGAATTATAATTTTAGAAGAAGAACCAACCAACCATACTTAAATACACTACTTTTTTATGCTGTATTTTAGGATCCATTTTCAACTCAGCAGTCCCATCATCTATTGACGGAAGGAGAAGATATAACAAAAGCAGAAGATATATATGTAGGTCCAATTCAAAAGCCTCGCTTCCACACTTGGGATAGATTAGAAAAACTTCAAATGTTGAAAGGGTTAGGAGTCGGATTAAACATATACGATATGTACACGACCACCATTGACACCCCTCCAACCTACGTATCGATTATCGCATGTTCTGCGAACCAAACACAAATTAGAAAGACATTTTGATCCCTTTAATTAAACCCAACAAGTGAATTAGAAAGCGTTTCATAGACATCATGCACTAGGATCTGGTGTTTCGGATCCATGGTCTTGCGGAATTGACTCCTTTGAATGACATTTTCTGGACATTAGGTTTTGTCCAGAAAAGTAGACGTAAACCTTAGGAACATATAATTTCATTGGAAACAACAATCAGTACCACACACACACACTGCTCACCCAGTTTACCAAACTTAAGCTGACATACAGGCGTGTTTCGTGTTGGGTGCCATTTTCATTCCCATTGGAGTTTTCAATATTGGATCGGAAGAGACAATCATTAAGATTTTACAGTCTTATCATACTTTTGTTGTGAACCTAGTCATAGAATCATCACTTTTAACATTTCCTCATGATCCATGTCATCTTCGACTTTCAGACATCCTAATGTTGACAAGTTTTTAAGATGGTGACTGGGAACGGGTAGTAGTAACAATGATTATGAAGAAGAAATAAATATGCAAAGAAGATTGCAAAGATTAAGCTAACTGATTGTGCTAATTCCAAGCAATAGCAACAAAGAAGACTGCAAAATTAAGCAAACCGATTATATTTATCCTAAGCAATGAAGAGCTCGAGTTATTTGCTTAAGCATCTAGATTCTTTTTTTTTTTTTTTTTTTGGTTGTTGTGATAAGTAAGAAACTTTATTGATGGAATGAAACTAGACAGCCCATGTACACAGCAAGTACGAAACTCGAGTTATTTGCTTAAGCATCTAGTTAGGGATTGATGGACGATAAGTTATAATGACACGATGCAATTGATGTCACCACCTTCTTAATTGGGAACACCATTCTAGATATTGAAATTATTGGTATTATAAGTTTCTTTTAAAAGTACAACCCCAACTCATTTTTATGAAGGACCACTTTTCTTGTGCACCGCCATCAGTTAACATGCCTTTCGTTCTTCACTCTATTGCACTTGCACGTTAGTTATACTGACTAAGTTTGCCTCCGGTCCAGAATAATAATCCCTGCATTTCTTTATTACTATTTCATAATATGTAGTATAACGGAGATATGAGTTTGAGTTTTTTAGCTGACAAAAAATCGATAAGTTAACCTATATTGGAGGGTTGACTTCCTCAGGTTCTTTCGTCTTTTTAAGAGAGCTTGTATATCACATTTAGTAACACAGGAACCCTTGGTGTAGGGCCGTAGGCACATATTAGATTTATGGGTAGTGCTACAGGAACAGATAATTCAATTCAACCGATAAGTTTAAATGTACTTTTTTATTTTTCTCTTCTTTTTCTTTAATCATTTTTTATATATCTTTAAATATTTTAAAAAAAATAAAAAAAAATACCAATTCATTAATATTCACTTTCTTAACCATTAAATAAAAAAAATTAAAAAATAAATAAATAAGTCAATCGATCACTTTTATCGGTCGCTTTCAAGATTTATAACTCGATATTAAGATGTAATCTTTAGGTTCAATCTTCAAAAGTTTTGCGCAAACACTTGATCATTCATTACAAGAGATATTGTTTTTGAACGGCCTCCTTAAAGGGCAAAAATAGTAGGGTGAAATTCCCGAATAACGTGACACTAATCCACGTTTTCAATAGGCAACCCCAGATCAAAGTTTTGAAGTGGTAAGGTACTGGTGAATATCCATTACTTTGTATTAATATAAATTTACTAGACATATCCTAAAATAGTCTTCAAAATTAAGTTCAACGAACTCCACTGAAGTTACATTTCACAGTAACAAATTGACAAGTTTTACTAAATGCTCACCATAAATTCATGTACTAAGTAATCACAGACACATCACAAAAACCGGCTGCATATGTCACACAAAAGCTATAAATTACAGGTATAAGCTACTAGCCACGTGAATGCAATTGCAGAAACTCGATATTGATAAAATATACCAAATAACAGAGAAATATATAACATTCTTCCCAGCAATGATATCTTAAATATCGAAACTAAATGCAATAAAAAAAGCAATTAAAATTATAATAATAGATATCACCCAACAGCATGCTAGAGCAAGGTAACATAGTACTGAATAGGTTAGATAACCACTCCACACAATGCTATGGTCATCTTAAACACACATTTGAGGGGTAAAACACACAGAAAATGCACATTGACCACAAGAACATACCATAAGAACAAAACCCAACTAAAAATTTATAACAGAAAGAAAAAAAGAGACTATAAGCTCTATGCCTGGCTAGAGAAACTAAGTAAATAAAAGTACTATCCGTATAAAAGAAATAGTCCATGTGGTTTGCTTAACGGCAGATTGGTCCGAAAACTCCAAAATTGAATTTTTTTCTCTGTATTTTTTCTATTGATCAAATCACTGAAATCAATCCCTCCACTACTCAACCGTCAGCAAAACGCTAGAAATACTATGTCAACACCAATAAGTGTTCAACATGAACATGTCACATGTATGCCACATGCAGGAAAATTTGGAAAAAAGAAAAGTTTTTCAATAGCAAATCCTTTTTTTATATAAGTAATAACAAATACTTTTTTATAACAATTAAAATCAAAATAAAAAAATGATTTTAGAAAATTCGGGGTGGGGGGGGAGGAAAGCATATCGATTTGATTTTTCTAGCAAAAGGGGTGTCTGAAACCTGACCTAAAACTATGAAGCAAAAAATAAAAATAAAAACTGACCCAAACTTTTATCTTATACAAAAAAAAGGAAAGGAAATACACAACTTAACTTGGCCAACAAACCACCTCTAAACTAGAGCAGATAGAATTTCTCAAAAACATAAAAGATTTATGAATTGAATTATATTACTCGTATAAGGAGGAATTACCTCATTGTTGATTTCCGGACCCTCGTCCTGCCTGGGTGGTCGTTTGCTGCTGTTGCT
The DNA here is from genome assembly GCA_022457165.1 of Juglans mandshurica. NCBI lineage: Eukaryota > Viridiplantae > Streptophyta > Magnoliopsida > Fagales > Juglandaceae > Juglans > Juglans mandshurica. The sequence continues at coordinate 19,395,005 of CM039619.1, read as the reverse complement.
GTATCTGTTGAAGAAGGCTAGCAGCAAACTGTAGCGTTGACTGGTAGCGCTGGTTCTTATCAACCTCAACATCTGGCGTGCCCTGGGAATTGCCAAAGAGTGCAGATTGAAGCTGCTGCACCTGGCTGGGAAGCTCTGAGCCTTTTTCAGCTGGTAACGTTACTGGTTGGGAATGAAGTGAACCGTGAGCCTGCCCAGATGAGGACAAAGGAGCATTTGTTTGCTGAAAATTTGGCAAGCTGTATAACCCAGAAGCCTCCATTCCATGAACCATCCCGTAGCCTCTCTGACCACTGGCAGGAATTTCAAGTTGATACTGGTGTCTCACTTGGGAAGAAGCAGCAACCTGTCCATTTTGATTCAAAGGCCGAGGCAAACTAGCACCTTGTCGGGGCAGGCTGAAAGAAGAGTCCTGAATTTGGGCACCACCAAGTACCAATGGTGCACTATGGCCTGGTGTGCTTGAGACAAGTGGGTAAGGCTGATACTGAGATAGGTTTTGCATTTGAGGATTAAACTGACTCCTCAACTGTTGCCAAGAATGACCAGTATGGTCAGAAGTTTGATGATCTTGTCTCCAGTCTTGAGATGGGGTCCCTTTATCAGATGTGACTTCAGGTGGAATTGAAGGCCTGACAGAGGATGAGCCTATTTCAGGCTTTGCACTTTCTAAAGCAGAAGACTGTGTGTTTGGAGGCAGTAAGGATGCTAGACTAGCAATAAGCTCGGGGGTTAATGTTACTCCAGGTTGGGCCACTGCAGTTGCATTATTAGAAGTGTATTCTTGGGGTACTGACAGCATTGCAGGGGACTCATTTGTAACTGGGAAAACTGATTTAGGAGGAAGACTCGATTCCTCATGCAAAACCCTGTTATAATCCATTGGCAAAACTTGTTCCTCCTTCGAAGAGATTACACCATACTCTGCACGAGAAGGAATCTGCTGTCTGTCTATGTAATGAGATGAGGGGACAGGAAGATATGATTGTTGCGGTATAGATGTTCCAGTAGGAACTTGTTGCGGAAACTTGAGAACCACACCATATAGACGTTCAGGTCCTGCGACTTTCAAAACATTAGTTAAGAAGTCTGATGGAGGTACCAAAAATAAGGTGGTCCCATCATCAAACTTGGCAACACCTGCACGGTTTTTGGCACCCAGGTAGCGAAGGAATTCAGTGTACGAAGCAAAATCATCTTCACTGTCTGGCAAGAAGAAAACAATATCAAACCCAATGGCATCAGCATAGTGTTTTGTGAGCATATCCAATCCCGTTCTGGCTGAGCAATTAACTGCCTCAGGACTGTGAAAGAAAAAAAAAATTCTCACGTAAATAAGAGCTACCAGACATGGAGAAATTTTGGTAAAAGCAGTTTGTATCAAGTGAGAAAGAAATCTCTGATTTACAAAATTGAGGGTGTGAAAATCGGTTAGGAAAAGATGCACGTGTTAAAAAAGAAGAAAATTTTAATGTTCCAGAGATATCAGGACAAACAATGAAGGACCAAGAAACTTCTTGTACATTACTGATAAATGCAAGTTGTGTGTGTGTGTGTGAGAGAGACTGACTTGTGAGATAAATAAAACTATAAACACTTCATTTAAAAAAGTTGCAGCCAATTTCATGGGGCCTATAAAGTTGAGAGATAGATTTACGCTCCCACATATTACAACTTCCAAAACTATATAGCACACTAAAAAAAGATATTGGACAAAATACTGTAAAAAAGTGTTTGCAAAGGACATGCCAAGGTACACAAGATGTATACAAGAGGATTGCCTATTTAGATACAACCATTTAAAATCTAACGGAAGCACTTGTCAAAAAAAAAATCTAACTGAAGCATCTCAAATTCCAAAAAGATCTCTCAGGTTCTAAAATAATGTGCATCATCAAATACTTAGGGGTGAGAAAGGTGAGAAATCGAATAAGTAGAAACTACTAGCACAATATCCTAAACTTTTTTTTTTTATATAGGTAAATGATTATATTATATTAATGAGAATAGGCTTAGCCCAGGTACACAAGGCGTATACAAGAGTTAACACCTATCTAAGAAGAAGGGAGGGAAACAAGAGAATCATGAAAATCTAGGCCCTTAAAATCTAGGCAAATTATCCTAAACAAAGACATAAATGACGCCAAAGACCGAAAACTAGAAAAGGGAAAGTATACTCACATCCCAGTCTCTATTCCTTTTCCTATAGGCACACAACGGGCTTGACAAACAGGTGTTCCCCCCTTAGCAATAATACCACGCCATATGTACTCATTCTCAACATGACCCTGACCAGGTCCCCCAGCCATGAGCCTGGCACCAACAGGACTAAGGCTGCTCTTCCCTTGAACATTTGCAAAATTATTAGAGGCACCTCCATCAGTTACTGGACCAAGCCCATATGATTGATCCATCCCAAGACCACAGTCATCAATCCTTCTCAAAGGAAAAGAAACATCATCAATGGGCAAAGCTTCATCTATCCTTGACCTCTTAGAATCTGTCTGAAACTGATTTATGTCAAATACATCCCAAGCACCAGATGCAGATCTTGTGGACGGTCTAATACCTGGTGCAGGAGAAGGGAGCATCCCAGGTGCAGGAGATGGCCTTTTCCAGTTTGAACCCATCACATTTTTCGGATTAGCATCCTGAAAATTAGGATGAGAGGCCAAATCATCAAATTCTGGGCCTGAAAACGGAGGTTCAAGACTACCTTGACGATCAAATGGCCTCACTGGCAAAGTTTGTAATGGTCCAGGAAAATTATTTGATGCCACAGGACGGTTATGACCAAACATATCCACCTGTGCAGGTCGAAATGGAGGTTCATTAAGAAATATCTCTGGCCTTGGCCCTTTAGTGGCAGGATACAAACCAGGGTAATCTTTGCCAGGTGCCAGGTCACTGCTCGAAAACATAATGGTTATTCGAGGATCGTTAAAAAGCCGGCCTTGCAACCCCTCCTTTGCACGCCGGGCTTCATCCACACTCCTAAATTCCACAAAGGAATAGTGTCTTGAAGGAAAACTCTTAATTCTTTCAATTTCACCAAATAAAATCATGGCATTATGGAGCATTTGTTCATCAAGCTGAACAGAAGGAGGGTAACCTATCCACAAAACATTACTGGGCTGTCCATCTCCTTTTCGCCCCCCAGAAGATTGAGGATGCTGCAACATGACAACACATATTTAGAAAAAGTAACCCAATTGAAAAGGTGGGTGCAATAGAAAACACCTGCAATTCTAAAAGAAGATTACAATCTACTGTCCAGATACCTCCCACAAAACCACTGACAGTTCCAACTTAACAAGTGATTTAGTCCACCACTGAGTGGTATACTAGATCTCATGTGACACAATCAGTCAACACAATTCCTCAGAGACACGTGGCCTCAAAGGCATCATAAATAAAGAAAGCTCAACTAATTTAGCATGACAGAATTCTCAGGTTGAAACTCACCAGTTGCCTTTTAGGACCTAAATGGGAATTAGCAGGTACCATGCTTCTGCCCAGAAACTGCCCATCTCTGGAGTCAAGCCACTGTTCCTGTTGGCATAAACATATGAGCTCATTTCAGAATGACATCAAAAGAAAAGAGAAATCACAATTATGGTGGAAAAAAAAACCGTGAAACCAAACTGATCAACCAAACCAGACTGGCCAGTTCGGTCCGGTTCTATTTAAGATTCGGCCAGCTTTGGTTTATAGTTTCAGGATTTTTAACATTTCAGTTTAATTCTGGTTGGCTCGTTTGTTTTCAAGAGTGAAACCTAAAACTTTAAAAACTTTGAAAACCGCCCATCACATCATTACAACTTTTTCAAATCCCCACACAAAATAAAATAAACAATTCAACTTTTTCAAATCCTAAAACAAAAAAAAATATTAAAAAATATATTCTAACAATATTTTATTCAACTTTTTAACTTTAATCTCAACTCATCTCATCTCATCTCTAAAAACAAATGAGTAAGTGCATGCTTGAATAGGAGACTTTTGTCTACAGGAGAGTAATTTTTGGTATACAGTAAAAGTTTTTTCCATACTTCTTCCCAAACATACAAAACCGTCAGCTCAACATATTTCACACTTCTTGATTAAAAATATATTATTTTAATATAAAAACACATCAATTTACGGTGGGACCCACACTTTCAAAAACATATAACGCTTTTCATCTCAACTCCATTTCTTCACTATTCATCAAAAACTTCCCAACTTTTAAATCCAAGCATCACGACCAAGCAACTCTTTTCAAGTTCTGTGCCAACTCGAAAACACTCACACAATGGCAGCTACCATGATGAATCTCGTTAATACTACAATATCTCAAAAATACAATAAAGTAACTAAATAAGACTTACTCTTCTTGAGGGCTGTGACCGAAGGAAATCCACACGTATCTGGTCACCACCTAAACGCTTCCCATTCATATTTTTCATGGCTTGGGAAGCATCTTCCAATCTAAGGTATTCAACAAATGCAGCATTGCGGTCTCTAAGGAACTTAAAATCCTCAATTTTACCAAAATTATGAAATTCTTCTTCCAATTCTTCCTTTGAAACCATTGGGCTAATTCCACCGACCCATAGACTCTTACAAGGTTTTGCCTGCAAAGCAGGATTTTGTAAGATATTTACAAACATCACAGGATTGCATGTTTCAATAGCTAAGCATTTAGAAAACTTAAGAGAGAAACAAAATACTATATATGAGGAAAAAAGATCAAATTGGTGTCAAAAGAAAATCATACTACTTGCTCCAGAGGGAAAGAAACTAGTATTACTAATCTGTGAGCAACTAACGTCATGCTTTAATCAGTCTGTGCAGGCAGATGCACATATCTTTTAGAGATAAAGATGCCTAATACATCAGGTCAAACATCAAGGCCATGGAGGCGAATGAATAAGAAAATTAATGTGCAAGGTAAAGACGCATCTAGGGGTTTAAGTGTTGCTATTTCTAAAGAAGTATGATGAAAATATGCACAGATGATCTCATTAATGGTAACTTGCAGATGTCTTACAATCACCAAAGGTAAAATTATATACAAACATTCTCAGGCCTGACTAGAGTGGATGCAGATCTAATAGAGACTCTGAATAAACAGGTTTGAACTTAGCAAAACAACAAAGGATAACCAGGCTTGTGGAAAATAAATTGTTTACAGGCCTTTATTCCACAATCAAGATACCTCATAGATACGACTCTTGCAGGCATTCTTTCAAGTTGAAAAAGGATGCTCCCAATATATAGATCGTGCCACGTAAAGAAAAGATATTGCATTCATATTTAAGAATTCTTCTTATTGGTTCAGCATAATTGAAGAATTCTCAGCTTTTGCACTAGGGTTAAATGTAATTTAACACGTCCTCAAAGTATTTTTTTTTTTTTTTAATTTTAAGAGGGGTGGGGGCATTAAGTGAGCTCTTTTTCAGTCTCATTTGGTGGGTAGCAAAAGACTTATGTAACGAGATCATGTTTTTTGTTACAATGGCAAGAATAATTATAGGCATTAAAGTGAAGTACAGTAAAAGGTATGATAAATTCAAAAGCCAGCATGGAGCCTTTTAATGGAAGAAATCTTATAAGCTCAAGACTGAATTTGAAACGCAAGGCTCAAACAAAGGTACTTAAGTCAGAAATAAAACTATCTGTATAGCCTTAAACCCATTATTCATGAACAAGCTAACAAGAAGTTTACATCATCTTTAACTATCAAAAAAAAAAAAAACAGAAGTTTACATCATCTTTCCTTGCTACATTCCTTCTCTGACTAAGTAATTATCAGGTAACAACCTAAAGTACAGTCACATGATACTTCCATCTTATAATAGAATGCCATGTTTTTTAAAATAAATGTTTAAATAAGCAATTTTAATGACTTGACGTCGCATGATTAAACGTGAGTATCATCATATCATCCTCTCCAAATAAAGTACAAATCAGTGATTGGACCCCAATATCGTAAATTTAGAAAAAGCAGAGAAAGCACAACTTAATTCAAGAAATAAAAAAGCTTAACTTAATAAAGTTAAGATTGATGTGGCCGGCTAGAAATTTAAAGAAAACATTTTTCTTATTGCCACTAGTTGTCCGAACAAAGTTTCAACTGAGTAGTGCTACGTGTACTTATAATTTTACTTACAATTTAACGTACAAGACTCATTTTGTCGGTTTTCTTTTGAAATTCAAACTTTTCAACATATCAATAGCTAACACATGAAGAAGTAAGTTTTTCTTAAGTACAGTTAGCATTTTTCTTACAACTAATCCCGAAATTGACCAGGCCTTCGGTAAGGAATTTCCAGCAAGTATATCTCGAATAATTCAAGAAAACTAATCTTAGTTTGATGTCCTCAAGAATGTGAATGGGCAGTGTCAAACCCAACGGGTCCAGTTTATACCATTGTGGAACACTGATCAGTAGACCATACACAAACTCATGTTCTTCTATTTTAGTCTATTTACTTGAGGGAATGTTTTGCCTCGATTTGATCCTCACATCCTCATTTGAGTGCAGATCCATCTCTACATCCTAGGGTTTGCATAATCAAATTAAAAAAAAGTCATTCTATTTATTGCTTTCATTGACTTAGAAAAAGGGTAGCAAACTCACATCAGGAACTTCGTTCAAAAAACTATATCAGGGATGAAACCTGGTTCATGGCAGGAAAAGGTTAGGTCATCAACCAATCCTTGCCAAGTTTCAACTTTCTGCATCGGTCCACGCTAAGCAAAGAACTACTGATTATTGCAGTTCAAATTTGAATATCAGCCGTTTCGATTAGCACATTTTAATAAGCCTAACCGTTAAGTGGCTAACGTACTGCATAATTCACACGAACGTTTGGCATCCTCTCGTTCTTGGGCTTCATTGGGGAATCATTTGTGAAACTTAGTGCTATCAACTAATACTACAATAAATAAGACAGACGTCTCCCAATTCATTATGATCCACAACTGATATGAAGATATTGTCGAATTACTCCCAACCATAGAAGACGGATTGTGAGAAGCATGAGCCACCTTCGATTGGCGTACTTCCATGTAAAGTTCAAACATCTAGCTTGTTCCTAAATCTCGATCGTAATTTGATAGTTCGAACTCGAAGTCGCAGAAACCAAAAATGTTTCGGTAATCGAGACAAGTAAAACTCACGTTTCCTGCCTCGAATAACCCGCAAATTGATTTTACTAGTTTTCTTTTCCTTTCTTTTCTTTCCGCTTTTGGTTTAAAACCAACTCACGCTTCATTTCTTATGTACTTTTTAAATAAAAGTGCAGTTTTGATCCCAGTAAATGCATCAAAAAATTGAATTGAACCTAATTTCCTGGTTACCCAATTATCATTTACCCCAAAACCATTATTCTTTTAGGGATCTGAGAACGAATCTCGGGATTGAAAGTTGAAACGCACAAAAATGCACAAATTGTGATTTTAAACAAATTAAATTACAAGAACTCACAAGTCCATAAAGCAAAAAATAGCAAAAGCCAAATAAATCTAACGAGACCCAGAGATCAGAACAAACCGGACGAGCAAACTCGATCTTAACCGGGTTACCACGCAGCTCGACCCCTTGTAAAGCTTCCTTGGCAGCCTTGGCGTCCTCGATACGCTTGAAGAAGACGAAGGCGTAGCTCCGCAACGAGTAGGTGGTGACGCTGTCGAGCGCACCGTACCTGGCGAAAAGGTTCATGAGATCCGAGTCGGTGACGTCGCTCGCCAGGTTACCCACCCATAAATTGTTGGACGGCGACTCCAACTCGTCGGAGTCGGCGTTCCTCACCGGCCTGCCAGATTTGATCGGAGGCGGCATTGCGACCGAAAATCCTCGAAACAAGATTAGGATTCGGTGAAGAGAGAAAGAGGGAGACAACTAGATTAGGGTCTGGGGAAGAGATTTGAGAATGATATGAGATGATTACAAACAGGAGTAGAACCCTAGAAAACTTGGGAACGAGAGGCAGTTAGAAATTCAAGTGAGAGGAAGAGACATTTGAGCAGTTATCCACACGTAAGGCTTTGTGGTGCGGTTTGTATACGGTTAGTTTCCTGCGTTCCTGGGTGTAATGGAGCCCACGTCACTTGACGCTTGTGAGAGTCGGTATGCTTGTCAGGGCCGGCCTAAACAATGATAGTCAAGCAACATATTTTTAAGAGTTTTGATAAATAACTTCCACCACACTCTATATTCAACATTTTTTTAAATTTTTAAATTTTTAATATTTTTTTTTTTGAGTTTATTATTTTTAAATTATTTAAATTTTTTTATTCATTATTCATATAACAAATATTTAATAAAAGAAAAAAAATAATAAAAATTAAAAATAATATTGAGTGTGGAGTGTTAGGAAGTTGTAAAGATATTTTGTATTTTTAACAGAGAAAAATTTTGTTCATCATTTCCACATATTATATATCATTTTTTTCTCCTATTAAATATGTGATATATAGATAATAAGTAGAAAATTTTAATTAGTTTAAAAAAAATAAAATCAACAAAAATTAAAATAAATAAATAAATAAATGTAGTATGTGGTGTGTAGTGTTTGGAAATGATGAGTATCAAAGCTCTTTAACAAAATATATTTTAGAAAATAGTAATTCTACATATAACCGTGAAATGCGTAAACGCCGCATAATCGTTTTGAAAAAAAGTGAGGTCTACTATTAAAAAATTAATTTTTTTCATGTGGATCTTATGTTTTTATTATTTTTTCCAAAGCGATTACGCAGCGGTTACATAATTCGCAGTTGTAAATATTTTTTTCTCTTTAGAAAATCACACCATGCCGCTTGATTCTTTTAATTTGATAGCTCATATATTTTCTTTTTTTAATATTTTTAATTAATAGTTAAAGAAATGACTATTAATATATTAGTATTTTTTATTCTTTAAAAATGTTAAAAAAATGTTTGAAAGAAAAAGTTTAAAAAAATTACAATTTGCAGTAAGAGGCACACCTAGTAGTCAAACCTGGGCGGCATAGTAGCACTACCTATATATTTTACAATAGAGAAAAGATATATACAATCAGGAATTGTGTAATCACTTTGAAAAAAGTGAATAAAATATGGGACCCACAGGAAAAAAATTAATTTTTTAATAATGGACCCCACTCTTTTTCAAAGCGATTACACGACGTTTACGCATATCACAATTGTACGTAGAATTACTTTTTACAATAATATTTTAAGATAGAGTATTTCTATAAAGAGAAATGATATTTGCAGTCATGGAGTGCGCAAGTCCTATTCACTCATTTCTAAAAAAGTCAGTAAATATGAGACTCACATGAAAAAATAAATTTTTTAATAGTGAACTCTACTCTTTTTCAAAAGAAGTGTGTAGCACTTACATAGTCAATGACTATATTACGCTTTTATAAAATGATGTTACTTTTTCAAAAATTTATCTTCCAAATTAGATTATGCTACATGGACAGTGTGTGATGTAAAGACGTTTAAATAGAATTATTCTAGTTTTATAAGTTATTTTATAAAAATGAATAATACTAAGTACAAGTTCTAAATAGACAATTCACATGTATGTCTTTGTAAAAAGTGGATCCCACTAAAAAAATAGATTTTTTTTCACTATTCATTTTTATATATGAAAATTGTGGTTTGTAAAGGAAGAATAGATTTTATAATTAAATTTGATAAAGTGGATAAATATAACGTCATATCTTCCAATTAAAAATTTCGTGCTATAATTTTTAATTGTGTATATAATTTGGATTGAAAAAGTCAGAGTATTGGATCTGGTTGATGGAAGCCCAAAGCTTTACTTGTCTTCTTATATGTGTCTTAATCTCATTTTAATTACGTGTTTTAGGTAGAATTTTCAGATTCTTATCATATTATATTTGATCTTTTCTTTAAGCTTGTGTCTTGTTGTATTTCTTCCGACTTCATGTGGATCGATACCTTGAAGTATACTAAAATACCGCGTACTACTTTGGACGTAATCAGTACTGATGCATAAAGTCACTCACCATCGTATTCGATCGCACATAATCCTTTAAAAATTTATTCATGCTCTCACTCCTCTATGTGGTTGACATACTGGCACAAAATGTGGTTCGCAAGTAAGCCGAAACTCACTTCTCGCATCAGTTGTAAAGCTTTTGCAGCCAATCATTACGTACTAAATCATACTTCACTAGTATTGAAACACATTCATCCTCGAACTCATCATATGTTACTGTATCATGCATACAATGATAAACTATTTTTGAAAGTCTGGAAACTTGTTATAGACATGTGCCAAATGTTCTGGAAATTTTTGTAAAATATGCCACAAGCACAATCGGTGAGTTGTATTTGGGAGTACCTCTGCAATGGCCTTGGTCATGGCTTTGTCATTATCAATAATAATGGTTGAAGGGGCACGCCCAAGCATTGCTTCCTTACATGTTCTCATTAACCATATATAAGATTCAGTTGTCTCATTGACTAACAACGTACAACCAAACATTATGGTTTAGTGATGATGATTAACTCTTAAGAACGGCACAAATGACATCTTATAAACATTTGTGAGGTACATCGCATCAAATGTGAAAACATCTCCGAAATATTGATATGCAGACTTTGATCTTGCATCTTCCCAAAACAGCTTCTCATACACTCATTCTCATCGACTTGCATGGAGTAGACAAACTCAGGTTCTTTATATTATCGTTCAAGAAAGTATACATACAACATTTGTGCATCTCTCTCTTTAAATAATTTTCTGCTTTTATTTTTCAAATAATTTTCGACGTCATTTCCAATACAACCAATGTTAAAATCACCACATGTTTCTTTACTTAACACCGACATTATCTTTCTTGTCAGTACACTAGACTTATTCAAAGTGAGAATGATTTTTTTTGCACATGCGTCACTCCTCTATGTCCACGGAGCATACTGGTACTTCTTGGTGTGAGTAGCTCATGATTGTGTTCAAGTACAAACTTATATACTATCCATCTTTCACCATCCTTTATGCACATGATAGATTTACACCCAATCTTTGTTTTAGTGGGTTCAGAAATTTTTCTTTCTTTTTGTTTGAGACTTTCACACCTAAATCATTTCCTTGTACAAACATAGTGTACTCCAATTAATTTTTTGTCCCCTCTCGATAATTGCGTATGGTTGGTCCTCATTGCAAAACTTTTTCCTCTTGCATACGCCTTGCAAAATGCTTGGGCATCCTCAACTTTATCAAAATCATTCCTAACGAACGGTTCAAAAAGTTCACTACTATAAGTGGAAATGAAATTGACTCCATCTCCATCTTCCACATTCACTCCATCTCCATCACCATCTCTCAAATTCATGTCATCTCCTACATTCACATCACATTGATCTTCCACAGTTTCATCCTTAATAGTTTCATTGACAACTTGTGGACAAGTTCTAGTCGTTAGCATCTCAACATCATCACTATCTGAATTTCACCTAAAATCCTTCATCCCAACATAAAATAATGTAATCAATAAAAGATTAGTCCCTAAAAAAACCCACAATATTATCATATTACTATTAAAACAGCTATAGCTCGCCACTAAACATACTTCAATTTCATCAATTTATAGTTCATTCATGAGTTCTCTAAAATTATTCATGAGTTGCTCAACTATTCAAACAGCTACAGCTTGCCACTGAACATTTTGACATTCTTGTAAATGACATTATTTAGGATGTGGGAAAGTGAGGATGTCAAACCTTTTAGTGCCATTATATGGATGAAGTAATATTTTCTCCACTTTTTTGGAGTTGAAGGAAAATAAAGTGCTATCAAAGATATAGAATTCAAAAATCTCCCCACCCCTGTTTTCAGCCTATAATTTTACCATTTAAATTTAGGCTTAGGGGTAATAATTGAGCAACTACTTGTTGCTTCAGAGGCAGATGGTAAATGGATGGTGTGAGTTTGGAATATGTCTTATGTATTTAATTGCAAGAACAACAAATGATGATGCTCGGGCATTGTGAGTCAAGCTTATAAAAGGAGCTGATCTGTTACATAAAAATCTAACTAGACAAAGCTTGCATTTATATAACTTAGTATTTTGAACCAACAACAGGCACAAACAAATTTTTCATTCTAGATTACAACTAGAAACTAGAGAATAACAAAACACAGACCATGATTTTGACTGGTTCATCATTGTGCAGACAATGGGGAATCAAAGCCAAAAACCCTACAATAAAACACAAACCATTACAAATTAGGGATTACAAAGAATTAGGGATTAGAGAAAATAACCCACCCGTCGACATGAACTACCCAGGTATTGAGGACCTCGAGGTGAAGTTGCTGGTCTTGATTTCAGGTTCGTTTTTGAGAGAGAGAGAGAGAGAGAGAGAGAGAGAGAGAGAGAGGTTAGGGATTTCGAGAGAGAGGAAGGGGAGAGGGACAGAGAGACTCGAGAAGGAGAGGGAGAGGTCTGTGGAGAGTGAGTTCGAGCGGGAAGGGGAGAGAATCAAAGTTGATCCCCTGCTATGCATTGCCTACGGTTTCTTGAGGAACCCTTACGTGGCAATTCCCTATTCGTCTCCGATAACAGCTCCTTATAGGAGACACCGGCCCGAAGCGTTTCCATTTCATTAAATCTCTATAATGAAATACGTACATTTCTATATTTATATGTGTGTGTATTTAGAGACACATATAAAGATATTTCTAAAACGGTACACCAGTACATATCGGTATTGAAATATTCCCTCAACTGAAATAGTTACAGAAATGGGATTCTTCAAAACTTTGAACAGAACACTCCATTGAACTTTCTATTTTGCTGATTCTATTAACATGCTTTCTATGCCTTGCACATAGATGAAAATACTTGGTACATTTGTCCCCATTTGTCAACCAGTGCTCCTTTGTCCTTTGCCACTTCAAATCTTCATCTAACAAGACACTCAATTATTCTTGAGCTTCCTTAATAAACAACAACAATTGAGAACTTTGCAAGAGAATAGGTGCAGTGAGAATATAGTAGCGAGAATTCTCTATAATCCAACCTCTAAGCTCGTCTTACAGTAACTTAACATATGTTTCACCATGTCTAAATGATCTGTTTGATAGACATGCTATACTCTAATCTCAAAAGTTTAAACTGATAAAAAGATGTAGATTTTATTATTTAATTTATGTCTTAACACTCCTCCTTACGTGTGAATCCAACACGTGAGACATTTAAATAAATAAGGTAGTGTAGAGTCAATGTTCGAACTTAGGTTCTTTATTCTGATACCATGTGAAATTATTACTTCTCCCAAAAACTTAAGCTGAGAAAAATAGTATATTTTATTATTTAATATACATCTTAACAATGAAGAAAATATCTTATCTATTATTGCACTAAGTAAATCTTTGATGATTCCAACCCAGGTTACTCGAGCAACAATTTCCTAAGACAGCTTGAAGCTCCACCATTTGTTATTAATATCTCAGATTTCCACCTTTTTTTCTCAATTGATCTAAGACTCTCATTAAAATCACCCATATGCATCCATGGTGGTTGAACTTTCATTTGGATAAGTCTTAGTAGATCCTAACTTTATTCTCTTTGTTCGTTTCCAAGTGGCCATAGAAACAAGAGCTGAAAACCGACCGAGAACCTCTTTTTGTGGGAGAAAACCGGCCGAAACCAACCGTGTAAGGGGGTAAAACTGTTCGAACCAGTTGCCGGCCGGTTCACGATCGATTTATCGGTTTGCAGTGGACTCTACTGGCGTGAAAAGATAAACATCTAATTGTGAAGAGACTCAAATTTAAAGTGAGAACAAAGTTACAAAAATTGAAAATCATACCTAAAAACAAAAACACCGGCGTGTGGCAGACTCTGTAGGCCGTGGGGATTTATTTTAAGACGTGGTGGACTCCGTGAGGGGGACGGAATTTGAGTGGGATTATAAACACCGGAGTTGCGCCGTTTGTCGGAGGCTGGAACTGGAGGTGGAGGTGGAGGGCTGGAGAGTGGAGGCTGCGAAGTGCGAACTACGAACTGCGAAGTGAGCGAAGTCGAGAAGAAGAAGAGGGAAGCAGGGGTGTTTAAACCCTAGGATGAAATGGCATCGTTTGGTGTAGGCCAAGCGGTGCGGTTTCATTTAGTTTTTTTTTTTTTTTTTTAAACTACAGACTCTAAACGACGCCGTTTCACTTATTTTAGTGAAATGACGTTGTTTTAGATAGGTATAATTTTTTTAAAAAAATATACGTATGGGGTCGGCCAGTTCATCGGTTTAACACAAGGTCAAACCGCTGCCGAACCGATCCACGTCGGTTTTGAAGAAATTGTACCACCGGCCAACCGGTTCCCTGCCGGTTTCGGCCAGTTCCGAGCTCCGGCAGCCAGTCTGAGTCGGTCCCGGTCGATTTTCTGGTTTCTTGTACAGCCCTAATAGAAACTAATGAACAACCATTTAAATGAGGTCCCTTTATGCAGAACTTCGATATGTATGTGATTTCTCGAAAAATTAATCAGATTGACCTCCACTTCCCGACCCTAGAAAAGAGCCACACCATCAGTACTTCTACCTCTACTGCCTATTGTTATAAAGCCTTCGGACTTGAGTTTTTGTTGTAAACCTTCAACTCTACCGTGCTGTAACTGTCTCCATCCCAAACAACACCATTGGCTTCTTCTCCTTTACAATAAGGCAAAGATCTTGAATTGTTCCGGGATTTCTATGCCCCGATAGTTTCAACTTAAGATATTCATTGTCTATGGTGGTGGAAATACCACTTCATTTGATTCCCTTGTTTCTTTAGACATAACTTGTTAGAGACACCCATACTATTGCCCTCCACACCAGAGACCCACCCATCGGTCCTACAACGTACTCGACCAACCTGCAAGCGTCAGTACCATAAATTGCTTCAACACTACTGCACAAATGTGTGTATTTGAAAAAGAGCCATTTTTCAATGTAATTTAATACTTTCCAATGGGTTTTAAAATAAAATAAAAAACTGAACATTAATTAATTATGGAGAGCAATAGACACTAACAATGAAAGAGAGACAAAATATAATATAGAAGGAGAGGACTACTTGATTTATATTGTATGTGTTTTTTTTAAGTTGTTTTTTATATAATTTTTTTTTAATATTTTTTAATATTTTTTAAAAAATAAAATAAATTTAGAATATTATTAAAAACACTTTCTTAATCAAGAAGTAAAAAAAAAAAGTTATTAAAAAATACTTCCTTAATTACGAAGTAAAATAAAAAATCATAAAAAAATATTTTATATTTTATTTCATGATTAAGTAAGTATTATTTAATAATATTATAATTTTTTTTATTTTTTAAAAATATTTAAAATCATTAAAAACATCTATATAAAAAAAAATTAAAAAATACACATGAAAAAATACACTAGAGCTCCAGCGGGAGCTCCAGCATTTTCCTATATAACATATGTCTGAACAACTTTCGTTAATTTAAATGTTGTAACATAATCCGGCTCAATATTTATAAGGTTGGAATATAAATAATGTTATTGGACCTAAATTAAGTTTAATAGACCATTTTGAATTAGTCAATGGATTATTATTTATTGAGGTCTGTCTAACGTGGAATCCAAATTAGACCATATAATAAATTTTATTTATTTTTCTATATTTTAAAATAGTATCAAATATTTTATTATTAATATATTATTATTATTGTCAAAATTTATGTTTTTAATAAATTGTTCGTTTTTAATCCGACTATTATTATTATTATTATTATTATTATTAAAAGGATGAAAATAGTGCATGGGATAGTTTAGGCTTCCCATGCTTTCCAACTCTCGGACGAGTCTTCAAAGCATGCGCGTTATATCTGCAATGATCTATAACAGTTAGCATTTTTATCTCTCTCTTTATGCAAATTTCTCGTCACAGCAAGCAACATTCTCCAAGATTGTATTCTCGACCATTACCGTAACCAAGCTACCACCCACCTCACTAAGGCACCTCCCACCTCCAAACTCCACTAGATGAGGCCAAGAAGAAGGAAAACCTACCACCAACCGCAGCAGTAACCAACCCCACACAATAGTACCGACGCAGCACCTGTGTTTCCCGTAAGCGAATTAGAGCACCGATGGCCCTCTCTTCATCTTTTAATTTTTGTTTTCAATATACTGTTCCACTTTTTTCTCTAATTCTTTTTTCTCTACAATTATGTCCCACTTATGCAAAGAAAACCACCCATAAAAAAATAAAAAGAAAAACAAAGGTGCTACGCAGGAAAGTGGAAGCTTGTCCCACATAAAAAAAGTAAAGCATCAACTATAAAAGCAATACTCCCTCCCTCTCTGTGTGGCTTGCGAAACATTTCTGATCATTGATCCGATATGGGAAATTTTGATCATTTTGACCGAAACGGAATGGATTTTTAAAACTTTAATTGATTTTGTTACATGGTTATGATGCAATTAAAAAAGCTTTTGTCAATCGTTACAAGGGTATCTACTCAACTTCAAAACCTGAGTGAGGGGCTTAGAAAAAAAAAAAAAACAAAAAAGACCTGAGTGAGGGTATAGAGGCATGTTTGTAGGGTGGCAAATAGCGTTTTCGGGCCGTGTTCGTATCGTATCAAGTTATTAACATTCGAATTTATAGGTCAACTCGAACCTAACCCGTTAACCTAAACATATCAAACTTCTAAATTCAAACCCAACCCATTTAGATAACGGGTTGTGTCGTATCATCCGTTTTGATCCG
Source organism: Juglans mandshurica (assembly GCA_022457165.1). Lineage (NCBI taxonomy): Eukaryota > Viridiplantae > Streptophyta > Magnoliopsida > Fagales > Juglandaceae > Juglans > Juglans mandshurica. The sequence goes on along the minus strand of CM039619.1, from coordinate 19,378,273 downwards.
TTTAATAATTAATTAAAAATATGGTAACACGACACGACTTATTTAAACCCATTTGTTTTATGTAAATGGATTGAACTAAAACTCATAACTTATTTGACATGATTAATATAATTTTACATAAACGTTCAAATTTATTTATATTTCTTAATAACCACAATATCTTAATATATATATATATATTAATAGTTTTCAAATTTTAATATATAATAAAACCAATATTACAAACCATACAATAGCAAATATGAGCATAGGTCTAAAATTACAATCCCAACAATAAAAACAATAAAAATATAAGCATACTGAGAAATAGCAATACTAAAACTTAACAATAATAAAATTTTAATTTTGAAATAAATTCTAAACGGGTCAAAACAGATTGACTTTGTGTTAATCAGGTTGACCAATTATTGACCTATTTATAAATCGTGTATTAACAGGTCAACCCGCTTTGATCCGAACTCATTAACATCGAATCCAAATTCACTAATTTCGTATCGTATTCGTGTTGGATTCACGGATCGTATCACATATTGTCACTCCTACATGTATGTTAGTGATTGATAATAGAGTATCGAATTGGATGAATAGAAATTTAACTTGAGAATTCAGTAGAGGAAATCAGGTTAGTTTGTTTTCAGACGTCGCCATTTAAATCTCCAAGTCCAAACATGGTTTTGCAGTATTTTCTTTTAAAAGCATTGGCAACTTAGTGGAAATAAGGTACGCAAAAGCATTTTACAGTTCTTACATGGGGGAGCTTCCTTAGAATCTATATGTGAGACTTTTATCACTTTAGTGCCACAAGTATAGAATGCAGTGAAGTTGAGTGAATTTAGGTTTACTAGCTTGCGTAATGTCTTTTAGAAGATAATCTCAAAAGTTTTAGCTAAGAGCACTAATTGGATGAGCTAAAGTTAAATGACATTTTTTATGAATGTAAGAGAAATTTGACTTTTAGCTATTCCATTTACATAAATCTCCACATTGGAATAGCTATTTTTTCATTATATAATAATAAAATAATATAAATTAGATAATAATGAATAACTAATAATTTCAAAAATATTTAATTTTTTTAATTATTAATTCATTTTATTTTATCATATTTTACTATTCCACCTATTATATATTAATTAATAATCATATTCTTATTAAATTAATATATCACTAATTCAAATTAATATATCAATTTCAAAAATATTTTAATTTTTTTAATTATGAAATTATTTTATTTTATCATATTTTACTATTCATAATATTATATATAAATTAGTAATCATATTCTAATTAAATTATGGATCAAAAATAGAAACTAGAAAGACATTGATGGAGACTTCCGGAGAGAGAAACAAATTATATAAAATGGATTTGATGAATAAACAGTGTCTTTGGAATATAGTTATTCCAATGTGATATATTTTATGGTTCAATAGCTAAATTCTCATTGGATTTAGCTTTTAACTAATCCAATGAGAATGCTTTTAGACAAAAAAAAGTCCTACTTTCTATTATCTCACCTAGTCAAAGTGCTTTCATTTGTATATAAACTTATATCTAACAATATCTTGATTGCTTATGAAACAATACATTCAGTGCAAATTGCTCCATATGGCAAAGGTGTATACGACAGTCAAATTGATATAAATAAAGCTTATGATCAAATGAAGTTGGATATTTCCTCATAATTGTCACGATGAAGATGGGTTTTGATAAGTTGGTAAGCCTTTTTATGCAATTTGTGACTTATGTTTCCTAATTAATAATGAGATGCAACATCTTAATCATGTCATAGGATTTCTACAACGGGATCTTCTATCACATTACTTAGTTCATTCTGTATTTTGAAGTATTGAATTGTATGAGGCTGATAAGATTTTTTTTTTTTTAATGATACCGGATGTCCTGGACCTTAGTCCAATGGCCCTTAGAGGTTGTTTACACCTAAGAGGAATTTAGCCTTAGACTTAGGGGAAGCATATCCCCAAACCTAAGGCCTTTACCATTTGAGCCAACCCCAACAGTTCAAATGGGACATTTTATCACATCCATCTTTGTAACACCCCATTTACATAAGCAAGAGATGTCTTGTATATACATAAATATAACCATGCAAAAGATTTCATAATTTAATAAAATAAATAAATTAATCTAATGAGCCTATAATTAAATCAAACTACTCCATCTAAGTATGACCGGACTGCTCGTATTCATCATCGTCATGTGGTTAAAAATATGAAATAAATCTAAAATGATAATAGTATAATAACAATAATAGAAAGTTTATAATGATATAAAAATACATTAAACTTATTTTATGGCCTAATTTTAGGATCAGATTGTTACAATTTTCCTTTAAAATTTGTTTTAGGCTGCCTTTAGACTTGCCTTCTCATTGTCACGTGAGCCTCACGTCCTGTCTTACTTGGTGACACTCGAGCTTTTTGAAGTTTGAACACACTAGTACCTAAAACAAGTTCAACTCCTACATTCAATAAGCGCAAGACATAGGAAGGAGAGAAAGCGAGCGAGAGAGAGAGAGACAGAATTTGGTGTTTCCATAAAGGACGAATGGTCTGGAAAAAGAAAAGGCCGAAAAACTGCATAAAAACCAAAATCAGTGTAAAATTCAACCCGCATTTGATTCTGAAATCAGTTCTCAGGTTAGCCAAACACCTTCAACCGTATAATTTGGGCAAGAATACCAACTTCCCCGATCAAATGTCAATTATTGGAAAAGGTAAGCCATCAACAAGCTGTCATCAATCCTTGTGCAAGCAACTGTCGTATTTCAACTTTTTTCTTAAGCGATCTTTGTGGTGTCACAGGTAGGCATATTATCTATGCCCTAACTTTTTGGCATTTAACTGTGTTAGCCAACGCAAGAGTTCATACTTTCCTAACATAACCCATCTCTTTCTCTTTAGCCGGGGCCATAACCCAGTCTCAGTAGTTTGATCCAAAGCCTCACTAAGTTGGCATATGGCACCTAACCGTTTAAACCAACAAAGCTCCCACATCCCATGTCAACCATCTCCCCGATGTTATAACGCAGCATGACCTTTGTTTCTAAGAAAGTTGATGTAGTTTCGAAGAAATGATGATGAACTAGCAAGCAAATTCCTTGTCAACAGTCCCACTGAACCCTTTGTACTGTTGAACAGAAACTTTACGAATCCATCAATTTCTGATTCGTATTGCTCGTAAACAAAGAATGCAGTGAATGAAAAGACAAGGGCTGCATTTCATATCAAAGAAGATCAATATAATCAATTTCATCTAGAAAGTTCAAATTAAAATAAAACAAGCTGAATAGTATGAAAAAATATTAAAAGCAAATATTAACAGTTCTTACCTACACCAATCACTGCAGTCAATGATTGCAACAGAATCAACCTCAGAAAATAGAGAGAAACTGCTACCTGCATTGAATTATGAGAATTATATGGGGGAAAGATTTTACAAATAACCACCACTGGTGAACAGAAACATCTGCCATTCAAATCAGAGAATTTGTTCCAGTTGATGTATAAAAGTTCTTGTTGAACATGCAGCACTAACACATTATAGGCTCGTGTATCATGAAATATTTGTGAGATGATATGGTGAGCACCAAACTTGAGTTACTATAATCTACATGCATCAAGTCCGTAAGAAGAAAAAGAAAACTCTAGTAACAGGATAATGGTTAAAACTAACAGATGGTGTCCACACAATTGTATCGGATTTGCTCGTCTGGAATATGTCTTTTCAATTGGGCTTAAGCTGGGAAAGTGGGTGGCGTTGCAGCTTGGAAAGAAGGAATAAAGATGCAAAAAGTTTGTTCAGAAGTAAAAGGCTCCCATGTGTATATGGGTCAAAGACGGATACAATTTCCATTTCATAGAATCGTCAATGCATTCAATTACCTACCTTGAAGAAATTTCTCCAATCCTCCCCTTGGGCCAGGGACTGTATATGTTGGATGCCATTGTTCCATATATATGCTAGGGTTGCAACTGAATATTTCACCGCTGTTTCTGACACTTCAAAACAAGACACAGGTATTCTCTGAAAAGTGATAGCAACTCTGTTGCAAAGCCATCACAATGAATGGAATTGATATCAGTTACAAAGGAAATAGTATTTTTGAAACATTAGTCATCGAAACACTTCAAAGAGATAATCCAAATCAAACCAAAATATGGAGCTAATGCTAATGAAGTAAGAGTTCAGGTCATTTCATGCCATTGAATCATGTTCTTAATAGAACCAACTATTGAGCCAGAGTACTACTGGAGCATATAGTCCCATATGGGTTTATTGAATGAGTAACAGGTAAGATGACGCTCTCATAGATGGGGAAAATGAACCAAGGAATACGGAATAATGCTTCACAAGAACCCAAAGAAATATGACCACATAAATGGCTTAATATGTCATATATAATAGAGGTTTCAACCACCCACCCCCCTTGATCTTTTCCCCCCTAAAACAATATGCAAACTTTTAGCAGACAAAAGTATTGAGCCTTTGGCCATTCAGAACAATACCAAATCAAATTAAGAAAACAGCGAGGACACAATAAAAATAACGCCATGTTCCAATTTTTTTTTTTTGGTGGGGGGGGGGGGGGGTTGTCCAACAAAAACAAAAGGTAACAGAAACTTTTGGCAGTTTGAGGGAAAGAGAATAAAATTACAAAATCCATTAAACAGAGTTAGCCAACTTAGCTTTCACAAGCAACAATACTTACATCTTTGATGATACAATACCATATCCAAAAAGGACAACATTAATCAGAAGCAGAAGCTTTGCAGCAGATGACATGAAAGTTCTTCCAGAAAGGAAAAACCAGTAAAACAACAGAACCAGAGAAAGAAAATATATAAATGTTTTCTTCTCGTCTCTCCACAGCAAAATGTCCGCAACTGCAGCAACATAGTTCAAGGTCATGCCATGGTAATAACTACATAATCAGCACCTTATGATTCAGAAGCCTATTCAGACACAAATTCCGTGGATACACTATTTGGCAATGTTTAATCATGGAGAACAATGCTGTAGTCGTCAGTGTCTCTAAGTTAAGAAATGGACCAGTTTTAGATCCGTGCCTTTGGTACCCTTCTAGAACAAATTAATATGCACCCAGATAACAATGGACTTCTGCCAAAAGCACACTTAAGACTGCTGGAGCAAATTGGTAATGGTTCACCAAACCAAGCCCAGACACACCTAGGCTTTCTATAGCTAGGACAATGCCAGTTGCACTCACTAGCAAATGTACAACCAACGCTTATTTGCAGGCTAAAATTAACCCAGGCTATTTATAAAACCACAGGCCTAAAAGAATTATGAACTTAAAATGATCAATCTGACTCAAATCATACAATGAAATAAGTTTCGAACCTTCCCCGCCGCCCAGCAATTTTTCTATTTTTGATTGTTCATTGAAGCTGTTATATCTTGCATAATATGAGTCTTCGGCTACATTGGACAATGATTTCATGGTCAAAGTGGCACCTTCCTGCATAGCAATCAGAAGAAACAAAAGCAAAACTTAAAAAAAAAAAATTCAAACCTTATAATTTCTATCTTTTTTCTTTTAAGTGATAAGGTATACACCCGAGGGTCTTCAACCTTACTGACCATGAGAGAATGAAAAGTAAAAAACAAAAACATAAAACTTACTTCCATGGAAACTACTGGTGAGTATCCAATATGTTTCTGAGCTGCAGCGCAGTTAAATGTTCTAGTGCGTGAGGCTAATTGAATGTAATGAACTGATACAGAATGGTTGTATTTTCTGGATCCCAATTTTTCATGCACCCATTTGACAAGAAGAAGAATATACCAAACCATCCTAGCAGGAACTTTTATTAATGGTCTGCAATTAGAGGAAGCGCTCACATTCAGCTTTGGAAAAAACAATATAAAAAGATTTTCGCATAAACATCAAAGACTGAAAACTCAGAATTTGTCCTTTCTTGAGTACTCAAAATGGAAGCACAATCTAAGCACAAAGAAAATGTTGATAAAGAATAAAACATATCAAAAATAGGCAAAAGGGACATAATAGATATGTTCTTCTGTTGCAAGATTACATTAAACTCATCTGCTTACACTCTTAAAAGTGTCAAAGTGACTTAATGTGATCATTAATTTCTCAAAATAAGTTGGAAAAGTCATTTTAAAACTTTCTTCCTCATCTAGGACCAAAAACTCATGCCACATATTTTCTACATCACATGGATAATATCCAACAAAGCAAGACTTTGCAATTAATTTATTATTATTATTTTTACAAGTAAAGATACCTCACATTATTTTCAAGTGCTGCCCAAGTACACTGGAGGTATACAAATGGGAACACCTATCTAAGGAAGGTTAGGGACAGAAGAGCTAGTAAAATCTATAAAGGATTCAAAATGGTATTTGTTATGGATTGCAGTCCACTCATATAAAGAATTCAGCACGAAAGTTCTCAACTCGTGGAAAGTTCTCTCCTAATGTTCAAAGTTTTGGGCATTACACTCCTTCCAAATACTCCACATCAAGAACGAAGGAGCCATTCTTCTGATGTTGATGCTAATTCCACCCAGAATAACTCCTCAATCCACATTAGCTCCTTAGCCACTTAGCTAATTCCATCAGTTGAAATGGCATCACCCATTCTGTCCCAAGAAGTTGGAAGATTGCTGTCCCCAAGACCTTAGCCACTTCACAGTGAAGCAACAGGTAATCAATGGTTTCCCTGCTCTCTTTGCACCCACAATGCCAATCCATCAACATTATGTGCCGCCTCCTCAGATTATCTATCATTAATATCTTCCCTAGTGCTGCTGACCATACAGAGAATGCCACTCTTGAGGAAGCCTTATTCTGTCATATACTTTTAAAGGAAAACGAATGTACATCTAGGAGGTGTAGCAAGACATTGTAATTATGAATTTACCTGTACAGTTACTAATCAAGAAATTTACCTATACAGTTAGATTAAATTTTCAATTTGAAACAATGAAAAGCTAGTATAAGTTCAATATTCATCCCGTCCAATTTAACAATAAGCAGCAATAGAGCTTATTTGGCAGTTGAGTGAAGGATGTGGGTTGGAGTTTAATGGCTGCATTGCTTGGAACTTATCAGAGCCTACTGCAGTATACTGAACTCAAGTTAGTGATGACCTAGGTAACTAAGCCAATTAGTATGGATTACTACGCAATTTGATAAACTGGTACTTTTCCACCACAGAGGTCAAACAAAATAGTCAGAAAACAACAGAGGATTGGCCCAAATGGAAATTTAGCATGAGTTGATCATCAGACATTGGCCATGCTAAACTAAAAATCTCCGAACAATCATCTACTTCATCAACTATACTAACTTTCAACCACAGAAATTAGTATAAACTTGTTCAATGCATACATATATCTATAGCATGACAATAAATGCATGAAAATGTATGAATATGATATAGATGGATGTCTTGGAGGTAGTCTAGACTTGAAAGTTCTCAGCTTTTGGGCTCTATCTCTCACTCTCACTCCAAGTTCTGGCCATTGGTAAAAAAAACGTCTGAAAACTGTCATTGTTGATGCCAACTGAAAATTAGCTACTCTTGATGCATTAGCTGAGTTCACATAAGAAATTCAGATTCTTACTTTTACCTTTGATATCCCAAGCTGTCTGATATGAGAGATACGAAGTCCCAGAACTTCATAGGCTCAAGATTAGTGATGAAAAATGCCTACAAATATCAATTTCGAGAGAATATATCATTCTGCATGTATATCATAAAAAAGGCCGAAAAAGTAATTCTACATCCGTGAAAATTCTCAATGTAGGCCTACCTTTCCAGCCACAGAGACCATCCGAAAATCTAAAGCTTCTTCTGCACAGACGTGGGCATGACTAACATTCTCAGCATAGGTGAAGTCAGACATGTTTTCACCACTTCCTATAATAAACTGAAATGAGAGACCCTGTTACTTCGAAAAAGCTAAATAGACATACACTTCACACTCAGAAATACAAGTCACTGTCAAAAGTGTAATCTCCAAAACTTAGCACAAAGAATCAAAGTTATGATGAACACAGAGCCATCTGTGGTACACCTGGAAATCATCTCTAATGTGGGGTATAAACTACTAGATACCCAAAGAAAAACAAATACGACAAAACGAAGCAGAGTGCATCCTGAGTCTAAGAAAAAACAAACCTTCAAAACATGAGATCCTGAATAAACAAACACGTGACACCCTAGTCCCACATTAGGAATAGGAATAACCCTTAAGTGGATAGGTTATAAAGGTATTCATGGGTGCTACGTCCAACGTTAGTTAGTTACTAGGTGAAACTGGACTTAAGTGATTCTACAAAAGTTTCAAATTGACTAGTCTTTTTGTTATTATGGCACAGATGTGGCTAGCACCTTCCCTGGGTCATTACAAAACAACCATTTTGATGGTTTATTGAAGTTTCAAAAATCATCACAGTATTTAAAACGAAAGTGGTTTATATGATGATTTGCATCAAACCTTTGCCCAACCAGATTTCACTAAATTTACTAACAATGGCACAAGCTGTGTTTCTCCAGGTCCAAAGGCGTTGCTAGGACGAAGAGCACATGTTAGGAGGCCATCAATGTTGTTAGCAAACAGGATCAGCGCTTCTGCTTGAGCCTTAAGGTCACTCATCATGTCCTCAAACTGCAGAACACATCAACAAATACTTTGAGGGGGCAGGGGGAGGATAAAGCTTAGAGAAAATAAAAAACTACATATCTAAAACTAAAAGAACAAGGAGGAGAAGCCCTCTAAACAGAGACATACTTTCCAAGGGTATGTCAAGGATTCATCTCCATTATTTATATCATGTAGACCATTAAATACTACATCTGCGGAACTGTTGTATATTAGCCTTCTGACTTTGCACTCTCGGCAAGCATTAATAACGTTTTTTGCACCTGAATGAAAAGTCACAATGCAATTCTTTTCCTTCAATACTTTTCAGTACCAAAATAAATCTTGCATGATTAAACTTATGAACCGCAGTATGATCCATTACCTTGAACTATAATCATGTAGCACTTATAGAAATCATCTCTTTGTAAGTCGCTAACATCCATATAGAATACAACAGACGAACCTTCAATTGCTGTAATCATATACGCAATTAATTGTCAAAAGCAGGAGTAATGTAACAGATAGTGACAGAAAACTAAGCCATCAGTAATTATGCACAGATAGTTTGTTTCTTTATTTGTTTGTGCGTGGCTTTAAACACCAACACAAGATAAAGGAAGGAGTAGTAGTGATCTGAGCGTTAAAGCACCAGTGCAAAAAATTCCAAGAACAAATATTTGTTTACTTCGCCATCATCTGACAATTTTGGACTCGATTCACACATAAAAGCAGCTCAAAGATCCCCAAAATTAAACAGAATTAAAATTTTTAATGGTAGATATTAGGTGGGAATATCTATGCTTCTTGGGTGAATAATGTTCAAGGGTTCCGTATTCTGCATATGCAGCATTGATGGCTAAGTTAAAATTACAAAGGACTAAAGACAGCATAAATAACAAAGAAAGGTGAAGTCAAAATCCTCCAAGGCTACCATATCCTAATATATAACAACAGCTCTCACTACTTCTTCCCACTAGTACAAGAGAACACGCCTTGGAATCTATTCAGTAATTTGTCCTCTTTAGATTGGTGGTCAGTTGGTGTTGAATTGAAATATATCAACTCGATAACTTTGGGGCCTCCACACAAGAATGATCATCCGTTGACTGCTGAGGAAAAAAAAAACAAAGAAGACACAACATAAACATAGATTGAGTATGTTTTCGTGGCTTCTCTTAGATCCTAAGTCACAAAAGAGAAACAAATCACAAACTTCTTTGACAGCAAACCAATCTAACAAATCTTTAACCTCTATTTGGTTGCTCAATCAATGGACGATAAGAAAAAACACAGATAAAACTTCAAGGGTCAAGTTCATCTGTTTCTATTTCAAAATTTAATTTGAGCAAAATTATGTATATGTTCAGTGTAGCTTCCTGTTCTCAGAGGATTTCTGAATTCATTTTTTAAAAAAAAAAAAAACAGCAGCTGTGAATTTTAGGTTAATTTATTTTCTTTTCCCACATTATTTTTATGCAGGTCAAATAAAATTATCCGTTAGATTGCAAAAACTACAAGAAAATTCTAGAAATCCTCCTGTATTTTTAGTATTTTCTAAAAGAAAGCTGACCTCGAAGTTGGAACCGCATTTTCAGTTTAGCACGAAAATTCTTCATCCCCAGCCCATTTTAGCGGCAACCAACAAATTTCAAGACGTGAGCTTGTGTTAGTTTTCTAAACAATTAACACTAACGATCAAGGTCCTAAAAGGTCAAATTCTTGTTCTCGTTTTCCATTTTGTCACCACCAGAAGCAGAAGAGACAGAGCGAGAGCGTTCTCAAGTAATCATCACATATATTTCTATAAATAAATAAATATATAAAATAAAATAATAAACTGAAAATTTAGGAGTCAAGCATCGCAATAACATTCAAATACCCAGCTCAGCCGAGTAGACTCTCCCACAGTTCCTCACGCTATCGTTTCCTTTCCTTAAGCGTATTTTCTCAGCAACCAAACAGTTACTGAAACGACAGATGCTATAAAAATAATTATAACACTAAAAGTGAAAATAATAATAATAGTCCCACATTTGACATGAAACTCAGCCGTGTGGACTTTCACAGATTTTCTCTCCCGCGTTTCTCCCGGCATCCAAACAAGTGACAAAGACAAAACAGACACCGATATAGAATATGCAGAAAGAGTATAGAGAAACCTTGGAAAATTTGATAATAATCGAGAACGTCTAAGGGGTGGCAGGAAGCGCGACCGGAAGAGAGAGCTTGGGAGAGAAGGGAGTCTTGGAGGGGATGGAGGTGGAGGGAGCGAGGGGAATCGGCAACTCGAACGATCCAGTTGGGGAGTGCCAAGAGCCTAAGGACGAGAGATCTGCCAAGGAAGCCTCGACCGCCGAGGACAACGCAGGTCCTGCGGTTCAGCTCCGTGAGCCGGTCCTCCATTTTCGATAATTTCCTTATGATCAAAGGGAGAGAGAGAGAGAGAGAGAGAGAGAGAGATTGTTACAGAAATTGAAATGGTGGATCGCAGAGGGGGGTAATGCATTTTATATGGCATGCCCGGCCCTCTTTCTCTATATTAATAGGTATGGTGTTTGGCGCGGAAAGCATTTCTTTAATAATAAAATGTGCCCTTCTCTCTCGTTTTGGTTGTTTTGTTCCCACCGGTACTGTAGACTGTAGTTTGTTGGCCGGCTCCTCTCCCTCTCATACTGAGTAATGCCCTCCCTCTGTTTAATTAAATTGATTGAATTAGCATTTCAATTATAATAATAATAATAATAAATTATTTAATTAAGATTTATCTTATGAAAAATTCTACATAAAAAATTTATATTATACACCTTCACATAATTAACATATGATTTAACATTTTTATCCCTTCTATCTTAATGCTTAAATATGTGTATTTAAATAAATAAAATAAATAACAAATCACATGTTGATTAGGCAGAAGTATATCATGTAAGACTTCTTTATAATATGTCTCTTATCTTATATATGGATTCGAAAATTCATACGGCTAATCAGATTAAAATTGACTCGTATACAATACAAATATGACTTAAGACTCAAAAAAACCAAAGACATAAATTACCAACCCTACTTCACCTAACTGCTTTGTCTTTTTTTTTTTTTTTTTTTTTTTTTACATAGAGAGGGGATATTATCCTTAATTTTTTTAATAAGAAACTAAAGAGTTGGCAATTGATGATTCCCTTGATAGTTTTCTTAATAAGAAACCAAGGAATTGGCAATTGATGATTCACTTAATTAGAATTGGGGGGTCAAAGGGATTCGGCATCGGAGAGTATTTTAGAATCACCCGGTGTTTCGCAATTGTATTTGATTACAGTGTAGATTTAAGAAAAATAAATAAACAAAACAAGGTTCAATTAGCAAGTAGATGTATTATGTTTTCTTGAAAAAATTAAAGATGTATTTTTCTGGTCCGATCAGCAATAATAGTCATTACTAGTATGAGATTTTGAGATGTGTCAGTCAAATGAGGTATGATGATGTCAGTTCCTTCAAAACCGAAAAAAGAAAAAGAAAAAGGCAGACTTTATGGCATAGGAAGTGGGTGTTGGTTGGTAAACCCATCCACCAAAAATGGTACCTTAAAAGCCCAAAAAATAAAAAAGTAAAAACAAATTTAACTCCAAAATATAAATTAAAATTTAAAGCTTCAACAAGAAAAAGTTGCAGACTTTCACAGCCAAATCTCAACAAGTCATTCCAAATCCAAATCCCTCCTACTTTTTTTTTTCTAAGTTAATTTCATTAAACTAAAAAGTGATACATGAGGAAATGATGAAGTTCCCCAACAATCACCCCAAAAAATAATAGAAAACATTACAAAATAGTAAACGGATTTATTTGAGACCAATTTCTTGGTCCTTACCCATATCTTATAAAAGGACGCTATCTTATAAAAAGACAGAAATATATTTACAAAAATGCAAACAATGGAACCACCGTCAGAGACGGTGGAACCTCCGATGGAAGCGATAAAGGTGGTAGATGCATTGTCACATTATTTAGAGATGATTTTTAGAAAGGTCCATAATCCCTTGAACAAGAACACTAATTAGGGAAAACAGTAACATAAGGTAGCAGCTAGAATCTAAACTGAGTCGTCGATGTCGGATCAACACAAACAATGGCGGTGCGTACAAGACACGCGCCACCTGATGAGGTGGACGGACGAGCAGATCTAAAGGATCTAAGGCCTCTGAAACCGATGGGGCTGCACGTGGTCACCCATGCCAGGACACAACTGCGGCTGAAAAACCTGCACGACAAGGGCAGCGCGTGCGCCAAACGCGCCGAACATAACCGTGTTTTTCTTCTGCGAACATGAAGATCGGGGACCAGAGAGGCTAAACCAACGTCGCATGTTGGTCGCATGTTGGTCGGAGGTTGCCGGAAAATAATAGATTGGCATGGATCGATGTTGAGGGAAAATTAAGGAAAAACTAGGGTAAAAAATCAAACAGAAAAACATAAAAGTAAAAAAGCCTCTAGGGTTGGCTAGGGGAGGAGGTGGCTGGAGCCTAAGCTCCGAACCCCCTCCGCCCAGTGAAAACGAAGGAAATATCGATATGAGAATTTCAGAGAGAGAGACAAGGTGAGAGACGGAATGGGACTATTTTATATAAATCCCTCCCACTTCTACTTCTTTAGGGCCATTCCTCATCTGTTTTGCACCTACTGAACATTATCAAAGCTTCAGGTAAAGAAATAATCCTTTTTTTAATGTCTCCCGTTGATTGCAAAAGTAATTTCGAATGAAACAAAGTGACTTGTTGCTCCCTCTCCAAACAACAAACAGCACTTGAACCTGCAATTTCAACTCATTTGGGTTGTGGGAAGCTAAGGGTTTATTTAGACTCAGAATTGCATTGCAAAGGACTTTTACATATTCCCACTTGCCATGGATTCACTTCCATGGAGCAGCTCAGGTATGGAGTTCCATGAAAATGTATTTGCAAAATCAGCACCCTTGCTGCAATACTGTTTTTGTGGCGAGTCCTTGCTGCTATACTGCTAAGAGCATAACACAGGGCAAGCTTGGCATCTAGAGGGGCAAAATATTACATCATTCAAATTCCCGAATATTCAAGTACAACATGTAACAATAAGTCTGTATTGTAAATTATAATTGTTATGCGTAAATGTTATTAAGGTCTCGTTCACTTTCACAAAACTTTTCATCTCATTTCAGCTCATCTTATCTAAATCATTACAATTTTCTCAAATTCTCACACAAAATATAATCAACAATTCAACTTTTTTAAATCCCAAAACAAAAATAATTAGCTTCATATGGAAGATTTAATTTTTAATTACTGTATTTTCTTCCAGGAATGCAGCATGTATCTTTTCTTCTTTTTTTGTGTGCAACATATTATAAGCTTGAGAAATATCTAAGAAAATATGAAAGGTATATTGACAAATAGATCTGTGGAGTTGCAGTTCACAGATTGATTAATGGCTTACCGTGTCCTATACAACAAAAGAAACATGCTTCGAAAACATCTTAAAATTTATCCTTTGCTTGGCGTATGATTCCCAAGGCTTCTGCCTCATCAGCTGCTTCTGAAATATTTAAGGACCTTCTGATTTCCGTACTTGAAGTGCGAAGAAAGGGATTGCAAGACTTCTCAATCATCAGTGTAGTTGGAATCTGATAAACCAGAAACATAGTCAACTTCGATTTAGCAAGACATACAAGGATCAAAGGAGAATACGTAAGGTGGAGCAACAGGGGAGGCACGCAAGACAGGAAACACTCATTGCTGGGAAAAATAAAATAACGCATTTTGGGGGTTCAAAAACTTCAAATTTAGATATCTGGAAAGACATTCCCATCACTTATCAAGGAAAGGAAGTCCAAGAATTACCGTTGGTAAGCCCTTGCTGCGAATATGGGCTACATTGGCTGCATAGGACTTGAGTGCCTCATTTTGGGGTTCAATAGACAGAGCAAATTTCGAATTACTCTGCCAAAATGCATAACTCAGAGTTAGGGCCTGTATGCCTTCTAAGCTTCAGGAAGGAAAAAAGAAAGACTGGGAAACACTAACGGCTAATGGAGGAAGATAACTAACCAATGTATACTCATGGCCGCAATATATATTCGTATCATCGGGCAAAGCCATGATCTTTTTAAGGGATGTGAACATCTACAACATAGATGATGAACTGTTATATAGATAAATCGAGATAAAAGCATTAGAAATTGGCCAGTTTTCTTGAATAACTGAACTTCGACGTTTACTGTCACTATGGAGAGAACACACTAGCAATCTAACCATTCCTCGGCTTGAGCATTTCAATATCTTTTTTTTATATATGTAAACGATAATGATATATGAATACAAATAGGCATAGCCCAAGTTCATGGGGCGGGGTATTGAAGAGATAACACCCATTTAGGAAGAGATAACAAATATACTGTCACTATGGAGAACACGCACTAGCAATCTAACCATTCCTTTTTTTTTATATATATAGGTAAACAATTATAATATATTAATAAGAATAGGCATAGCCCAAGTACACGGGGTATACAAGAGATAACACCTATTTAGGAAGAAGAAATAGAAATAAGAAAATCATGAAAAGAAAATTGAGACCACTGAAATCTACAGCTTTGGCCCCAAAAAAACAGAGTTCTAACAAAAAGTAATCTAATCTAAGATCACATCAATGGATTTACCTTTATCTGCAAGCATCTTCTGACATCTTAATTTTGAGAAATTTCCATTTCTCCAAGAACACATAATTTCCAAAAATGTGGATTTATTACTAGTATACATTATTAAAAAATTGGTACTTTTTCTTTAGGAAAAAATAATAAGAAAGTTTAAATAAATTTATATCAGGTAAAGTTCTAAAAAGTTCAGTCACATATGTTCGTTAAGCTCACACCACAACATCAAATGCATTTCCCACTTAAACTTCCTAATCTGTAACAAAAAAATGAAATAAAGTACCTTGTGGTTTGTGGAGAGAAGTCATAGAATCAAAATGCGGGAGTATCAGGGGGGTTAGTGTTCTAATGAAATCAGGGCACATATGGTGTGGGGTTGTGGAAAAACATTTGCTCCGGATGAGAGAGGTTCTCCAATTTTTTCAGATTTGCGGTTGTTAGAGGTCATGGTATTTGTTTTTGACATGATGTTTGGGTTGGTGCAAGGGCTCTTAAGTATGTTTTTCCCACGCCTACCAGATTTCTAGTGACAAAGAGGCTGTGGTGGCTGACTTGTTGGTGTGTTCCAATGGTTCTTTCCATTGGAATGGTAGTTTCTTGCAAGCGACTCATGATTGGGAAATGGGAATGTTTGCAGATTTTTTTTGCCTCCTTGTATGCTATGCCGTTTGGCAATGTGTTGGAGGATAGGATGATTTATACTCCTGGTGGGAATAAAAGGTTCTCGGTGCATTCCTACTATAAGGCCCTATCAGGATTTTCTAATGATCAATGTTTTCCTTGGAAGGCTATTTGGAATTGTAAGGTACCTCCTAAGATTGCTTTCTTTATATGGACTGCATCCCTTGGGAGAATTCTCAGCTCTAACAATTTTGAGGAATCGTGATCTCATCATTATGGATTGGTGCTTCTTGTAAGAAAGATGGGGAATCCATGGATCATCTATTGTTACATTGTGAGATGGCTTGGTGTTTGTGGAATGAGATCCTTAACCGGACTGGCGTGGCATGAGTTATGCCTGGAAGAGTTATGAATATTATTATGTGCTGGACAGGTATTAGGGGAAATGCTCACATTGCTGCTGTATGGAGAACGATCCCTTGTTGTATCATGTGGTGTTTGTGGATGGAGAGAAATAAGAGGTGCTTTGAAGATAGGGTGCGTTCTTTGGATGAGCTGAAGAGATTCTTTTATAATGCTTTATTTTTTTGGGCGTCGGTCATTATTTGTAATGAGGACAGTTTTCATAATTTGCTTGTATCCCTCACTAGTGCTAAGTGGTACTTAGGCATTTTCTATGTATACTCCCTATGTATTTGGGCTATGTTTTTTCCTATCAATACAAATTACTTTTACATATAAAATAAAATTAAATAAAATTTCAAAGTGACAGCAATACGTCTGCCGGTACCCTCCTTGCCTTCAGCAACACTAGCGGCTCTTACTTCGACCATTCACATTAAATATTAATTATACAAGTAATGCTAATATTGCAAGCAAAGTTAAACATATGAGATCCCATTTTACTTCGAAACAAAATCAATTAGTTAGTCAGTGCATGATAGGTTAGTTAACTATTGTTCATATTTCAAAGTGATACTAACAAAAAAAAGTTCATATGTACAACCAATAAACTTCATTTTTACCACACATTGCCATGCGTTACATCCTCTCAATACACTTTATGACAGATTGATAAAGGTAAAAGTTCCTACTCCACAGATATATCTCAAAACAGGGCATAGGCAAAGAATTCAAGTTAGGTTTACCTGTTCGGGGCTTCCATCGAAAAGCTTGCCACATGATAAACTGAACAAAGAGTCTCCTGTAAAAATGGCCCCAGAACCAGGAAAATAGAAACTAACGTGGCCTGCATGCAATAGTAGATCAGAGAAAGTTGAAAAAAGAAAATGAAGGCAGGAAAACTAGAATCATCCGCAATAAGATCCAGACTATGGTGTGGAGACAAGAACCCGTTTCGAAGAAAAAGGTGCTATATAGGTTGATCATTGGCCTGTATATCTCAGAAAGTCTCAAACATTGTATACATGCAAATTTCTCATGTTCACTTCATCCACCAATCTGATGGATGGCTCAGGCAAAAGAACTGCCAGATAACAAACCTATACGAAAGTTTAGCAACCTTGTATGAGGTAATATTTGGTATCTATTTTCCATAAAGGAACAAAAGTTAGAGAGAGAGAGAGAGGTAGAACTCCAGGCAGTCGAGGTAAACTTAGATGCGCAAAGGGGAATGAATTGCTTGGGAATGGAATATACAAACACTCTTAATTTCTATGCAATTAAAGATTTTTTTTTTATAAGTAAAAAGGGGAAAGTAATATTAAAGGGGGCATTCCGAGTAATATTAAAGAATTTTAAGCAAAAGGCAGTCAAAGAATTTCGATTGGGGGCTTTATGCTAAACATTTCCTGCCCCCAATCCTCTGAGCTGCAGGCCCAATTGCATCTAGAATTGCACAGAAAAGACTTTATCTCATGAAAACAAGTAATTGCTGCTGGGCCTTTATCCTTATGAATGGTTTCATTTTTGTAAATTTCTAAAAACAAGAAAAGGGGAAGAAAAAAACAACTACAAAGAATGATGATCTAGCATAACTTCCAAAGCAACAATGTCCACGATCAATACATGTCAGGTTTGATAATGAATGTGTGCATACGGAGAGAGAGAATTTCTATCAGATTTTCTAATACAATCGGGTAATCAAGTATGACCTCGAGTATGCCCAGGAGTTTCCATTACAACCACCTCATGGCCTGCAAACATCCACTTGTCTCCATCATTCAAAACAATATCAATACCAGGAATCCTATCCCTGTCTATTGCGGAACCAATCACCTACAAGTAACAAAGAGCAAGTGGAAAACTTTATGAACATTGTGGGCAATATAAAAACCGTACGCTTCAAGAGAACAAGGCAAGAAGACTACTTTGAATTTTTCAGAAAATCTTCTAAACTGACAATAAATTCAATCATTCAATCCAAAGCTAATAAAACAAAAGAAACTAAATTAACTAAAAGAAGTATAGAAGCGATATTAAAATCAAGAAAACATATTCAGTAATTCTTAAAATATATTTCTAAACTGTGGAATCCCTAAATCAAAACACACTAGAATAACTTCAAACACTGGATCTGTAGAATATTCTAAAGAAAGAAGAGGGGTCATGCCCAGCCCCAAATTAACTCCAAGATATATAAAAGCGATAAAAAATAAAGAAAGAAGTACTCATTAATTCTTTAAAATGTAGTGATATTTGCAAATTCGAGATTTGATACAAATCCTATCAGGGATCAAAATCAACAAGAGAAATGTGTAATATGATGGATATGAAAAGTTTTGACGAAATACGATAAAAGAGGAAGAATTGGTGTAGACCACAAATCATTTTCAAGAACAAAAGACAACCAAACAAAATTACCATCCCAGATGATTGGGTCAGGCTAACCAAAAGTGTCACTAAACTCAAGGATATAAGAATCTGATCAGAAGTTTATTTTATAACAAGGAGCAGTATTATGGCTTCCATAAAAAAGAGTTTCCATGATGGGTCCCGGTATTGCATAAAAGAGTTCATGCCCCAATGTTCCTTTGAGAGTCAACAATCAATGATATGAGAAAAAAGAAAAGAAAAACCATTTACCAGAAGAAAAAATGTAATACCTTACCGCGAGACATTAAAGAAAATGCCGTACCTTTGCACCGTACCTTTCTTTTAGCTCCGCATTCCCACCAGTGTGATCATGATGATGATGAGTGTTCAATATGTATGTCAAATTTCGATTTTTCCTTCTCAAGGCATCTATAATAGGTACAGCCTCGGAAGGATCAACAACACCAACTGTGCCCGTATCTACATCATGTAAAAGATAGGCATAGTTGTCCCTGAGACATGGTACCTGAAAATGAAAACATATGTATGGTTGATGGAATGTATAACCTTCTTATTAAAAAACACCTTATTGAAAACTGATTAACTTGTAAGTTTGATGACAACGCACGTGCATACATGATTTCAGCCATACCTTTAGGGAGTAAACATATAATAAATGATAAACTTTCCCCTGCTTGTGTGGATGAAGCTACTAATTAAAGATGGAAGTACATC
Source organism: Juglans mandshurica (assembly GCA_022457165.1). NCBI lineage: Eukaryota > Viridiplantae > Streptophyta > Magnoliopsida > Fagales > Juglandaceae > Juglans > Juglans mandshurica. The sequence continues at coordinate 19,358,803 of CM039619.1, read as the reverse complement.
AATTCACTCTTTGCAAACCAAAAGAAAGTGACTTATACAGCAGAGTCTAAAGTGATTAGGGCCCTTTAAAACTGCTTGAACAGGTGTTAGTATATCACCAGCTTTAACATCCTCTCTTTGATTAGGAAAGCCACGCTCCTAATCAAAGAGAGGAAGGTGGCGCTGGTATATACTAGCACCTGGTGTCCATTCCAAGTTAGAGGTTTACTGCTGGGCCTCCTTCCCCTAAAAGTTAAGTGTGGCAATATCACTCACTGCACATATAAAAAACTTACCAAAATGAGTGGAGAGTTCAGAAAAATTTCTTTTTCTTTTTTTATTTTGGGGGGAGAGAGAATAAAGTGAGTCAATGGTGGGCATGGTAAACAGCAGCCTGAGTGGGAGAAAAACTAAAAAACGAATAGACTACAAGAATTAATTCAATCCCATCTTATGTAAGCTACGGGCTTCTATCTAAATTCTAACTCATACGGAGAAAGTATCTGGAAAGGATTTCAACATAAAACTATGGGCTTATTTGCACTGCCAAACTTTGTATTCAATAATTCCATCCCATACAATAGAAGAGGCCCAAAGCAACAAAGTATGAAAGAAGAAATCCCTAAAACTGTCCGAAGAGAGTTCCTTATCCTCAAAGCAGCGACCATTTCTTTCGTTCCACGTGCACCACATTAAACATAAGGGTACCATCTTCCATACAACAGCAATTTGGCGATTGCCCCTAATCCAGCGGATGACCCATGCGATACCAAGCCTCAAGATGATTATATCCCACAATACCTTAACTGCTTCGCAATGAAGAAGGTGATCCGCTGATTCGCCGTTGCGTTTGCACATGTAGCACCAATCCATTATGTAAAGTCCACGTTTTCTTAATTTGTCGATTGTTAAGATTTTACCATGGGAGGCCAACCAAGCAAAGAAAGCAACCTTGAGATGAGCATTACTTTTCCAAATGCTCTTCCACGGGAAAGCATTAGGGGAATGGTTCACCAAGGCCTTGTAGTATGAACGAACAGAAAATTTCTTGTTCCCTGTGCATGACCAAAGTAAGCTATCCTCCCCTCCTGCCCTAATCTTCAACGCATATAAGATTCTGTAGAAATCAGTAATGGCTCCCACCTCCCAATCCTGGACAGCTCTGGTGAATCTCACAGAGCAATGAATGGAATCGACAGTTCTGCACATATTATCAGCCACTGATGAGCCCTGATCAGACGCAATCCTATACAGAGAGGGGAAAGCGGTTTTCAAAGCAACATCCCCGCACCATATATCGTGCCAAAACCTAATTCGCGTGCCCCTTCCCACCAAGAACCTGCAGTTGACTAGGAAATCATCCCAACTATTCCGGATCAGTTTCCAAACTCCCACTCCATATGCCCCTCTGACTTCCTTAGAGCACCACCCTCCCCAGATGCTCCCATATTTAACATCTAAAATATTCCTCCAAAGAGTGTCCCCCTCATGATGGTAACGCCATAGCCATTTCCCAAGAAGTGCCTTGTCAAAAGTTCTCAAATTTCTTAAACCCAGCCCATCGAACGGGGTGCAAACTTTATCCCAATTGATCAAATGGAATTTCTTTGCATCCTCTAGCCCTTCCCATAAAAAATCACGAAAAATCTTCTCTATTCTATTCGCCACCCCTGCCGGAATAGGGAATAATGAAAGAAAGTACGTTGGAAGGTTGGATAACGTACTCTTAATCAAAATGATTCTCCCGCCTTTAGAAAAGTAAAGTCTCTTCCATCCCGCCAGTTTGCCTTCGATTTTCTCAATGATCCCTTCCCACATTACCTTAGATTTGTGAGGGGCCCCCAAGGGGAGTCCGAGGTACTTCATAGGTAATGATGAGACTTTGCATCCCAATAAGGCAGCTACCTCATTTAAGTTGTTAACCAAGCCAATAGGAACTACTTTCGACTTAGATAGATTCACCTTAAGGCCAGATACAGCTTCAAAACAAAGTAGAAGTGCCCTTAGAGAGCGAATTTGATCCAAATCTGGGTCGCAAAAGATCAAAGTATCATCGGCGAAGAGAAGATGGGAGACTGTCAATCTTCCATGCGTAGAACTGCCCATCGAGAACCCCGAAATGAAGCCCCCATCCACCGCCCCTTCCAACATTCAGCTCAGCACATTCATAACTAGGATGAATAATAATGGGGATGGTGGATCACCCTGTCGCAGTCCCCAAGAGCTGTTGAAAAAGCCTTCAGGAGTGCCATTAACCAAGACAGAGAATCTGACGGTTGTAATACAATGCTTTATCCACTGACACCATCTTTCCTCGAAGCCGTACCTACCAAGAATATACAACAAGAAATCCCAGTTCACATGATCAAATGCCTTTTCCATATCCAATTTACACAATATACCAGGAATGTCAGTTCTAATTCTGCTCTCCAAGCATTCGTTGGCAATGAGTATTGAATCTAGTATTTGCCTTCCTTTCACGAAAGCATTCTGGGACTTCGAGATGATCTTCTCCATGACTTCACTCAGCCGCTTCGCTAACAATTTAGAGATGATCTTATAAACCCCACTTATCAGACTTGTGGGCCGGAAATCATTTACTTCCACCGACCTCGCCTTCTTGGGAATGAGAGCGATGAAAGAGACATTAAGGCTCTTCTCGAATTTCATAAAGGAGTGAAATTCACTAAAAACCCTCATTAGATCCTCCTTAACAATGTCCCAACAGGAGTGGAAGAAAGCCATTGGAAAGCCATATGGTCCCGGGGCATTATCTTTATTCATACCTTTTAGAACACCAAACACCTCATCTTCTTCAAAGGGCCTCTCCAACGAAACCGCACTTGTGTGATCAATGGAATAAAAAACAAGCCCGTCTACCTTGGGCCTCCAAAGGTACTGTTCTGTCAGCAAGCCCTCATTAGATCACGGTTCCATGTTGGGATTGATGCTACTTGTATTATCCATTATCTTAAGCAAGCCCCCAAGTCTTGGACTAATATATAGGCCAAATGGATAACATTTTTTTTTTACAAGTAAAAATTATTAACATCAATAGGCGTAATCAATTACACTAGATGTATACAAAAGAGAACACCTAGCCCATAATAGAGAGACCCTAATGAACAGTAAGCCCAAATAGGGAACAACGCCCGAGAGGAAGAACTAGAAACATATCCAATATATACCAAGCCCGAGAGGGACACCGAACCCCTTGTTTCCCACATAACTAAGAGTCCACCCGAAACTCCCTTAGAAGCACTATTCTACATACTCCACCCGAAACTAATACTCCACCCCTTCCTACGAGGACAGAGGAAAGCTTCATATTACTACTAGTCCTGCCCTCCCTCTAGTGACCTAGTCCTCCCTCGACTTGGACTACCTCCCTTAACGTCGTAGTTGATTGCTCAAGTAAGACGCATTAACTCCCTGCTCTTCTTCTTAACTCTTGATTTTGTTTTAAGTGACTAGCCTCAATAGCAATGAGTAGTGTTGTGAATTGGTCGTCAAATCCTCTGCATGTAATCCCCACACATTGTTGTATTTCGTTAACCTTTTGCAAAACCCAATCCGATGATGAACCAACTATGAAAGGAAGGGATAACAGGGGGATAACATCTTCCCTAGACTCAGCTCCCAACTGTATGAATGGTAATAAGTGACAACCTGTGAACCCAACAGGAACACGACATGAAATTAGTGGTTTGGATTTGATCTTAACGGGTTTAGGTCAAAACGGGTAGACCCGTTAAGACACGATTTATAAATGGGTCAATAACGGATTAACTTGCTTAACACAAAATCAACCAATTTTGACTCATTTACAATTTATTTCAAAATTAAAATTTTATTATTGTTAAGTTGTAATATTGGTATTTCTAAGTATGCATATGTTTTTATTGTTTTTATTGTTGGGATTGTAATTTTAGACTTATGCTCATATTTGTTATTGTATGGTTTGTAATATTAGTTTTATTATATGTTAAATTTGAAAAATATTGATATATATTTTTTAAGATATTGTGGTTATTAATAAATATAGATTTTAACTTTTATATAAAATTATGTTAATCAGGTCAAATGACTTATGCATTTTAGTTCAACCCATTTACATGAAACAAATGGATTTAAATGAGTCGTGTCGTGTCGTGCTAGGGGGGAATTATGGAATTTTTTTGTACTTTCTTTGGTTCAATGGCTTTTAGCTATAGTTTTAAAGGGAGGGAATGTTCATGAGTTTTTGCTTTCTTTTCAGCTTTCTAGAATGTAACTAGGTGTCTCCTTTGTATACTTTATGTTTATATGGGCTTTGCCTAGTTTTGATCGTTCAATGAAATTTCTTATAAAAAAAAAAAAGAATTATATCTTGTTAACATATTTCTAATTAATTATTAAACAGGTCAAAACGAATGACACGACACGACTCGTTATCTAAATGGGTTGGGTTAGGGTTTGGGAGTTTGACACGTTTAACTTAATGGATTGGGTTCGGGTTGACCTATATAATCGAATATTCATGACTTGACACGACACACGAACACAACCTGAAAACACGATTTGTCACCCCTACCCAACTGCACACCAAGTCCTAAACATTCCTTCTTGCAAGGCACCAACGAAAAACCCAAAATTTCCTCCACATCATCTCTTGCATTCAAATCCCATATCTCCTCAACAGCTCTGTCGTTGCTGTCACAAGATGCCTGAAGAGACACAGACAAATTGGTTCTCTTTGTCATGACTCATGAGTGAGGCCATGGTCACCATTAGAGGTTTTGGGTTGGCAGCAAACCCGTAAAATCCCTCAAGTCTTGGTAGTGCATCAAGATCCTTCACCTCTGGCGTGGGTGCCGTTGTTTCATCGGCGAGAACATCAACCGGAGGTGCACCACCCCCGGCAATCCTTTCTGTGCCACTTTGACAGGCCCTTCATCTTCCTTAGGCCTCGAAGTTACACCATTTTCCTTCAGCTCCGACATGGGTGCCATCGTTTCTTCAGGGAGAACACGAAACAGTGCCACCATTGGCCTTTCTGTGTCACCCGTGGCTAAGGACATTCCATTTTGATTGTCTCTATGGCTATACCCAACATAGAATCCACTTTGAAAGACCCAATCTTCCTTTTGACCCACCACTCTCTTTTGGATCTGGTTATAGGGATTGGGCCGAACCCGACTTTTTGTTTCCCTTTATCTAATTTTAAAGGACACGGGCCTATCTTGGGCTCCCTCTTATTGGGCTTTACAGACCTATTACCTCCAACTAAAAGCAATTCTATTTTCATAGATTAAAAATAAAAACAATAACTGCCTTCAACTCGGCAAGTTGGTACTGTACTGTGCATCTCCCTTTCAACCATATTGTCATAGGGTAGACCATTACCTTCCCTTGTTGCATAAGGAACGACTCTTATGCTTTCAAGGGAGTCAGACTCATTTTGCTAGTTCTAACCTTACGTGGTCTGTAGAGTCTCCAGGCCACTTTCACAGTTCCCCTTCTTGCCCTTAGTATCAAACTGAGTCACTGAAGCATGACCCATCTTCAAAGTTGTCGCATACGATTGCCTCACCACCGTGGTTCTAATTGGGTCTATTTGTTTCAACTCCAAATTGATGTTCTCATGACCGGATGTCTTCTTCTAGCTTTCCCTCCATGACCCATCATTAGGAATGGAGAAAAACAGAGCAATAGCTCTGCACAGCTCGATAGCAAATTTCTCCCAACCCAACCCTTCATACCCTTCCAGAATGACTAGATCAATCCGCTAGCCTCCTCCACCATATTCGATAACAGTTAGATATCTACCATGCACGTTGGAGCCGTGTTGGCTTTGTTTACTTCGCGTAAGTGTTTTGTGAATTCCATGTTTCTCTCTGCCTGTAACACTGCTTCCACCGTAGCTACCAGCCACCCCATCCCACTACGACCCAAATGAATAACATAGAGCATTAGGTTTCACTAATGTTGATTGGGAAAAGAAAATTCTCCTTTACATTGAGGATCAACTTCTTGGTGTTGTACCTTTCTAGGAGGTACTTTGATCATACAAAAGAGATAAAAGATAGCAGTAGCAAAATCTAGTGCAAAGGCCAAGTACAAAATAATAGCTCACACCTCTGTTGAGTTAGCATGCTACAACATTTTCTTTTTCCAACTTCAACTCCACTCTAAATATTCTTGTAATAAATATTGTTTTCCAAATTGCCTCCAAACCTCCTTTATTTCCACATCATTTCTCAAGTCTAAGGACCAATTTCCAAATATTTCTTTCCAAAGTTTTCTGATCATCAAAATATACATAATACATACATGATCTAGCTTCAGGGGAGTGATGTCAAGTTATTATTATATGTAGGATGACATTGCAATCACGAAGTATATCCCATGGTATAGATCAAGAAGTAATTTTATCCTCTCATTTGCAAAACCAGGTCCTAACAATATCAGTTATAAAAATGCACATGATTGAGAGCCATATCAAGTGCAACATTGTGATTTATTGTGATAATTGATTTACAGGACACTGTATTAAGCTCAGAAACCATTATCAAAATATATTTCAAATACTATGGTTGTATTATGAAATGATTTCTTCACTTGGGTGGGAACAACTTGGGTGATGCCGAGAAGGGTGATTGATCTCCTAGATTTTTGGAGAGGCCTTCAGGGTAACTCTCATATGACAACAATATGGAAGATGGTCTCAATATGCCTATGGTGGTGCATTAGGAGGGAGAGGAACGAAAGAAGCATTGAAGATCGAGAGTGGTCAATGGATCAGCTTAGAAATTTTCTTCAATACTTTATTCAATTAGTCGATTGTAATTGATTTTAATGGAATGAACTTTCATGAATTTCTTGTATCACTAAACTATCACACACAGGCGATGTTCTTGTATATGTCCTATATACTTGGGCTTTTGCCTATTCTTATATCTATAAAATCTTGTTTACTGATCAAAAAAATGTTGTACAATGTTTAAGTGATATTGTGACAAGTATCTTGACACCACTGTTAAATTGCAAGTTTTTCACTTCCTTTCAACAAAATACATGTGTAACTTTTGCGTCATGCATGGTTCAGCCCATGCTTCAATTTTATTTTGACAATTAAAAAGATTCAGCAGGAAACATTCAACATCACATGCAGGGAGGGCCATGACCCAATAGGTTCTGAGTAGATAAGATCATGACTTCTTATCTTTAATTAAGCAATTCTAGATTGTATTTAGGCATTCTTTTGTATACCTCCTTATACATAGGCTATGCCTATTCATTCGTATCAATAAAATTTACTGTTTACTTGTCAAAAAAAAAAAGCAAAAGTATCGCAAAGAAAAAAGAAAGCAGAAACATTTGAAAAGAATACTGCTTATATCCAATTGATCAGCAGCTCATCGAGAACCAGCATTACCAACCCCCATCAGAAAAACAAAAAGGAAAGGAAGAAACTGCTTTACCAATTCAATTTGCAATGTCGAAAACAGATTAACAACACTGCAAAATTGGTTCACTCTAAGGGATCGACTAGCTCCGCGCAAGGTTTTTAACGGTGTCGACAAGAATCGAAGGAACCCATACAAAAGGCCTTTTCTGAAGCAAAGTTGTCTCACGCCCGGCCAAACGCGAAGCCCACTCCTCACCTATGAGAAAGTAATTTAAATTCAATAACTACATAGTGAAGAATAATATTTTCTAATATAAACGACGAATATAAGAATGGCTGGCTCAATCTTTCAAAAGTAAACACAGCATTATCAAGACATTCTGATGGGAAAAAGGAACTATACAATGAGACAAAAAAAATTGAAAAATAATCCAATTGTTCTCTTGAAATCCACTCCAGATCAAATGCTCCCCAACCAAAAGGAAAACCCACAAGTCATTTCATTAGATTCACACAACACGGATGGGAACAAAGACCCAAAAACTCAACAGTAAATCAAAACCCAACAAAAAAAAAAAATCAAAGGAAAAAGTGAAAATAAGTACGCATGGGATAACTTAGTACACATGCAAACGAAAAAAACAAACAAACATTAAAAGAAAAAGGAAAAGGAAAAGATAGACAAACCCTAGAGCAAGGAAAGGCAGCCATGGCAGAGGAGGCCCTGGAGATCATCTGCAAAGAGGAAGAGAAGGGGAGAAAGAGAGCCTGGGTGGGTTGGCACCTTTTTGCAGGCAATACTAATCATAACACCACGCGTTTTTTATTTATTCAACTGTACTTTTTGTTTTGGGAAGCCTCACCCTACTCTCTCTTACACTCCCAACCCCACTTCATAATTATGACGAGAAATGCAACGCTGTCATGTGTAATTAAACTCTCGTCGCCCGTCGGTTGACTTCAAGTGATTAAAAATGTTAAAAAATACTTAAAAGAAAATAATAAAATATTACTTTTTATTTTCGTTTTCAATCCAAAATTAATATCATATTTTCAATAATTTTCAACTCAATTAAAATATGTCATATCAATCTATAAAACTAAAAATTATATAAGTAAGTTATGGATGCTGTTATTTCATTTTCATATATTTTATAAATATGATATTTTTTATTATTCTTAAATTATTTTTTATTTTTCTAAAAATAAAATAAAAATTAATAAACAATACCTCGTGTTTAAATAAAAAATGAAATAATAATGTACTTAGAATTCTGCATTCAAATTTGAAGTTTTGATGAGATAAAATCCTTACTTTATTTTTAAAAATAATGGTTGGGATTAGAGAAATTCACTCAACAGTGTTTAATGTTCACAGTTTCATAAAATCAGTAAAACATGCCATCAAGATATTAATTAAAAAACCACTTAGATGTTCATAATCATTATATCAATGGTAAATAGCAAAATATTATTATCAAAAGAGAAAAAAGAGTTTATATGTAAAGGACTCAAATTTATTATTAGTCAAAACATGATTTACTAATTATTTAGGGAAGCTACAGCATCAATTTAACTAGACACACTCACTCATTGAAATACAATTGTGGCCATTAATATCAATAAGAATATAGGTACAATTATTTTTACAGTATTTTTTAAAGTTATGTTTTAAAATGAGAATATTTTTATAAAATGATATTATTTTTATATTATTTGTATTAAAATATCTCTTATTTAAATAAAACTAATTCTACATATAATCATAAAGTACGTAAATGTCTCGTAATCGTTTTGAAAAATAGTAGAGTCCACTATAAAAAAATTAATTTTTTTTCATGTGAGTCTCATATTTCATTCATTTTTTTAAAATCAATTACGCAACGATTACACAATTCACAATTACAAATATATTTTCTCTTTAAAATATAATTGTACAAAAAATTGTAAAAATGGTCGTGCATCTATTATTTTTCTTGATTAAATATTATAAACAAGAGTTTATTGACATTTCTAATTAGGTTATGAAAATAATTCAGTCCGCTTTAAAATAAACTTATTAAATAACACCCATTTAAAGTATGCCACGACTGTATTTCAGTGAATATATCTAATGTTAATGACTTAATTTTCTTTATTTTTTTAAAAAATTGATTATTGAGAATAATCCGCCTGCATAAATACATTTTCTTTTTGTAATTAATAAAAAAATTGCTGGAAAAGAACATAACGTAACATGTGGATGCACAAAATGTGAAATGATTTTGTCACCTCTATAGAACGTCAATATATGTGCCTTACCGGCCTTCTTTCTATTATATTAATTAAATAAAAGTAGCTTATATGACAGATGGCAAGCACGTGGTGTCGTCTTCACCTGAGTTTTCCCTTCCTATTGATTCCGACCAAAAAATAAAACAAACAAGAAACCATAAAAGAAAATTGGCATATTCTTTTCTCTTTTACAAAAAAATCATTCACAAAAGATGATAGTGAGATAAGATATAAATTAAAATTAAAAATTGAATAAAATATTGTTAAAATATTATTTATTAATATTAATTGTTCTGAGATTTAAAAAAGTTAAATTGTTTATTATATTTTGTGTGAAAATTTTAAAAAATTGTAATGATGAGATGAAATGAAATGATGAAATACTTTCGTTATTCGGGGGCAGTTATTTTCTTGTAAAGTAAATTTGATGGATTTTATTAAATCTTATCAATTTGTGAATTTACTTTTATATTTTACATTTCTCTACTCTTATTTGTTGGTGCATCTAACTTTATATTTAGATCTAAGGATAAGCTCGACTTGACTCATTTGAGTTTGTTTTGAAGCTCGTAATATATGTTGTTTATGCACGTGTTATATTTATTACATATAGTTATATTTTATATACTTAATTATATATTATTAATATATATTTATATATATTTAGTTTACCTTATTTAATATATTTATTATGTTTCCAAAGTCTATTTAGGATAATTATGTATTGTATACATAAAGCATATGCTTGTAATATACTAATAAATATAATATTTAATAATGTAAGCTATAATATATTCATAATTTATATTTAATTAATATTATGATAATAATATGGAAGTCCGGCTATGAACTTTTCCTTCAATTATGGTTGTTAACAATCATTTCTGATCATAACTTTAGTTAGAAATAAATCTTTATACCAACGGAAATCAGATAATTGTGAGCATTTCAAATTAATCAATAAATCACTAGTTCTTTCTTTGAACTGAACAGAAGATCACAATATAATAACAATATAATCACCAATGGCTCTGATACCAAAGACGTAAATCTCAGGTAATAAATAAGAATATTAATTATAGGCAGGTAATAAAATTAATAATAGGCAGTAAAACCGGCCATATGCATGATTGCAGATAAGACAAGCTGTATAACCGACCATATGCATGAGGAAGTAAATAATATAAAAAAGAGATATGAAATAAACTTCTTCATTAAAAATATAATACTTACAAGGAGTCTAATTCTCAAAAGAGTTGGAAACTGAAGACATAAGGGAAGGAAGTTAGGAAGATTTATAGAGTAGAGAAGACTCGAGTGGTTTGGGCGAGAGACGGAGGGATTTCAGATTGGAATTCTGAATGCCCTTCCTTACACGAGAACCTATATAGACACTTAAACAGTAAGTCTAATAATACATGAACAGTATCGGCCAACACTAAAAACAAGAACAGTACAGCCGACGCTAAAAACAAATACTACTGCCGACGCTAAAAACAAATACTACTGCCGACGCTAAAAACAAATACAGTACAGGACACTTAAACTTGTATGTACAAATAATGATCTTCAGGAGGGATAATATTCCTGACTAACTTCCATCTGTCATGTTGACTAATCGAAAAGTAATAATCTTTTGGAGTCACATATTCTGAGGATCGTAGATTGCTAATTCAAGTTCAAATGGGTCTTGAGAATCCATCAGTTGTACTGGATAATAAGGTGAGTAATCTTGAGAGGGAGAGACGGCTTGGTTACTTTGGGAGGCCTGTTGAGAATGAGAGGTCTGATGAGCTGGTGATAATGCGGATTGCTGTAGTGGAGATAATCTGGCTTGGTGTTGTGCTTCTTCTTCATCGTCACTGTCTGATACTTGTGACATTGCTTCAGCTAATTTTTTCAAATCTTTCTTGTTGGTAATGGATGCTAATTGTGCTTGAAATCTGCTTCGTTGGACTAGAACTTCTGGAGTTTTGGTAACTTTTGAAAACATTTTTAATACATGATCATAATTGTATTTTTCCCACCATTTGACAGAAACTTGGCGGGCTAGAAACGTAATGGTTTTGAGAGAGGGATGAGATTTAATGAAATATTCCCATTTCATAATCCAATTTAATTTGGTCTTGAGGAAAAAGAGCAGAAGAGGTGAACAATGGTTTAATGATGGTGGACTGTCGTTTTGTGAAATAAAATTTTGGAGACTTTCTTGAAGGGGAAGATGAAGGAGAAGAGGTTCGAGTCCGTAATATTCCTACCATAGTGAGAACCATTTCGGGAGTGTTTTGATTTCTTGTAATTTGTCAAAATGAAGGAACCAAGAGTGCCGCAAGTTTTTATTTTGCTTGAGAAACATTTTTGTTCATGCGTGCTGATAATCATAATAATGAGGATCATAAGGATGAAAGAACTTTCATGTTAAATAGATATTTTTTCTCCATTGTTCCAGTGTGAGGACCTGTTTAATGGTGACTTTATGAAAAGCAATAATTGGAGATGCAGGTGGAAAATGTTGAGTTTGGAGAGAACAAGAAATTTCAGAGAGGATAATTGAGTCGGTATCTACTAATATGAATTCATAAAAATGCTGAGTTTTCTTAATATTTTGCGGAACATAATGCCAATCTGGTAAAAGAAATGCATCAAGTAATTTCTGGGGGTCAGACAGATGTTGAATTTCAGATTCAATAGGAAAGACTGGGTGCCAATGAGACTTAATGATAATGGGAGATGAAGAAGGCTGAGATAATAATGGAGGATTGATAATTTGGGATGGAGAATAAGAAGAGGAAGAAACTGTTTTGGAATAAGTTGGCAGTTTTGGAGAAGCTAATGGTGAAAATGGATTGTAAGAGGGTCTAATGTTTTGCGGTAATGACCCCAATACTGTATATTGTCTTGGAGTTGCAGAGGGACAAGGTGAATGATAAGGGGGAGATGGTGGCCGTGCGTATGAGGATTTGGACTTTACTTTTGACTTTGAAGATGACATGATTTTCTCTGTAAGAATTCTCGGGATAGAAAATCAGGAAGAGAATTAGACTCTCCCTTAATATGTTCAATATCAAAATAAAAAATACTTAATATAGCTTGCAATCTGGCAAATATTTGCTTAGCAACCAGGTTTTTTACATCTTTAATCAAAACTTCCTTGGCTGATTTACAATCTATTCTAAGTAAAAACTTTTGATTCAGTAAATCATCTTGAAATTTAGAAATACATAATACAATAGCTAAAATTTCTTTTTTAATAGTACTATAATTTTTTTGGGCAGGATTCCAACATCCTGAATTGAATCGAACAATTTGTTCTAAATCAATTGATAATTTTTGTTTCATAATTCCTCCATATCCAAGATCAGAGACATCTGTTTCAACAATTTTGAAGGTATGTGGTGATAGAATTCCTAAGCATGGTAATTTCTTAGTATTAATATTTTTTACTAAAATAAATGATGTTTTAAAACAAATTTCATTATTACAAATGTGTGCATTGGATAATTTATAATTTATATTTAATTTTGTTTCATTGGCTTGGGATAATGTTTCTTTTATTTTTTTAAAATATTTAGAGGGTATTATTCCTTCTTGTATACAATTTAAATCTGCTCCTGTATCTAATAGGACAATTGTATAAAAAGAAAATTCTTAGTTAATTGAAATTGTTACCTTAGTATACCATTTTTGAAAATTTATCTTTTCAAGGATATTAATGAAGTTATCTGTTTCATCTCTTATAGCTAAGGTTGAGCATTCTCCTTGTTCTTTATCATGTTTTTTATTATTTCCATTCTTCTCTATTTTTAATAGTATAATTTCTTGTATTAATTGTTCATTTGAAACTTCTAGTTTAAGATTTGATGTTTTTAAATTTTTAATCTCCTATTTTATCTCATTAATTCCTTGTTGTATATCTTGTATCGTAATTTTTTGTTTGTCGGTTTTAAATCTTCCTATTATTTCTGAAAAATTATAAGGTGTTGTAGATGTCGTTACTGAAGAACTTTGATTACTAAAAGTATCTTTTAACTTTTCTAAATAATCTTTTCTCTCTTGAGGATTACTAATTTTATCTATTAATTCTAATATAATGTCTTCTTGTTTTAAGAGTACATTAATGGTTTTGTTACAAATACACTTATCCTTATCTAGACAATTACAAATCTGCACTTCATCTTCTTCTGATTCACTATTAGAAGATTGTTCTGAAAAACTTGATTCTTTAAATTGATAGATTTCTTCTTCCTCTGTAGAACTATCTTCTTCTTTTTCGCTTGAATGTATTATAAAAATATTTAATAATCTGTCTTTTAATGCTTCGGATATATCAAGTTCATTAATCTGTTGTTTGACTTTACAATTTGATTTATAATGTCCAACTTTTCCGCATTTGTAACAGACAATCTGTTTTTTCTTTTTATTAGTCTTTTTAGGATTTTTTAGTGGCTTATTATATATTTGTTTTTCTTTTATCTTTTTATAGGGTTTTTTATATTTTCGTCTTTTATTAGAATAATTCTTATAGACATTTTTTCCTTTTTTGTGTCTTCTTGAAGGGGCTAATAATGGAGTATAGTTAAATTGTTCACAAAAGGTACCTAATTATTTTCTAGCAAATTTCTTTTCTTTCTCCATTTGCTTTTTTAATTTTAAATCATTGCACATAGTTAATGCGGTTCTATTAATTTTACTTATTATATCCCCATATGTAAGATTATAAAAATCAATAGTACCATCTGGTCTTAGTAATGATTCTCGTACCTTTTGGGCGAAGTAATATGAAGTCCGACTATGAACTTTTCCTTCCATTATGGTTGTTGACAATCATTTCTGATCATAACTTTAGTTAGAAATACATCTTTATACCAACGGAAATCAGATAATTGAAGGCATTTCAAATTAATCAATAAATCACTAGTTCTTTCTTTGAACTGAACAGGATCACCAACAAAGTGTTTAGTTAATGCATATATTAATGTGTTTACAACATCTTCTATAGGTAAATCATTTTCAATTTTAATCATTTGCATGTTTTCATCATATTTATAAGCATTTAATATATGTGACATTTGTTCGTATGAAAGATAGTGATCCCACCAGCCTTTTAGTTGGCCAGTAAATCCTGTGACAATAATGTGTGCTACTTGATGATTAGTTTTTCTGTTACTTTTATAGACATTGGCAACCATAATCATCTCTTGGAAATGATTTAATATTTCATATTCAGATAATCCATCTATATTCCTTTCATATAATACATCTGGTGCGAAAGCAGATCTTACTATATGTTCTATTTCCTCAAATTGCATATCCGGAGGAGTGGGTCTAGGATACCAATTTCGAGTAATAGAAACATGATGTTTAGAGTCTCTGGCTGAAAAACTATTAACATGATCTCCTCTAATCTTATTTATTTGTAGGTCTAAATTTTTAAATTGGTTTTCAATATTACTAATTTCAGAGTCAGATAATACAGGTGAGTCTGCCTTACTTAATACATTAATATGAGGTTGTTTTGAGGTAGAAGCAGAATTATTAATAGTTAATTTTTCTAATTTACTAGAGATTTGTTCTAATAAATCATTTTTAATATATTTATTATGTTTCCAAAGTGTATTTAGGATAATTATGTATTGTATAAATAAAGCATATGCTTGTAATACACTAATAAATATAATATTTAATAATGTAAGCTATAATATATTCATAATTTATATTTAATTAATAAATTCATAATTTATATTTAATAATAATATATTATACAACTAAAACTTTGATTTATTATGTTATCTATAAATTAAATGGTTTTAGTTGAATACATTTATCTTATGTATTTTTTTTAATTTATAACTAAAGTTAATTTATTGAATTTTTAATCAAAACTATTTGATTGAGTAGTTAAATAGTTGTAATTTTTTGTAAAAATTAAAAAAAGTTATAGTAATTAAAAGATAAGAATTAGAATTAAAAAAAACAATCGAGTTCAAACTCGAACTACTAGGGTTTGAGCTGAATTCAACCAATATTAATACTTAACGAGTTAAGTTCAAACAACGATATTGAGTCTTATTTAAATTCGAGCCAAATTTGAATAGTAAACATGCTAATCAATTTAAGTACTTTGTTTGAATTCAAGTCGAATCGATTGGTTTCTACCTGTAGTTGAACATAGAGAGAGAGAGAATGAATTCTTATCTTCATTAACATTCAACTTCCTATACATACTACATACAAATGACCATTGTACATTCCTAAACTATAATAATTACAACCATGTCCTTTAACACTCCCCCTCAAGTTGGGGCATATATATCATATAAACCTAACTTGAAACAAATAAGTTTTAACTGACTACAACACAGTGGTTTGGTAAACATATCTACAAGTTGATCAGCAGACTTCACAAATAGTATAGAAATGTCACCACTTAGTTTCTTATACAGAATGAAGTGACAATCAATCTCAATGTGTTTAGTCCTCTCATGGAATACAAGATTAGATGCAATATGCACTGCAGCTTGGTTATCACAAAGTAACTGAAGAGTGACAAGAGCTGGAAACCCAATCTCTTGAAGAAAGTGTTGCAACCATGTCAGCTCACTAATAGTGTGAGCCATTGCTCTGTATTCGGCTTCTGCACTAGACCGAACTACTACTGTTTACTTCTTATTCTTCCATGTAACCAAGTTACCTCCCACAAAGGTACAATATCCAGTAGTCGATCTTCTATTTGAAGGAGATCCAGCCCAATCAGCATCTGAAAAAGCTTCAATTCTAAGGTGTCCATTTGGTCTATACAATAGTCCAAGACCAGGAGCTCGCTTAAGATAACGAAGAATATGGATTACAGCATCCCAATGTGAGACCCTGGGTATTTTTAGAAATTGGCTCACTACACTCACTGCATAAGAGATATCAGGTCTGATAGTAAGATAATTCAAATTTTCAACAAGTCTTTGATACCGACCTAGATCTCCAAACAACTCCCCTTCATCTTTCAAAAGTTTACGGTTTGGGTCTATAGAAGTGTCAATAGATCGTGCATCTAACATGCCAGTTCTTTTAGAAGGTCAAGTACATATTTTCTCTAAGATAGGTTAATGCCTTTTTTAGATCTTCCAACTTCAATTCCAAGAAACTACTTAAGTTTGCCTAAGTCTTTTGTCTGAAACTGATCATGTAAAAATTATTTCAGCCTAGCAATTCAGCGGAGTCACTTCCAGTAATTACAATGTCATCAACATCTACAATCAACAAGATATGACTTGCATCACTGTGTAGGTGAAATACCGAGTGGTCTGTTTGGCATCTATGAAGACCAAATACTAATACAGCATCAGAGAACCTCCCAAACCATGTTCGAGGAGATTGTTTCAAACCATATAATGTCTTTTTTAACTTGCACACAGTACCTCGATACTTCCCCTGAGCAACAAACTCAGGTGGTTGCTCCATACACTTCCTCATTTAAGTTACCATGTAAGAATGCATTTTTAACATACAACTGAAATAAGGGATAATCCAAGTTAGCAGCAAGAGAGATCAATACTCGAATAGAAGAAATTTTGGCAACCTAAAAAAAAATATCATCATAATTAATGCCATAAGTTTGAGTGTAACACTTGGCAACCAAGCGGGCTTTCAGACGTTCAACAGAACCATCAGGATCAAATTTGATTGTATATACCCATCTACAACCAACAGGGTGTTTACTAGGTGGTAGAGGAACAAGATCTCATGTCCCATTATGGTAAAGAGCATTCCTTTCATTTTTTTATAGTTGTCCTCCATTCTTGATCAGATAAAGCATCTTGAACTGTCTTAGGAACATAAAGTTTTGAAAGTTGAGAAGTAAAACATGAAAAAGATGGAGATAAGGCATGACAGGAGGCATATTGGGTAATTGGATGTCGAGTAACACAAGAACGAGTACCTTTTCGGAGAGCAATAGGTGGAGATTCAGGACCTGAAGATGGAGACGAGGTTGGTGGAGGCATGGGAGCCGGGGGCCGCATGCGACGTGAGTACACCTATAAATGAACAAGGGAAGGAACTGAGCAAGATTGGGTAAAGGTGGATGAGTGTGCAAGAGAAATGATAAGAGTAGGTAATGGTAAAGGATTACACTCAAAAACTGAAGATGTTGCCAAGAAATAGGGTATGGACTCAAAGAAGGTCACAACAGCACTAGTGAAGTAACGTCTAAGAGCAGGATTATAGTAGGGATATCCTTTTTTAGTCCAGGAATAACAAACAAAGAAACACTTGGTAGCACATGGATCAAGCTTATCAAAGCCTGGGCCAAGGTTATGAACATAGCAAACACACCCAAAGATTTTTGGAGGGTGAGAAAAAGATGGAGAGGAAAGAAACAAGATGAAGAAGGGAGAGGAACCATCGAGAATTGATGAAGGCATACGGTTAATAAGATGACACGCAGTAAGAACACCATCACTCCAAAAACGTTTAGGAACATGCATGTGAGGTAACAGTTCTCGGGTTACATCTAACAAATGGTTATTTTTGCGTTCAGCCACCCCATTCTGTTGGGGCATATAAGAGCATGAAGTTTGATGAACAATTCTTTTATTACTTAAGTAAGTAGCAAAGACACTAGATTGATATTCTTTAGCATTGTCAGAAAGCAAAACTTAAACTTTTTGTCTAAATTGAGTTTTAATTTCTTTCCGAAAGACTTTGAATATGGAAAAAAGTTTAGATCATGCCTTCATCAGAAACAACCATGTCATACGAGAATAGTCATCAACAAATGTAACAAAATACTAAAACTTGTTTGATACAATGTTGATGGGTCTTCATATATCAGAGTGAACCAATTCAAAAGAACTAAATGCTTGATTATCAACTCGAGGTACAAAAGACACACGATGGTATTTGCTAAGCTGACATGTTTCACAAGGAAATGAAGATATATTTTCAAGATTCCTAACTTGACGTTTCAAAAGCGAAAGAGATGGGTGTCCAAGGCGATAATGACATTCAAAAGCAGATGATGAGGATGTGAGGGCTTGAGTGGGTGATTGTTTGACATCAAGGTAAAACAGACCACTAGCTTCAAGCCTCGTACCAATCTTCTTCCCCGTCTTGAGATCATGAAAAATACATACAGAGGGATAAAAGGTCACAAAACATTGAAGAGATTGAGTTATTTTACTAATGGACAACAAACTAAAGGGAAAACTAGGAGCATATAGAACAGATGACAAAGATATAGAATCGGTGAGCTTAGTGGATCCAATGCCTGTAACTTTAGCAAGAGTAAACTCTTTGGAGATGTCAAAGTATCTAACTTAGATAAGGAATAAGACAAACCGGTCAAATGTTCGTTAGCTCCTAAATCGATGATCCATGGATCTTGAGTAGATGAGATAAGACATGCAGACGATGTACTTGAATGGGCACGAGTAGCTATGGAAGATGAAGTCGTTCATGTGCGACCCAAAAACTTATCATCTCATCCTTCGATATACTAATCATCTCTGGAGTCGGGTCGGAACTCGTTGACGGTGATGTAGTATTTTGGCAAATAGCTTGATTAGCAGACCCAGATGGTCTACCATGAAAATCCCAACAATCACCGAGTGGTTAGTGCAACCACAGTGAGTGCACTTACGAGATTCACGACCTCGAGTGCGATTACCTTTGGCATCACGCCCCCCATGTGCACCTCTACCACTTCGGCCTCCACGCCCACTAGAAGTAACATAGGAGGCAGCTAAAATGGATCTCTCATTACTCTGATCTGAAGAAAACTGAGATTCTTATCCAGATAATGTGGCTCGCTGAAGTCAAGAGAACACATCAGGAAATGAGGGAAGCTGTTGACTTGCCAAAATTTGAGAACACACTAACTCATACTCAGGTTTTAAGCCAACAAGAAACCGAACAACATTAAAATCTTCCTACTGTTTTAGCATACTTGAAACATCAGAAGTGATAGGTTGATACATTTTGAGTTCTTCACATATGCTTATCACTTGAGAATAATATTCTTCCATGTCCAAAGCACCATGTTCCAACCTAAAGAATTGCTGACACAACTCATAAATACGGGTGATGTTCCCAGCACCCGAATACATCTGTTTGAGATGCCTCCACATCTCTTGAGCGATGTCAAAATGTATTCAGCTGGTGCAAATATTATGCTCAATACTGGTCAACATTAGGGATAGTATTTGAGCATCTTCTTGCTCTCATTGAGCAAATGTAGAACTAGCTGACTCAGGCATTGGATCAACCAAGTGAGTATGACGAAGACCTTTGCCTTTCAAAAACATTTCAATAGATTTTGACCACAACATATATAGTTTTTTCCATTCAACTTCACCGAAGTCATAGGCATATTAATGTTTGGTACAAGAGACATTGACTCAAATTTAGTTGTCATGGAAAAAAGTATCACAACAATTTAGCTTGGAGACAAAAAATTCACACAAAATATGAAATATGGATGAGAAACTGAGAGATGCAATCTGGAAAAAGTAGAAACTCAAATAAAAAACCCAAATTTCGGATTTGAATTGGTCGAACCAAGCAAGTATCGGTTCATGATCGGCCTGTATCGGGTCCGAACCGCTATGTTTCGGGTCTGAACCGGGTTGTATTGGCCTGTTTTCGAGTATCGCCGGTACCGACTTCAAAAACTAACCCTAAACTGGAATAAGTTATCCTAAACGAGGATAACTTATCCTAAACAGGAATGAGTTTACATTATACTTGTTACCAAACAGATGCTATTCCAGATAGAAATAAGAACTTCCACAAGATTGGGGGCATACGTAGTCGAGGATAGGATAGTCGATACCTGCAACCAAACATTCTGAGACATCAACATCACCGGCGATAAACAGGGTTGCCGGTAGCCAATGACGATGGGAGACTCACCGGTGTGCACAGAAAACACCGGCGATCTCGATTCTGGTGTCCAATACCAGAGAAGACACTTGAGGTCATCGAAAAAAGCTTGAAACAGCTACCGACCGCCAACGAAGAAGAGAATAACGACCACTAACCACCACAAACAATGATGGTGATACCACAACTCCGTCGCACAATCACCACTAACTCCGTCGCACAACCACAACCACCACTAGCTCCGTCGCACAACCACCACTAGCTGACTACACTTTTCTCTGATACCATGTAGTCGAACATAGAGAAAGAGAATGAATTCATCTTCATTAACATTCAACTTTCTATATATACGACGTACAAATGACCATTGTACATTCCTAAACTATAATAATTACAACCATGTTCTCTAACACTACCAACCAAAGGTACGGGGTCAACATACGAATGCATCTACCACCCACCACTTTTTTTTCTTTTTCCCAAGAAACAACCAACTACTAATTTACAACATTTAATAATGCTTACAAGCATTGTGACTGTACATTAAGTTTTATCAACTAAAACCATATCTCCACTTTTCCTTTCAACAAATACAGTAAGACCTTGTCATCTCTTAGATTCAGTTATCCCAAAACCATCACATTTACAAAGAAAGTAATTTACTAGGCTACCTTATTTAAAGAAGCCTCGTATTCAACCTAGGAAAGAACTAGAATATGGATAAGACCTAGTCCCGTAACATGCAATTGAATCTCTTTTTTAATTAAAAAAATTAAAAAACAAAGCCTCAGATAAAGATTGAAATTGGAAGGAACTACCGAGCAATGCTATTTGGAAAAGTCATAGAGAAAAGGGAAAGCAAAACCATCACATTTACAAAGAAAGTAATTTACTAGGCTACCTTATTTAAAGAAGCCTCATATTCAACCTAGGAAAGAACTAGAATATGGATAAGACCTAGTCCCGTAACATGCAATTGAATCTCTTTTTTAATTAAAAAAATTAAAAAACAAAGCCTCAGATAAGATTGAAATTGGAAAGAACTACCGAGCAATGTTTTGAATACCGAACTGGACGTTGTACCGGTCAAGGCACTGGAACGAAATATTTCGGTACCGGTATCGTTTCGGGGTAGGGTTTCGGGATAACGTTTCGAGATAGTCGATATATAAATAAATTATATATATAAATTATATTTCAAAATAATAGTCTATATATAAATAAATTATATATAAATACATATATATAAAAATTATAAATAGTCTAGTCTAAATTAGGAGTTAAAATATAAATTTGTAGTATGAAAAAATGAAAAAAAAAAAAAAAAAAAACATACAGGCCGAAATATCGGCCGGTACCGGCCGAAATATAGGCCGGTACAAGCCGAAATTCAGTCCGAAATGGTCGGTACCGGCCGGTATTTTAACCGGTACGGAATAGATATAATACCTGTACCGGCCGGATGGCCGAAACGAAAAATTTCGGCCGTACCGACCGGTACAGTACGAAATTTAAAACTTTGCTACCGAGCAATGCTATTTGGAAAAGTCATAGTGAAAAGGGAAAGCAAAGATACAGAAACAAACAAAGAGACCAAAATGACCCATCACTACATCATACCCCACAACCCACAATATGGTAAAGTATGGGTAATCTTTTCAACCGTACAGCATCCGTTAAAGCTAATTGTTTATGGTCACAAATGAACTTCAATACAAAATCCAAATTCGATCATGTTCCCAACATACATCATACATGCACGGTGGAGGCCCATAATACCAGCTTTAATGGATCCAAGCTTTAACTGATCCAACACCACAGCCGCCTCCTCCACCATCAGTTTTACAACATTAACCATACAACAACACAGGGCGGACATCCTTCCGTCGAAAATAACTACGCTTCTCTCGAAATGTTAAACACTTTCTTTTGCCTAGATGTGATACAAGTGTGAAGATTGCATTGGATGCCTTAGAGTTCATCCTGCAAGATCAAGAAGATTTTAATATTGAAAAAAAAAGGCGTCAGGTTTTAGATCAAAATATGCTTTCAGACTACGCAAGAATATCTTATGTGTAACAATGCGTGGCTTATGGGATTGAAAAATCAAATTTGCAAGCCCGCCATTAATATTATAGAATGACTTGCAAGAAAGACTCAGATTGACATTATGAGATTTGTTTTCCTTTTTTCGCCTGGGCTGACTTGGATTTGAAATTTTAACTTTTGTTGGTGTACAGGGATCTCTAATTAGCATGAGACGAGAGCCTAGACTATTGCCTACAATATAAAAAGTGAGACAGCTAAGTTTCTTCTTCAGCTTCCTCTTTGAATGGAAACCAATTTGATCAGTAAAGCAACGATCCCATTTGAATGTAAACGATTAAAGCTCACTTTTAGCACTTCCAACTTTGAAACACGATCACAGTTAAAAAAAATAAGGCTAATAAAGTTACAAAATAGGACCGAAGAAAACACCAGAAAGGGGGGGAGGGGAGGAGGAAAGATTCATGCTTACATGGTAATCGTCCAAGTAATCCCGTGGATCATGCTGCAAACAGAAAATTAATGTTTTAAAAGCAACAATAAATCATCATAGCCATCAGCCTATGCTTTAGTAGTATTTGCAGTTGACCTAATGAAGAGAAATCGAAAGTGGGATAAATCTGTCTCACATTAGATTTGATTATATTAAGGGTACTCTACATCTCAATAAAAACATGCATGCTATTTTAGTGTTACAAAAACCAATGCAACAATCGCATCAAATACTTTGCCACATCTGCCTCCATATATGATCTACCGCTACATCCTTTCTTTCTTTAATTTGTATATCATTTGACCATTTTTACTTCCACACAACCATTTAACAGAGCTCGGGCCTATATTTTCTCTCAATGTTGCACCAATAAACTAATCCTCCATAAGACTATATTTTTCTTCTGCCACATTTGGTCTCTGATGAGACTTGATGCTCAAAATTACATTTCTTTTCTAATTTGCCAAAAATTTTATCACATTCTCTACCAAGTATCAGTGTCTCCCAATCAGTTAATTTTGACATGCCATAAATTTGAAGAGAACAAGCTAGGCTTCATAATATTTCAAAGCCATTAGAATTGTAACTCAACTCCTTAAAAATGTATCAACATCCCGTGTCCAGTCTAAATAAGGTGACCATTCAAAATCCACAAACTACTGATATATGTGAAATTACTTTGTAGATGAGACAAGATAATGAGTTACATTACCTTCCTGTGGCGCCTTCTATCTCCATACCGACGATCCCTATCCCTCTTCCTCTGTTCACCTTCCTCTCTAGCTCTTTTAGCTTCCTACATAATCGTTCAATTACACAATCAACAATAACATATTCAGATTGAACACTGGTTGGTGAAACAATCTGTCAATAGAAAAATTCCGAAGGCATCTAACTTCCTGTGAATCTCACCTCTTCTTCCCTGGCTTTTCTCTCTTTCTCTGCTTCCTCAAAGGCATCCTTTTCAATCTGAAATCTCAAAGTATAATAGGCAAGCAAGTTAGACATAGTCTTGAAGCCAAGTGACAATTAAACTCTCTAGCAACAGCTCACCTCTCTATTCGCAAATATCTCGTCTACTACTTGTTTTGCATACTCTGGGTCATCACAAATCAAAATGTTGTCAAAAACTGAACCAGCCTTTACCTGCAATAAGATTGATTCAGCTCCCAACTATAAGCAAAAGTTAAACATTCTTTAAGGCCATTAAAGCTAGAAAAATAAACATATCGAAGGCAGTGCAATCTAAGACATAAACATGAGTCCTAGTAAGTTTAACAATATCCAAAACCTGCCAGACTGGCTGCTTTGGAGATACCCAACTACCATGTTTCTAAACAAGAGAAGGAGAGGCTTAACCACTAATCATCAATCAGTTAGCAACTTTGTTCTTCAGATTAACAAATCTACAGTTCCCTTTTAACTTGAAATAGAAAACAGCAAGGTTCTTCGCCTTGCTGGTTGTAAAGGATGCAACTAATTGTGTTTCCACGTAATGTATATTGTCGGGCTCCATACGAATAAGTCATGGCACCTACCTGCCAAACTTCAATGCCTACATATTTTATTGGCTTGAGCACATAAAGGTTGGGTTCGTCCTCAAACTCTGCAGGAAATTAAGAAAGACCAAAAAAAAAAAGAAAACCAGAATCAATATTAATAGTTGAAAGGTGAAATAAGTTGTCCCGTGAACTAATAATTTGGCCTCTCAACAAGTTGTACACAACTCAAAAAAAAAAAAAAAACCAAACAAAAGTGCATCATTTTAAGGGCTCGTTTGGATACTAAAATATCTTAATATATCTGTGAATAATAGTAAAATGATTTGAGTTAAGATGTTTTATTAGGTTTTGGAAAATGAGCAAGAAAAAGTTGAATAAAAATATTATAAAGTTAAAATATTTTTTGAATATTATTTTTTAATACTATTTTTTAAAAAATTTAAAAAGTAGCATTACTTTTGTGTTTAGTTTGGGAGTTTGGGAAAATTGTAATAATTAAGGTAATGATTAGATGAAAAAGTTGAAGATTTGAAACTGAAAGTGTTTTGTGTTTGAATGATACTTGGGAAAGCAATATCTGAGAATACTTTGGAACAGTTGTGTTTCCAAACGGACCCTTAAATCACCCCCAACCCCAAAAAAGAAGGGTCAGAAAGAAAAGAGAAAAAATCTAGATTCGTTAACATGCAACTTTTTTTTCTAGACCACTAACATGCACTTGCATATGAGTGTCAGAATACCAAAAAATTATTCAGGGCAACTTAGGAACCTTTAAATAAAGAATATTTACAATCATTGTTACCACGCAAATGATCCCAGACACGATTGTTCTGACGTGGACCAAATAGTACAATCCACTCCTAGTTTCCAAGCACAAAAAAAAAAGCCTTCTAATACATGTTACTATTTCTTATGTTTTTCCACAGTCAGGTTGTTGAAAGTACAATCTATTTCACCAAACCTAGAGCTAAGCATCATCAACCACTACCAACACCAGAACAAACAGCCTTCAGCATACAAATTCTTCAACCGTCCAACTCATCCCTAGATGGTTGGTTGATTATCAAGTAACTGACAGATTGAGGAGCCCAAGCTCCACGAGTCAGAGGGGGGAGAGAAAGATACACCAGAGAGCTACAGACAATCAAACTGGTAGTGAGAAAGGGAGGAGCTGAAGACCAATGAGGAAAAATAAAGAGAGGCAACAAAAGTTAATGGAGAAAGAGATTCACTGGTCATGTAGAAGAAAGAAGCAGATAATAATTGAGCAATGCTAAGTACAAGCCCCAAATAGACAAGCTCTATACAAGCCATTTGTCAAAAAGTGGGATCTATTTTTTTACAAGGACTTGCATGGAGCTTGTCTATTTGGGACTTGAACAAATCATTTCTCTAATAATAATAATAAAGATGTCTTTAACTTTTATTCTTTTATTGGGGGGGGCCAAAATTATGAGCTTTAGAAAATTTTCTTAAGGTTTAGGACTAGACTCTTTGAGTTTTAATAATAATCTAAATACATATATTTTTCTTTCTAGGAATTTATTTCTTTTTTTTTTTTTTTGGGGGGGGGGGGGGGGGGGGGGCAGCACCCATCCATCCCTCCATGATAGTGCCTGAATATCTGGATGCTTTTCAGTCTTCAAAAACTGAGACACCATTGCGCGCGTGTGTGTGTGAGAGAGAGAGAAGGAGAATGAGAATAGGAACATATTAATCATGTTCAAAGAGGGAGGCATAATAACTGCTTCTAACTCACTCTTTACCCCATAATAAGTAACTTTCACTTAGAACCAATGTTTATACGACAGGTGGTTGATTTGCTAGCATGCTGGAAATGGCGATTTGATAGTCATCATAGCGAGGCCTTGTGGAAAATGATCCTCATTTGTTCGATGTAGTGCATATAGAGATTGAGACTCGCAACACCAACTCTTGAAATTGATTTTCCAAGCAAAGATGAAACTAGAAAAGTATCTTGCATTTTATGAGATAATAGAGACCGATGATATATGTACAAAGTTTTTCAATGGACAAGGGGGGAATAAATCTTCAACCTACTGTACTGTGATAGTCGAGTTTAAGTTGACATATTTGTCTCCTAACATGAATTTTCCTCAAGAGGATAGCTCTCGGCTTAGTGGAAATAATTGTCAACATAAAGAAAGTATATTATCATTACAAGACCTCCCAAGATTATCAGTTGTGTAGAAACAAATCTGGAAAGATCCCAAGTGACATTTTTACATTTATGGGGAAGCTTTCATATATGCTCCACTTTCTAATGATGAACCAGATTCATCCGTTGATGCACTATTATCACATGCTATCAAAGTAAATAATTGCTATGTAAGATAACATCAATTTCATGGATTTCGGAGCTTGTTGATCTTTCACCTAGGTGAAAATCAATTGGAAACAAAGGGGTTTTAAAGATCAAGCAAAAAGTGGAAAGGTCAACAATAGTGACAACAATGGTGATGGCAATATTCACAATTAAATTAGCACTGGAGTGAAAATATTAAACTAATATAATTAGAATGATAGTGTGAACACTATGATTACTGATGCGCAATTATTTTTCTGACGGTAGAAGTCCATAGCAAATGCTTCTATTCTTGAATGTGAAGAACATGGCTAGCCAACTAGTTTAGTCTTGCATGCATGATACTCGCATGCATGATACTACCTAGCCACCAAGAACTGCTGAAGCACAGAATTGTACCTGGGTTATCAATCCATGCAGTCTTCTTCCACTTCCCCTTATAATTGGGGTTCTTGATTTTCTGTAGAATAGAAAAAATTCCAAGAAATTAAAATACGTAATAAAAAGTGAAATTGAACTTTCAATGTGCAGCTTAAAGCACCTTGCACTTCCATGGTCCTTTGTATGCTGGATTAGGAATCTTAGGTGGCTTCCATATTCCATCTTCCTCTTCATCCCAGTTAGCAGGCTAATAACAGATAAAAAGAAGTTAAAGAAAATCACTAACCCCACTCAAGATTTGTCAATCAGTTAACCCAGATTACAAATTATTTATTCTTCTGACTACCATTGTACCATCAAGATGTAACATAATTAATATATATATATATATATATATATATGTGTGTGTGTGTGTGTGTGTCTATATTTACAGGTAACATGCATGATTAGCAGAAAAGACTTCCTTCTACAAAATACATCAACGCTAAACCCCACTTAGTGAGACATGGAACATAAACTTGATTGTTATACATGTCCAATCTGCACACCTCTTTGGCCTTTGGATCGAGAATTTCAGCTGGAATAGAATCGTATCCCTGCAATATCAAGAAATTTTGAAAGAGTGAATTACTTAAATAGTAAATTACACCTAAGTGATCATTGCCATCGAGTGAAAAACTAAAGAACAGTATGATACCTCTGGTTTGACATCATTAGGAT
The DNA here is from genome assembly GCA_022457165.1 of Juglans mandshurica. Taxonomy (NCBI): domain Eukaryota; kingdom Viridiplantae; phylum Streptophyta; class Magnoliopsida; order Fagales; family Juglandaceae; genus Juglans; species Juglans mandshurica. The sequence continues at coordinate 19,330,817 of CM039619.1, read as the reverse complement.
CATCAATGTACTCTCTATCATCCCAGTCTGCAGGCTGAGGGGAATGCAAGTTAATAAAGGAAAGACCTCATATATTTGTCAGATAGCTAAAGAATTCTCCATAATCATATAGTGATATTTGTGATTACATATTTCAGTCTGCTTTATCACCGAGTCACTAACTAGTAGAAACTCAGAAAATTACCTTTTTTGCATTGACATCCTTAATTTTCCTTGGAGGAAGGATATCCCAATCTGTATACATGCTACCAGAATCTCTTTCTCGATTGTCAACCAAGATGCTGTAACTTGCATCAGGCCTAAGAATAAAGGTGTAAAAATGAGTTAACTTGTCCGTTTCGCATTATAGACCCTTTTTAATGGGATAATTTTGCCCCTGGTAAGAAAGTATAACATGGAGCTTTTTCGTCTGCGAGCCACATATATATGGTCCAAACATGAAACTGCAAAATAAAATGTGACCAGTCAGTAGTATTATCTTCATCCCTCCCTCTACACACACACACATCCAACAGTCGTATAGTAGGAACTAGAAAATGACATTAAACACCCATTAAACGGCGAGCCTCAATGCAACCAGATTTATATAATTTTTTATAGCAAAAAATGAAAAATTCCGATATATATAAATTATTCCAGTGTCAAGAAAACCACAGAGTATGGTAAATAGGATAATTTTTCTATGCAGATGTTGAACACTGTAACCAGAAAATGAAAATTCTAAAAACGTGTTCCAAACAAATGAAACAATTGACAGACCTGTAAGGAGTGTCACCACCGAATTTCTTCTGATTGACATATCCAGAAAGAAGCTTGATGTAACCACCACCACATTCAATGTCTTGTTCAAACTTAATTGAATACTGGACTACGAGAGTTCTATTCTCATTGCTGAACTCTGGTACCTTTGCAGATATTGCATAATGCTTTGCATCATTATATGTCTGAAGACCTGTGATTTCCGGGCATCATCAATATCTACTATAATTCCAAAATCCCAATTCAGACCAGTAGAGAGACTGCTGTGGTATCAAAGGCTACAATAATGGAACATCTAGAGTGACTTCTAAATGAAAACAACAAATAGATGATGGTAGAAAAAGTATGGGGATTTCTCTCCAATTTCAGCAGGTATTTGAATTATTTTTGCCATCTATTCGGACCAAGCATATCTCAAAATTTTAAAAGCACATTTCCCACATCTTTCTTGTTCTAAATCTTTATCAAACAATATAATTGATATCATTTCAGCAAAATAAATAAATTTAATTGCATAGGCTAAAATTCGCATATGCCTTTGCTTCTTCGACTAAAATATAATCGCCAATTTAAAACATGGTACTACTTGTCTGGTACGATGTATTTTGAGGGAAATGAATGATAGGCATATTAAGGATAGTGAATTGACATTCGAGAAGCTCAAAAATTTAAGTTTTTAATAGTCTATTCCTTTCAACATCTTATTTAGACTTTGTGCTAACTTTACATGACTTTCTTGTACCTTTTTCTACTCTTAACTTTCTTGTATACACCCTGTGTGCCTAGATGCACCTTTTGAGCTGATTAATGGAGTTTTCTTTAAAAAAAAAAATGTATTCATTAACACCATTTAGACTTTGTAGTAAATTTTCATGACTTTCTTGTACCTTTTTCTACTCTTATATGGAAACTTTCTTGTATACACCCTGTGTGGCTGGATGTGCTTTGGCGTTGATTAATGGAGTTTTATTAATTTAAATAAAAAAAGTAATCCATTAACAGCATTTTTAAAGGACATTCAAGACTTGAAACAAATATATACTTCTATCCCTAAAAAGGCAGGATTAGGCACATGATATTACTTCAGATACCTCTATCGTCAGGATCCGCAGACCATTTTCCTGCTGTGTGCTTAAATGTGCCCGCTTTCCCTTCGCTCCTCTTCCAGCCCGATAAGACCCACCGGCTCTTCCACCCATCTTTTTCCACGAGAATCACATAAAATGTTCAGAAAATAACATTAATCCCTATCAAATAAGCGCAACAGAAAACACGCGTATTTTCTTCGGACTCAAAATGAGTAGGAGGTAATAAAAAGCTACTATTGACCGCTGAATATCTCTCCGTGCCTCTTGATCAATCGCTCATTTTGAAGCAATCGTCAACAAATCTTTTATAAAATTATATAAATCTAAATTTGCAGAAAAACCACCAAATACAATTTTTTTACTCTCTTTCCATCAAACATAGCGAAGGTAAAATTGAAAAAGATTCTCACAAAATGATAAAAGATTGAAAGTACGTACCCTCGAATCGCTCCTCAAAGAAGATCTCAGATGAAGCAGAGCGGAAGAAAAGGAGAGAAGTGAGGGTTACGAGAAGAAGCAGAAGAAGAGCTCTTCCTCTTCCCATTTATGGATTTTGCGAATGGAAGAGAAAGTGGACCACTGCTATTGCTACTGCTACTGCTACTACGCCAAGTGAGAGGAGAATCGGAGACTTTTATAAATGAGAAATTAGAGGTTTCTAGAAAAAGAAAAATGTTGGAGCATTAGGCGTGGGGTGCCGGTAATGGAAAACGACTCCCAAGTCAAACCTCGACACAAGTTGGTTTTTTTTTTTTTTAATACGGTATTCTAATTTGATTAATAATAGATAAATGATTTTATATTTATTTTTGTTTTTATTTTTATTTTTATGTCTTCATATAAAACACTATGATGCAATATGGATAATGAGATGAAATAAAATAATTTTAGATGAAATTTAAAAATTAAATAAAATATTGTTAGAATATTATTTTTTAATATTATTATTGTTTTAGAATTTGAAAAAATTGAATTATTTATTATGTTTTGTGGGAGAATATAAAAAAGTCGTAATGATGATATGAGATGAAATGAAACACTTTCACCATCCAAACGGGGTCATATCTCATTTAATATATATGGAAAATTTTATACGCCACCATTATTCTACTTTTCTCCTATTATGTAAGATGTGACACATTTATTATCATTGGATGATCTTTTATTAGATGATTATTTATCATCCAATACTGATAAATATGTCATATTTTACATAATGAGATGAAAATAGGATGAGAGTATGAAGTATATCATTACTCTTCTTTAAATATTTACTTCTCATCATTATTGTGTTATTGTAAATTTAGAATTCAAATGACTATTTTTTTATTGAGAAAAAGAGGTTTAAAATCAATATTGCATTGACCAGGATTACGTTTGAATATTGAGATAATTTGAGTTGAATTGTAAATAGTAGTATTTTGTGGATCCTATTGAGATGAGTTTAACTTTTTTAAGTTGAAATGAGTTTAACTTCTTTATAGAAAGTTGAAAAAGTAGTGAGTCTCATCAATGATTAGTTTAAGATGAATTGAGATGATTTGAATTTGGTTAAACAACCAAACACAACCCAAGCCATTTGATTTGTAACTTGTAACTACAACCTGAATAGAAAAATTCAAAATAAAAAACATTTTTCATATCCACACACAAGTAAATCGTGAATTTGAAAACTTTTAGCATGAAAATATATCAATATTATGATTTTTTATAACTTAGGTTGCGTTTGGGTTAATAGTTGTGAGTAGATATTGGAGTGGGTTTATGGGTCCTATTGAAAGTAAGTTATTTGGATGTATGAAGTATGTTGAGTTGTTGACTTTTGAATAAGAAGTTGAAAAATGTGTGGGTCTCATCAATAGTTGATTTTATTAATAATGATGGTGAAATAATGATTTTATTTATATATTGTAGTGATAAATACAATTATTATGAGAAATAATTCCCAACACCTTTAAAAATAAATTTTGCACAAAATTTTTTTAGACAAATTTATTTAAATCAAAATTGGTAAAAATCAATCTTTGGCTATATATTATGATGACAACCCACAGGTGCGTTATTTCGCATTTTTGTTGGCACTCCAAAATTTATTTAATTCAACCCATTCGAAATTATAAAATGAGGTTTGCTCATTTAAAATTATTTGAGAACGGAAATTATTTAATTCCAAACTTGTCAAAACTCATTTTTTATCAATTTTTAATACGACATCCTTATGCTCCCCTCATTATAAATTTTTTTATTGCGAGTGTGTTCATAAAAGTGATAAAAATCAATATTCGATCTTCTACATCAATTTCCACCCAACTTCAACATCAGTTGCATTTCTCATTTAACAGGTTCGTCAATAAAAAATATTTATATTTAACATAAAGCCTCATATTTCCAAAACATGTTCCACACTTACAATTATGGTCATACAATACTATGGATAAAATCTTTGGTTGTAGTCATGGCTTGTGCCGACGCAAATGACATATCAGAAACACACAACAGATGACTAGGGTTATCTTCAGTTGTTTGTCCCTTATAACGATCTAGATTGGTAAAACGACGCTATATTTAATCATTCGGTGTAATGATGTGAATAATGTTATATATGACACAACATGTAACGACGATATATTGTTGCCTTGTCAGTCTGTATGGGTTCATTGATCGCAAAATTTGAAACTATTTTTTAGACACTGAACATGTGCTCAATAACATATTCAAAATCACAAGCTATCAGCACATTTTGACTAACTTGATGATGCCGAGATAGATACGCGTTAGTTGTCTCAGTGAGTGCCCATGCGTCAAAAAAAGTCATGTTGATTGCATCATAACATTTCTGCAGTCATATAATGAAATTGTGAGTTCTCTAATTTTTAATAAATGGGACCAACCACAGTACGAAAGTGTCAACCACATATTGATTTCCTTAACCCAAAGTAAGAAATTGTTATCTCGAACTATGAATAATGTATGAGACTGCCTTCAATGTAAGGCGCCACCCCAGCAACATGTGTGCAATCACCTGAGGAGCAAGGCGACATAGTGCACATATCACTACATAGACATGTCGATTAACGATTTCACTCAAATGTTGAAACTAGTCGCTTATGATTCGTTGAACTTGGCTATATCCGACAGTGTATGCAAACATTGCAACAACTTCATCCACAAAAACCTCTCTTGTGGTTACAAAAATGGCATCCGCTCATAACGTATTGCATAACGCTTCGAATGCATATACTTTCATCCGGAACATTTTATAACAATTCTTTGCATGTCCATTGAGAATTGTGAGTATATAGTCTCGTCCGCGTAAGCTGATATTATGTTGCGGCATTCACTCAACTACTGGTTCCGTAGATTCCTCTTATGTGACAGCCATAAGAATGGCTATGTGATCCCACATTGAGGGATTACACCTCCTCTAATCTTGGTATTCATCCCACTTTGGATACTGGTTACTACTAGATGAACCTTCGGTCATGTTGTTTGCCTCCACCTGGAACTCATCATTTGACCCACTTTCCCTGTCCATTTTGCAGCTTCAAAAAAAAAAAAGCCCAATAACACTTTGTCGCTTGAACGAATAGCACATAATAAGCATGTATAGGATGGTAGTGAACATCCAAAAAGTATATAACTTATGACGTATATGACTTTTCTCAAATATGCCACTAAATAATAGGCAGGAGCTACTAGTTAGATGGGCGTAAAATTAAGTTTTACGCCCACTAATAACAATATGACATGTAAAAGCTTCACCAAGATGAAGAATAGAAAGGCATGTAGTGTATTCGATTCACTGTGGCCTTCTTCTCCCCTCCCAATCTGTTTGCCTCTCTCTCCACCGTTGATCAAACTAAGATACTATCTATCTCTCTCCTTCGAACATCTCACCATCTCTTTCAGAATATCCATCTGTAAGTTGTATTCATCACAAAATGGCACAGCGGTCACCGATTTCTCACCACCACCACTAGGAATTCATATTCTTGGAGGAAGATTAGAAGAGCTTCAAAAAACAGAAAATGTCTCAACCTTATGAGAGGAATTGTTGTGCAACATAAAAATGATTCTTGACCCTCACACCAACTAGCAAACAGACCTATGAACCCATTATGGAATTAGTGGTTCGAAAGGCCCCAAGATTTATATTGTTGAAGGTGTCGAATTCTTTGAGTAAAGGTTATGAAATTTGTAGATTGAAAATATTCAATTTACAATTTGCAATCTATTTTGATAAATATTGTACATGAATATATGTAGTTCCTCGAGGAAAAAAAAACTTCTGCTATTGTGATTTGTTGGGTCGAATGTAGGGACAAAGTTTCTTTCTCTGCTAGTAAAATGGCAGAAGACGGGGGGATGAGTTCGATGAATTGATCCATCTGTAGTGGGTTCCAGAGATGGGATTTAATGAGTTCGATAGAGATGGGATGGGATGGGTTTTCGACGGAGACAATAGGCTTTCGACGGGAGAAGAGACAAAAGGGAGATTTTTGGGGGAGAATAAAGAGAGGAAGCGAGGGGTCTGGGAATGGGAAAGGGGAGGCTGGACTCATGCTCACGGTATTTCTTATAAGACTATTACGTGTCAAAATTTCACTAACTGGTGTAAAAGGAGGAAGGACATCCGACCTGTTTGAAACTTTTTCTTAAATAATATAGATACAAATCAATTAGAATAAGTAGCAAAGTATTTTAGGAATTCAAACAAACTGTTACCAAATTATGCAAATCATTAAAAATCCCAAATGTCATAAACTCATTCAATAAAATAAACAACATCTGCAATAAATATTAACAACATCCGCAACAACAAACAAACAACAGTGTTAATAAGACAAATGTGATGCCCCTCAGATTCCGCTTGGGATCGGACAGACATCCGAAGCATCAGGACATGCAACATAAGGTTACATGTCCTCATTCATGACATATAAGATGCAATGTTCCTAACATGCATCTAGCATTATGCAATATTTACAACGGATAATTTTTTTTTTTTAGTAATATTATGCACCAAACTTATAATATCCCAAATAGTTACAACATAATTCATGCATACTTAACAAAATAAATATCCACGATTACAATATGGGTCTCAGAAGACTGTAATCTCAAAACAACAGAGACTTGGCTCCATAATTACTAGGGGTGTAACCGGTCTGGTTCGGTTCGGTTTTGAACAAAATCTAGGACCGAACCGGTATGTATCGGTTTTGTATTTTTCAAAACCGATTACGCACCGGGTACCCTTCTAAACCGATACTTCCAGTTTCCGGTCCGGTTCGATTTTTCGATTTTTTTAAAATGTAAGTTTCACAATTTGTTATTAAAAATCTGTTTATAAAAAAAAAAAAAATACTGATTTAAAAAAAAACTGTTTTATACTTTTATTAATATATTAGACTATATAATAGTATGAATATTAGACTATTGATATAGTTATAAGTTATATATTAGTATTAGTTATAAATTATATATTTAATATTAGTATTAGTTATAAACTTTTAGTGATTTAGTATTAACATTTTATGTAATAATTTATAAATTATAATAAGAAATTCTTTCATATATGAATATATAATTATATATATTATATATAAAAATTTCACATAAAAATTTATAATTATACATAATATATAAAACTTATATATACAATAATACAAATATTATTTTTTATCAACCGGTCCGGTCCGAAAAATCCTAAAATATGAATCGGATTGAAACTGGCCGGTTTTCACATTCTAAGAACCGATCCCGGACGAAAACCGTCAGACCGGTTTTATAGTTTGAATTTACACCCCTAATAATTACATTGACAAAATACACTATCATACTAGTTCATTGAGTAACTCGCCTAACTCGACTAATGATGCCGGAATACAATCCAAGGACCTAACTATGGAGGCTGCAAGCTCTGCTTTGCATCTACGACGTCTAGTCAACCTCCTTCAACATGCCAGTGTCTGCTCCTTACTCTGATCTAGACACATCGTCTACCATTTGGAGGGAATTGTAGTTAGGACTATCAATGTACAAATCTCAACAAGTTAATAGGAAACTTCCACGCAGGTTAATGATGCTGCATAACAGTGAAAGTATTAATACATAATCAAAGTCGTAAGAAAGCATAGCATAACTTGACGTTTAGCATGACATAAATGACATAGCTTGAACTGAACTGAAACTTAACTTGATGTGACATGACATATATGTGAACTTAAAACATAGTATGGGCTAGCAACATAGCATGAACGTGAACATACATAATTTGAACATGAACTTGAACATAACATGAACCTAAACGTAACATAATATAAATGTAAACTTGAAATATAACGTGAACTTGAACATAACATGAACGTGAACATAACCTGACATGAACGTGAACTTAAAACATAATATGGACTTGAAACATAGCATGAATGTGAACATACATAACATGAACGTGAACTTGAACATAACATGAACCTAAACATAATATGACATAAATATGAACTTGAAACATATTATTGTCTCATGAGGTCACCATGATAGAGTAGCCTTATCTCATGGAGTTACCATGATTGCGTAATCTTATCTCATGGAGTTACCATGATTGCGTATTATTATCTCATGGGGTTACCGTGATAACGTATTCTTATCTCATGAGGTTACCGTGATAACGTTTTCTTATTTCATGGGGTTACCATAATTGCGTATTCTTATCTCATGGAGTTACCATGATTGAATATTCTTATCTCATGAAGTTACCATGATTTAACAATAATCATGAACTGAACAATAACTTAATTGTACGAAGACGTACATGAATGTATGTCGAAAGAAATGACGTATTTGATAGAAAATATTTTGTAGCATGACATAACCTGTGACAAACAACATTTCATAACATGACATAACATGTAATAGTGAATATTATGTGACATGGCATACATGTAACAGTAAACATTAAGTGACGTGGCATACATGTAACAAAGGGCATAACGTAACATGACATACTTGTAATTTATAACAATACGTGACATAATAGATGATGTAATAGATAAACATGTAATGACATGAGATATATAACAACATACAAACATAAATTGTAGTTTCCTTACCCATCACATATACATAGTAAACTGATAGTAAGTTAAGAGTTAACTTACATCGATTGTTGCGTTTTACGAGAATAAAATGCGAAACACGAGGAAATAAAAATAGTGATTCTAAAAATTAAAAATTTAATCACTAACAATTAAAAGCATGAAAGCAAGCTAATTTATAATAAAATTACCATTTAACCCTCTATTTGTGGAAAAATAGTCATTTTATCTCTAACTTAAAGATTTCACATCCTAACTCCAAAAATTTCTAAAATTTACATTCATCGTGTAAATTTTGTCATAAACTCAAATATCAATTCAGAAAAATTTAAAACAAATCACAACTATGAAAAATACACTATGGCCGAAACATCCAAATGATTTTTCCCTTGATTTTTGTCGTGTTTCTTCTAATTTCAAAACTCATGATCAAACCAAATTTTTACAACAAGGATCTTCCTATCCTAAGTTTAAAAGCATACTTAACACATCCAACAAGAACTTACTAATCATCAACCCAAAACTTTTTAGTAAAAATATCCAAACTTTTTAACTAAAAATAAACCTTTGAATCACCAAGTTTTGATTTTATTCAAAACATTTCCAAGAATTCTAAAAAATCAAATCTTTTACTTCTAACATATTCATAACATCATTCTAAGATCAACCATGCTTTAAATGATCAAACAAAAGTCACCAAAAATAACAAAATAGTACTAAGAGTTTTTGGTTTTACATTTAGTCCAAAAATAAAGACTTTTCTCAACTAACTTTGATTAATCTCTTAATCTATGGCTTAAAAAGATTTGATCTTCAAACTAAAACATCACATGCTTTAAAAATGTGTACTAAAGAAGATTTAACCATCAAACTTAAAATCACATGGGTAAAACTCAATAAAATATAGATCTAACCCAAAAAATCAAATCTTAGCCTAACCGAAATCTTCTTACATAGAAAAATCATATCTTTCAAACTAATACTAAGTATCTTCAAAATAACATCTTAACATGTAAACAAGAGGCTTAGGATCATCATGTAAAATATCAAAGCCTTTAGAGTAAGATTAAACTACGAAATATTCAAACTATCTCAAAATAAAAACTGTTTTTCCACTTCCAGTTTTCAAGTTTCTAGATTTAAAGAAATCTATTATCAAAAACTTTAGTCATGCAATAAAATCTCAATGAACAGTCATAAACACATGCTAAACACTCTATTAACTTTTCGGACCAAAATATATCCATTAGCTTGATAAAAAATTACAAAACATAACATACTCTCTAGTTTCACATCCAAAATAATTTTTCTATGGTTAAAAATATTTTTGACCTACCAAATAAGCATTAAATGAGACTAATAAGATATTCACAGAAACTACACCCAACGACAAACAACTTTTATGAAGGAATCATTGTGTGAAAATACTTACAAAAGGTCTAAAATCTCCACGTAAAAGGACTCAAAACTCTGTTCGAGAGAGCTCTTTTGAGTTTCTCTTTAAGAACGGGGTGAATAAGTGATAAAAGGGAGTGAAATATGTTTTGCACGACTTTAGACTACTGGAGGGGGGAGTTATGGGCTTAAATGATCCTTGATTGGATGTGACTATGTGACATAAAGTGGAAAAAAGTGAGAAGCAAAGACTGTCTGCAGTAGCTATGAGGTATGAAGGTTGATGAGGTGGATTTCTCATTCACATCAAGGCACTATTGGGTGCAGCCAAGGGTAGTGGATGGCCTGTCATGTGGGGGAGAACACTTCTTCAAGAAGTTTTGCCAAGGTGGCCAAATTCGTGGGCCTTGGTGGGCCACAACCAAGTGGGTTTCAATTTAAGGTTTAAATGGGGTTTTGTTAGAGTTTGAGATGCAATCAAGTCTAAATCTAATTTTTCTTGACCCAATCAAATTTCTAAGGTTTAAAAGGTTGAATAATGATATCATAACAATGATTTGATTAATTAATAATATGTGGAAGTGATTTAATCAAGTGGTTAAGTACAATTCTAGAAATCAGATTAAAAAATAATAATGGGTTCGGGTTAAAATAGGTTGACCTGTTGATGCACAATTGCTTAACGGGTTGATAACAGGTCAACCCATTTTGACCCGTTAAGAAAATAAAAATTACAATTACCCTTATACCTGAAAGTAAAATTGTTGAAATTTTAGTTTCGATATTTTTATTATTTGTATTGTAATTTTGGACTTTTAGTTAGTTTTATATTTTTTTTATAAATATTTTGATTTTAACATTTATATAAAGTTATGCTAAACTTAATCAGATCAAACGGGTTAATTTCGAGTTTGTTCAACCCATTTACATAAACGGGTTGAAACGGGTCGTGTTAACTTATTTCGTAGTATTAATTAACGGGTCAAAACGGGTTAACACGACATGACCTGTTATGTTAATAGATAGTGTTAAGACTTGAGACTTTGACATGATAAGTTTAACGGGTCGTGTTCGAATCGACTCATATAGTATAATTTAATATCTTGACAAGATCCATTACCACGATTTGACACTCCTAATTTCCCCTTTATTTGTGACGCATTAACTAGCTTCCTCCCAACTTTAGTCATCTTTTGTGCAAGTCTTACATGATCTCGGTTGGTGATTTTTTACTCAACCAATTTTCTCTTAATGATCTTTTGGTAGAAAATATCTACTAACATCTCCTCCAACCTATCAGCCCACAGGTCGCGATCACGCTGGACCTCAGCATCATCCATCAAGTGTTGCTCAATGCAAAAATAAGAATATGCAATCCAAAAACCTAAGTTGCTAATGGTTAGTAGTTTACTACTTCTAAAACGTTTCAGAATAGACACTGCTTGTGTAATAATCATGAACATGGTAAACTAATATTCACATACAAGTTTAACTAATATTCATGAACATGGTATATTAACATGGTGAAGTAATAAATCAGAATAGTCACATAGAATAGTCAATCAAACTCGTCACATAGAAGTTTAACTAATATGGTAAACTAACATGGTAAACTAACATTGTAAACTAATCAATCATAATAGTGACATATAGAAGTTTAACTAATATTCATGAACATGGTAAAAAATACAGGAATAATCAAATATTCTAATATGATAATGTAATAAATATGCCAAATTTATTTAAGAATCCACTTGAAAAGGATCCGGTCAAAGTGCAATCATACCTCCCTCAAAGCATGCGTGGAAGATCTCAAGTAGTATCGTTGTAATATAGATCAAAGGCTAAAAAAAAAAAATGAAATTATACTTTGTGTTACACCTGAATTCCAAGTCCCATAGAAAAGAAAATCATAACTATTTTCACTCTCACTACCAAAAGAATAAGAAAACTGTTATTATTACATAGACATACAATTGAGTGTACCATGATGGTTTAGATTTGAAACAATAATTAATAAAGATGCACTGAAATTGAGATGACACTAACATTCATATGAAAATAAAGTGAAAAACTAGAGATTGGGAGATGGATTCTATACTATCATTTCAACACCACCACTATTGTTTACAATCCAACAATCTATATTTTCAGTACTATCACTATTGTTGCTCAAAATTTACAAATCAAACAAAATTACAACTACAAATAGACTACTCAAGACAACTACAAATCAAATCACAAGTTTTTAAAAGAGAGAAAAAGAACATACAAGGATATAGTTGTTGCCCAAAATTTATACAAATTATCACAAAATGTTGTTGCCCACATATAACAGTAGCTCATAGTTTTTCCCAGTCTAGTTTTGCTACACACACCTACAAAAGCATATAGTTGCTACCCACAATAGCAGTACCCATAGTTTTATCTGTTTGACCTATCCAGCTCGTGAAGCTTGTATTCAAGCTCTTGAGTTTCATCTCTTTGAGCTGTTGAGCTCGTGAACCTTGTATTCAAGCTTGTGCAAAATACTAGTTTTTAGTAGTTGAAGGGTAGGATTTATTAGTTTTGATAGTTTGGAATGCAAAATGCAAAATGTGAATAATTTAAGGGTGCAAAATATACTTTTCCAAAAAATGAAATAGGATAAATTGATCAATAGCATGATGGATGGGGACATTTTATACTTAATATTTTGGCTTGTGCATTGCAGTATGTCGGAACAAGATTCATACTCTCTATGTGATAAATTATGATTTTGTCCCATGTTAAAGTTGTGTTATTTGTAATTTTAAAAGTGTGTGATGTATAAAATATAATAATGGTTGTGCTCAAAAGAAGTATGATATAATGTGAGATTTGAATTAACAGTGATCATGTTGATGGTGTTGTGGCGTGGATGACTATCTAAGCCAAGAATGCAGCCAAAACTTCCTCGACTGTATGGCAAACTTCAAAAAATCTGGAGGCCATACATTTAACGGGAACACATGTCTAGTTGACGAGGTTATTGATGTTATTTCTATTGTCATACATTGCTAAACTATGTTTTCATTTCTTTTTCTTCTTCACCTTAAATCCGAGAACACGAGACTAAGGAGAAATAAAACAATAGAAAATGAAACATACTTCAGCCTATACAAGAATCATCATACCGACGATACCTTTCTTCTTTTTTAAAATACATACCCATTAATCTGTTTTAGCCATGGACCATGACCCAAGTGAATAATTCCCACCAACCAATAACTTCAACAAGAGATCAAACTCAAATACTGCCAATAGATTTCAACATAGGGAGAAACAAATATGGCATCAAACTCAAGCAAATTTCACACAAAAATTCACCCAAGAAAATGAACCAAATTGTCTAACTTTGGCTCTAGGCAAACAATTATTCAAAACTCATTGTTGCGCATGAAAAGAAAAAGAAGGAAAAAACCCCTCATACTTAAATGTTAATCGAAATTGAACTCCTAACAACATGACCATGATCGTCACTCCAAGTGATGCTGGAAATTATACTTCAAACTAATCTCAAAAGGGTATATCCATTAGACCCATAAGGCACAACATCACCCTATTAACCCCAATTCTCAGTTTCCAAACAAGTCCAGGATGTGAAAATAAAAGAGAATCATTTAACTTTCATATTTACATACTCTGTCACCACCATTTGAGCAAAAGCTGCAAATTATAAACAAGAACACATGAAGTTTAGGGAACTTAACAGCCTAAAGAATCATAAACAAATTATAATGAAATTGTGGAGTTGATGTCTGCTTACCCTAAAGGAGCACATTTTCGGTCTTGTGACGAAGAATCTGGTCACTGCAACTCTTGGGTGTTGTTGCGATTGAAGCCACAATACGCACTGCAAAAAGTCGAGCTAGTGCATATTGTGGCTTTGGGCATGGCTGGTTTATAATGGAGGTTGAGAAATTTGGGGCATGGGTTGACAGGGCAAATTGCATGGGAGATTTCGAATCTCCCTCAGATAGCTACCCTGCCAAAGCCCAATGGTAGAGGAATCCTTAAAGTTGACAATGGGATGGACCATGGAGCACGCAACCCTGAGGAGGCTCACGGACCATCAATAGGTTTGCCTCGATAGGGGAGAGAGAGAGAGAGAGAGAGAGAGAGAGGTCAGGGTAGGAAGTCTCAACAGATTTCAATTTTCACTGCAGGGGATTCTCTTGGGGAAGCCATGGCTTGGACTGTGATGAGAAAAAAGTGATTTGGGGAGAAAGGAAAGGCGAAGTGCGAAGGGGTGCCAATAGAGAGGGAGAGAGATGAAGGGTTGTTAGGAGAAATTTGAGCATCAATGGAGTTATTTCACACAAACAGTGTAGAAAATCACATGTTTCTGATTTTTTTTTTATTGGAAATAGATTTTTTTTATTCCATAAATGAAGTTACATCTGTAACTCAAGTTACAAGCCAAAATGATATCTGTTGTAAGCTTCCCCATAAACAAATAAATTTGCAATGGGTATTGTCTTAATTTTTAGAAACGCTCAAAAAGAGAGTATCATTCTCTGTATAAAATAAAGATAAAACAATCAGCATCCAAATTCCATCCTCCAAAAGGAGGAGAAGTGAACAATACACCCATCCTCCTAAACGGAGGAGGAAGGAACCAATACTGCCCTCCTCCAAAAGAAGAGGGGGTTCTCATGCTATGGACATAAATTCCAATAACTTATTTCAATTATTAACTCACACAAACAAAAATCAAAATATAGACACAAAAGCACACAATAGAAAAATTGAAAAACACTGGAAAACGGAAACTATTGTGGCGCGCCACCTTGGGAGGAAGCCAATCGGTCGGTCTTAAAGTTGTTGGAGTCGTTGAACCCTGAGTTGCCACGCATGACATCAACATAAGAAGATTCACGTGGGCACCACGCGCTCCCTTTGATCCGCGCGTGGGTGCAACACGCCTCTCCGATTGGCACCTAATTCGATCGACTGCAAGATCGGTGGGTGATGATTCCTCCGATGGGGCGCGTGTTTGAAAATGGCCACCAGAAACGCTTAGATCTAACTTCTCTCCTGGCATTGGAATCGGTTGTTGCAAGATTTGTTTCTAGAGAGATGTGAGAGCCTCTCTCTTTGAAAGGGCGAGCTGTTCAAAGAGCTGAAAAGTTTGACATTCCAAAAACCTATCACAATACACCAAATGATTTATTAAATCATAATTACAAAGCGCGATTTGATCTTATATTTTTGAAAATGATATTCTTAATTTTAAAATGAAAAAATTGATTTATAAGTCCATGCAAATAACATATTCAATAAATTGTTTATATAATATAATTTGATTTAAAAAATATATTTTACAAATTTAGATCTTCTTAATTAAATTTTATCATCTAAAGTTTACTTTTTTCTGTAAAATAACAATTTATCAGATCACGTATTGTGAAACTGTCTAGTGTCTACGGATTCCATCGGTAGTAAAAGTCCCTCGCATATAAATTATCGGCACTGTCGAAATAAATAAATAGAAACAAAACGAGAACGGTTGAACGAGCTTAAATCATATTTATAAGCCTCGTCGAAATCTCTCTTACAGGTCTCTCTAGGGTTTTTGTTTCTCCATCCATCTCCCCTGATATATAATAATACACACGCATATTACATCTATATATATATATACTCGATAGACGCATATCGAAATTTAATTGTATACGCGCTGCTACCGCTAGGGTTTTTCAATTATCGAGCTTTCGGGGACCAAGCAACCATGTCTTTGAGGCCGAGCGAGAGAACCGAGGTCCGCCGGAATCGGTACAAGGTTGCTGTCGACGCCGATGAGGGCCGCCGGAGACGCGAAGACAACATGGTCGAGATCCGCAAGAACAAGCGCGAGGAGAGCCTGCAGAAAAAGCGCCGCGAAGGCCTACAGTCTCAGCAGTCCTTCTCTTCCTCTCTCCACGCCTCCACCGTTGAAAAAAAGGTTCAATATATACATCTATTAATCTCCGTTTATGAATTTTAATGATCCGTGAGTCTCTAGGGTTTATTCTTTGATCGTACTTTATTTGTTGTTTTCTCTCTTTTTTTCTTATTTAATTGAAGGATGTGTGATTAGGATTTTAGGTTTTCCGAGCTATGGTAAAACGGAGAGTTTCGGCATTGATGATTTTTTTTTTGTATTGACGGTTTCTGATTGATTACTCGTTGTACAGTTGGAGAGTCTTCCTTCGATGGTGTCTGGGGTTTGGTCCAGTGATAGTAATTTGCAGCTGGAGGCCACCACGCAGTTTCGGAAGCTGCTTTCAATTGGTATTTATTCCTATCGTATTGTACTCTTGTTTGACACTTTGACTTCCTTTAGTTCTGTTTTCATCTAAGCAACGAGCGCGTCTGATTGATTATTTCAAATTACAGAGAGAAGCCCTCCAATCGAGGAAGTTATTCAATCTGGTGTTGTTCCTCGATTCGTTGAGTTTCTTGTCAGGGAGGACTTTCCTCAACTTCAGGTTTGTCATTCAATTAATTTTTCTCTGCCCTCTCGATTGCCATTGGTATTTGTGTTTTTTTATTCTTTATTGGTTTTTTCTGTGTAGTTTGAAGCTGCTTGGGCCCTTACAAACATAGCATCAGGAACTTCGGAGAACACAAAGGTGGTGATCGATCATGGAGCAGTTCCAATCTTTGTTAAGCTACTGGGTTCTTCGAGTGACGATGTGCGGGAGCAGGTATATTTGGAGTGGAATGAATTTTATCCTATTTTTGGAAGAATAGTTTAAAATAAAAATGAAATGATTTTATCCCAGCCCTTTCTGAACCTTTATACTGAAATTGTAGGCTGTGTGGGCATTGGGAAATGTTGCCGGGGATTCTCCTAGATGTCGTGATCTTGTACTTGGCCATGGAGCCTTGCTTCCATTGCTGGGACAGTTGAATGAGCATGCAAAGCTTTCGATGCTGAGAAATGCCACATGGACGCTGTCTAATTTCTGCAGGGGCAAGCCACAGCCTCCCTTTGATCAGGTTTTTGTCCGGTTTATTTATTTGACTCCAAGGATAGCCACTCAGCTCTCATATTTGGGCACTTTATAACTTTTGACTTTGATGGGCAGGTGAAGCCAGCACTTCCTGCTCTTGAGCGTCTCGTCCATTCAAATGATGAAGAAGTCCTAACAGATGCTTGCTGGGCTCTCTCATATCTTTCTGATGGCACAAATGACAAAATCCAAGCTGTGATTGAAGCAGGTGTTTGTGCCCGACTTATTCAGCTCCTCCTGTGAGTATATCACCTTTCCTTGATCTATGTGTTTCAATTTTTTTTTTGATAAGTGTAAGTATATTAATAAAAGAATAGGCAAAAGCCATGTTCAGTACAAAGAATGTCCTAGCTAAGTAGGAACATTAGAAACAAGGAAAGCATGGAAATCTTGGCCCTTAAAGTTAACGGCAATGGCCCAAGTACAAGGAGTTCTAAAAAAGAAAGCATTTAATTCCTCCATTGATCTTTCTTTGTCCTCAAACATCCGCTCATTGCGCTCCTGCCATAAATACCACATGACGCAAATAGGCATCATACAACCTTAATCTGTTGGTTACCTCTTAGATTTGTCCAACTAGCCAACATCTCCACTACAGACTTAGGCATAACCCACCCCAAGCCTAGTCTTCTAACTACTTCATTCCAAATCCCTCGAGCTATATCACAATGTAATAGAAGGTGGTCCACAGCTTCACCCTCGTTCCTGCACATGCATTAGCAATCTGCGATGATCACCCAAAGAAGTGGTCCACACAAAAAACGCTGCTTTGAGAGGCGCCTTGTGTCTCCAAATCCTTTTCCAAGGGAATTGAGTTGGAGGTTCTTGTGACATCGATTTATAATGCGAGTGAACTGAGAATAAACCTTTTCCCTTATGTATCCACCACAACCTACCAACTTGATGGTTACTGCGTTTGAGTGAATACAAGTGGCTGAAAAGAGCTGCAAAGCTGTCAACTTCCCAATCATGTGCCGCCCAGCTAAAATTAATGTTCCATTGAATTTGTTCCCCCACTATCACCATAACTTCCGCCACAGAGACATCATTGGCACTTGCCACCCTAAAAAGAACAGGAAATAGATCCTTCAAAGCACCATTACCACTCCAAGTATCATACCAAAATTTGATCCTAGTCCCATCTCCAAGGCAAAATCTTCTGTGCCTGGAAAAGACCCCCATCCTCTTCTTATATGTTTCCACAAACCCACACCATATGCCCCACTCACTTCATCGGTACACCATCCCCCCATAATTTTTCATATTTACTCTCAATCACCAGTTTCTATAAAGCCTCAGGTTCTTTATGGTATCTCCACAACCATTTCCTAAGTAGCTCCCGATTAAAGATTCTCAAATTTCTAATGCCCAAACCACCATAAGAGATAGGTCTGCATACTTTTTCCCACTCGACTAGGTGGAATTTAAACTCTTTACCCAATCCTCCCCATTTATCAGAACTGAAAATTTTGCCGTAGATATACACCAATGGATCCAAGATCTCCATCTTTCCCCAAAACCACACCTCCTTAGGAGATCAAGCAAAAATTCCCAATTAACATGGTCATACGATTTCTCCATGTCTAGTTTGCATATAACCCCAGAACTAGCAGCTTTCAGTTTGCTGTCCAGACATTTGTTTGCGATAAGGACCGCTTCTAGGATTTGTCTATCCTTTACAAAAGCATTTTGAGGCTTTGAGATTATCTTTCCCACTACCTCACTAAGGCAATTCGCAAGTACCTTTGAGAGGATCTTGTAAACCCCATTAATTAAGCTAATGGGTCGGAACTCCCTGATCTCTTCAGCCCCAACCCTCTTTGAAATCAAAGCAAGAAAGATGGCGTTTAGGCTTTTCTCGAATTGTTCAACCGAATTAAACTCCTGGAACACCTTCATGAGATCATCCTTTAATACCTTCAAGCATGTAACGCCCCAATGGAAGGTCCAAACCACATAGCCTATACTCCAAAAGGACTAGTCAATGATACAATTGAAGCTCTATTAAAACTTTATAAAGAGCAAGAACTTTTCATTCCCAAGCAATGTGGGACTCCATACACCACCTACCTTTATCCATATCATATGGGGTATCACAATCTACCCCCCTTAAATTCCCGACGTCCTCATCGGGCCTGTCCATTGTAGGTGGCACGGCTCAAGTCCCACATTTCTGGTTGGGATAGGCTCTGATACCATTTGTAACGCTCCAACGGAAGGCTCAAATCACATAGCCTATACTCCAAAAGGACTAGTCAATGATACAATTGGAGCCCTTATAAAGAGCAAGAACTTCTCATTCCCAAGCAATGTGTGATCTCATACACCACCTACCCTTATCCATATCATATGGGGTATCACAAAGCATGTTTGAAAAAAACCCATAGAAAACCCATAAGGACCCAGAGTCTTATCTTTGGCTATCTTCCTCATCACTTCAAAAACCTCAACCTTCTCAAACGGCCTCTCCAAATGAATACCATCCATAGGCCCAATAAAGTCGAAAGCTAACCCATCAGGCTTCGGTCACCAACCCTCCTCCTTAGTAAGAAGTTGTTCAAAGAATCCAATTACATGATTAGTAATTCTCCGCTCATCCTTACAATCTGCCCCATCTATCTTCAGCATCTCAATATTATTAGATCTACTATGAGAATTGGCTATCCTGTGAAAAAACTTAGTACATCTATCTCCTTCATTCAACCATAGCTTTCGACTTTTGCCGCCACGATATCTCTTCTAAAAGAACGATCCTCTCAAGATCTGCAACCAGCACTAATTTTTTAGTTAATTCTTCCTGTGTTAAGGACCTAGACTCTTGTAGCCTTTCCATTTCAGAGATCTCCCTTGTCTTGGTTTCTTTTGTTCCCCAATGTCCCCAAAAGATTGACTATTCCACAATTTTAAGTCTTGTTTTAAAGCTTTCAATTTACCCGCCAACGTAAAACTTGGGAGTTCCCTGAAAATGATAAGATGACCACCATTGTCTGACCCTATCAACAAAACCTTCCGTTTCCAGCCACATGTTTTCAAACTTAAAATACCGTCTTCTTTGAATCCCACTAGAATCCAACATTATAGGCCAATGATCCGAACATAACCGAGTAAATCTTTTGCCAAACCTCTGGGAAGTGACTTTCCCACTCAGGGGAAATTAAGAATCTATCTAGTCGAGATCATGTCTGATTATTGGCCCTCGTACATAAACCCCCCGTTATTGGTTGATCCACTAAATTTAACTCAAAGATACATTCTGAAAAATCAGACATAGCTGGGTGCAGTCTTCTATTACCGAAGCTTTCACTAGGAAATCTTGTAACATTGAAATCTCCACCAATACACCATGGAAGATCCTACCAGCTAGTTCATCCCACAATAGTCTACGATCATTGTCTGAATTTGGGCCATAAACCCCTGCCAATGCCCACAAAAAGCCATTCGAGACGCTTTTAAACGAGCATGCTACCGAAAATAACCCAATAAACTCTTTTTCCACCACCCTTTGATCCCACATCACCAAAACACCTCCTGAGGCCCCGTTAGCTGCCAAATGTACCCACTCCACGCGTGCGCAGCTCCATAAACTTCTTACAATTCTTGTGGTGATAACTTTCAACTTTGTCTCCTGTAAGCAAACAATGTTCGCCTTCCACCTTCTCAACAAGATTCTTACTTGAAGACGCTTACTCGGCACATAAAGATCGAGGACATTCCATGAAACAATTTTTGGTTTCATTTGGGAAAGGCCAGCCCCTTTCCTTTAGTACTCTCCCTGCTAGAGCTACCTTCAGAGTTCATTGACCAAGTCAACCTCCTGAGTTCACGCTGTTTCTTGGATCCAACTTTCTTTTGTTGTTGATGACCCGCTTCGATAGCCGTGAGTAATGCCATGAACTGCTCCTTGTAACTTTCACACTTCAAACCAACCATTTTCTGAATATCTCTTACTGTGTTAAAAATCCAATCTAATGCACTTGATTGATCTGGAAACAAACACTTCAACGGGATAGGATTTTGCATTCGAAAATCCGGTTGTTCCTCCATATGCTCCTCCTAATACCAAATTCACTTCCTCAACATAGTTGTTTGACACCTGAATAAGCCTCTGGGAGTTATCCTCATCAGAAAGGAATAGGTCTTCACTGATTGAGTCCCCTGTTTCACTGTCCCCCATAAAAATGACATCGTTAAACAGTACAGGGGCGCTCGCCAGACCCTCGCCACCTCCCCCCACACTTTGTCGGCAATTTCTGTGCACTCCCCGGAGGAGGAAGTGCACTAGGTGGTGGTGGTGGAAGGTCCACTTCTAGAACTGTCGCCTTTTGCTTCATCGCCTGTGTGTGCATCCCGCCCTCTTGATGATCCACCACCTTCGTCGGCGACTTTTGAGGTCGTCACGACGAGGATTCCAGCAAATCCACCGCCCTCTGATGGAGGCGCGGTGATAGCTCCCACGGTGAAGGCTTCCTTCCTCCCCCCGCAAAAACTTCCCTAGGCCTCCACACGTTTCTAGCCCTAGGATTGGGCCTCCATCCTTGCCCATGAGGGTTGCGGGCCTGGCTTAGCTCGGCCCATAATGGCCCACTCGATAAAACGAGCCCCTTGTCTGCCCCTCCACCTTTCCTCCCCTTAAATGCCTCGTTTCGTCTAAACCACTCACAAACTTTATGATCTACGTGTTTCATCATGTTCCCAACGTAACATCATATTTTCAATTGTATGTAATGTATGATAACCATTCTGAAGCATATGAATGTTGTTTCCAGACATCCATCTCCTTCAGTGCTCATCCCTGCCCTTCGCACAGTTGGAAATATTGTGACAGGAGATGATCTTCAGACTCAAGTAAGAGCTTTTTTATTTTGATCATTAACCGTAAACATTTGTGCCCTTAGTGTCCCCATGTATAGTTGGGCTATGCCTATTCCCATTTATGGTTAACTTATTGTTTACTAATAAAAAACAAAATCTGTGCCTGTAGTATCATTTGTATATAGGATTTTTCATTGTTGAATTTTGTGAAATATGGATTACTACGTTTCACTATGCTTAATTTACATGGATTACCACGTTTCACTATGCTTAATTCAATAGCACCACTAATAAGGATGGTACAAAACAAATAAAAGTTATTGTTAGTTTAGTATTTTTTTGCAATAATATATATATGCTTAGAAAATAGAACACTATTTTGCTT
The DNA here is from genome assembly GCA_022457165.1 of Juglans mandshurica. Classification (NCBI taxonomy): domain Eukaryota; kingdom Viridiplantae; phylum Streptophyta; class Magnoliopsida; order Fagales; family Juglandaceae; genus Juglans; species Juglans mandshurica. The sequence continues at coordinate 19,308,262 of CM039619.1, read as the reverse complement.
AGTAAAAGGTTGTCGGTTGTACAGATCTCACAATAACTCCTATTTTTTATCAGCAACTCCTATTTTAAAATGTATAATGTAGAAAATGATATCTTCTTACCTTATTTACATGAATATATAGCTTTATGTGGACATTTGGCATGATGAACGTTGTTTCTAAATATGGATTTTATATTTTTTGTGATTTTGTGTAAGCTTTAGTGGAAATAACATCTCAGGAAAGTGTTTTTGGACAATGAGATGGGCACAACTGTACTCTGTTCAATATTGAACTCAATTTTGGAAACTCCTCAAACATTTAATGAGTTTAAGTAACATGTTAGCATTGTAGACCTATTTCATTCAATCATGCAGTGTAGATGCCAGAGATTTTAATATGACAAAAGGAAGGAAAACATACTTAAGTGATCGGTTGGGAAAAATCTCCTCCCCCCTCCCCTTCCACAAAAAAAAGTTCTCTGCATGAGTAATCTTTTTTTTTTTTTTTTCCACTGTGATATTATTTGTCTATGATTTTGATGGATAACATACTTTCTCAGTGTATAATCAACCATGGTGCACTGCCATGTCTTTTGAGCCTATTGTCCCACAATCATAAAAAGAGCATCAAGAAAGAAGCCTGTTGGACTATCTCAAACATTACAGCTGGAAACAGGGAGCAGATACAGGTATGCTAGTAAATGTCAACAAGTTTATGCCAACGTTATTGTGTGAATTGGTTGCTACTCAATTGTTTCATAATAAGGGAATTGAATATAGGTCTTCCCTTCACTTTTAGATCAGGACGGTACCTATCTTACTTTGAATATGTTAGTGGAGAATTTACTAATATAAATCTGTAGGAAATTTGAGTATTTTGGGTTATTGGACTCTATTTTAACTGTGAGTTTTTAAGTGGTGTGAAAAGTCACAAAGTATCAGTCTCAATGTGGCATATTTATAAGAGATGATATTTGTAGTCACGAAGAATTTACCCACCCTTTTGAAAAGAGTGGGTAGATCTAGGACCCATATTAAAAAATTATTTTTTTTTAATGGTGGCTCCCACTTTTTTCCAGAGGGAGTACGTGGGGACTGCACATTCCAGGTCTATACGTAGCATTACATTATTTATAATGTTAAATTATCAATGCCTTTCTCTAAAAATTTATGTGGCTTATTTAAGAAATTGTCGGGTTTCTTGATTGATTATTTGGAAATAATGTAAAGTCAACTTTGCAATGATGCAGGCTGTTATTGATTCTGGTTTAATTTCCCCCATGGTCAATCTGCTTCAAAATGCAGAGTTCGATATAAAAAAAGAGGCTGCATGGGCAATTTCAAATGCTACTTCGGGGGGTACCCATGATCAAATTAAGTATGATCTTGTACCTTCTTCTTTTGCTCCCCTTTCATTTTATCTGTTAATAGGTAGAAATTATGACTAATCTTTTCTTTCGTGATGGTAGGTTCCTGGTGAGTCAGGGGTGTATAAAACCGTTGTGTGATCTTCTTGTATGCCCTGATGCAAGGATCGTCACTGTCTGCTTAGAAGGGTTAGAAAACATTCTGAGGGTTGGGGAAGCGGAGAAGAGTTTGGGCAACACTGGAGATGTTAACCTGTATGCCCAGATGATAGATGATGCTGAGGGATTGGAGAAAATTGAAAATCTTCAGAGTCATGACAATAATGAGATCTATGAAAAGGCAGTTAAAATTCTAGAAACATATTGGTTGGAGGATGATGATGAAACAGTGCCTTCGGGTGATGGTTCTCAGCCTGGCTTTGGCTTTGGAGGGAATGAGGTTCAAGTTCCATCGGGTGGATTTAACTTTAGCTGAAGGTAACATAACTATTGACTAGTTTTTAATTTAGCAATTCAGCGTTATGCAGCGAAGAGGAAGAGTTCATGAGATTTAACCTCATTTCACTTTATTGTTCACTCGCTTTACAAAAAAATTGCAGGGATCAGAGTTGGATGGAGAAGTCCACGCCTGGGATGGTAAGGTATATGTTGGGTCAGGTCAGGGCACCTTGCAGCATCTCATTTGAGTCTCGTCCTGTGTCCGCTGTGATCGAAGGGGTTTCAAAGGTGGTCAGTGTATACTATCCTGTCCAAATAAGGAGTCAGGTGGGTTTTTAATTCTGGCATGATGGCATAGTCAGCTGTTCTTAGTATTTTCACCTGGTACCATGGAATACTGTTGAAGGTGTCCCCAAGTTCATTGTTGCATGAACAGCGCCCCGATGGATGTGCTGGTGGGGGTCTCTTGAATGCGTATTAGAGTCATATTCTTTTTCCCGGAGTCATGTATGAGTTGTTTCCATATAGTCTGGATTTCGCATCTTGTCGGGGTGGATATGGTATTGCTGTATGGAAGGAAGAGAGTTAGTGTTTATTTTTGTGTGGTTATCATATTTTCCATGATTTATTATAGTAAGATTTTAATATTTTAATTATGAATTCAAGTGCTTCGAGTCATTGTGGCTCGAGTCTTGAAACACAATGTAATTGGTTACTCGTCTAGGTATGCTAAGCTTTCCAAGCAAAGCACCAATGCATACCCGAAGCTATAGCTCAGAATTTGAATTTTACAGCGAGGGGGCATCCATGATGAACTGACGATGCTCGACACTGTTAGCACTCGGAGTGGCATGGACTGGTGTTCGATGCGTGAGAATGTGATGTCAATATTACTCCAAATCAAGGTCATGCTTTAATGTTGGTGAGGTCGCGAGGGTTGAGTTAATGATAATTACTGATGATCGTCTCATAAAATGGGCAGATGGAAATAGTTGTTGGACCTTTGAGGAGGAGATCCCAGATGGCCAGGTCCCTGGGATATTATATTGATACGAAGTGGTATTATGTTTTTATAAACAATACAAGGTGTGCATTGATGGAAAGAAACAAGTCATTCAAAACAAATCCAAAACTTTTGAGGGAAAATTTTTTTTGAAGTGAATGGAGAAAAGTTAGTCTCACATTATTCAAATACAAATTAGACATTCATTTTACACGTAATCCTTCTCACCGTAGCATCGTCTTAAAGTGAAGTAGAAGAACGTAAATACAACCACCTAGTTGAAACGGAAACTACGCGCATGTGTCGTCAAGGACAATGGGTCCCATAGAAAGAAATACGTTCTAAGAACATCATCTTTCCAATCAATCCTTCGAATCCGAATTATTTTAGCAGTTGCATCTAGTAGAATTTCTATTAGTGCCAGCTTAGCTTAATACTCATTTTTCTTTTTCTTTTTTAATCAAATGTGTATTATAATAAGGGAGTGTCCAATACAAAAGTCTCATTGCAGTGATTGCGGTCTTTAAATGGAGATTGAGTAATTAAATTAAAAATAAATGAGCAATCAACCATAAGTTCGGGTCCATGCACTACAAGAAATTTGACTTTTAGGGACGAAATTTGTTCAGGATGAAATTCATTTCGTTCCTAAAAGTCATTTTTGGAGACGAAATTTCACCTCCAAAAATGCCTGAGCTACTAAATTCATTCGAACGGAAAAATATCCATTCGAATAAGATATTTTGTAACGAACAAAATTGTCTCAAAAAAGGAAAACCGTTCGAACGGAACAAAATAGATTCGAACATGGAATTAATGTCCGTTCAAATAGTATATAATCTGTTCGAATAATAATATTGGCGGAAATTAATTTATTTTTCTCGGCGTAAGTTAATAACCGTTCGAACTTAAATTTCTTTGTTCGAACGGATAGAGATTCAATTAATTTTTTTATTAGTATGGATTTGAGCATATATTTTTTCATTAGAGTAATAAATATTTTTTCCATTAATTTGTTATCATTTTCAAAATATAAAAATGTGTATATATTATATATTATGATTTGCAGTGAGTTAAAATATTTATAAATTCATAAATTACTTTTATGTAATTAACTTCAAAACTTTATAATGATTTCTTTTATGTTAAATTTATATAAATATAACTTTAAAGATAGTATCATTTTTTATATTATCATGAATGACATGTAAAATGGAAAAATAAACAAAGTAGTAAACATGAGAAATAAAAATCATACATTAATTACATCTCAAATATATAATGTTCAATACAACATAAACAAAGTAAAATAATAATTAAAACAATCATAATTATTGATTCATTAGTATATTAACATCCTCTTGCAACATTTTAATAGATACTTCCAGATCCCTAATGATATGAACCCGCGGGAATGAAATCCCTTGAACCCACAATCAATTTGAATACTCCCCAAGAAAGCCAAAATCAAGCCAATGGATGGAGAACCTAGACCCGATGAGAACTCGTTTCAAGAACCTAGATTATATTAAAATCTAGACCTGTTGAAGAACCCGTCTCAAGAACCCAGATTATAAAGGAGGAACGCCACAAAAGTTGTGATTTACCTTTGATAAGTTCAAAAGTTCAATTAAGAACAAGATGAGTAAAACTCAACTCACAATGAATAAATTCATCAAATTTCATAAACTTCATAAACTTCATAAAACTGATTAGAATGAGGCTACATAGAGTATTTAAAGCAAAACCTAATGAAACCCTAGCCAAAATAAACCCCCATCTTCCAAAAGTGCCCCTGGATGAACAATGCCGCGCTACAGTCACTCGGCTACAGTAACCCTAACCCTAGTTCAATAAAATAATAACTTTCCCAACATGCCCTTGCATAGGCCCCCTTAAGTGCTTTCCATAATAAACTCAATTATTCTAAACAAATAACATAAGTTCTTTAAATGAATTAAATAAGTTGAAACCTTTCAAGAGCTCAAAGCCTTTAAGTCTTGTCGTTGCCCTCTTCCGTAACTAATCAAATGAATTAAAACTGGATCTTCATCCTTCAAGCCCCATCTTGAATGTTGGGCTCTTGCTAAACTTGTCCCAAGTGGATTGCATCAATCCTTGCATTGTCTCCTTGATCTTCTTGGCCCATCTGGAAGTTGCAAATGATCTTTAAGACTAGGCCCATCTTGGTTCCCATCATTCCCCCTCTCCTCAAAAGGATTCGACCTCGAATCTCCACCTGGATCAAAGGGAAAGTGGTTAGTAACATTTAAAATAGTAGAAACAGGATACTTGCCTGGAAGATCCATTAGATATGCATTTTCATTAATTTGTTCAAGAATTTGGAATAGTCCATCCAAGCTACCCATATCATCAATTGGTGAAGACTTTAAATCTAAAGGAGGAAATTGATTAAGTCTATAAACAATTTCAAGTGGTGAAAATTTAGTAGTGGCATGAACACTCCAATCATATGTAAACTCAATGAATGGCAAACAATACTCCCACAAATGTTCATGAAGTACATCTAAAGTCTTCCTCGAACCAAAATGACCACTCCAATATGCAAACTTAATGAATGGCAAATGATACTCCCGCAAACGTTCACGCAACAAGTCAATGAATGGCAAATGATACTCCCATAAACGTTCATGCAACATGTCTGAAATCTTATTTTCACCAGAATGACCACTCCAATTATATGCAAACTCAATGAAATACAAATGATACTCCCGCAAACGTTCATGCAACACGTCAATGTATGACAAATGATACTCCCACAAACGTTCGTGCAATACATCAATGAATGACAAATGATACTTCCACAAACGTTCGTGTAACACGTCTTTGAATGTCAAATGATATTCCCACAAACATTCATGCAACACAACAAAAGTCTTCCTTACACCAAGGTTACCCAACAAACCACCATGTCCATCACACACAAGCAACTTAAGCATAAAACTAGTAGGCACACAAAATCTATTCTTTCTAAACAAGTACCAATCTAGTTTATAGAACTTACCAAAAGATGCTTTCTCACATGTTCCATACATACTAGCAAAGTTATCATCATTAGCATGCAATTCCTTATCATATTCAAGTCTCAACAATTTTGCATCTAAAATGAAGACAAGGACATACCTTCTTGCTAAAGCATCAACCACAAAATTTTTCATACCTTGTGTGTATTTGAATACATGAGGAAAAGTCTCAATACAATCCTCCCGCTTAGCATGCATTCTAGTCAACAACTTACTTTGTCTCTTTAAGTGTGTCAATGACTCATGTTTTTCGAAGAAAGATCGGTTAGGAATTGTCGCACCTGGCACAAAATCAATGTAGTGCTCTATCTCCCTAATAGGTGGCAATCTACTAAACACACCGCTAGGAATCATGACCTTATATGCCTGCAACAAAGAAACAACAACACAAGACAAAGAGTCATTAAATTCATTAGTATAAAAGCTTGCCTTAGCATAAAAACTCACTTTTGTCTTTTTGTTTTTCTCTGCAACCTCTCTTTCCTTTTCCTCTTGTCGCTCCACTCTTTTTTCTTGACTCTTAACCACCTTTATATTTTCTTTCTCTCTCTCTCTTTCTTTTGATGTTTTGGCCTCATTCTCTTTTTTCCTCTCACTCTCTTTGTTCTTTTCACTCTATGTTTTTCTTTCACTCTCCTCTTTTTTTGAACTCTCGGCCTCACAATTGTTTTTCAACTCATTCTCTATTTTTCTTGAGGTTTCAGTCTCACCCAAATCATTTCCCTTAGGTGGTTCGGTCTTCCCCTTTGTTACAACTTGATCATTTTTGTCCCACTTTGGTTTCCAAGGAGCACTAGAAACCAAAGTATACTTTGATGTACCATTTCCTTTTAGCCGCCTCTCCACCTTCATAGCCATGTGCACCATATCCTCTACCTCCTTAGAATGTTGCAACTCAACTACATTGGCTATCTTCCTATTCAACCCACTTAAAAATCTTGTCATCGTGGCCTCCTGATCCTCCACTACATTAGCCCGAATCATAGCCACTTCCATCTCCTTATGGTAATCCTCTACACTCCTAGACTCCTGTGTAAGATTTTGTAATTTTTGGTAGAGGTCTCTATAGTAGTGGCTAGGTACAAATCTCCGCCTCATGATTGCTTTCAACTCTCTCCATGTTTCTACAGGCCTCTTAAAATTCCTCATCCTATTGGATACTAATTGATCCCACCAAATAATCGCATAATCAGTGAACTCAATTACAGCCAACTTCACCTTCTTCTCCTCAGAGTAATTATGACAATCAAACACCAACTCTATTCTTTTCTCCCACTCTAAATAAACTTCAGGGTCAGTTCTACCTTGGAATGATGGTATTTTCATTTTGATGCTTCCAAGGTTCTTATCTACTTTATCTCGACCCCCTGAGTTTGCCCTAAGGCCTCTTCCATGCCTAACTCCTTTATGTCCACCCAATCCAACTTCAAATGTTAAGCCTTCCTCATCCTCACCAAACTCTCCATTCTTATACCCATTCTCAATTCTAGGCTCACGTCGCCTCCTATCTCTCCCACCTTGCAGATTTCTAATCGTTGCTTCTTGATTATCCATACTATCCCTCACTTCACCCAACACCAAGTTCAACCGCTCAAACTGTTGTTGCATGGCTTGCAATACAAATGATGAGTTATCTGCCACACCTTTTGGTGATGAGTCACTTCTATGAGACATTGTAATGTGCTGCCCAAAAGAATGTTAGTGGAAAATCTTACACACTCCCTTACGTGTTTACACTCAAATAATGACACTCTACTCGTGTTTCACTCTTAATTGACTTTTTCCCGATAATAGTCTCACACTCTCTTGCCTTTTACCTCAAAAGTTTTCTCACTCAAGTTCTTTCAGAACTAGTTGAACTAAATCAAGATAATACAACCTTGTATTATTCCAACCAGTAATATAGATCAAAGAAACAAGGAATGAATAAAATGACACGAGACTCAAGGAATTTATACGAGAGAAAGAGTAATTATAAAACAAGACACCAACTAGCAAGTTGTATTCAGCTCCTATAATGATAATAACTCAATCAACAAATACTTTCTTTCTCTTTGTTGTAACTATGTAGCAACTTTGAATATCCTACCTTCTCTTTTCTTCTTCTTCTTCTTTCTGTTTTTTTTTTTCGAATTTTCTTTTCTTTTCTTTTCCTTTCTTTTATTTTCTTTTCCTTTCTTTTTATTTTCTCTAATTCTACCACAAACATCAATATTCAATTGTGAAAACCAAACAATTGAATTCAAACACACAAACATGGACAATGAAGTAGAAGAGAATCAATCAATGGAACCACACTCCAAGCAATTGACAAACTTAGAGATGCAGGAAACTCTAGAATTTTGAAACCCTAGGTGATGCAAATTTCAGCCAAATCCAAAACCCTAAGAATTTCGGCAGCCTACTTTTTGTTTCTATTTTTTTTTTTTTTTGGCAACCCTAGAACAATGATGCCATAGAATTAAATATACAAGAAATAAAAGATAGAATCAGACCTGATTGGAAACCTTGCTCTGAATACCAAATAATATGAACCTGCGGGAATGAAATCCCTTGAACCTACAATCAATTTGAAAACTCTCCAAGAAAGTCAAAATCAAGTCAGTGAATAGAGAACCTAGACCCGATGAGAACTCGTTTCAAGAACCTAGATTACATTAAAATCTAGCCCCGTTGAAGAACCCATCTCAAGAACCCAGATTACAAAGGAGGAACGCCACAAAGGTTGTGATTTACCTTTGATAAGTTCAAAAGTTTAATCAAGAACAAGAGGAGTAAAACTCAACCCACAATGAATAAATTCATCAAATTTCATAAACTTAATAAAACTGATTAGAATGAGGCTACATAGAGTATTTAAAGCAAAACCTAATGAAACCTTAGCCAAAATAAACCTCCATCTTCCAAAAGTGCCCCTGGATGAACAGTGCCGCGGCTATAGTGCCGCTCTACAGTAACTCGGCTCTGTATCATCCATCTTAATTTGTGTATTGAGTGCACTCCTAGTAACAAGAGAATCACCATACTCTTATTTCTTATACTCATTTTCAACAGTAAACTCACATCGCCTCCCATCTCTCATGCCCTGTAAATTTCTAATTACCGCATCTTGATGATCCAACCTATCCCTCACTTCACCCAACACCAAGTTCAACCACTCAAACTGTTGTTGCATAGCTTGCAACACAAAAGATGAGTTATCTGCCATCCACTTTGGTGATAAGTCACTCCTATGAGACATCATAATGTGATGCACAAAAAGAATGTTAGTGGAAAATCTCACACACTTCCTTACGTGTTTAAATTCGAATAATGACACTCCACTCGTGTTTCACTCTTAATTGATTTTTTCCCGATAATAGTCTCACACTCTCTTGCCTTTTACCTCAATAGCTTCCAGCTCAAGTTCTTTAAGAACTAGTTGAACGAAATCAAGACAATACAACCACGTATTATTCCAACCAGTAATAAAGATCCAAGAAATAAAGAAGGAATAAAATAACACGAGACTCAAGGAATTTATACGAGGGAATGAGTAATTATAAAACAAGATACCAACTAGAAAGATGTATTCAGCCTCTTTGATGATAAAACTCAATCAACAAATATTTTTCTTTCTCTTTGTTGTAACTATATAGCAACCTTTGAATATGTTGCTTTTTCTTTTCTTATTCTTCTTCTTTTATTTTATTTTTCTTTATTTTTCTTTTTTTTTTTTTTTTTTTCCTTTCTTTTCTTTTCTTTTCTTTTAAGTTCCTTTCCTTTCCTTTCCTTTTCTCTTTTTTTCTCTAATTCAATCACAAACAACAATATTCAATTGTGAAAATCAAACAATTGAATTCAAGCACACAATAATTGACAATGAAATAGATGAGAATCAATAGAACGACACTCCAAGCAATTGACAAACTTAGAGATGCAAGAAACTCTAGAATTTTGAAATCCTAAGTGATGCAAATTTCAGCTAAACAAAAAACCCTAAGAATTTAGGCAACCTACTTTTTGTTTCTTTTTTTTTTTCATTTTTCTTTCAACCCTAGAACAATGAAGCCCTAGAATCAAAATTAAAGATGCAAGAATTAGAAAATAGAATAAGACCTAATTGGAACCTGGCTTTGATACCAAATGATATGAACCCGCAGGAATGGAATCCCTTGAACCCACAATCAATTTGAAAACTCACCAAAAAAAGTCAAAATCAAGTCAATGGATGGAGAATCTAGACCCGATGAGAACTCGTTTCAAGAACCTAAATTATATTAAAATCTAGACCCGTTGAAGAACCCGTCTCAAGAACCCAAATTACAAGGAGGAACGCCACAAAGGTTATGATTTACCTTTGATAAGTTCGAAAGTTCAATCAAGAACAAGAGGAGTAAAACTCAACTCACAATGAAAAAATTCATCAAATTTCATATGGTACTACCATGACCTTGTTGTATGTATGCTCAAACCCCGGGCCAATTGGAGCACCCCTTATTTTTACCACTTTCTCCTTCCTTGGTAGAAAACCAATTAAGGGAAAAGTGACAAAGTTAAGAGGTTAGAGTTTTTCGCTCACGGGCTTCCTATGTTACTACCTATGTCTCACTAGGAACGGGTAAGGGTGTATACAACCCATGTGGCAAAATCTTAGATTTGGTCTTTCTACATGTAATGCACCTTCCACAAATACGATTAACATCTCTCTTCGTCTTAGGCCAAAAGAAATGTTAATGCAAAATGTCTAAAGTTTTCTTGACACCAAAGTGTCCCATTAATCTTCCACCATGTGCCTCACGCACCAATAACTCACGCATAGAACAACTTGGCACACAAAGTTTGCTTTCTTTAAACAAATAACCATCATACTTGTAAAACTTACCAAATGCTACCTTATCACATGCCATATACATTTCAGAAAAGTCAGCTTTATCGGCATACATGTCTTTAACATATTCAAATCCAAGCATTTTAGCACTCATAGAAGTAAGAAGTACGTACCTCCGGGATAGAGCATCAGCAACAATGTTTTCCTTACCTTGCTTGTAATGGATCACATAGGGAAAGGTCTCATGTATTCCATCCATCTAGCATGCCTTTTATTCAACTTACCTTGATCCCTGAGATGCTTCAATGATTCATGATCGGTGTGGATTACAAATTTCCTTGGCCACAGGTACTGTTGCCAAGTCTCTAATGCACGAACAAGAGCATAAAGCTCTTTGTCATAAGTAGGGTACTTCAGGGATGCCCCACTTAGCTTTTCACTGAAGAAGGCTATGGGCCGCTTATCCTGCATCAAAACAACTCAAATCCCTATTCCTGAGGAATCATATTCAATCTCAAAAGTTTTGTTAAAATCAAGTAATGCTAACATAGGTACAGAGCACAAACTTTCTTTAATAGTGGTAAAAGCATTCTCTTGATTAGCCCCCCAATGAAACCCAACATTCTTTTTAATTACCTCAGTGAATGGTGCAGCAATGGTGCTAAAGTTTTTAACAAAACGCCGATAAAAGAAAGCTAAGCCATGAAAGCTTCTTACCTCAGTGATACTTTTTGGTGTTGGCCACTCCTTGATGGCCTTGACTTTCTATTCATCTACCTCAATGCCTTTTGTACTAACAACATAACGAAGAACAATAACTTTTTCCATGCAAAATGTACATTTCTTGAAATTAACATACAACTTTTCACATCTCAACATATCAAACACATATCTCAAATGCTCAATATATTCATTTAAGTCCTTGTTGTACACTAGGATATCATCAAAGTACACAACCACAAACTTGCCTGATGGGAACCAAGGTGGGCCTAGTCGATATGTTGCAAGTTCCAGATGGGTCAATTACAAGTTCAAGGGCTTAATAAATGAAGATTTAGTTTTGATTCATTTGATAAGCTATAGAAAGGGCAACAACATGACTTAAAGGCTTTGGGCACTTGAAGGCTTTCAACTTATTTAATTCATTTAAAGGAAATATTTTATTAGTTTAGAATAATTGGGTTTATTATGGGAAGCACTTAAGGGGGCCTATGCAAGGGCAAGTTGGGAAAGTTATTATTTCTTATGACTAGGGTATTTGGGAAGGCTTTGTATCTTGGCTAAGGGCTTATTTGGAACGTTACTTTTTACGAACTAGGGTTTCAAGAGGTTACTGTAGCTGCGGCACTATTCACTAAGGGGTATTTTTGGAAGATGGGACATTATTTTGGTTAGGGTTTTAATTAGATTTTAGTTTCAATACTCTTTGTTGCCTCATGTTAAGAAGTTTATGAAATTTGATGAATTTATTCATTGTGAGTTGAGTTTTACTCCTCTTGTTCTTAATTGAACTTTTGAACTTATCAAAGGTAAATCACAACTTTTGTGGCGTTCCTCCTTTGTAATCTGGGTTCTTGAGACGAGTTCTTCAACAGGTCTAGATTTTAATATAATCTAGGTTCTTGAAACAAGTTCTCATCGGGTTTAGGTTCTCCATCCATTGACTTGATTTTGGCTTTCTTGGGGAGTTTTCAAATTGATTGTGGGTTTAAGGGATTCCATTCCCACGGGTTCATATCATTGCCTATGAACACACGTAGAATATGGTTGGTTCATTAATCTCATGAAAGTACTGGGCATATTTGTAAGTCTAAACGGCATAACCAATCATTCATAAAGCCTATACTTAGTCTTAAAAGCAATTTTCCATTCATCACCCTCTTTCATTCTAATTTGATGGTACCCACTTTTAAGATCAATTTTACTGAAAATACATGAGCCATGCAAATTCATCAAGCATATCATCCAATCTAGGAATGGGATGGCGATACTTTATCGTGATATTGTTGACCGCCCTGCAATCAACGCACATCCTCCACATCCCATCCTTCTATGGCACTAGTAGCCTGGTACTCACCAAGGGCTCACGCTCTCCCTCACGTACCCCTTGCTCATCAAATCCTCAACTTGCCTCTTAAGCTCCTTTGTCTCCTCTGGATTACTCTTATAGGCTGGTCGGTTTGGAATAGCAGCTCTAGGCACAAAATCAATCTGGTGCTCCATGCCTCTAATGGGTGGCAACTCATTTGGCATCTCCTCCAGGAATACATACACAAACTCCTGCAATAAAAAAATAGTCAAAGTAGGAAGAGACTGGTTAGTTTCATCAGGAGTAATATAAGAATCTTTATAGACAAGAAAAATCATAGGGCGATATGCGAAGAAAGCCCTCTTAACCTCACTCTCTCTTGCATAGAAACTCACTTTTGGCTTTCATTTTCTCTCTGCAGACTCTCCTTTTTCTCTCGTTGCTCCACTCTTTTTTCTTTGCTCTCAGCCACCTCTCTACATTCTTTTTTACTCTTTCTTTTATGCTCATTTTCACTCTCACTCTTTTTTTTTTGCTCAATCAATTTTTCCCTTTCTTTTTTAAAACACTGGGCGTGCCCTAGAAGTCATACGATATCCTTCGAAGACACGCCATTGGGGTTCGGCACGCATGACGAGTCTTGCAGTCGCTAGAGAGAAGGGGCGAACGGTTTACATAATTTCCGTCCTCATCACTTGCTTATGTAAGAAGGAATGAAATCTTACGTCAGAAAGAGAGAAGCGTACGTAAGAAGGAAGAACCGTACGTAAGAAGAAGGAGCAAGGTATCACAATAATAGTCAATATTATCTGTTCCATGACTCCCCTCGACCAACACACCACAGTTTTGAGTCTTTTTATTACGTTCACGGTCCAAAGTATGGAGTCTATAACCTCGAACCGTACATGCAGTGTATCAAAGTGCTCTATTTGATGGACCACAGGCCAATGCATACAATTCAGAAGAAGTTGATCCGGGATCACGAGCACGTTGTTCCAAAATCTAGCAATTGAAATAGTATATATTTATTTTTTCATTATCCAAAGTTAAAAATTTCAAACTATAACATATATATAATTTTAGCTCATACACGTTCTTCAAACCATCCGGGAAATTCTTCCTCGTGTCTTGCCTCTATACAGCTCACCATGCAGTACCCATCGAGTATACCCCAAATCCATACCGTTAACAAATATATGACTTTCTACTTCATCCAATCCTATCGCATACAAATTTTTACACCCTCGACATGGACACTTAATGTAACCACGACTATCAGCAGAGGCCCGTGCAAAATCAATGAAGGTTCTTACTCCACGTGCATAGGGTACGTAATCCTTTCCAAGTCTATCGCCCAGACGCATCTAATTTTTGTCTATTTCTAAAAACATCTATATATTAATAACACGTACATTGAAAATTTACATGCATGTCATGCTCCAATTCTCATTTCTTTTTTGATAAGGTAGTTGGTCCTATCCCATTCGAGATTATATTCTTCATATTGCACAAATCTTGTCACTCTACTACTTTCTATGATAGTAGAAATTTCGGCAGCACCTCCCCCTAGTTCTCCAAGTATACATGTTCAAATATCGGGATTGTGACCATACGAACAGTATACCCGAAGAACAATAGAGGAAGACACCGAAACTTCATATTAAGCGTGAAAAGTAGTGAGTAACAAAAATGTGCGATAAAGATAATATAATCCCAAACTGTCCACACTGGACAATTCAGGAATTAGTGGACACATAAATGTACACTAATTCCCAAACGGGTCTAAGGTTATTTATGCAATGACACACCATATCTATCAAAAAACACTATAAACAATATCCTCATGTTCTGTGTCTAGATTGTCAAACAAATAGTATTGCATGTTATATTGTTAAACTATCGAGAGATAAAAAAATATCTTCACAAGTTTCCTATTACTACTTTCCATGAGGGAGAATGATCTTGAAGAAATATCTAAATGTTAGTCTAATTACTTAACTGTCATAGATTCTCCAGTCCTGATAACTATCAACTAGTGTATGTCAAGACCAGAGGAGATTAGTCAAGGCCTGAGAGACTATGACAGTCAAGCAATTAGACTAAATACCAAAAGATTTTAATTGTTATATATAATTTTAAAGGTTATTATATAATTTTAATTATTATTATTCTACAATTATAATCTTAATTGTTATACTCAATTAAGTGAGTTATTTATTTATATAGACAATAAGTATATAATTTCAAAAGTTATAATATAATTTTAATTATTATAATTCTTAAAGAGTTATTTTAATTGTTATACTTAATTTCAAATGTTATTATAACATTTTAATTATTATCATTCTTAAAGTATCATTTTAATTGTTATAATAAATTTCAAATGTTATTATATAATTTTACAAGTACAACATTTCTTTGCAAATCACAAATTTGGTAGGAATGATACAATTAACACAGTAACTCCATCTACAAACATGTATATTGGAAGTTCTACAAGTACAACATTTCTTTGCAAATCACAAATTTGGTAGGAATGATACAATTAACACACAGTAACTCCATCTGCAAACATCAAATCCAGAGTATGGACTCGTGGTCTGAAATCTAATAAAAAAAAAAAAAAAGACTGGCAATGAAAAGTAAAGAGAACACAAAAATATGCTACTAGTAGTAAGTTACAGATACCAAGAAACAACTCTCAATCTTCTTGTGTAACTCGTAATAAACTTGAGTAACATGTATTAACATATTCCTAAACTTGAGTAAGCAATAAACATGTATTAGCAAAGCTTAAGGACAATATATTTCTAACCATGTAAACATGTGCAAACGTCATTCACAAATAATAATCACAATATTGCAAATCCATATCACAACATATTCACAATAACTCACAAACTATTTACAAACTATACAAACAGTAATCAAAATATTTCAAGAGTAAGCATAAAATCACAACAACATATTGATAAAGTTTAGAAATATACGTAGCACTCACAATATCCACTTACAAATCAAAATTTTTCAACTTGCCAAAACAATCAATCCTTCAAAAAATATAACATTAATTTATTAGAAATCTTATATAACAAAAACACAATACTAATATCATAAAATTCAAAAAAAGACAAGAAAAATAACTTTTTCTTACCAAAACTCAACTCTCTCTCACTCTAAATCTTGTATTACCTAACTCACATCACTCTCTCACTCAACTTTCTCTCACTCTAACCCTCTCTCTCATGCAGAAGACTCTAATCGATCTCTCAACTATTCTCTCTCAACTCTCTCTCTTTGCGCGCGCACAGGAGACGTAGAAATGAGCCGCTTCCTCCCATGCGCGTATTCATTAAGTACTAAAATTATTAGTTCAGACGTTCGAACGTTATATTTTTAGATGACGTTCGAACGTAATGAAAAATAATAATTATTCCTGCCCATAACGTTCGGAAACAAAAATGGTCAATTCTCCCAAAAAAGTATTATACTTTATATATAGTTAAGTTATATACTTTTTATTTTTTATTTTTTTTAAAACATAATTTATACTATACTTATAATTTGAATAATAATCATATTCTAACTAAATTAGTATGAATATATTATATATACTTACTCCATGTTATATATTAAACTTCATATTATTTGTATATTAAATATTTTTAATCTTTATTTAAAATTAAGATCATAAACTTATAATTTTCTTGTTAAACATATTCAATAAAAATTCAAAAACAATAATCACAATATTTTAAATCCATATCGCAACATATTCACAATATTCTCACAACAATATTTATACACATTAATTCATCGATAAACACCATAAACTCACAAACTATTTACAAAATTCACAAACAATAATCACAATTATTTCAAGAGTAAGCATAAAATCATAACAACATGTATAAACATATTGCTAAACTTTAGAAATATAACTAGCACTGACAAATTCAAAAAAACCAATTAATCTAATTGTCAATAATATAGGAAGAGTAATTTGATTCCAATCAATCTATTTAGGAATTTGTACACTAGAGTTTTGGGTACTAGATTGTAATAATAAAGTATATCGTTTTGGACTAATTATAAGAGCATGTGGTTCTAATGTTGATTTCATTAGTTTATAATAGATCATATAATATTAGGAGAAAATATACTTACAACCGTGAATTGTGTAACCGCCGCGTAATCGCTTTGAAAAAAATGAATAAAACATGGGACCCACATGAAAAAAATTAATTTTTTAATAGTGGACCCTACTTTTTTCAAAGCGATTACGTGGCGATTACGCACTTCACGGTTATATGTAGCATTACTCTAATATTAGATATATACAGTACTATATATATAATACAGTATATATATATAATATATTATATAATACATTATATATGTAATACACAATATATATACTATAATATACTATATATATTATAATATAATATTATATATAGTATGCTATATATAACATTATAATATATAACATAAGCATTTATAATATAATATATTATAGTCAATATTTTGTAAAGTAAATTGACAAACGTTCGAACGTTTCGTGTATATAAGGCCAAAACCGAACGGCGAAACGTCATTTCCAACGTTATCATCGTCATTCTGTTGCACGCCGCCACTCCTCCGTCGCCGCCGCCTTCAAACTCCGTCACAACCGTCACTAAAAGGTAGGCATTCATCTTTTATTCAAATAACATGTACTTTATTTAATATTTGGATTGATTTTTTTTTAAATGGGATAAGTGGTAGCCAGATTTTGAACTCCATTTTCCGGCCACCACGGCTTGCCATTGGCCAAATAGTCACCGTAGAAATATTTCTTGAAGTGTATACTTCATTTCTACGGTGACATTTCGGCATTTAGAACCTTGTAGAGTAATTTTCAAGATTTCAATAATGGCTGAGTCGACTCAGTCATTCTGTGTCGTAACATTCGAACGTTTCACCAATACGTTCGAATATACGACATTTAAATTACATAGCCGTTATGGCTTCTACGTTCGAACGTTCATTGTCTTACATTCGGACGTCATTTTCATAAATTTTACGTCCAAACGTTTAATGGATACGTCCGAACGTACTACTTTTTAAACATTATTAAACGACATACGTTCGAATGTGAATATTTTACGTTCGCACATAAATCACATACAGTCGGACGTTTAATTATAACGTCCGAACATATTGATTTTCTACTTTATTCATGCTTCAACGATTGGACGTTCATATTTATGTTCGCAAGTAAAACAACTACGTTCGAACGTATAACATAAACATCTGAATGTAAGTTAGCCAATATTTATTTACTGCTTATGTTCAAGCGCCTATGTTTTACGTTCGAACGTAGTTGTTTTACTTGCGAACGTAAATGATACACGTTCGAATGTAAATTTATTTACATTGTTTTACGTGCGAACGTATGAAATACACGTCCGAATGTTTTATCTTAACGTTCGAAAGTTTATTTTGCTATGTTCGAATGTTAATGCAAAGCAACTTAAAATTAACACAAAAAAATGCATTAATGTAAATAAATTTTTTTCCTTTTCTATTTCAGGATATGGCTCATCCTCTGCATACTAGGAAACGAGGGAGGGAATGAGCCATCAGGACACTGCTCGTATCAGGGCTCGTATTGTTATGGTAGAGCGAGAGGTCCTGATTAATAAGTTCGACGAACTCATATGGGAGCAGACGAACCTGAGAGATGTTTTCCTCAGTAGAGGCTGAGAAAATATCTGCACATTGAGGGGGAAGGTATACCCCTCAATGGTTCAGGAGTTCTATATGTGGATGTGTGACATGCCTCAGTATGTATCCTCTCACACCGTGACTGTACGCAGTGTTTTCATTGAGATATCACCAGATGTCATCGGCAATCACCTCGGGATTCGTCGAGGAGTTGAGACATTTGCACATGCTACACCCCGTGAGAATGTAGGCACTTCTACATCATCTACTGGCCACCCATTTGAGCCAGCATCAGCCAGAGATGCAGACCAGTCAGAGGCCGAGGATACTGGCGTCGAGGCTCAGGATGATAACCGAGACGAGGATTTCTACATCCTCACTGGGAGGGACCGCATGCGGATCGAGCGGAAGAACGCCTTCAACCAGAACCATCTGCTACATTTCTTCCGCATGTTGCACCTTATTGTTGTAACAAATGTGGATCTTGTGGCACATAAAACCACATTTAATCAGGTTTGGGCACATCGTAATCAACTGACTATTACTTGCACAGGGAGTGCCGACCCAGCTAGAGGAGCGGGTCAAAGATCAGATGAGCCCCCTCGACATGACCACGCATCGACGTAGCATTGGACAGGCGAGGGGACGTAAGCCACGCCTGTAGAGGATCTAGTTCCTCAGACGCAGCCTGAGCCAGGTCATGTGGGGAGTAGTAGTAAGCATACGCCGAGTACATCTGCAGGAGATGTGCAACCTGCTTGGGTTAATGCAGTCATCTCACAGCTGACTACGCATATCGATCATAAGATCGATCGATCGCTCGAGGCTATATCGGCGTCTGTTGCCGAGCTCACCCATCATGTAACTATCCTCAACGACAAGGTTGATACCTTGACTGAGGAGGTACGAAGTTCGACTTTCGTGGACAACGTTATCATCTGACTGTTATTTACTACATTCTATCATATTTTGTATTTTATTTTTAATATTTGTAAAGAAAAATATTATTGAATATTTCTATCGTTTTTTAATTTCAATTCTTAATATTCTTTAATGTTATATTTTCAAACTTTAATACTAAATCATTGCGTTTCAAATATATATAAACATAAATATATCTTTATATATTACAAATTGTGTATATATAAATATATACAAGTCAATTTTTTATACTTGTTAACAAATTATGCAAAATAAAAATCACATAATTTTTAAATTAGAGTCATATTTAATTTGTTTACAATGAACGTTCGAACATTATTAATTAATGTTCGAACTTTGGTGCAAACATTTCACGTTCGAACGTTAATTAATAAAGTTCGAACGTTTGCACCAAAACATTTCACGTTCGAACGTAAACAGCCACAAGGTTTGAACGTATATGTGACGTTCGAACGTAAATTTCTCATACGTTGGAACATTAAAAAAACCTCATCTGTCTTTAGTGACGGTTAATTTCTAAAAACCGTCACAGAAAAGGCCTTTTAGTGACGATTTGGGAACTGTTACAATTTCCCAACTGTCACTAAAGACCAATTGTGTTGTAGTGATTAAAGAAAAAACGTGTAAATATGTTAAAAGTGGTCTCAAGTCATTTTACAGTCGATTTTTCTGGCATTCAGTACATGATTTTATTGCCAACTTCTCGATGAAATTGAACTCCTCTATGTCTGGAATTCAATATATTGCCAACTTCATTGTTTTTCCTAGTACTTATCAGCGATGATAGGATATATAATAGAAATGACGTTATAGTTACGAAGAGATTTTATAAAAATAATTTTACAAACGTCTGACGTAACTTGATATGATATGCTAGATTATAAAATTACTTTTATTACAAAGTCATGTAAAATTAGTGAGTTTAATTTTATAAAATTTCAGTGTGGTTTAAAGTATTTTTCAATAAGAATAATGATATGCAACATTTATTATTATTATTATTATCTTTTTATCATCATTTAATGGTCAGAAATAATTTATTATATTTGACATGTAGACTAATCATTTAATATTATATTAAGGAAGGTTAGAGGATAATGATAAAAAATGATAAATAAAGATTTTCATAAAATTTTAAAAAAATTAAGGTTGCGAAATTGTGAAATTGTTGATTATTATATTATGTAAATGGTTGACGTCCACACTCTACATGAAAAATGATAAATATATAATATTTTTACAATATATTTTATAATTATATTTTAAAATAAAAAATATTATTGTAAAATACTTTATAAAATTAATATCATTTTATAAAATATCTTATTTTACATCATATATTATGAAAAGTACGGTCAGTTTGGATCTCAAATCTATCTTAATTCATCTTATCTAATCATTTTAACTTTCCTAAATTTCAACATAAAATATAATAAATAATTTAATTTTTTTATATCTCAAAAGAATAATAATATTAAAAAATAATATTTTAATAATATTTTATTCAACTTTTAATTTTTATATCAACTTAACTTAACTCAGTTAAACTTTTAAACGTAATCTAAATAACCAAATACTGCTTTGCATCATCATAATAGTAGCCGGTAAGGAATAATGGTAGCAGGTAATGCAATCATGACTTCATCGCTAAAATCATGCCACGTGATTGGAGAAGAAAAATGTTACTTTGATACCTAAATGGCTAAATTTTATCTCATTTTGACACTCCTTTTATTTTAATTTTTTTAAAATTTTTTATTTAATAATTAAAAAAGTAACTATTAATATATTAATATTTTTTTTATATTTTTTAAAAGTATTTTAAAATAATAAAAAATATTATCATTTTAATATTTTTTTAAAAAATAAAAATAACAATTTATTCTAACAGTCACTTAGAACGGTACTACTCAGACGTCAAAATAGCACCGCTCTTAATAGAATCATGACATAGGAATGTCAGTTATATCTATTATACATCAATAATACATCGATAAGTGAGTACGTGCATGTAAAAATATGGTGTACAATTATATTTACAATAAAAAAAATAAAATAGGACGTCATTAAATCTAATTAACAGTATAAAATATTTAAAATTTACATCACCACAATAACCATAAGTCAATTGTTCCCAAACAATAACGAATAATGTTATATTCAATATCCCTTCAAAACAAATAAACTTGGCAATTTAATATATGAGGGGCAAAGGCCTCAATTCTTAGTCTATAAATTTCCCACCCATGTTGACACATTATGAAAAATCCCTCTTTTATTCTCAACGTTCATTTTATTAACATGTCCACTATGGTCTCCCTTATGTATACCATTCACACAACTTGACTCTCTTTGCCACACCACAAATAACAACCGTGCATGTGATTTCGTAACAATAGATGGCCAGTTCCGCACCCAGCACATTCATGGTGTAACGGCCTCGACCCAAGCCTGTTGTTACTTAGCGACCACCTATGAAATGTCACTCAGTTTTATGCGCTCGCGAGTGAAAACCTTGTTTGTTTTCACAACTCATCTCATCTCATTTTATATAATCATTACAACTTTTTTGAATTTTCAAACAAAATAAAATAAACAACTCAAAATTCTCAAATTTTAAAATAAAAATAATATTAAAAATATATATTCTAATAATATTTTATTCAACTTTTAACTTTAATCTCAACTCACCTGTAAAAACAAACGAGATCGTTGCTCTTATTTTCTTCTATTGTTTTGTTTTTCTCTGTAAATGAGGCCTTAATGTTGTTAGCTCATGTAAATGAGTTCGAAACCATGTGATTTTTCACTTTTGATCGCAGTCCACAATGTTATTATTTTTCTTATCTTTTAAAAGTCTCTCGAAGGACCCACGCTTGGGTAGCCCAAGTGATAAGGACGAACTTGTGTGCATGAGCCCCATGTCACATGTTCGATTTCTCTTGGAATCAAATTGTGATTTAAGTGGGAGGTCATGATAGTAGGTTGATGTACTAGTCTCCTTGGGGTTTAGGTCCCATGGGTGAGTCCTAAGGGCCTCTTGTGGGGCTGGTTCCCTTGTCATAAGAAAATTAATAAAAAAAAAGGTCTCATGAAGGACTTACTTTTGAGGCAAGGAGAATTAAGTTTTATGTAGTAATGGAAAGTGAAAATTGATTCATTTTATTGTAATTTTGAATTGGTTATGCTTGAGGATTTGAAAATATCTGATGCTGAAATTACTTTGTGCACAAACATTAATAACTGCAATGATTCAATAATTGAGAGATGTGGGGAAGAAATTATTGTGGTTCCCTGAAGCCCCTATTAGTTGGGAGAGCATGGTTGGTATATTTTTCACAATAGATTGTCCAGGCATTAGCTTTAATGTTGTTGCTTTTATTTTCTTCTATTGTTTGGTTTTTCTCTGTATGAACTTTTATGAGTAAGGGTATATTTTTGCTTATTCCTAGGCTTAAGGTTTTTTATGAGCTTGGTTTTGGGATTTTTTTGTAACCCTCAAGTTCTTGCATGTAAAATGTATTCTTTCGTTATAAGTGAGGGTATATTAATAAAATTGGGATACCATTCTTTCGCTATAAGCTCAATTTGAGGGCTTTAGTGGTATATAAACACTAGTTTCCAAAGGAATGACTTTAATAATAATATATATAACTAGCTAACGTGTACTAATCCTAATTTATGAACAATCAACTTATCTCGCAGCGTTAATCCAATATTTTCGGTATGAAATTGAGCACGTTAACTAGAAGTAGAGAGAAAACGTGAGGGATGTTGTGAGAGGAATGAGACAGTCGGTTATTAACATGGTGAACAAGGGACACGCACGGTGCTAGACACGCACGGGTATATTCGGTTTGGCCGCTGCACTTATAGAGGTTTATGATTTTTTCATCGTGATCATTCAATAACAAAGTTTGAATTTAAAAATATGATCTCGTAGTTCATTCAATGTATAATTGAAAGTGACTGAAACTACGTAGGGGACTTCAATCAATGATGATTTTAAATTGAAATAAATTTCTAATAGCTGATCTTCAAATTTTAAAAGGAGCCTAACTCGTTCAATATATAATAAATGAGATTTAACCTACTTATTGAGCCTAATTAAAACTCGAAATCAACCTCAATAATTTTTTGCTAGTGGGCTTATCCAATATGGCCCATTAAATATAATTTAGGTCCAATAAAAATTATCAATATTCCGATCTTAGAATTATTGGGCCTGGTCATTACAATAATAGTGAAATAATTTGTGAATTGTAGTGAAATAGTTTGAGTTAAGATATTTTAGTGAGTTTTAGAAAATAAGAGAAAGAAAATTGATTAATAATATTATAAATTTAAAATTGAGTTTGAATATAATTTTTGAATATAATTTCTATTTTGAAATTTGAAAAAGTACTACCTTTTCAAACCATTTAAAAGTGTACTGATAATTACTTGTTGTATTTTATTTG
Organism: Juglans mandshurica; assembly: GCA_022457165.1. Lineage (NCBI taxonomy): Eukaryota > Viridiplantae > Streptophyta > Magnoliopsida > Fagales > Juglandaceae > Juglans > Juglans mandshurica. The sequence continues at coordinate 19,284,481 of CM039619.1, read as the reverse complement.
AAAATTTGATAAAGTTGTAATGATTAGATAATGATTAGATAAAAAAGATGAAAATTTGAAATTTAAAAGTGTTTTGTATTTGAGTGTTGTTTGGAAAGGAAATTATCAAAAATTTTGAGTGATCTCATCTTATTGCCCAAACATAGCCTATAGTATCTCAAATTTTTGTGATTAGTGAAATAGTTTGGATGAAGATATTTTATTGGATTTTGAATTGAAAAATATATTGTGTTTAAATAATGTTTCATAATGGAATTTTGAGAAATTTTGAAAATTTTAAGAATTCTAAGAATTTTCATTAGCATCCAAACATGCCGAGTACAAAAGTACAAAATTTACTTTAACAACCTTGTTAAGTTATCCAAATGTCTTTGTGTCGTAGTACAAAAATATATCAATTCACTAGACAAATTAGTTAGTCGTCAATCATGTAATTATTTAATAATTAAGCAATAACATAAAGTAAATAAATTGCATAATGCCCATATTGGTAACGAAGGAAAACTCTTTAAAGAACTATTTAAAAGTAAAACCCTATGTGATAGTCAAATCCAGAAAAATCAATTTTATTATTTAAAAATAAATTACAGGCAAGTTTCAATTACAAAACATTTGTCAATTGACACTATTATTTAACTAGACAAACGACATCTACCATAGTAGCAGTTAGAACCTTTGACAATTTTCAAACTTTGACTTTTCTCTTGGAACTCTAGTGACTGAATCACAATCACTCAATCTCAATCTTGGATTAACGATCACACTATTTGAGAGAAACAGTATGAAAATTCTTCAAGGAATTTTCTCACCAAAAGATGCACTAGAAAGTGATTTAAAAAATATCATAACTGAATCTCTACAGATCCTAACCAGTAGTATCTCTTAAATAAACAATTTGAAGGCAGTTTGAATTATAGCAGGATTCTACTGACGGAGCGCTCTTCTGACGGGATGTTAATACCTAGTACTTAATCTTTTCAATAGTAGCAGTTTCTCATTCAAACTCTTCTCTGGATAATTACAGAACCATTGGAACTCGATTTTCATACTCACAACTTATCTAAAACATTTCCTAATAACTTCTAGATAAATTTAAAATAGTCATAGATAAAGTTAAAGTATTTTAAATTCATCTAAATTACAAAATAAAAAATAAGATAAAATTTATTATCTTAATCACCTGGTTCTAGCCAAATTCTTGCATTTACACATTGTAATTGGGTGAAGAACATCAGCCAACTTTCATGTCGGATAAAGACTAGGATAAGGAAAATTTGTCAAAATTTAAAAATTTCGTTTGAAAATATCAAAATTAGCAAAATCTTGTGAGTGGGTGGGGAAACACTCGTAATCCGGAAGTGGGAGCAAGGTCTAATACCTTCGATAGATAATGCAAGGAAGTAAAATTTTTCTGTATACATGCATGAATAAATAATATATACTTACAACTCTTTTATAATTATTTTACAATTTATTTTCAAAAAAACAATGAAATCATGCTGCTCTTTGAAAATAAATTTTAATATTATAAAACTAACCTTTATTTTAAGTAGAGGTCTAAACTAATTATAAGATAGTTGTAAGGTTATCATTTTCCTATATGTATAATGATCAGTTGCTTTGACTGTTGTTGTACATGAAACATGGAGCCCTAATTTGATTGCATTTGAAATCAAGATTTGTAGGAGTATATTGCATAATTATCTTTTGCATTTTTTTTAAATTTTCGTTGTAAGTTGATTATTATTTTCTGTTTTTTACTTAGAAATTGTACTGGCAAATTGGCAATTACTTAATTCTAAATGAGAAATAAATAACAAATAATTAAAATCAAAAAACCAATAAACATTTAATTTATTATTTTTATCTTTCTATTTAAATATATACATATTAATATATAAATGTGTGTTTAAATAAAATAACAAAAATATAAATTATATATAAATATATAATCTAAAAATAATAATAACATTTATCGCAAAAGGTTGTCGTCTGCCAGACAGTCTTCTTATCTCTTTTGAGTTTTTGCTAATTTAGGTCTCTTGGAAAAAAAATATCCTAACCCTATGATTGTGGACGGTGAGGATGGAAGCACCGCGACTCGAAAAGCTAGTGTACACACACGTTCATGCTAAAACCCTAACCCGACCTCCTCAAACAACCGTGAACTGAATCCCCCAACCTATATAAGTGCATTTTGTTCACTTTAACTCCCCCTTCCACCACAACTAGGGTTTTCGAAAAGAAATAATATTGGCATTAGCCTCCCTGTTTGGGATCATCCAAAACACACTATAGTAAAATGACAAAAACACCCTCACAACAAAACCCACTTCCCTCTCATTTCACACATTTCATTTTTGAAATTCCTCTGATAACCAAGATGGGCCTAGTCTTAAAGATCATTTGTAACTTCCAGATGGGCCAAGAAGATCAAGGAGACAATGCAAGGATTGATGCAATCCACTTGGGAGAAGTTTAGCAAGAGCCCAACATTCAAGATGGGGCTTGAAGGATGAAGATCCAGTTTTAATTCATTTGATTAGCTACGGAAGAGGACAACGACAAGACTTAAAGGCTTTGAGCTCTTGAAGGGTTTCAACTTATTTAATTCATTCAAAGAACTTATGTTATTAGTTTAGAATAATTGAGTTTATTATGGGAAGCACTTAAGGAGGCCTATGCAAGGGCATGTTGGGAAAGTTATTATTTTATTGAACTAGGGTTAGGGTTACTGTAGCCGAGTTACTGTAGCGCGGCACTGTTCATCCAGGGGCACTTTTGGAAGATGTGGGTTTATTTTGGCTAGGGTTTCATTAGGTTTTGCTTTAAATACTCTATGTAGCCTCATTCTAATCAGTTTATGAAGTTTATGAAATTTGATGAATTTATTCATTGCGAGTTGAGTTTTACTCATCTTGTTCTTTATTGAACTTTTGAACTTATCAAAGGTAAAATCACAACCTTTGTGGCGTTCCTCCTTTGTAATCTTGGTTCTTGAGACGGGTTCTTCAACGGGTCTAGATTTTAATATAATCTAGGTTCTTGAAACGAGTTCTCATCAGGTCTATGTTCTCCATTCACTGACTTGATTTTGGCTTTCTTGGGGAGTTTTCAAATTGACTGTGGGTTCAAGGGATTTCATTCCCACGGGTTCATATCATTTGGTATTCAGAGCAAGGTTTCCAATCAGGTCTGATTCTATCTTTTAATTCTTGTATCTTTTAATTTAATTCTAGGGCTTTATTGTTCTAGGGTTGCCAAAAAAAAAATAGAAAGAAAAAGTAGGCTGCCGAAATTTTTAAGATTTTGGGTTTGGCTGAAATTTGCATCACCTAGGGTTTTAAAATTCTAGGGTTTCCCTGCATCTCTAAGTTTATCTGTTGCTTGGAGTGTCATTCCATTGATTATCTTCTACTTAGTTGTCGTGCTTGAATTCGATTGCTTGATTTTCACAATTGAATATTGCTATTTGTGATTGAAATAAAGAAAAGAAATGAAATGAAAAGAAAAGAAAAGAAAATTCGAACAAAAAAAGAAAAGAAGAAGAAGGAAAGAAAATGTAGCATATTCAAAGGTTGCTACATAGTTACAAAAATGAGAAAGAAAGAAATTTGTTGATTAAACCTTATCATCAAAGGAGCTGCTGCATACATCACTAAAGTTGGTATCTTGTCTTATTGTTACTCTTTCATTTGTATAACTTCCTTGATTCTCGTGTCATTTTTATTCCTTTCATGTTTCTCTTGTTCTTGTTTCCTGGATCTAATTACTAGTTGGGATAAAATAAGGTTGCTTTCTATTGATTGTGTTCAATTAGTTCTTAAAGAACTTGAGTGGGAAAACTCTTGAGGTAAAATGCAAGAGAGTGTGAGACTATTATCGGGAAAAAGCCACTAAGAGTGAAATAAGAGTAGAGTGCCATTATCCGAGTGTAAACACGTAAGGGAGTGTGTGAGGTTTTCCACTAACATTCTTTTTGTGCAGCATATTATGATGTCTCATAGAAGTGACTCATCACCAAAATGTGTGGCAGATAACTCATCCTTTGTGTTGCAAGCCATGCAACAACAGTTTGAGCGGTTGAACTTGGTGTTGAGTGAAGTGAGGGATAGTATGGATAATCAAAAAGCAATGATTAGAAATCTGTAAGGTGAGAGAGATAGGAGGCGACGTGAGCCTAGAATTGAGAATGGGTATAAGAATGGAGAGTTTGGTGAGGATGAGGAAGGCTTAACATTTGAGGCTTAACATTTGAAGTTGGATTGGATGGACATAGAGGAGTTAGGCATGGAAGAGGCCTAGGGCAAACTCAGGGGGTCGAGATAGAGTAGATAAGAACCTTAGAAGCATCAAAATGAAAATACCATCATTCCAAGGTAGAATTGACCCTGAAATTTATTTAGAGTGGGAGAAAAGAATAAAGTTAGTGTTTGATTGTCATAATTACTCTGAGGAGAAGAATGTGAAGTTGGCTGTAATTGAGTTCACTGATTATGCGATTATTTGGTGGGATCAATTAGTATCTAATAGGAGGAGGAATTTTGAGAGGCTTGTAGAAACATGGAGAGAGTTGAAAGCAATCATGAGGCGGACATTTGTACCTAGCCACTACTATAGAGACCTCTACCAAAAACTACAAAATCTTATACAGGAGTTTAGGAGTGTAGAGGATTACCATAAGGAGATGGAGGTGGTTATGATTCGGGCTAATGTAGTGGAGGATCAGGAGGCCACGATGACAAGATTTTTGAGTGGGTTGAATAGGGAGATAGCCAATGTAGTTGAGTTGCAACATTATAAGGAGGTAGAGGATATGGTGCACATGGCTATGAAGGTGGAGAGGTGGCTAAAAGGAAATGGTACATCAAAGTATACTTTGGTTTCTAGTATTCCTTGGAAACCAAAGTGGGACAAAAATGATCAAGTTTTAACAAAGGGGATGACTGAACCACCTAAGGGAAATGATTTGGGTGAGGCTGAAACCTCAAGAAAAAGAGAGAATGAGTTGAAAAACAATTGTGAGGCCGAGAGTTAAAAAAAAGATGAGAGTGAAAGAAAAACAGAGAGTGAAAAGAACAAAGAGAGTGAGAGGAAAAAAGAGAATGAGGCCAAAACATCAAAAGAAAGAGAAAGAGAAAAAGAAAATATAGAGGTGGTTAAGAGTCAAGAAAAAAGAGTGGAGCGACAAGAGGAAAATGAAAGAGATGTTGCAGAGAAAAACAGAAAGACAAAAGTGAGTTTTTATGCTAAGGCAAGCTTTTATACTAATGAATTTAATGACTCTTTGTCTTGTGTTGTTGTTTCTTTGTTGTAGGCATATAAGGTCATGATTCCTAGCAGTGTGTTTAGTGGATTGCCATCTATTAGGGAGATAGAGCACTACATTGATTTTGTGCCAGGTGCGACAATTCCTAACTGACCTTTCTTGGAAAAACATGAGTCATTGACACACATAAAGGGACAAGGTAAGTTGTTGACTAGAATGCATGCTAAGCGGGAGGATTGTATTGAGACTTTTCCTCATTTATTCAAATACACACAAGGTATGGAAAATTTTGTGGTTGATGCTTTAGCAAGAAGGTATGTCCTTGTCTTCATTTTAGATGCAAAATTGTTGGGACTTGAATATGATAAGAAATTGCATGCTAATGATGATGACTTTGCTAGTATGTATGGAACATGTGAGAAAGCATCTTTTGGTAAGTTCTATAAACTAGATTGGTACTTGTTTAGAAATAATAGATTTTGTGTGCCTACTAGTTTTTTACTTAAGTTGTTTGTGTGTGATGGACATGGTGGTTTGTTAGGTAACCTTGGTGTAAGGGAAGACTTTTGTTGTGTTGCATGAATGTTTGTGGGAATATCATTTGCCATTCAAAGACGTGTTACACGAACGTTTGTGGAAGTATCATTTGTCATTCATTGATGTATTGCACGAACGTTTGTGGGAGTATCATTTGTCATACATTGACGTGTTGCATGAACGTTTGCGGAAGTATCATTTGTATTTCATTGAGTTTGCATATAATTGGAGTGGTCATTCTGGTGAAAATAAGATTTCCGACATGTTGCATGAACGTTTATGGGAGTATCATTTGCCATTCATTGACTTATTGTATGAATGTTTGCGGGAGTATCATTTGTCATTCATTGAGTTTGCATATTGGAGTGGTCATTTTGGTTCGAGGAAGACTTTAGATGTGCTTCATGAACATTTGTGGGAGTATTGTTTGCCATTCATTGAGTTTACATATGATTGGAGTGTTCATGCTACTACTAAATTTTCACCAATTGAAATTATTTATAGACTTAATCAATTTCCTCCTTTAGATTTAAAGTCTTCACCAGTTGATGATATGGGTAGCTTGGATGGACCATTCCAAATTCTTGAACAAATTAATGAAAATGCATATCTAATGGATCTTCCAGGTAAGTATCCTGTTTTTACTATTTTCAATGTTACTAACCACTTTCCCTGTGATCCAAGTGGAGATTCGAGGTCGAATCCTTTTGAGGAGAGGGGGAATGATGGGAACCAAAATCAACCTAGTTTTAAAGATCATTTACAACTTCCAGATGGGCCAAGAAGATCAAGGAGACAATGCAATGATTGATGCAATCCACTTGGGACAAGTTTAGCAAGAGCCCAACATTCAAGATGGGGCTTGAAGGATGAAGATCCAGTTTTAATTCATTTGATTTGCTACGGAAGACTTAAAGGCTTAAAGGCTTTGAGCTCTTGAAGGGTTTCAACTTATCTAATTCATTTAAAGAACTTATGTTATTAGTTTAGAATAATTTAGTTTATTATGGGAAGCACTTAAGGGGGCCTATGCAGAGCATGTTGGGAAAGTTATTATTTTATTGAATTAGGGTTAGGGTTATTGTAGCCGAGTTATTGTAGGGCGACACTGTTCATCCAGGGGCACTTTTGTAATATGGGGGTTTATTTTGGCTAGGGTTTCATTAGGTTTTGCTTTAAATACTCTATGTAGCCTCATTCTAATCAGTTTATGAAATTTATGAAATTTGATGAATTTATTCATTGTGAGTTGAGTTTTACTCCTCTTGTTCTTTATTGAACTTTTGAACTTATCAAAGGTAAAATCACAACCTTTGTGGCGTTCCTCCTTTGTAATCTGGGTTCTTGAGACGGATTCTTCAACGGGTCTAGATTTTAATATAATCTAGGTTCTTGAAACGAGTTCTCATCGGGTCTAGGTTCTCCATTTACTGACTTGATTTTGGCTTTCTTGGAGAGTTTTCAAATTGATTGTGGGTTCAAGGGATTTCATTCCTGCGGGTTCATATCATCCTCTCTCTCCTCCCCCATTGCTTGTCCTCCCCCCCACTCCCACTGCTCGAATTCAAAATAGTACCGAGTGGGCTTTGAGAGAGAGAGAGCGCTAATGGATGAGAGGTGGAGAGCGGGAGAGAGGCGGAGGACGAGACAGAGAGAGCGAGAGAGAGGTGGAGGGTTTGGCTGGCTCGGAAGAGCTTGGGGAGGAATCGTTGTGGTCAAGGGAGATGCTTGGTAGGGCTAGAAACGACGCACGGCGGCGATAGGGTCTTCGGTGACCCCGAGCTCGTGTGAAACCCACCATTTATGGGTAGCTTGCATGTGTGCGACGGAGAGGCATATGGAGATTCGTGGTGGCTGGGTTTGCGAGAGGTGGTTGCCGGTGTGAGGTGGTGGAGGTGCAATGATCTGGGTGGTAGCGTATGAGGGCGCAAGGGGAGAGAAATGGGTGAAACCCATTTCGGTTGGGTTACTGCAAGGGAGAGTGAGGGTTGCACGTGGGGGAGATCGATGGCGACTGGTTTGGTCGCCGGCGTGAGGGGGAGTTGCAGGTGGTGGCGGTGAGGCTGGGCGGCGCACGGCAACGCCGGGCTGAGCTGAAGGAGAATCGGGTGGAGGCTTCCGTCGAGCTAAGAGAGCTGATGAGAGAGAGAGATAGGGGTAGATGAATCTGAGTGATGCATTTTGCATAAAAAAAAATACAAAAAAAAAAAAAAAAAAAGAAAGAAAGAAAGAAAAGAAAAAGGTAGACACGTCACGTGTGCAATGGATCAGTCGTGAACATGGGTTGATTCGTAGCATTATTCTACAAATATTGATTATACTAATGCTAGATATAATTTTAGGGTATGTAAATTTTATGCATTTTCTTTAAAAAAAATAGGATCCACAATTATTATTTTTTTTAACATTTGGATCCTAGATTTATATATATATATATGTTTTTTTAAAAAAATGAACCAAACTTACACACCTTGACACTCACAAAGAGGAATGATATTTGTAGTTATGGAATATGCAAGCGCGCACTACTTTTAAAAGAAGTGAATAAATATAAAATTTACATGAAAAAAATTAATTTTTAATTTTTTAAAAGAAATTGCCCAATATATGGACTGTATCGAACAACACTACAAATATTATTCATCTCTTGATCAACGGTGCCCTTCAACTAAAGTCTGGGTTTAGGTAGTGAGAATACTTGAGAAGTGTTGAGAATATTTGTGAATAATAGTGAAAAAGTAATGAAAAAAGTAATAATAAAATAATAAATAGTAGTAAAAAGTAGGTAAAAATTAATAAATAGTAAAAAAAATAAGTAAAAAATAATAATAAAATAAAAAATAATAGTGAGAATGTTTGAGATTACTTGAGGCTTGACTTCCGATTACTCAAAAGATATTACGAATACAAGTGTCCATATTTTCATTGTTTCGTTAAGGTAAGTAGTATTCAACTACTCTGACATAAGAGATTATTGACTCGCATCTCCATATTTCTACATCATTTTCTTCATGGCATTGTACGATTTAACAAGTCATCAGATACTGTAAAATTATCATGCATAATATTTCACCTTCAAACTACTTGACGTTTTATACCAAACTGCTTAAATCCATGTGTCTACCGAAAAGTTGTATCAACAGATATGATTACAAAAGCGAGAAATTCAATAATTTGTCAGTAGCTCCAGATGCAAGTGGGACATTTAGCATCATCTATCTCTTTATCTGTTTTTTTTTTTTTTAATGTTATTGTCTATTGGAAAATAGAAATGGTAAGAGATCTACATTCCTCTTTCTTATGACAAATGCCAGCGAATGAGCTAATTATTTTATAAATATAATGCTACTGGAGTTGGGACAAACAGTTTGTCAGGAGATCTCAATTATAGTTTTTCTATTTTTTTCAATTTAATTTTCTGAAAAATCAGTTATAAAAATATTCCTTATACATTTATAAAAAACATTTGGGCACAATCCCGGATAAGCAGAAACCGATGCAACCGGCCACATCAGGAATTAGTGAGAACCGATCAATATGCAGTGGAAATTTGAAGGAACTGACGTTCAACGGTTCAGTCTCGGTTTGAAGCTGGATCGGACTACTAAACTGGCTGATAAAATAAAACTATTTTTTTAATATACCCTAATCAAAAAATACTGTTCCACTTAAATTTTAGTGGAACGGCGTTATTTTACACCTATAAGTATACAAAACATAATGGAAACAACGTCGTTTGGTATTAAACCAAACGGCATACCAAACGGCGTCGTTTTATTCAAAACGTATGAAAATATATATATATATATATATATATATGAAACGACGCTGTTTCACTTAAAACGATATCGTTTTGAGATGGGGTCATCTTCTTTCCCGATTGACTCTTCTGCAAATCTCTCTCTCTCTCTCTCCTCTACAACTCTCTTTCTCTATTCTCTTAGAAGAAGCTCGCCACTAGGAGAACCGAACATCTTCCAAGAACTGCTAGAGAACAACTATAGTCGATATGGTAGGTTTTCCTCCTCCCCAATGGTCAGTTACGATCGGTTCTTCCTCCCTTCTTTCAGACATTGGTCGGCTTCGGTTTTGCCCAAAAACCATGCCGAATGCGTTGGTTTTCACCCCTAAATTCCATACACTTTATGAGTATAAGTATCCTTTTCCATTTTAAAGATAGAAAATTTTATACACAATACTATTATTTCATTTTCATCTTATTATGTAGGATATGACACATTTATTATCATTGGATGATCGTTTATTAAATATTTCTTTATCATCAAATTATAATAAATGTGCTACATTTACGTAGTAGAATAAAAGTAAAATGATAATGTTTTTTTATAATATTATTTCTTATTCAGGGGAAAAAATTGGCTCGTCTCTGGATTAATTTTAAGAAGGAGACCAAAGGGTATAGCACAAAATTTTACCCTATTTTATTGTCTATTCATTTCTCTCCTATGCTAAAGATGGCAAAACATAATTTGTCTGTTTTTTCCTTTTTTTTTTGTTGTTGAATATTGTCTGTTTTTTCCTTAAAGCAACGAGAAATATGTTAACTGAGCTCTATAGTATTTATTGAAGTCTATAATATTTACTGAGCATTACAATATTGTCTAAAAAATTCACTCCAATATTTATAAATGCGGCGACATCTATTAATACACACTTGGATAGGGAAATAAACTAGAACGTAAAAGGATTTAGAGGCAAATGCGGTACTCCGAGTTGACTTATGGAAATGATTGGAATTCCATCCATCTCTGACCCAAAATGGGAAATGGTAGTATAGCTGCTGCATCACCATCAAAACAACATCCAAGTTCCAAGTCCAAGTCAATCATTTCTGTTCACTGCCGCAATAATCAAGCCCGCAAAACCGAAAAGCTTTTTCCATGTGGATAATGGCGCTCTTTTGCTCTCATTTCTTCTGTAATTTTAGTTTTTTATTTTTATTTTTTTTAATTTTATTTGTTTGGGTTTTGGCGGGTACTCTTTTGCACCAAAACAAAAAGTATTTTGGGTTTTGTTGGGGAGGGTGAGGCGCAATGTTGTAATTTCACATAAACCAGGGGAGGGAGATGGGGAAAGGGCTAGGGTTTCGCGTCCCGTTTATATAAGCTGGTCTTTTTTAGATCTGCTGCGGCTGGTGCGTGTGTCGGTTCGCTCCTCTCTCTCTCTCTCTCTCTCTGTTCGCGCATACACAGTCATTCAATCTCTGCATGTCGGTTTCTTCTAGATTCCAATACTTTCCGTTTCAACAACCATAGATTCCCTCTCCCTCACTCTCTCTCTCTCTCTCTCTCTCTCTTCCTCTCTCCCCTTCTCTCTCACTCTGTCGTTCATATCGAAGATAATCTTCGCCTTCTATTACGCTCACTGGGGTGATCTCTGATCTACTCTTTTCATCCTGATACTTCTGCGTTTGTTCTGACTATCGTTTGGTGTTTTAGTAGTCATCCACTTTCTCGTTTGAGCATATAAGCGGACCCAGTTTAGCTATTTGGTTTCTCTCACCTGGGTTTTGTTCAGATCTTTATAACATATTGCAAAGAAATGGGGGATCTGAGCGATATAGTGAGTGATCAAGTCTTTCTTTAGCTGTTTGATCTGTGATATTGATCTTTAAACTCGCTGATCGGATTGATTTCGTGCTCTGTTGCAGGGATCGGAGTCTGAGGACATGAATACCAAAAACCCAAATGGGGTTTCATCCGAAGAAAGCCACAAGAAGACCTGTGCCGATTGTGGCACCTCCAAGACCCCTCTATGGCGAGGTGGCCCAGCTGGTCCCAAGGTAAAAAAACAACTCGCTACCAAAATCCCCGATTTGCAGTAGTGATTAATCAAACTCGAGCTTTGGTTTCGATCAGATCATGATTTCTGTTGATTGTGCAGTCACTGTGCAATGCGTGTGGCATCAGAAGCCGGAAGAAGAGAAGGGCTACACTGGGTTTGAACAAAGAGGACAAAAGGCCCAAGAAATCAAGTATTTGTCGCAGCAATAGTAATACTAAGATAGGGGATAATTTGAAGCAGAGGTTGTTGGCTCTGGGAAGAGAGGTGTTGATGCAGAGATCGACGGTCGAGAGGCAGAGGAAGAAGTTGGGGGAGGAGGAACAAGCGGCTGTGTTGTTGATGGCTCTCTCTTATGGCTCTGTTTATGCTTAGGTTGTCCAAAGAAGTGTTACAAATTGTAGGAGTTGGATGTGAATCCTGACCTTGGAAGTGTTTTTTCAATATTAATTAATGTTATTTATTTATTTATCCTTGTAGTTGGAAATTAATTTTTTCTTTGTTCTTTGTATTTGTAGCTAGTTTTAGTATTTATTTAACTAACTGATTTTTGGGACAATGTTAATGTCTGAACAAGTGTAAGAATTGGGAATTTCCTCATCCTAATATTACCGGCTAAAGTTGTCCCTTTCAATATTATTTTTGCGATTCTGTGTGCTCCAAATTCCTCTCTGTTTGGTATCTCAGAAATGGGGAGGGAATGTCAAATTTGTATTTCCCGCTGTTTTTCACTTCCTGGACTACTGTAAAAACCAAAGACATTTGCACTGCCCTTCTATTTTTTTTTTTTTTTAAATAACAGTACATTACCTTAATCTTATTAATTAAGTGGAGAATTATATATTTTGTTTGAAATATAAGGCCCAGTTTGAATAAATAAATGTTTCATCTCATAATTATATAGTTTTTTAAATTTTCATACAAAATATAATAAATAATTTATTTTTTTTTAATTTTTAAATAATAATAACATTAAAAAATATATTTTTTAATAATATTTTATTTAATTTTTAATTTACATCTCAACTTATTATCTAAACCGTACTTAAAAGTTTGGATCCAGCGTCTTAATTTACTGTTAATTCCTTTTATTTTGTCATTTAGAAACTTAAATTTAATACCGCTGATTTTATGAACAAAATGTCTCTCGAATGTTTAAATGATGTATGATAATTAAACTTCGGTGAAAAAAGAAAAAAAGAAAAGGATAAGCAGTTTACAAGAGATTAATAAAAGGACGGTGTTACGTCCACGGCTCTCAGCTCTTGTTTGGAGTTATCGTTAGGTGTTATTTTTTGTTATATTTATTTATATATATTCTTTAACACTTTTAAATATTTTTTTAAAAAATAAAAAAATTATAATATTATTAAAATATATTTTCTTAATCATTAAGTAAAAAGAAAAATTAAAAAAAAAAAAAACTACAACGGTAAAAAGGAACAGTAAAAACTAATAGTGACACTATCATTTTCTTTCCTTTTATGAATATAAGGGTCATGCTACAGCTCCTGCTGGGTTTAACATGTACCTTTCGTGTATTTTTTTAATTTATTTTTTATATAAATTTTTTTTACACTTTTAAATATTTTTAAAAAATAAAATAAATTTAAAATATCATTAAAAAATATTTCCTTAATCAGAAAATAAAAAAAATTATTAAAAAATAATTCCTTAATCACGAAATAAAATAAAAATTATTTTTTATTCTACTTCGTAATTAAAAAAGTTTTTTTTAATAATATTATAATTTTTATTTTATTTTATAAAATATTAAAAATATCTACATAAAAAAAACTAAAACAAACACATAAAAAAAATAACCCAGCGGGAACTCAGCGGGACAAAACGTAGCAGGCGACAAATATATAGGTTCAACGTCATATCGGAGGGTACAAATAATTATTATATACACAGACACAGATTTTCATTTCCCCTAGAGGAGTCATCATAGGAAGAGCAAAATGTTGACCAATGTTGGTGATTTTTCCTTTGACACGTCGTCTAATGTTTTAATTATCAAAACCTACTGGAGCTATTCCTTTAACATCACCGACCAATCAACAGTGCCCTCTAGCCTTCCGGTTAAGAAAATTGGAAAAGAAAATATGAACGTAATTGTGCAATCTGTGCGCTAAAAAAATTGAAGATTAAGGTCGGTAAAATACATAATATTAATGATAAATATTGTAAAAAGGTAAAGGCTGTTTTATCAAAAGCAAATTCTCAAATAAATGATTAAGGTTAGGTATAAATTTTAAATAGATAAATTTTATACAATTTTTTTTTAAAATGAGTTTTATTAATAAAAAATAATTTTTTAACACATTTTTTTATTATATAAAATTTACATTTTTACAATAACTTATATGAAATTTATTTATTTAAAAATATGCATCATTTTCTCCAAATAAATTGTTGGTACGGCTACGAAAGGAACCGGTTTCCATCCAAGTCATCAAAATAGCTCACTGGTAAACATGACAAGTACGAAAGCAAAGTGAGCCGCCGTTCCTAATTCCGACCATTATTGTGGGAGGCTAATTGTGGGCGAAAGGTGCCAGGACCCAATTTCATGAACTACAACTTCAATGCCTCAACTGTACGTACTTACTCCTTGTATCGTGAATCATGCTGCATGCCCTCAATAAGATTTTTTTTTTTTTAATCTATTTACTCAATCCATGACGGATAATAATAGTTGACGTTTTTGATAACTTTATTATTGTATAAGAATTCCTGCGATTTTTATTCGGATTATAGAATATTTGAGTAAGAAGAGAGGAGAGGAGTGGAGAGGAGAGGGCAGGTGCTCTGATGATCTGCTTATAATCTGGATTGGGAGATTGCATGCAGGAGACTTGGATACAAGTGTATTGTGTCCTGTCTTCTTAATCGATAATTACTGCTTGTGTTGCAAATCCGCATTTAGAATCTTTTACAAGGGAGATATTAATGATGGAGAAATCTTCCCACCGTCGGTCTGCTGTTACAATAACAGCCTTCTAATAAAATTTTGCCACGTAGCTCCTCATTTTACATTCCATGTGCCTGACTACATCTCATAATCAGATGTGAAAAAAGATCATCCCTCGTGAAAAAATCCCCTTCCCACCCGTGAGAAAATTCCCTCCCCCTCTCCCTCTTCCACCAGAGCCCCCAACCCTCCACCGAAGCCCGTTGACTCTCCCCCCTCTCCCAGAACCAAACCATGAACCAGATTTAGTCGTGGACTTCCAAACCGCGAACCAGATTTCGTGGACTTTCATATTCAAGCTGTGGTGTGAATCAATCTGCACCATCTCTCCAAACCCCCGACTGCATGACACTTAGACGACGAGATCCCCAAAATCTCTAGTATGCCCTTTTGTTCGAGTTTGGAATTCACATAATTGGCGTTTGGTGGTCTGAGGGGAGAAATCCATAGGGCTTGGGCTCAGGATGAGGCCCGGGCCCATGTATAAGATCTGGGATTAGCCGAGTCGACCCAGGAGGAAGGACACAAGGCAAAAAGTCTTGACAAGAAGACAAGAGACCCAAGCGCACAGTCCGGGTAGGAACCAAGATGGGTCCCGAATTGAGCCAATACATAAAGTGGCTCCTTGCCGAACACTGAGATGTGTTCTCCGGGGGCCACGAAGAGATGCTCGATATCAACACATCTGTCATCGAGCATTGCCATAGTGTGGACCCCAAGGCGAATAGGGTCAAGCAAAAAGGCCTAAACTTCAGTGCGGAGAAGTATGTGACCATCGCTAAGGAGGTGTACAGGCTCCTGGCCGCGGGTTTCATTCGGGAAGTCCACTATCCCGAGTGGCTTTCCAACGTAGTGTTGGTGAAGAAGGCAAGTGGAAAGTGGTGGATGTGCGTAGACTTCACCGACCTGAACAAGGCTTGTCTGAAAAACAGCTTCTCGCTCCCATGCATAAATCTGATAGTATATTCAACGGCCGAACACCCCCTGCTTAGCTTCAAGGACGCATATTCCGAGTACACTAGTTCATGATGAACGTGGAGGACAAGGAGAAGACGACCTTCATCATCGACCGAGGACTCTTCTACTACAAGGCCATACCGTTCGGTCTCAAGAATGCAGGTGCAACTTATTAGTGACTGGTCAACCGAATGTTCAAAGAGAATATCGGGCGAAACATGTAAGTCTACGTGGACGACCTCTTGGTCAAAAGCAAAAAGCCCGAGCAGCATCTCGACGATCTTTGGGAAGCCTTTTCAGTACTTAGAAAGTACAAGATGAAGCTCAACCCGTTGAAATATGTATTTGGTGTCGAGTCGGGTAAGTTCTTGGGATTCATGGTCTCAGAACGTGGCATCGAGGCCAACCCCAAGAAGGTCAAGGTAGTCATGGATATGCCCCCACCACGCATGATCAGCGAGGTCTAGAGGTTGGCAGGAAGGCTGCCTCGGGTCAGGAAGAAGCCAGAAGAGGTTTGGTCAGGAAGAGCTATGGTGCCTTCTGCTGTGCTGAGCCGCCTTATCGCGAGGTCAACCGACCACTATCTTCCCTTCTTCAAAGTCCTCAGGAAGGCACGAGAATGGGATGATGAGTGCAACCAGACCCTCGACGAACTCAAGAAGTATTTGGCCCACCTGCCACTCCTCAGCTAGACCAGCCCCGGGGAAGACTTGACGGTGTACCTGGCCGTGACCCGAACACCGTATCCATCGTACTGATTTGCACAGAGGGGGGAGATCAACGACCAATCTACTACATGAGTCACACTTTTCAAGGAGCGGAGGCCAAGTATCCCCGCACAAAAATGTTGGCCTTTGCATTGGTTGTCACCGTAAGGCGGCTAAGATCATATTCCCAGGCCCATTCGATGAAAGTACTCACTGACGTCCCCCTCATGAAGATACTGCAAAAGCCCGACGTGTCAGATCGGATGACGAACTGGGCAATCGAGTTGAGCGAGTTTGAGATTGAGTACCTTCCCCAGACAACGATCAAAGGGCATGTCCTGGCTGACTTCGTGGCCAAGTTCTCAGATTTCCCTAAAGAAATAGTTGTGGCCCCCCAAGGCAAGCCTTGACAGGTCTACGTAGATGGCTCATCCTGCTGGGCTGAGGGAGGTATATGGGTGCACATAATCACGGAGTTTGGAGAAGAACTCAACTATGTGATCAAACTCGACTTCAAAACCACCAATAACGAGAATGAGTATGAGGCGCTACGGTAGCCAGGTCGTTGGGAGCAACCAAAGTCGAAGTAAGAGCCGACTTGTAGGTGGTGGTTGGTCATGTCACAGGACAATTCGCCACTAAAGGTGAAAAACTGAAAAAGTACCTCTAGCAGAAGGTACTTTTGCTGACCCAAGCTATGGTGCGATCCGAGGGCGAAAACCACAAGGCAGACCGCTCGGCGAAGGTCGCCTCGGGTCAGGAAGAAGCACCCCTCCCTGATTGCACCATAGCTTGAACGTTTGACACACTGGCCATCGGAATTAGCGTGTCCACAGTCTAGCTGTCGCAGACGCCAGAATGGGCTGGGGACATCATGAAATTCCTCGAAAGAGGTTTGGTCCCAAGCGATCGGGAGGAAGCGAGGAAGATCAGGAACAGAGCTGTGCTTCACGTTGGTGGAAGGGGTCCTGTACATGGGAAGTTTTTCAGAGCCCTTCCTAAGATGCAACTCGCCAGAGGAAGCCCAATACGTGCTGGCCCAATACGTGGGTGACGCGTGCGAGGTAATAATGACCCAATTCCCTCCGGGACACAGAGGACTTCGTGAAGAAGTGCTCTAAGTGCTAAGAGCACGCGCCAATTCCCCACTGTCAGCTGGAAGAGTTGACCTCCATCATCTCCCCCTAGCCCTTTGCACAATGGGGACTCGACCTCATCGGCCCGTTTCCCGGGGTCAAAGGAGGAATGGAGTTCTTAGTGGTGACGGTTGACTATTTTACGAAACGGGTGGAAGTAGAAGCAATGGCAACAATCACGGCCCCGACCATCATGAGATTCCTATGGAAGTCCATAGTCTGTCGGTTCGGTATCCCTCAGAGCTTCATATCAGAAAACGACAGGCGGTTCGACTGCTCCTATTATCGAGAATGGTGCGCAAAACTCAGGATTAAGATTAAGTACTCATCTCTGGGACACCCGCAAGCAAACAGACAAGTAGAAGCCACCAATAAGATGTTGTTAAATATACTGAAGAAAAGGATGGGAGAGAAAGGGAAGATGGGCTGAAGAGCTCCCCAACGTGCTATGGGCCTATCAAACGTCCGCCACAACCCCCACGGGAGAGACGCCCGTTGCCCTCATGTACAAGATTGAAGCTGTGATTGCCCACATATTGGATACATCCCTTCAACTCGAACCGCAACAATGAAGGACTGAAAGAGAACCTGGACCTCCTAGTAGCGGTGAAAATCGACCCCTTCGGCGTAATTTTTGGGCAAAACCGACGCCGACCAACCCTTAAGTTTTGGGGGAGCAAACCGACCGAAACCGGTTGATGGGGAGGAGAAACGCCGACGCCGGCCGATGCTTCATTTCTGTGGCGATTCATGGTCAGTTCTCAGATTGAGCTTCGTCTGAGAGAGTAGAGACTAGAGAGAGAGAGAGTTGCAGAGGAGAGAGAGAGAGAGGGGATGAGAACTGAGATGCGAGGAAGAAGACAGATTGATATCGAAATGATGCCATTTGGTTTACACCAAACGACGCCGTTCTACTTATTTGTTTTAATACGTTATAAATAAAACGACGTCGTGTTTCAGTTTTGTTTAAAACACAACTATAGGATTAAACGACGCCGTTCTACTTAAACTTAAGTAGAACGGCGTCGTTTTGAGCACAGAGTATACAAAAATAATTAATTTCTTTAGTCGGTCGGTTCGGCGGTTTGAACCAGGTTCGAACTGACTCCGAATCGGCCGATATCGATTTTCTCAATTTTGTACCGCACGCCGCGGCCAGTTTCGAGCTTGGCCATCCGGTCTGAGTCGGTCCCGGTCGATTCTCCAGTTTGTTGTATAGCCCTACCTCCTAGAAGAGAGACGGGAAGAAACAACAAGTCAGACAGCGAGCAACAAGCAGAAGGTTGAGCAGTACTTCAACAAGCGGGTATGACCTTAGGGATTCAAGGTAGGAGACATGTGTCCGACTAGCTGAGATACATGCCAAACTTCATGTAATGCATGGTCGCTATGCATTGGTTAAGGGCCAAATCCTCCTGAGCTTTCCCTTTCACAGCCAGTCAGACACAAGTCCCTTGACTTGCCGACTTCGTGCCACAAGCCTAGTCACTTGACTGGTCGCGAAGCATTGGCCATGGGCCAAAGTTTCCTGAGCTCTGCCCCTTCACAGCCAATCGGAGATAAATCCCTTAAGTTGCCGACCTTCATGCAATGCATGGTCGCGATGCATTGACTAAGGGCCACAAAGCCTCCCAAGTTTTCCCCTTCAGAGCCAGTCAGACACAAGTCCTTTGACTTGCCTACCTTTGCAACACAAGCCCGACCCCCTGACTGGCCGCAGTGTAGCTCCCCACCACTAGTTGGGACACGAGTTCGGGCTCGCCGCGCAAAAACAAAGGTTCCAAGCGAAACGGGAAGGAATAAAAATACAAAAATGTTACAAGCACAAGAACGCAAAGACAAAAAGGAAGCCAACTTTGTATATACACGTCAACCCAAATTACAAAAGTTCAGATTACAGAAGGAAGAAAGGAATACAAGCAAAAGTTAGGGGGTTTCCCGGCTTTTCGAGGTCCTTGATAAATGCAAAAGTTAGGGGGTCCAACTCCAAGGACATCAGATCCAAGGTGTTGAGGTCCACATAAGGATGTTCCCGCAGAAGGTCCCTAAACTGTTCAAGGCCCTCCTTGTACCGAACCCCCAGGCTGCACCCCGGATGGCCCGAGTGCGTTGAATCTAAGTCCTGACCTCCTCGATGTGCTTGACACTGCTTCGAAGGCCAGATATCGTGTTGTTGGGATGCAACAGCTCGGTTATGAGATTGTGGATCTAGACCTCCCTCCACTGCACCTCGGCCTTTTGACGCTGGACCTCCTGGACTAGGAAAAAGTGTTTGAACATGAGTTGGGAGTGCCACCTGACGACCGAAGACAAGCACCCGTTCCAACTAGCTATTCTCCCACCGGAGTGTAAGAATCCCTTTCCGAAGGTCGTCCTCCCTCTTCTCTGAGTCCTTCAGCGCATCCAGAAGGCGTTGGATCTCCATGGAAGCCTGGGTGAAGTCTACCTTGATGCTGGCCAACTCTACCTTTAGCCCATACTTATTCCTCTTCACTCGCTGAACCTTGTCCCATAACTCCTGGTGGCACTTTTGCAATTTCTCCAAAGACTCTCGCAGCACATCGCACTCTACTGAGACGGCTTCGTCTCCTTCTGGGCTTTCTAAACCTCTTGATGGGCAAGGATGGAAGGGATCGAAGTGCCCGGGCCTCCTCCTCAAGTTCCCCGTGCTCTTCGACGATGATGCTCGCCAATTGATCTGTAGCTTGCGAAGGAGGAAGACGTTAGGGATAGAAACAAAAGGGGAGATCTCCCCGCTGAAAAGGCTAAGTAAGAAAAAGTTTATACTTGTGCGAAAAGAGGCCTCAGCTTTTGAGCCTCACGCTCGATTGCGTTAGCCTGGACCAGGGGACTGGCTGAACCCAGACCAGTTCGGGAAGTAGAAGCACCCCCCGCCAAAGGCAAAGCAGGTTGTGGGACGTCCTCAACGGGCTCCTGCAAGGGGCCAGCACCCGAGGCTTCTGCAAAAAGGACCACAGTTGGCATGGGGACCTTAGCCCCCGGGAAAGGCCCTTGAACATTGGGGTCCTCCCCCTCGGTCGCAGGACCCCCTTCCTCTGCCTGACGAGGCCTGTCTGCTGGGGGGCTGGGTGGAGACATCATCTCAGGCGAAGAAAAGTAAGAATCCACCGCCGGCTTCGGAGAGGATAGAGAGGGCGATGACGGGATCGACACAAAATTGTCACTGGACTACACGACGAAGGGGAAGCTCGGGTCTGTTCCTCATTATCATCAATAGAGGTGTAAAAAAAAATCGGTAAACTTGTAAACCGGACCGGACCGAATCGGTGAGTTTGATCCGGTACCGAGTTTGGTTCGGTCCGGTACCAATTTTATTTTTCTTAAAACTGGTCAAAATTGGTCCAGTTTCAATTTTTCTTTATCTAAAACCGGATTGGACCGAACCGGACCGGTTCATCTATTTATATATGATATTTTTTTTTATATTGTATATAATTTTTATATATAATATATAATTATATATAAAATAGTTTTGTATTATATGATAAATTACTAACTAATATAATATTAAATTTTAAAAGCTTATATCACTATATTCTATTGTATTAATAGTTATACAATAGACTATATCACTATATATTATAATATATCACTATAGTCTATAATACAATTATAATATATATTATAATATATTATCGCTATAATATTATATATTATAATATACTATTATATATATTATAATATATAATATAGTATATTAAAACTGGAAAACCGGACCGGAACCTGTAAAACTGGA
The DNA here is from genome assembly GCA_022457165.1 of Juglans mandshurica. NCBI lineage: Eukaryota > Viridiplantae > Streptophyta > Magnoliopsida > Fagales > Juglandaceae > Juglans > Juglans mandshurica. Next base: position 19,263,339 of record CM039619.1, on the reverse strand, counting down.
AGTATCGGTTTATAGGGATAATCGGTGCAGAATCGGTTGTTGAAAATACAAAACTGGTGCATATCGGTTCGGTCCCAAATTCTATCCAAAACTGAATCGGTTACACACCTAATCATCAATATTCGGGACCTCCAAGCAAGAGGGGGCGCCAACCTCCGGAAAAATTGTTGGGGCGGCATCTTCCAAAGTGTGGACCTCGAGGAGAGAAGGGGAAACCGGAGACTCGACCTGAGGCGGTACGGGCGGAGCGGTCTCCTGAGAAAGCGACTCTTCAAAAGAAAGAGGAGCGTCCATCGCTGCGCCCCTGTGGGGGGCCGGTTTGGAAAAGGCGTCTAGAAAGACTTCACCTTCTCCCTCCTCTTCGGCAAGAAATGCCGGGATGGTGGGCTCTGGCAGAACTGACCTTGAAGCAGACACGGAAGAATTTGGCAATAGAAGGAAACTGTGCCCCATGTGGAAGTGGCGGGGGCCATTGGGAGCACCGAAGGCGCTCCCCGGGTAGGAGTAGGGGCATATGGGCAACGTGCATGCTGGGATGCCCTGGCCCCACTCCCGGGAGTATCTAAACAATGTGCATGCTGGGAAGAAGTCGAAACCTCCGAGCGGTCAGGGTGAGCTCGCTAGGAATGCCTTGCTTCGGCTCTTGAAGTCTTGAGAGGGGGGCAGCGTGGACATTTGGGCAGAGCCTTCTCTGCTTCGGGACCCCCAGGCGGCATCCTGGGAGGTCCTGCCTGACTCACCCCTGGGGGCACTGCCTTCTTCATCGTGGGCCACTTTCGCACGCTTGCCCATGCCGGAGAGTGTGAGGACCATTTTTGACCTCGGGGAGATGGGGGTCCACCAGAAATTCCGGACCAATGACGTACGAACAGTTGAGAGAAGTGAGGAAGCTCCTAATATTGACGTCCGATAGTACGACGTCAGTTTCCACATCGTAAGGGTGAATCGACACCTAGGACAGCATGAGCCGCAAGACTGGCTTTCTCCCTCCAGGATAGATCAATGACCAAGCTTTTGGCTAGAGGAACGTAGGACCAAATAGCTTGAACGACAAACTCCTGGTGATCCTGCTCTCCCTTGGGGTACTCCCACCCCGAGCCCAAAACAAAAAAGAACTTCCGAGACTAGTCCTTGATGTGTGAATGGCGCAACTCAAGGCTGGCAATATGCCTCTTGGGTGTGAGCAAAACTACACAAGCTCCCATCTAGGCCCAGCGCCCGATATACTGAGAGAAACTCCCGAGCTGTCAAGTCGGGATACTCATCCCCACTGGCGCTGAGCACTCGTCGGTAGATAATGTAGTTGACCTCCAAGAGATGCCAGGCATTCGGGTAAAGTTAGGCAGGGGCCAACCCCAAGAAGGGAAGCCGAAGCCCATTCGTGAACATAAGAGGATAGAAGGCCACGTGGGCCGCCATCCCGTGAATGTCAATGGCGGACTCGCAGCGGTCAAGAACCTTCAAAACCACCGAAGAAGAGATATCGTACTTCGCCTTGAACACTCGGAGGTCATCAGTAGTGATGGGAACCAAGGTGGGCCTACTCTTAAAGATCCTTTGCAAGTTCCAGATGGGCCAATTACAAGATCAAGGGCCAAGAAGATCAATGAAGCAATGCAAGGATTGGTGTAATCCACTTGGAATGAAGCCAGCAAGAGCCCAATACTCAAGATGGACTAGAAAGAAGGAGAACCAATTTTGATCCACTTGATTTAAGCTGTAGAAGACATGACTTAGAGATATGGCCTATTGTTATTGGAGGATTCCAATTTGGTTAAATGATTTATTTTATTAGTTTAGAATAAGTGGGCTTGAAGATGCTTGGCCCACATGTCTTATTTCTTATGAACACAATTTTTTGGGAAGGCCTTGTATTTTGGCAAATGGCTTATTTGGAAAGTTACTTTTTAGGAACTAGAGTTTCATGAATTTACTGTAGCATTACTGTAGCCGCGTGTACTGTAGCCAGTACTATTCATCAAGGGTAATTTTGGGTAAAAGGGGCTTTATTTTGGCTAGGATTTGGATTAGGTTTGGGTTTAAAAACTCTTTGTAGCCTCATTTGAAGGGTTAGACAATATTGAATTTTATTTGTGAGTTGAGTTTACTCCTCTTGTTCTTGATTAAACTCTTGAACTTATCAATGGTAAATCACAACTTTTGTGGCGTTCCTCCTTGTAATCTGGGTTCTTGAGACGGGTTCTTCAACGGGTCTAGATTTTAATATAATCTAGGTTCTTGAAACGAGTTCTCATCGGGTCTAGATTATTCATTCTTTGACTTGATTTTGACTTTCTTGGGGAGTTTTCGAATTGATTGTGGGTTCAAGGGATTCCATTCCTGCGGGTTCATATGAAGTAGTAACTGACGATGCCCAGTTCTTTCCGGCGAAGTATAACGGTTTGGTAGATGAAGAACCACGTGGGGCCAATGAAGCAGAAGGAATGGAGACTAAGAACGTGGCTGGAGACAGTAAAGGGATTAAAATGGCCTGCACATAGTAAAAGTCAGAAGCAAAGAGGCCTCAGGAATTGAGGCGACGCTAGTATTAAATGGCCAGGGCAGGTAGCCTTAGGGAGCCCAAAAGACCGAATCGTGTGAGGGGGCGCCTCGTCAGACGCGTGAGGGATACGGGCCAATGAAGGGCCCAACACGTGGACCGACATGCTTTAGCCTTCTCAACCGTCGGGACGTAGTGATGTGGAAACTGAGGTGACGCCAGCGTTGATTGACATCGGTAGGTGGCCTTGGGAGACCGAACAACATAGGGCAAGCGAGCGATGGGAATAAGCTAGGGGGGCCTCCGGAACCAACGGTCAAGAACTAAAAGGGCAATGGACATAGCCAACACACTAAGTGCAAGGAGAAGAATGTCTTTTGGAAATTCCCACCACACATGTGTACCAGGAACTTGCGGAGTACTGTGATGGGAGAAATGCCCAGGGGCCGGGCCCCCATATAAGATCTGGGATGGGCCGAGTCGGCCTAGGAGGCTCAGGAGGAAGGACACAAGGCAAAAAGTCTTGACAAGAGGACGAGAGACTGTGCAATCTGGGACCACGTCTGACCGACTGTCAAACACATCCCTGACCCTGACACAACAAGGCAACCAGACACCCAAACTGGCCGACCGTCAGAGACATCCCCATTCCTAACATAGCTGTCCGAACGACGCAGGAGGGTGAACGAGCCTATCCAGGGCCACGCCACATTTAATGGAGCAGGAAAGATCCTATCCAAGGCCACGCCGCATTTAATGGAGCAAGAGCAAGCACGCCATGGTAGGGCCAAGCCGCATTTAATGCGTCCCGGGGGCTGGCACACAACGACATGCCCTCCTGGGTGTCAGTGACAACCCTGGCCAGGCCTAGCAAGTGTGACGGGAAGTATGTACAAAAGTGTACTCTAAATATCCTATTATTGGACTAAAATGGTAAAATGTGAATATAAATCATAAGAATTAATGTGTATTCTTCTTGGATTGAGTTTTTATTTATATTGGGATACTACTAAGTAGATTTTTATGTTTAATTTCATGGTTTATAAAAGAGCAAGTCAAAACCCAGTCAAATTCAAATGAGGACTTTCAAGTGGGCAAGACGTTGGAACAACCTAAAGACTTTCAATCGTAGGCTTCCCATGGTAATACCTTGACCTTATGGGTTTATAAAAGAGCAAGTTAAAGCCTAGTCAAATTCAAAAGAGGACTTTCAAGTGGGCAAGACGTTGGAACATGCTAAGAACTTTCAAAGAGTATAGAACTCTTCAAATAAGGATAATGATGGTGTTTGTGAGTAATTCATATCAGAGTCCAATACGCGCTTGGAGACAACCTGGACATATCTTAGTGTTTTGATCATAACTTTCCACTCACTCGATTGATACGATTCTTGATGCATTGAAAAACTATCTTAAAGGAATACAAATTTATCTCTAATAAGGATTTTTAAATTCAAACTCCTGAAGCACATATGTGGCTGTCACGCTGATTCCTAAAATTTAGGCGAGTTTTTATGCGGGAATATGAAGACATTAGGGTTTCTTTCCTACCCTATATAAGCATATCATAAGCATGAAATTGAGAGTTTTTGAGAGGTGGATGCACAGTTATAGAGAAGAGAAAAATACCATTTTTATTATTTAGTTCTTCTATGCAGAATTAAATCTACGGTAAAGCCTAGAGCGGAAATTGATTTGTAGAAATACTTTGACTATATTTCAATTCATAAATTAAGCTTTATTGTTTAAGATGCTAGGATTCAATTCTCTATTTGTTTTGGATATTATAAGTTTGAGACAATTATATTAAATCTTGCTATGCTTTGATTTTGTCGAGCGATATGATTATGAATATATGATTGTGACTTAAACAGGCTTTTCATACCATTGATGTGATCTTTTGTTGCATTATTGTTTGTGAACATAGTGTTGTCTTTAGATCTGATATTCATTTTTATATATGAAAATTATGGTTTCTAAAGGGAGAATAGATTCTAGAATCAAATTTGAGAAAGTAGATGAATATAATGTCATATATTCCAATTAAGAATTCAGTGCTATAATTCTTAATTGTGTATATTGTTTAGAATGAAAAAGTCAGAATATTGGATCCGGTTGATGGAAGCCCAAAACTTTACTTGCCTTATTATCTGTGCCCTAATCTCATTTTAATTATGTGTTTTAGGTAGAATTTTCAGATTCTTGTCATATTATAATTTGATCTTTTCTTTTAAACTTGCGTCTTCTTGTGTTTCTTTCAACTAGCTGTGGATCGACACCCTGAACTATACTTTAAACACTGCGTACTAGTTTGGGCATAATCAGGAAGCAGTAGGCTGGCAGGGACACATGATCCCAGTATGGAGCCACACAACGGTCACCATCATCTTTGGACCCACCCCCGACCAGGTATAAATATCCCTCTCTTTGTCGAGAAGGGGGTTCCTCACACTCTTGAATACTTCTTTGCTTATTCTCTCTAGCTCTCACTTTCTTTCTTCATTTCTAACCTTGATCTAACTTGAGCGTTGGAGGTACCACGGCCCCCGAGCTCCCCCATTCTTCACCTTATAGGAAAGAGACCGAGCCCCAATAGCGTGAAGTTGCCCAGGTCCACCACGAAACACGACATCAACAGGTGGCAAAGATATCTTTTGAATAATTGTTTATTGTTTCATCCCCTCTTGTTTTCAAAATCCTAATAAAATGATATGAATGTCAAAACAAAAAATTAATAAACACAACATCGACAATTCCAGGAAGCATTATCAAGTGGTTTTTGAGTTCAAATGGACAGAAAGAATGGTACAACAATTTTTATCTATCTTGTTAGTTTCAATTCACTAAACTATAATTCAGTTAGTTGTTTTCATCTTACAGGAGTAACCTTTCTTGTCAAAATGCTGGAGTCACTCTGTTAATATGCCCTAGTGGACATCTTTGCAATACTTGGATGTGTTCAAGTGTGCACGCCTACTAAGCTAAAGTTATTGCACATTACTAATATCATCAGTATTAGCTTATTGAGAGAAGAGAACAGAGAAGTTGGGGTTCAAATTTACAAGTGAAATTAATCCTAGGCCGCTTAACTCAAAAGGAGGGTCTAAACTTAAAGGCTTAGTATACTAAAGTAGTGATATATTAGGCTAAAATGGTGCTGTTACTATACTGAAATAGTGGATATATTAGGCTAAAATGGTGTTGTTACTATACTGAAGTGTGGTTTGCATATAAATTATTAGACTATCTCACATTCATCAGCCTAGGTAATCACCCAATACGGTAGGCTGAGCATAAAAACTAGGGGAAAAAAGAGAGCAAAGTTGACCTAAATAGAACATTTAGTAAGTGCAACAAGACTTGGGGGGGGGGGGGGGGCGTGATTTAATACATTTCACATATGCATTAAAGAAGATTTTGATTTCTAATTTGTCTCTCACAAAATAACAAATGAAGCTTAGAACACCCCTGATTCTTCAAATTCTTCGAAAGTTTAGCTTAATGTTAGTCAAAGAAAAAACACCCCCCTCTATTTTAACTATCCATATTTCCAGAACATCATACAACTCACTATTTACTCTTTTCCTATTCCATTTAAATAGTTTTGATAGTTTGGGGAGTGGAACATGTACTTCCATTATTTATTACAATGAGTCTATGGGATAACAAGATGATGTGTGTAATTGGACAATGTTTATCTAATTTTCAGCAAATGACAAGTTCCAGTACCAATATTGGTTCATGTTCGTGGACTTCTAGAAGGAAAGACAAAGCAAGTTTGGATAGGCCACTTTGCTACTGTGGCATTACATCGAAACAACGAATTTCTGGAAAGGGTAATAGTTTTGATAGAATATTTTACAACTGTCCAAATTATAAGATCAATAAACAATGTGGATTTTTTTAATGGATTGATCTTGAAAGTGAACAAAATTCATGCTGCAAGATGACGTTGAAGTTAGCTCAACAAAGGAATTAAAGGTTATTTCATGAACATGCAACGATTGAATAAGCTAAATTTAAAGCAATGGAGAAGTATAAGGGAACCTTGATGGATTTGTTGACATCATGGTTGTTTTTTATAGCAATTTGTACTGTAATTTTTATGTATCCAAAAAACATTAGTGTATGTCGGACAGTGCTACGACTCATCTAACTTGTTGTACTTGGTATGAGAATTTTTGGACAACTGATTGTAATGAACATGTGATGCAATTAGTTGTGTTTGATGAATGTAATGAACATGTCATGTAATGAGTTATGTTTGGTGAATGTTATAGACAGGTTTTGAAATGTTATAGAGAGGTCTTGGAATGGAATGAATACCTAATGGACAATTTTTGAAATGTTATGGATAGGTTTTGGACATGTCATGGACAGGTTTTGGAATAACTTCACAAAGCTAAAAACCAATCAAGAAACATCCACAATTCAAAACACATTGTTAAATTTCAAAATTCATGTTTAGAACTAAATAAGTTCAATCCACAATTAAATATGAGAATCACATAACTTCAAAAAAATCCCATCAATCTAGAATTACTTAAGTTCAATCCACTCCTCCCAATAGAAACCAATAAATCACAAAGTTCAATCCGTAAAAGCTTCACTAAATTCAATCCACAAAAGTTTCACAAGCTTCAAAACACAAACGCTTCACATGCTTCCTGTCACATTAATCACAAAAGACTTGATCACATACAAGTTAAATTAAAAAAATCCCTGTCACATTGCCTAGTGTAAAAAATCTTCTCCATAATATAAGATAAACAAAAGACTTAATCACATACATAAACAAATTTCGATTCAAATCCATAGATCGTCACCTTCTACACATGTGTGACTCATCATTATCTCAATTTCATCACTATTGAAATTCCAAATTTGATCCTTTGTTGTAGAATAAGAAACACAAAATAAGAACTTCAGCTACCAGCCAAAAAAGCAGCCCAGTCCTCAGAATTTTGAGAAAAAATCACAAACCCACAAAATTATGCCTTGACCTCAACAACCAATAATAAGCAAAGCGAAAAAATATAAAAGTAAATAGCTGAGAAATTTCTTCCACATTCATTCCATATTCTGTCATTTTGAAATATTCAATATTCTATTTTGCCAAGAAATTCGTGGAACCCAAGAATCCAAGAACCCAAGAACATACATTCCATTCCATTTCTAATCAGTCCTAATTACCCCAGTTATTTTCAGAGGCATGCATGGCAAGTATTAGAATAAAATAAGTGAAAAAATAACTGAAAAAGTTGGTGCAAAAATCAAACTATGACGACAGCAGCTGTGGTAGGCGATGGCGGTGACCTCTGTCGACAAGGATGATTGTTGTGGTGGGTGACAGTTTGATGGAATCAAGGTGGGCCTACTCTTAAAGATTCGTTGCAAGTTCCAAATGGGTCAATTACAAGATCAAGGGCCAAGAAGATCAAGGAAGCAATGCACAGATTGGTGCAATCCACTTGGGATGAAGCTAGTAAGAGCCCAACACTCAAGATGGGCTTGAAAGAAGGAGAACCAGTTTTAATCCACTTGATTCAAGCTGTGGAAGACATGACTTAGAGATAGGGCCTATTGTTATTGGAGGCTTCCAATTTGGTTAAATGATTTATTTTATTAGTTTGGAATAAGTGGGTTTGAAGATACTTGGCCCACATGTCTTATTTTTAATGAACTAGGGTTTTCGGAAAGGCCTTGTATTTTGGCCAATGGCTTATTTGGAAAGTTACCTTTTAGGAACTAGGGTTTCAAGAGGTTACTGTAGTCGAGTTACTGTAGCCGTGACATTGTTCATCTAGGGGCATTTTGGGTAAAATGGGCTTTATTTTGACTAGAGTTTTAATTAGGTTTGGTTTAAATACTCTTTGTTGCCTCATTTGTAGCTTTAGACAATATTGAATTTTATTTGTGAGTTGAGTTTACTCCTGCTGTTCTTGATTGAACTCTTGAACTTATCAAAGGTAAATCACAACATTTGTGGCGTTCCTCCTTGTAATCTGGGTTCTTGAGACGGGTTCTTCAACGGGTCTAGATTTTAATATAATCTAGATTCTTGAAACTATAGTTGTCATCGGGTCTAGATTCTCCATCCTTGACTTGATTTTGGCTTTTTTAAGGAGTTTTCAAATTGACTGTGGGTTCAAGGGATTCTATTCTTGTGGGTTCATATCATTTGGTATTCAGAGCAAGGTTTCCAATGAGGTCTGATTCTATCTTTTATTTCTCGCATATTTAATTCTAGGGCTTCATTGCTCTAGGATTGATTTCAAAAAAATAATTAAATAGTAAGGGTTGGCAGATTTCTTCAGTATTGTTAGGGTTGCTGAAATTCATTGTTCTAGTGTTTGTGTTGGCTGAAATCTCTTGTTCTAGGGTCTGCCGTTTATCACTTGTCCTAGCGTTTTTGAGTTATTGTTAGTGTTTTCTCAATTGCTTATTCTTGATTGTGATCAAATCAGTTGGTGAAAAGATGAGGGAGCTAGCAACAAACCCAAGGTAGAATCCCAACCTTTATGGAATAAAGATATTAAATGTTTTAAGTGTTTGGGTTCAGGGCACATTGCTTCTCAATGTCCAAATAGGAGGGTGATGATTATGTGTGACAATGGGGAGGTGGTGACTGAGAGTAAGGATGATAGTGATGAGGTTTCCGAGTTGGTTGATGCTAGTGATGATGATGGAGTGGTATACCCCGTGACAGGTGAGTCTCTTGTTGCCAGGCGTGCTCTCAATGCACACATTAAGTTGGATGATGCAAAGCAATAGAGAGAGAACATTTTCCATACTAGATGCCATGTCAACAATAAGGTATGTAGTATGATCATTGATGGGGGGAGTTGTACCAATGTGACTAGCACTACTTTGGTTGGAAAATTGAATTTACCAATCTTAAAACACTCTAGACCATACAAATTGCAGTGGTTAAATGATTGTGGGGAGGTTAGGGGTGGATAAACAAGTGTTAGTTACTTTTTCTATTGGGAAGTATCAAGATGAGGTTCTTTGTGATGTTGTGCCTATGCAGGCTGGCCATATTTTGTCGGGGAGACCGTGATAGTATGATAGGAGGGTGACACATGATGGGTTCAAGAATATGTAAAACTTTGAAAAGGGAGGCAAAACAATCAAGCTTGCTCCTTTGACTCCAAGCCAGGTCTATGAGGACCAACTGAAATTGAAAAGTGAGGTTGCTTAAAAAAGAAAGAGTGAAAATGGGAGTGATCAAAAGAGAAAGAGTGAAAATGAGAGTGATCAAAAAACAAAGAGTGAAAAAATGATTGAGCAAAAAAGAAAGAGTGAGAGTGAAAATGAGCATAAAAGAAAGAGTGAAAAAGAAAGTAGAGAGGTGGCTGAGAGTAAAGAAAAAAGAGTGCAGCCACTAGAGAAAAAAGAAAGACAGTATGCAGAGAGAAAAGGAAAGGCAAAAGTGAGTTTCTACGCAAGAGAGAGTGAGGTTAAGAGGGATTTTTTCATAGATCGCCCTATGATTTTTCTTGTCTATAAAGAGTCTTATCTTACTCTTGATGAAACTAAGCAGTCTTTTCCTAATTTGGCTGTTTCATTGTTGCAGGAGTTTGATGATGTATTCCCGGATGACATGCCGAATGAGTTGCCACCCATTAGAGGCATTGAGCGCCAGATTGATTTTGTGCCCGGTGGCTGCTATTCCAAACAGACCAGCCTATAGGAGTAATCCAGAGGAGACAAATGAGCTTTAAAAGCAAGTTGAGGATTTGATGAGCAAGGGGTACGTGAGGGAGAGCATGAGCCCTTGTGCAGTACCAGTGCTACAAGTGCCAAAGAAGGATGGGACGTGGAGGATGTGCGTTGATTGCAGGGTGGTCAACAATATCACGGTAAAGTATCGCCATCCCATTCCTAGATTGGATGATATGCTTGATGAATTGCATGGCTCATGTATTTTCAGTAAAATTGATCTTAAAAGTGGGTACCATCAAATTAGAATTAAAGAGGGTGATGAATGGAAAACTGCTTTTAAGACTAACTATGGGCTTTATGAATGCTTGGTTATGCCATTTGGACTTACAAATTCGCCCAGTACTTTCATGAGATTAATGAATCATGTTCTACATGCATTCGTAGGCAAGTTTGTGGTTGTGTACTTTGATGATATCTTAGTGTACAACAAGGACTTAAATGAGCATTTGTGATATGTGTTTGATGTGTTGAGATGTGAAAAGTTGTATGCTAATTTCAAGAAATGTTCCTTTTGTATGGAAAAAGTTGTTTTTCTTGGTTTTGTTGTTAGTACAAAAGGTATTGAGGTGGATGAAGAGAAAGTCAAGGCCATCAAGGAGTGGCCAACGCCAAAAAGCATCACTGAGATAAGAAGCTTTCATGGCTTAGCTATCTTTTATCGGCGTTTTGTTAAAGATTTTAGCACTATTGTTGCACCACTCACTAAAATAATTAAAAAGAATGTTGGGTTTCATTGGGGGGCTAATCAAGAGAATGCTTTTGCCACTACTAAAGAAAGGTTGTGCTCTGCAGCTGTTTTAGCATTACCTGATTTTAACAAAGCTTTTGAGATTGAATGTGATGCCTCAGGAATAGCGATTGGAGCCGTTTTGATGTAGGATAGGCGGCCCATAGCATTCTTCAGTGAAAAGCTAAGTGGGGCATCCCTAAAATATCCTACTTATAACAAAGAGCTTTATGCCCTTGCTCGTGCATTAGAGACTTGGCAGCACTACCTATGGCCAAGGGAATTTGTGATCCACACCGATCATTAATCATTGAAGCATCTCAAGAGTCAAGGTAAGTTGAATAAAAGGCATGATAGATGGATGGAATACATTGAGACATTTCCCTATGTCATCTATTACAAGCAAGAAAAGGAGAATATTGTTGCTGATGCTCTATCCCGGAGGTATGTACTTCTTACTTCTATGAGTGCTAAAATGCTTGGGTTTGAATATGTTAAAGACATATTTGTCGATGACGCTGATTTTTCTAATGTGTATGTGGCATGTGATAAGTCGGCATTTGGTAAGTTTTACAAGCATGATGGTTATTTGTCTAAAGAAAGTAAATTTTGTGTACCAAGTTGTTCTATGCATGAGTTATTGGTGCGTGAGGCACATGGTTGAGGATTAATGAGACACTTTGGTGTCAAGAAAACTTTAGACATTTTGCATGAACATTTCTTTTGGCCTAAGATGAGAGAGATGTTAATCGTATTTGTGGAAGGTGCATTACATGTAGAAAGGCCAAATCTAAGGTTTTGCCACATGGGTTGTATACACCCTTACCCGTTCCTAGTGAGCCATGGGTAGACATATCTATAGACTTTGTTTTGGGGCTGCCTAGGACAAAAAGTGGTAGATATTCTATTTTTGTGGTTGTGGATAGATTTAGTAAGATGGCACATTTGATATGAACCCGTAGGAATGAAATCCCTTAAACCCACAATCAATTCAAAAACTCACCCAAGAAAGGTAAAATCAAGTCAATGAATGGAGAATCTAGATTTGATGAGAACTCATTTAAGAACCTAGATTATATTAAAATCTAGACTCGTTGAAGAACCCTCAAGAACCCATATTACAAAAGAGGAATGTCACAAAGGTTTTGATTTACCTTTGATAAGTTCAAAAGTTCAATTAAGAACAAGAGGAGTAAAACTCAACTCACAATGAATAAATTTATCAAATTTCATAAACTTCTTAACATGAGGCAACACAGAGTATTTAAACTAAAACCTAATTAAAACCCTAACCAAAATAATGCCCCATCTTCCAAAAATATCTCTGAGTGAACAGTGCCACGGCTACAGTACGTCGTTACAGTAACTCGGCTACAGTAACCTCTTGAAACCCTAGTTCCTAAAAAGTAACTTTCCAAATAAGCCATTGGCTAAAATACAAGGCCTTGCCAAAAATCCTAGTTTATAAGAAATAATAACTTTCCCAACTTGCTCTTGAATAAGTGCCCCCCTTAAATTCTTCTCATAATAAATCTATTATTCTAAACTAATAAAATAAGTCCTTTAAACGAATTAAACAAGTTGGGCTCTTGCTAGACTCGTCCCAAGTGGATTGTATCGCCTCATTGATATTCTTGGCTCTTGCTCTTGTGATTGACCCATCTGGAACTTGCAAAAGATCTTTAAGACTAGATCCACTTTGGTTCCCATCATTCTCTCTCTTCTCAAAAAGATTCGACCTTGAATCTCTACTTGGATCAAAGGGAAAAATGTTAGTAACATTAAAAATATCAGAAACATGATACATACCAGAAAGATCCATTTCATATGCATTATCATTAATTTGTTCTGGAATTTGAAAAAATCCATCCAAGCTATTCCTGTTGTCAACAGGTAAAGCTATTAAATCTAAGGGAGTAAATTGATTAAGTCTATAAACAATTTCAAAATGTGAAGCATGAACACTCCAATTATATGCAAACTCAATGAAAGGCAAATGATACTCCCGCAAACGTTCATGCATCAAGTCAATGAATAGCAAATGATACTCCCACAAACGTTGATGCAACACGTTTAAAATCTTATTTACACCAAAATGACCACTCCAATATTAAGCAAACTCAATAAAAGGCAAATGTTACTCCCGCAAACATTTATGCAACACATTGAAAGTCTTCCTTACACCAAAGTTATCTAACAAACCGCCATGTTTATCACAAACAACCAACTTACGTATAAAACTAGTAGGCACACAAAATCTATTCTCTCTAAACAAGTACCAATCTAATTTATAGAACTTTCCAAATGATGCTTTCTCACATGTTCCATACACACTAGCAAAGTCATCATCATTAGCATGTAATTCCTTATCATATTCAAGTCTCAACAATTTTGCATCTAAAATGAAGACAAGGACATACCATCTTGCTAAAGCATCAACCACAAATTTTTCCATACCTTGTGTGTATTTGAATACATGATGAAAAGTCTCAATACAGTTCTCCAACTTAGCATGCATTCTAGTCAACAACTTACATTGTCCCTTCAAGTGTGTCAAGGACTCATGTTTTTCAAAGAAAGGTCGGGTAGGAATTGTCGCACCTGGCACAAAATCGATGTAGTGCTCTATCTTCCTAATAGGTGGCAATCTACTAAACACACCGTTAGGAAACACGACCTCATATCCCTGCAGCAAAGAGACAACAATACTAGGCAAAGATACGTCAAGTTCGTTAGTATTAAGACTCGCCTTAGCATAAAAACTCACTTTTCTCTTTGTTTTTCTCCCACTTTCTTCACTCTCTCATTTCTTTACACTCTCTTTTTATTTTTCCGTCTCTTTTTTCTTTTCACTCTTTTTTTTTCTTTTCACTCTCTATTTTTCTGCCATTCTCTTTTTCTTCATCTTTTTTTGAACTCTCGACCTCACAATTGTTTTCCAACTCATTCTCTCATTTTCTTGAGGTATGAGCCTCACTATTTCTTTTTTTCTCAATCTCACATTCACTCTTGCTTTTTAGCTCAATCTCTTTTTCACTTTTTCTTTTTTGATCACTCTCACTTTCACTCTTTCTTTTTTTATCGCTCTCATTTTCACTCTTTCTTTTTTGAGCAACCTCACTTTTCAGTTTTAGTTGGTCCCCATGGACCTGTGTTGGAGTTAAAGGAGCAAGTTTGATTATTTTTCCATCCTTTTGAAAACTATACATGTCCCTTAACCCATCACGACTCAGCTTCCTATCATACTGCCACGGCTTCCCCAACAAAATATGGCCAGAATGCATAGGCACTATATCACAAAGCACCAAATCCTGGTATTTCCCAATTGAAAAAGAAACTAACACTTGCTTATTTACCCTAACCTCCCCACAATCACTCAACCACTACAACTTATATGGTCTAGGGTGCTTCAAGGTAGGTAAATTCAATTTCTTAACTAAAGTAGTGCTAGCCAAATTAATACAACTCCTCACATCAATAATCATACTACATACCTTGTTGTTGTTGATGTGACATCTAGTATGAAAAATGTTATCACTCTGCTGCCCTGTATCATCCATCCTAATTTGTGTATTAAGTGCACGCCTAGGAACAAGAAAATCACCATACTCTTCTTTCTCATACTCATTTTCAACACTAGACTCACGTCGCCTCCTATCTCTCATGCCCTGTAGATTTCTAATTACCTCATCTTGATGATCAATCATATCCCTCGCTTCACCCAATACCAAGTTCAACCGCTCAAACTGTTGTTGCATGGCTTGCAACACAAATGATGAGTTATCTGCCTTCCCCTTTGGTGGTGAGTCACTCCTATGAGATATCATAATGTGCTGCACAAAAAGAATGTTAGTGGAAAACCTCAAACACTTCCTTACGTGTTTACACTCGAATAATGACACTCCACTCGTGTTTCACTCTTAATTGGCTTTTTCCCGATAATATTCTCACACTCTCTTGCATTTTACCTCAATAGTCTTCCCACTCAAGTTCTTTAAGAACTAGTTGAACTAAATCAAGACAATACAACCTTGTATTATTCCAACCTGCAATAGGTTCAAGAAACAAAGAAGTAATAAAATGACACGAGACTCAAGTAATTTATATGAAGGAAAGAGTAATTACAAAAGAAGACATCAACTAGAAAGATGTATTCAGCACCTTCGATGATAAAGCTCAATAAAAAATGTTTTTCTTTCTCTTCTTTTAGTTTACTCCTCTTGTTCTTGATTGAACTCTTGAACTTATCAAAGGTAAATCACAATTTTTGTGGCGTTCCTCCATATAATCTGGGTTCTTGAAACGGATTCTTCAACGGGTCTAGATTTTAATATAATCTAGGTTCTTGAAACTATAGTTCTCATCGGGTCTAGATTCTCCATCCTTGACTTAATTTTGGTTTTCTTGGGAAGTTTTCAAATTGACTGTGGGGTCAAGGGATTTTATTTCTATTGGTTCATATCACAGTTGCCCAGGTCGGCAAAGGCTGTGATGGGAAACAAAACAAGCTGAGGGAGAAAGAGCTTTGTGGGGGCGCATAACGTGTGGGTGCGACGACATTGTCCGGTTGTGACGGCGACAGACTTGGTTTGTTGCGGCTGTGGTCTGGGTTTGGTGCTGCGGCGGTTTGGTTCTTGTGTGGACTATGGCCGTGTAGACTTTGTAGCGTTGAATTTGGGCACTCGTTTCTCTTATGAAGTTAGAGTTCCGTTGGTTTAATCAGATGAGATAAGATTCATTGTGTCTAGTGTTAAACTTTATACGTAGCTTGTTTTGATAGGGGCTGTTAAATGCCCAATATAAGCCCGACCATCCCAAATTAGAACTGTTCAATGATGGTAACCAAATTATTAGATAAATATAGAAATTTCTATTAAGGGTCTTTTTAGTGTTACCCCTCCAGGGCTTCTATTATTTTGAAGTAACACTATATACAGTTTTAATGTATATAAGTTCCGCACACTTTTTTTAAAAGATGAATTTTTTCATGTGAATTAATTATTTTTTTTTTCAATTAAAGTTTATAGAACTTGTACATCCTAAGATTACAAATACTGTAGTAGCAAAGACTAACGACCTATTCAACAAGTAAGACAAAGACTTCCCATCATAGCAATAGAACTAAAATGCCATAGGATTCTTCCCAATGGGGCGGGTTCATAAATATAATATGGGGGAAAAGTAAAAGATAAATTAAAGTTTTAGGGGCAGCAAAATTAGTTTTTATCAAGTTTTCTTGTAGATAAACCATAAAATTTTTATTGCGATTTATAAAATGTATTTTTTTATTATCAAGCTTTCCAATAAAAAATTATCAAAAATTTATCAGGCACATGACATGTTCTCATCGTATCATAGCATTATATCATTGTCACGCATGAGTTCTTCATAAATAAGTACAAAATCAGCTTTAATCACTTCAAATTCTTCTAAAAGTGTAGTGGGTGTTCCATGATACAACCACATGAACGCCACCAATATCATGATCATATCATCAATTACTAGTAGGCCTGCAGCCCGAGCAGTTAAACACGGGTTTGAGACAGACCGGACCCGACCCGAATGATTTTAATTAACGTGCCAAACCGATCCGAACAAAACCAAATCTGGTCGAACCCGTATGAGTCTATGACCCGACCTTTAAAAAGAACATCGTTTTACATTTTCCTTTCGATGCTTCCAGGAACACATTCACGAACCACGGGAGAGGAAGAGAGAAGTGGTCTTGGGAATCTGGAATTGAAGGAGAAGATCTCGAGCTGCCCAACACCAACTCGTCAATAAGAAGACTTACACTACCAAAGTAAAGAAACCCAACGTCATCAGCACCCACTGAGCATCTTACCATGGAGTGGCTCGCCAGCATCTTGAGGATGTGGTCTAGCATCTGGGGCACCTCAGGATTGGTAGTGTGCATCTCTGCCACAATCTGCGAGGAGAAGAGCTTGGATCCAAGACCTGCTTTGGCCAGAATCTCGAAAATGCCGAGCTCAATGGCCGTTTACAGGGCCATGGGTAGCACAAGTGAATTTACAAGTTGCCCGGCATAGAGGAAGCTCTCATCTTCTTCTTTTTGGTCAGCATCAAGATTGTTTTAAGTGGGATTGCGTCAGAGACGTCACCCGTTTGTAGATCTATAAGCCTTTCGGCTGGAAAATAGCATCTTCTCTTCTCTGCATAGCCTTTCGGGAAAGTACTCCAAGAATCCTTCAGTTCTCGTGAAATCACTCGAAGAATCCTTCTCAAATCTATAAGTCTGAGAGCCCATTTTCCTTTTTTGCGTTTTCCTTTTTGTGAATTTCTTCTTTTTGTTCAAAATAGCAATATTGGGCAAAACAGGGAATTTGGTGCGCAATATCGGGCAATATGGCCTGGACAAGTTCGTCGAACTCGACAGTGCCGTTGTTGTTGGCGTCCATGTTGGCTGGAAGGACGTGGAGCTGGTCGTCAGAGGGCTTGAGACTGAGTGGGCGGCTACTTGCTATGGTTTGAGAATCATACTCTTGGGCGGGTTGACACAAATTCGCAAACCCGTTATTTAGTCGGGTTGGAGACCCGCTCAAGTAATACCCGATAAAAAGTCAGGTCGGTTCGGGTCAGCCTAATCGGGTCCATCGGTGCTTGGGCCACATGCACACCCCTAATTACTAGCTTGTAATTAAAAACACATAATCTTCAATTAGTGTTTAAAGAACTGAACCACGGAATAACAAACATAATGCCTAAAGAGGTTACAAATGAAGCATAGATCCGGATATTGCCAAATAAAACACTTTTTATTTTTATTTTTGGTTTCTTAATATCCTAAGAATGTCAACAAAACAATAGTACAAAAGGTTTTTTTTTTTTTTTTTTAAGAATAGGAAAAACAGTTAAATGTGGTAAGGAAATGAAAATGAGCAATGGAACAAAAGAAAATCAAACCCTTCTTTTTCTATTTCTTATTTTCGGGCCCAATACTTTTTTTTTTTTTTTTGAGCCAGACACATTTCGTTTTCCAACCAATCCATTGGCAAACTGCTGGGCCTATTCTATTCCTCTATCGTGGAGCCCTTCTTATTCAGCCCACCCAACCCTTAGCAATATAGCTCCATTCCATCTTGGTTTATATCCAACAAACTCAAAGAACCACAACAAGAAGAAGCCCCAAGATCTGATCCTATCACATGACTCTCTATGGGCACTAAGCAAACGGATCAAATAATTTCTCAAGAGTTTTGTGTTTAACTTTTGAGACGTCCGTGCACTTTGCTCGATGAGACTTTGACAGGCTCTAGGGCCGATCTTAAATTATGATAACTACCACGTCAACCTAAGTTTTTGATTAAAAACTAAATAATAATTACACTCTAATTTGACAGTGATAACATGAATAATAAGTTAATTAAGAAATTTAATATAGAATAAAACCGGTTGATACTATAATCACTTTTATAAAATTTCTATGTAGACTAAAGAAGTTCTCTTAAGTTATAAGTCTCACGATTGCCTTCGATTTAACTGCAAATATATGCCACCTATATTAGATTTCCGGTAGATTATTTATAGTAAAACCTAAACTTTTTTTACCTCAATATTTATTATAAATGAGTAACACCTTTAAGAAATAAATGAGGCCCTCCCTACTTCAATGGAAAGGGGGGAATTGCCGTTTCACAACCACTCCTCCAAGCACTGAATGAATGAAATGAGTGGAGACCCTCATTCCCCCCTTGAAAATGACCAAGTTCGAATTGGTCTTCTTTCCTATTGGAAAGGCTTTAACATCACTATAGAGGCTCGCGAGGTGTCTCCCTCGGCTTGGACCTCCAAGGCCTAGCAAGACACTTGAGGCCTAAATACCCTCTTGACCCAGCAGGGTTCAGGTCAAATCAACAAAGAGAATACCTGCCAATTATCCAAGCATTGTTAAGATGTTTATCCATTCAAAACTGATAGACAGCTCTGAGGAATGGAGGTTCAAGTTTCAAATAACAAATAAGATAGTTAATCTGAATAAGGCAAAATCTCTATTTAAAGAGGTCAGGCATGCTAACGAAGCTCTAGAATATCTTTGGCTTTGAGATTACTAATTGCATTACTGACTTAGACATCGAAAGGTTCCATTTTTCCCCTCAAGCCCTCCCACTCTTTGGTTGCAGGAAGTCGAGTGTGATCGGCGGTGAAACACGTCCTCAATAGTTGGCGCCATCTATGGGATTGTTGATATCCAACAATCAACGTACTTTTCACATGCCCACCACCACTCAATCTCAGGAAACTAAAGACCAGGAGGAGACTTCGCGAAACATGGAAGGAAGGTTTGCAGAAATGGAAGAAATGGTGAGGAAGCTCACCATCGAGGTTAACTCACTACGAAAGGAGAATGAGGTCCTCAAGGTGAAGAAATGACCGTTGGGAGAAGACACGACACCCAGTCAGGCTGACAGGGTGGAGATGGAGGCACACAGCGCAGGCGCAGGTAAGGCCCATCAGGAGAACGAGGACACGAAGAAGTTGCACCATGACCTGCGCAGCCTGATGGATAAGTACGAGGAAATGGCTAGGAAGATAGGAACAACAACTTCAGTGGATCAGCTATTAACCAACACCAACTTACCATACACCTCGGAGATCATGGCAATACCACTTCCACCAAAGTTCAAGGTCACGTCAATAAACATGTACGACGGCTCCAAGGATTCGATGGAACACTTGGAAACCTTTAAGGCCCACATGACTCTCCATGGATTCCAAGGAGAGATCGCATGTAGAGCCTTTCCTTTGACGTTAAAAGGAGCAACTCGAGGATAGCTCGGAGCACTGCAGATGGGTTTCATTGAGAATTTTGAAGAACTCGGTAGACAGTTCATCATCCAGCTTATGGCCAGTCAGCAGAGGAGACGGCCAGCAACGTACCTGTTGACGGTGAAGCAGAGGGAGGACAAGAGTCTAAAGGCATACTTAGCGCGGTTCAATAAGGAGAGAATGACAACTGATGACCAAGATGAAAAAATCATGTTGGTAGCGTTGCTCGGGGGAATTTGGTCAAGAAGTCCTTTCATAACCGAGCTAGCAAGGAAAACCCCATCCACTCTGCGAGATTTTATAGATCGGGCGGATGATTTTGTGAATGCTAAAGACACGTTGATTGCCCTCACCACCAAACCAGGGCCGAAGGAGGAGAGTGTGTTGAGGGAAGGCCCTAAAAAGAACCAAGAAAGCAGCCAAAGGCCAAGGAAGAATTAGTACGAGAAAAAGCAGGAGACGCTCACCGGGCGGTATAACAGTGGTCACGTACACTATTCCATTGTACAAGACCAAGAAAAAATGAAGGAAAATAAGGCGATGAGTTCTGCGGGCGGCGGATGCAAAGGTACTGTACGCTCAAACAACAAATTGTGGAATTGAAGGGTAGCGGTGAACTAGAATGCATCGTGGCCGAGAACGCATCTCCACCGCGGCATTTAAACGATAGGAGGCAAGAGCATAAGTCTAGACTAAGCAAAAGCCTCTAGACAAAGCGAAAGCTTGAGGAGAGGAGGATCACCTAAGAGGCCGATGGGTCACAAGAACCGAGAAATCAACGACCCAAACAAGAGGCAGATCGGTGAAATCTGCCTTTGGGAGAAATCCGTACCATAGTTGGGGGATATGAGGGAGGTGGTCGAACTTCGTCGGGAAGAAAAGCCTATGCAAGGTGGGCAAGTTACAAAAACGTTTGCAATGTGGAAAGGCTTGTTAAACAGGTACGGATGCAGACCTTGCCCCCAATTGCCTTTGGCGAGGAAGACTACAGATGGCTGGTATACCCCCATGATGATGCGCTAGTAGTAACAATGCTGGTAGCGAATTACACGACGAGGATATTGATAGATAACGGGAGCTCGGTAGACATCTTGTTCTGGGATGCTTTACTAAGAGAGGATTAAATGCAAGCCAGCTTCGCCCAGCACCAACCACATTGAAGGGATTTACGGGAGATGTAGTCCAACCCTTGGAGTCCATCACACTACCCGTGTCAGTAGGGACTGATCCTTACATCGCCAACAATATGACTGAGTTCTTGATGGTTAGAACACCATCATCATATAATGCCATTATAGGCCAGCCAACTTTGAACCTTGAAAGCAATCGTGTCAACTTACCATCTGAAAATGAAGTTTCCAACGCCGTCGGGAATTGGCGAGGTATGCGGCGAACAGATGCTCGCTCGAGAGTGTTATGTACAAGAATTAAAAAGATGAGAGTGGGACGCAAAAATGCTAGAGTCGCGAGAAAATGGCAATGGAGTCTACCCACCACCTCCACCTGGAGTTTTCATGACGGAAGTAGAAACGAGAGACGAGGAAACGTTGAGGCAAGGAGAAGTCGAAGAATTGTTGGAACTCGTGCCTTTCGATCCAACCCAGCCGGGCAACCATGTGAGGATCGGGACTATGATGGCAAAGGAGGAAAGGGCTCGCCTAATACATATACTCTTGGAGCACGAAGACATATTTACATGGAATCATCAAGATATGCCAGGAATAGTAAGGAGGTAATGGAGCATCGACTGAACGTTGACCCGAACATAAGACCTGTTAAGCAAAAGAAAAGAAATTTCAGCACAGAGAAGTATAAAGCAATGGCAAAGGAAGTGGATCGATTGTTGGCAACAGGATTTATCTGGAAAACTTAGTACGCAGAATGGTTGTCAAACGTTGTCCTAATGAAGAAATCCAATGGCAAGTGGCGAATGTGCGTCGGCTTCACAGACCTCAACAAAGCGTGCCCAACAGATAACTTCCCTCTCCCCTGGATAGATCTATTAGTCGACACCACGGTTGGTCACAAGGTGCTGTGCTTCATGGACGCCTACTCCGGGTATAACAAAATCAAAATGAGTCGTGCTGACCAAGATAAAACGACCTTCATAACCAACCGGGGCTTGTACTGTTACACAGTTATGCCATTCGGATTGAAGAATGCGGGAGCAACTAACCATAGGCTAGTCAACAAAATGTTCAAGGATCAAATAGGCCGGAATATGGAAGCGTATGTGGACAATCTCCTGGTAAAGAGCATGGAGTTTGGGCAACATGTGGAAGGAAGCTTTCGGTGTACTGCACCAATACAGAATGAAGCTCTACCCGACTAAGTGCACGTTCGGGATTCAATCGGGTTAATTCTTGGACTTCATGGTGTTGGAGAGAGTCATCGAAGTGAATCCCGAGAAAGTCAAGGCAATCATTGAGATGAAGCCGCCCACGACTCTTAATGAGGTCCAGAAACTGGCGGGGATAATAGTGGCTCTTACCAGGTTCGTGTCCCACTCAACGGACAGGTGCATTCCCTTTTTCCAGGTACTAAAGAAGGCGTAAGAATGAGATGCGCGATGTGAGGAAGCATTTGCATAACTGAAGGAATAACTTACCCATCCACCACTACTTATTCAAACTAAGCAGGGGGAGCCCTTGTCATGTCACCCCAGACGTGGAGTCTGCTGCTTTAGTCAGAGATGAGAGGAAGGACCAAGGCTATACGGTCAAGAAAACCTCCCGTTACGCCACTCGCCAGAGTTACGCGGTCGAGCAACTCTCCCATTACACTCCACTTGCCAAGGTTACGCGGTCGAAAACTTTCCTACTATACCTTCCCACGAAGTTATGCGGTCAAGCAAATCATAGCATAATCAAATTCTAGATAAGTTAAGTTCATCTTTGCTCTTGTTTTCTTACATGATAACATGTTTACTTTGCCCCTTATTTAAGTTAACAATTGCAACAAGGTATGCTTACAATCCATACATTTACAAACACATAATTATGCAACTACTAAAACAAAGCGTTAAAATATTTAATCGCCTTTATTCATACTTAATAAAACCAAGGAGTTCAAAATATACAATTACTAAGGGACATTTTGCCTAAATTTCAAACATAGTCCAAATTTTAAATAATACTGGAAATAAGACATCAAGGAACTTGAGGAGGGGGAAAGGCATCCGGCATCACATCTCGCTCAATCGAGTCGAATTAATGATAGGCGGTAGGACTGTCTCTTATTTCCTTCCAATTCAACCTATGGAGATTGGTCTCAGGATGTTTAAGTAAAAGCGCCCGCAGCTGCTTGATACCGAATTGCGCGAGCAGAGTTAATCTGAGGGATAAGACGATCAACTTGCTCCTGCAAGCGACCCATCTCCTAGTTCAGCTTAGAGACTTTCTTGTCATAAGCAATCAAGGTCTTCTTGTTGGATTCCCAGCTCTAATTCAGCGTTAAGAAGATGCAGTCATGCTCTTTAAGAGCACTCTTGGTTGCGGCCAAATCTTGCTCCGCTTTAATCTTCTCTCCCTGTGCCATGCTCAGCCGGATGTTGGTCTCTCGTCGCTCCTCCTCAGAAGCAGCTAGGCGGGTAAGGCAATCGGTCTTTGCCATCTGCAGAACCTCCACTTCTTTTTCTATCTCACTCAAACGGGCGGTCAGACTTTTTTTTCGGCCTTCCGGCAGCACTAGACTTGCACAATGCAGTTTCGCCCAACGCACTTTCCAGTTGAGATTGGAGGGAGGCGACTTGATTACGCCCAAACTAGTACGCGGTATTATAGTATAGTTCAGGGTATCAATCCACAGGGAGTCGAAAGAAATACAACAAGACACAAGCTTAAAAAGAAAAGATCAAATTACAATATGAGAAGAATCTGAAAAATCTTCCAAAAACATGTAATTAAAATGAAATTAGGGCACGGATAAGAAGACAAGTAAAGCTTCAGAATTCCATCAATCGGATCCAACACTCTGACTTTTTCAATCTAAACTATACACACAATTAAGAATTATAGCACCAAATTTATAATTGGAAGATATGACATTATATTCATTTACTTTCTCAAATTTAATTTTAGAATCTATTCTCCATTCACAAATCACAATTTTCATATATAAAAATGAATATTAGATCTAAAGACGACACTTTGTTCTCAAACAATAATACAACAAAAAATACATTGGTGGCATGAAAAGCCTATTTAAGTCACAATCATATATCCATAATCCTATAGCTCAACAAAATCAAAGCATAACAAGATTTAATATAATTTTCTCAAACTTATAATATCCAAAACAAATAGAGAATTGAATCATATAATCTTAAATAATAAAGCTTAATCTATGAATTGAAATAAAATCAAAGTATTTTAATAGATAAATTTCCGCCCTAGACTTTACCATAGATATAGTTCTCCATGGAAGAACTAAAAATAAATAAAAATAGTATATTTCAACTCTCTTCAGAACGGAGTCGTCAATCCTCAAAAAACTCTCTAATTTCATGCTAATGATATGCTTATATAGGGTAGGAAAAAAACCCTAATGTCTTCATAATTCTAGCATAAAAAATGGCCTAAATTTTAGGACTCAGCTTGACAGTCACGTGCGCGCTTGACTCACTCAAAAATGAGTAGCACAAAGGCTATCCCAAGTGCAGCAAGATGTCGCGTAACAATTAGGAATAAATTCGTATATCGTCTCCTCAAGGAAAGTTAATTAAAATCAAACTCGTTTAAAATGGTAAAAATATCCACAAAGAGAAAATAAAAATACAAGAATGAAAAGGGCACTAGTCATGAACTAGATTCATATTTTTGGATTTTTAAGTGTCAAAATGAAATGTAAAAAAAAAAATAACAAATTGAAATTAACAATAAAAAAAATCAATTAAACTAAACAATCTTAATTAATCTGAAAATTAAACAATAAAACAGAAATTATTTAAGTCCTAATTAAGCTTTAATCGATCTAATATGCAATGGAACTGAGAGATTAATAAAACTAATCTAAGAATTAAACTAGAATAGAAAGTAATTGACAAAATACGAATTTAAAATTGAAAAGCCCCAAAATCAAGATTCTAGGGTTCACTCTTGTATTCAAATCACAAATTCTCAAAATTAATCCATTGCAATTGTAATCACTGTTAAATGAAAGCTTAAAGAAACGAGAAAAATAAATAACACGAAGTAAATAAATAGCAAATAAAATTTCCAAAAGTCTAAGTCAAATATCTCAAAAATAAATCACAAATTTTAAACTAAAATTAAATAAATAGTAGATAGTGAAAACAGCAAGCCAAATGAATGGAGATGGAGGTGGTAGGCAATGGAGGAGGCGGCAGGAGCGGCAACTGGACCCTGGAAGAGTTCTTCAAATGTGCGGCGTTGCTCTCCAAAAAAAGTCCCCAATTTCGTGCTAATGATATGCTTAAATATGGTAGGAAAGAAACCCTAATGTCTTCATATTCCCGCACACAAAATCGCTTAAATTTTAAGACTCAACTTGACAGCCAAGTACATGCTTCAGGAGTTCGAATTTGGAAATCCTTATTAGAGACAACTTTGTTGCCCTTTAAGATAGATTTCGAACGCATCAAGAATCCTATCAATCCGATATTTAAACGGAAAGTTATGATTAAAATATTAAAGTGTATCCACTTTGTCTCCTAACGCATTTTGGACTCTGATCCGAATTACTCTCAAATCCATCATTATCCTGCTTTGAAGAATTCTACACTCGTTGAAAGTTTTTAGGTTGTTCCAACGTCTTGCCCACTTGAAAGTTCTTTGAATTTGAAATTAGAAATAAAATAAAATAAGAATAATAGAATATCAAAAATATGTTGTGCATGTGAATGAACATTGTCCAATTAAATCACAAATTATAAAATTAAGCGTAAATCTTGCTATTAACCAATTTAAATCACAACTTGAATTTATTTATCATAGACATTTTTTCATCTAAAACCAATAATAATGTAATGAAATAAATAAAATATATTGGTTCTAAATGTTTAAAAATTGCAATAATTCAGCTCAATCACACTCCCCAACTAGTTTTTTGCAAATCCTTGAGCAAAATAGTGCAAAATTAATTGAGGTGAATATTGCATAAAGATCGAAATTCAAACAGAAACAATCAAACACAATTCTGAATTCTCACAAAAGTGATGCGTTACTTCTCAACCCCCAGGAGCTATATCCACCAAGACTATCTCAACAATCTTTCACATAGAATTGAGGCAAATGTATCATAACTCAAATGTGTGTGTGGAGCTAAACTAGTTGTGTGTTCCTCATTACTAGCCATGATTTGTCATAGGATTTTTCAACCTTAAGATTAATTATTGTTGATTCTAACTACCTCAAAGCCTAAGGGACTAGCAGTTTTCACGCCAGCTCTGTTTTTAAAGGTTGAACACTCAACCCCCAAAGTCTTGGGTAACTGTTTCTAACCCTTTACTTAGGAAATCTCACTAACCGACTTTATCTATTTTTTTTCTATTCTTTTCAAAACTCTTTTTTTTTTCTTTCTTTTCCTTTTCTTTTTTTTTTCTTTTTGAAGCATGGCTCGGTAGTCCTGCAGTTTACGTCTCGTGTGTTAAATCAATGAACAGTAAATAAGGAATACTACAAGTGCAAGCATGTGCAAAATGTCTTTCAAAATTTGCCCTTCGTTCTACAAAAATCTTATCAAGTCTCATCTCAATAAGTATAGCATCCCGGTGTTTCAAGCTACACATCAACAAAATATGATGCATAAAAAATCATGCTTTATGCTTAAGCTTGAAAATAAATATTCACAAAATGATTCCGCTCAACTACTCCACCAAGATGCTCAGATTTCACACAATACTAGAAATAGACTGTGTGTCAATCATATGTGTATTAATGCACATCCTATTAATGTGATTTTTTTTTAAAACTGTGCACACACGCTACCCCCAACTAATGAGAGACATGGGCATCAATGAATCGAACGAAAGAAAATAAAGTGTACAAAAATAAGCAAACAAAACAAAAAAATAACATGAAATATAAAATCAAAGCAAAACAACAGATAAAAACAAACAAAATGCAAGTAAAGAAAGTTATAAAGGGTGAAAAGATCAAAACACTTCCCTGGAATCTTGCACAAGCAAGATCTCTTCGTGTGGATCAAAGACCTTCAGAAACGGCTTTAGACGTTGTCCATTGACAGTGAAGCTATTTCCATTCTTCGGATTGACAATGTCTACCGCCCCGTGAGGATGAACCTTCTTTACATTGTACAGCCCCTTCCATCGAGATTTCGGCTTCCTGGGAAAAAGATGCAATCTTGAATTGTAAAGGAGCACTTTCTGATCAGGGAGAAGATGTTTGTCATGGATCTTCTTGTCATGCAAGGCCTTCATTCGCTCCTTCGCCAAGCGAGAATTATCGTAGGCCTCTCTCTTTATTTCTTCAAGCTCTGAAATCACTTCAACAGCATGCACCTCTGACTCGTCGCAATCACCAAGCATCTTGCAAGTATTGAACACATTCATTTCCAATATCATATTCCCGAATGTGAGTTTCAGCACTCCACTTCGACAATTTATCAGTGCATTGGAGGTAGCAAGGAATGGGTGTCCAAGGATCACAGGCGCTTGGTAAATAGTAGTGGTTGGCTGCTGCATATCAAGAACTACAAAATCCACTGGATAGTAAAATTTGTCCACCTGAACCAGCACATTCTCAACAATACCTCTCGGCACCTTGACTGATCTGTCAGCTAACTGTAGCTTGATGGAGATCTTTTTTAGCTCACCTAATCCCAACTGCTCATACACTGAGAACGGTAGCAAGTTCACACTACTCCCCAAATCAAGTAGAGCTCTCCAAATGCATGAGTCATCAATCATAATGGAAAAGTGGGAAGAGCCGAGATCTCCAAACTTCTTAGGAGTCTCGCTCAATATCAATACGTTGACTCGCTCCGTTAGGAAAGCTTTCTTCTTTACATTCAGCTTCCTCTTCACTATGCACAAATCCTTTAGAAATTTTACATATGAAGGAACTTGTTGTATGGCATCCAAGAGTGGAATATTAATCTTTATTTGTTTGAAAATCTCCTGAATCTCAGTGTGGTATTTGTTCTTTTGGCAAACTGCCAATCTTTGAGGATGGGGAACCACAGGTTGGAACCCCCTATTAGTTTCAGCATCTGCACTCACAGGCTTCTTTAGCTCTGGTCTCACTACCTCTGGTTCTTTTTCAGCCTCATCAATCTTTGTTACATCTTTAAGTGTAGGAGCAACTACCATCTCTGGTTAGAGAACTTCATTTACATTTCTCAAAGTAAGAACGGTCTTCGCTGTCTCAAAAACCTCCCCTGAGATATTATGCACTTGCTGTTGTTGTTGCCGGTATACTTGAGGATTAGGCTGAGGCTGTGCTGGGAATTTCCCTTTCTCTTGAGTATTCAATGTTGTGTTTATTTTATTGATGGTGCCCCGCAAGTCATTTATGACCTGAGTGTTATGATTGTTTGTATTGGCCTGAATCTGCATGATTTGCTTAAGTGTATTGGTCATTTGTGCTATACTGTCATCTAGAGACTTTTTCACAGATGATTGAGGCTGATAACTCTGTGCAACTACATGAGGCTGAAATCCTGGAGGTGCTATAAAATGATAGCTCTGAGAACTCGGATATGGCTGATATTGGTGCTGAGGAGCAGCCTGATGAAATGGTTGCTGAGAAGGTGGCGGAGACCGACCAGACTGATCATTCCTCCATGAGAGATTTGGGTGATTCCTCCACCCCGGATTATATGTATTGGAGAAAGGCTGATTTTGTGCTCTATTAACCCAGTTTGCTGATTGCATTTGCTTAGAGCCACTCTCCTGAAATACTGGCATGATTGGGCAATCTTGGGTCTTTTGGTTTGAATCAGCACATAAAGAACATACCTCTGTTGCTTTCACCTTTTCCATCTCCATAACCTCCAGTCTTCTAGTTAAAGCAGCTATTCGAGCTTGAACGTCAATGTCCTCCTTAAGCTCATATATGCCCCCACCAGCAATAGCCCTCAGTGGTTGTGCTGTCAATGAAACTCAATCAGTCCGAGTGTTCCATTATTGTACACTCTCAGCAAGATAGTCAAAAAATGGCAATGCATCATCAGGTTCCTTGCTAAAAAAGTCTCCATTGCACATAGTCTGAACAAACTGCTTGCATTGTGGAGTGAGACCAGTGTAAACATAATTCACCAACCTCCAGGATTCAAAACCGTGATGTAGACAGATATTCACCAAATCCTTAAACCTTTCCCAGCTGGCCTGGAAAGTCTCGTCAGGTTTTTTATTGAACTGACTGATCTGCTCTTGAAAATACTGAGTTCTCTGAAAAGGAAATTTTTTTTGTAAGAACTCATTTTGCATATCATATCAACTAGAGATAGAATTAGGCCTCAAAGATTAAACAAAATCTTCGCTTTATCCTTCAAAGAGAAAGGAAATAAACGAAGTCTAATAAATTCATCAGTAGTGGCTCTATTGATAAAAGTAGTACAAGCCAACTCAAAATCTGTCAAGTGCTAATAAGGATTCTCAGAATCCATCCCGTGGAAATGAGGTATCACTGACATCATGCCATGCTTAATAGAAAAATTAGGTGCATCATAAGGTAAAATAATGCATGATGGTGTAGTGGTGCGAGTGGACTGCAAATAATCCCTAAGAATACGTGGTGCAGGTGCAATCATGGTTTGTTCAATTTCAATTTCCTCGTCTATAGAGAAAAAAGAAGAGCTATCTATCTGTAGGCTGTATATACTACTCTTAGTACTCGATGTAACTCTAACCAACCTATTTGAATTGTCCCTCATCCATAACATGAAACATCAGTCCAAATAGCATAAGTAAAGTTCAAGTGATTGAGTAGTAGGTGATAAGTAAAATATGTAATCAGAGATAAGATAGTGAAAGAAACATTTGAGAAAAAAAATAAAAAATAACGAGTCTAAATTTACGTCAAGCAACTATTTTCCGGCAACGGCGCCAAAAACTTGACTCACTCAAAAATTAGTAGCACAAAGGCTATCCCAAGTGCAGGAGGATGTCGCGTAATGATTAAGAATAAATTCCTAGATCGTCTCCTCAGGGAAAATTACTTAAAAATCAAACTTGTTTAAAATGGTGAAAATATTCACAAAGAGAAAATAAAAATGATGGTATGTGCAATGGATGGAAGAGTGCAACAAGAATGAAAAGGGCACTAGTCATGGACTAGATTCATATTTTTGGATTTTTGAGTGTCGAAATGAAATGTAAAAAAAAACTAACAAATTGAAATTAACAATAAAAAAAATCAACTAAATTAAACAATCTTAATTAATATGAAAATTAAACAATAAAACAGATATTATTTATGTCCTAATTAAGCTTTAATCGATCTAATATGCAATGGAACTAAGAGATTAATAAAACTAATCTAAGAATTAAACTAGATTAGAAAGAAATTGACAAAATACGAATTTAAAATTGAAAAGTCCCAAAATCAAGATTCTAGGGTTCATCCTTGTATTCAAATCACAAATTCTCAAAATTAATCCATTGCAATTGTAATCACTGTTAAATGAAAGCTTAAAGAAGCGAGAAAAATAAATAACACGAAGTAAATAAACAGCAAATAAATTTCCCAAAAGTCTAAGCCAGATATCTCAAAAATGAATCACAAACTTTAAACTAAAATTAAATAAATAGTAGAGAGTGAAAAGAGCAAGCCAAATGAATGGAGATGAAGGTGGTAGGCAATGGAGGAGGCGGCTGGAGCGATAATTGGACCCTGGAAGAGTTCTTCAAATGTGCAGCACAGCTCTCCAAAAAAAAGTCTCAATTTCGTGCTAATAATATGCTTAAATAGGATAGGAAAGAAACCATAATGTCTTCATATTCCCGCACACAAAATCGCTTAAATTTTAGGACTCAACTTGGCAACCACGTATGCGCTTTAGGAGTTCAAATTTGGAAATCGAGACAACTTTGTAGCCATTTAAGATAGATTTCCAACACATTAAGAATTGTATCAATCCGATATTTGACCGGAACGTTATGATTAAAATACTAAAGTGTGTCCATTCTGTCTCCTAACGCATTTTGTATTCTGATCCGAATTACTCTCAAACTCCATCATTATCCTTCTTCGAAGAGTCCTACACTCGTTGAAAGTTCTTAGCTTGTTCCAACGTCTTGCCCACTTGAAAGTTCTTTGAATTTGAAATTACAAATAAAATAATAGAAATTAGAAATAAAATAAAATAAGAATAATAGAATATCAAAAATATGTTGTGCATCTGAATGAATATTGTCCAATTAAATCACAAGTTATAAAATTAAGCATAAATCATGCTGTTAACTAATTTAAATCACAACTCGGATTTATTTATCTTAACCATTTTTTCATCTAAAACCAATAATAATATAATGAAATAAATAAAATATATTGGTTCTAAATGTATAAAATATGCAATAATTCAGCTCAATCAGCGCTTCAAGAGTTCGAATCTAGAAATCTTTATTTGATACAAATTCGCAGCCCTTTATTATATACAAATCTTTATTAGCTTTCCAACGCATCAAGAATCGTATCAAAAGTTACGATCAAAATAATAAAGTATGTCCAGATTGTATCCTAGCGAATTTCGGACTTGGACTTCTTCCTGTTTCCTTTTGTGATTTTTTTCTTTTTTTTTCTTGATCCAAATTGCTCTCAAACCACGTCATTATCTTTATTTGAAGAGTCCTACACTCTTTAAAAGTTCTTAATTGTTACAACGTCTTTCCCATTTGAAATTCCTCCATTGAATTTGACTGGGCTTTGACTTGTTTTTTTATAGACTCTGAAATTAAACATAAAAATTTGCTTAGGAGTATCCCAAAGTAAATAGAAACTCAATTCAAGAATACACATTAATTCCAATGATTTCTATTCATATTTTAGCATTTTAGTATAATAATAGGGTATTTAGAGTGAATTTTCTTACACTCATCACATTGTTTCCAATAAGCAGCTTCAACCCAAGAAAGCTCTCTTGCTAGCTTCTCTTTCTCCTCCCAGGCGGAAACAGTAGCCTCATGGGCCTTATCAATGAATGATCGCATGGAGTCATTTTCTTCTTCAAGCTCCATGTGATCTTCCAAAAGCATCTCAACCAACTTATCAACTCCCTGCAAAGACCCAATCAGGACGAGGAAAATTATAAGCCAACAAAACGGCAATTATTCAGGCAAAGCTAGAACAAAAGAAAATAAAGCTTACTGGTGAGAGAATGTTGCGTAAGTTGAGAACAGTGGAACAAAATGCTTCATCACGACGTGATCTGAAAGCTTGAGAAGAGTTCTTTGGCCGAGAAGAGGAGGCACCGCATTGAGTAGAAGGAATCTGGAAAGAAATCCCAGCCACATCCTCTGGAGCCAATCGCTCCTAAGCAGGGGGAGGCGACGGGTTGACGGTTGCTGGAGCTGACATCCTAGTTGTTTGCAGCATCCTCCTGGAATGGAGACTTGTCGAGATGTCCAGTCAAACAATTGCTTGCAGGAAAAGTTGGAGAAGGTTCCTCTCCCCCTCTCGGGGAAATGCTGAAAGGGGAGAAAGATGCTCCCACTGGCGAAGGATACATTCAGAAAGACAAAGGGCAGTTCGAGAGTATCCCCACCCGAAGCCGTCGAGGCCGTAGGCAACGACTTAGCAACCTCCCCAGGTTGAAACGAGTCCCTATACTTATCCAGCAAGGAAGGAAGGTAGCCAACAGGAGGTGCGTTGAGGAAAGTCGGGTCCATAACAGAGATGAAGACATCCCCCTTCGGGGGAGGGGCGCCCTCGGGAATGGTTGCTCGCCCGAGAGGAGCTTCTGACCTCAAGGCCTCTTCAGCTTCAAGAATAAAGTCCAGATCGGCATTCGCTTGGGCCATTATGGTGTCAAACAAGTCAATCCGGGTTAATGGAGGATTCCCCGACCTCACTCCTATGTTTGGCGAGGGAGGAGGTGGAATGCCCTTGGAGGAATTGGATGCGTCTGATGACCTCACAAGGCGAGCTTTCTTTTTTTCCCCCTCCTCGGGGGGTGGCCCCTTTTAAAATTCCCCGTCGGCGAGGGGGCACCAAGGATCTCTCGGCCAAGTCTTATTTCTTATGAACTATATTTTTGGGAAGGCCTTGTATTTTGGCCAAGGGCTTATTTGGAAAGTTACATTTTAGGAACTAGGGTTTCATCAATTTATTGTAGGGGTTACTGTAGCCGCGCGTACTGAAGTCGGTATTGTTCATCAAGGGTAATTTTGGGTAAAATGGGCTTTATTTTGGCTAGGGTTTTGATTAGGTTTGGGTTTAAAAACTCTTTGTAGCCTTATTTGAGAGGGTAGACAATATTGAATTTTATTTGTGAGTTGAGTTTTCTCTTCTTGTTCTTGATTGAACTCTTGAACTTATCAAAGGTAAATCACAACCTTTGTGGCGTTCCTCCTTTGTGATCTGGGTTCTTGAGACGGGTTCTTCAACGAGTCTAGATTTTAATATAATATAGGTTCTTGAAACGGGTTCTCATCGGGTCTAGATTCTCCATCCTTGACTTGATTTTTGGCTTTCTTGGGGAGTTTTCAAATTGATTGTGGGTTCAAGGGAATTCATTCCCACGGGTTCATATCACCAAGACGTTTAAAGACATCACGAACAGGCTGCACGAAGGGCAGGCAAAGCCCCATGGAAAACATAGCCAAGAAGAGGGTGACGGAAATAGCCATACCTCTGATATCCACCACTCCCATCCGTTGGCCAGGCAACAACAACCCCACTAAGTCCGGGATATTGAAATAGTCCCTTGCACCATCTAGTTCGCAATGGGAAAGAGAGGAAACCCAGTGATGGCCTTCGAAGACAAAGCAAGTGATGCCTCCATTGACGTTAGGGCTAGCAACGGCGGCATCACTTGGGGCAGAAGGCTCGCGGGGTCGCAAAGGACCACCACCTCAAGAAGAGATAGCGATTGGGTTCTTACCAGAAGCCATAGAAGCACTAAACACAGAAAGGTGCGATGGAGTAAGAAGTAGAAGAAACTGGAAGGCACGAAGAGTTGGATGCAAGAAACTAGGAAACTTGCCCAAGGGTTTGTGTTGGCTGAAATCTCTTGTTCTAAGGGCTGCCGTATATCACTTGCCCTAGGGTTTTTGGGTTATTGTTAGGGTTTTCTCAACTGCTTATTCTTGATTGTGATCAAATCAGTTGGTGAAAGGAAAAGAAAAAAAAAGAAAAAAAAAATCGTGAAAAAAAAGGAAAAGAAAAAAAAAATCGTGAAAAAAAAAAATCTCGAGATCTTTTTCTTCAGCCTTATCATCAAAAGGGGTAATTCTAGTTGGTATCTTGTCTTATAGTTACTGTTTCATTCATATAATTTCCTTGATTCATGTGCCATTTTTTTTTCATTCCTTCCGTGTTTCTCTTGTTCTTGTTTCTTGGACCTAATTACTAGTTGGGATAAAACAAGGTTGCTTTGTCTTGATTGAGTCAATTAGTTCTTAAAGAACTTGAGTGGGAAAATTCTTGAGGTAAAAGGCAAGAGAGTGTGAGACTATTATCGAAAAAAAAAAGCCAATTAAGAGTGAAACACGAATGGAGTGTCATTATTCTAGTGTAAACATGTAAGGAAGTGTGTGAGGTTTACTTTTTTTTTTTTTGCCACTAACATTCTTTTGTGTAGCACCTGATAATGTCTCATCGGAATAGCGCATCACCAAGGGGGAGAGCAGATAACTCATCCTTTGTGTTGCAAGCCATGCAACAACAGTTTGAGCGGTTGAACTTGGTGTTGGGTGAAGTAAGGGATAGGATGTATCATCAAGAAGCAACGATTAGAAATCTACAAGGTAGGAGGGATAGGAGGCGACGTGAGCATAGAGTTGAAAATCAGTATGAAGGAGATGGAGAGGAAGAGGAAGATTTAGCATCTGACGTTGGGTCGGGTAGAAATAGAGGAGTTAGGCATGAAAGAGGACTTGAGGGGAATCTAAGGGGTCGGGATGGTATAGATAGAGACCTTGGTAGCATCAAAATGAAAATACCATCTTTTCAATGTAGAACTGACCCTGAGGTTTATCTAGAGTGGGAGAAAAAAATAGAGTTGGTGTTTGATTGCCATAATTACTCTGAGGAGAAGAAAGTGAAGTTGGCGGTAATTGAGTTCACTGATTATGCTATTATTTGGTGGGATCAATTAGTGACCAATAGGAGGAGGAATTATGAGAGGCCTATAGAGACATGGGGAGAGTTAAAAGTTGTCATGAGGCGGAGATTTGTTCCTAGCCATTACTATAGAGACATTTACCATAAATTACAAAATCTTACACAGGGGTCTAGGAGTGTGGAGGATTACCATAAGGAGATGGAGATGGCGATGATTCGGGCTAATGTAGAGGAGGACCGACAGGCCACCATGGCTATATTTTTGAGTGGGCTGAATAGGGACATAGCCAATGTAATTGAATTGTAGCATTATGTGGAGATAGAGGACATGGTGCACATGGCTATGAAGGTGGAGAGGCAATTAAAGAGAAAAGGGACAGCAAGGTATACTTCTGTTTCTAGCACTACTTGGAAATCAAAATGGGATAGGAATGATCCAGCTGAAGCAAAGAGAAAGATCGAACCACCTAAGAGAAAAGATGAGGGAACTAGCAACAAACCCAAGGTAGAATCCCAACCTTCATGGAATAGAGATATCAAATGTTTTAAGTGTTTGGGTTCAGGGCACATTGCTTCTCAATGTCCAAATAGGAGGGTGATGATTATGCGTGACAATGGGGGAGGTGATGACTGAGAGTGAGGATGATAGTGATGAGGTGCTCGAGTTGGATGATGCTAGTGATGATGATTGAGTGGTATACCCTGTGATAGGTGAGTCTCTTGTTGCCAGGCGTGCTCTTAATGCACAAATTAAGGTGGATGATGCAGAGCAATAGAGAGAGAACATTTTCCATACTAGATGCCATGTCAACAATAAGGTATGTAGTATAATCATTCATGGAGGGAGTTGTACTAATGTGGCTAGCACTACTTTGGTTGAGAAATTAAATTTACCAATTACAGTGGTTGAATGATTGTGGAGAGGTTAGGGTGGATAAACAAGTGTTAGTTACTTTTTCTATTGGAAAGTATCAGGATGAGGTGCTTTGTGATGTTGTGCCTATGCATGCGGGCCATATTTTGTTGGGGAGGCCGTGGCAGTATGGTAGGAGAGTGACACATGATGGGTTCAAGAACATGTACAGTTTTGAAAAGGAGGGCAAAACAATTAAGCTTGCTCCTTTAACTCCAAGCCAGGTCTATGAGGACCAACTGAAATTGAAAAGTGAGGTTGCTCAAAAAAGAAAGAGTGAAAATGAGAGTGATCAGAAGAGAAAGAGTGACAATGAGAGTGATCAAAAAAGGAAGAGTGAAAAAGAGATTGAGCAAAAAAGAAAGAGTGAGAGTGAAAATGAGCATAAAAGAAAGAGTGAAAAAGAAAGTAGAGAGGTGGTTGAGAGTAAAGAAAAAAGAGTGGAGCCACGAGAGAAAAAAGAAAGAGAGTCTTCTGAGAGAAAAGGAAAGGCAAAAGTGAGTTTCTATGCAAGAGAGAGTGAGGTTAAGAGGGCTTTCTTCGCAGATCGCCCTATGATTTTTCTTGTCTATAAAGAGTCTTATCTTAGTCTTGATGAAACTAACCAGTCTCTTCCTAGTTTGACTGTTTCTTTGTTGCAGGAGTTTGAGGATGTATTCCCGGAGGAGGTGCCAAATGAGTTGCCACCCATTAGAGGCATTGAGCACCAGATTGATTTTGTGCCCGGGGCTGCTATTCCAAACCGACCAGCCTATAGGAGTAATCCAGAGGAGACAAAGGAGCTTCAGAGGCAAGTTGAGGATTTGATGAGTAAGGGGTACGTGAGAGAGAGCATGAGCCCTTGTGCAGTACCAGTGCTACTAGTGCCAAAGATGGATGGGACGTGGAGGATGTGCATTGATTGGAGGGCGGTCAACAATATCACGGTAAAATATCGCCATCCCATTCCTAGATTAGATGATATGCTTGATGAATTGCATGGCTCATGTATTTTCAATAAAATTGATCTTAAAAGTGGGTACCATCAAATTAGAATGAAAGAGGGTGATGAATGGAAAACTGCTTTTAAGACTAAGTATGGGCTTTATGAATGGTTGGTTATGCCATTTGGACTTACAAATGCACCCAGTACTTTCATGAAATTAATGAACCATGTCCTACGTGCATTCATAGGCAAGTTTGTGGTTGTGTACTTTGATGATATCTTAGTGTACAGCAAGAACTTAAATGAACATATTGAGCATTTGAGATATGTGTTTGATGTGTTGAGATGTGAAAACTTGTATGCTAATTTTAAGAAATGTGCCTTTTGCTTGGAAAAAGTTGTTTTTCTTGGTTATGTTGTTAGTATAAAGGGTATTGAGGTGGATGAAGAGAAAGTCAAGGCCATCAAGGAGTGGCCAACGCCAAAAAGCATCACTGAGGTAAGAAGCTTTCATGGCTTGGCTAGCTTTTATCGGCGGTTTGTTAAAAACTTCAGCACCATTGCTGCACCACTCACTGTGGTAATTAAAAAGAATGTTGGGTTTCCTTGGGGGGCTAATCAAGACAATGCTTTTGCCACTATTAAAGAAAGGTTGTGCTCTGCACCTGTGCTAGCATTACCTGATTTTAACAAAACTTTTGAGATTGAATGTGAAGCCTCAGGAATAGGGATTGGAGTTGTTTT
Organism: Juglans mandshurica; assembly: GCA_022457165.1. Classification (NCBI taxonomy): domain Eukaryota; kingdom Viridiplantae; phylum Streptophyta; class Magnoliopsida; order Fagales; family Juglandaceae; genus Juglans; species Juglans mandshurica. The sequence goes on along the minus strand of CM039619.1, from coordinate 19,225,813 downwards.
GATGCAGGATAGGCGGCCCATAGCCTTCTTCAGTGAAAAGTTAAGTGGGGCATCCCTGAAGTACCCTACTTATGACAAAGAGCTTTATGCTCTTGTGCGTACATTAGAGACTTGGCAGCACTACCTATGGCCAAGGGAATTTGTGATCCACACCGATCATGAATCATTGAAGCATCTCAAGGGTTAAGGTAAGTTGAATAAAAGACATGCTAGATGGATGGAATACATTGAGACATTTCCCTATGTCATCCGTTACAAGCAAGGTAAGGAGAACATTGTTGCTAATGCTCTATCCCGGAGGTATGTACTTCTTACTTCTATGTGTGCTAAAATGCTTGGGTTTGAATATGTGAAAGACATGTATGCCGATGATGCTGATTTTTCAAATGTGTATGTGGCATGTGATAAGGTGGCATTTGGTAAGTTTTATAAGCATGATGGTTATTTGTTTAAAGAAAGCAAACTTTGTTTGCCAAATTGTTCTATGCGTAAGTTATTGGTGCGTGAGGCACATGGTGGGGGATTAATGGGACACTTTGGTGTCAAGAAAACTTTAGACATTTTGCATGAACATTTCTTTTGGCCTAAGATGAAGAGAGATGTTAACCGTATTTGTGGAAGGTGCATTACATGTAGAAAGGCCAAATCTAAGGTTTTGCCACTTGGGTTGTATACACCCTTACCCGTTCCTAGTGAGTCATGGGTAGACATATCTATGGACTTTGTTTTGGGGCAGCCTAGGACCAAAATGGGTAGAGATTCTATTTTTGTGGTTGTGGATAGATTCAGTAAGATAGCACATTTCATTCCATGCTATAAAACAGATGATGCAACAAATATAGCTGACTTGTTTTTCCGGGAGATAGTGCGACTCCATGGTGTACCTAGGAGTATTGTTTCTGATAGGGATGTTAAATTCCTTAGCTACTTTTGGAAGGTGTTGTGGGGGAAATTGGGTACTAAGCTCTTATTTTCCACTACTTGTCATCCGCAGACTGATGGTCAGACTGAAGTAGTTAATAGGACTTTAACTCAGCTTTTACGCACTGTTGTTCATAAGAATTTAAAAACTTTGGAGGATTGTTTGCCATTTATAGAGTTTGCATATAATAGGACGATGCATACTACTACTTCATACTCTCCTTTTGAAATTGTTTCTGGATTTAATCCACTTACTCCTTTGGATTTGATGCCTTTACCTGTTGATGACAGGAGTAGATGGACAAAAGAAGGCGGAGTTGGTGAAGTCACTTCATGAGAGGGCATGGCTTCAAATTGCCCAAAAGAATGAAAGGGTTGCTTCCCAAGCCAACAAAGGACGAAGGAGTGTCATCTTTGAACCAGGAGATTGGGTTTGGGTTCACATGTGGAAAGAAAGATTCCCAGCTCATAGAAGGACTAAGTTGCATCCTCGAGGAGATGGACCTTCCAAATTCTTGAGAAAATTATTGACAATGCATATAAAGTGGATCTTCCCGGTGAGTATAAAGTTTCTGTGACTTTCAATGTTTCTGATCTTTCTCCTTTCGATGTAGGTGAAGATTCGAGGTCGAATCCTTTTGAGGAGAGGGTGAATGATAGGAACCAAGGTGGGCCTATTCTTAAAGATCCTTTGCAAGTTCCAGATGGACCAATTACAAGATCAAGGGCCAAGAAGATCAATAAAGCAATGAAAGGATTGGTGCAATCCACTTGGGATGAAGCCAGCAAGAGCCCAATACTGAAGATGGGTCTGAAAGAAGAAAAACCAGATTTCCACTTTATTCAAGCTGTGGAAGACATGACTTAGAGATACGGCCTATTGTTATTGGAGGCTTCCAATTTGGTTAAATGATTTATTTTATTAGTTTAGAATAAGTGGGCTTGAAGATGCTTGGCTCACAAGTCTTATTTCTTATGAACTATGTTTTTGGGAAGACCTTGTATTTTGGCCAAGGGCTTATTTGGAAAGTTACATTTTAGGAACTAGGGTTTCATCAATTTATTGTAGGGGTTACTGTAGCCGGTACTGTTCATCAAGGGTAATTTTGGGTAAAAGGGGATTTATTTTGGCTAGGGTTTTGATTAGGTTTGGGTTTAAAAACTCTTTGTAGCCTTATTTGAGAGGGTAGACAATATTGAATTTTATTTGTGAGTTGAGTTTTCTCCTCTTGTTCTTGATTAAACTCTTGAACTTATCAAAGGTAAATCACAACCTTTGTGGAGTTCCTCCTTTGTAATCTGGGTTCTTGAGACGGGTTCTTCAACGGGTCTAGATTTTAATATAATCTAGGTTCTTGAAACGGGTTCTCATCGGGTCTAGATTCTCCATCCTTGACTTGATTTTTGGCTTTCTTGGGGAGTTTTCAAATTGATTGTGGGTTCAAGGGAATTCATTCCCACGGGTTCATATCACCAAGACGTCTAAAGACATCACGAACAGGCTGCACGAAGGGCAGGCAAAGCCCCATGGAAAACATAGCCAAGAAGAGGGTGACGGAAACAGCCATACCTCTGATATCCACCACTCCCTTCCGTTGGCCAAGCAACAACAACCCCACTAAGTCCGGGATATTGAAATAGTCCCTTGCACCATCTAGTTCGCAACGGGAAAGAGAGGAAACCCAGTGATGGCCTTCGAAGATAGAGCAAGTGATGCCTCCATTGACGTTAGGGCTAGCAACGGCGGTGTCACTTGGGGCAGAAGGCTCGCGGGGTCGCAAAGGACCACCACCTCAAGAAGAGATAGCGATTGGGCTCTTACCAGAAGCCATAGAAGCACTAAACACATAAAGGTGCAATGGAGTAAGAAGTAGAAGAAACTGGAAGGCACGAAGAGTTGGATGCAAGAAACTAGGAAACTTGCACAAAAAGACAAAAAGGAAAGAAAAAGAGCAATGCCTTGCAATATATACTGACGACAGTTGATAGGAGGGAAGGCGTATCGATTTATGACAGGCATCGTGGGGAATCACCATACAGAATCCCAAACATCGCCCTAGAGACTCTCTGGACATGACAAGGACTCGCGAGGTAGCTGAAAGGGGCATTGGGCCAAAATCAAGAAGCCCAGCGTCTCATGGACAACAGTAATAATCATAAGGCCCAACGCCTCATGGATTTAAAAACCTCATCGTATGACACGGTAAGGGTTCACGGGGTAATAAGAAGGGAACAAAGTAATTCAACCAAGTGAACCTAAAGACGCCTAACGTAAAAGTCCCAACTCACAATATGCAATGAGACTTCGTGGGATAACTGGAAGGGCATTAACACCACCATAAAGGCCCGCGAGGTGTTTCCCTGGGCTTGGACCTCCACGGCCCAACAAGACACTTGAGGCCTAAACACCCCCTGACCCAGCAGGGTTCAAGTCGAATCGATAAAGAGAATACCAGCCAATTATCCCAGCATTGTTAAGATGTTTATCCATTCAAAACAAATAGATAGCTCTGAGGAACGGAGGTTCAAGTTTCAAATAACAAATGAGACAGTTAATCCGAAGAAGGCAAAATCTCTATTTAAAGAGGTCAGGTATGCTAATGAAGCTCTAGAATATCTTGGCTTTGTGATTACAAATTGCATTATTGAATTAGGGATCGAAGGGCCCCCTTTTTCCCCCCAAGTCCTCTCACTCTTTGGTTGCAGGAAGTGACTATGATTGGTGGTGAAACAAGTCCTCAACACCTGTAGTACTTCATCTGATTAGTTCATCACACAATTTGAGTTTAAGTAAGGGGCGGATGTAGCCAAGTGGATCAAGGTAGTGGATTGTGAATCCACCACGCATGAGTTCAATCCCCATCATTCCAAAAATAATCGAGAGCTACTTCCTCGAATATCAACGCAAGGAGCTGCGAGGAGAGGACTTCCAGGGCTCAATCTATGGTTGCGTCAGCGTGTGCCAACAAAGCGAATAAGCATAAAGATAGAAATCAGACACGAGGTTGTTTTTTCCAGATGGTAAGCTGTGAAGGTAGCTCTTTGGGTTCCTATCGATGTTGGAGTGCGAAAGCATGGGGAGCGAGTAAGCAAAGGTGGGGAATTTTATCTTTCTTACACCTAGAATGGAATTCAAATTGCCCCTCTTGAATTTTGGCATCCAGCAAACCCGAGAAAGTTTCCATGACCAGGACAGGCATCGAGTGCATCCCTACCCCTTGCTCGTTTCTGGTAGCCGATCGAGTTTCTTCGCCCTTCAGTTTGTTCTCCAATAGTTTAAAAGCTTCGTCTGGTAATCAATTCTGAACTGATGTAATAAAGACTCCCGAAGACAAGGTAAAACTATTGGGAAGGGAACTTGATCAATAGAACTTGGCTGGATCCGGGCTGGGATAATGGCGCCCATTCCTATCCAGTTTTGAAAAGGATTGGTTGTTAGCCTTGACGTATATATACTATACTTTAGTTCCCACCTCCGTGTGTATTGCGTGTTTGCTCCAATCCTGTCAACTTCATTTGAAGAGGCATACACAAGTAGTCATGTGACGCCCCTAGCCCCCCCTTCCCCCAACACCTGGGATTGGATGGTGATTGAAGTATCGGGGCATGTAACTCAAGGCTACATAATCTAGCAGTATGCAATAAATTGCAACGAAAATATTCATGTAAATCTAAGTAAGATTTAAAGCAACTCAAAAAAACAACATGATACCATAAACTATTTATCCCAAAATTATTTCACTTGTTCAAGTTACTCCCAAAATAGACATTGTTTAAAATCTCTCAAAACAAATAGACCTCCAAGATTAAACCATAATTTAAGAAACGGGAAACTTCACTACACTAAGGTCCCATTGCTAGTTACACTAAAGAAAATCCCCCTTATCAGCAGGGGCTCTGGCTCAAGAAGTCCCAAGCTAGAAGCGACTTTCTTTCTCAACAGAGAAGTCTCCAGCTTGTTTAAGATATTTCGTCACAAAATCCATGTGCTCCTTTAACTTAGAGGCATCTTTGGGCTCGGGTAACCTGGTCCGGTTGTCATCCTTATTAAGGGCTTTAGAATGTCCTTAAGACGCTGTGTAGTGAGCTTCAATATGGCGGTAGCAAAATTATAATAGGCCTCTACCGTAAACTTGTCCTCTATAAGCTCATTAATCTCATTCATTACTCTATAAGATCTTATGTACCTGTCATAACTTCTACCATTTCGGATTGAGAAAGGTATTGGAAACTACCATGGTAAGATTTCGAAAAATCTCAATAAGTAAATACACAACATACAACAGATAATATAGGCATATAAAGGCAAACCATGAAATGAATGCATGAACATGTACTTGACATCAAACTTGGCTTATGCAACTTTAACCATTTAAAAATAAAATATATTTTCCATCTTTTCATGTTGATCATTAAACATGTAACATATCTTTGAGTTCATTGTCTTGTTCATTTTTTATAACATATAGTTGGATACCTCACGACTCCTCTATGCACCGTTGGCTCCCCGCTAGTTACCATATCATCCAACGGCCCACTTGACCTTGTGATTACGTCATAATCTTTAACTTATGCGGCAGTTCGCATATTTCGCCTTCACCGCATATACAATATGATACGGCAATTCTCATATTTTGCCTTCACGATATTTTTAATGTGTTGCACCCACTAGTTTTAGGTGCTACCTTGCTCCAACATCCTTTCCACAATGATCTATTTGAAATCCGCCGACGGTTCTTTATTGACCCAGGAACTACCAGTCTATCTCTAAACACTCCAGAGTAGACAGAGGAGTTCTACCAGGACATTCCTCCATCCTAGCATTTGGGATCGTGATAAAACATGTATAGACTATTTTCTTTGAAAAAAGCTTGCAACCTAAATGCATGTGACATGAGACTTGTAACACTTTTCTTTTCATGGACCATATGAACATGTGAATGCCTTGAGTCATGAAATCATGTAATCAAACTTTGAACATCTCAAGTTACGGTTTGGAAATATTAGAATATTCGAATACTCAGTCCACAACATATGCAAAACACTCAACATATGCCAAAAAAGAACAATGTTTAAACTTGAGTACATACATGTAGACATGGCAGAATTGAGACCTGCAAAAACATGTTACAACCAACAACTTGAACCAAGAGAATCCGAGAACATCATAAACAATTAAGCATGACAAGATCATCATATGAATCCAATTACAATCAAGAGATTATCATCAATCAACAAGTATATACAATAGCAACAAGAAATGCAACATTCACACATCATATACAAATATTATCCAAAGTAGGTTGAGAGTATACTTACAGAAAATCCTATAAGTTAACAAATAGCAAGCTAAAAATAAATTAAACAACATTAGACGAGGACACACGAAAAAACCTAATTCAAGTGGAGGCATGTTTGAGTGTGTCGTGTCTAGGGTTTACTTCCTCATGGCTCATGAGCTCTTTTTCATGGCTAGATATGTTCCTCATGCATTCGGACTTCACTTATGTAGCCTAACTCTATATAGAAAAGAATCCTAATTCAAAGGTAGTCGTGGCCTTATCTTCTTTCAAAAACACATGCTCACGTGTATAATGCTATGGGTGGATCGGTTCTTCCTTTGAGAAGAACCCTAGCCCTATCCCAGGTGTCCATGTGAAAAAGAAAGCACGGATCACCTTCTCACTCAAAGTGGCCATGTGTTGTTGGATGAGGATGGGCATATGGCTCTTACCATGCGTGTTCCTTCCTCTTGGAAGGTATCACCACTTCCTTCGTTACTTGTAAGATTGGTTGGACGAAGGTGGAGGGTGCGTGTATGGTGTTTGGTTGGAGAGAAATGGTAAGAAAATGTGAGAGAATGGTGTAGCCATGTGGGAGAAGTGACACAATAATGGGAATCCAAAATTTGTCCCAAAAGGCCCTTCACCCGTCAGCCCCTCCCCTTTTATAAACATCCCCTCCTTCCTTGGAAAAGCAAGAGACTCATGCATGGGTCCCATGTGGCACCATGGCCGAAAATCCCTTCATCTTCCCCATCATTGAGCTGTGTTGGAAAAACCAAAAGCCTCATAGACAAGTGGTGTGAACCCCTCCATCCGAAATCCTATCTTCCAAAAGTACCCTTCCTCGTGTGTCTAAGTTCAATGTATCCAACGACAAAAAGGTCAAAACATAAATCCTCAATCATCCTTAGGAGGATGAACGTGTGCATGCTTGCCACTTGACAAGTGGTGTGTCTCTGCCCTTTGAGCTTCCCCCTTACGCCATTTGCCATGCCAACTCTTTGGAACTCTCATGCTTTTGACAAGTTTCAAAAGATTGTTGGTTTCCTCCTTTGGCCGAATCCATAATTGTGTCTCTGATTTTGCACATTCCCTAGGTGCCCTAAATCATTTCACCTTCTAGGAACTCACACAAGTGCATGTGTGTGTGGCGTGTGGCCCTTATGGTTCAGAAACCCTCCTCGCTCTCTCTCTCTCTCTCCCCATTCTTCTACTTTCATATCTAGGTTCAATGTACTTAGGGCGTTGGCTTGCATGATGGCCACGTGGCATCACTTGTACTAACCACAGTTTTCCTTTCCTAAGTTCTAAATAATGAAAATTTCTTGGGAAGACTAAAAGCTTCTCCCCTCTTCCATGTGGATGCCACCAATGCAAAACCCTAGTTAGGGTTCTTCTTAAGCTCTAGGCCCTTAGTGGCGGATTCACACTAGCCCATGATAGGCCTCCTAATGGGCTTGGGCACCCATTCTCTAAGATAACAAGGCCCTTGATGCTTACTATACTTTCTACATACCAAAAATTGGATAGATAACTAAGTGGATTAAACTAATCATAATAAAAGTAATAAATGTGGACTTTGCTAAGTTCGGGTTATCACAAGCCCCCCATGAAATAAGATTTGAGAAAAAGCGCGAGGAGTGCCTTGAATAAGAATAAGACGTGGCTATCCCTTGGCTACCAATCTAGCCTTCAACCCCTCAACTGCTCCATCAGTTTTTTGTTGACTTTATAGACCCCCTACTGGCCTAGAGTAAGACATGCCACCTTAATGCACTAGCCAGTTAGAAGGATTTGAACTATTACTGAACCAGCCTTCAAGACAAAAGGTGGAGGGCTTTGAATTCGACCAGACAGCGCTTTATGAGATTTTGTGTCAAGACCGACTCAAATGTCCTTTCTATTCCGGAGTTTTAGAGGAAAAAGCGGATCTTCTGAACCAGTTATGGCAGCAGTAGCGAAGTCTCAAGAGGGGTCATCCCCATGGTAGGAAACACGTCCTAGTTCCTTACTGCCAATAACCCGGAAGTCATATATGAGCCTTTCGCCATACCTCTCAACGAGAGGGCCAAGTGACACAACGATTCCACCTTTCGCGACATGTCACGTTTTTCAAACATTGTCTGGAGCTCAGGGCTTTGATGAAATCCTAGCGTAGGCGAAACCCGACAACCCGCCCAAAGTTTGAAAACTTTTTATTTTTGAAAAAAAAAAATTTCCAGAGGAATTAGATCAATACCCAAGATGTACGGTCCATTCTACTGTGGAAAGTAATTACCTAGTTTGAAAAAATATTTAAAGCCCCTTTTAAAATGATTTGGTCTACTGGCCATGGGAGTTGTAATAAATAGCATAAATGTAACAGAGTCTACTGCATTGAATTATTCCGCAGAGAGAGAGAGAAAGAATAGGCCATTAGAATTGAGAAATCTTGGTGGAACCCTAGTGACATTAAAACATACTGTCGGCCTACAGACAATATCTTTTTAAGCTTTGTACAAATGCATGGTGCTTTTTGTTTGCTTTCTTGTATCGGTCACTAACCCTTTTTCATCTTTTCCAATCAGAGAAAGGATCATACAGAGGCACCAAATCGCAATGACTATGCATTAAAATCATATTTTTTTAAATTTTTATTTAATATTTTATTCAACTTTTAATTTTGATCTAAAATTATATAATCTAATCTTATCTCACTATCTAAACCGTAGTGGTTCAATTGATGGCTTGTGCCTGCCTTGTTTGGATGCCCTAGACCTGGGACCCCTCCCTCCATCATCCATCATTCCATCTTACCTGCCTTCCACCCAATCGTACCTCCAGCTTACCTCTTTTTCTCCCATCCACATTTTATTTCTCTCTCTTTCTTTCTTTCTGTTTGTTTCCTCCAATCAGAATGTGTCTAGCAGCTCAAACTTGCTGGCTCCCTGCCAATGTGGCATAATGGCATTTGAGATTTCTCAATTCCACCACGCAGGCAATAGGTTCATGATCAAACAGTGCACGATCGAATTGAGCTTATAAAATATGGAAAGTCCCACTTTCGCGGGAGGTACCGCTTACATTGGTGTGTTTTTTTATGTATTTTTTTTTAAGTTTATTTTTATATAAATTTTGTTAATAATTTTAAATATTTAAAAAAAATAAAAAAAATTATAATATTATTAAAAAAATATTTTCTTAATCATGAAGTAAATAAAAAATAATTTTTTATTTTACTTCGTGATTAAGAAAGTATTTTTTAATAATATTTTTTTTTTACTTTCTGATTAAAGAAATATTTTTTAATAATATTCTAAATTTATTTTATTTTTTAAAAAATATAAAAATATTAAAAAATCTATATAATAAATAACTTTAAAAAAAATAGAACAATGCTAGACCCAGCGCTGTAGCATTATCAAAATATATATGGACCACTTTATTAAACACTTTAAGAAAAGGGTCTATATGCCTTTTTTCCCCTTAATTTTCCTGTTTATGCCGAGAGAAGGACATGCCACTCTGTTGCACAGGGAACTGTGAGAGAAAAGCACAACTTTGGTGCACCATATTCGTGACAGCACAGTAATAAAGCAACAAGTCCTCTCATCAACCTTTATATTTTTTTTTTTTTTTTTTTTTCCTGTTTTAGGTGCCTCAGCATTTGATTGATGGTGGCCACCCTTGCAGCTTTTGAGGGTTTGTTTTTGAGGAGCTAAAGTATGAATCTGCAGCAGCCAACGGTTCACAAATTTCACTGTTTATACAGTTCCATATATAGAAGGAAAATGTTGGATTACATTAATTCTCTACACTCCTCACATAGTTTTTTGTTTATTTTTTATTTTTTTCAACCCAATACGTTAAGTGTACTGGAACTTTCACACAGTAGAGTGTGAAAATGATTTTTTCTATGTAAAATCCTCGATGTCAGAGAATAGGACCTTCCATCCAGGATTCTTTGTGTACAACGTACGTGATTAGTCGGAACTACATTGTATGAAGTGCCTCGCATATTTATCTCAACAAAAATCATGGGTTTCACTGCTGCGGAATACATAAGAGAGGGAAACAAATGTTGAAAGGAGGGCTGGCTCAAAGTTTATAGAAATTAGTAATAATACAAAGCTGTTTGAGTGTTTGGTGTGGATAAAAAATTGTTTCGGGAAAAAAGTTTTTGACATTCGAGAATGTGGAGCATCAAGTACGAGACTTGTAAATTTTTTTTTTTTTTTGTAAAAATTCCAAAACGAAGAGCATCTTTTAATAGTGATATCTTTTGCCTTCAATTGAAATTTCTTAATCGTAACTTTCAACCGCTCGGCAAGATTTCAAGTTCTTCAAAAATCTATGATCATCAGCCACCCTACATTAAATGATAAAGTAGACTATTCTACCAGGAATTGAATATAAAATGTGATCTGTAATTATATGCAGCAGGAATGGTCCTGCAATTATTGGCCATAAATTCAGATCAGCACCCAAATCCACTTCAGCATCAGATAAGCAAAATCGTCAGGACAGTGACTGTTTTTAGCATCATTGAATAACTGATAATTAGGTTGACTGAACTACAATCCGTCCATCACCATCTCATGGATTCTGAACCAAATGAAAGTAATTCATATAATCACGAATGCTTTAAGAGTTCAATGGGGGACTAAATCCCTTGAAGAAAAGTGACTAGTTGATCTCTGACTTGCATAAAATATTTTGTATTGAACGGAAATAAAACTTGGTACAATATGTCAACAAATTACAGACCACGTCGCTGGACAGAGAGAAATAGAAAGAAAGAAGGTGAGAGGGAGTACTTGAAATGAGTCAGAATTTCTGGTTTTCAGGTACCAGTGCACGGAAACCATGGTTCACCTCTTGATGCAGAGTGAAAGAATGGAACTTTCGTAAATACTGAAGCAACAGCCAAAGACCCAAGTCCCAACACCAAATTTCTTTGCTTCTTTGAAGTTTGAAGATCAAGACCCTTCCTTTCTCTTACCTGCAAAGTTCCTAGATCTGCCAACCTGCCTCATTATTCCACCCTATTTTCTTTACCATCAAAACAAGGAAATGAAAAAAGAAACCCCAACAGTAATGATCGTATAAACCAAAGAACCCGTCAACTTGATAGACTTGCCAATAGATGGAGGAGGAGGGCTGTAGTAGTAGAATGGAAAGTAGGGAACAATTGGATTAGGTGGAGGCGGCGCCGGGTAGTTCTTGTTATAATTATTTGGCGGAGGATAGAAAGTGCCACCAATGACGGGTGGCGGTGGAGAGTAGTAGTTGTAGGAGCCGCCAGAGCTGGGTGGGGATGGCGGAGGTGGGCAGTTGGAAGTGGTGGGGGATGGTGGAGGCGGGGAGGGTGGTGGGGTGAGGGAACTTGGTTGCAAGGATTCTCACATGAGGAGCACATTGTGCATTCGATCTGGTACTTGGAAGAGGTGGCTTCTGTTGGGCTTGCCATTGCCTGCATAGACATGATCATCAGGATCAGCTGGAGGGACATCGGATACACTCTTGTTAATACATGGCTTCTTCTTTCCATTGTTTGAAAGAAATGGAACATTTTCGATAGATCCTGAAAAATGTAAGTAAAGATAACAAAAGAAGAAGAGGATGAAGTTGTGGATGAGATTTTCAGAAGATTGAAGGAGACTTAAAAATGGGCAAAAGGGTGAGGGCATTTAGCTGAGAGAGAGAGAGAGAGAGAGAGAGAGTGAGAGCGTAGGACCGTAGGAGTAGTGGCCAAGTGAGTGTTAAAGAGGACTGTGGCAACGTGTTCCCATACCCTTTTCATGAGGGGTTAAAAAAAGAAAAAACCTCAAAAAGAGGAGCCCAAGCTGTGATATACAATATAAGTCGTAAAAGATGACACCGACACGTTTTACTTTTGCAGCCACATTTGAACACTCTTCTACGCGGAATGGAAGGTTAATTGTGACCAAGTGTTCAAATATGGGAGGTAGTATGGAGATTTATGTCTAGTTTGAGTATTGAGAATTTTTAAAATAATTATTTATTAATTATTATTATATTTTATCAATTTATTATTATTATTTATTATTATTTAATATTTTATTATTATTTTTTCATTAATTTTCACGTAATATCAATATCTCACTGTTCAAACTCAATCTTAATCAATACAAAATGATTAAGGATTAAACTTGGGATCTGTCAGTTCATCAAAAGGAAAGGATATCAGTATGTAATTACTTGCTAATTAAGTTGCCACCTTTGTCAATGATGACCGTTAAAAGAGGTCAAAAAAAAAAAGAGAGGAAAATAATGATATTGAATAAATAATACGGAGGCGTTAGGCTTCACATGTAGTTGAGATGTTCACACGTGGGAGCATTAAATTGGCTGGTTCTTGTGGTGACGTGGTCTGGGGGAGCGTAGTCGTGAAGAAGACGCAAGCGGCAGTGCTGCACCTTGTGAGGTGTCGTCCTCAGCCTTGGGTGAGTTAGTAATTCAGTATTTGCATTAGTCTATGTATATACAATGTAAAATCATATTTTTTATATATTTATTTTATCATTCAAGTAAAATTTTCACATTAACTTATGCATATTTGAAATAAAATAATATTATTATTTTATTTTTTTATTAAAATTAACTTTTTTATATATATTTTATAATTAACATTCATTACATACATTTGATATTAATAATACAAATGTAATAATAAAAAATATATTTTTTTATATATTATATTAAAAATATAATAAAATGAAAAAATATATATAATTATAAAATGAATGTGTAAGTGAAAGTTTGTTATGTTGTTGAATGAGTGAGAAAATGAATGGATTGGACGAGAGAGAGGGAGGAGAGAGAAATAATGATTAAAATATTATTTATAGGGTGAAAAGTAGTTATCCAAATTTGAATAAGCATTGTTTATAAATAGTTAAATATTTGGATATGATAAGCCAATGTGGAAGATTTTAGGGTTATATTATGTAAATATGACTTTGCATATGCATATATATAGACCAATACTAATACTCTTATTGTATATTATGAAAATAAAATATAAATTAATTAAAAAATATAAATAATAAAAAATAATAATATTTTATTATTATAGAGAATGTGATGACTAATTTAATATAGATTTTAAGTTTTGAATAATTAGCTAAAAATAAAAAAATTACATATTAATCAAAATTTGAAGAATAAGATGGTCAATCCAATGCTAATACTATGATACCCTTATTGTACCATGAAGCAAATAAACTAGTGTCCAACAATTGGGAAATTTCATAACACTTCTTTTTCGTTTTTATTTTTTTTATTATTTTTTTTTTTTTTAATTTTGGGTGAAAGGGAAGGTGTCATGTGTTTTTGTATTTAGATGGGAAGGTGTCACGTGAATCAGGTGATTTAAATTGATTTATAAATAATAATACTTTATAAATTTCATCAAAATATATTTAAATATAAATAAATCGATATGTGTATTTGAATATATGAGATATGATGAGATAGATTTAACTTTTTTATGAAAATTTAAAAAAATAATAAATCTTATCAATAATTGATTTAAGATAAATTGAGATGAATTGAGTTATTTCAACAACCAAACACACCCTAAACATTAATTTAGATGTGAAATCGGTCTCTTAATACATTTATATTAAAAAGAAATCCAAAATAATTAACTGATAAAATGCGAGACATCATGAATTTTACGTAGGACGTGTTTTCCTCCTGTTGGAGTGTTTCCTCTCACATTATAATTTATATTACTAAGGCCATAATAACCTCTTGAGCGTCCTTCAAATCATTTGTTAATTGGTTATAAAAAAAAAATCACGTGTTAATCACACACACACATATTTATTTATTTTCTTTCATTATAAATTTCATATATTTAAACGTGAAGTGAAGTGTTAATATATGTTTAAAAAGCTAGCTCTATTTTTGGGTGTACGTTAATGGTGGCATGAAAGTGGGCCGGCATATATATATACATATATATATATATATATATATATACATACATATATATATATACATACATACATATATATATATACATACATATATATATATATATACATACATATATATATATATAGGGTTTAGGGTGTTAGGGAACAAGTAGTACACAAGATTGATCCAAGAATTATTTAGACGACGGATGCATAGTTTTACTAGCTATAGCTTGTAAATGTGAAGGGAAAGGTATATATAAGCTGGCTATAGAAATGATTTCGGTGACAAAAGACCGACCGCGATCTATGATATGGAATTAGCTAGGTAGCGCCGTCCACAGCATCTAATTTCTTTCCAGGCTGTTTCGATCGGTGGTATTCGCTAGCTAGCTACCACAATTAATAATGTTTGTAACCATATATATATATATAATTTGGGTTATCATCGTGACATCATTCGTCATAAATGAGTACTCGTTTAATGTTTGTTTATAGTCATCAATTTTCAAGATATAATAGTATTGTTAGTTTCGGATCGAATTAATTTATTTATGAATACATTAATTAAAATTCCACCGATCCGACATCTCCAAGACCAAGTTAAGGTTTAACTGATTGGTATAAAGTTGAGAGTGGGGGAAATGGTTTTTTCAAAAGCACCAACTAAAAAACTTAAAAAGAACCTTTAACTTTACTCTCCTTCCTTTTTCTTGCTCTCTCTTGATCATCTTGTTGCTTAAGGGAGCTTCTACACCTTTTTCCAATTTCTTTCCCAGCATGATTGCCTTTCTTGGAGTACTTGGAGATGCCTAAAGTGTAAACGTACAGGAATATGGCCACGGATATTGGGAAGGCGAGGAGGGGGAACTGATAATTCTATTTCAACCCATTTTGAATTGAGTAATGCTACGTACAGTCGTGGAATGTACAAACGCCGTGCAGTCGTTTTGAAAAATAGTGGGGTCTACTATTAAAAAATTAATTTATTTTCATGCAGATCTCATATTTATTCACTTTTTTCAAAGTGACTGCACGGCACTTGCACACTCACGACTGCAAGTATCATTTCTCTTTTGAATTATCAAAATGAATAAATTTGATAAATTAAAGTACAAGTTATATCAATTGTACTAAACATTCATGGTGAGATTTATGGCCAAAGCTATATTCATAACCATAATTAATAGCAATAAATTGGCCAAAGCTATTCGAGTTAAAAGTGGATTTTACGGATTAAATCGTTATTAACTCATCTCTTAATTGTGTCTATTTATTGAGTTGACCTTGTTTAACCTAAACCTAAATAATACTAAACTCACAAGTCTTTAATTTCATATTAGACTTACTCAAATGCACAAGTTTTATTAGTTTGTATGCCCTAGATAGGAGCTGGGCATGCATCGGATGAGACCATGCAACTTATCTCTCACTATAAGAAAACTATTTATTTGTTGTTAATAATTTTTTATCAAAATAACTATTTTTTGTCAAAATTAGTTTATTTTCGTTATAAATAGTCATTTTTGTCGTAAATAATTCGTTATAAATACTCATTTTTCTTGTAGTGGCCGATCTAGTGGGATGGGACTAATAAATTAAGTCTTACATTGGATGAAAACCAAAAGCTTACAATTTTAATCAATATTTTCTAAGTAATTAATCACCGAGACTTAATTTTTGTTAGCACGATATCGATCGAGGAGTACTTCACCAACATATTTAACTACTAATTTTTGGTTATATAGCTAGCTAGCTATAACCAAAACCAAAGTGACAAGGGAGCAATAATAATTAAGTTGAAGCAATATGAATCATATGATCATACCGCCTATTGAATTGCGGAGAAATTAGTTGGATATAATTATATGTATAAAGGAGGTGGTTGTGGTGGATGAATTCTGTTAATGTTTTGTCATGACTAGCTAGGTAACTCAGGATCACCAACTGTTGTCATGTAGCACCAACTTAACTAAAATTGACAGAATAGCTTTGGAGTTTGAACTCCTATGCTTACTAATTAGCTTGTAGACACGAATGACATTGCTTGCATATATAGGATCATATATATATCCTATATATGCATATATATATATATATATATATATATATATATCTTCTCCATCTCTTTTTTAGTTATATATGTTTTATATTTTCTATCACAGTATCAGAATTCTTGACTAATGCCAAACTCAATCCAATAGACTATTTTTTTAAAATTGCTAGTTTTACCTCTCACAAGATTTTCACCGTCATTCAACTATGTCTCATCTCAAATCTACGCATGATTTGAAGTATCCTTATTTTATTTGAAATTATTTGAAGTCTCATATCTACTTTTGGCCTTTTGATTTTGGACCTATAGTTGACCAAGGTCCTATATAGTCCATTATTAGCCATAGCTTCAAATCTGATGTTTCAGTTGCCAGACACTTCATCACCAATACTACATTAATCATCTCATCAATGATCAGTCAATGAATTTGAAGTCTACACTCAAATTTCAAACTCAAGATTTTAAAGTTCTCTATCTTGAGTTTGAGGGAGGATGTTGGAGATAATATCAAATGAATAATTTGATTTGATATATTATCTTGATTTGATTTGATTTTTAAATATATGTACCTTATCACATCAGTGACATCACCATGCGATTTCTCTATAAATAGGAACAGTCCCTCTTTAGAACGGATGGGCCGTTCTCAGGGGTTTAACACCCTCCAATAAAAGCTCAGCACTCCATGTACTAATTTTATGGGTCGCATCAAACTTTAGTAAATGAATAAATATAGATAGAAGCCACTATTGAGAGCATCTATTTTGCACACATGATGTGGTATCATCTAGACCACACATCTCCCCAAGTGAGTATTGGGAATAATCAACTAGAAGCAGCCACACGCAGTGAGTGCAAAGTGTGCACTGCTATAGTGGCTTCTCTCTAACATTATTCTTAGTAAATTGAAAACGTCATCGTCTGAAAACACAAAAACACACAAATACAATACACCCAAAAACAAGATTCACGAATGTGATGAGAATTCATAACTTGAAAGGCCTCAAGTAAACCCAATGATTCTGATAACCATAGGTAAAATTTCTAACACCTGACCACGTATTGGATCTTGCAAATATATTAGTAGTAGGCTTTGAAGACAATCATTTTGGGGTGTGCATAATTGCTAGATCAAACTTTTTTTTTATCTACTTGGATACCAATCTAGGTCTAGGAAATGGCCAACAAAGCTAGATTCATAGAAAAGTATCTACGTTGAGGGTCGTCATCGGCTTTTAGAATGGATATTAGAAGAGAGGGCCACGACGGTGACGGCAAGGAGAGAGGGTGGCTGGCTTCGGTCTGTGGGTCATGGCGATCACGTTGGGAAGCAAGGGAGAAAGGGTGTTGAGGGTGCGATTTGTTTTGGTGTGATGGCTGGCTCTGTGGTCCGTGGGTCACAATGGTTTTGCAAGGGAGAGAGGTTGTTGAGGGATGGGTTTTGAATAAGAAGAAGAAGGAGGTCTGTGATTAAAATGGGTTTGTGTTGTGCGCCTCAGGCTTTCTCTCATGGGTGGACGACGTGGCAAGTTTTGATTGGAGGGTGTTTTTAAGGGAGGAGCGGATGGGTTGGCTATAAGATTTTCTCAAATAGGAATCAATACTTTGTAAGTTTGTATCCAAAATAATTGAGAATAGCAAATATGGTCTTCAAAGTCTATCTTTCTCACTCTCTTCTCCATCTCTTTTTCAATCATATATGTTTTATATTTTCTATCATACATATATATATATATATCATGTATATATGGTGACATGCACTAATGTCAAGACAAATCTTGGGAGCTTGATCTATGAATTAACAGGCCTGTTTTCCTAGCCTTCTGATCATGAACCTAACGCCAAGACAAATCTTGGGACCCTGATCTATGAATATATTCTTCACAATCTGTTAAAAATTGTTCAATCTATACTTGATGGTATCAGCAAGAAGTTGAGCATGAAGTGGAAGAACCCAAAGACTTGAAGCCTCATGAGCGATATATGTTGCAGAGAGCAGTTAGAGAAACAGAAGCCTCATGAGAGATATATGAAATTGCAAGAACAGGGGAAAACAGAACAAGCTAGGAAAGATTTAGGTAATTGATCATGATAAACTACTCATTACTTAATCAATTGTGACAGCTTTAGGTGTTTTGTCTTTGTGTTGTGTGTGTGATTGGAAGGCATACCTATTTTTGATATACGATAAAACAAATTGGCTTGTAGTATTATTGTTATGGAATTACAAATTAATAAGATTGTATTTATGGTTACAAATACTAATAATGAAGACTTGAAGGTTGCACAGCTGAAAAAAATCTCTCTTCTGATTGAAATGGTGGGTCTTTTGTGGTTGTGTGGTGTATGTGTATGTGTATAAATGAAATGATCTAATTCTGCACTTTGATGTATATTGTTGTAATTCTCTCTGATGTTTGATCATTTCCCAATTTCATGATCTACATATGCTTCCAGGAAGATCCCACCACAAGGAGGTCGCTACAACAGTTGCTTCACAATGTTGGAGGAAATAATTGCTTTTTAGTTGATTTATACTAGTGAGAAATTACAAATTTTTGGAGTTATGCTTGAATCCTTGTTGGTCTGTTAAAGGTTTTTGAACTAACTAACTACTATTGCATTTATTTATGCCATCTTAATTGGGTTAGCCTTGAAGTTTTTTGAACATTTTCTTTTTAAGTCTTGACTGATGTGGTTTTATTTTGGTGCCTTCTTATTTGGTTGCAAGAAAGGATAGTAGAAGCCATGAATATGTATCTACTACATGCACTTGTAAGAGTTTATAGCTTGACTAGGTTTTGGTTCATAAAGTTTGAGTTTATTATTTGTGGGATTATTCCCCTTCTTTCACTTGCTTTAGTGTGGATTGATTAAACTACAGTTTTAGTTCCTTTCTCGTTAAGTTTCTTACAAGAAGACCAAGTTGTAGTGAGTTTGTAAAGTATGATGATGATGTTTGTTTAATAGACAAATTTGTATATATTAAATGTATTGGGTATGGATGAAGCTTGTAAAAACAAATGAGTGCTTTGAATGGATTGTATGGTTGTGGTTTTGTGGAGCCATGAATTGTAACTTATTAAGTTTTGTGGTTGTGTGGTGTATGTGTATAAATTGGTTCTCATTAGAAGTTTTTCTTGTAAATGTTAGCATAAATTTACATCTTTTTTTAAAATTATTATAATTTTGAATCTGGATCTCTAAGGTTCGGATATATTTCTTTTACCCTATATTAGAATATTTGTTATAATTATTTTTGGCTCAATCTCATTTTTTTTCTGAATTCTTTTAACATTTGCCGCGAGATGTACTCATGGCAAATACCTTTTTTTTTTTTTTTTTTTCTGGAAGAAGTTTTTTCCACCAAGTCTTTTCATGGGAAAAACAAAATTCCACCAAGCTTGTTCATGGGAAAATGTTGCATTTCTCACCAATCTTTCAATTTCATTGCTCATTTCCCACAAAATCTATGGCATTTCTCCACAGGTAATGTGGTGGGGAAAAATGAGTATTTTCCACGAGTTGGTACTTTAGTGGGAACAAATATCTTATCTCACCAATTTTATGCCACCAAGCTCCCACGGAAGAACTTGGTGAATAAAAACTTTTTCCCACCAAGGTGGTATGTAATCCGACCACTTTGATTCATGGGAAAAGGCCATAAATGTTGTAGTGCCTATACGAAGAGGATTAACTCAGTATAGTGATCAGAGTATTTTCATCATCGATCCCATATGTGCCTTGCATATATGGCATATATATATATATATATATATATATATATATTATATGTATGCTTTGAATTTGAAGAAATACTGGGGGTTATTTGCTTGTCTTGTGAGAGCTACAAGTTTGAATTGAGCCATCCTTTTGGGGTTCTTCAAATTAAAGGCAGTTCATGCATGGGATCATTAGACCAATTATTAATTTATTTTCTTTAAAGAAGAAGAAGAAAGATAGAAAGAAAGGAAGAAATTGAAGTCTCTCACTGGAAACTCGATCGGCATATCTTTGGCTATGTGTGCATGGCAAGTGGAATTGGATACCTAGGGCTGGGGGCTAGGGCTGCATGGGTCCCATGCATCGATACCGGCGAGCTTTCTTATATTTAAAACTCAAGTCATGTGTATTGTATACAATGAGATTAATCTTAAAAATATTTAGAATAATGGTCGATCGAGAGCTAGCGCGGTATTGTAAAACTTCTTGAAAGAATAAAGAGATCCAAAGGATCTTTTACCTCTAGTCATTTGGGTTTGAGAGCTGAAAAGCCTACAAAAGAGAGTAGAGATTTTCTGTAGAGAAGAGACTTCTAATCTTTTGCCTTAGAACTTTATGGGAAGAGTCTAAAGGAAAACACAAGCCCCTTTATATAGGCAAGACTAGGGACCCTTATTACTCCTACAACCTTTGTGCTACCCTCATTATTTCATCCATAAAAAAATAGCAAAGGTTAATCACTTTACCTATACTTGATAGATGAAGTCAACCACCTTAGGGAAGACAAATGGTTTTCTAGGGAAACCAAAAGTCTAAAATTCTCCCACTTGGTTCACTTAATAGGTAAAACTGAATTGGCCAAAAATAATGCCCTCAATTCTGTCAAGGTATCTTATACACGAACTATGGCGGTATTGCTCTCTATAGTGAGCATTTCCTTTCCATGCATCACAATACATAGTATCCCTTAAAATACATTATGAACAACTAATAAAAGTCATTCGGGTCCAACTTAATCACCTAATGGATATAACGAATTCGTTACTTTATGCGCACAACTGAAACTGAATTCAACTTTATTCTTTGTGGAATATATAGCAACATGAGAGAGATTACAATTTAGATAGGCTCATACGATCCACATGACCTTGAAGCTGTTTTAACGGAAAACCTTTGGTCATTGGATTGGCTAACATCAAATTTGTACTGATGTGCTCAATATACAACACATTATTTTTATGCTCTCTCTCACACTTAAATACTTTATGTCGATATGCTTGTTTCTGCTTCTTCTCTTATTGTTCTTTGAGAAGAACACTGCAGCGGTGTTATCACAAAGAATCTTTATTGGTCTTTGAATGGAATCGACCACTTTAAGACCAAAAATAAAATTCTTCAACTACATGGCTTGTGTCGTTGCTTCATAGCACGCAATAAATTATGCCTCTATAGTAGACGTAGCAACTATATTTTGCTTCACACTCTTCCAAGATATAGCTCCTTCAGCAAGAAAAAAGATATATCCAAAAGTAGACTTTCTGGTGTCTACACAACTAGCAAAATCTGAATCTGAATAGCCAACCACTTGCAAATTTTCTGTATGCCTGTAGGTTAGCATGTAGTCCTTGGTTCCTTACAAATATCGCATTACCTTCTTCGCAGCTATCCAATGTTAAAGAGTTGGGTTATTGTGATAGCGAACTAATAATCAAACTGCTAGACATATGTCTGGACATGTGCAAACTTGAGCATACATCAAACTACCCACTGCAGATGCATAAGACACACTTTTCATCTGGTCTTGTTCCAATGCATTTTTAGGTGATTGACATTTATGAAATTTATCACCTTTTGATTATGCGAGCAACAGAGGCTTTACAATCTTTCATACCAAATCTCTGTAAAACTTTTTCTATGAATGCCTTTTGAAACAGTCCTAAGACTCTTTATTTCCTATCTCTGTGAATCTCTATGCCAATGACATAAGCGGCTTCACCCATATCTTTCATTTCAAAGTTTTGGGAGAGAAATTGTTTAGTCTCATGTAATAAGCCCAAATCACTACTTGCAAGAAGAACATTGTCTACATATAGGACTAGAAAATGTATTTGTTCCCACTGATCTTAAGGTATATATAGTGATCAACAAGATTCTCGACAAAATCTTATGAGATAACAATCTTGTAAAACTTTAAATACGATTGACGGGAAGCCTGTTTTAGTCCATAAAGAGACTTCTTCAACTTGTGTACATTCTGACTGTCATCATTGAAATCCTTAAGTTGTTTCTGTATATTACTTCATCAAGATCCACATTAAGAAAAGTCGTTTTCACATCCATTTGATGTAGCTCTAAATCAAAATGAGCTACTAAGTCCATGATTATCCTCAACAAATCCTTCTTAGAGACCGGAGAGAAGGTTTCATGATAATCTATGCCTTCCTTCTGAGTGAATCCTTTAGCGACAAGTCTAACCTTATATCGTTCGACATTACCAGAAGAATCTCGTTTGGTTTTATAAACCCATTTGTAGCCAACTGTTGCCACCCCTTCTGGTAATTCGACGAGATCCCAGACTTGGTTCTTATAAATGGATTCTAACTCATTCCTCATGGCATCCAACCAAAATGTAGATTTATCTCCACTCAGGGCTTGTGAAAACGTAATTGGATCTTCTGGAAGTCTAACATCAAAATCAGACTCAGTTAGGTATACAATGTAATCATCTGGAATAACAGGCCTACATATTCTTGAGGATCTTCTTAGAGCCACTACTTCGTCATTTGGAGATGACTCAATTAGCTCAAACTGTAAATGTGGAATAACTTCAGGTTGAACCTCATTTACGAGAACATGTTGTTCTTGAATTAGTGTCACCACATGATCTTGCGATCTATTTTGTCTTAAGACAACCATTCTTCCTCCAAAAGAAGGCAAAGTAGCATGTTCAGGTGTTTCCTCAAAAGTGACCTCTTGAGCATTCACACTCCCACTAGGTTCAACATTCTTACGAAACCTTGAATTTTTAGATTCGACAATTCTAGGGCTATGACTACGACAATAAAATCTATATCCTTTGGAGTTATTTGGATACCCAATAAAGAAACCGCTAGTTGTCCTTGGGTCTAACTTCTTTATGTTAGGATTATAAATCCTAACTTCAGCAGAATAACCCCATATGTGTATATGATTTATGCTAGGTTTCTACCTTTTCCGCAACTCAAAAGGTGTTTTAGAGACAAACTTAGATGGAACCCTATTCAATATATACACTACAGTTTTAAGAGCTTCACTCCACAAGGAAAATTGCATGTTAGATTTTCTAATCATGCTCCTTACCATATCTATTGGCATACGGTTCCTTCTTTCTACAACATCATTTTGTTGTTGTGTGCCAGGCATTGAATATTGGACAACAATGCCTTCCTCCTGAAGGAAATTTGCAAATAGACGATTCATTTGTCCATGTTCTGTGTACTTACCATAATTGTAACACATCAATGGAATGTCTAAACTATTTGGCCTATACTCCAAAATGACTAGTAAATGATACAATTGGAGCCCCATTGAGACTTTATAAAGAGCAAGAATTTTTCCTTCCCAAGCAATATGGGATCACATCCACTACTTACCCTTATCTTTATTATATGGGGTATTGCAATCTACCCCCATTAAATTTCCGACACCCTCGTCAAGCCAATCCGTTGTAGATGGCACGGCTCAAATCCTACATTTCTGGTTGGGATAGACGCTGATACCATTTGTAACGCCCCAATGGAAGGCCCAAACCACATGACCTATACTCCAAAAGGACTAGTTAATGATACAATTGGAGCACCATTGGAACCTCCTTATAAAAGGCAAGAACTTCTCCTTCCCAAGCAAATGGGATCTCATATACCACCTACTCTTATTCTTATCATATGGAGTATCACAATAATATTCTCCTCCTCTATCAGATCTTACAATCTTGATTTTATTTTCACTTTGATTCTCTACTTCTGCTTTATAGGCTTTAAAAGCATCTAATGCTTGAGTTTTCTCATTTAGAAGATAAAGATACATGAGAATACCTTCCAGCCGATCCAGCTGTCCAACCCCAAACAACAGCCCCCCCAATAATAGCCCTCCACGTAAGTCCTTCAATTTACGTATCCTGCATCCATCCTACAGAAGATCACAAACTCTACAAAAAGCTTTCGTGCCCTCATTGTCTTCCACCCTGACCAGAGAGACAAACCTAGAGAAAACCAAGTCTCGTGCCTCTTTCGTCTTCCACCCTGACCAAATCCAGAGAATACCTTACAGAGCCGAGACAGGCTCTTTCCCGAGCCGAGACAGGCTCTTTCCTGCCAAGCCACGAAGGACGGAGATCGTCCCCCCGAGCTACGATGGACTGATCTCGCGACCCCCAAGCACCCATCCCAAACCCAAGGGTCTTGAAGTGTCCCATTCGAGAATACTGCCCCATTAACTAGCTGAGTTCTTTGTTTTTTCTTTTCTTTTTGGTTCATTTGGCCTTCGACAACGACGAAGACTGAGAGAGCAACCTGCGATGGAGTCGACGGCGGCGAGAAAATGGTAGCGAGCTGAGCATTGCAAATCTAAGAAAATGGCAGTGTGGTTTTCATAGGGTGATCAACACTCTGTTTTTTTTTTTTTTTTTGTATAAAAAAATGAGATTTGTGTGTTACGGTGGTGCTGGGTGCTATTGGTGGTGGTGTTAGGAAGAAATTGTGCTCTGTTTTTGCTCCTAAAAAATAGAGGTTTGTTGGGCGGCATCTGGGCTATTTTCATGGTGACGACGGACTGATTTTGAGAATACTGCCCCATTTGCCACCCTGTTTTTTTTTTTTTTTTTTTTTTGTATGAAAAAATGAGATTTGTGTGTTACGGTGGTGCTAGGTGCTATCGATGGTGGTGTTAGGAAGAAATTGTGCTCTGTTTGCGGAGCAAAAACAGAGGTTTGTTTGGGCGGCGTCTGGGCTATTTTAATGGTTGTTCAAAGCTTTCTACGGAGGTTAGACATGGGCTTCACGGTGCACTTTTTCTTGCAGTGCCATGCAATGCTCGGTTGTCTCATGGTGGATCGATTTTTTTTTTCTTTTTTTTGTGGCAAGGGTTGGTGGCACAAGGTGGGGCTTTGGGGTGGGTTAACGGAGGCTAAACGTAGTGCACTTTCTCTCTATGCATGTGTGTGTGCGCAATGGCTTACAAATTCGGGATTGATGTGGAGGGGCTATTGTGGGTTTTATCATGCGGCGGTGGAACTAAGATGGCGTCGGACTGGTGGCGGTGGTACTCTACTTTTTTATCATGTGTCGGTGAAACTGGAAGCACAGGATCGATTCTATAGTGAATGAGTGTCTCTTTTCTTTCCCATGTGAACGAGTGTATTGTAAATTTGATGTAATTTCTGAGGTGGCAGTATATGTAATGGAAGGTTGTTAAACAAAAAAAAACAGCCCGACCGGTTAGAAGGGGAACTCAAGATACATATACCTAGAATAGTCTTTAATAAATGAGATAAAATATCTCTGACCATTCAGGCAAGGGATAGGAAATGGTCCACAAATATCTATGTGTATAATCTAAAGAGCACTTGAGCTCGTTCTTGAACCTTTAGAATTATTGTTGGTCTACTTGCCTTTTATGCACTCTACACAATTCTTGAAGTTAGTAAAATCGAGATCTTGGAGGACCCCTTCTTTTACTAACCGTTTCATCCTCTCTATAGATATGTGTCTCAATCTCTTATGCCATAGTAAAGAAGATTTTTCATTCAAAAGGTTTTTCTTATGCCAACTAAATGCATGGAGAGATAATTCTCCTCAAAATCGGGATGAATATCTAATTTAAACAAGTTATCAACTAAAGTTCTAGAACCAATAGGAATTTTATTCTTAAAAACAGTCATAATATTCTCAAAAAGGAAACTGTAACCTTTGATAATAAGTCTGGAAACATAAATTATATTTCTACTAAATTTTGGAATATAAAAGGCATAATTTAAATCCAAAACATGTCCCGATTTAAAAATCACTCTAAAAACTCCAACTATAGCAACTTGTAAATGCCCTTTATTTTCGATGAAAACCCAAAGTTCACTTGTTGTTGGTTTCCTTCTGGTGAGAAAATCATGTAGTGTATTCACAATATGGATTGAAGAATCGGAGTCAATCCACCATGAATTTTTAGGAGCATCAATGAAAAATTATTCATGAGACACAAGAGAGATAGAGCTACCTTTCTTTTCAAGCCAATCTTTATACTTGATGCAGCTCTTCTTTACATGACTCTCTTTCTTGCAAAAGAAGCATGTCACTTTTTTGTCATTAGATCCATTGGGTTTTGATGGCACATTATGCTTCCTTTTCTTTTGGCCTTTCTCTGTCTTAACTTTATCATTCACGACCATATTTGCACTTCCAGGTCAATCATGCTTCATCCTTTCCCGTTCTTGCACACACATGGTCAGAAGATCTATAACTAACCAGCCATTTTTCCTTATGTATGTTATAAGAGATCTTGAAAAGCTCATACTCATATGACAGTGAGTTAAGGATGAAATTGACCAAGGACGACTTAGATATCTCTATCTTTAAGCCCTTAAGTTGAGAAACAATGTCTCTTATTTTCGTAATGTATGCATACATACCCATAGAACTATCAAACGCTTTAGTAGTGAATTGTCTGATAAGAGTACTAGCTAAACCCTTCTCAAAGCAAACAAATTGTTCCTTAATTGCCTACATTAATTCCTTAATTGTAGTACAGTCACCAATAGAACCTCTAATACTCTTACTCATACGAGACTTTATGAGCACTAGACTTAGACGATTAGATCGCTCCCACTATTGACAATTTTCGATGACTTCCTGTGTATCCGTATTCGTGACAATAGGTGGTTGCTCCACAAAGAGTGCATAGTCAGGGTTCCTATACCCCAAGATAAAATGAACCGAATCTTTCTAGTCAGAAAAATTAGTGTCATCAAGCATTGAAATAAAATAAACATCATCAGCTAAGAATTGTAGAACAACAGCTCCAAAAATCAAGAAAAACTATAATGCTATGAATTCAAGTAAATTTTAACTTTCTTGTGAGAAAAAGTTGCATAACAGCATAAACTTACTTATCTTTATTTATAAGACAAATTATTTCGAATATTAACAAATAAAACTATCACACATGTAAGCAGAAGACAAATTTTACCGTCAATACCGAAAATCATTTTCTTATACTAATTAAATCACAAAAATTAAAGATTTTCCTATAAGGATAAATCCTTAAAACTTATGATTTAGTTACCTCATGGATAATTCCCTATACAAAAATTTATTTATATACTCTTTTAAATAATAATGATGCTGTAGTATTACATTCATTATTCTAGAGAAATACAATTGGGCATCTATTAAAATAGGTAAAAGCCTATTAACAATAAATTAGCCCAAAGGCCATCAATATGTATAAAGCTTGAAATTAAGCCCAAAATCAAAACAAGCATTTGAAATCCATTAATATAGTTATGAGCACATAACCATCCGGATATGAATTCAAAGACAAAAAACTTAAAAGCCGAAAGTCAAGCCCATCTCCGAAATCATTAAAGACTAACTATATGAACAAAATTGAAATGCTAATAATTCAAACACAAAGTTGAAATGTTTAGCTCTGATACCAACTATAAAACTTCTTGAAAGAATAAATAGATCTATAGGATATTTTACCTCCAGTCATTTGGGTTTGAGAATTGAAAAGCCTACAAAAGAGAGTAGAGATTTTCTGTAGATAATGGATTTCTAGTCTTTTGCCTTAGAACTTTATTGGGTGAGTCTAATAGAAAACACAAGCCCCTTTATATGGGTAAAATTAGGGATCCTTACTTATTACTCCTATAATTTTTGTGTTACCCTCATTATTTCATCCATAAAAAAATACCAATGATTAATTATTTTATTTATTAAGGGCAATTACCTATACTTGATGGATGAAATAAATCATCTTAAATGAAGTGAACCACTTAAGAAAGACAAATAATTTTCTAGGAAAACCAAAAGGCTAACACGTATTCCTAAATATTTGATCTTGCATTCACGTGGTGATGATATTCTATCTTTCTAAAAGTAGAACCATGACGTACGTAGTCTATTTCTTGTGAGCAATATTCCTGCAGGAGAAAGGCAGGAGAAACATGAATTCCCTTTCCATTCTCGCTCTATAACGACAAATGGATAAATTAATAGTTCAAAAAGTGACTATTAGTATATTGATATTTTTTTATCTTTTTTAAAAATATTTTAAAATAATAAAAAATTTGAAAAAAATTGAAAAGATCAATTTAACCAAACGGTCACTTGGAACGATGCTACTCAGGCGGCAGAGTAGCACCACTCTTTACATTAAAATAGAGATTATATTATTAAACTAGAGATTATATTTATGTAAAATAATGTTATTTTTGTAAGATATTTTAAAAATATCTCTCATTTAAAATATAATTATATAAATTATTGTAGAAATAGTTGTATGCCTATCATTTTCCTAAATTTATAATATATATAATCTGAATTTTGTATAAAAAAATAAAAAAGGTTCTCTTGAAATAGTTTAGCCTGCAGGGAGCTGTAATGGTATTATATCTACATTTTTTTTTACAAATTAATTTTATAATAGCAGAGAAAAAGGAAGACGGTATTTATAGGAGATTTAAACTTAAAATCAAATGAGAAATTCAGAAATTAAAAAAAAAATTATATATTTTTTATAATAATAAAAAAAACACCGTTACATTGACTGCTATAAAATAGATCCTAAAATAATTATATTTCACTATTCTGAGCCGATTGGTATGGGTTGTCTGATCCAGAGAAAGGGCCGCAATTAGAATTTCGATCCCTCGGGCCTCAACAACTGAGAATTAAGTGGGCCTACATCTATACACATGGTTTAATAGGCAATTTGACTGGGCTCCAAGAATTATGGAGAAATCCTAACATTCTAGTTGTGGACAAGCCCAATAAGAGGCAAGGCCCCATGGGACAATATAATTTATCTAATATGTTGAAGTTGCTAAGTAGAGTTCATGGTATTAAAAAAATCTATATATCATATTTTTATCATCATGCTCTTAAATTTTTTGATGTGACATTAAGTGATAGACGCACAAATAAAATATAATAAATATTTTTTAATTATTTAATACCACATCATAAGATGATGAGATGATAATGATAAAATGGATGATGAGTAATATTACTCTTCATGGTATATATACCTAAGAATAATCTACAAGGACCGTGATGTGTACATGGCCAGGTAATATCTCATAATGGAGTATGATTTTAATTCAATTTATTTTAAATCTATATTCATTGGATGCCGGATACATGTCTCTTTAATTGAATACAAAAAAATATGCATATCTTATCTAACCGCTCTAATTCTAGTAAAAACTTAACCCAATTTATATTCATTGATAAATGTACGATTGGATAATGAGATGAAATAATAAATTCTTTAAAGTTCTCACAATTTCCTTCTTAAAAAATATTCAAACACAAAATACTTTTTAATCTTAAATTTTTATGTAATCATTACTTAATGATTATAAATTTTATAAATTTTAAAACAAAACACAAAAATTAAAGAACATTTTCAAACTTCAAAATAAAAATAATATTAAAAAATCATGTTTAAACAATTTTTTAACTTTATAGTATTTTTGTTTAATTTTTTCTCATTTTCCAAAACCAAAAAAAAAAATTTAACTCAAAATATTTCACTACTATTCACAAACTATTTTACTACTATCTACAAAATTATGAGATACTTCGAGTATCTAATGAGCCTAAATCTCTTATAGCATGTGTAAGGGGATTTCTCCCTCACTCATAAACTCACTAGGTACTCGGTCGAGAGTAATGGGTTTCGTCCCAAGATCCGGCCCCAAGGCCAAAACTTGCCCACGAAGCAACTCGCCTACAAGGGAAAGTAAACAATAATGGTTGATGGGACAAACATGCCTGACGCCACTCGGCCGCATCCCGCTCATGGAGACTTGTACAGGGTAGAACCGAAATGATGGAGAACCTTTGATCTTCTGACAAGAGAACATCAACAGACCATCGAAGACACCAATAGAGTAAAGCAAATCAGGGAACCATGCCTCATTAATGACACCATTACCCGAGCAACACGCCGCATTTAAAGGATTCTGACAAAAGAAACAGTAAAAAATACATAGGCTCCACGAAGGCAAGCATGATTTGCCCCTTCAGACTCCCGGTATAAATAACAATCTCCAAGTATGAAAAAGCTCTCTAGACTCTCTCATTATTTACAAACTTCCAAAATACTGTACTCCTTTGGCATCAAAGACTCCCCAGCCTCAAGGTCGCCCTTTCCTAGCTTCTTTCTTTTTCGTTTTCTCAGGCACAGCTTTGAAGACCTGAGTTGCTAGAACCTAGCCCAAAAGCAAACAAAAAACGTCATTAATAGTGGCGCCGTCTGTGGGATGTTTAGGAGGTAGGTTGTTTGGGCAGTCTACTACCTTCTTTGTAAGTGTCAACAGGCGAGAGTGAGTCCAATAGCAGATTGCCCGAACAACCTACCTCCCTGCGGACCAAGGAGACGGGTCGAGCCAAAAGTAGCCTTGTCTCCCCGTGGTGGAGAGTGGGACCAGCCCCAAGGGTACTCAAATAACTTACCTTGACTTCCGCTACAACAAAGAGTGGGTTCAGTGCTAGCCTGACCCAAAAATTACCCTTCCCTGCGGTGCCAATGTGCAGGAGCGGGTCTAGTAGTACACTGTCCGAACAACCTACCTCTCGCTAGAAACAAAAGGATGGGTTGAGCCAGAGGCCACTTTGTCCCTCCCACGACGAAGAGCGGGTCCAGCAATAAGGCTGCCCGAAAACTTAGACCGACCCCCATCACGACGAAGGAGCGGACCAGCCACATCACAGTCTGACTTACCTCCCCGGGTAGCAAAGGGGCGGTCTGGCTTGAGGCATTCCGACCCATCCTCGAAGGAGTGCAAGTAGTCCTCAACTACTCGAAGAAGACGACTACCTTCCTCGTAAGCTTCAACAGGAGGAGCGGGTCCAATTACAGACTGTCCGAACAATCTACCTCCCAGGGGACCAAGGAGACGGGTCAAGCCAGAGGCCACCTTGTCTCCTCGAGGTGGAGAGCGGGATCTGCCCCCGGCTACCCGAATAACTTACCCCAACCTCCGTTATGACGAAGTGTGGGATCAGCGCCAGCCTGACCCAAACTTATCCTTCCCTGCTACCAACGGGCGAGAGCGGGAGCGGGTCCAGTTACAAACTGCCCAAGCAACCTACCTCCTACGGGGATAAAAGGGACACATTAAGCTAGAGGCCACCTTGTCCCTCCCACGACGGAGAGTGGGTCCAACCCTGAGGCTGCCCGAAAACCTTACCCTGAACCCCATCTCGGTGAAGGAGCAAAGCAGCCACATTACTATCCGAATTACCTCCTCGGGGGGCTAAATGGACGGGTTGGCTTGAGGCATCTTGACCTTTCCCAGATAGAGGGCGGGTCGGGTCCTTACACTGCACCAAGGATCGCAAATATTAACAACATGGTGAAAAGCGACAAGCACATCGCGTCATAGGCCAAAGGGCCCAAGTTTGCGAAGTCTAACTCCTACGAAACTAAAAATAAATTTATGATAGCCTGCTTATTTTACAGTCAGGAATTCAATACGCAGTGTCAACGGGCAGGAGCGAGTCTAGTCCCAAGCGGCTCGAACAACCTACCTCCTGTGGGAACAAAATGGACGGGACGAGCCAGAGGCCGCCTTGTCTCTACTGAGACGGAGAGCGGGTCTTGCCTCCTGGTCACCCGAATACTTACTCGACCCCCCATTGCAGCAAAGAGCAATCTAGATTATTTAATTCGACTCCACGGCCATAGTGCTATTCAGAGGGACATAGAGGAGGGTTAGCAAAACGTTCCCCGACCTCTCCTCCCCCCCCCCCCCCCCCGCGAGGAGGCAACCAGAGTCTCCCTGACGTGGCTTAAATCTTAGAAGGGGTTTCCATCCCTCCAAGCCGACGACAGCGAATGAGGGCTAGCATACGCTGATGGTACTTCTTTTTTTTCAGTTACATACAAAATAAATCACAACAATCCAAAATGGAACCAAAGTGAGCCTAGACTTAAAAATCCTTTGCAAGTTCCAGATAGGCTAATTACAAAATCAAGAGCTAAGAAAATCAAGGAAGTAATGCAAGGATTAGTGCAATCCAGTTGGGACAAGTCTAGCAAGAGACGAATATTCAATATAGGTTTGAGAAAAAGAGATACAGTAATCATCCATGTGATACAAGCTATGGAACAGTGCAACATAAATTAGAGCCTATTATTATGATTATGTGATTGAATGTCATTGACTTGTTTATTTCATTAAAATGGCTTATTTATTACTTATAGGAATTAGTTTAGAATCATTGGGTTTGAGGATGTTTAACCCACATATGTCTTATTTCTTATGAACCAGGGTTTTTGGAAAGGCCTTATATTTTGGCCAATGACTTATTTAGAAAGTTACTTTTTTGAAACTAGGGTTTAAAAAGGTACTGTAGTGAGTTACTGTAGCCGCGGTACTGTAGCCGCAGCACTATTTACTCAGGGGCATTTTTGAAAGATGGGGATTTATTTTGGCTAGGGTTTGAAGGTTTTGCTTTAAATACTCTTTGTAACCTCATTTTAATTAGTTTATGAAATTTGATGAATTTATTCATTATGAGTTGAGTTTTACTCCTCTTGTTCTTAATTGGACTTTTGAACTTATCAAAGGTAAATCACAACTTTTGTGGCTCCTTCTTTGTAATTTGGGTTCTTGAGACGGGTTCTTCAACGGGTCTAGATTTTAATATAATCTAGGTTCTTGAAACGAGTTCTCATCGGGTCTAGATTTTCCATCCATTGACTTGATTTTGACTTTCTTGGGTGAGTTTTCAAATTGATTGTGGGTTCAAGGGATCTCATTCCCGCAGGTTCATATCATTGGGTATCAGAGCCAAGTTTTTAATCAGGTATGATTCTATCTTTTAATTCTTACATCTTTAAATTTAATTCTAGGGCTTCATTGTTCTAGGGTTGCCAAAAATTTGTATCACCTAGGGCTGCCGAAATTCTTAGAGTTTTTCGGTTTGGCTGAAATTTGTATCACCTAGGGTTTCAAAATTCTATGATTTCTTGCATCCCTAAGTTTGTCAATTGCTTGGAGTGCGATTCCATTGTTTCTCTCTTCTACTTCATTGTCAATTCTTGTGTGCTTGAATTTAAATACTTGATTTCCAAAATTGAATATTGTTGTTTGTGATTGAATTAGATAAAAGAAAAGAAAAGAAGAAAATTCAAAAAACAAAAAACAGAAGAAGAAGAAGAAGAAAGGAAAATATAGCATATTCAAAGGTTGCTACATAGTTACAACAAAGAGAAAGAAAGACATTTGTTGATTGAGCTTTATCATCAAAGGGGCTAAATACATCTTTCTAGTTGGTATCTTGTTTTATAATTACTCTTTCCCTCGTATAAATTCGTTGAGTCTCGTGTCATTTTATTCCTTCATTGTTTCTTGTTCTTGTTTCTTGAACCTATTATTGGTTGAAATAATACAAAATTGTATTTTCTTTATTTAGTTAAACTAGTTCTTAAAGAACTTGAGCGGGAAAACTATTGAGGTAAAATGCAAGAGAGTGTGAGACAATTATCGGGAAAAAGCCAATTAAGAGTGAAACACGAGTGGAGTGTCATTATTCGAGTGTAAACACGTAAGGGAGTGTGTGAAGTTTTCCACTAACATACTTTTTGTGCAACACATTATGATGTCTCATAGGAGCGACTCATCACCAAAGGGGATGGAAGATAACTCATCATTTGTCTTGCAAGCCATGCAACAACAGTTTGAGCGATTGAACTTGGTGTTGGATGAAGTGAGGGATAGGATGGATCATCAAGAAGTTGTAATTAGAAATCTATAAGGCAAGAGAGATTGGGGCGACGTGTGCCTAGTGTTGAAAATTGGTATGAGAATGAAGTGTATGGTGATTCTCTTGTTGCTAGGCGTGCACTCAATACACAAATTAAGATAAATGATACAGAGTAGCAGAGCGAGAACATTTTTCATACTAGATGCTTCATCAACAACAAGATATGTAGTATGATCATTGATTTGAGAAGTTGTATTAATTTGGCTAGCACTACTTTAGTGGAGAAATTGAATTTACCTACCTTGAAACACCCTAGACCATACAAGTTGCAGTGGTTGAGTATTTTGGGGAGGTTAAGGTAAATAAACAAGTGCGAGTTTCTTTTTCCATTGGGAAATACCTGGATATGGTGTTTGTTTTGTGATGTAGTGCCTATGCATGCTGGCCATATTTTGTTGGGGAAGCCGTAGCAATTTGATCGAAAGGTGATCCATGATGGGTTAAAGAACATGTACAGTTTTGTAAAGGATGAAAAAACAATCAAACATGCTCCTTTAACTCCAACACAGGTCCATGGAGACCAACTTAAACTGAAAAGTGAGGATGAGAATGTAAAAAAAGAAAAAGAAATAGTGTGGCCAAAAAGGGAGAGAGAGAGAAAGGTGAGAGAAAAAAAAGATGAGGCTAAGTGATTCCGAGAGTTCAAAAAAAAAGTGAGTGGAAGAAAAAAAAGAGAGTGAAAAGGAAAAAGAGAGTGAAAGAAAAAAAAAAGAACGAGGCCAAAACATCAAGAGAAAGAGAGAGTGAAAAAGAAAATAGAGAGGTGGTTGAGAGTCAAGAAAAAAGAGTGGAGCCACAAGAGGAAAAAAAAAAAAAGAGAGATTGCAAAGAGAAACAGAAAGACAAAAGTAAGTTTTTATGCTAAGTCAAGCTTTTATACTAACAAATTTAACAACTCTTTGCCTAGTGTTCTTGTTTCTTTACCGCAAGGATATGAGGTCATGATTCCTATCGGTATGTTTAGTAGATTGCCACCTATTAGAGAGATAGAGCATTACATTGAGGCATTTCCTCATGTAATCAAGTACACACAAGGTAAGGAAAATTTTGTGGTTGATGCTGTAGCTAGAAGGTATGTCCTTGTCATCATTTTAGATGCAAAGTTATTGAGACTTGAATATGATAAGAAATTATATGTTAATGATGATGGCTTGGCTAGTGTGATTGGAGTACGTGAGAATGCATCATTTGGTTAGTTCTATAGATTAGATTGGAATTTGTTTAAAGAGAATAAACTTTGTGAGCCTACTAGTCTGATGTGTGAGTTGCTTGTGCATGGATTTGGTTTGATGAATCATTTTGGTGTAAAGAAGATTTTAGATGTGTTACATGAACGTTTCTGGGAGTATCATTTGCCATTCATTGACGTGTTGTATGAACGTTTTTGGAAGTATCATTTATCATTCATTAACCTGTTGCATGAACGTTTGTGGGTGTATTGCTTGCCATTCATTGAGTTTGCATATAACTGGAATGGTCATTTTGGTGTAACGAAAGCTTTAGGTGTGTTTCACGAACATTTGTGGGAGTATCATTTGTCATTCATTGAATTGTTATGTAGACATTTGCAGGAGTATCATTTGCCCTTATTAGAGTGTGCATATAATAAAACTTTGCATATTACAATTTCTTATTCTCTGTTCGACATTGTTTATGGTTTTAATCCACTTACTCATTTTGATTTGATGCTTTTGCTTGTTGATGACAGGAATAGCTTGGATGAACCTTTTCAAATTCTTGAGAAAATTAAAGAAAATGCATATAAAGTGAATCTTCCATGTAAGTATCATGTTTCTGTTATTTTCAATGTTACTAACATTTTTCCCTTTGATCCAGGTAGAGATTCGAGATCAAATCCTTTTGAGGAGAGGGGAAATGATGGGAACTAAAGTGGGCCTAGACTTAAAGATCCTTTGCAAGTTCCAGATAGGCCAATTACAAAATCAAGAGCTAAGAAGATCAATGAAGCAATGCAAGGATTGGTGCAATCCACTTGGGATGAGTCTAGCAAGAGATGAATATTCAATATATGTGTGAGAGAAGGAGATCTAAGGATCGTCCACGTGATACAAGCTATGAAACAGTGCAACATAAATTAGGGCCTATTATTATGATTATGTGATTGAAGGCCATGGACTTGTTTATTTCATTAAATTGACTTATTTTATTAGTTATAGGAATTAGTCTAGAATAATTGGGTTTGAGGATGCTTGGCCCACATATGTCTTATTTCTTATGAACTAGGGTTTTTGGAAAGGCCTTGTATTTTGGCCAAGGGCTTATTTGGAAAGTTACTTTTTAGGAACTAGGATTTAAAGAGGTACTGTAGCGAGTTACTGCAGTCGCGGTATTGTAGCCGCGGCATTATTCACTCAGGGGCATTTTTGAAAGATGGGGATTTATTGTGGCTAGGGTTTAATGAGGTTTTGCTTTAAATACTCTTTATAGCCTCATTTTAATTAGTTTATGGAATTTGATGAATTTATTCATTGTGAGTTGAGTTTTACTCCTCTTGTTCTTAATTGAACTTTTGAACTTATCAAAAGTAAATCACAACCTTTGTGGCGTTCCTCCTTTGTAATCTGGGTTCTTGCGACGAGTTCATCAACGGGTCTAAATTTTAATATAATCTAGGTTCTTGAAACGAGTTCTCATCGGGTCTAGATTCTCCATCCATTGACTTGATTTTGGCTTTCTTGGGTGAGTTTTCAAATTGATTGTGGGTTCAAGGGATTTCATTCCCGCGAGTTCATATCAACTAGGTGGGGTAAAGCGCATTTGAGAGATTGACAGGAAAAAAGAAGAAAATTGGCACAAAGAAAAAGTGGAAATACATCAACCTCGTCAAAGATATCGCTAAAGGCACAAGAGGATAACTGACAAACGAAGGCAAACAAGGACAATATAAGCGGGAAGCTGTCAGTCAGTGGGGTTGTCGGGGATGGGTTTGGTGCTGGCTGGGTGAACCGTAAAGTTTTGAATGACGACAATCCCACCGCCCAACGTGGACCCCATACCCCATAATTCCCTACGTCAAAACCCCAAGCCGGTCGTAAAAAAATATAGAGAAAAAAGAAAGGGGACCCCGAAAGCGAATGATAGTAAAAGATAAACTGAAAGCAAAAAGGATAATGTTATTGAAAACATAAAACCGCAAGCTTACAATAGACAAGTTACAACATGGAGCCGAAAGCTTACAATGGACAAGTTACAATATGAAGCGACAAGCTTACAATGGACAAGTTACAACGTGAAGCGATAAGTTACAACATAAAATCGCAAGCTTACAATGAACGAATTACAATGTGAAGCGGCAAGTTACCACATAAAGCCGCAAGCTTACAGTGACATACAACATAAGTCAACTAGATACAACAAAAAGTCATGGAGGCACAAGCAAACCAAAGCCTGATCAGATCATATTCCAGTAGAAGTGGCAGACAGGGATCTCCATCATTACTACGTAATGATAACGCCAGAGGTTACCTCGAAGAAAATCAGCAAAGGGATGTAGTGAGGCAACTAATTAGGTCATACGATGAAAGCAACTACCAAGACGCCGCCAAGAGTCGCCTACCTGTTGTAGAGAAATATGAGAAACTGTTGGAGGAGGTGAAGACAGGAGGGCGAGATGACGATAAAAGGGTAATTTTGGAGCTTAAGAAGAAGTGTTGCGTGCTAGAGTGTGAAAAAATGAAGGCTGAAAGCGAGGTAGGGGGAGGCACCTCAAGTTCCACAGTCAGAGGAATCCTGTAGGTCTCCTTCAACGACTCCAACTCAACAGGAGTCACCTTCGAATGCCATGAGAAGCCAGCACACTCCTCTAGAAAGGTGTCACCTTGCCCGTCTATGGCACGGATAGAGTCAGAAGATCTTGCCGGCCTGGAAGGATGCAAGGATTTCTTGGGGGCCATTAACAACAGGGAGAAAGAAGAGGAATTGGAAAGAACAACACAAGGATAAGTGCTTGAAAGGGAGAGGGGAACACAGGATATTCAGAAGAAGAGAGAATAAACAAAGTAACTCGTTGCTGAGAAAGAAGGGGACCTTATATAGGCAAGCTCGACGGTTGACATCCCGAGGCAGTAGGAACCGACGCATCCCACAGAGTACCAGAATCCCACGTTCGCCGCGATTCCAGTAGCGCGTATGCAATGATGCGACGTTGGAAAGAAGTAACTGCTTGACGCGAATAGTGACGAAGGGACTGAAGAGACGCCATTTAATGTGGATCAGAACCGTCTAAATATAGCCATAAAAGCTTAAGGTGAATTGTTGACAGGTATTGTGTAAAGACAAAAAAGGCCACTTGGATATGGCTGGAAAGCATAAGTGCGACACGTGAGCACTGAGAAACCCACAACTCCCCGTCTTGGGTAAGAAAAGGTTGCATAACCGCAATTGCAAAAATTAATTAATCAAGGAAAGGAAGAATTCTCATCAGACCCGTCTGATAAGAATTGGCGGAGTAACTATAAGGGGATTTCCCCCTCACTCATATGCCTACTAGCTGCTCGATCGAGAGTAATGGGCTTCGCCCCAAGACTCGGCCATAAGGCCCAAACTTGCACACGAAGCAACTCATCTGCAAGTGAAAGTAAGCAATGATGGCTTATGAGACAGACAGGTCTAACGCCACTCCGCCACATCCCGCTCATGGGGACTTGCACATGGCAGAACGGGAAAAACAGAGAACCTTCTTCATTTTTGCAGGCCCAGCTTTGAAGAACTAAGTTGCTAGAACCTGACTCAAATGCATATGAAACACGACGTTAACAGCATGCATTCACACGCACATCCAATTGTGATTATAAAGTCTATGCCCAAAATTATAGACCCATTTATATTTAATTTTGTACACCCATTTACAACCAATGGGATGTTTATCAAGAGGCAAGTCAGTGAGAACCCATGTATGATTTTTCTCAAGAGCAGATAATTCTGCTGCCATGGCCTCTTGCCAATGAGGAAATTTAATTGCTTGATGATAGAATTTAGGTTCAAACTGAGATGAAAGGCTAATGGTGAAAGCCCTATGTGTGGAAGAAAGTTTGTTATAAGAAAGATAAGTAGACAAAGACTGAGGAGTACTTACCTTGGGAGAACCTGTAGCAATGGAAGAATTAGAGTTTGATGAAGAAGGAGTGACTAAATCACAATGATATTGCTGCAAAGATTGTGGTGGGTGTTTGATTCTAGTAGACCTTCTAACAGAAGGATGATCAACAAAAATATTAGAATCTGAAATTTCTTGGGACTGATCAATAGGTATAGACTCTGAAATATTAAAATCTGAATTTTCTGTATCAATAATGGGACGGGAAGCAGGTGTATTAGTCACAACAGGTGAGTGAGAATTTTCTGCAATAGTAATGGGATTACAAACTTCAGATGTATTAGAAGGAGATATGGGTATTACCAAAGAATTTAAGGAAACTGATTTAGGATCTAAAGAAAGGTTGTTTCTGTTTTTATATGGAAAGAGATGTTCATAAAATATGACATCCCTAGACAGAAAAACAGATTTGGAGTGTAAATCAAACAATTTGTATCCTTTGACACCAAAGGGATAGCCCAAAAAAATACACTTCCTAACTCTAGAAACAAATTTTGATCTTTGAGAAACAAGAGTGCTATCATAGCATAAGCAACCAAACACTTTTAAAATGGAATAATTGGGCTTGTGAGAAAATAGAAGTTCATAAGGACATTTGTTAGAAAGAACATGAGTAGGTAATCTATTTATGATATAGGCTGCTGTTAAAACACAATCCCCCTAGAAACAAAGAGGTAAATGAGCTTGAAATCGTAGGGCACGTGCAACTTCTAGTAAATGCCTATGTTTTCTTTCTACTACCCCATTCTGTTGAGGAGTGGCTACACAACTCTTTTGATGAATGATGCCTTTAGTAGAAAAATAGGAAGACCTATCAAACTCTAAACCATTATCACTCCTAATAATTTTCACCTTAGAACTAAACTGTGTTTCTACAAGAGCAATGTAAGAAATGAGTTTGGCTCTAGTTTCATATTTAGTTTTAATTAAATATACCCAAGTGGCTCTTGTGAAATCATCAACAATAGTAAGAAAGTAATGAAAACCATCTAGAGTAGGAGTAGAGAAAAGGCCCCATATATCACAATGGATTATTTCAAAGGAACAAGAAGTATGAGATTCACTATGTGGGAAAACCAATCTGGATTGTTTTGAATAATGACATACATCACAGTTTGTATGCCTAGAAGGAATTACATCAGGAAAAAGCCTATGTATTAGACTTTGTTTTAGAAAGGAAGGATGACCTAGGCGATAATGCCATAGGTCCAAATCAACAGAATTAGAAGTACAAACTGAAAGTAAAACAAAAGATTTACTAGAATCATGTACTTCAGATATTGATGTTTTATTGTGCATCAAAAAATAAAGACCACTTCTTTCTTCACCCAGACCAATCGTCTTCCATGCACACTGGTCCTGAATGAAGCAAAATTTATTTAAGAAGATTAGACAACAATTAGAAGAATGAGTAAGTTTACTAGCTGATAGGAGATTAAAGGAAAATGAGGGAACACACAGAACATTGTTAAGAACCAAAGAATCTGAAATTTTAACAACTCATGTGTGTAATTGGTGCTTTGTAGCCATTTGGTAATGTAACAAAAGCTGATTGGACAGTTGTGTAAGAGGATAAAAGTGACACTGAACTAACCATATGGTCAGTAGCTCCAGTATCAATAATCCATGGAATATCAAGGTCTGAATGATACTTCTTAACAGAAAATAAGCAAGGATCAAAAGTCATATTAGAAAGTGATTTACCTGACTGATTGAAAAAAGTCTGAGGATTTTGCCTAGATGTGGTATCAACTAAATGAGCTGAAGCAAATTTGTCAGAGGAATTATGTATCTCAAGCAAAGAAAGTAACTGTTGACATTGTTCTTGAGTAAATGGTAAAGAAAGTGTCTCACTAACTTGCTTATCCTGTGAAATATATTACCAGTGAAATTACCATCAACAAAATTGATTCTAGGTTTAGTATTCTTGTAGGCAGGAGGATACCCATGTAGTTTGTAACATTTTTCTTTTGTGTGTCCTGTCAATCCACAATGACTACAAATAGGCTTCGATTTCTAGAAAGAAGACTTAAATCTTGGACCAAACTTCTAAGAATCAAGTGCAGTAGAAGCAAGAACAACGAACTCCAAATTGGAAGGTTTCAAAACATGAAGGCTACGATGGCGTTCTTCTTGTAAAATTAAAGAGAAGACTTTGTTTATGGGTGGCACTGGATCTAGCAACAGAATTTGGGCCCTAACATTTGAAAATGTATCACTAAACCCCATTAAAAACCTCATCACATACTCTTGTTGTTGGTATTCTAATGCTTTTGTCAATATTCCACAATTGGAATTCGGACCAGAGCCACAATTCAATAATGGTCTAAAATTTGACAATTCATCCCATAGTGTTTTCAACTGAGTGTAGTAATCATTTACAGACATGTCTCCTTGAAGCAAAGATGAGATCTCCTTCTGAAGTTGAAAGATTTGTGGCCCATTCGACTATGAGAATCGTTCTTTGAGATCAGCCCATACTGCAGCAGCCATATCAATGTAAATACAGCTTGCTACAATATTCTTGGAGACGGAATTCAAGATCCAAGAAAACACCATGTCGTTGCAACGGAGCCAAGCATCACGCGTAGGGTTAGATGAACTCGGAGCCAAAGGCAAAGTACCGTCAATAAACCCTAATTTGTTCTTTGCCCTGAGAGCAATCTTCATGGATCGGCTCCAAGAATTGTAGTTGTCGCCAGTAAGCAACTAACAAACAAGAATAACGCCTGGATTGTCACCATGATGAAGGAAATATGGAGTTGAAGAATTGTCCGTGAGATTGAGACGCGGAACAGAGGATTCAGCCATCGATAATAATAAAAAATTCTCTGATACCATGTAGGAGAATTAATCTGGGTTGATTCAATCACCCGAAATGCTCAATAAACTCAAGAATGATCAAGAAATTCAAGAGTGATCAAGAAGAATCAAGAGCACGAATGGAGAAGAAAGTTTAACTTCTGTATTATGTAGAAAATTGTTCTGGGTGATATTACAGAGTAATCTACTAACTATATATACAACATGAAAGGAATACAAGTGCAACACAAGTGCAACAATAAGACTATATTTACAATTAAGGGTCTGTAAAACGAACTATTTTACAATAACTATTTAGATAGTTCAATACTTATTAAAATTTAAGAAATTTTGATAGAACACCAGCTTGAGCCTATTTTTATCCACCGTTCTGTGCATTTTTTAGTAATAACCCTATATGCTACGCGTTTATTAGAAATAGGAATCTCCATCTATTTTTCCGTCCATTACCTTTAACAGAAATCACGTAGACTAATCATAGAGTGTCACGTGGCATTTTTTAAATATAATGTTTTTTAGAAAATAATAAATGTATTTTTTATTATTAAGAACTGAGTTAAAATCTGAATTTTTAAACTACTCATTAAAAAAAAGTTCATTGAAATTGAGGCTGAGCACTTCATTTAATTTGGAATATTTGAAGCAGAAGCAAGATTTGTATATACAACACAAACTATAAGTCCCGCTGGTGAATAAATAAAGTGGCATATTTTTTTTTAAGAAATCGTATGTTTATTAAGGAAGTATTTGGTTGGGTAAGCAAATGCATGTGAGATTTGTCTGAGATGGGAGGGAGCCCACTAACGTACCCAAGTATGTTTTTCACTATACACAAAGATAAATATGTACGTAGTGGTCGGGGTCGTTGTCGATTCAAAATTTGTGGAATAGACACTTTTATCCGAGAGAGCCATCTTCCACGTCCCACAAAGACGTGGCCGCAACAAAAGGCGATGATTCCTGCGCTACATCCGGGTTGGGCTTTTAGTATATTTATTTCAAAGATTTTACTCATTATTTCTATACATCACATATCACACTTAATTTTATTTTTTTTTCTTATTAAATGTATGATGTATAGATGATGAATAGAAAAATTCAATTAGTTTAAAAAGAATAAAATTTAAAAAGTTAAAAAAAATAAAAATAAGTGTGATATATAGTATGTAGGAGTGAAAAAAACCGATGAACCGGTAAACCAAACTGAACAGGTGGGTTTGGTCCAATACCGGGTTTGGTTCGGTCCGGTACCGGTTTCATTATTCTCAAAATCGGTCAAAATCGATCCGATTCCTGTTTTCTTTTTTCTCACACCGGACCGAACCGGTTCATATATATATTTTTAAATTTTTTATATTGTATAAAATAATTTTTATATAATTTTTTATATTATATCATAATTGATAATCATCCACGCTGTTAGAAATACTAGATCAAAATACATAGCGGAAGCGATATTACCTCTTTGGTAAATCGTAGATCTAGTGCGGTTGTTTCACGGATTATCCAGAGTCGTTGTTCGTCCACAATCATTACATCGATGGTGGAGTGTGCAACGTGATAATACCAGAGTAATACTCACGCGTTCCACAGCCTAGATGTCGGGACTAGAGAGAACCATTTGAGAGAGAGATT
Source organism: Juglans mandshurica (assembly GCA_022457165.1). Classification (NCBI taxonomy): domain Eukaryota; kingdom Viridiplantae; phylum Streptophyta; class Magnoliopsida; order Fagales; family Juglandaceae; genus Juglans; species Juglans mandshurica. Next base: position 19,182,299 of record CM039619.1, on the reverse strand, counting down.
TTCTCTTTTTGAGACCAGTGTTTTATCGAAAGGGGGAAGGGCTATGTAAGCGTAATGTCCGGCTGGCCCTTAATGGCAAGCCATCAAACCTCATGAAGTAGCTTAAGAGCCAGTCACTTCATAACCCCCAAGAGAAGGTGAATGGGTGCCTATTATGAGTGCCCATTTCTTACATCTTTCACTCACACATAGTGGGCAAGACCTCATCTCTCAATATGTTCTCAATCTTGTTCATACTGGCAAATAGGCCGTGCAACCATCGAACACAGCTGTAAAAGAAAAATGGGAGCATTATACCAAATCTCTCCGAGAGAAAACCAGCATAGCAACATCCCTAAAAGTGTCTCGTTATACCCCGACTCATTTGGTCACATCAAACTAAGCATCTCTAATCCCTCTCAAGTCCAAATGACTTAGAGCAATGCTCAATATCCATAAAACATGATGTACTCACAGCTATGCCGCAACTTCCAAGAAGCAACATAACTTGCCGATAGTGAGTATAGACCAATATCGATGTGTTACCAAATAGTCTTCACTTCGCCCTCATGTCATTTGGTTTCAGTCCAATCATTTTTCCAGCAATGCCTCTTTAGACCGCATCATACATGGCCATAGATAACATGCCAAAGTAGCAGACACTAAAACATCAATCTCGTGACATAGTCGAAGGTCTCCTAAGGGCATAAACAAATTAAGGTCATCAATTATGACCTACAAGACTCACATGGTGAGGAAGCAGGGATTTATTCACTCACCTCTACTGTTTGTCGCAAAAGCACATGTAATATGTAATATAAAATACATGTTACGGTGGAGTTCTCTTTTAAAATAAAGAGCGTATATCTAATCTCAATACACCATACAGATCTTAATCTAGTTGTTATCTCAGCGCCTAACCTGAGGCTCTCCATTTGCTCGCTATCCGAATTGCCAAAGAGGATCTCGTATCTTGCTAAACCACAGGTTACATGGATTGTGGGTAACCATGCACGGTCCTTTTAAGTATGATGGACCTCATCTTAGCAACCACTAAGGTGACATATATTTTGTGTCTTACAACTTATTCCTCATTGGACAAGTACCGAGTGACATATTGTCTCATCTTTGCTCGCTACCTCTTTGTAGCGCCAAAGGCGATCTTTCGTGTGAGTAAACCGATCTAAGTCTGTCGATATACCTTTTTCACCATAACTCCCAAATTTATGGTGACTATGTGTGCTTACCAAAAAATGCTTCCAATCACCCCCACATGGTTATAGAACATACAAGTATCATGTGTACAACGAACAATATCATAAGGTAGAGAGAAATCATATGGTCAACTACAAATTATTAAACCACAACTCTCAAGTGGTGTTTAATGACCATTTATCTCCATGCGCATTTTAATGTATAGTAAATTTACAAAACATGCTCTTACCAAGAGACTCTGCTTTTACATATAAAAGTCATTTGCACAACCATAAAGTCAACGACGTCTCATCGCAAATCTCATTTAGGTCAAACTTACAATATAAATCTTAGATTCAAGTTAGTAAGTCTAACTGCAATTTTTAAGAATCTACAAGGTAACCCCAAATGTCATTCAGCAAACTTAATTTATGACTTCAATGTTTCATATAAATTTCTTGTACTTAACAAAAGTATGTGAGATAACCATAATTTATTTTTACTAAGGGCAAAACGATTAGGGCCTTTGCCCCCAATGACAATCATAATAATCTAGTCATTACTTTTAACGACAGTCGCACCATAAACTCACTTAATCAAGTAAGTCATATTTATCCTCTAACAAAGTCTTAACCTCTAACTCTCATGAGCAAACCATAATAGAAACACCAAATAGTATAGATAAAACTAGATTTTTTATTATTGTCCGTCTCATTAATTGTCTATAGATTTTGAACAAGAGCTCCTAGAAACTGTTTTTCTTGTAAACAGTCTCACAAGACATGAGGCCTGAGCTACTTTTCACAAACTCATATCCATCACCTCATATTATGGAACACCTCTTATTAGGTGATAATTAATTATCTAAGACAACTAGTTCACAATATCTTTTAGGATGTCAATTTTAAGATTGTTAACAGCGTTCAAAGAATCTCATTTTATTGAATAGGTCGTTTAATAAAAAAAAAAACTAGGTACATTGGGTATTTTTGAATAGATGGTTTGTTTGGGCCGCATGTAAACAGCACCAACATCATTCATTTGCTTTTTGTACCAAAATAGTACTAGCAACAATCATGCGCTCAAAGTACTTCATGCCTAAATATCACAAAAGCTAACCATCTAATTCTCCTATGAGAACAAGCTATTTAACTCTTTGAAGAAAAATTCCAATAAATATGCGATCAATAGCTATCTAAATGCAACTCAATTAGTATTAAGAGATGGATCTATATATATACCTCTATCAACCCCAGGTTGGATCATATAGGTGAAGCAAATCTAAGATTCTATGTTGGAATTCCTACTATGTGAATTCAATACCTTTAGCAGAGCCATATTATAAATATTCTCTTTTAGTCTCTAAATGATGAGAGAATATTAATATAAAGCTACCATGCTATTTATGAGGATCATTATATTCTATGAATTTTTTGAGTCACTATCACTAGTGATACACCATCACTCAAAGGTATACTCACACTAGTTGTTGAATTACTCCCACTATTTTCGGCGATCGTTTATAAAAAAAATTGAAAAAATTAAGATTGTGGAATGAAACATAATGTGAAATGAAACATAATGAAATGTTCTTTCAAAAAATAAGTGTTTACAAAAATCCACAATTTCCCACCCTCGTCGAAAATACGAGTAACTTTTTTGACTCAACCAAAAAATGATCAAACTTAGATCCTCTAGATTTTTAATAGAATTCACGTTTGCACAAAATGGTCATTCAACCTTTCTCAAAGGCGAATGAACTCGATCTAAGGACAACAAATCAGAATTAAAGCCGCAACCCCATATTACATCAACCCAAGTATTACGTAACACCTGCTTTGTACCATAATTCATTTATAACTTAATTCTTAGCAAGTTATTAAACTGCGAGATAATTGTTTTCATCATATAACTCATACGAATTCGATTTTAAAAAATATTTTAATTGAAAAATATATTTTTCTTAAAAAATTTGGAATCGTATTTATATGATGAAACAATATTTTTATCATCACATGTCTTAGTGTGCACGTCTAGGAATTTTCACATAGAAAATGCTCATTTTGCCTTTTCTCTTTGACTTTTTTAAACCAACGAGAGGGATCTCATTAGCGAGAAAAACTACAATTTCTCAAGCTTCACACTCATCATCCTATGTCTCCAAGGCACATTTGAGTATATCATCTCTCCACTTGAGAAATAATATTACTTAGTCAGAGAGTTACCAACTTTAAAACATCTAGGAATAATGACTAACACCACTACTTTTAATAAGTCTTAAATCAAATTAGGTCTATATTTATTTAATATCGCATTAAAAGCACTAAAAATATCACTTTGTGCAACAAATGCAGTATGTGACGTTTTAGTCGCTAACTAGCGATATATCCTTATTTCTTGCTTACTCAATATTTTCATATTCTTCAATCCACCATAGGAGAGAAAAGAAAAACTTTACTAGAAATTATTTTAGCCTAAAATCTATCTTGCATCAGTGCAACCACTAGCAAGATTTTTAGGCTCAATTTAAGTCATACTTAATTATTCAGACTTTTACCACAGTTACCATGCAAACCTCCAACGTCCTTGGTATTACTCTCAAGGGGTGCTCCTAAGTTCATATTTATCAAAGAACCTATTTGTTCTCGCTAGAGAGAAATAAAACCTGAGCAAGATTATTAGTACTAATACCACATAGAGATGCACTAATAAAACCTTAAAAATGAATGTGTCAATCAAGAATGTCCTCAATACGCTTGCACACTCAGATTTTAATATCCTTACTCGCCAGACATACTAGCAAGTTTTAGAGAGTATGTTATTATCTGTGAGTAATCTAAGTTGCTTCAAGATTATAATACTCAACCTCAAAATATAGGAGCAATTAATCTTTGTGTTACAAAAACAACGCGCAATTCTGCTATTACCCACAAAATTATTAAAGGCAAAATAGTGATTTAGCTCTATTTGATAGTTGATCCCATCAACTTCTATAAAAATTGTAGTACATGCGTCCCACGCACATTTTTAATTCTATTATAGACCTTTTAGAGGTTTCACAATAATGATGGTCTAAAACTATCTGACACTTATACTAATCTTCATTCGTTTCCAACTACTGCACATGGAGGAGATTAATGTGAAAACTATGTCGCATACATAATCTCTAGGCTTATTCTTGGTTATCTCAAAGTTAATAAACTATGCGCATCTTATTGCACATACATCTAAGAAATTTGCCGCGTTAATTTAAGTCAAAACAAATATAATTAATACACGTCGTAAGATCGAAAATCCGTTAAGCTTCCTAATCATCTCTTGCACCTCAATGCCTAATTATTAATTTTTAACTTAATTTTCGCCCAAATTTACATTGTATAGGAGATTAATTCCAAATCAATCTCAACCATACTCTCATTAGGATAAGTAATCTACCGAATTAGTCACATATAAAAATAATTTCTTCTTAGATCGAAGAAATCAATTTGAGCCAATCATAAGCATGGACTAATTAAATTTGAGCTACTTAGTCCTCTAGTTTATCACATTCTAAAAAGTTGAAGACTAATTCTTAAAAATAGTCTAACAATATAAGTGATAAAATAAGCTCATAGTTTGACATGTAAACATAATACATGTAATAAAATTCATCACATCACATTTCATCGAAACAATTATTATTCACAAATACTAACGTAGGCAAAAAAAAAAAAAAAAACATAACAAATGTGACAAGATTTATCTCATAATCTCACTGCATGAATATATTCAATAACCATATGAAAAAAATATATTTCCAAAAAAGAAATATTTTATGCGACAATTACATCCTGAATTACTAAATAAAATCATCAAACTTACCAATAATAAGCTCTAGCCCAAAAGTTGAGCTAATTGCCTTGTGTGTGAGTTCTTGGGTTCAAAACAACACATAGACATTTTTTTTCTTCTAATGACTAAAAAAAAAAAAAATTGGATCAAGAGGATGGGCTAGGATGTGCGCCCAACACACTGGGCTTTTACACAGCTAGCGGGCCGTTGCCAAGGCTTGTTGCGTGGGTCCCTTTTTTTTTTTTAAATGGACCGATTTAGGAAAACAATAGATTGGGCTCAAAACACTTAAACAAGCATACCTTCAAATAGTCCAATCTATTTCAAAGCCCACAACCCAAATTTATCACATAAAAAATGACCCGAATGACTTAATCCATCCAAGCCCAAAAAAATTTTAAGCCGAAGTCTTCTGTTTTTTTTTTTTTCAACCCACAACCGAACAAAGAAGACTCACTAATTACAGTTAGAGAAAAGATATTTACAACCGTGTATTGTACAAACGCCGCGTAATCGCTTTGAAAAAAGTGAATAAAACATGAAACTCACATGAAAAAAAATGAATATTTTAATAGTAGACCCTACTATTTTTCAAAATGATTAGTTTACGCACTTCACACTTGAATGTAGAATTTTTCTTACTGTTAATCTTCTTCCTCGCTCAACCAATGGTTACAACCTACAGTGCATGTAACGGAAGAAAAATATGTCATGTAACCGCCGCTAGCAACTCTTTCAGCTTCATTCCGTGGGACTCCCGCCGCTCATTGGTGCGCGCAGCACCTGCTTGTGTGCTCTGCACCTCAGTGCAGGTGATATGTTTCAACGCAGCAGCCCACGCCCTGAAGTGCAACATTGACTCGACCTGGTGCACTCAGCACACAACAGAGCCACTGCACCTGCCTTTGCGCACTGATCTTTGCACACTAATGAAGTGCATAAAAGCCACGTAATCGTTGTATTATAAAAGGGACCTGGTGCACGAGTGTCATTTAGTTGTTATTATTTTATTCTTGGTAATATCTTCTAGATGAGCTGTATTATAATTTTAGGAAGAATTTTATTCTGTTAGGAAACTCGTGTATAAAGCAGTAGTACTGTATGTAATACCCAGCTCCTTCTTCTTACGTACGCTTCTTCTTTCTGACGTATATTTCATATTTATGACGTCAGCGAATCCCGAAGGTAGAGCTATGTGATCATCTGCCTTTCTCACTACCGACTGTGAGTCACGTTATGCGTGTCGAACCATGATAACGTGTCTCGAAAGATATCGTGTGACTTCTAGGGCACGCCCAGTGTTTTATATATGCTAGAAATATTTATAAGGAGTATTTCCATTGTTATTGAATTAAGAATTGATCTTAAATATGACAATCATAATATTTTTGAAGAGCTCCAAAAATATTATAATTGCCGGAAATCATTTTAATATTATTATTAAAATGATTTCAATTATTTAAGATATTATGGGATTTAAATTATGTTGACAACTTTTATTAATTAAATGGTTTAACCCTTTTAAATATGTTAAGTGAGACTTCATCATTTTATTAATGATGAAGAATATTATTTTATAAACTAAAGTTAGTTTAAAATAATATTTACCTTAATTCCTCTAAGTGCTTTTAATTAAGTTAATATTTACGCATGTTCAAATCAGTATTTTAATTCCTCGTCGTTAGATCGTTGTGTAGATCCAGACGAAGGGACTGGGTTAAATACCCAGACCTCCTCTCTTTCCCTCTCATTTCACCGTAACCCTCTCTCTCCTCCCTCCCTCATTCGGCGTACGTAGTACGCAGCTCCTCCACGCCGAAGCTTCTCCCGCACAGCCCGGCGCCGCCGTGCGTCGATAGCTCTCACCGCCGGCACCACCGGCTGCTCCTCACACCGGCAAGCTCAACCATGGCAGCTCCTCTCCCTCACGCTCCCTCTTCCTCTCCCTTAGAAGTGTGAAGCCCGAACGGGCTCAAGGCCACCACGCCGCCTTACACTGCCCAATGGCTCCACCGCTCCCACGGCGAGCTCCCCTCCCACCGGCCATCATCCTTCACCGAAGCCAACCCCTATTATGCAGTCCTCCCTCTCCTTCCACGGCAAGTACCCGAAATGGGTCTCTAACCCATTTCCCACCGTACGCGGCCACCCATGAACCACCATGCGACGCCATGGACCTCCTCTCCCCTTCCCCTTCCCCTTCCTCTTTCCCTTCCCCTTCCTCCTCCACGTGACCCAAGGCCAGAAGCTCTCCCTCCACCTCACGGTTCCCCTCTCACGCACGCACGGGTTGCACGCCGTGCACCGCCACCCATGGCTGGTAACCACCACCTCCAACCTCCTCAGGCCGCCACCAAGCCAACCCAACCTCCCACAGCCCCGATCTGCCACCCATGAGAGCACACTCTCTCTCACTCTCCCACGGCTTCTCCCCCATGGTATGGCCAGATCCACCACCGTGAGCCACAGTGGTGCCACTCCGACGCCACCATGAGATTCACTGCACCTCCCTTAGCCAAGCCCTAGGTCCAAACCGTCACTTTATGTGGTGGGTAATCACTGCACGTGATGGACAGCCACTGCATGTGATTGACCGCCGCTGCACACGGCTAGAGCCGCCGTGTTATGCCCCTCACCGCCATCACAAGGCCATCACGAGCCCATCCAAGACCACACCTAGCTATCCAAACGCCTAAACAGTTAACGTCAAAGTTTTAAAAATCGTTTCGTACCGGCCGGTACGACCGATATTTGCCGTACCGGCCATTGGGCCGATACAAATACTACATGTATTTCGTACCGGCTTAAATACCGGCCAGTACGACCGGTACCGGCCAGTACGGCCGGTACCGGCCGTTTCGGCCTAAATTTTAGCCTGTACCGACCTAAATTTCGGCCTGTACCGGCCTAAATTTCGGCCTGTACCGGCCTAAATTTCGGCCTGTACGAGCCGATATTTCGGCCTTCATTTTTTTTTTTCTATTTTTTCAAACTACAAGTTCATTTTTTGATCCTCAATTTAGACTAGACTATTTATAATTTATATATATGTATGTATTTATATATAATTTATTCATATATCGACTATCCCGAAAAGGTACACGAAACAGTACCGGTACCGAAATATTTCGTTCCAGTGCCTTGACCGGTACGCCATCCGGTACGGTATTCAAAACATTGGTTAACGTACGTGGGTCAGCCACCACGTACGACAGTGTCGACATCATCGGCTATGACGGTCAATGAGCAACGCACGGGTTATCCCGTCGATGGTATAACCTCTACTTCTCGTATTTATGTTAGATATTGATTAGTTAACTAGGTTGTGGACTGTGCTGTTAGTATTAATGGAGTTGTGGCATTGTGATGTGGAGTTGTGTGATGAAGTGTTGGGCATTCTGTATAGTGAAGTGTTGGGCTTATATGTGTTGTATGGAGGTACATTGTGCCGGGTAGTGTGCTGTGAAGTGTTGGGCGTATTGTGAAGTGTTGTGGACTGTGCTATGTAATGCAGTTGTGGGGCATGTGTTGTATGGATGGCGTGGTATATGTGGAATGGGAAGAGTACACGCTGGGTGTACTTTGTGTGTGGCGTAATGTGAGACAATGAGAGTATATGTAAAATATACCCTCCTGGCATATGGTAGAACGGGATAAGTACACGGAGAAGTGTACTATGTGGGTAGTGCGTGTAAAAGGAGTACATGTGGAATGTACTCCATGTGGTGGATTGATGCACCATATGGCGTGTATGCCATAATGGTGATGTGGCGTGGTGTATGTGGAACGAGAAGAGTACACGTTGAGTGTACTCTGTGTGGGGTATGATATATGAATGGGATATATGTGGAATGTACCATATGGCGTGTATGTCATAGTGGTGATGTGGCGTAACGTGCATGGAATATACGCGGAGTGTATTCCATGTGATGGAGTGACGCACCATACATCGAGTATGCCATAGTGGTTATGTGTCATAAGTGCATGAAATATACGCGGAGTGTATTTCATGTGATGGAGCGACGCACCATATGGCAGGGATGCCATAAGGGTGATGTGTCGTAGTGTGTATGAAGAGAGTATACGAGGAGTGTACTCCATGTGATATAATGATGTACCATATGGCGTGTATGCCATAGTGGTGATGTGGCGTAACGTGCATGGAATATACGCGGAGTGTATTCCATGTGATGGAGTGACGCACCATACGGTGAGTATGCCGTAGTGGTGATGTGTCGTAAGTGCATGGAATATACGCAGAGTGTATTCCATGTGATGGAGCGATGCACCATATGGCATAGATGCCATAATGGTGATGTGTCGTAGTGTGTATGAAGGGAGTATACGAGGAGTGTACTCCATGTGATATAGTGATGTACCATATGGCGAGTATGCCATAGTCGTAATGTGGCGTGGTATGTATGAAGGGAGTATACGTGGCAACGACACTCCGTATGGCGTGTCGTAAAGATAAGGATGGTTATGTGATTGATGGGCGTGGAACGTGAAGGATAGTGTCGGGAACTATGGAACAGTGTCCCAAAGTAGTTATGGCGTAGCCTATAGTCTAAGGTGACGGGTGTCACCATATTTGACTTACGACTGACAATAGGCGAAGTAGCGGAACAAGTACAAGAGTGCGCAGCAGAAGCATGACTGAGGAATGTCATGAAGTGACATGACTACTGACAGTCGTGCTTGTGATGGGCGAAGTAGTGGAACAAGTGTAAGAGTAGGCAGCGGAAGCATGACTGGGTAACGTCACGAAGTGACATGACTACTGACAGTCGTGCTTGTGATGGGCGAAGTAGTGGAACAAGTGTAAGAGTACGCAATGGAAGCATGACTGGGTAACATCACAAAGTGACGTGACGTGACGTGGTTACTGACAGTCGTGATTGCCATGTGGTGAAGTGATAGGGTATGAATGGCGTAATGGGAACGTGACAAAATGTCACGTTGTGTCGGGAGTACGTAAGGAATCGTACTCGTAATGAGTTAGGAATTTATGTACCAGAGTGTTGGGTAACGCGACAAGGTCACGGTGTAGCTTGGGAGCATTCTCGAGCTATATGGCATGGCATAAGACATGGTTATGATTGGAGTCTTGTCGTGTTAAGTGTTGGGATGAACTATCAAAGGGACGGGTAGCATGAGGAGCCATGCTAGCCGGGTTAAGAGAAGGTTGGTATCGGAGTATGACCCTTGTCCCTCGAAGCTGGTGATCAACGTGTTATATATGTTGATCTTAGGTGATAAGGGGTAGAGTACATGTGTAGTCTGGTTAGACACATGTGCCGGATGGATTCACCATATGTAATGGGTAATCTATCCTGAGTATAGTTACACGGTGCTTAAGCCTCGTAGTTGGCTTAGAGTCGTATGGCTTTTCTAGATGGGAATGAGGATTTGTATGGGCTAAGATGCATGAAGAAAGTGACGGGTGTACTGTCTAAGGACGGGTTGCGTGACTTAGTTGGTTTGAGTCATACGTCGGAATGAGGTTAATGAGAAGAATGAGACAAAGGCCTTAGTGTCTTAATCCTAAAGTAAATCATGAGTTCACTTTAATGGATGAGCACTCGAGGCAAGACATGAGTTGGAAGATGGGATGACCGTAATGGGTCCCCGAAGGTTTTAACATAGTAAAGGGCACGTAAGTGCATGGATAGAAGGAGAGTGTTCCAAGTATAGCGTAGTTCTATTTATAGTTCGAGTTGCTTATGTACTAGATAGAGAATGACATTAAGGTTATGTGTATGCATGTAGGTTGCCAACTAACAAGCCTGAATGGACTACATAACATGCAAGTAGCATGGAGTCCAGGTAAGTGTTACGTTCATACTCTTCTAGAGTTTTCAAAGATACAGGAAACGCTTTTTCTTTAAGATGCTCACGAAAAGAAACGAAAGACGTTTTAAGAAAGAAAATGCTAATTGTTAAAAGGTATAAGTATGTATGGCCCTTCCTTGGCAGCCCCTTTTTACGCAACCAAAGTATTAATTGTATGCATGTGAATGGATGAATATACGCTGTATCTATTGTATGTATTTTCTAAGAAAATCCATAAACTGATGAAGATGCATGAAGGGCATGACATTGGATGCTTTTGTGGATCCTACGAACCGACGCTCTCATGTGCGCCACGAGGTGACTCTCGTTGATGCCATGAGAGACGATGTTCAAAGGTGACGCTTATGGGATGCCATGAAAGCTGACGTTTAAGCCCATGTATGTTCTTAAATGAAGTTTTCCATGAACGAACTGTTAAATAAAAGATAGAACTGAAATGAACTGAAAAACGAAAAGACCATTTTGGGCTTACGCCCCAAACAATGTTTATCCACGACAAGAAATGCTTTCTCATAAAAAGAAATGTTTTCTCATGAAAAGAAAGGACTGTAAATGAAAGAAAGAACCGAACGAAAGCCTCAGCTCTTTCGAGCTGACATGAACGAATGAACGCATGAATGAAAAGCAAGAAAGAAAGAAATGAAAGCATGAATGTATAAAGATACGTAACGGCCACATGACTGAAAGGAAAGGGTACCAATGAATGGGCAGATTGCAATGCCGGGTAAGTAGTACTGGAAGTACACCCAGTGCTGCCCCTATGAAAAGGGATTCCCCACCCGTGGCCACGGGCGGAATCCGGGTCCTAAGGAAGACAGCTAACCCCAAACACACGGGGCGTAACAGTGTGTACTGGCCTATGAAAGTGATAAGAAAGAATGGATGTATGCACGCATGTACGAACGCACGAATGCACGAATCTTTAAGAAATGAAGGCACTGACGGGGGACACGTTTTTTTAAAGAAATGAAAGTCTTTTGAAAGAAAAGCCCCGTCCAGTGACGTTTTCAAAAAAACGCACATAAACATGCACGAACTCTTGCAGAAATGAAGGCACTGATGGGAGAAACATTTTACGAAAAGGAAGCCCATGTTTAAAAGAGAAAAACCTCATCTAGTGAAGTTTCAAACGAACGCACGTATGCACGCACGTAATAGTATGTACGAATGATGAATGCATGAATGAAAACCTATATTGTTATATTTTTAATGGTATGAAGTAATGCTTACAAGTCTTCGACTCATTTTAGTTTTTATGCATGTCCCTCCCCCTCACAAGAACTGCACGATCAGGACGAACACGGCCCATGAAGAAGAGCACGGAAGTCTAGGCACGAGTTTTAAACGTATGAGACCTTTTTATTTCAAGATTTATGTTTCCCGCTGTAAACCTCTTTTATGATAAAAGCACATTTTAAATTATGAACGTGGAGTCTTGCACCCTGGGTATGCAAGTGAAAAATTTTAAATCGGACGGTAATTTCCGTCATCCTTTTTATAAAAATATTTTGGAAAAAAAAAAGTGACACCACAAGGACGGGCGTTACACTGTATGTCCTCCACTAAGTTATTACAGAGCACAATTTTCTTCTTCATTCAGGAACTTCCACGCATAACTCTCTCTGCACATCAGTCCCTTTTATTCGCCTTCTTTGTTCCTTACATGGTATCAGTAGCCTAAGAGAATAATTCCATGGAAGACCCAACTAAAGACTCGTCTGATTCTACCTCCCACCACTCTGACCCTTCCGCAGTCCACACAAACCTAAATACAAACACTTTTCGTGCCACACCCATGACCCATTTCTTGAACCTGAGTGACCCCGGCAATCCCTTCTGCCTAGACAATGGCGATAACCCAGCCGTGCTTCTCGTCACTGACCCACTCACCGCCGATAACTACCCCACCTGGTCGCGAGCCATGCGCCGCGCTCTTCAGGCCATGATGGGAACCAAGATGGGCGTAGTCTTAAAAATCATTTACAACTTCTAGATGGGCCAAGAAGATCAATGAGACAATGCAAGGATTGATGCAATCCACTTGGGACAAGTTTAGTAAGAGCCCAACATTCAAGATGGGGCTTGAAGGATGAATATCCAGTTTTAATTCATTTGATTAGCTACGGAAGAGGGCAACTATAAGACTTAAAAGCTTTGAGCTCTTGAAGAGTTTCAACTTATTTAATTCATTTAAAGAACTTATCTTATTAGTTTAGAATAATTGAGTTTATTATGGGAATCACTTAAGGGGGCCTATGCAAGAGCATCTTGGGAAAGTTATTATTTTTTTGAACTAGGGTTAGGGTTACTGTAGCCGAGTTATTGTAGCGTGGCACTGTAGCCGCGGCACTGTTCATCCGGGGGCACTATTGGAAGATGGGGGTTTATTTTGGCTAGAGTTTCATTAGGTTTTGCTTTAAATACTCTATGTAGCCTTATTCTAATCAGTTTATGAAGTTTATGAAATTTGATGAATTTATTCATTGTGAGTTGAGTTTTACTCCTCTTGTTCTTGATTGATCTTTTGAACTTATCAAAGGTAAATCACAACCTTTGTGGCGTTCCTCCTTTATAATCTGGGTTCTTGAGACGGGTTGTTCAACGGGTCTAGATTTTAATATAATCTAGGTTCTTGAAACGAGTTCTCATCGGGTCTAGGTTCTCCATCCATTGACTTGATTTTGGCTTTCTTGGGGAGTTTTCAAATTGACTGTGGGTTCAAGGGATTTCATTCCCGCGGGTTCATATCATTTTGTATCAGAGCCAGGTTTCGATCCTGGGACCTGTGGGTTATGGGCCCACCACGCTTCTCCTGCAACTTCCAATGATTCTATCATTGGTATTCAAAGCAAGATTTCCAATCAGGTCTGATTCTATCTTTTATTTCTTGCATATTTAATTCTAGGGCATCATTGATCTAGGGTTGCCAAACAAAAAAAAATAGAAACAAAAAGTAGGCTGCCGAAATTCTTAGGGTTTTGGGTTTGGCTGAAATTTGTATCACCTAGGGTTTCCTGCATATCTAAGTTTGTCAATTGCTTGGAGTGTGGTTCCATTGCTTCTCTTCTACTTCATTGTCCATGCTTGTGTGTTTGAATTCAATTGTTTGGTTTTCACAATTGAATATTGCTGTTTGTGGTTGAATTAGAGAAAAGAAAAAGAAAGGAAAGGAAAGGAAAGGAAAAGAAAAGAAAAGAAAAGAAAATTCGAAAAAAAAAACTGAAAGAAGAAGAAGAAAAGAGAAGGTAGGATATTCAAAGTTGCTACATAGTTACAACAAAGAGAGAAAGTATTTGTTGATTGAGTTATTATCATCATAGGAGCTTAATACAACTTGCTAGTTGGTGTCTTGTTTTATAATTACTCTTTCTCTCGTATAAATTCCTTGAGTCTCGTGTCATTTTATTCATTCCTTGTTTCTTTGATCTATATTGCTGGTTGGAATAATACAAGGTTGTATTGTCTTGATTTAGTTCAACTAGTTCTTAAAGAACTTGAGTGGGAAAACTCTTGAGCTAAAAGGCAAGAGAGTGTGAGACTATTATCGGGAAAAAACCACTAAGAGTGAAACACGAGTAGAGTGCCATTATTCGAGTGTAAACACGTAAGGGAGTGTGTGAGGTTTTCCACTAACATTCTTTTTGTGTATCATATTATGATGTCTCATAGAAGTGACTCATCACCAAAGGGGATGGTACATAACTCATCCCTTCTCTTGCAAGCCATGCAACAACAGTTTGAGAAGTTAAACTTGGTGTTGGGTGAAGTGAGGGATAGGATGGATCATCAAGATGTAGTAATTAGAAATCTTCATGGCAGGAGAGATAGGAGGCACCCTGAGTTTAGTGTTGAAAATGGGTATGAGAATGAAAACTATGGTGATTCTCTTGTTACCAACCATGCAATCAATACAAGAGTTAAGATGGATGATATAGAGCAGCAGAGTGAGAACATTTTTCATACTAGATGCCACATCAACAACAAGGTATGTAGTATGATCGTTGATTTGAGGAGTTGTATTAATTTGGCTAGCACTACTTTAGTTGAGAAATTGAATTTACCTATCCTGAAACACCCTAGGCCATACATGTTGCAGTGGTTGAGTAATTGTGGGGAGGTTAAGGTAAATAAGCAAGTGCTAGTTTCTTTTTCAATTGGAAATTACCATGATATGGTCCTTTGTGATGTAGTGCCTATGCATGCTGACCATATTTTGTTGGGAAAGTCGTGGCAGTTTGATAGGAAGGTGATTCATGATGGGTTAAGGAACATGTACAGTTTTGAAAAAGATGGAAAAACAATCAAACTTGCTCATTTAACTCCAACACATGTCCATGGGGACCAATTGAAATTGAAAAGTGAGGTTGCTCAAAAAAGAAATAGTGAAAATGACAGTGATCAAAAGAGAAAAAGTGAAAAGGAGATTGAGCAAACAAGCAAGAGTGAAAGTGAGAATGAGCTGAAAAGCAAGAGTGACAGTGAGAGTGAAAGTGAGATTAAGCTGAAAAGCAAGAGTGAAGATGAGATTGAGAAGAAAAGAAATAGTGAGACCGAAATGGAGAAAGAGAGAAAAATGAGAGAGAAAAAAGAAGAGGGTGAGAATAAGACCTCAAGCACAAGAGAGAATGAGTTGAAAAATAACTGTGAGGTCGAGAGTACAAAAAAAGATGAATAAAAAGAGAGTGACAGAAAAAAAGATAGTGAAAAGAAAAAAGAGTGTGAAAGGGAAAAAGAGAGTGAAAAAGAAAAAGAGAGTGGAAAGAAAAGAGAGTGTGAAGAAAGTGAGAGAAAAATAAAGAGAAAAGTGAGTTTTTATGCTAAGGCAAGTCTTAATCCTAACGAACTTGACGTATGTTTGCCTAGTATTGTTGTCTCTTTGTTGCAGGGATATGAGGTCGTGTTTCCAAGTGGTGTATTTAGTGGATTGCCACCCATTAGGGAGATAGAGCACTACATTGATTTTGTGCCAGGTGCAATAATTCCTAACCAACCTTTCTTGGAAGAACATGAGTCATTGACACACTTAAAGGGACAAGGTAAGTTGTTGACTATAATGCGTGCTAAGCGGGAGGATTGTATTGAGACTTTTCCTCATGTATTCAAATACACACAAGGTATGGAGATTTTTGTGGTTGATGCTTTAGCAAGAAGGTATGTCCTTGTCTTCATTTTAGATGTAAAATTGTTGAGACTTGAATATGATAAGGAATTGCATGCTAATGATGATGACTTTGCTAGTATGTATGGAACATGTGAGAAAACATCTTTTGGTAAATTCTATAAACTAGATTGGTACTTGTTTAGAAAGAATAGATTTTGTGTACCTACTAGTTTTATGCTTAAGTTGCTTGTGTGTGATGGATATGGTGGTTTGTTGGGTAACCTTGGTGTAAGGAAGACTTTTGTTGTGTTGCATGAATGTTTATGGGAATATCATTTGACATTCAAAGACGTGTTACATGAACGTTTGTGGAAGTATCATTTGTCATTCATTGATGTATTGCACGAACGTTTGTGGGAGTATCATTTGCCATACATTGACGTGTTGCGTGAACGTTTGCGAGAGTATCATTTGTATTTCAGTGAGTTTGCATATAATTGGAGTGGTCATTCTGGTGAAAATAAGATTTTAGACATGTTGCATGAACGTTATGGGAGTATCATTTGCCATTCATTGACTTGTTGCATGAACGTTTACGGGAGTATCATTTGCCATTCATTGAGTTTGCATATTGGAGTGGTCATTTTGGTTCGAGGAAGACTTTAGATGTGCTTCATGAACATTTCTGGGAGTATTGTTTGCCATTCATTGAGTTTACATATGATTGGAGTGTTCATGCCACTACTAAATTTTCACCAATTGAAATTGTTTATAGACTTAATCAATTTCTTCCTTTAGATTTAAAGTCTTCACCAATTGATGATATGGGTAGCTTGGATGGACTATTCCAAATTCTTGAAAAAATTAGTGAAAATGCATATCTAATGGATCTTCCAGGTAAATATCCTGTTTCTACTATTTTCAATGTTACTAACCACTTTCCCTTTGATCCAGGTGGAGATTTGAGGTCGAATCCTTTTGGGAAGAGGGGGAATAATGGGAACCAAGATGGGCCTAGTCTTAAAGATCATTTGCAACTTCCAGATGGGTCAAGAAGATCAAGGAGATAATGCAAGAATTGATGCAATCCACTTGGGACAAGTTTAGCAAGAGCCCAACATTCAAGATGGGGCTTGAAGGATGAATATCCAGTTTTAATTCATTTGATTAGCTACAGAAGAGGGCAACGACAAGACTTAAAAGCTTTGAGCTCTTGAAGAGTTTCAACTTATTTAATTCATTTAAAGAACTTATCCTATTTGTTTAGAATAATTGAGTTTATTATGGGAAGCACCTAAGGGGGCCTATGCAAGGGCATGTTGGGAAAGTTATTATTTTATTGAACTAGGGTTAGGGTTATTGTAGCCGAGTTACTGTAGCGTGGCACTGTAGCCGCGGCACTGTTCATCCGGAGGCACTATTGGAAGATGTGGGTTTATTTTGGCTAGGGTTTCATTAGGTTTTGCTTTATATACTCTATGTAGCCTCATTCTAATCAGTTTATAAAGTTTATGAAATTTGATGAATTTATTCATTGTGAGTTGAGTTTTACTCCTCTTGTTCTTGATTGAACTTTTGAACTTATCAAAGGTAAATCACAACTTTTGTGGCGTTCCTCCTTTATAATCTGGGTTCTTGAGACGGGTTCTTCAACGGGTCTAGATTTTAATATAATCTAGGTTCTTGAAACGAATTCTCATCGGGTCTAGGTTCTCCATCCATTGACTTGATTTTGGATTTCTTGGGGAGTTTTCAAATTGACTGTGGGTTCAAGGGATTTCATTTCCGCGGGTTCATATCAGGCCAAAAACAAAGTGGGCTTTTCACAGGTAATATCCCACTCCCATCCGACCCAGATGACCCCTTGCTTGAACCTTGGGAGCGCTGCAACGACATGGTGGCTTCCTGGCTTCAAATCGCCATCAGTGCCTCTATCAAATCTAGTGTGGTCTTCGTTGATGATGCACGGGACATATGGCTCCTCCAGGGCCATTTCTCCCACCATAATGGACCACGTTTCTTTCAACTCAAGAACAACCTTGTCAATCTCCTCCAAGAACACGACTCTGTAAGTGCTTATTATGGTAAACTCAAAACCTAATGGGATGAACTCTCAATTTATAACCCCATTCCCATGTACAATTGTGGTACCATGTCTACTCTCTTGGATTGTTACCAACGTGACTGTGTTTTTTAGTTTTTGATGGGTTTGAATGATATTTACACTAATGTACGAGACCAGATAATGTTGTTAGATCCCATACCTCCTGTCACTAAGGTTTTTTCATTGACCCAACAACAAGAGCGCCAACATCAGCTTACCCATCATGCCTCATCCCCTGACTCAATGGCTCTTGCCATTAAGAAACCCTTTTTGCCTCAAAAAAATTCACCACAAACACATCCTCACCAAAAGAGAGACAGACCATTTTGAGCTCACTGCAAAATTAATGGCCATACCCTTGATACATGTTTTAAGGCTAGTAATGTCGAGACCCCTCTCTGTACTCATTGCCATTTATCTGGACATGTAGTAGATAAATGCTACAAATTGCACGGTTATCCCCCGGGTTGAAGTTTTCAACAAAGCTTCTAACCCCATGGTTTTAGCTACCCAATCCTCCATTTCTTATCCATCACGGCTTAAGGAGACCAGTGACAACAAAGTAGGTTTAACTAAGGCACAATTTCAACAACTAATGGCCTTGCTTTAGCCAAGGGAGTCTTTCATTGTTGCTCAGCACTCTGCTAATCAGATTTAGTCCAAGTTGCCTTCCCCTCATTCCAACTTTGCTGGTATATCTCTTTCATTATCCACACACACACCATGCATTACAATCTAGCACATTTTCTTAGATCATAGACACGGGCGCAACAGACCACATGGTCTGTTGCCCCTCCTTGTTCACTTCTACCACATCACTTATCTCTCACACTGTAAAACTATCAAATGGAATTGAAGTACCTGTCTCGCACATCGATACTGTTCAGCTCACAGCTTCCATTTGCCTCACTGATGTTTTATGTGTTCCATCATTCACTTTTAATCTCCTCTCAGCTAAGAAACTTGCTACTTCATACACTTGTTGTCTCATTTTCTTTTCTGATTTGTGCCTTATTCAGGACCTTCTTTCTTGGACAACGATTGGGAAGGGTGAGGTGAGGGATGGCCTTTACCACTTGCTACGAATTGAAATTTCTCCTTCAAGTCTAGCTACAACACTTTCACAGTTTTCAACACCCCCTTTCACTGTTTCAACTTCTGTTTTGAACAATGCTGGTGTTACCGACCTTTGGCAATGTCGCCTAGGTCATCTATCTTTTCCTTGTCTTAGTTTGATCAATGAACCAATTTTAAAGAACCATATCTCTTCCATTAGTACTATGCCTTGTTACATTTATCCAATGACTAAGTTACATTGACTACCATTTCCTACTAGTCAACATATGACATCTTCTCCTTTTGAAATAATACATTGCGATTTATGGGGCCCTTGGTCAACAACTGCATATGATGGGTCCAAATATTTTTTGAAAATAATGGATGATTTTACTAGAAGTACATGGTTATACCTTCTTCATAGTAAATTTGAAACTAGAAAATGAATAGAATCTTTCTACAATCTTATTAAGACTCAATTCAATCTTAAAATCAAAATTTTAAGAAGTGACAATGGGGGGAATTTCAAATGACTGAATTTTTCAACAAGGGCATCATTCACCAAAAAAGTTGTGATGCCACCCCCCAACAAAATGAGATTGTAGAAAGAAAATATCAACACTTGTTAAATGTGGTTCGAGTTTTAAAATTTCAAGCTAGTCTTCCAATTGAATATTGGAATGACTGTGTTTTAACAGCCACCTATTTAATAAATAGGACCCCGAGCCCACTCCTTCAAAATAAAACACCATATGAGCTTTTATGCAAATTCTAAACCCACTTATGCTCATCTGAAAAATTTTGGCTCACTATGCTTTGCTTCTACCCTCTCTCAAGGTAGGAAAAATCTTGATCCTCATGGTCGCATATGTATTTTTCTTGGGTATCCATTTGGTATTAAAGGATACAAACTCCTTGATTTTGAAACAAGAACTACTTTCATTTCTAGAGATGTCGTGTTTCATGAATCAATTTTTCCCTTTCATTCAATTCCCTCCCTCACTTCTTCCTTCACTAACCATCCAAATCTGGTCTTTACTAAATCTTTACCAAACTCCCTATATTTTCCAGCTTCCACTCCTTTTCTTGACCATCCCTTACATGCACATCCAGATGCCTCCCCCTCACCCACTTCCCAATCTGATTTACCCTCCCAACCAGAACCCCCCTCTCCTATTCCTCCGATTTCTGGTTCTCCTACCCCACCACCTCGCCGAACCACTTTTCTCAGGAGAGCACCTCAATGCTTGCAAGAATTTCACTGCAAGCAGGCCTCCCTTCACGAACCAGCTCAATCTTTGTCCAAGTCTTGCACAGAACTCACGGGTACTTCTCATCCTTTTGCTCACTATCTATCTTATCATACATTTACTCCATCTTTTAGTGCTTTTTCAGCATCCATTTCCACTACATCTGAACCAATCACCTATAAGAAAGCCATAAAACATCATGGTTGGTGCCAAGCTATGAAAACTGAATTAAATGCCTTAGAGCAAAACCACAAGCCATTGTCTACAAAATTAAATTCAACTTCGATGGGTCCATTGAGAGGCTAAAAGCCAGACTTGTTGCTAAAGGGTTTACGCAACAAGAAGACATAGACTACACATAAACCTTCTCTCTGGTTGCTAAATTAGTAACTGTTCGGGTCCTCTTATCTGTGGCAGCAATACAAGGCTAGTCCTTACATCAATTTGATGTACATAACACATTTCTACATGGTGATTTAGAAGAGAAAATTTAGATGAGAAAACCCCCGGGTTACACTAAAGGAGAACCCCACCAAGTGTGCACATTAGTTAAGAGCCTCTATGGCCTTAAACAAGCTTCAAGACAATGGCATTCCAAGTTTTCTTCTTCTCTCATTGCTTTTGGGTTCAAGCAATCTCGAGCCGACTATAGTCTCTTCACTGAAGCAGATGGCACTTCTTTAACTACTTTATTAGTGTATGTTGACGACATTATTGTGGCTAGTAACTGTTCACAGTCTATTTCTTCTCTCAAAACTTTTCTGCACACTCATTTCAAGATAAAAGATCTTGGTTGTTTGCGTTACTTTCTTGGTTTAGAGGTTGCAAGATCCTCTAAAGGAATACATTTATGTCAAAGAAAGTATGCATTAGACATACTTTCATATTCTGGTTCCCTTGGATGTAAGCCACTTAAGCTACCCCTTGAACAAAATTTCAAGTTGAGTAAGGATATGGGACAGCCCCTTTCAGATCCTAGCCCTTATAGAAGATTAGTTGGACGGCTATTGTATCTCACAATCACAAGAACCAATATCAGCTACACTGTCTAGCTTTTAAGCACTTTCATGGACCACCCCACATCTTCACATTTGGCCACAGCTCACAAGCTTCTTAGATATCTAAAGACAACACCTGGTCAGGGCATTTTACTACCCTCCACATCTCAGTTACAGCTAAGTTCCTATTGCAATTCAGATTGGGCATCATGCCCTGACACACGTCGCTCCGTCACAGGTTATTGCATTTTTCTTAGAAAATGCCTTGTTTCTTGGAAGTCAAAGAAACAAACAGTGGTCTCTCGCTCCTCCGCTGAAGCTAAGCATCGTTCCATGGCATCCACATGCTCTGAACTTACTTGGATCAGATTCTTACTTACTGACTTGTAGGTTCCACATCCACAAGGTGTCATGCTCTATTGTGACAATCAAGCGGCCTTACACATTGCCACCAATCCAGTTTTTCACAAAAGAACCAACCACGTCGAGTTGGATTGCCACCTCGTCAGAGATAAAATTCAAGAATGTTGTATCATCATCTCTCATATTCCCTCACAAGCTTAATTGGTAGACATCTTCACCAAAGCATTGCATGCCCATCTACTACAGCTGCACCTATCCAAGATGGGAGTAGTAAATCTGTACTCTCCATCTTGTGGGGGACTATTAGACAATGAACGTGAAACCCAAAACCCATCTACACAAGCCCATCCTCAAGATAGCAAAGCCCATAATCAAGCTGCCACATACTCTCCTCCTCCAGCTTCTGCAAGTCGCCCAGATGCCTTAGTCTATTTGGATAAAGGATAAATCACTTGTATTTGTTCATTTTGATGTTATTATTTTATTCTTGGTAATATCTTCTAGATGAATGGTATTATAATTTTAGGAAGAATCTTATTTAGTTAGGAAACCCGTGTATAAAGCGGCAGTACTGTACATCCTCCACTAAGTAATTACAGAGCACGATTTTCTTCTTCATTCAAGAACTTCCATGCGTAACTCTCTCTGCACATCAGTCCCTTCTATTCTCCTTCTTTGTTCCTTACACAAATCTTTCTACTCCGGCCTGTACCACGACGCTGCACATGCGTAGCACCATGGGCAGCGCACTGGACCCAGCCGGTGTTGTGCAGAGCCTTTTGCGGCGCTGCATTGCACCTCTACGTGTGGCGCTGGATGCTGGTGAAGGGCAGAGCCATGAGCAACACAGCACGGTGCTGCAGATAGCTCAAGCCTCTACCACTCTGTTGCATTTTCAAGCAACCCGCCATGGCAGTTCCTCCACCGTGCATTGTGCACAGCCATTAGCCGCATGCAATTCTACCCATAGTAGAGTCGGCGGCACCACCATTGTGCAAGGCTCTGCGTGTAGCAGAGGCCCCACTGCATCTAGTTGCTCCCCATCACCTACGGGTGAGCACCACCCCTGGCAATGCAACACCCAGCGGATGCGTGCAACAAGCGCAATGCCATGAGGCATAGCTTCGCTGCACCCCGACGGTCAATTTGTCGAAGCCATGGAAGGCCACGGAACCTCGTGTGTGTTGCGGTGGCAACACCCTTTTGGTGAGCACAGCTTTGCTCGCTGTGCCACCACAATGCGCTCTGCTGCCTCTTACAGTGCTGTGTAGAGATCTGGAGAGCACGTGCATGGGTCCTTGTTGATTCAGGTGAGTGGTTGCAGCCATTCCACAGTGACGCTACAACCGTAATGGCCAACCTCAGCAGCCATGCATGTTAAATAACATCATGCATGGAAGAATTTTCTCATAATTGAAATACAACATGCACGTCAAAAAACAAATCGGGAACAACCGATCTTGCTCTAATACGAATGTTAGAATTAAGAGATCAAAGTACATAGCGGAAGCGATATTACCTCTTTGGTAAATCATAGATCTAATGCGGTTGTTCTACCGATTCTCCAGCGTCGTTGTTCTTCCACGATCGTTACATCGATGGTGGAGTGTGCTACGATATAATACTAGATCAACACTCACACGTTCCACAGCCTAGATGCCAGGACTAGAGAGAACCATTTGAGAGAGAGATTTTCTGTTTTTGAGACTAGTGTTTTATCCAAAGAGAGAGTGTAACCCCCGGCTGGCCCTTAATGGCCAGCCATCAAACCTCATGAAGGGGTGCCCACTATGGGTGCCCCTTTCTTACACACGCATTGCATTATATATATATATATATATAATAAATATAGATAGAAGCTACTATTGATAGCATCCATTTTGCACACATGATGTGGCATCATATAGACCACACATCTCCCTAAGTGAGTGTTGGGAACAATCAACTAGAAGCAACCACGCAGTGAGTGCAAAGTGTGCACTGTTATAGTGGCTTCTCTCTAGCATTACTCATATACATATATATATATATATATTAATTATGTGCTCATGTAAAATACTAGAGGCAAGCTAGGTAAATAATGTTGATGTGTAAACTGGTACAAAATTCAAAATAAAATAAAATAAAATTTACATGGCAGAATAAAATTATATGAGCATCATAAAAAATAACATTCATCTGCGATAGTGGCCGAGAAGGATTTTGACAATTGATAGGATATGTAGCCTTCAAAAAAATGGCTTATTATGCAAAGGAGATTTTATAAAGTAAAAGTTCTTTCTTTCCATTTTTTTCTTTTCTAATTTTTTTATTTCAAACTCTAGAGTGATGTTTTTATAAGGTTATGAATGATGTACAACAAGTAAACTTAAGTCGTTTTTTAATAAAATTAGATCATTCTCCACTCTTACAGTCTAACCATGTACAGACGAATTCAATTTGTTTACACACCCTTATAAATCCCAACAGTTTTCAAGGGATTTCCTAGATATTGATGGGTTATAGAAAACATGCTTCAGTATTACTGGTGCTGATTTTTCAAGTCAATTGACATCTTCTTTACTTCCACTCTTGCTTAATTAATCAATGCACGACTTTTTAAATTTAATGACTTGACCATCAATGTACGTCATGACTTTTCTTTCATTTTAGATTAGATCAATAATCCCAATCCATATGACTGGCGGAGGTCCTCTCAATTGTGGAGCTTTTCTCTTCAATCATCTAACAAGTGGGTCTCACATTTATAAATTGAGCATGGACACTTCAATATATCTATACGAGCTGGCAACGATATTATGTACTCTGAAAACATATAATTAATTTTCTATATTATTGAAAAATGGGTTTTAGATAAACGTCTTAGTTTTTGGAATATCTTTTTACTTTTTGTCAATGAAAAACAAATTATATTTTTCTTTTAAACAAGAACCAAAGCAGTCTCAATCTTCTTTTTCGACCCCAATATATATGCAACGCTGAAATCTGGCTGGTGTAAATATTGCAAGTGGTAGACCACATAATCAACGTCCCATAGAAGATGGGCTTGACCACTAAATATGTAGAAGCCGAGCCCCTTGATATTGAAAAAGATAATAACAACTAATGGATCTCCGTCTGATCACTTTTGTAATCTTGTTAGGGAAGTGTTAAGTATAATTAAGTGTTAGTTAAATACATAATAATATAATAAAAATTATAATGAAATTAACATTCAAGCAAAACAAGTTTGGATTGAGGCACGGAAATCTTGCTCTCTTTAAGGAGATTCAAGCTTTCTGCGGTATGTAAAGTTTTAATTTAACCGATGCTGCAGAACTAAACAGAAACTCAACCTCACCCTTCATAGAAATGGAGGACTCAACCTTTACAGACAAACCGTCCAAGAGACAAACATTTTATTTTTATTTTTATTTTTACGATATAATAAGGAAAACAAGAACGAAAAAAAATGTATTACAGTTTAGACCAACTCCGGTAAACTTTGACGGCGTGTGAAGGCAACAATCTTGTCTCTTTTTAGCCACAAAAGTCAGATCTGAAATATCTGGTGGTGGTGATTTCAGTGATCCGGCGCGTGTACCGAGAAGAGCTGTCGAAAGGGTGCGAGGACCACACGTGGTGATTTCTGCAAAATCGCCACTATCCTCTAAAATATTCATGTGAGTAATTCTTGTGCAGTGCGTGTCTCGAGAATTGTCGGAAAACTATAGATTTGAATTTTTCAACCTTAAAGGAAGAAAGATAAACTAAGAAATGAGGGAAGAAGAGAACGGAGACCAATTTATATACCGATATATTTAAGTTCAGCCATTGTTTAAGAAATAATATTTAAGAAAATGTTCAAAACATAAAGAAAGAGTTGTTTCTCAGCCCATTTGACTTGATAAAAGTAACATGTAATGCATCTTATCAATAATATGTTGTTTCCTACCAAAAAAAAAAAAAAAGAGAGAGAGAAGGGATGAGTAGTAGAACATAAGAGCAAGGGTCGCCCAATACAAATTGAGGTCTTACGGCTAAATTTAAATGAATAATTTTTAATTATAATACAATAAAATATAAATTATTATATTGAATGTTTTTCAAAATCTTAATAAAATGAGATTTTATTTAAAATCTTTAAATAAAAGTTTTTGAATTTGTATTAAATACAACAATTTAAAATGAGGCCTTATTGTAAATTTTGTGCCTCAATTTAGTAAGATCTTAGAAAAAATTATTTGAAAATTTAAATTATTCATTTTATTAAATATTAAATTGAGCAGGTCTTGAATACATTGAAAAATATAAAATTTATTTAAATTTTTATTAATGAAATGGTTTCTATATTCTTTCTAAAAAAAAAAAAAACATCTTTTAGGTGCTTTGTATAGGATGGCCCGGATGGGAGCTTAGGCAATGGCCCAAGTGGCCTTGCACTTGACTGAGCCGGGCTTACGAAAGTTGTGGATTTAGTCACGATGATGCATATGTAGCATAGAAACATACAAAATGTTAGAGATAAAAAAATAAAAAATAAAAAAATATATATATTTGTATATCTTTAATATATTATATTAGCCTGAGATGATAAGGTGTTACACAAATTATTTAGTGATTAAAAAAGTAATTTTAAGTCTATCGATATATTTTTTTAATTTTTAAAAATATTTAAATATATTAAAAAAATGTGAAATAAAAATTTTAAAAAAGAACCACTGGGCGTTACCCAGCGGTAGCCCCACTCTAAAACGAAATACTTTAAGAATAATGATACTTTGATATCTCATTTTATTTTTTCATTTTGATGATTTATGTATTTAATTTTTTTACTTACTTATTAAAGAAGTTATTATTGGTGTATTAATATTTATTTTTTTATTTTTTTTAAATGTTTAAAGATGTTAAAAAAATATAAAAAATAAAATATAAAAAAATTGATAAATTTTGTCTAAGCGCACGTCCAGTGGTTGATGGGGGAATTCGCCTTCACCGCATTGTTTCTCTATTTCCGTTTTTTTTTTTTTCTTTTGTTTTTCACACGTTAACAATCATCTCAAATGATGTGTTTGTCCCCTAGGTTTTTCCATCACTACTCGGCGGAAAGAAGGGTCAATGGATTTGAAATAATACATGTTAAAAATATATATATTTTAGTTATAAAGAAATTACATAAATTAAACTTATAAATTAACATGGCTTGGTATAATAGGTCAAATGATAAATTTATTTTTATTATAAAATAAATCTAACGGATCACATGAAACCACATCAGTTTGTGAGTTTATTTATGTATACTCTCTTTATGTATATAGTATTTCTCTAAAAAAAATACAAAATAAATTGAATTTCTCTTTAATTAATGGATTAAGGCCTAGTTTAGTTTGGTAGATCATCTCATCTAATTATTATAAATTTTTTTTAATTCTAATATAAAATATAATAAATAATTTAATTTTTTTAAAAATTTAAAATAAAAATAATATTTTATTTAATTTTTAACTTTTATCTGATCTCATCTCATCTCATCTCTTATAATCAAATCTAACTAAATAAAAGAAATTAGAAAAGTCAGGACAGCACAGGTGGCATTTTTTCGATAGATGTCCAAAAAAGCCCATCCACGTCATTCCATTGCGTTGTATTTGACTGTATCCCCCAAAAGCACCTTCCGCTGCCCATTTGCTCCCTTTTACAAATTCAAATTAAAGAACCCTATAAAGGATACGAAACGACGGAATTGTTCTTCAAAACACCGTTTCGCATTTGACTCGGTTTCGTGAAACACAACGTTTTCCTTTAATATATTTTGCACGACTCCAATAGTTTAACCAAATCAAACCAAACTCTTTTGAACCATTCCACATGACCAGCAAACAAAATGAAACTCGATGGCAACTATTGTAATATGTTGTATAGTTATGTAATTAATATGGTATTTCCATTATTTATTAAATTCATCATTCTATATTTCAAAAAGTAAGAGCTAACGTTAATATTAGATAAATGATATTTGCAGTCGTGAGTGTGCAAGCGTCGTACAGTCGTTTTGAAAAAAGTAAATAAATATGAGACCCACATGAAAAGAAATTAATTTTTTAATAGTAGACTCCACTCTTTTTCAAAGCGACCGCACGACATTTGCGCATTCTACGACTGTATGTAGCATTACTGTAAATATTAATGCCAGATTTTGCACCTCAATAGTTTAGAAAAAATCTATTCATCATTTATTTTTTCATCATCCTCTAATCATCTCACGATATAATATTAGATGATAAGTTTACAAGTAAAATATAATAAATAGTCTTTAATCATCTAATATCACATTATAAGATGATGAGAATTAAGATAATGAGTAACATTACTTAACAATTTATATAAGAAAGTAATCTAAGAAAGGAAAAACAAAAACAAAACAAAAAACCCAGAAATTTAGGTCTACATCCGTCTTTCTTTAATAATTAATAATAAATAAATGAGATAAGAGAGTAAAATAAAAATATAATATACAATTAACTAAATAAAGTATGAAAATATATATAAAAAAAAGGGAAAAAATCAGAAAGATAGTAGACAGGGAGCACATGTTAGAATAAAAAATCTATTCATCGTCTATTTTCTCATTATCTTATTATCTTTTTTTTATTATTTTATAATGTGATATTAGATTATAGATTCACAAATAAAATACGATATCTAATATCTAATTATTCAAAACACCAGCTCTTAATAAGCTGTGTTTACACACAACACATACATATTACACACCCTTAACGCGTCTCCGCTTTCTCTCTCTTTTCCTTAAAAAGCACTTCAAAAATCTGCTCTTTCTCTGCCTCTCTCTCTCTACTAGTTCAGACAAGTTCAAACTTCATCAAACTCCAGAACGAAAAACGACACCCCTACCCCCAGCGAAATGTCCGATCGTTTCCGTCACTTCGTAACCGTTTTGGTTCTATTCGCCGTTTTACCATTCTTGGCCGCTCAGTCTCCTTCGACGGGCGCTAATTCGTGCAACGGCGTATACTTGTCCTACACTTACAGCAGAGGAACAAAGCTCATGCCGAATCGCACGTCGGATCTGAGCCAGCAGCCCTACCGTTTCGAGTCCGATTTGACCGTGCTCAACAACGGGCTCGTGGAGCTTAAGTCTTGGAAGGTCTTCGTGGGGTTCAAGCACGGCGAGTACTTGGTCTCTGCCTCCAACGCCGTTCTGTCCGACGGCACCAGACTCCCCGGTAGCGTCGAGAACGGAACCGTTTTCTCCGGGTACCCGATGACGGACCTCAAAACGGCGGTGGAGACCGCGGGGGACTTGACCCAGATTCAAGTCCAGGTCCACCTGGTGGGGACGCAGTTCGGTGTTGCTCCACCTGAGATTCCGTTGCCCTCTAACATTTCGCTTGCCAATGATGGTTGGCTTTGTCCTAGCTCATCTTCAGAAGGTAACTTTTTTTTTCTATCTTGATTTCACTTGGTTATTTTTTAAACAGGGATTTGGTGGCTCATTTTTTTCGGTTTCCTTGGATTCTTGTTCGTGTATACTGTGGTATATGGGTAGTAGGTGCTCTTCATATTCGTTGCGTTCTATTGAGTTTTAGTAGTGTTTTTTCCGGTAGATTTGAGTTCTCTGCATCTTTTGGGCTTACTCCGTTAAAGCCTCCATGATCGAGTTCGTAAATCTGTTTGGAATTTAGTAAAAATAAAATGTGAAGGGTTAAAGTTGTGGCAGTTTTATTTTCTTTCACTACAAAATTATCGGTTTGCCCAAAAAGATGACAGAAAATATCAGTAATATGCAAAATAATTCTTGGTATGAGTTGAATTCCTTTGGTTAAGAAATTGGATCAAGATTTTGTCAACATTGCGTGCTATTATGAAGTGGAGTCAGTGGACCATATCAACTTGTGTGAGACGACCATATTTTTGTAAATTTGCCTCAGTTTGTTGACCTGTCTGATGAATTTTTAGTTGCCTCATTGAGGAGAAAAGTCTTTCCGAGGCATAGTTACGGTAAAATGACATGCAGAGTGAAAGAAAGTTCTCCACACTTGAGAATTTATTTGATTTGATGTTGGTTTTTTTATAAACAAAAGTATAATTACACTTGATGTCCGAAGGCAACATATAGTTTTTATGATGCATTGGGTTTGTTCTTGAATTGGATGTGTTCATGAGCATGAATGTTGGTTTCTCAGGGAATGTTACTGAAATTTGTTGCACACAAGACCCGAGTGCTAAATCAAACATGACTGTAGATGAGGAGTTCCTGCCTCGCCAGAGTGGTGACCTTACTATTATGTATGATGTGATCCAAACATATGAGTCGAACTACTTGGCACAGGTCACACTCTCAAACCAAAACTCTCTTGGCCGTCTCGATAACTGGAAATTGAGTTGGGAATGGACAAGAGGCGAATTCATCAATACGATGAAAGGGGCATATCCATCTGTTGTCGATTCTTCTGAATGCATATTCGGCGCACAAGGTGCATATTACCAGAGTTTAGACTTCTCCACTGTATTAAATTGTGAAAGAACTCCAACCATAATTGACCTGCCTCCAACCAAGTACAACGACACGATCCTTGGTTTGACCCCGTATTGTTGCCGAAATGGTACGATCTTGCCACGAGAGATGGACCCAAGCAAGTCAATTTCTGCATTCCAGGTTCAAGTGTATAAAATGCCACCAGATCTCAATCGATCACTGCTTATTGCACCAGTGAATTGGAAGATCAGCGGTACACTCAACCCTGATTATCAATGTGGCCAGCCAGTGCGGGTGAGTCCTAGCCAATTTCCAGATCGAAGTGGCTTACCAGTAAATTCAACTGCAATTGCCAGTTGGCAGGTCGTCTGCAATATAACACATCCCATGGGAGAAAGCCCCAAATGCTGCGTTTCATTTTCAGCATACTATAATGAGTCTATCATTCCATGCAAAACTTGTGCATGTGGGTGCCCTAGTAACACTGCTCGTACTTGTAGTTCGACAACTCCAGCTATGCTTCTTCCATCAAATGCGCTTCTTTTGCCTTATGAAAATCGGACTGCCTTGGCCACAGCTTGGGCTGAACTTAATCATCAACCAGTACCAAACCCGATGCCCTGTGGAGATAACTGTGGGGTCAGTATTAACTGGCATTTGTACACAGACTACAATAAGGGATGGAGTGCAAGAATCACGATATTCAATTGGGATGAAACTACCTTTGCTGATTGGTTTGCTGCAGTGCAGTTGGACAAGGCAACACCTGGTTTTGAGGCGATGTACTCATTCAATGGAACAACCTTGGCCTTAAATGGAGTCAACAATACGATATTCATGCAGGGTAATCCTGGATTAAATTATCTTGTGGCAGAAACAGATGCAGCTAACCCAGAAAAGGATCCCAGGGTGCCTGGTAAACAACAGTCTGTGATCTCCTTCACTAAGAAAAAGACCCCTGGAATTAGTGTGACTAATGGAGATGGGTTTCCCACTAAAGTATACTTCAATGGAGAGGAGTGTTCATTGCCTTCAGTATTTCCAACCGGTGGTGGAAATAGAAGGGGTCCACTTATAGTTCTTTCAGTCCTAGCGCTTCTGTCCATGTTCATATAGCAATAGCCAGGGAATAAGGGAACATGGTGGCATTGTTGGGTTCTGTATTTGTTGCTGATTTTTTATTCGTTGGGTGATTAGGTTGATATTACTTAACCAGGAGATTTGGCAGTTTCTTCCTAGACAGAAGAGGTGTACACTATAATTATTATACATATGGTACCTTTTTTTTTTTTTGGCAAAGGAGATTTTATCAAAAGGTGTAACTCAAGTTCTTAAAAGGTGCAAAAGGTATAAGCTCAAGTACTTCACTATGGTGAGAAGGGAAATGAAAACAATGACGAGCGAGTATAAAGCGAGCAGGAATTTTATACTTTGTGTAAACATCATTGAACTCTGTTGCTCAGCTTGATTGTTCATACCATACATAATTACATTTCATGTTTCAGACACTCCCTTAATTGGATAGATCATCGTTTGATGTTGTGCATCTTGATGAGTTTTTAGTTAGAGACCCCCACACGGGGTGTGAGTATATGCCAACGGTTGTTGTATTTGTACCAACCTAGGGTGGCTTCTGCCCCTCTTGGGGTGGAGGCCACTCTGGCTTGGGTTGTGCCTATCCACTCCGAGAGGGGCAAGTGTCCTACATGGGTGAAGCTACTCCTTGCTGCCATCCATTGCATGTTTTTTCTCAAGAAATCTTTAAAAAAATTCATTATTGACCTGAAAATAGTGGGAAGAATGTATTACGTTTTTATAAGAGAAATATCACTGTTTATGTTAAATTTTGTCTTCCCTAATTATATTTACCGATATTAACAGCCAATTTATGTACAAAAATCTAATAACTAACTGATTACTAGTTGACCCTAGCAACCGCTTGGCAATCATCTGGAATTATCTTAAAATCCTAACACATAAAACACGAGTGGTGATAGATTCACGGGCTACCTACACGTAGAACATTAACAGTGTAAAAAAAACTGCACTAACCCCGTGAATTTCTCCAGTCTACAAAACGTATCCCCATTAAGCATCCATACCTAAAGAGATAGTGCTGGTCCGCAGCTAGGGGTGAAAAGAAAAAGCCGGTGAACCAATAAACTGGACCGGTTCGGTCGGGTACCAGATTTGATTCGGTCCAATATCAATTTCATTTTTATCAAACCGGTCAAAATCGATGTGGTTTCGATTTTTTTTTTCTAATGCCGAATCAGACTTATTCATATATATATATATATATATATATTAATTTCTTATATTGTATAAAATATTTTTTATATGATTTTATATATTATATATGATTTTTATATATGATTTTATATAAAATAATTTTGTATTATATGATAATTTACTAATTAATATAATATTAAATTTTAAAATATTATATAAATAACTATATATTATCACTATAGTCTATTGTATTAATAGTTATACTAATACTAGATACATTATAATATACTATAATATATCACTATATTATTATATAGTATTATATATTATATTATATATACTATATAATCTACCAGACCAAATCGGACCGAAACCAATAAAACTGGAAGTACCGGTTTAAGGATGTAACCGGTACGGTATTGATTTTTCAAATCTCAAAATCGGTATATACCGATTCAATTATAAAATATGTCTAAAACCGGATCGAACCGGACTAATTACACACCTCTATCACCTGCCCATTGTTTTTTATTGGGTGTATTTGCTAATGAAAAAAAAATTATTTTTATTTTATTTTAAATATTTTTTTAACAGCTTTAATCATTGAAAAATAATAAAATATACAAATCTACAAATAATCACCTCTTTAATCATTAAAATAATAAAATAAAATATTAAAACCGTAAATTTGAGAGAATCAAGTACCATTTTCCTACCTAAATTAGGCAACGGTGAATGATCATTGTAATTGGCAAAAAGGAAGGAGTCAAAACATTGACTTCTCGGGTTGGCAGGTCGTTTGCCATGAATGCGAAATTCATTCGAAAGGAACAGTCTTTTCCCTACTATGCCGACTTCCCGTGTTTTCATGGGTCGACCCATTAGAATGATTCTTTCGTTCGTGTTTTCTTCGCAGCGTCTATCTAGCTCCCTATCTACCGTGTCAATTGTTGGGATGTTAAGAATATTTCAAATTATTAATAAATAATAGTAAAATAATTTATAAATAGTAAAAAGATAATAATAAATCATTTGTAAATAATAATAAAATAATCTAAAAATATTTAAAAATAATTATATTTCTAAACAGAATCTTAAATCATCTGTAGAAATAAGACGAGAGTGAGAGGTGATAAATTGGCAGGAAAATTTTATAAAAATAAAATTTATAATTTGATGTGATTATATATAATATTTTAGATTTATTTTAAAAAAATATAAATAATTTAAAATAACTTAATTTATAAATTTTATTTTATAAAATCTCTTTACAAATTAAACATTTTCTTTCTTCCAAATTTACCCAAAAAAAAAATTTGGCTAAAGAGTTTCTCAAGTAAAGTAGAGACCCTCAGAGCCTCACCTCCGAGCTTTCAAGTCTTCCCTATGTTTTCATAGGGGCTAAAATCTATCCAGGTCCTATACTTCTCAGTGCGTCAAAACTGTCTACTTGAATAGCCCCACAGCTATAAAATGAACTGTCCAGGAGACTTCGTAAAAGGGAGGCAAATAAAACAAAAAGCTGTCCAGGAGTGAAACCCTCGAACAGCATGCTTTGAATGCAAATAATCATTGATTCATGCATGCATATCTGACGTGTGTGTGTATATATATATATATATATGTATGGTGATAGACAGGTCGGTTAACAATAATGGCATCCTCCATTTAAAACATTCCAGTAGCTTAGCTTCTTGGCTTTTTTATTTCTTGGCTTCCAGTTGTATTTTCAAGTACATGTTGCATGTTTATCAAAATGACAATCTCCTCCAATCTAACCAAAATATCAACCAAATTCAAGAAACCAGATCTCTAAGAGTGAAAACAAACAAAAAATGAACACTGCTGGGCAGTGGGCACATCAGAGTGGTTGTTGGTTCTTGTCAAATTTAAACACAAAAAAAAAAAAAAAAATTCAGAAAAGAATACCCAGGGTGGGTTGTGTCTTGAGCATAGAATGGAATATGTACATCATAATTGCCGAAGAAGAGGGAAAAAAATGAAGAGGAATTTAAGAGAGAAACATTCAAACTTTGACAAGTTATTAGAGTTAGAAGAGAACCTAGAAATCTGAAGATGTATCAAAACCTTGTCCCAACAAACTCGACACGTGCAACCAAAACTAATTGGCACTTCACAACCACCCTAAAAGTAGTAGTTTCTTGCTATATTCTGCTACTAAAAGAAAGCAGTCAAAATTTGCATGTACACCTTTGCATATCATGCACTGGTATCTTACCTGCTTCACCATTTGTTCCAACTTAACTCAATCATCTCAACTATCCATTGGTCTGATCTTTAAATGTTAAGTTAAGCCAGCATAGCAGGCTATTCACATTGGAATATGCGAATAACTGAAATAATGCAGCTCTCTCTTTCCAGGTAGAAAATAGAATCTCCATTGTGTGATTGCATTTTAAATTCCATCTGTGGTAGCAAGTATGTACAACATAAACAGCAATCATGGAATGAACTGGAGCTGGCAGCATTTTCTATACTGGAATATTGTCGATGGAGTATCCATCAAAGTCGAAGTCAGGTTCGGCTGGTCCAGTATTTCCTTGCTGCTGGAAAACAGAAGATTGTTATCAATTGAAAACATTGCTTAGATAAAGCCTAACGTAAATATCTAAATAACAAACCTGTTTGAGGAGTGCACTCATGAGATCTTCCTGACCAAAATTATCTGCAAAGAGGGCATTCGGACTACTTGTATCAGAAAATCGTTCATACTTGACCCGGACAGGATTGTCAACAATAAGATTATTAAGCTGTTGATCCATAATTTGTGCATTCCCTTGACCAGTAGCTTCCACCCCTGAGAACATTGTCCTGCCCATGGCCGATATATTCCTGTTCTGTCCACTTCCTTGTCTAGAAGAATATCCTTGATGAACTAAAACTGATGGTGACACATCAAGGTTGCCCTGTACTGGATTTGCATTTTGAGAGGCATTGAAGTGCAAGCCAACATTCTGTAATTCCCATTCTTGTGATTTTTGCGGGTGCAGGTCATTGAAAATGTCATAACCAAATCCTGCTGAATTTTTTATTTCTGAGTTAACCTCTTCGTGAAATGCTCCTTTGGATGTGACATTGGATATCCCAGGAGTACTTCCTATAGGGAAACTGTTGCCAGCTAATTCTGTGGTGTGGTTCATAGGAAAACTTAACATTGAAGAAGTTTGGGCAACTTGATTATTATACCCTGTCCCTCTGCCATTATCACCAATCTCATTTCTTCCAATAACCCCACCTGCAATCCCGTTTGACATAATGGGCTGCCCTATGGATGATGGAAGCGTAGGAAGATGACTGCCAACAGATTCATTTAGTATATGCCCTCTCGATTGTGTTTTAGCCATCTGCATCAGCAAAGAGCTACTCTGTGCTCCATGTGAATTGACTTGCACATTCATGTTCCCTAGTGATTGTGCAGATTGATGCAAACTGGCAAGCTGCTTCGGTTCCATAGTTGTTGGAATTCCATGAAGTAAGTTCATTGGTTTGCTGCTGCTCAGATGTTGCTGTTGCCCCTCTCCAAATCTTGACTTGGGGTTTTCAAAACTAAATAGATTCCTTTGATCAACCAGCGGAATGGGAATGCCAGATTTTGCAGTAGACCTACCAAGTCCTGCTGCTTGAAGATTAGCAAGACTTTGTGCTGGGAGTTGGCCAGTAACAGCCAGTGTTTGAAGGTCAAGCCCATTGAGCGAAGACATCGGTCCAAAACTTGCTTCTGGACTCATGAAAGAATTATTCAAACTACTGTGGTGCTGTGAAACACCACTAAGCCTTCTAAGATACAGGCGATATTTCTGTACCAAGAGGTTGAACAGTCAGTTTTTATCAGAGAATGGAAGGGATTGGAAAATAGCCATAACATGGCATACATAAGCCATAAAAGAGAGGAAAAAATATACTTATCGCTAACAAACTAACTCCCATGTTTGTTGAAACTTAAATTACTTGAAATTTTCAATCACCCATAAAAGAAAAATACATACATACATGACGCACAAACTTTATACGATTGTTGAAATATTACCATTTAAGGGCAATTGTAGCGTACCTGAAGGTGACTGGCAACATTTTCTCTAGTGAGCCCAGGAACGTTCATCAACTCCAGAATTTTCTTAGGGACCGCCTCTGTACTCACATATTACACATAATAACGTAAGGCAAAAAATGGGTACTCGAAATAAGAAATGAACAGACATGTTTAATAACAATTACTAACATGTAAATAAAGAGAAATTGCAAATGAATCAAGCTTGCAATGGAATGTAATAGAAGGGTATACAATCTAATTCATTGAGCCACTGTAACAACATTCCTGTAGAAGCATACGCTTGAGAAAATAGATTGGAAATTATGAATACTTTGCTATTTGAGAGGACGGGCAACAAAGAATAAAGTAGTGAGTTGTTAGATGTGGGTAGAGAATACTCACTGTCAATGCCTAGTTG
Source organism: Juglans mandshurica (assembly GCA_022457165.1). NCBI lineage: Eukaryota > Viridiplantae > Streptophyta > Magnoliopsida > Fagales > Juglandaceae > Juglans > Juglans mandshurica. The sequence goes on along the minus strand of CM039619.1, from coordinate 19,145,393 downwards.
ATTAACAGCAGCCACAAACTGTTGATGGAGTTCAACCGACCAAACCACCCGGGGCTTCTTTAATGTGGATGAATCATCCCTCTCCTCTGTTTCTTCCTCCTCATCCTTCCTCTTCTTCGAGCTTTTCCAATTCCCTTCATTGGCTGAGGATGAATAATCCAGATCATCACACGGTTTTTGCTGCCGATCTCCCTCTTCTACACTACCTGACTGCTCCAATTCCCTCCACTCATTCTTTCTCTTCCGAACCACATGCTGCCATATGTTCTTCAATGCTTCGATCCGCACTGGTTTGATTAGGTAATCACAAGCACCATGAGTCACGCCCTTCATGACAACATTTTTCCCATCGTCTGCTGACATCACTGTTCAATTACATAAATAAGATATCAGGCTCTAGCTTGAGATAGACTGTGGATTCATGGTTGCTAAACCTATTCACACTGATTATGAGAGGGTACGTACTGATTACAGGCAGGTCCATCTCCAGCCCAATGTGCTCCAGGAGCTTGAATCCATCCATGTCAGGCATGTGAACATCGCTTATAACAATATCAAACCCGTTTTTGTTCTCTCGAAGCAGCGACAATGCGATCTCCGCTCTATTGCATTTGGTAACTGAAATTTCAGAAACAAATTTAATCAATCATTAAACACTTTGAAAAATTGAAAACCTGTAGCGACAAAGAAAAAAAATTATGGTTCTGAATGCACAAATTGAAAGCTGACCTGATCTCAGAGATAAGACAAACACTCAAAAGCACGAGAAATTTGTACAATATAAGCTATTTGTTCAGCCAAATCAGAATCTCTAACCAAGTCAACTATAGCAATCAATTTGCAGTTGAAAATTTAAAGATAGAACTACAGCCAGAAATAAAGAACCCATTTCATTGCTTTTTCCTCCAGAAATACCCTCTTCCATATAGAAGCCCCGCACACGCACAGAGAACTTTTATAACAGAACGATTGAAAGAAGAAAAGAAAATACACTCACGCAAACATATATCTGGATTAAAATTAGCCAAAAAATCTTCTTCATCAAAACAAATGGAGAGAGCCCAAGAAACAAAAGCAAACAGCGAGTCAGAGAACAAGAATTATGATCAGCAGAGAGAAATTAAAGAATAATACCTTCATAAAGACAAGCCCTGAGCATCTTTTCCAAGATCACGAGGCATGTGGGGTCATCATCTACGACCAACACACGCAGCCCCGCCGGGAACTGGTCTGGAACCACGTCACCGGCTTTCCAAGCTGCGCTTGAACTGGCCGTTGACATCGATCCCTTCCCGTTACTCGGATTCATATCTCCAAAACCAACAAAAGAAGAGACCCAAAACCGAGAAAACAAAAAAGAAAAGAGACAGAAAGAGATTCACGCAGAAAGAAAGAACCCGAATCGCATACTGGAACTTGGCATCAAAAGCTTGATACCCAGTTCGAAATTCCACGAACCCCGTAGAGTTATCAAAGAGCCCCGAGCAAAAGAGGAAGAGAATTTGAGCTTCTCACTAAATAATATTTATCTTCTCCCCAGCGAGAGAATTGAAAGGGGAAACCAAGGCTCTGCTCCTCTCTGCTTCAACCTTCAATCCAAGTTGAATAATTTCTCTCTCTCTCTCTCTCCTTTTTTTTTTTTTTTTTTGGTTTATTTTTATGTATAAATATTTTTATTTTATTTAATTGGGTGCTTTATTAAGAATATAATATTAAAAAGGGTGTGGGTCAGTCCTGGAAGAGTGGATCCAGCTCATACATAGGATTAACTAACCCAACAGCATCCTAAATGTACTCTTAAGTAACAGCAGTCAACCTAAACCTCAAAAAAAGTTACTGCCGCACTGTTTCACTTTTTTTACTGCATCATTTGAGTCCCTTTTTTACCCCCTTTTGTACTGGTATAGATCGTCGAGTAATATCAGATGAAAAATACTATTCATTCATTTATTTTTTAAAACTGTTATAATAAAATTAATTTTATAATTTGATATATTATATCAAATTATATCAGTTTTTTAGTATACTTTTATATAATCATTTTGTGGTTAAAGTATTTTTCTTTATTTTTTCATCACACGACATTAGATGTAGGTTTACAAATAAAAAATAACCTTGAATCATCTAATGTCACATCATGAGATGATGAGAGAGAGGATGATGGGAATTAGGATGATGAGTAGCATTACTCATGAAAAATTCTATTCATCATCTCTACAGACCACATAACATTTTTTTTTCTCTTATCAAATGTGTGGAATATGGATGATGAGTTGAAAATTCAATAAGTTTAAGAAGAATAAATTAAAAATAATTAAAAAATAAATATGGTGTGTGATGTGTGAAGATAATGAATAGAAAAACTCCATTAGATATAATGATAAATTGTGTAAATATTAAGTATATCTTTTAAAAAAAATAGAATTTTTTATTTAAATATCATATTTATTATTTTTTTAAAAAGAGTGCACGACGTTTGCACGATCAGTGTAAATATCATTTTTGAAATTCAAATTATCCTACTAATTAGTCAAATTCGTACTTACTAAAAAACAGCTGGGGATTATTATATTTATTATTTTTTTTTTAAATGTCAAATTAGTGTGAGAATTCCAGCTTAATATGGCTGACTTTTTTAAATGAAATGGAAGCCCCGACAAGGAAGGGTGGGTTGAAGTAGTTTTAAGTAGTTCTCGTATATTATTGAGCTCTTATAATGTTTTCTCTTTTCACCAAACAGCTCGAGAGAAAATATGTCTAGTGTTTGACTATTAAGTCCATTTGATTTTGGTCCCTTTCATTTGATGAATATTAGGAATTCAACATTATTATTTTAAAAAGTAAACACCACTATCGAATTAGTGGAGATTTTTTTTTTTTTTTTGAATTATATATCAATTTCATTTTAATGTGTTCATGCGACATTATTCATTAATTATTTAGTTTTTCTTATAAAATTAAAGAGTTATTTTATTCTCAAGTCAGTGTGTAGATCATATCATTCACATCATCTAAATGGAAAGATTTAATTTGCAAGTTTCAAAATTTAAAATTTATCTTCCAAATCAAATTATTCACGTAAACAATGCGTAACGCTACTCAAAATCAAAATTGTAGTGTTGAAATTGTAGTGTTAAAACAAATTATTCCAAAAGAGAAAATTAAGACTTTGGAATTTATTGACATTAAATAAAGTAGAATGTCACCTTTGTGCATTAAATTGGATAACATTTGATATTGAAATCTGAAGTACTGGTCTAATTAATTGTTAAATCCCTATCATGGTTGATTTTTAAATTCAGATTATTATTTTTATATAATTTGACAAATGATATGATTAAAATTATCAACTAGAATTCCCTCTTCTCCTTTAATTATTTATTTGTGTGCTCTTGTTTGTCATTATCCACGTTAGTATCAAACTCATGACAAAGTGGGCAACCTGATAAACAAGTAAAATGATTTTCATCCCATTCTTAGATAAATAAATGCATAGTGTTCTATCATTTGCATGAAATACCAATAAAGTATGCTTAAAGCATTCGATGTCACTTGCATGAATTGACCTAAAAATGACCCTTTTAATTAATTTTGATTTATTTGAAAGCCTTGAGCTAGCTAGATAGAGTATTCGTGGCGCATTTGCATTTTATAAGATTTAACTCAACCTAATTAACTACGACTTCCAACTCTTTCCATTACGGTTGTTACTTTAAAATTCTCATATTATTTAATATGATTATATTAATATCATATTGTGTTGACCCTCTCTCTAAAAAATTATCTTAGTCCATTCTATAAAATTATTTTGATCGTATTGATTATTTTGACTCAGAAATAGAATAAAAAATATTTTATTATAGTTTTAACTTTGCTCGGCCCCCTTACAACAAATTTCTGGTTCCACCACTGCTTAAATGGTAAGACTTAATTTATAATATTTAAAATTTAAAATTTATCTTTTAAATCAAATTATGTCATTAAGTACTTTATTTAGTGTGTTCAATACACATTGACTTGAAAATAAAAATTTTCACGAAAGATAATAGACTTTGTTCTCATGCATTCCATCGCATTATTTAATTAAGAAAAAATTATACTCGTCATCCTTACACTATACGCTTACTTTTATTTTTGATATTTTTATTTTGAGAAATTCTACTTATCTTCCCCATATCACACTAACATATGCTTTTACATTTTTATCTTTTTATTTAAACACATATATTTACACATAAATATTTGTGTATTTAAATAGAATGGTAAAAGCAACAAATCACATGTTGGTGTTGTATAGAGGATGATAAATATGATTTTTCTTTTATTTTTTTCCCTTAACAAGTATGTTGTATAGGGATGATGAGTAAAAAAACTCAATTAGTTTAACAAAATAAATAAATAAATAAAATAGGTGTGATGTGCAGTGTATGCAACTGGATAGCAAATCCCTTTAAATAAAAATTATTTAAAACTCCGATATATTAATTTATGTGAATGAGATGATACATCATTCTACTTTATATTTATAGCTCGATAGAGAGACTTCAAAAGTGAGGGATGTTATGAACTATTGAATCTTGCTGCCCCTTTTTTTCAGAGGCATGATAGATATAGTTGTAGGGTGCGTAAGTATTACGCAATTTTTTTTAAAAAAGAATAAGGTCTATTATTAAAAAATTTTTTTTTCATATAAATTATGTGATTATTCACTTTTTTCAAAAAGATTGTGCAATACTTACGTATTCCACAAGTGTAAATATCAATTTCCTTTTTTCCAGTGGGTTTTATCAAGAAAAATCATCTACCACTTGGCATTGTTTAGAAAAGGTAAAAAAAAACAAAAAACAAAAAAAGAGAGAGAGAGATCGTGCAAAAATTTAATATGTCAATTTAATATATTTTTTGAGTATTTTATTAACATGATTGACTGCGTTATTATCTTTTAATATAAAATAATTATTTTAATTACTTATATTAGTAAACTACATAAAAAAAAATATATAAAAATGAGAAAAAATGGGGAATGGTCCGACTGTTAAAGTAAAATAGCAGCCCTCCAATCAAAGCGTGACACGTAGGTGATTTATTATGAAATTTTTACATTTGCAGACACCCAATCATGGAATTCATTACACCTTCATCACTCGTATTTGTTTGCCCTTTCTACTTCTTCCTGAGGAACCCACAGACTCAACATCTCAATACTGACATTCTGCACGGCACTTGACCCAGACGGTGGCGGTGACTTAGACGAATAGCTCGACCCAGACGCATGCCGACTGGAGTGGTACGAAATTACCTGAGCAATACCAAAATCACATTTCTCAACCATGGAAACCCGTAACTTGCTTCCATGGTGGCCGAAATCTGGTGGTCTGAGTCTTTACTGAAGTGGTAACTTACTTCGGCGTTGGAATTAAATGGTGGTGGTGGAACCTTAGTCGGTTCTGACAGTGGTGCTCAAGTCTCGGTCGGTAGGCTTAGTGGCGCAACAAGAGGCGGGCTGTAAGTGGACGAAGAGAAAAAAGAAATGTGAAAATTGAAAAATGAAAATCCGATTATGTGAAGTGAATAACTTGTGAATCTGTATAATGAGGTTAAAGTGTTTATTATGTTTTTATTTACGTGTCACTGTATTGGATAGCTGCTATTCTAAACTTAGCAGCCGGACCGCACAGCAGCGTTTCTGTATAAAAATAACTATACACAGCAGAATTCTTCCGCGTGGGGAGGGAAGTGGGGGCGTCCTAGATCGTTTTCAAGCTCTCCTTTTAAAGCGGGTGATGCCAACCGTTCATCAGGTTTACCTCTGTCAAGTGCTTCTCTACTCTGAGTACTCTCTGACCCGCTTTTAATCTACCCTGCCATCCCTCTTCCCCCCAACCGACGTGTGTCTTTTTAGCCGCACCTTAAACGATAAGGTCACCTTCCCCGAGGTTTCATATCCTTCCTCCCATCTATCACCTACTAATACTACTACTATTATTATTAATATTATTATTGTTATTTTCTTGTTTAACGACTTAAAATTGGATTAATTTTTCTCGTCAATATTTTATTAGTGAGTTGAGTTGAGTTGAGTTGAGTTGAGTTGAAATTAAAGTATAATTTATGAAAAAAGATATTTACAATCATAAATTATACAACTGCCGCATAATCGCTTTACAAAAATTAAATAAACATGAAACCCACATAAAAAAAATTAATTTTTTAATAGTGAATCTCACTCTTTTTCAAAGCGATTACGTTGCGTTTACACACTTTACGGTTATATGTAGAATTACTCATAATTTATATAGAAAATTGAGATGAGATTAAAATTGAAAGTGAATAAAATATTATTTTTTAATATTATTATTATTATTTTAAGATTTAAAAAAATTAAATTCATTATTAAATTTTCTATAAAATTTAAAAAAATTATAATAATAAAATAAAATAATACAATTTTTATATCCAAACGATAACAAAAACTACGGGTCTCTTCCTAATTGAATGTCTGCAATGGTTAGAAAAAACACACCCTCGATTGTAAAAGAGAAAGATACATTCAATATGTTTTACAGTATTTTTTTATTGTTGGTATAAAATTTTTGGATAATATTGAAATAAGCCATCAATGGTTTAAAGCCAACTCATTTGCACTTAAAGTCCTTAAATGCCAACAAAAACTTAAATATCTTGATCCGATTAATTAACAGTATATTAATGTTTCTAAATGTCAATGCTAGTATGCCCTTTAGATTTACCTTCTAGGTTTGATCACTAGTGTATTTTATTTTTTTATAATTTTATTAGCTAAAATGTTTTAAAATATTACCACTAGTGATTTGTGTATTTTATTTATTTTTTAAATGCTAGAAAAACATTAAAAAAATGTTTAAAAACAAATAAGGAGACTGATTACACTAGGGGGCATGCCCAACGATAAAAGTTGGGAGGCACAGTAGTATCGTCCGTGACTAGGTTTGGAACACGTTCGGACACTATATATGAGAATTCTCATAATCATCAAAATTCTCAAAATTTCATTCCAAACATCGTTTAAATACAAAATATTTTTCAATTTCAAATTTTCAACATTTTCATTTAGTCATTACCTAATCATTATTTGAACACAAAAACCAATACTATTTTTACAAACTTCAAAGTAAAATACAAAAATCAATATAGATATTACAAATTTTGAAACAAAAAATATTATTAAAAAACTATATTAAAATAAATTTTAATTTTAAAATATTTTTATTCAAAATTTTCTCTATTATTTTCAAAATTTCAATAAAATATTTTCACTTGAACCATTTCACTACTATTCACAGTTTTACAGAGACTCCAAATATCTAAAGAGTTGTTGGACAAAAGTCTTACTCTATAAAATGGTTAAAAAAAAATCTTCAAAATTGGTCAATTAAAATTATTGTGTGGTTCTTTAGAATATATATGAGAGTCACATGTTTTGTTCAATAGAATTAACGATGTTAGTTTACTGTCAACTCGTTTTCAAATCTAAAAAGCTTGTTAATTCCCCCACCCCACCCAATCACATGTTGCCAAAACATATAGAAATTCAATAGATTGAGTACTAGAAGGTTTAATTTTGGTAGAAGCCCTTTACATACATATATATATATATATATATATATATATATATATATATGTGTGTGTTGAAATGTAAGAGAGATTTGGATTCAAAACCCACTTTAACTCATCTCATCTTATCATTATAACTTTTTCAAATTCACATAAAATATAATAAACAATTCAACTTTTTCAAATCTCAAAATAATTTTTTTAAATTTTCACACTAAATATAATAAATAATTCAATTTTTATTTTACTATTCACAAACCATCTCAACTCATTTCTGAATCAAAACATCTCCGGTTGTAGTTTCGAGCCATTGAAATTGTATGCATGTCTTTTTTTTTTTTTTTCTTTTTTTGTACCGTTGTACGTGTTGCATTGATCAAACTGATGGGTGTTTGAGAAGGTATATTATTTCAATTCAAAACATTCGGTACCACGTTTTCAAAATTGCAAGAATGGAAGGAATAATCCCATAATTCTTGAATCTTGAAATTTGCCTCACCTACCTTCCTTTTCATGGGAACAAAGAGCGCAAACATGGCTCCTGACATCAACAAAAAAGAAGAAGAAACAAGGTATCAATCTACAGCACTACTACTACTATTGGTTCCAATCCTTTAAACCAGAAATCAGACACTGCTTTTTTGATTTATTAATTTTCTAAAAACAATTAAAGTTAAAGTAAAATAAAATAAAAACTGAATAAATAAATAAATACTAGCTTGCTTTCTTTTTTCAGTACTGCAAGAAAAGCAGAGACCATGCTAAAGTAACTAGCACACAGCTGCCACCGTATATTCCCTAAAACATGAAGAAGATGTCTCTTTCCCTGTCCAAAATTAACCTGTGTGTTTTGAGGCCCTCCTGACCTCTCTCTCACGCAGAGCTACTCAGAGCTGCTAGATAGCTAAGCTGCTAGCTAGAGATCATGGAGCGCGTCCGTTGAGGTGCAGGGTCCAAGAAAAAACCCAGAAACGTCTAAGCTGCTTATTGGTAGCTTTTTCGCTTTGGGGGTTCTCCCAACAGATTCAAATCTTTTTAATTTTAAAGTTGTTGATTCAAGGGTTTGGTTTTTTCAAATGATAATTGTTTATGGTTTCGGGTTTTAGCTTTTTATGGGGGGTCGAGGTGCTTTTAAGGGAAATCGAATGGTATGCGTACTGTTTATGCGTGTGATTGACTGACTGCTGGCTGGCTGCATCATTTCACGCCTATAATATTAAACTGTTTTAATTTAGTTACGATGAGTTGAATTGAAATGAGTTAAATTTTTTATATATATTTATGAGAATTTAAAAAAAATTGTGAGTCTTGTGTGTAAAAAAAGATTGAATTAAAAAAGGTTGTGGGTCTCACTTGTAAAGAAATTTTCAATTGAAATAAATTTAATAATTTAAAAATTGAATGTTTGAATATTAGATTTAATTTAAATTAGACTGAACTAAATTGCTCTCAATACAACCCAACAACTAAACGGGACTTTAATGTTATTTTGCTTGTTTGCGTGAACGATGATGGTGGGTTCCTTCCTTCCAGCTACAAGATAATGAGGTGATTTTACACTCTTCCACTTGACGTCGCATGAAAGTTGGAGAAAATTAAATCAAAATCAGTCCCAATATGCATGCATGCAACTTTTTCGCTCTCTTCTTCTTCTTTCTTTAATTTCTTTTATATATATATATATATATATATATATATATATTCATGCCCGGGCCCTCTTGAGTTTTGTCACTCCAATCATGAGTCCCATCCTAAACATCACGGATTATTACAACATACTTATTTTTGAAGTGACGTTTAATAGTTTAAACTCCCCCAAATTCTTCATCTAAAGCAACTACTTTTAACCAATACAAACAAACTAATTATTTCTAATTTTTTTACCTTTATTTTTTTTATATACTTATCGTCTTTTGGCGAAATTAAAAAAAAAATGATGTTTATACTTCTTATTTTTTTCAATTTTGTATATATATGGATTTTATAATGTCCATATATATACAAATAAATCGTTTGCTTTATATATAATTGTCACCGTACCAGTACTAGATGATGTTAGTGTTTTTGTTTTAGCAATTTTGCACGACACCATCGTATTACTGCTGGTTAGTGATAGGGTTATTATTTATTTATTATTTATAGTGTATTTATTTATTTATTTATTTTTTAAATATTTTTTGTACATTCTTAATCATTAATAAAAAAGTAAATAATTTTATTAATATTTATTTCCTTAATTAAGTAAAATAAAAAATTAAAAAAAAAAAAAAATAATAATAGGAAGATAATAAGCTTATGATTTTCTAAGCATCGATCGAAAGCCACTGCAAAAACCGTACCTCGTACTGATCGATGATCCTAAGTTGTAACAATCAAAACCTGCTTCGCTTCCATTATTAGCTAGGACATATATATTTACTGTTCTTAAAAAAAAAACGCAGAACAGTTTGGTCGCTGAATTTACATTCTATATATATAAAAAAAAACAAAAAAAAAAAACACGAGAAGTTAATTGGTCTAATAAAATCCAAGCGGTTGGTCCATTTTGAACCGATCGAACTGCTGAGTTGAATGAATCAGTGCAAGGAACGAATTCCCAGATATTTTATCCCATTTCATGGAGTATTCATTTTGGCATATCACCTTTTGAGGCCATAAATAATCCCTCAGCTATTTGAGTTTCATTCTTACCGATACACTACTGTTGCATATTTTCACGATCCCGCTTTACATTTTTAATACTAATCATTTTGGATTTTGCATGCTTTAAAAGTATAACCCATCACTCACTCACTCACCTCTTTGCTTTTCTATTGAACCTCAAAAACGCCGTGGCGATGTCCTTGGTGCCAAGGGGGTGGGTTCCATCCTAGCTGTACTGAGTAAAGGTCGATGTGTTAGTCGGGTGGCCCAACGCGGAAGTTGAGTTGGGCTGGGCCCCACTACCACCACACTTCATCGGTGCAAAATAAATGGGCCCACTTTTGTAAACGTACGTGCGTTTCCTCCTATCCCCACCAAAAGTCCAAAATGAACACTCGAGGCTAGCTATATATAAGGCTATAATAATATGAGGGAGGGGCTTTTCATTTTATTTATATAAATAATTTTTCTCGTCAGTCAGTATTTATTACTCCACATCCTACACATTATGTAAAAAAAAAATTGTTAAGTGTAGGTATAAGTGTGAATGGTAGTTGATATATAGCAAAACTCTATTTATATATATAGAGCGGTGCATAAGCTAGCAATAGAATGAGTGTTTTGTGCACAAGCCAATATCAATATTATTATAAGAAAAATGAATATTTGTAAGATTTTTTTTTACGAAAAAGACTATTTACGATGAAAATAGATTTATTTAAATTGAAAATAGTCATTTTACTGGAAATAATTAATCGTAAATAAGTAATTTTCTTGTAATGAATATTGGAGAGGGATTTTGAAAGGTCATATTAATATATATAGGTAGATGGGTACGTACGTACGTTGCTTTCCCATCATCAAGACCTTTTGCTATATATGTGTTATATATTCATTAATTATTAGGTTGGAATTATATATACTATTAGCTGCTAAGCAAACCCCAGATCATAAGAGAGCCCAGGTGGCCTGGGATCATTGAGCACGTGGCATAAAAAGGTTGTGCTGCCTGCAGAGTCGGGAACTCTTGTTCATGCACGATAGAAATTTGTACTCATTTGTCAAAGTGTGGGAACTACCTGTCAAAGATAGCAATGGGATACCTATATATATATATATATATGGTACTAGTACTACTTGGACCCTTAGATCCACCAATCTCCAAAATCAGTACGTACCCTATTATTGCCAGCTAGCTAGCCTTGCATTTTAATAACTTCATATATGGCCTGGTCCAGCCAGTTTTGTTTGTCCTTGATACATTCACGAAAAGGGTACATGAACTACGTGCGTGCCAGGAATGTAAGCAAATCGACCAGAAAATGAAAAACTTTATACATTAAGATTTAACAACAGCTAGCTAAGCTAGATGATGCTATATATATATATATATATATATATAGATATATATATATTTTTTTTCTTTATGTTTTTCCTTAATTTGTGTTTATTTGAAACTTGGAACCACGTGAAGTAATATGCATGGGATCGAGGAGGCAGCTGATCTTCTCATGTGCCATGTCCATTGCAAATGGGATAGATATATATTTTCCCACATGGCACTGTCACGATCGATCTACACAATAACGATCATGGCCGGCTCTTTGTTAATTTGTTTACATTACATGATATATCATGTGATGGGAATGCCTTATGATCTTAATTAATATTCGAATGCATTACAGCTTAATTAGGCACATCAAGCACTTAATTTTTCTCTAATTAATTAAGATCATTCTTCAAACCGGCCTAATTATCTAGCTAGCTGCATATATGATTAATCATATCACCTGACAGTGCTTTGCAGGCATGATTTATTGTTTATAAATTAAAATTCAAATATCGTTCCTTGATCTCTCGATCGATGGTTATCGAGCATAACGCTTATAATTAATCATGTAACACATATCATTAACAACCACGAACGGAGTTTGTCAAAGTTGCCTATATATATCCTTAGTTTATTCTGCATGCGTTACGTAGTGTGATTATGCAGCAAACAAGCATCAAGCATGCATGGACCTCCCCATGTGGATATTTCAATCATCAGTACGCAACTTGAGAAGATTTCCTTGGATCTACTTATAATTTAGCATGCATGACCTGCTAGCTGGGGCAGGGAACGAACGAAGCCTCGTTCCAAGCATTATTTTTTGTGTGGTATATATTATATTTGAATAATGTTGAGAAATATTATAGACACAAAGTTAATTATTACATTAAATTGATATAGTTTGATATGATTTGTTAGATTGTAAAATTATTTTTATTATAAAACAGATCTGATGGATCACATAAAGCCACATCAATTTGTGAGATTATTTTTGTGTAATCCCGTTATAGTTGTAGTACTTCTCAATAATGTTAAATATAAGTCTATAATAGATAAGTCTTGCGTAAATCTTTTATAAAAAAATGTATCTTACTAAAAAAAATAATTTTTTATGAAAAATGTTATCTATCAGCTACTATTCATTCTTATACTCTATATCTATAATTTTTTTTATAAGATTTAAGTATTTTTTATAAGATATATAGATATTTTTTATTAAATGTGAAATGTAAGATGTTAAATAGTAACCGAGGAGAAGAAATTTATTCTCATTATTATATATACATAGGGATACAACCTACTTTGAGTCAGCATCGTAAAAGGTGAACCGGCATTTCTTGTCTGAAAAGCACTACCAAGTACGTACTTTGAATTATAGGACACCAACTGCACATGGCATAACATGAGGTAGCGCGCGACACATGCTGCCTGATTTCCAGGAAGGAACATTAATGACGTGTAACATTTTTGGATCAAATAATTATTACTCTATTTGGTGTCTTTGAACTCATTCTAGCTTTATTTTAGGTAAAAAAAAAACATCATTGGATATTGGTGCTGATGTTGAGGCGCCCTTTGTTATTATTGGTACAAGGAAACTGTGCGCATGGTCGATTAGGTTGGCGTGGCCACATAAACCATATCAAAGCTCAATCAAGGAGAGTGTATTTTTCTTTATTTGATCATTAAAGCCCAGTTCTTGACTCAGCCACAATGTTTTTTTTTTTTTTCTCAAAATGCTTGGCCTTCAAAATTAAGCCCATTCGAGATATTACTCGATAGGGAAGTAAATGAATCAATCTGTTCGATAATCCATTCAGTACTCATTCGGTTAAACTCGAATCGAACTTGACTTGTAAAAAAAAAAGCTCGTTCGTGAAAATAGATACCTGCTCGATTTGTAAATGACACATACCCGATAAAACTCGACTCGATTCGGCTAAGACTCGTTAAGGCCCGCTCGTTTATACTCATTAGTTCGACTCGATTAAAACTCATTCATATATTGATGAGTATATACATACACCTATGTATATAATACTATAAGCATACAACTTTTATAATTAAATATATAATATATAATCTAATTACTTATGTCTATATAGTGAATATACTTATAGGTATATTTTATAATTTGCATAATAATTAGTTGATAAAATTTAATAATTTCATATACTAGTATGTGGAAACCATATATGAAATAGATATATGCTATCATATTAAGTGTATGTATTAATAATATATGTAGACATATAATATATTGTTATTTTGGATAAATATCAACTACTTAGATATTAATTATTTATAAATTTTTTAAAATTTTATAATTCAATTGAGATTCTACTTATTAGTTGTATAAATTTAATATTAGATCTTTTATTTTTTATTTATTTAATTTATTAATTATTAAATCTTATTCAAAAAATAAAAAATAAATAATTTGAGCTCGAGTTGAGACTTTAGTTTATCGAGTCGAGCTCGAATAAAGAATAAAAAAAATCTGGAGCTCAGGCTCAATCTCAAGTTCGAGTATTTTGAGTCGAGTTGAGCTCGGCAAGCCAAATACTAGCTCGACTCGACTTGGCTCGATAAGAGCCCTGGCCCTTCTTCGTACACTCCAATTAATTTCTACTCTTTATTTTAGATTGTATTATTCATATTCATATTTATTAATAATTCATATTTTAAATGATTATATTTAAATAATTGACATATAAAATAACTTAAAATGTATTATATCAACATGTATTACAAGAAAAATGAGCATTTATGACGAGTTATTTACAATGAAAATGATTATTTGTGATTAGAATATATTTATTTTGGTAGGAAATAGTCATTAATTTTGGAAGAAAATAACTTATTACAAATAAGTAGTTTTCTTGTAGTGAGGTATGACTGACTATACTAAATTTAAGATAAAAAAAAAATAGATCCCACCTCGTTGTCAGTAATGAAATATTTCGGATCTGAACGTGATTAAAAATGAAAGAGAGTGTTAAAGAGTATAAATGAGTGTGATGTCAAGGTGTGAGATTAAAGATGAGGTCTCACAATCTGCAGCACTCCATAAGTCACTTCTTTTGGGTTAGATAGTTTTTTCCCTTAGATTTTTGGTGTTGGACATAAAAAGCTGCAAATCCACGAGAATGAGTTCAAGATGCTATCTAATCCTCTTTTCCACCCTTAAAAAAAATTGTCCAAAACATGGGGGCCATTGGGAAGAATAATTGCTTTCACGTGTATGACTGAATGAGGCCAAATGTTACATGGAAAACGTGGCAACAACATCTCAAACTCAAAAGCCTTTAGCCTACATATTTAATGTCTCGGATCATCGTACATAGGGCCCATGAACTGGAAGCAGGCCTTGACCTAGAGCTATTTCTCCCTCTAAGAAAATAACATTATTATGGCTTTCATGGGGGAAAATATAAACCCCCCACCAATCTCCTATGAAGAGATCCATAGATTTGATTGTTCTTTGATTTATGCTTTGTATATACACTTTAGGGATCCTATTTTTTGTTATTTTTTAGGCCGATAGCACCGCACGAGTGGAGATCACTCTTGGTGTTGAATTGGCGCGATCGAATCGGGACACTTTGAATCCCAAATTGGGATAGATAGATGTGATGGTCATGACCTCTCGCGTAACTGAATAAACGGGTTTACACCAATGTTTTGAATTTTGTTTCAATGGCCGTTTCGGTTAAGGTATTGAAATGAAATATTTCGATATCAGTATCATTCCGGAATGGTCTATATATAATAAATTAATTATATATGTATAAATTATATTTCAAAATAACATCAATGCAAATCTTAAAAAGTTAAAACACATATTTATAAAACTCAATAATATTACTAAATTCCCAATCCAACTATTTTAAAAAATAATTACTCATCTTCATCACGAAAAAGAAAGTAAGGATTTGATTTTTAGTTCTCGAGAAAATGAGATTAAAAAAAGTTAAGAAAATAGTCTTCAGATGTAAAAATTTGAGTGTAATTTATGAAAAGATCAAAGTTTTTACATTAATTACAAAAAAAAATAATTTCGACTAGTATACCGAAAACTGGCTAGTATTGACTGAAACCCACCGGTACGGCCAGTATTTTACCTGATACGAAACACATATATTTCTTGTACTGGTCACTACCTCGGTACGATAAATACTGGTTGATACGATACGAAATTCAAAACCTTGGTTTACACACGTGTAGGGCTGATTCCCTACAAATAATTGACTGACAAAAAAATGGTAAAATTTTGAGAATGTTTAAATTTTATTAGAAGAACTTTGAGAGATATATATATATATATTTATATATATATATATATATATATTAGGTCGGAACAACGTACAAAACACGTTTGCCTAGTTCGGTGAAATAATTATTTTAAAAAAATAGTATATATTTCATAAAAAAATTGATTTCAATCAATAATTTAAGTCATATGGAAAAAAAAAGTGAAATCTAACAAATATTTAAGGATAATGATAGTTAAGTAGAGTATAATAATTACATGCTTGCATAGATTAAAAGATAAAAACATTAGTTTAAAATATAACATAGTCCAACACATATCTATAACATCGATAATTTTTGTAAAGTTGTCTGCGATAAGTTTAATACAAGCCCAACAAAAACATTAGTTCAAAATATAACATAGTCAACCACATAGTTATAACATCGATAGTTTTAGCAACAAACCCAACAAAAAGATTAGTTCAAAATATGAGTCATTTTATTATGATCCATCATTTTGTGTCATCTTGTACTACATCAATAAAGACGAAATTTAAATTCTTGTATTGCTGTTGGTTGAGTCGATTGGGGTCTACTAAAAGTTCAATCATCCACTCTTTCTGTGAAATTTGTGCTACAAGATTTTCTATATATGACAAATGTTCCTGCAAAGGAAATTTTTAATAGCCTTGCATGATTAAAATCTAAAGAACATATATGTTGGAAATTGATGTCTTATAAATTAACATAAATCTTTGAATGCAATATTCTTAATTAAATTACTATGCATGTTATAAATAAAAATAAAATTACCATAACAAACAAGTATATAAAAATCAATTTAAATGATTTTTATTATAATTTACTTTTAATAGTTTTTTTTAATATAAACCACAATGTACTTATAGATAATGTAGTAAATATGTCAAAAATTCTAAGATGAACTTTTTTACTCACAACAATAAAGACAATGGAAAATAAAAAAACATACATTGCCAACATGTTTCATAAGCTCAACTGCCGAACAACCGAATGCTTCCTCTACAACTTCATCACTCATAAAACCTGTTTCTAGTATTTTATTCAAAACTTTCTCATTAATCCCAAACCCAATGGGGACATAAGAGTTTTTTTTACACTTCTCTTGCTTTGTCACAATAATATAATATATAAATTTTAATTTTCTAATAATATTTTATATTATTATTAGCTATTTAATTTCAATTCATTTTTATTATTATTATGATGGTTTTCATTATTTTATTTTATTATTGCAAAAATTGTTGTGTAGTTTGTGTTAAGGTATTTTTTTTTTATATTTTTTTTTTGGTTTTTCGAATTGGGCCTTCTGTGCTGGTGGGTTGTGTGTAGTATTTAAGTGAGTTTTATTATTGATGGTCGATGGTGTGTGTGTGAAGAGCCCAGCCTGTGTGTCAAAGGGGAACCCAGCCCCTCTCCCTAAACGCTGTCGTTTTGAGTAAACCCTATCTTTCTCTCCTCCACCCCCCTTCCGGCGCCGCACACCCTGCTCACTCCCTTCTTCAACTCTCTCGAATCCACCCCTTCTCTCTTCCCTCTCCTTCACGAGCCACTAGCGACGTTGTGCGTCGCCACCAGCTACCAACTTAGCCACCCACAACAGTAGTGCCGCCAGACGCAACCCCCCAAACCATCGAAGCCGTGAGACCAAGTCACAATGCCTCTCTCTCCCTCAGTTTCTCTCATCTCGGTCATAACCTAGGCGATTTCCAGCGCCACCACCAGGCGGCCGCCTCATGCCGGTAAGCTCATTTCTCAGTATTTTCTTTGGTTCAACTCGCTTCATATTTTCCCTCTTTTGTGTATATATTCTTTAGATCTACGATGTTTACCCCTTACCTATGAAAAAAAAACATTATTTCTTGTTCTTCGCAAACATTTTTAAAAAATGTTACTATAAAACGTCTTTTGTTTTAGATCTATAGAAATTTCAAATGAGTTCGTTGATTACCCACTTCAAAATATTTTAGATCTCCTATTACTGAGCACATATTGACCATTTTTTTATTTTAAAGAAACCTATTCTTTCGTTCAATTTCTAAGGGATTATTTTAGAAGTGGGTTGCATACATTGAGCTTTATTTTGATTTATAAACATGATTTCGTCTAGATCTTTGTATATACTATATAGTTGGTTTGATTTTGCAAATGCCTACTGTATTTCATGCATTCCCTAGGCTTTTTCCAAAACAGATCTGAGAAATGTTGGTGTCGAAATAGCACATATTGACCATTTTTTTATTTTAAAGAAACCTATTTTTTCATTCGGTTTTTGAGGAAATTTTTTAGAAGTGGGTTTCATATATTGAGTTTTATTTTGATTTAGAAACATGATTTCGTCTAGATCTTTGTATATATTGCACAATTGGTTTGATTTTGTAAATGCCTTCTGTATTTCATGATTTCTCTGGATTTTTTCAGAAAGATATGAGAAATGCCTGTGCATAAATATACGCTGTTTGGCTTGATTTTCTAAATTTCCTATACGTGTTTCGTTTTTATATATCTAATTTTTTGTGTTTTCCTTTTTATTTATCTAATTTTGTTTTGGTTTAAATCCCTTCTTTGCTTCTTCTAGATATCCCATTGACTGTATGGTCTGTTTTCTTTCTTACATCTAATTTATATGATTCGGTTTCTTTACTGGTTTTTTAGGTGCGTCTGAGTTGCTTATATAGAAATTTCTTTTATGTGCAAATATGATTTCCCTTAGATCTTTGTATTATTGCACATTACGTTCAATTTTATTAAATCCTCTCTCTGTCATTCAATCTATGCCCTTTTTTACAATGTTGATTTATAAACATGATTTCGTCTAGATCTTTGTATATATTGCATAGATGGTTTGATTTTGTAAATGCCTTCTGTACTTCGTGTATTCGCTAGAATTTATTTAGAACAGATATGAGAAATGCCTATGCATATATATATATATATATATATATATATATATATATATATATATATACACTGTTTGGTTTGAATTTCAGTAATAATTTTTGTTTGATTTCTCACCAGTATGTTATCTATTGTTATCTGTTGTAAATAAGGTTATTACACATCCTCTTTTGTAGATACGGCTATAAGATGCATTTTCCTTATCTCTACTTATTTGCCAATTTTTTTTTTTTTTTAAATACATTCACAATTTATGTTAGGTTATGTATACTGTATATGGTGTTTGGTTGTTTGAACACAGTAGTGTCCTTAAACACAAGACCAACGACAATATCAAACAAGAAAATAATAAATGAAAAACAGAAAAAATAAATACAACATATGGTTTTTAGATGCATTTTCTGTCTCTACCTATTTGGCAAACTTCTTTTAAATACTTACAGAACATGATTTCCATTTAGATTTTTGCATATATTGTATATTTTGTTTGAACACAGTAGTGTTCTCAAACACAGAATCAACCAAGCCCGGAAAATAGTATAAAATAGAATAACAATAAATTAAAAAAATTTTAAAAATAAATTATATAACAAACGACGTGACAAAATAAATAATAAAGATAAAAACCAGAAACGTCCAGCTTTTAAAGCCCTCAACCAACAAGACCTGAAAACAAACCACAAAAAATAACCCATAGAAAATACTAAGCACTGCAGTAACCAACGAACAAAAAAAGAAAAGAAAAGGAAGTCCGAAAATACTACACTAAACAACCAATAGAAAATACTACACTAAACAACTATGCACTCACGATGATCAAACACCAGAAAGGTCCAGCTTTGGAAATCCCCAGCTACGAACACCTTAGAAGAACTGAGAAAAAAGTTGAAAAGAAATCACTAGTAAAAACCAGTAGTAAACATTAAAAACCAGTAAAAGAAAAAAATGGAACAGAAGATAAGATATGAGAAGTAAAACCAACGAACAAAAAAAAAAAAAAGTCAGAAAATACTACACTAAACAATCATGCACTCACGATGATCAAACACCAGAAAGATGATCAAACACCATAAAGTTCCAGCTTTGGAAATCCCCAGCTAAGAACACCTTAGAAGAACTGGGAAAGAATCTAAAGAGAAATCACCAGTAAAAACCAGCAGTAAACATTAAAAACTAGTAAAAGAAAAAAATAGAAGAGAAGAGATGAGAAGAAAAATCAACGAACAAAAAAAAGGAAGTAAAAAAAATACTACACTAAACAATCATGCACACACGATGATCAAACACCAGAAAGTTTTAGTTTTGGAAATTCCCAGCTAAGAACTCCTTAGAAGAATTGAGAAAGATGCTGAAAATAAATCACTAGTAAAAACCAGCAGTAAATATTAAAAACCACCCGTAACGAGAGATGAGAAGTAAAAAACACAAAAAAGTTTTCCAAAAAACCACCTTTAATGAGGAACAATATCCAGAAGCAAACAAAGAACACATGATGAAAACACTAAAGATTTCAGAACTCTTCTAAAGATGAACACAACACATTATCTTTTAACGTGCAATGTCCCCTAACTCTCCTCCTAGGCATCCCATCAGACCACTGCAAAACCAACCAAAACATGCAAAACCAATCAAACCAGATATGGATAAAAAGGGGTGCAGTTTTTTATTAACATGTATGATTTCTTTTGTTTTTTTCCTGAAAATATTCAGAAGCAAACAAAGAACACAAGATGATAACATTAAAGATTTCGAAACTCTCCAAACTCTCCTCCCAGGCATCCCATTAGACCATTGCAAAACCAATCAAACCAGACATGAGAAAAGAAAAACTTTCAAACCAGATATGGGAAAAAAAGGGCACAATTTTTTATTAACATGTATGATTTCTTTTGTTTCTATCTTGAAGTAATGAGTACAGTTTAGTTTTTTTTTTTTTTTTTTTTTTTTTTTTTTTTTTTTTTTTTCCTGACTTAGATATACTCTTCTTAAAAATCTCTTTGACATGTATTTTATTTTACTTTGTAGGAAAGTACAGTTTGGAGTATCATATATCTTTTGTTTCTTTCCTGTAGTAATGAGTACATTTTTTTTTATCCACATAGATGTATTATTCTTAAAAATCTCTCTGACATGTATTTTATTTTATTTTGTAAGAAAGTGTAATTTGAAGTATCAGATAAATAAAGTGTTGGCAAAAAACTGACCCAATAATACGACCATGAATGGGCAGAAGACACGCCCGTTCATGATGAAGATTTTTTTTTAATGTTTTTTGTGATTTTTTATTTGTTTTTTAGATCCAAATTTTTAAATATTTGTGATTTTTTTCCTTTTTCTGTGGTAAGCACGAGTTTTTTTTTTACAATTTTTTTTAAATATTTAAAGATGTAAACCGGCACAATTACCCATACGCATGTATGATGAACTGGCATGATCTATACGTACACACATGCACTGATGCAACCGACAGAAGAGAAAAAGAAGTAAATGAAAAAAAATTGTATTGACACAAGCATACATAGATTACTGACACAAGCAATTTCCTTACCCATAAATTAAAACACATACTAAATTAAAAGACATTTATATCCTTGTATAAATGGACACAAAAGAAGAAAGAAAGAAGTAAACATACTACACATGGACGACACACGGAAAAATAAGAAAGTTACTGTTCATTACCGTTCACGCGAGATAGGCTCTTATATAATAGAAATATATATATATATATATATATATATATTATCGTGCTTTAAGAAACTAAATGGAGAATCTTGTATAAAAGCTTTTTGAAGCATGACTATTGTATTGTCTTGGTCTCTTATATAAAAGTAAATCACAAATTGTCGTTACTTGACATTGTTAGGCCTTGCTTGAGGATGTTGGATGCTGTTTACATGAATGAGATGGATGTAGAATGAAGTTTCAAGAAAAAGATGAAGCTGGGAAGGAATAAAAGAATTTCATTCAAGCAAAATCAACCATGGGTTTGTTCGAGGCAACCCAACCTCCACAATTAGTCTAGAATATTCTTGGTTATCTGATGTGCTCTACGTTTTTTCCTTCTTCCCATTGCTTTTCAATTAAGTGAAACGTAGTGTTGAGATAAAATAAATTAGCAAGTACAGCATCCCGTACGCTGTGTTTTATTCCTGCATTACTCAAATGATGTTGTCCCACGATCTCTTCCAAACATACTTCAGTTTACTTCTTCGACTTCAAACAGAACACTTCAATTCAACTCACAGTTTGCCCCTTTTCTCATACGCAATTCTCCATTCTAGGGTTTCCGCACACCACCCCATCGTCGTCGCTGAGGACCTTAACAGACGTGATACGTCAGATTGTAAAATTACTTTTATTATAAATTAGATCTAACAAATCCCTTAAAATTATGTCATTTTATAGATCTATTTTTGTATAATCTATTTGTGTAGCAAGATATCATTATTAAAATAAAAAACACTAAACATAATTGGTTGCTTCAGATGACTAGAACGAGGAATGATTGCATGGTTTTGTTATGCTTGGGTCAACAATAGTGTAGGGGGTGACGGAGTCCTTCGTGAAGTGGTAGTCTACAATGAATAGCAGTGATCCGCATAGTTATCTTAGATGTATTTCAATAATGATCCCATTGTTATCTTAGATTTATTTCAATAATTATCAATAAGGGATAAGTCTCAAATTCAGTAGTAGTCATTTTTAAAAAGGAATGAAGTTCCAGAAGGTAGTTCAAAAAAATCTATTGTTATTTAAGTGCCTGGAGCACATGGGAAAGGGGATAAAAATTTTAATTAAGTATTTCTTTTGGGCTCCTGAGATGGGATGCGTTGTGGTGTGACTCTACAAAGTGTTGGTTCATGTTATTTTCTTTAAGCATAACGTTGTTCACCGTCAATTTTTGTAACAAGAGCTGAAGTTCCTACATAGTTCGCCTCCATGAGTACACGAAACTTTAAATTGTATAGCACCCCTCATCTATCACAACAGCAACGCGATGACCTTCTTTTAGAGGTAGTCCACCAAGTGGGCTCCCTCACCAAGCGAATGGATGCTGTGTGGAACCATGTGTTTGACAAATTTGAAGGATCTGACACTAATAAACAGGACAATGGGCAAGACAACAAGGAATCCAGGATGTTCTGTGAGGGGTCCCAAACGGTGATGACCATGGGCAGATGTCGCCACTTACACCCTTCCAAGGATCCCGACGGATGCCTCGCACATATACCAAAGAGAATCCATCCCACCTGTGCATGGAAACCTTCGCAACTAGGCCAGAAACTTCAGAATCCAACTTTGATGATGCAGCACGACGAGTGAGAGTGGAGTTACCGGACTTTCATGGAAAATTGGATCCCTACGCTTTTCAAGATTTGATCACATTCCTGGAGGATTACTTCAACTGGTTTAGCCTGGCAGCCGATCGTAGAGTGCAATTTGTGAAGATGAAGTTGAAAGGACATGCTCGAGCTGGTGACAAAGTGTGGAAGAACACCTGCATCGCCTCCATCAACCCCCCATCACCGATTGGGAAAAGATGCGATTGAAGCTGCAAGAAAAATACCTCCCAATAGATTATGAAGAGATGTTGTTTGAAGAACTGTTGCTCCTGCGACAAGGAAACACTACTATAGATGATTACACCAACAAGTTCCATGAACTTAGCATTTGAATTCGTGTGTCTGAGACCGAGTGCCAATCGATTGCCAGATATAAGGCTGGGCTGAGGGACGACATTAAGGAAGAGTTACTCATAGTTCATTTGGTGAGCATTGAAGAGGCTTATTAGTTGGCTCTTCGAATAGAACAACAATGTAGCCAAATCAGTTTCCGAAAATCTACAAGCCACTGCGGTATGGCCCCTGCTTAAGGAAAATACACTGGCGCACAATAACCTCCCACCCCGTTGGGTTAACACACCAGTCAAGGCGTCATTCGAGCGTGATATGGGAAGGAATAAACCCAAGGAATGTTACAAGAGAGGGGGCAAGGGACATTTTTCAGTGGTCTGCCCCACCCGAGAACAGAAGCTAGTGCTAACGTGTGACAATCAGGAGCAAGGGTGGATTGGGTTCTAGCTCAGATGATGATGCTAAAGAGACGGATTAAGAGGAGGTGCTAGAAGGATCCAAACTTCTCGTCTGCGTAATTCGAAGAGTGTTGGCAGGATAGAAAAAGGAAGAAGTCAACATAGATGATTGGTTACGCGATATGAGGGTAGAACATCAAGGTAAGGCCCTCAACCTCATTGTCGACAATGGTAGCGGAATGAATGTTATTTCTCAAGAGATAGTGCACAAGCTCAAATTACCAGTAGAAAAACATCCTAACCCCTACAGACTCAGTTGGGTGGACGACACATCAATTCCAGTGAAACACCAATGCTTGATCACCTTTTCCCTGGGAAAACACTATGTGGATACATTACGTCGCGACGTTATCCCCATGAAAGCATGCCACTTATTATTGGGTCGTCCCTAGCTTTACGACCGGAGGGTCAAATATGATGGTTAAAAAAAAACTTGTTCTATTTCGGCAATAAGAAGTTAGTGCTACAGCCCATGAAAATCCACGATTTTGATTCCCCTACTGTAGAGGACAGGGTGCTCACACTTCGACGCTTTACTTCGGAAGCCCAAGAGAGTGGCGTCATCTTTGCACTAGTTGAAAAAAAGACCACTTCACGACCAACAAATGAACCCCTACCACCCGAAATAGAAGAGCTTTTAGAAGAGTTCAAAGATATCACTCCAGAGGATCTGCCCCAGACATTGCCACCCATGAGGGATATACAACATGCAGTAGACTTGATGCCAGGTGCAACCCTCCCAAATATGCCAGCATAGAGGATGAGCCAACTGAGCATAAAGAACTCCAACCCCAAGTCCAAGATCTACTTGACAATGGGTTTATCCATGAAAACTTCAGCCCGTGTGTTGTGCTTGCACTCCTCACTCCTAAAAAAGATGGAAGTTGGCACATGTGCATTGATAGTAGAGCCATCAACAGGATTACAGTAAAATATCGTTTCCCCATTCCACGCTTAGATGATATGTTGGATGTGTTGCATGGTTCACAAGTATTCTATAAGGTGGACCTTCGGAGCGGATACCACCAGATACGGCTTCGCGTAGGAGATGAGTGAAAAACAGTCTTCAAGACAAGGGACGGACTATTCGAGTGGCTGGTTATGCCTTTCGGGCTCACAAATGCCCCTAGCACCTTCATGAGGGCAATGACACAAGTCCTTCGTCCATTCATCAACAAATTCATGGTGGTTTATTTCGACGATATCCTCATCTTTAGTCGGAGCTACACCGAACATCTGAGTCACCTCCAACAAGTGCTTCAAGTTCTTCATTTCGAAAGCTTCTTCATTTATCTCAAGAAATGTGCTTTTGCTCAAATGTCGGTGGTGTTCTTGGGTTTTATAGTTTCGGACCAAGAAATTTCTACTGATCCCTCCAAGGTGCAAGCCATGATGGTTTGGCCAGCCCCTACAAACGTGCACGAAGCCCGTAGCTTTCATGGACTCACCTCTTTTTACAGACGTTTTATCCAAAATTTTAGCAGCATCACGGCACCTGTCACTGAGTGCACTAAGAACAGACCTTTCTTATGGACTCCAACCGTTGAAAAGGCCTTCCAAACCATCAAGAAACATCTCACGAAAGCTTTTGTCTTGCAGCTGCCGAACTTCGAGCAACCCTTTGAGGTAGCATGTGATGCCTCCCACATCGACATTGAGGGTGTGCTCAGTCAACAAGGGCACCCCATTGCCTATTTTAGCAAAAAACTCGATGAAACACGATGTCATTACTCGACATATGACCTAGAGTTTTATGCACGATGTCATTACTCGACATATGACCTAGAGTTTTATGCTATTGTTCAATCCGTCCGCCATTGGAGACACTATCTTATTCATCAGGAATTTATCCTCTATACGGACCATGATTCCCTTCGACACATCCAGTCCCAAAAACATTTGAGTGCCAAGCATGCCTGTTGGTTAGAATATCTACAACAACTCTCCTTTGTGCTCAAACATAAGGTAGGGGTTGAAAATCGCGTGGTAGACACTCTCAGCTGAAAAGTGTCATTGCTCACCACCTTGGCCATGACCACCACTGGCCACACATCTATTAAACATAATTATGGCACTAATTCGAAACTGGGCCCAACATATGCGGAGAGATCTTCAGGTAACACCACACCATATTCTAATTACTCCATCACGGATGGCTACCTTTTTTTTGGCAACAAATTGTGTCTACCTGCTACTAGCATTCGAGATTTTGTTATTCGAGAACTACATGCAGGAGGGATAGTAGGGCATTTTGGCCGTGACAAGATGATCCATCTCGTCGAAGACAAATTTTTCTGGCCCAGCCTCAAAGGAGATGTGCAACGGGCAGTACAACGTTGTTGTGTATGCCAGCTATCCAATGGGCAGAAACAAAATACGAGACTTTACACTCCATTACCTATGCTTGAGAAACCATGGGAAGATTTAAGTATGGATTTCGTGCTCGGGCTTCCATGAACCATTCGGGGACATGATTCAATTTTTGTGGTTGTTGATCGATTCTCCAACATGGCACATTTTCTACCCTGTTCTCGCACTTACGATGCCTCTCTAGTTGCCTCTATTTTTTTTGTCGAGGTAATACGCCTTCATGGCCTACCAAAAACTATCGTCTCTGATATCTTGAGAGCCAGGAGATTTGTTACTCACAAACATTCGGCCAGAAATGTTTCCCAAAGGTGCTCTAACGACATTACACTCGCGTAAAGCTGGGCCTTTCAAGGTGTTATGGCGTTTGGGAACCAATGCTTATTTGTTGGAATTGCCTCTTGAAATACAATTTAGTCCTATCCTTAATGTTGATGACCTGACTGCCTATCATGGTTGCGATTCTTCTCCATATGATGTTACTCCGACAGCTGCCTTTCCCACTCGAAGCAAGTCGCGTGACAGTATAGAAGAAATCTTGGATGACCAGGTTGTATCTACTAAACGAGGTGGATATCAAAAATTTCTTGTCAAATAGAAGAATAGGTCTGTCTGATTGTTGTTGGCTACAAACTGAAGAAGTTCAACGTCTTAATCCAGATCTCTATGACCTCTACAATTCAAAGCATCTGTCGGAGTCGGATTCTTTTGGGGACGGAGGGAATTGACGGAGTCCTTCGTGAAGTGGTAGTCTACGAAGAATAGTAGTGATCTGCATAGTTATCTTAGATTTATTTCAATAATTATCCCATTGTTATCTTAGATTTATTTCAATAATTATCAGAAAGGGATAAGTCTCAAAGTCAGTAGTAGTCATTTTTAATAAGGAATGAAATTCTAGAAGTTAGTTCAAAAAAAGCTATTGTTATTTAAGTGCTTGGAGCACATGTGAAATGGGAGAAAATTTTTAATAAAGTATTTCTTTTGGGCTCTTGAGATGGGATGCATTGTGGTGTGACTCCACAAAGTGTTGGTTCATGTTATTTTCTTTAAGCATAACGTTGTTCGCAGTCAGGGGGGCCTCTGAGAGAAGGGCCCAGGCCTGAAAAGATCAAGCCACGAAGGCCCCAGGCCCCTCAGGTAAAAGCTCAAAGTAGGCCATAAGCCCAGGCCTGGAAATCGCGTACCGAGCCCACGGCCATGTGCCCATCCAGAAAGGTTTCAATACCGAGCTCGACCATGCCAAGCACTCCGCCCTAGGACCGTGATCCCTTTGGGGCTTGGTGACCCACCGAGCCCTGTCATAAGATGCTTTGCAAACCATCATCGTTGGACGCAGGTGGGCTGGGCGTGCCCGATAGTGGGCACGCCAAGCGCGAGACACGTTACATTCAATGCATGCCAGGGAACCCAGCACGCAACGACATGCTGCTAGAGGTATCGAAGGACGGCTCAACCCCGACTTATCATGGTGGTAGCAGATCTGACCCGACTAGGCCCTGACACGCCACGATCTCCCTCGACAATTTGAGATGCAACCTGACACACTGTCATGACAGGGGGCGGTAGCAGGTCTAACCCAGGTACGACCTGACACAACACGATTTCCCTTGGTAGTTGGGCCCAAACCAAGAATAAATAATAGCCATCCCTCCACGGGAAGGCTCTTTGAACCCTTTTACAATTTTCTCTAGTTCTTTAAACTTCTCCCATCACACAAGGATTCTTTACTGACTTCGGCATCGGAGTGACCCCAGACGTCACAGGAGCCTCTTCTCCCTCTCAGTTGCAGGTGGTGTAAGCTTGGCTGCCGTGGCACTGTTTGGACTGCGAAACACGACATCAACAAGTAGCTTAGGGGGTTTGGATTTTCAATTGCTTGGGATGCCAATAACCGGTTGCTTCAGCAAATGGCTTCGTCCGAGGTCTCTCACCCGGAGGGGAGTGACTTGTGAGGGAGAGACGAAAGCGATATGGTGTCTTGTGTCGATTATTAATACAAATCGTGAAATGAAACCACCTAGATTTCTGCTAGAAATGTCATTGGAAATGGTGAGTGTTGAAAATTGTGTGCCCCAAATACTCAAAACCGGTTGACATGGTGGCTTGGTTCGTCCATGGTTTGCTGTCGGAAATGAATAACTTGATTTTCCAGGTTTGTTTCGTTTGAATCTCTTTGCCTTTTTTTTTAATAATAAGTTATGCTACTCATTATCCCCAAATACCACACACCACATTTAATTTAATTTTTAATTTATTAAATTTTTATTTTTTTTTGTTTTATTCTTTCTAAACTAATTGAGTTCTTTTAGTAATCATTTATACACCACACATTTGGTAAGAAAAAAATAAAAAATAAAAAATAATGTGTGGTGTATAGTGTAAGAATGATGAGTATAATTGTTTTTTAATAATAGTCTTTACCTGTTATTAGTAGTGCGTTTCGTGTTTGGTTTTATTTCAATTCTTTTTTTTTTAATAATTAGTCACGTGGCCGGCATGACCATGTCAAACGGTAACATGGAGGTGGCAGAGTAGCATCAACTTGTGTTTTGTGTTGAGAGCACTAACATTGGCCTAGCCAAATGCTAGTGTCTAGCTAAATTTTGGTTAAGTAGCTCAAAAGTGGCTTGCATTGGAGTAGTCAAATCTCCAAGGGATGGATTTAATCTATCTCTTTCTCCAAAGTTGGCTAGCAACTATTCATCTCTAAAACAATATTTCACTCTAAAAATATTCATAATTAGCTACTATTGGATAATTAGGTTGAGGAAAAAAATAATTGAAAAAAATAATTTGAAGTAAAAATTAAATTATTAATTAATATATAGAGTGTATCTGTAAGATATAAAAATATTATTATTAAAATATATAATATTATATTCTTATTTTAAGTTTTGGATGTATAGTCCAATGTGAATAACCTCTCCAATAATTTTAGTTTTAGTCGAAACTTAGTCAAATTTTAGATTTGGCAATGGCTAAACCATTGCCAATGCTTTGAGATTGATTAAAATTAGGGGTGGACAGCGGGCCCCAGCACCCCGCTGCCCCGCTCCCATTCGCCCCACCTCGTTGGGTAAGACATTAGCACGGGCGGGGGCCGCCCTGCACCCAAAGTTGTTATATATATATATATATATTTATATATAGATATTTATAAATATTTATTATTTTTACTAAATATATTAATATGTATTAAGTAGAACTTTTGTTTAATACTTTGTGTAAGTTATAGTATAGTTAGGTGACTCTTTTATAGATGAACTTGACAATATAATTCTCACACTTAAGTAATGTGAAACTTTTATATTACATTACAACTTACATAAAATATGGACTAACAAATTTAAAAACTACTTAATTTTTAAATTATAGTCATATTTATAAATTTACAATTTGAGTTCAAAAATATATTTTTGATCACTTTTAAATTTAAAAATAATTTTTAAGTCTAATGAACTATAATCCATTATTAAAATGGGCGGGGGGCGAGAGGGGCTGCCCCACTCACTTTTACCAATAAAAGTTAGTTTTGGAGCAAATGGATATTAAAAAGATAGTTTTGGAGCAATAAAAGTTTTTAAGATACAAGAAAGTTTGGACAAAGATTAAAAAAGCTCTAGAAAACACTTTTACCAAACATGACCAAATGTTTGGAGTTAGTAGTTTAATTATTAGAAAATGAATTATTACGATGAAGATTTGGTGGAAAAAAAATGATAAGTACATGTTCTAAATAGATAAAATTGTATAAATACTTTGTAAAAAAATGAGTATCATTAATAAAGAATATTTTTTTTTACATTTTTTTTGAAATGAAATCTATTTTTTTACAATAGACGTGATTTTTCTATTTGGAACTTGTACAAATAATTTCTCCTAATAAAAACTCAATCATTGACCGCTTCAATTTAAAAAATTTACGCATCACCTTTCTATTAAAAATATGAAAAATACACTTACACAGTTACAACGAATTAAATTCACTAAAACACAAAAATAAATAAAAATGTGGTTATCGCTTAAAAAAAAAAAAAAACTAACGATAATTTTAAACTGTACATTTGAGAGAACAACATGCCATTTTTCAAGAAAAATCATAAAACATTTTAAATAATGTGAAATTCTACGTATAATCGTGAAGTGTGTAAATGTCGCGTAACTATTTTAAAAAATAGTAGAGTCCATTATTAAAAAATTAATTTTTTTAATATAAATCTCATGTTTTATTCATTTTTTTTAAAATAATTACGTAGCAATTACACATTTCATAAATATATTTTCTCTTCGTAGATCATAGCAAAAAGTTGAGAAAACAAAACTTAACAGTCGGGTTTCGCAAACTCAAAGAAGACAGAACCATATATCTGGGCATGGCGGGTCCCTCTTCTCTATATACGTCCAGAGTCGTTAGGGGCATTCCCGCAATTTCACTCACAAAACCCCGGGTATATGCATTCACAAACCAACACGGTGGTCATAAAGACGCTGAACCCCCAAACCCAAAAGCTCTGTACACAGTGTCTCTGTTTCCTCGTTCCTTCCTCTGCACCTTTTACCCGCTTTCTTCCATCTTTTCTTTTCTAGGGTTTCATAGAAAGTTTCTTCACTGACTTTCAAAGTCCTCGATTCTCCTTGTGATACTACCGGATTCTCGCGTTTAATACCGCAGTTTTCTGCAGCTCTCTTGGATTCGATCCAACATCGAAAAATGGACTCCGATTCGTGGCTTACTCGTCTCTCCACTTCCTCGAAGCGCTATCAGTCTCGCTCGGGTTTGCCCCTCATTTTCTGTTTGTTTACCGAGAAAGTGGAGGAAACTTTTTGGTTGAGTTTTAACTTTTCTTCCCTTTTGGGTTTGTGATGATGGTGCAGATCTGTTCTTTGGAGGAGGTCATGATGAAATTGACGTGGAAGAGGACTCGAGGGCCGAGTTTCTGTGCCCGTTTTGCGCCGAGGATTACGATTTCGTCGGGCTTTGTTGCCACATCGATGAGGAGCATCCTCGGGAAGCCAAGAATGGGGTACCCTTATATTATTATTATTTTGGTTATAATTCTCTAATAAAGGTTTACTTAAACGCACACGCGCACGCTCACGCTCACGCTCACACACAGAGTCTATAGACGATAAATGTGTAAAATTTAACTTAATTAGTGAAGAAATCTTACAAATCTTAGTTGAGGGTGTGCGAAAACGTTCTTTTCAATTTGCATGTAAAATCGCTTGGTTCTGAAATATAGAATTAGTAGACAATGTACATTTGGGCCGCCTTTAATTTACTACTAGGGGCCCCTGGCATTTGTTGGTGCGACAAAACAGGTTTGCTTGCTTGTTGAATTTAACAATATGAAGTAAAAAAATTAGATTTTTCTTCACTGACAATGTGGGTTTTGGTCCTGCACTAGCGGGCAAGGGGTTTCGAGTAGCCCTTTTTTATTGAAAGTTGTATTCGTAAATAGTATAAATGATGATTACCTTGACGATTTATTGCTTTCGAATGATTTACATGTCTGCTCATAATGCTATTGGTCATATTTCCAGGTATGTCCAATTTGTGCGAAGAGGGTGGGAATGGATATTGTTGGCCATGCTACGACGCAACATGGGAGTTTTCTAAAGATATCCTTTACAGCTAGTTGACCCTTGAAATGCTTTAATTCTGGATTGCGTTTTTAAGTTTTGGTTCTGTTATAGTACCTGTTCACCATGTTCTATTAAGATTGTTTTGACTGTATTGCTTGACCATAATTTTCTAAAGATGGGAGATTAGTTTATAACTCCTTCCATGTGATGCCCTATATGATAAAGAGTAGGTGGTGTATGTGATCTCATATTGCTTGGGGAAGGAGAAGTTCTTATTCTTTATAAGGTTCCAATGGGGCTCCAATTGTATCATTGACTAGTCCTTTTGAAGTATAGGCCATGTGGTTAGGACTTTTTATTGGGGCATTACAAATGGTATCAGAGCTTATCCCAACCAGAAATGTGGGACTTTAGTCGTGCCACCTATGACGGATTGGCCCTACGAGGACAACGAGAATTTAAGAGAGGTATATTGTGATACCCCATATTATAAAGATAAAGGTAGGTGGTGTATGAGATCCCGTATTGCTTGGGAAGGAGAAATTCTTGCTCTTGCTCTTTATAAGGTTCCAATGGGGCTCCAATTATATTATTGACTCATTTTGAAGTATAGGTCATGTGGTTAGGGCTTTCCATTGGGGCATTACATTCAACCTTTTCATCTTAACTTTCATCAGAACCTTGCTTTTAACTTTAAAACAGTATATCCCACCTAGCCGTGGGACTCTAAGGGTCAAACATAGTGGAACCAAAGATGAGTTGACTGATGGAACTTCTCTTTTTGTACCAATTTTATTCAATAATCTGTCCACACGATTGCTCACTGTTCACAAACCATCTTAAGCACCTTCTGTTTTTGCAAACCATTTTCTTGTTCAAGTTCCCTATTTAAGTAAAAAAGGCAGTTTCTTTCATGGACCATTGTTTCCATAGTTTTATTTAAGTGAATCTCTTCTGTTTAAGCTATAGGACTTTTCTCTTATGTCTCTGATTGCTTTGCCACACTTTTTAGTAACACAATGAAGAGTTCATGTGATTCCTTAACTTCAGATCACGTGCAGCGCAAGAGGAGATTCAGAAAAGGTGGTTCTAATTCGACATTTTCACAATTGAGGAAAGAGTTAAGAGAAGGAAATTTACAAATCCCTTTTGGAGCAGGATCCTCTTGCATTGTTTCCTCAAATACAGAACCAGATCCTCTGTTGTTATCATTTATGTATAATGCGCGTGTAGTTGATGAATCTGTGGATGTTCAGTCTCGTTCTTTGGTGGAAACAAGCTCTGTACACGAAAGCTCAAAGGAGGATTTCTTGGAACGGTATGTATGTGCTTTGTGTTTTCATTAATTTTGTAATATTCTATTTAGTGCATGTTTGAGATTGCGGTGGAAAATATAACTTAGGGCTTGTAGCTTATAACTTAAGTAATAAGTTTTACTATTAAAAAGTTATTTACTATTTGGTAACCATATGTATCATGTTACATTTGTTTGGAAACAAATTAAAAAAGTAC
This sequence comes from Juglans mandshurica, assembly GCA_022457165.1. Lineage (NCBI taxonomy): Eukaryota > Viridiplantae > Streptophyta > Magnoliopsida > Fagales > Juglandaceae > Juglans > Juglans mandshurica. The sequence continues at coordinate 19,112,070 of CM039619.1, read as the reverse complement.
TTTATGAGGTAGAAATGACGGTTACTTAGAATTTTTAAAGATTATGATCGTATTCTTGAAAATTTGAAAGTTGTAATTATCTGAAAGTTGTATAGGTATTTTCGTCCATTGACAGTTTTTAGAAATTCGAATTACGTTCTACATTATTCGGAAAATCACTTTTGAGGGAAAGCATCAAAATAATGCTTTTTCTCAACCGTACTTTTTAGCTTATTTGAGATTAAAAGTGTTTTGATATGGAATACCCAAACAACCTAATTTTTCTATTAAAGAGTTTTTATACCTATTTAAGTACTTTTTATGACTCCGACCGCAATCCCAAACAGACCCTTAGTCTTTGAAAAGAAATGAATGATAAAACTCAGATAGATCAACAGCAATATAAACTATTGTCAGGAATGGCTTTGACTCTGGGCCAGATAGGCACTTGTAATTGTTTCAAGTTCTAGGGTTTATGAATACATTGAATTGTTTTAAATAAGAATACTGAGTATTGAATGTTCTAGATTCGGTAGTTTAAGCTCGCTCTTCTCTATACATTGTGTGAAATTTATTAGTGATATTATATATGTAATCTGTTTGCTATTATTACTTGAGTCTTGGCAGTTTTCTTTGTTGATCAGTTCTGCACATTCTTTGTTGGTAATGAAGCATGCTTCTGTTGTCAGTCTTTAGTCAACTTTCCACCCTTTTGCAAGACCGACCAAGTGAATTAATGCAGGAATTTATTTTGTCTTCACCACATGATCTAATAAATCTTTAGATTGAACTGCCATATACATGGGCACACCTCCCCCATTGCTCCTTGTACAATGTGTTGGTGCATGTCCGTGCTTATGACAGAGAGAGAGAGTTAAGAGTGAGATTGAGGTATTATGTATCAGTATTTTACCGAGTAATGAATTCATCACATTCTTTCATTCAAATCTAACAGTAGTTTATTGTGACAGAACTTCACAACAGACTATGTTGTCTGATGAGGACCAAGAGGAGAAGACTCGGAAATGTGAGTTTGTCCAAGGACTGTTGCTGTCCACCATTCTTGATGATAATATGTGAGTTAAGAACAGTATGCGTGGAAGACATGCGAAAGCTATATTAGGACTGGAAATAAAAAATTAAGATGGAAGAAGGTGATTCCATTATGTTACTTCTAGTGGTAGTGGTTATAGGTCGGGGTAAAATGTCTTTTGTTGTAATTAGAATTATGTGTATAATGAAAAGATGGAAGAACTTATTCCTGTCTTTTGCCTCCTCCTTTATACAATTTTAATTAATCTAAGTTGTAAACTGGAAAGTGCATTAAGGAATTTCAGAATTTTCAAAGTCCCTGTAAATTCAGGATAACATAATCACAGGCAGCGATGGAACCGTTGACCAGAAAAAGGAGAGAAATCAATCCAAAGCTCAAAATATGGAACTTAGATTGAGAGCCGAAACGTTTTCATGTTTCCTTTACCTTACCGAGTAGCTTGCATCTCATACTCATTGGCCTAGATTTAGCACGATTGCCCTTGCATTAAAAAAAAAAGGGGTCAGTTAATAGTTGCAGGGACCGCCATTGAGGAAACATCTCTGTATCCCTCTCTTTTAAGTATAGAGAGAGGATATTTGTAGTTTCAGTACAAATGTCATGTAATTATTTAAAAAAAAAATGATTAAATACGTTCTTACATAATTTTTTTTTAATAATAGATTTTACTTTTTATTTTTTATTTTTTTTAAGATTGAATGTTATTTACATATTTTACAATTATATCCAACATTACTCTGTTAGAAACACTTTACGACTATATCCAAGGTTACTCTCTCGGAAGATACTCCACAGACAAAAGATGCTATATACGGATACGTTGATTTTGAGAGTTCCAACCTCTTACTTTTCCTGCTCTCTTTTTTGTCCATGTACGATTCGATCCATTCGTTTCTTTCAGAAAATAAAAACAACCTTGTTTCTAGTTTTAAAAACAATGTCAAACATGTGAGGGAATTAGCCCTATTTTGGGATTTATTTTTGAATTTATGTTACCAAATCTTGAGTTGGAATTTTAGAAATTAATTGTTTTATGGGGTCCTAATATTTCAGATTTTATAGATTTTTTTAATTCTTTGAAGTAATACTCGAAAAATCGAAATCATGTAAGGATCATCAATTCAATGAATTGGATGATTCAACAAATTGAATCAGTTATTCCAATGTTGATGAAAAGTAGTAAAAATAAAATATAATGCAATTCAAACATTTAATATCATGTATAAATGAGTATAAAGTATAAATTCATTGAGTATTTTAAATAAAAATATGATATGAACCCAAATAGTTTCAATAAACATGTAATTTATATATTTAACTTCAACTCTCAACATTTTTTTACCTCATATCCAAAGAAGATAAAGACTATTAAGTTATAAGCACATGACATTCATCTCCTAATTTTTTTCTTCAACTAAAAAAAAAAAAACAAAGAACTACATGCTTTATCTTTCAAATTTTCTGGACTCTTATTGAATACAATGATGCAAAAGTTAATATATATATATATATATGTTTAGTTCTATCATTTTCTTTATAAGAAATTAAAAAAAAAATCAATTGTTAGACAAGTTAAAAATAAATGCAATTTTGAATCGGTTCGAATCTAGAATCGACCTAAATCGGTCGATTGAAGCGGTTCAGTGAATGATTAAAAAAGCTTACTGAAATCGATTTAGTTTATGACCGATTCAATTTGAATCGACCTGAATCGAACCATTTTTTGGAGCCTTGCTTTGAAGAGCATGTTCAGCTACTAAAGTTCAAGCAACTATTTTTGTTGGTGAAATAACACCACACCCATAAATAACAATAATGAGATAGACAGTGAAATAAATATGGAAATACAAGAATCAATCAAATACAATCACGCAACATAAGATTTACGTGGCTCAGCAATTTGGCTGTCTATGGAGCTGTAAATGATTTTATTTATAGGAGATTTACAACACATAGTGAGTTACAAGAACTTCACTCTACTCACAAATTTTGACTCTCTTTCTAAGGCTTTTTCTCTTACTAGAACTCTCAAGTTCGCCGATTTCCTCTCCCTCTCTCAATCTAATCTCACAAGACACCTCACCTTGTTTATGCTATTCACTCTGTTCAATCTTCCATTTTCTGAACATAAACATAACATATATATAGTGCACGGCGTCAGAAACTCTAAGGCGGTAAAACATGATTATTCACTCGAGTGAACAATCTCCAACATTCGCTCAAGTCAACTGTCAAGCACATCTCGAGCGAATTCTTTGCTTGAGTTTTGCTTGAGCGCCTTGTCAAGTGAGAGTCGAACAAATTCTTGGCTTGATGTCTTCTCAGCTCAAAACCAGGCTCCATAACCCAACATTTTCTTAAGTGTTGTGAGATCAATTTTCCTTTTTTCTCTTTTTCTTCTCAGATCAATTGTAACACCTTCTTCTTTCACAATTCATTTTCACACAACAACTGTATTTTGTGGGATGTAGGTGTTACATTAAATTGGTTATCAGATGCTTCAAATATATTCACTTGTTCACGCACAGAGCAATCAATCCACAACATATCTTGTTAGAGTTCTATTTAGAATGACCCTTTTGCCTATCAAGTTTGTTAAGATTTATCTGTTAAGAAGTTTAATTTAATTTAAATTTGGGTGTTAAGAGTTTCATTTTGAACAACTAGTAATGGATAAGCCCTATCCTATTACTTGATGGGAGGAATAGTTCAACTCTAACTCTGTTAGAGTGTCCCTAGCCTAACTTCTAAATATAGGGTTTGTGTACACCTTCAGTACAGTAATCAAAAAGCATAGTCTAGAAGATTTTCTTCCTACTCAAATATTTCTTTCTTAAGTGGGTTTTCTTTTAGGCTCTTGCTCTTTCTTGAATCACCATAGCAGGAGGTATGCAATTTATTATTTCCGTTGCTGTCTATTTTGTATTTTATATTAATCTTTCATGTGGTATTAGAGCCACCTTCATGCCTGTTGATTCAGATTTTTGAGATATATGTTTTTTCTGTTTGAGCATGAAAATCTAATATTATATTGTGTTTTCTTTGTGAGATCACATTTGGTTTGATATGAGAAATTTTATGGCCTTTTGCTGTGGGAGTGTGGATACGTACAATCTAAGGAGGTTTTGTCTAAGAGATTTGGGTTTTAAGTCAGTGTGACCCCTCCAATCTTTCCTGGGGACTTTGAAGTTCTGTTTAGGAAATAAGAATCTTTTCTAAAAATTTACTTAGTAATACTATTCATTTCTATAATAAAATTCACCAAGGCATTGACAGGTGCCGATTAAGGCTATGGGCCTATTTTGAAGTTAATGATTTATTGGCCTTATTAGGCCTTTTCGGCCTTTAACGAGTTTTAGGCCTTTTAACCTTTCTTGGCCTTATTAGGCCTTCGACTTTTAACAGATTTGCCCTTATTCGACATTTTGGTCTTAACAATTTTTTTTTTCTCAATTAAAATGCACCCTATAAAGGCCAGCTTTCAGAATGGGCTATGTGCTCAGTAACTTTTCGTTTGGTTACTAAATTTTCAGCTGAGTTCAGTCTAATTTTAAATTGAATCTAATATTTAAATACTTAACTCTCAAATTATTAAATTCATCCCAACTCAAAACCTTCTTACACATGAGACCCACAGCTTTTTTCCACTTAAAACATTTTAATACGGTGGACTCACAACCTTTTTTAATTTCTCATAAAAAATATTAAATTCATTTTAACATCCAAACATACTTTAAACTTAGTTTAGATGGGTCTCACATAATTCTCTTTACTACTCAACTCACAATTATTCATAAAGAACTCAACTCAACTGAGCTCAGTTTAACATCCAAATGCAGCCTTAGGACCAGCCCAATTTGTAGGAATAAAATATTAATTTTGACTAGCCCCATTTGTACAACCCAATTTGTAGGAATAAAATATTAATTTTTAAATAATATTTTATTATTTAAAAAAATGATTTTATTCCTAGGCTTGTTTTTCGATTGTTTGTTCTTTGTATTAATTTTTTGGTGGATCAATATATATTGTTTTTCCTATGGTAAGATGCTAGAGGTTATGATTATTTCAAATATTTTGGGAGTAGCCAAATTATCCTTATTTATTGAAAAAATAATCATATAAGGTTGATTTTCGGAGTATTTTGGGAGTAGCCAAAGCATCCTAACTTATAATGATAATCATATAAAGTTTCAACTTTATAAAGATATATTAGCATCTGTTTTGTGATTGAATAATTATTTTAGTGACCTAATTCCAAAGGGAGGTTATTATTTTGTGGTTTAATTAGAAGAAGATAGATGGTTTCGTGTTGGTGGTAGATTTTCTTATGCCCAAAAGGTATGGAGAATTTATTCATTAACATTGAATTATTTTAGTCTTATTATTTAGATATTTAGTAAATTTTTGTGTGATGCAACCTCTATTTATAGCTGGTTAAAATTTACTATTAGTTAAATTGACATTGGTTGATTTTAAAAGAGCAAAAATCCATAGCATTAAAGTGCTTTTTGGTTATTGCAGCTTTAACATTTCTCACTTCACCTTTTGATGATATTATTCGTATTCCAATGCTAAATGGTGATAATTTCTCTGACTGGAAAGAAAATATTCTTCTGAAATTGGTGCTTAGAGCTTGATGTGGCGCTCTATAACATTCGGGCTCTAAGCCCAGCGCTTGTTTAAACCCAGCCTGAAACACCCTTTGATGAGGCGATGTCGTTTGTTGAGTTTATTTTTTTCCCTTTGTGTACTTCTTTCCTCTTCTATCTCAGTCGGTTTCCCTTTCTGTGTATTCCCGAATTCTCCCCTCTGTTGCTTTCAACTTCTTCACCCACGTTTTGCAGTTATTTTTTTCGGTTTCTAATGAGAAGATTTTACTTGCCACTTCTGATTTCTTACCCATATACCGGTTCATCCTCACTTTGATTCTCTCCCTCTTACTCATTTTCTGGTTTTGCCTTGCGGGAGCAGTGTCCTTGTTTCCTCTCCGTGTGTTTGCGGAAGCTCGTTGCTGCTGATGGGGTTTCACGACGGTGAGCCGTATCTCTCTTCCTCCCTCTCTTTCTGTTTCCCTCGCCTCTCCCGCTGCCTTGTGACTATTTGTGGGTTGATTGTTTTGCACAGTCAGTCGTGGGTCTTTAGTTACTGGTATCACTGCCGAGCCTCACATCGGAAGTACTAGACTTGGTAAAATCTCTCCTCCCACCATTCAATTTCAGTCTCACTTTTATCTTATTCTCTGTTTAATTTTTGCACACATCTCCTTTCCATTTGGATTCGTAGTGTACACGTTCGGATCACTCAACTTTTTCCTTTGTGCAAAAGCACTTTTTCTTTCACTTGAGATTGCTGTGAATTTTCTGGGTGTAGACTTCAGTGGGTTGTTTTGGTTCGGGGTGGTTTGGAGCTTTCGTGACTCTGTTAGGTAAGTCTCTCCCGAAGCCTTTGGTAGTGTTTGGATATTGTGGTTGGGTTGTGAAATGTAGTAATGTTACTGATTTGAGTGTGGCGTGGATAAGATTTTGCACGGCTGCAGTGACTTTTGGCAATTTGTTACCTTTGCAAATTTATATTGTGTTGGTGTTTTATATGTTGGATTGTGGTTGAGTGTGATGGAATTCTTGAAGTTGAGGAGTATAATTGTTTGGATGGTTTTGTGAGACTATTTTGGGCTATTAATTGAGACTATTTAGTGTAAATTTATGGGTGTTTTGAGCTAGTTGTATTGAATATTTTTATGAGTGGCGCAGGTACCCAAGTCTTGAATTGTCGAATGACTAAAATATATGATGCTTGTGCTGAAAGTTTTATTTGAAGGTTGGAGGTGAAGTATGGTTTGTGTAATGTTTTAATCATTAGAGTTGCTGTTGTTGGTTTTGGAAATAATTATGGTTGGTTTGGTGTTAGTAAAAGGTGACTGTTTTGGGGTTTAAATGCAAATGGTTTGAGGAGAGTACTGTTCGGATTTAATTGTTATGATAGTTATTGAGTTAAGAAGGGACTGTTTTGGTTTATTACTCAATAAATAGTAGCTTACTGTATTGGTTTATTAAATGTTGGGTATATGTTTTGCTTAGGTGGTGTCACTACTAGAGTTTCGACTCAAGGTGTTGATAATACACGAAAGTCAGGTAAGCAGGGTTCATATATTAGTTTTGCATAAAAGAAATGAAATGAGGTTGACTTTAAAAATAAGCATGAGGATCAGTATTAGAGTCTGTGGACAAGATTAGCTGTGAATAGTTTGGATATCTCGCAATATTAGTACAACTGTTGGATATTATTTGCTTATTGTTGATTTCAATGGATTTAGACAGTTTATGGGACTTCTCTCAATTTTTAGTTTATTTTAGTTTATGGTTTGAGACATGATGAAAAATTGATATTTTATTTGGCATGTGATATTGAGGATTTGATATGAGTATGAATGATTTATTAATTGAAGTGTTTACGTTGTTTTGAAGCTTTGGAATAATATATTCTTAGTTTTGGAATTATATTGGCATTGTTGGAGTTGATATTCAGGTTATATGAGTTAACTCTTCGGACCCTTGGAGTCTGGGCGTTACACGCTCCATGTGGACGAACCACCTGCCCTCATGGAATCAAGTACGCCAGCACAAATTTCTAAAAATGAATGGTGGGAGCGATCTAATCGCTTATGTTTGTTATTCATGAAATCTCACATCAACAAGATCATTCAGGGTTCTATCCCTAAAACTGATAAGGCTAAAGCATTCCTAAAGGCTCTTGAGGAACAATTCATTCACTCGGACAAGGCTTTAGCTAGCACCCTAATGAAGAAACTATTAAAAAAGACTTTTGATAGTACTTATAAAGGTGTGCGTGAGCACATTATGTAAATGAGAGACATGGCAGCTCAACTTCAATCCCTAAAGATGGAGATCTCTGAGTCATTTTTGGTACATTTCATTCTGAATTCTCTCTCTTCTGAATATAGTTATTTTAAAATCTCTCACAACACACATAAGGATGAATGGTCAGTTAAGGAATTATAGAAGAGGAGAGAGATTGAAAAATGAGAGGCCTGTAAGTGTTCATGTGGTCACTCATACTAATGGACAGACCAAGAAACACAAGGATGCCCAATTGCATAAGCACAAGGTGTCATTTAAGAAAAATGACAATAAAGATTCTTGTTTCTTTTGCAAAAAGAAAGGGCATATGAAGAAGGATTGCCAAAAGTTTAAGAGATTGCTCGAAAAGAAAGGTAATCTCGTATCTCTAGTGTGTCTTGAATAATTCTTTGTAGAAGCTTCCCGAAACACATGGTGGATTAATTTTGGTTTTACAATTCATTTTGTTAATACCATGCAGGGATTTCTCAAAACAAGGAAGCCGAAACCAATTAAATAATATGTCTAGACAGGAAACAAGATGCATTCACAAGTGGAGGCTGTTGGGATCTTTAAATTATTTTTAAAAACTGGTTTCGATTTAGACCTTGAAAATGTGTTTTTTATTCCTAATTTTCTAGAAATTTGGTTTCAATTTCAAAGTTGATTGAGATTAACTTTGAGTTTAGATTTGTTAATTCTACTTTCAGCATTTTTAAGAATAATGTTTACATTGGTGGTGGAATAAAAATTGATAAAACATTTAAATTTGAGTTAGATCCTAATTTTGAGAATACTTATTTATCCTTGCATATTGATGTTGGTATTAAGTGGAGCATCATAAATGAGAACTCATCTATGTTGTGGCATAGGAGACTGAGACATATCTCCGTAGAGAGAATTAAAAGGTTGGTGAATGATGGAGTCTTACGATCTCTTGATTTTACTGACTTTAAGACCCGTGTGGACTGCATAAAGGGAAAGCAGATCAACAAGACCACTAAAGGTGCCGCAAGGAGTTCGAGTATTTTAGAAATCACACATATTGATATCTATGGACCTTTTCCTATTCCCTGCCTAAATGGTTAGAGATATTTTATCTCATTCATTGATGACCATACAAGATATATGTATCTTTACCTTCTAAATGAAAAGGCTGAGGCATTAAATGCTTTCAAAACCTATAAAGTTGAAGTAGAGAAACAAAAGGAAAATAAAATCAAGATCGTAGGATCTGATAGGGAAGGTGAGTATTATGGTAGGTACACAGCAAATGGACAAATGATGGGTCCATTTGCAAAATTCCTCGAAGAAGAGGGCATTATTGCATTATACACAATGCCCGACACACCGTAACAAAATGGTGTAGCTAAAAGGAGGAATCGCACGCTTATGGACATGTAAGAAGCATAATTAGTAATTCTGAACTGCCATTATTCTTGTGGAGTGAAGTCTTGAAAGTCGTTGTGTATATCTTGAACAGAATTCCATCCAAGGTTGTCTCTAAAACATCTTTTGAGTTATGGACTGGACGAAAATCGAGTTTGAGTCATTTACACGTATGGGGTTGTCCTATTGAAGTGGGGATTTATAATCCTCACACAAAGAAATTGGACCCAAGAACAATAAGTGGTTTTTTCATTGGCTAACTGGTAAACTCCAAAGGGGTCAAGTTTTATTATCCTTCAAATAGTCCTAGAATTGTTGAGAGCAGAAATGCCAAATTCCTTGAGGATGCTGAACCTAGTGGGAGTGCTTTTCCTCGAAAGTTACAATTTGAGGAAGCACAAGAGCAGACTAAAACTCCTTCATATGAAGGACGTATGATTATGCTAAGAGAAGATCAAATTGATAACTTTGAACAACAATCATTTCTAGAACAATCTACTCATGAAGAACAAGTTTAAGCAGAATCTACTCCTAGTTTACAAACTACATAGGAGGTAGTATTAAGGAGATCCTCAAGATTAAGGAGACTAGCAATTTCTAATGACTATAGGTTTACCTTCAAGAATCTGACTTTGATGTTGGACCTAAGGAAGATCCAAGCTCATTTTCAGAGGCTATGAATGGATATAATTCCACATCTTGGTATGATGCCAAAAAAGATGAGATGAAATTCATGGCTAAAAATCAAGTCTGGGATCTCGTTGACTTACCTAATGGAGCAGTAGCCATTGACTATGAATGGGTTTATAAAACCAAAAGGGATGCTTCTGGTAATGTTGAACAACATAAAACTAGACTTGTAGCTAAATGCTTTACTCAAAATGAAGGCATTGATTACCATGAAACATTCTCTCCAGTTTCTAAAAATGATTCATTTAGAATAGTCATGACATTAGTAGCTCATTTTGATCTAGAGTTACATCGGATGGATGTGAAAACGACATTCTTAAATGAGAATCTTGAAGAGGAGGTATATATGTTACAACTTGAGGGTTTTAAAGAAAACAGTAAGAGAGTTTGCAAATTAAAGAAATACATATATGGACTTAAACAGGCCTCTCGCCAGTGGTATATAAAGTTCACAAGGTTATTAACTCATTTGGATTTATTGAGAACCTTGTTGATCTGTGCATATACCTTAAGGTCTGTGTGAGTAAATTCATTTTCTTAGTCCTATATGTAGATGATATTTTGCTTGCAAGCAATGATTTAGGCTTGCTTTACGACACCAAGAAGTTTCTTTCTCAAAACTTTGAAATGAAGGATTTAGGTGAAGGCTCTTATGTCATTGGTATAGAGATTCACATAGACAGAGAACAGAGAATTTTGGGACTGTCTCAAAGGTCTACATTGAAAGGGTTTTGGAAAGATTCAATATGAAGAGCTGTAAGGCTTCGGTGGCACCTATTGTGAAAGGAGATGCATTTAGTAAGACCAAATGTCCTCAAAATGCATTGGAGCAGGAGCAAATGAAAGAGATACCGTATGCATCTACAGTAGGAAGCCTAATGTATGCACAGGTCTGCATTAGACCTGACATTGGCTTCACAGTGGGATTATTGGGTCGACATCAAAATAACCCATGATTGGGTCATTGGAAAGCTGCAAAGAAAGTTATATGGTATTTACAAGGAACGAAAGATTACAGATTGACATACAGACACATCGACCGATTAGAGGTGGTTGGTTATTTAGACTCAAATCTTTCCGGATGTGTAGACACCAGAAAATCTACTTCACGATATATTTTTCTACTGGTTGGGGGTGCTATATCCTAGAGGAGTTGTAAGCAAACTATTGTTGCTATGTCTACGATGGAGGCAGAGTTCATAGCATGCTACGAAGCTACTACACATGCATTATGGTTGAGGAATTTCCTTAGTGGTCTTAAGATTGTTGATTTAGTCGAGAGGCCATTAAAGATCTTCTGTGATAGTACTACTGTAGTTTTCTTCTCCAAGAACAATAAAAACAGTAGCAGAAGTAAGCATATTGACACCAAGTACCTCAGTGTTATAGAGAGCATTAAAAGGAATGATGTATTTATTGAGCACATAAGTATTGAGTTGATGATTGCAGATCCCATGACCAAAGGCTTACCGGTACTGCAGTTCAGGGGTCATGTGGACAATATGAGACTTGTCAACTTATTTTATGTTTAGTTTTTCTTTATTTGGTCGATAGACATACAATATTTATTTTGGTTTTATTTTGGAGAATAAAATTGTTTTGCACATATTATTTTTAATTCATGGGGATAATGTAAAGTAGGACCTGAATGACTTATTGGAAGTTTATTCATAAAGTTATTTGCTCATATGGTACTTATTTAAAGGGTATTGTACATGTGGTACATGGAAGGGATAACTTGACTTTATAAAGGCTTTACTGCCATGATTCGTATATGATATTCTTTATCTGAGTGGGTGTGTTCTATAACTAGTTGAAATAAACAATGTTTGACCATATTTATTTTTTCTATCACCCTATATGGAAACTTGTGTGACATGAGGGTCAAGTGGGAGAATGTTAGAGTTCTATTTAAAGTGACCCTCTTGCCTATCAAGTTTGTTAAGATTTTATCTGTTAAGAAGTTTAATTTAATTTAAACTTGGGTGTTAAGAGTTTCATTTTGAACAACTAGTAATGTATAAGCCCTATCCTATTCCTTGATGGGAGGAATAGTTTAAGTCTAACTCTGTTAGAGGGTCCTTAGCCTAGCCCATAAATAAAGGGCTTGTGTACACATTTAATAAGGTAATCAAAAGGCATAGGCCAGAAGATTCTCTTTCTACTCAAATGTTTCTTTCTCTTAAGTAGGTTTTCTTTCAGCCTTTGACTTGTTCTTGAATCACCATGGCAGGAGGTATGCAATTTATTATTTCCGCTGCTGTCTATTCTGTATTTTATATTAATCTTTCATATCTCACTCTCAATTCTTATTAAACTCTTTGCTACGGTTCATCAGCACAACTCTCACATAATTTGCAATTGTCGAGGCTATCTGAAATATTTACCTATTGCTTGATGAGTTGATCCTCAATAGGAAAACCAATGGCCTATATTTATTTGCGACATGCACAAGATCAAACATCAGATGAATCCACAATAATTTGAGGGAAAAATATAGTACTAGGCAAGACTGGTACTTCCTCCCTAGATAAAGATTTCTCAAACATTCCTCTCCCGATACAAACAACTTTTTGTATTGTGCTTGTGCCCTCCAATTATTTAAATGTTTTATACTTTGTAACCTTGAATTATTAAAATTTACACATTGAACCATATTCCAACTATATAAAAACTGCAAAATATTGCAATCTTCTAATTCTTTCCATTAAGATTGATGAAAAATAGGTAATATGTTACATGTAAGTTAAGTTTAATTGATGATGCATGATGCAACTTTTTTTTTTTTTTTTTATATACTTGAATGGGGTAACATGTATGTTTTAATAATTTGGAGTGCAATATAGAACATCAATAACTAATTATATATCTTATATATTAAAAGTGGCTATAACATATGAACATGAATGAATAGTACTTTTTGTTTGACACTTTCTGTTCTATTTGTGCCTCTGTGTGGTTGGCTGTTGTTATGGTTTTGTCCCTCACTCTTGTATTTTACTTTTCGACTGTGCCCTGTGAGCAACTGTTGTTTGTTTAGTTCTATTGGTCATTCATGCTAATTCTTTTGGTCACTCATGCTGTTTTGATGGAGGTTCTATTTAATTGGTGATTTATATCATATTTATTTATTTATTTTAAAGCTTATAGAATTTAAAAAATATAGATGGAGGAGATTTTTTCTTTATTGAATATAATCAACTCGACTCATAGCCTTCTAAGAGTAAGTTGCCTTAGAATCAGAGCAATTAGATCATGACACGTCTCCAATAGACACAAAAGACATATATTTGTTATTCAATGTGTATACTTCTTATTCAAAGTACGCTGAAATGAATTCATTATCTATCTTAACAAATTCTGCTAATTAAATTAAAGGTTTTAAAATACATTACTTTCTCATGTTCCTGGATTTTTTGTTTTGAGTTATCTTAATCATTGAAGTTCAAATTATTCATTATTATGTGATCTCAAAATGCATATCATGGTGTGCATATGTTTAGGGAAATAATGATCTATCATATTTATATTATATAAAATCATAGCATATAAGTGGTGATATATTTGAATTCTAAAACTGGTTGATGATTAAATATTTAGGTCTCAACTATAAGAGAAATTCTATTTACAGTCCTGAGTGGGGACTGCGTGTGCAGTCTTATTAATAAATTTGGGTAAAAGGAAAACAAATTATTTTAAAAAGGAGATTATTGTAATTTTAAAATATAATTGTATGGACTTGTATAAGCACTCCCCAAATGGGGACTGTATGTAGACTAACTCCAACTATAATGCTACTAAAAGGGTCAGAAAATAGTTTTTTATGCTTATTGGTGGTGTGTTCCTAATTTTCATTCTCTATTTTTCTATTTAATTGGTGATTTATATCATGCCTATTTATTTATTTTAAAGCCTATAGAATTTAAAAAAAATTCAACTCCACTTAAGCCTTCTAAAGTAACTTGCCTTGGAATTAGACCGACTAAATCATAACGCATGTTCTCAATGGACACCAAAAAACATATATTTGTTATTCATTGAGTATGGTTCCTATTGAAACTTGGCCAAAATCAAATTGTTATGTATTTAAAAAAATCCTGCTTATTAAGTTAACTGTTGTAGAATACATTACTTTTCCATTTTTTGACTTTTGACTTGTGGAATATCTTAATAATTAAAAATGATTATTTATTAGATCATCTCAAAAAGCCTTCTTAGCTTCACATATTCTGACTCTCTCCCCTTTAATATAACAGAACATTTTCTTTAATTTCTGTTCATGTTTCTAGATATCAAAACTTGGAAAAACATAAATATTTCAATTTATGTTTCTGTTTATACTTTGCAAAATCTGCAACTTCCATTCATTGCCCCCAAATCTTTCTCAGTTGAACATACATATTTTTTGGTGCATCTTTTCAATCTAGAAGGATTTTAAATGAACATTGTTAATTTTATATTCACCATGGGAAACTTCATTATTTTCTATTTTTAGGTTCTATTTGTTTGATATATGTTTTCGATCCAATCCATTTGTTTGATGCAGCCGATATTCATAATTCTTTATAAGCTTTGATGCATTTAACAACATTGCTTCATGATCATTGAGCCAAACACAGTGTAAAAAATTGTCTATGGTGTGCATCTTCTGTGTTTTTTTACTGTGAGGAAGTTTATCTAAGCATTAAGGAGAAATCATGGATAATCATAAGTCATTGACATCATGAAATTCACTCCATTCATATTTCTGATTATAAATTACTCCTTTTTATGTATTGGGTGATGAGACTCATAACACCCAACTGCTGCATTTATATTTGTCACCATACTTTATATTTCATATATTTATATACTCCTAAATTTTTACTAATCATACTTAAACTCCAAATTCATTTGATATAGGAACATCTACCATATGTCCAAAACATTACAATATTGTGTTCACAAAAAAAAGAAGAAAAGGATCATACAACTAGGTGTAGAGGTAGATCAACTCCAGAGCAGTGCCACAAACATTTCAATGATCTTTCGATAAATGCCTTGGATGAAGACACCACATGATCTGTATATGTATTTACTTGATTTGAGAGAGACCAAGAGTAGCCACGATTTGTTAGAAGAACAAAAAGATTATTGAACTACGTACAAAGATGATATTGTGACTAAACAAGAGCATATGATCCTATTATTTTTTGGATTAGATAGATAATTGAATGGTTTGTTTGTTTTGTTTTATTTTTTGTTTTTCCTGTTAGAAACTTGGACGTAGACTTGAAGGGCCTTTTATTGGATTAGAAAGAGACTGAAAGGTTTGTTCAATAAACAAAATGAAACGAGCAAATAAAAAATGTGTAATGCTACAGATCAGCCCCTGTTCACGGCTGATCCGAAGCACACCTTACATGTCACGATTTAACCATTTTTTTCCCTCTGAAAACCCGTTTCTCTCTCTCCTTCCCGTTTTCTCTCTTCTCAGCCGTGTCCCCGTCGTCGCCGAGGCCTCCCACCGCAGCCACCGACCACCACCACCGAGCCCGTCCTCCTCCCCCAGCTCGAGGCCCGTAGATCGTCCGCACGCATGCTCGTAGCCCAACCCCACGCACCCACGTCGCGGCTCACATTCCGCCACCTATAGCCGCGTGTTGCCGCCCACGAGCACGCTTGACATCCACCCCTTGGCCATACCCTCCTTCCCCAGCCCACACCGACTGCCCACACTGACCGTTTCTCTCTCCCTCACGACCAAATCTGCACTGTCGGCCGCTATCATCTCGACAGTCGACGGCACGTCGGCAGTCGCCACCACCTCGACAATTGACGCCCGAGGATGGGCGAGGGGCAGGAGGCCTTGGGCGATACGGGTTTGGGGAGAGAAAGTAAAAATAAAATTTGAAATGAGAGGAAGTGAGTTTTGTTGGTGGTGTTTTTGGTCATTTACCTATAGTGTGTTTTGGATGATCTCAAACAATGGGACCATGATAATACTTTTCCATAAAAAATATATATAAACTTTTGAAAAAATCTTTTTCACACTCTACTATTTATCACACACTTCACACACTTAGTGTATTTGAGTTTAAAAAAAAAAAAAATTTGAAGTGCATGGTGTGTGGAGAGTGTAGGTAGATATGTAGAATTGCTCTAAACTTTTGGACTTCAAAGTTTACATGATAAAATTTATGAGGGAATGTAATGACGTATGAGAAAAAAAAATTCTACACCATTCAGTGGGTTTGGATATACAAAACATCTCATCTCATTACGACTTTCCTAAATTCTCATATAAAAATATAATAAAAATTCAATTTTTTTTTTAAATTCTAAAATAAAAATAATATTAAAAAATAATATTCTAATAATATTTTATTCAACTTTTAACAAAACATTTCATCTCACCTCATCTGAAGTGTCTATCCAAACCCACCATTGTCTGGTATATATTCAGTCTATTGATCTTTCACATACATATATTTATATATATATATATATATATATATATATATTATTCTCTAGAGAGAGGAACGAAGGAGTCTACATTATTTTTTATTGTATAAGATTTATGTTAGGTTTTGATAGTGAGTTGAGATGAAAGTTAAAAGTTGAATAAAATATTGTTAAAATATTATTTTTTAATATTATTATTGTTTTGTGATTTAAGAAAATTGAATTGTTTATTGTATTTTTTGTGAGAATTTATAAAAATTATAATGATAAGATGAGTTGAAATGAAATCATGAGATAGATTGAAAATATTTCTGAATCCAAACGGAAGCTCTAAATAAAATAAGCACCCACCTCTTTAATAGTAGTAAATTGGGGGAGATTTTTAAGCCATCTAATACGAACAGATCCATTATCTCATTTAATAAAACTTTGGAGTCTGCAAAAAGAAAATCATTGTGAAACCGAAAAAAAGGAAATGGATGGATAATGTTGACCGACGCCGGCCGACCATTGCCGAATGAAAGTCTAGCTCCAAGTCGTTCTTCACATAGGCCGACTTTGAAAAACCTATATATGGACGTAAAATTCATCACTTCTAGATAGCGTACTGACTCAAACTTATTAAATTCCTTTTCATCCATCTGAAAGTTGAAAAGCCTTTTTTTTTTTTAAATTCCTTTTCATACATCAAATCATATTTATAAAAATGATTAATTACACTTTATCTTCTCAAACTTTCACTCAATTCATAATATACCTTCGAAATTAATAATTACATCAAAGTGGACTCTTGAATTTTTAAAACTTCCCAATCCCACCCTTCCGTCTACCAGCAGCGTTAAATCTAACGAAAATTCATTGCACGTGCTACTCATATGCATAACATTCACTACAAATATGTAATTTTCATCTAATTTGTTATCATTGACCATATTAAATATAAAATAATATATGCTATCAATTAATACTAAATCATAAATCATTAAATAATTTTTTTATTAATTTATATATGGTTAATGAATATCAAATAATTTCATTGTGTATATAAATTATTTATACTTGCTTGCAACTTAGGTATAACATAATTTTATATATGGTAATGATTAATGATTTATTATTAATTGATAGCATATATTATTTTATATATTATATGGTCAATAATAAAAAAATTAGATAAAAATTATATCTTTACAGTGAATTTCTGTTAGATTTGACGCTGCTGGTAAACGAAAGGGGAGGATTGGGAAGTCTTGAAAGTTCAATGGTCCACTTTGATGCAATTATTAGTTTCGAAGGCACATTGTGAATTAAGTGAAAGTTCAATGGGGTAAAATGTAATTAACCCTTGTAAAAAAATTTCGTGACTGAGACGTCATTTACATGCTATTAGTGTTTGAGTTGCTTGCATTGGGGCTTTTTTATTATTATTATTATTATTTTTTTATTTAAGCAAGCAAACTTCATTAAAATAAAAGATGATACATGATAGAGGGGGTGGGGTTCCCCAACAAAATATCCCAAGACAACAAAAACAGTGCAAATGTGATAGAAAAAATGAAAAAAATGGATTCTGAGACCAATTTCTTGGTCTCTACCCAAGCCCTACTAAGAGGGAACCGTTTTAAAAGACGTTTTGAAGGCAAGCCACCACTCGAAGCGGTGCAAGTGGATGCACTGTAATTGAAAGTCTTGAGGTATTTGTTGGTGAGGTCCTTAGTCTCTCTCACAAGATCACCAGTTAGGGAAAACAATAACCTAGATAGACCAGTAGGAGAAGAGCAGATCTGCAGCGGAAGAATAGTCAACCCACGCCTCTGGTCTTTTCCCTTGCATCATTAACCTGCGAATTATTATGTGCCAAAATTAATTAAGCTCCTAAAAGTTTTAAATATCCAATTATTTTGGCTCTCATATATGAGTCATGATGCATAACTCAGTTCTCTTCACATGTTTCATATTATATAGAGCTTTGTTTTTTAAATATTCAATGAATAATTAAGATTAGTACTACTACAGCGTTTAAATATGGAAATGGGTTTTTTAATGGATCATAATTTGCCAAGGTGCCTGCCTTCTTTGACTACGTAACAAACCATTTTGGTAGAGAAATAATTGTCCTTGTCATTGTGGGGACACAAGAAAAAAAAAAAATCAAATATAATAAAAATAATTAGTAAGTGCTGTTTGATCCACAAGGCACACCATGAAGGGGACACTTATGCCCGAGTACTTGACCTTCAGCTTCAGACTATAAATACCGGCCAACCTCTTTACTCCTCATCACCAACACAAAACTGATCTCTTCTCTATCAAATCCTCCTCTTGATCCTTAATTTTACCAAATCTCAAGTCTTAGGTTATCATGGGTGTTTTCACTTACGAGGCCGAGTCCACCTCCGTCATCTCACCGGCTAAGTTGTTCAAGGCGTTTGTCCTTGATGCGGACAACCTCATCCCAAAGGTTGTACCTCAGGCTATTAAAAGCACTGAAATTATCGAAGGAAATGGAGGACCCGGAACCATTAAGAAGATCACCTTTGGCGAAGGTTAATTAGTTTCTAATCTAATCTTCATTTTGAATTTTGAAAGTACGTACTATTCTTAAACAGTATATCCAATACTTCCAAAAAGAGTGTTTTTCTTCAAGTAAAATGAGTCATTTTTTCAGGTAGCCAATTCAAGTATGTGAAGCACAGAATCGACGCGATTGACGAAGCAAACTGCACATATAACTACAGCGTGATTGAAGGTGATGCTCTGAGCGGGATAATCGAGAAAATCTCATACGAGATCAAGATAGTGGCTTCCCCAAATGGAGGATCCATCTTGAAGAGCATCAGCCATTACCACACCAAAGGCGACCACGAGATCAAGGAAGAGCACGTTAAGGCTGGTAAAGACAAAGCCGCTGGGCTGTTCAAGGCTGTTGAGGCCTACCTCGTGGCACACCCTGATGCCTACAATTAAATTAATTAAGCTGCTTGTTTTTTGTGTCCCTTGAATCGTGAGTACGTACGTGCTTGTGGGTTGCATTTTGTTGTACGTTTGTTTTTCTGTACTCTAGCCAGCCAATACTACGTACTGGGGTTTGGGCTTGAGATAATAAAGGAGTTTGCAGTAGTAGTGATGATCTTGAAATCTGCTTTGGTTTCTGTATTAATTACTTGGCTTTGCATACATATAATGAAAATCATATATGGATCATGTTATTTAATATTTACATATATAACAATTGTTCATGTCCCACGTACTCTTCCATTATTATTGATGATCTATTCCATTACCTTAAAGATGAAACCTCGTTTGACGAAAGGCGCCGGCGTACTGTAAATGACCGGCTACCATTAATTTTGGATATATACTACATGAAATTCACAAAAATGATTACTAGTATTGCTGTGGTTATATATGGTCAGGGTCGATATGACTGCTTCCAAATCCTTCTTCATCGTCCTGTAACGTTGAGAATATTTTTTTGACTAAATATATAGGAATGACGAACAAGAGAAAGGAAGACATGAAAAATTAGGGAGGACATGATGAGATGAACGAACGAACGTGCATGTCTTCCTGAGAAAGGAAGACATGCATGACCCATGCACCAGCTCACAGATTTTGCTAATAAACTGACAGATTTCGAAACAATATTTCTTTATCATTCTCAAGCATAATAAATCTATTATGGATGAACCATCTAATTACTGACTTTTCGTCAAAGTCTTCACACAAAAGAAAAATATTGTTGTTTATCTGGAGTTTTGGCTAATCATGTGTCATGTGATTTTTTTTTTTTTTTTTATCGAAAAGCCGGTAGCCACCCTCGTAGCGACCCCTTCCTAAGTTTATTAAGCAGCTCTTATTCATGACGGAGGAATACCGTGGTTACAAAACTAGGAGTTACAATAACAACCTCCCAAACACAAACCAACCAAAAGAGATCAACACACCCAGAAATCAAAACAGAACTACACAGACCTAGCAAAACAGAACTACACAGACCTAAAATAAACAAGCCTAATAAAAAAGTAAACAAAAAGTAAACTAAACAAGCCTAATAAATAAACTAAACAAAAAGTAAACTAAACAAGCCTAAAAACAAAACAAATAAAATGAACCTTAGGTACGAAATGAAGGCAACCCAGCCTTATAGATCTGAATAACACCCTTAACGAACCTCGGCAATTGTTGAAATTCTTCATAAACTACATCACTGCCTAGCTCCCCTTGTTTAGCTAAATCAGCCGCTTGATTCCCTTCACGGAATTGATGAACGACACGAGTATCCATTCCTTGCAATTCATGACTAAGCTCATTCCAATAGTCCCATAAATACCAAAGAGTGCATTTCCTTGACCGGAGCCAATCCACAATCAACTTAGAATCACTTTCAATAATGATCTTAGAAAAAGAAAGGCTTTTACAAAGCCGAATCCCTTCCAAAATAGCTCTCAATTCAGCTTTATTATTCGTACCAAGACCAAAATGAGCCGAGAAAGCTGCTTTAAAATTACCATCCATATCCCGTAAAATGCCTCCACCTCCCGAAGACCCTGGATTATTCCGACAACTCCCATCGCAATTGAGCTTAACCCATCCCGACGGAGGCTTGGACCATTTAACGAGCCTACATTTCCGGTTTATAATTCTCGGCGTCTCCAAATTTAGAGCATTGAGCACATCAAGATCCTTTTTATTGAGCTGCCATTGCACTTTCAACTCAATCGCCAACTTTTTTATCCATGTTTTAACAAAGGACCACACCTGCATCGCATTTATGTCCAGCCCCTCCATACGTACTTTGCATCTTCTAGTCCATAAACACCAAGTGATAACAAACGGAAGCATACCAATCAAATTACCCACAAAAGAGGACTTTTTAGCACAAACCATCCAAGCCGATAGTCTAGCTTTCCAGGTACTGAACCTCAAGCACGGCACCTTCAAAAGTCTACTTGCAAATTCTCAGACTCGAGAGGCTATCTGACTTGTGACTAAAACATGGTCTATGTTTTCCCTAGCATGCGGTATACAGCAATCACAAGCCGATACATTCATCAATCAAATTACAGAAAGAATGGGAGAAGCCAAAGGACTTAAGAACTTCCAAGAGAAATCTCCTATCCACCCGACCATAAGCCTTAGCCATATCAATTTTTAGCATGACGTTACCACCCAAAGTTTTCCTATGAAGAGAGTGCACCATCTCTTGTGCAAGGGTGATGTTTAAGAACTTCCGTTCGAACGCTCAGTTGCCAAACATATTTATTTCAGTTTGAACAAAATAAATTTGTTCGAATGAACAAAAATTGCCGATTTGAATGAATAGAACAGTCCATTCGAATAGATTTTACTAGTTCGAACAAAATATGTTCTGTTCCAACTAATTATTTCAATTCAATTCAATACAATATAATTCTTCAATAATATAATTTAAATATTATGGTTAATTATATTCTTATTTTCCTTGTAGTTAAACAGTATACTAATGGCATCCAGCAGAAGAAAACATGCGAGAGATCAGCCTGACAAAAGTACTGGAGTAGCTCATGCTCAGGAGATGAGGCCTATACTTATCGAGCGTGAGATCATTTTGTCTGACTTCTCCGATCTATCATGGGAGGGATGGAGCATACAGTCCATCTTCACCGAGCGGAGATGGATACCGATTTGTTAGCAGCGAGGGATTGCATATCCAGAAATGGTCAGTGAGTTTTACCGTGCCATGGGAGAGGATAATGCTGATGCTCTGTTCTACATCTTATCGATCTGAAGAATGAGTATTACTTTCTCTCCCCGTATTATTGTTGAGTTTCTTGAAATCCCACGTGTGGGTGACACATATCTTGCAGCGGCTACACGGGGATCAGCGACTGCACCATTTGATTCCAACACACCGACCGCATCCTCCATACTAGCCCCAAATGTATAGTTGGATGCCAGTTCGGATGATAGTGAGGATGAGGATCTACCTGATGATGGTTTCACAGATGATCAGGTGCGTCAGCTAGTGCGAGATCCTTCGACTCCTCCATATGATGGGAGCAAGGTGATTCGACAGACCGATTGTATAACATTTTTCAAAATGCTTAATTTGATTGTTGGCTATAACATCGATCCGAAAAAATACAAGATTGATCTCGTGATCGATCGAGCCAGATTTTTGCTGCGGATAGCACGAGGGACCCCATTGATCTGGCATTATATTTCTTCCTCTGCATTCGATCGGAGTCATGCTATTCTAGTGGAGGTAGTTTACCATTTGCACTGCTGATATCTAACCTCCTTCTCCAATCGGGGGTTACAGTATTTGTGACTGAGCGAAGGTCGCCACAGATGGGACCCTTTAACAAGATCACATTCAGCAAGAGCAAGGGACACTTGTGGAAGACTGCACTAGAATAGCCTAGTGCCACGACGACAGATCCAGCTTCTAGTAGTACTGCCTCTGTTGATAGACAGCCTCCTGGGGCTTCTTTGGATCAGGTACGAGCTCTGTTTGTGGAGTTCGTTAAGCCTATCATGGAGAAGTTTAGGGATCTTGAAGGACGCATTAAAATGTTACAAGAAGATGTTGATCTACTTAGCAAATATTGATCGTTTTAGTTATTATTTTACTTTTTTTTTATATTGTATTGAACATTATATATTTAGTATGTCAGTAATGTATGGTTTTTATTTTTCGTGTTTGCTACCTTATTTATTTATTTTTATTTTACTTTCCGTTTATGATAATATAAAAAATGATACTATCTTTAAAGTTATATTTATATAAATTTAACATAAAATAAATCAATATAAAGTTTTGAAATTAATTACATAAAATTAATTTATGAATTTATAAATATTTTAACTCACCGTAAATCATAATATATAATATATACACATTTTTATATTTTGAAAATGATAACAAATTAATGGAAAAAATATTTATTACTTTAATGAAAAAAATATATATATGCACAAATTAATGATGATAAACAAATTAATGGAAAAAATGTCCGTTCGAACAAAGAAATTTAAGTTTGAACGGTTATGAACTTTCCCCGGGAAAAATAAATTAATTTTCCGCCAATATTATTATTTGAACAGATTATATACTGTTCGAACATATATTAATTCCATATTCGAATCTATTTTGTTCCGTTCGAATGGTTTTCCTTTTTTGAGATGATTTTGTTCGTCACAAAATATATTATTCGGATAGATATTTATCCGTTCGAACGAATTTAGTAGCTCAGGTATTTTTGGAGATGAAATATAAATTTTGTCTCCAAAAATGAAATTCGTCCCTAATAAATTTTGTCCCTAAAAGTCAAGTTTCTTGTAGTGTCTATCACTGATTATCTCGGCCTTTAAAAAAAAAATACAAAGGTTGATAAGTAGTGCTACCTCATCATAGTGAGATAAGAATGAAATTATGGTGCAGCAAATAGAATTTTCTTTTTGCCTATGCAGGGCAAATACTTGGTACAGTACTACTGGTCCATCGTGTACGAGTGTCCTTGTACATGGATCCATATACAAATCAAAACCCTTTTCTTATGATTTCTGTACGTATATCTTTTCTCACCATTCCAGAAATTAAACATCTGATAGTAAAAAGGAAAGGAAAAAAGGAAGAGAGAGGAAATTCGTTGGACGGCGAAATATGTTGTCACTTAAGTCGCTTTTTATGATTGTCTTCGTTTTTATACGTACGGTATGAAAGCATCTTGTTTAAAGTCTGTTTGTATATATAATGTGGAAATAAAGCCTTCTATACTACTTGTATTGAAAGAAGATATTTTATTGGTGGGATTTGTTGGCTAGCAGCAGCCATCCTTGAATCAAAGACGTTAATTTTCAAGTCTTGGAAAATTGCAAAATGCTGCAGAGTAGTTGACATAAATTAAGTTCAAACTATGAAAGTACTATACAAGTTTTTGCCCTTATTTTCTCAATTACTATGATCATGGTTAGCCTTAATTAGTACTATTTGAGCATTAAGTCACGTAGGAAGTGCTCATAATCCCTAATTGTTGTTCTATTCACACATGTATATATAAGAGCCATTTACTTGCTTTAATATTCAGGAAACATGACTTGATATTAGCAAAACATGATCTCATGGAATCAGTACTTGGGTCTTTTTTTTTTTTTTTAAATTCTTCTTATTAAATATTTCTAGAAGGTGCTTTTCTTTGACCAATTTAAAAATTCTTCTCCTAGAAAATCAAGATTCAATTAATTCATAGTGAGAACACCCAAAAGAATATTTGAAACTACTCAACTTCTAGGTGTAGGATAAAAAAACACTTTCATACTACAAGGTAACCAGCTGGATCAGTACTGATCTCAGTCTATATATACCACCCTCTAGTACTCATTATCTCTCAAGCTCAAAAACTCTCTAAAGTTCTATCAATCCTCATCATATAATAGTACCTAATTTGATCACTTCCAAACTCGATCTTAGCTCAACATGGGTGTTTTCACTTATGAAACTGAGTCCACCTCTGTTATCCCACCGGCTAAGTTGTTCAAGGCCTTCATCCTTGATGCAGACAACCTCATCCCAAAGGTTGTACCTCAGGCCATTCAGGCTTCTGAAATCATTGAAGGAAATGGAGGTCCTGGAACTATCAAGAAGATTACCTTTGGCGAAGGTTCGTTTCCAGGCCATCTCGTTAATTTGTTCATAGCCTAATTAGATGTAAATTAATAAATGTTGAGAGGAAGAAACTATAAGTGTTTTTTTTTCTACGTTTTCAGGCAGCCAATTCAAGTATGTGAAGCACAAGATCGATGAAATTGACCACACGAACTTTACATATGGCTACAGCATAATCGAGGGTGATGCTTTGAGCAACATAATCGAGAAAATCTCTTATGAGATCAAGATAGTGGCATCTCCTGATGGAGGATCCATCTTGAAGAGCATCAGCCACTACCACACCATAGGCGACCACGAGATCAAGGAAGAGCAAGTTAAGGCTGGCAAAGAAAAGGCAGCTGGTCTTTTCAAGGCAGTTGAGGGCTACCTCTTGGCACACCCTGATGCTTACAACTAAATTAAGCTTGCATATCGATCGATCGTGTCTGCTCAATGATCATAAGCAAAATAATTCGTGGCTTTATGTTGTGTTTATATCAAATAATATTGGTTTTGGGGTTTCTAATATAAAAGAGGTTGCATGCAGTTCATGTGATCTTTGTGATGTTGTAGTTGGAAGAGTTTAAATTAAGCGAATGCTCATGTATTTTGTTTTTGTTTGAGATAATTACGTTGCATTACTTTAAATACAATAATATAATGAAAATTGTCTCGAAATCATTTTAGTACTTGCTTATGATGGTTAAAGTTAAGCGAATGCTGTATTCTAGCTGCACGCGCGTATCATGGTTTAGCAGTAATGCATGGCTGCATTAAGTGTCATTTACGAACCTTCGGCCATAAGCTTGCTTGCATGTATGTCTTATATATGATCTTTCAGTTGCTATTTTTTTCTTTCACTTTTTAAAAATAAAATTTGTCACGTACTACAAGAAAAATACTTATTTTAGACGAGATATTTATAATGAAAATGATTCATTTGCTATTATCAAAAATGAATTTTTTCCGACAAAAAATTTTGTTCAAAATAAACATTTTTCTTATATTAATGATTACAACATGTACGTTTTCCATCACTAGTTATATATATGGAAATAATAATGGACGAGGTAAATTCTAAAAGGATTAAAGCAAAAGAGGCCAACCCTCAAAGATACAAAAAAAAAAAAAAAAAAAGGTGCTAAATCCTTAAAAGGACAAGAGACAAGGGAATTGCGCCAAAAATTAATCCAAAAAAAAAGTTTGGTATATATAATGTCTGGAAATATCTTTGTTAATCATCTTCAAGCATTGAAATTCGAAGATTGATTTTTAAATGACCAATTTGTCATATATATTGACACCGTCTTAATTTATCAACATAAAATATATATAAGGACGTTGGCCGTATATATAGAATGTCGAACAGACAAGTATAGTCTGTAAGAAAAAGATTAATGTTGTAGATTAATTATAAGGTAAATATTCATACGACTAACAAAAATATTATTCAACAATATTATAATTCGTTGTATAGTACTATATATACACTATAGTAATTTGTAAAATATTCTAGGGGTTAAGGACATTAATGCAATATGTCATATCCTTTTGAACACATTTATCTAATGTGAAAATCTATAATTAACATATATATATATATATATATAAATTAACTAATTAAATAAACGTTTTTCATCAATTTATTAATTACCTTTTTGGAGCATGGAAATTCATTGGGAAATCAACATGCATGGTCGATGGTGCAATTGGTCAATGGTCAGCCACACACCATTTCCCACCAAATCATGGTGATCATAGTTATTAGCATGAATTATATATAAAATGAGTACATTTATACGCTCACACGCGTAGCTGCTTGAAGTCATTTAAAACTTTTTAAAGCTAGTAATTGACGGCTAACAATATGACATATAATTAGGCCCCATCGGGTACCTAGAAACAGTACTACACGGATTTCATTGATAAAAATATGGGTATTGTTGATGTTGTGTTTCGCAGCCCGAACACTTTCGTGACAACCAAGCTCACGCCACCTACAACTAAGAGGAAGAAAGGGCTCTGGTGACGTCTAGGGTCACTCCGATACCAAAGTCAGCGAACAATCCTGATGAGAATAACTCAGAAGATTAGAAAGAATAATAAAATGATTCAAGAGAGAGCCCTCCCTTAGAAGGGATGGTTGCTATTTATACCTGATCTGGGCTCCACTGCTGAGGGAGATCGTGGCGTGTCAAGTTGTACTTGTTAGACCTGATACCACCATTCCATACTACCACAGTGTGTCAGTCCATGGCTTAGGCGGCCGAGGGAGATCGTGGCGTATCAGGCCGTGCTAGGTCAGACCTGCTGCCACCTTTTTGCCAGGGTTGGGTGTCAGGTTGTGGCCGAGCCGTCCTATATACTCTGGGGGCACGCAGTTGTATGCTGGACCTTCTGACACATGCATTGAATGTGATGTGCCTTGAGTTTGACGAGACCACGATTGGGCACGTCCAGCCGTCTGTGTACAGTATGGCGTCCTGCTTGGTGCCCCAAGGGCTCGGTAGGTTGTCGAGTCTTGAGACGCTCTCCTTGGCATATCCAAGCTTGGTGCCAAAAGGCTTTCCCAGGTTGCTTTGTGGTTACGGGCTCGGCACGTGGTCCTCTGGCCTGGGCTCTTAGCCCATGGCAGGGTTGTATTTGGGCCTAGAGTTTTGTAACTTGACCTCCTTGGGCCTGGGCCCTTCTGGGATGGGCCACTCCCTCACAGTACCCTGCAAATTCCTATCACGGGCACGTGGTGAGAATTCATAACACTTTTAATTATGGTGCCGCCCGTTTGGCTTCCGTCTCTTCAGGTTCCTGAGGCCATCCACCCTTTCAAGGGGCGCCTTTCTTCTTCTACCAAGGTCGTCCCGTCTCCCGTCGATCGATTGGACGTGCTGGCCGCCCTTTCATTCGTGTCCTGAGACCTTATTGGTTCGTGCCCCTCGCTCTCTTGACACGACGACTACCATTCCTGCTGTCGCTTTAGAGGCCGTGCACCGCATGGCACTTGCTAACGTTGCTGCTGTCAAGGTCGCTTCATTTCCCGTATGCTCTCCGTCCTTCCTCCACTATATGAAGCCCACTTCCCTTTCTTCTTCACCCAATTCCTCTTGCTTCCATCCATCGTGTTCTTGCCATTTCTCCCTTCTCTCTCTAGGTGATATGAATCCGTGTGGATGGAATCCTTTGAACCCACAATCAATTTGAAAACTAACCTAAGAAAGCCAAAATCAAGCTAAGGGAAAATTTAGACCCATTGAGGAACTCGTTTCAAGAACCTAGATTATATGAAAATGATATGAACTCGCGGAAATGAAATCTCTTGAACCCACAATCAATTCGAAAACTCACCCAAGAAAGCCAAAATCAAGTCAATGGATGGAGAATCTAGACCCGAAGAGAACTCGTTTAAAAAACCTAGATTATATTAAAATCTAGACCCGTTGAAGAACCCGTCTAAAAAACTCAGATTACAAGGAGGAACGCCACAAAGGTTGTGATTTACTTTTGATAAGTTTAAAAGTTTAATCAAGAATAAGAGGAGAGAAACTCGACTCACAATGAATAAATTCATCAAATCTCATAAACTTCTTAACATGAGGCAAAAAATAGTATTTAAACTAAAACCTAATTAAAACCCTAGCCAAAATAATGCCCATATTTCAAAAATACCCCTGAGTGAACAGTGCTGCGGCTACAGTACATCGCTACAGTAACTCGGCTATAGTAACATCTGGAAACCCTAGTTCCTAAAAACTAACTTTCCAAATAAGCCATTGGACAAAATACAAGGCCTATCCAAAATCCCTAATTCATAAGAAATAAGACATATGTGGGTCAAACATCCTCAAACTCAATTATTCTAGACTAATTCTTATAACTAAAAAAATAAGCTCATTTAATGAAATAAACAAATCCAAGGCCTTCAATAACATAATCATAATAATAGGCTCTAATTTATGTTAAGCTTTTCCATAGCTTGTATCACATGGATGATGACTGGATCTCCTTCTCTAAAGCCCATCTTGAATATTCGGCTCTTGCTAGACTCATCCCAAGTGGATTGCACCAATCCTTGTATTACTTCCTTGATCTTCTTGGCTCTTGACCTTGTAATTGACCCATCTGGAACTTGCAAAGGATCTTTAAGACTAGGTCCATCTTGGTACCCATAAAAAAATCTAGACCCGTTGAAAAACTTGTCTCAAGAACCTAAATTATAAGGAAGAACACCACAAAGGTTGTGATTTGACGTTGATAAATTTAAAAATTCATTCAAGAACAAGAGGAGATAAACTCAACTCACAATGAATAAATTTATCAAATTTCATAAAACTAATAAAAATGAGGCTATAAAGAGTATTTAAACCAAAACCTAATTAAATTCCTAGCCAAAATAAATCCTCATCTTCCAAAAATACCCCTAAGTGAATAGTGATGCGGCTACAGTACTCGGCTACAGTAATTTACATATCTCAATCCCCCAAAAACCCTAGGCTAACATAAAATCATTTCCCAAAGTACCCTTAGGCGAAAATACAAGGCCTTTCCAAAAGAAACTCTAGCTGCAAATTAAAACAACCCTTAAACTACCCTTAAAAACTTCTCTTGAAACCCTAGTTCATAAAACATAAAATATATGTGGGCCAAACATCCTCAAGCCCCTCGAGTGCATCTTCAGCGTTGATGAACGCATCCACTCGGTCCATGAACTCCCTCAGCGTAGTAGGGCTGTTTTGCATTATTTCTGTAATGAACAGATTCAGAGGCCAGATTCCCCTAGATGGGCCGCCAATGTGATCTTCTTGTATTGGTCGTCAATGGTCATATGCTCCCGATTGAACTGTGAGAGCTACGACTTTAGATTTTCACCATCTTGCTATTTGACAGTTAGGAGGTAAGCTGCTGGGCGTCTCCTTATACGACTTGCCAGGAATTGAGTCATGAAGAGGTGGGCGAGCTCCTCGAAGCTATCTTTTGTTCCTGACGACAGCGACCCAAACCAGGTTTGGGCAGCCCCTTTTAGGGCAGGTTTGGGGGGTGAGATGAGAATTTTGTGTTTTGTTTTAGTGTTTAAAATATTATGTTTTGGTATTATTATTGTATTGAGATTTGAAAAAGTTGAATGGAGATTTGAAAAAGTTGAATTGTTTATTATATTTTCTATGAGGATTTGAAAAATGTGTAATGATGAGATGAGATGAGATGAGATGAGAATTTTGTGTCTCATCCCACCCCCCAAATCTGCCCTTAGTGTTAGTGGGAAGGTGCTGCCAAGTTGACCTTTCTCCACCCCCATCTCCAGTAGCCCTTCAGCTGGGCTGCTTGCAGAGGTCTCCACTTCCATCCTACCGTTGTCTTTCCTGGCTCCCTCCCCCTCTCTCCTCAACCATTACTGGAAGAAGATGACCGCCGTCTCATAACTCCTTCAGCACGAAGCCACGGCCCGAACTATGAACTTGAACTAGCATTTTCTCCTTTATCCTCACGGACTGACTTACACCCGTCGTCTCCATGAATGATCCAACCACATTGGAAGCATATCTTTGGTAGATTCTCATATCAGAATTGAACCCAATGTTTAGAACCCTAATAGCTTATAAATTGGCCTCTTGCAATGGCTTTACAGAGGAAAACCTCCACCTTCACCCGTAAACATCTCCCCGTCCAATGCCATCTTTCTCAACGTTAACTTCTATAACTCGTCCCACGGAACCTCCTATTTGAGTCCCCCATTCCATTGTCATGCAATCTAATGGTAGGTCATGTATTTGCAACCAGAACACTTCCTTATCAAAATTGAGTTTTCCTGGTCGCATAACACCATCATATGGCCATAGCAGAAACAAAGCATTATCAAACGTCCATGGTTTGCCCTCAAGAATTCTGTGCACATGGGTCTCAAACGTGATAGTGAAGACATTTTTTTTAACTTCCTGGAAGATAGCCCTTTTACTGATCCTCTATATTTTTGCCATTGTGTTGCTGATGAGATCCTTTCCCACAACTCTATTGGAGTAAACCTTCCCGATGAGGCTCCTTTCACCCTTACATGATATCTCTTCACTACCGTTGTTGTCTATTTCCAGAACCACCTCCTCTTCCTTCGTCAAACGGAAATTCCGCCACTGGTCCTCTAAGACCATCCATCCTAGTTCCCTCCTCACGTACCATAACTGACCCTGGTAGAAACTAGTACACCCAATCTATTTCGCCACCTCTGGTTCTTAAGCTAGAGAGGAGACTTTTAACAAAAACTTCGTTTACGTTCACATGTTGATAAAAGTTAGTTTGTATGATATCTGGAAATAATTTGGGTCAGCACAGCATGCATGTGGAATCAAAGTGGCCGGGTTTTATGTCTTCATTTGATATTTTTCCAAAGGAACTTTCTTTGACTAAATTATTAATTATTTAAAAAATTATTATTATTCAAGCTTTAGTTGTGAGGGGAGGGTACGTGGTAAGTGGAAAAAAGTGGAACCGCCTAAAATAAAATTCTTTGATTTGCAAGGGACTTGAGTCTATAAATTATATCAACCTGATATAGAGCTCGTATCTTCCAAGCTCAAACCCTCTCTAAAGCTCAACTACTCCTGATCTCTTTATCATTTTTCCAATCTCTTAGCTAATCATGGGTGTCTTAACTTATGAAGCAGAGTCTACCTCAGTTATCCCACCGGCTAAGCTGTTCAAGGCCTTAGTCCTTGATGGTGACAACCTTGTTCCAAAAGTTGCACCTCAAGCCATCAAGAGTACTGAAATAATTGAAGGAGATGGAGGGCCAGGAACCATCAAGAAGATCACCTTCGGTGAAGGTTAGTTTCTAGTAATATTAATTTTTTTAAGATAGTACTTTTTCTCACTTTTGGCCATACATCACGAGGATTATATAAAAGGAGTAACAAATCTTAGGCTTTGCAGGTAGCCAGTTCAAGTATGTGAAGCACAAGATCGATGCGATTGACCACGCAAACTTCTCTTACGGCTACAGCGTGATTGAGGGCGATGCTCTGGGCGATATTCTCGAGAAAATCTCTTACGAGATCAAGATAGTGGCTTCCCCTGATGGAGGATCCATCTTGAAGAGCACCAGCCACTACCACACCAAAGGCGACCACGAGATCAAGGCAGAGGATGTTAAGGCTGGCAAAGAAAAGGCAGCTGGTCTTTTCAAGGCTATTGAGGAGTACCTCTTGGCACACCCTGATGCCTACAACTAAATCAAAGCTTGTCTTTGTCTGTGTCTTTGGCTTTCAAGTTGTTTTTTGCGCGCATAATCTAAATAGTCTTGGCCCGCTAAATAATGGAGTTTGCTGTTGTGATCGGTATGTTTGCTTTCTTATGATGTTCTAGCTGATAAGAGAGAACAATGAATGTTGTAAGATTCAATACATAAGTATTATGAAAAAGATGAACCTGCATACTATACTTGCAGAGTGGCGAATTTGAAGCATTCCATAACTCCTAGAAACAGATCAAAATCTTCCATTTTGTGATCATCTGGTTCGAGTTGATTGATGGGGTGCTCCAAATTTTCCATTAATTGTGCAGGACTTGAACTGAAAGTTGAGGATAACTTACAAACTAAATATAACTCTCAGAAGAAGAAAAAAACAATATGAATCTTTGTGTTTGGACAGCCATTTCAAGTCCAAATGAATGTATCCATACGAGCTATTAGCAGTGAAGTAGATGGTGTTGGTGACATGGTGTTGTCCACAGTCACGAGTTGCAAGATAAGGTCGATGCAGTAGTGGTAGGATAGCGGAAGCATATTCTCAGCTTATAATTGGACCCATCATTTGAAGATAACTTACGTAAAGAGATTATACAAAATAAACTTATAAATTGATGTGATTTAATGGGAGGTCTGTACTACTCGATAGTCATTATATACAAGCTGCGACATTTAAATGTAGTAGGACTTGTATAATATGTCTTTTCCTTTTTAAAATCAAACAATCTAATCTAATCAAACAATCAAAGAGAATTTCTATTGTTTTATACTATTGACCCATTCTTTTGCATCTCTATATGTCCAAAGTAAAAATATCATGATGTGTAAGACTTCCGTGACTCTCTAAGGGAAGGGTGGAGATCTTTTATAGTCATATTCTTGTAGATCTCAGACGTCCATTGGCAGGCGTGAAACCCACTTTAAAGGACAGAGCACAAGAGTTTCTTTCGTCGGTGACGTGACCTTAGGAGACTTGTAGTGAAAAGGAAATGCTTATAGATATTATAAAAGTATAATAATACTCGCAATCGTGAGAATATAATTACTGTATAATTATTTAAAAATAAATAAATAAGAGAGTAGATAACAAATAAATTATAAAATAATTGTATAAAAATAAATTTTTATTCCGAAATGCATATATACATACATAATCCATTTAAAAAAAAAAGTTTTATGATAAGAAGCATGTGGATCATCAAGGACTAGTGTAGATGGTGGGCTGACCCCAGGGCCCTTTCTGCTCAAAATCATGGGTCTATAAGCTGGGCCCCGGCCCAGTCCGGTAAATATAATTAGCTTAGCACTACTTTCTGCACTTCAGTTCGGTGTGTCCGGAAAAATTATCCCGAATTCTTGCTCAGAAAGAAACCGGAAAGATCAGATATGTCCGGCATGGAGAGGTTGCAGCGAATGTTCGCCGGTGCAGGCGGTGCTTTGGGGCACCCGCCGCCGGACTCTCCCACCCTCGATTCGTCCGAGCAGGTCTATATCTCTTCCCTCGCCCTCCTCAAAATGCTCAAGCACGGTACATCTCTCTCTCTCTCTCTTTCTCATTTTTTTTCTTGGATTTTATTCCGGATTTAATTTATACTTTCCGGAATCTTGATTGGTTCAAAACTCTTATTGGAGTACGTTAAGCTTTTGTTCTTTTCTGGCAGTTTTTTTTAAAGTGGAATCTAAACGCCTGGGATTTCTGATTTTCAATTCTAGGGTTTCGACGGAATTAGCTTTAGCTTTTGGGCCTATTTGGGATATTTAAGGTCTAGTTGTTGTTTCATTTTTAATAATTTTGGATCGGATGTGAATGATAGGTAGAGCTGGTGTTCCCATGGAGGTGATGGGTTTGATGCTGGGAGAGTTTGTGGATGAGTACACTGTTCGTGTTGTGGATGTCTTTGCAATGCCACAGAGCGGTACTGGGGTTAGCGTTGAGGCCGTTGATCACGTCTTCCAGACTAACATGCTTGATATGCTTAAACAGACCGGACGGTATTTGATTTTTGAGAGCCTGTGTAGTATTTAGACGTACATATTGAAAATTGGATTATTCCAGTTAATTGTGCGTATGACTTGACATATGCTAAGTTGCTTATGCGTGTTGTACAAAAGAAAAATGACGGTGGCCATTGTGATTTTTGTTTCTTATGGGACTGGGTATTGAATCGTCATTGATACTTAATTTTTTAAGAACAATTTCGAAATTCAATTAAAAATATTTAAAAGACAAATGGTTTGTGTAAAAACCCCCGTTTGCATAATGTTTGGGGATTGGTAGGGGTATTTGTACTTGCTTCATGGACTTTCGTTTTAGTGGTTTTCTAGCACTCTTTCTTGGCTGATCATGTCTCTGACTATGGAAGGTATACATCTTAGATACCATTGCCATGATCTTGACTTACAAAAAGATTAGTATAAACTGGAAAAGGCTGAGAGATTAGAAGTTTATAGACTTCACTCCCACAACCTTTGAAACTAATAAACTAGAGGTATCATTTTTACAAGAGTAATTGACGGAAAGGGTGTTAAGGAGCTATGTTGTGTGTGTTTTCCTATCCCTCTATGGGGATTCAAATCAACGTTTAAGATGGGATATTTGTATGAATTCTTCCAATTCCAAAATCAGGTTTTTGCTTTAGATTTTGAGTTCTGATATCAAAGCTTCCGTGTTTAACATGCTTATATAGATGATATCCTTTCTTTATTTCACTTGTGTTTTTTTTTCCTGACTTTCTTACTTTTCTTTTGCTTGGTATTCCAGGCCCGAGATGGTTGTTGGGTGGTACCATTCGCATCCTGGATTTGGATGTTGGCTCTCTGGAGTCGACATTAATACACAACAGGTTGTGCTATTTTTTCTTTTGCATTTCTTTTTCTTGTTTGCTTAAGTTTAATTTTGTTCTCTTATCTTCCATTTTATACTCTGTAACACCTTGGAATTAGTGTGGGAGGATGGTGAATAAGATCGCACATTGACTAGGAGGATTTCTTTTTTTGCGATATAATTATTACTAGCAATTCCAATCGTAACCTTGCTGGTGTTTTTGGAATATAAGGCCAGATGTGACTTAAGCTTTCCTTGGGTTGTTACTTACTCTAACCTATATTGAAAGGGATATGCACCTGCGAGAATGAAATCCCTTGAACCCACAATTAATTTGAAAACTCCTCAAGAAAGCCAAAATCAAGCCAATGGATGGAGAACCTAGACTCGATGAGAACTCGTTTCAAGAACTTAGATTATATTAAAATCTAGACCCGTTGAAAAATCCTTCTCAAGAACCCAGATTACAAAGGATGAACGCCACAAAGGTTGTGATTTACCTTTCAAAAGTTCAATCAAGAACAAGAGGAGTAAAACTCAACTCACAATGAAAAAATTCATCAAATTTAATAAATTTCTTAACATTAGGCAACAAAGAGTATTTAAACTAAAACCTAATTAAAACCCTAGCCAAAATAATGCCCCATCTTCCAAAAATACCCCTGAGTGAACAGTGCCGCGGCTACAGTACGATGCTACAGTAACTCGGCTACAGTAACCTCTTGAAACCCTAGTTCCTAAAAAGTAATTTTCCAAATAAGCTCTTGGCCAAAATACAAGGCCTGTCCAAAATACCTAATTCATAAGAAATAAGACATATGTGGGCCAAACATCATCAAACCCAATTATTCTAGACTAATTCCTATAACTAATAAAATAAGCTCATTTAATGAAATAAACTAGTCTAATGCCTTCAATCACATAATCATAATAATAGGCCCTAATTTATGTTAAACTCTTCCATAGCTTATATCACATGGATGATCACTGGATCTCATTCTCTAAAGTCCATTTTGAATATTCGGCTCTTGCTAGACTCGTTCCGAGTGGATTGCACGAATCCTTGCATTGCTTCCTTGATCTTCTTGGCTCTTGACCTTGTAATTGAACCATCTGGAACTTGCAAAGGATCTTTAAGACTAGGTTCATCTTGGTGCCCATCAGAAATTTTATTCTTTGTGGTGGCAATAAACATTTTGTGACAGAAAAATTGTATGTTTTAATAAAAGCAAGGGCATGTTTATCTCGATTATGAAAAGACCATCTAAATGTCTTATTTATTCTTTGCTAAAAAGTTTTGTACATCAGCAGTTCCCTTTAACTTTTTATGCTAATTGCTTCTCACTTTTTGTGTATTCTTTGGCATTCCCCCCCCCCCCCCAAATGGTAAATATTTCTTGTGTCAGAATCTCTTTAACAAGAAAACCTTTTGTTCTATAAGATATTTCAACTTCTGGTACCTGTTGTAGCTAAGTCTGTTTCTCCTCAACCACTCTCACACTGTTACTACCAAAATTATTTCTCAAGTTATAGAAAAATGCATTTTTTTTGTTAGTGTTTGTCAGGTTAACTTTTTTAGAAGACTTTGAGAGAATTTCTATCTTAATCTGCTTGCAAGGATGGTATTGAAGATTCCAAAGGATTGTTATGACTCCTGAAAATTTACCTTCATTGATGAGTTTTTTTAGAGAAAAATTTTCAATTTACAACTATAATAATGGTCTCTCTCTCTCTCTCCTCCCTTCACCACTGCTCTACCTTACTGGTTCTTTAATTGTTTTTCCCTCCCGTTGGTTCTCCCTCCCTCCATTGGACGAAATCCGAACTCCCACATATAACCTCCCCTTTCATTGTCACCGTCTCTTAGCTCCATCAGCTGTTGCTACCTCTCCTTTCCTGGAAAGTCCCCACTCCTCTGCCCCCCTTGGCCGAGCCTTTTCCTTCCAATGCTGTTGATTTCAAATTAGATATGTAGTTTTCTTTCTTTCTTTTTTTTTTTTTTTTTTTTTTGGGGGGGGGGGGGGGGTGGCATGATTGGTAGTTAGACTTTTCTTTGATATAAGGAGAGGATGGATAAATGGAAATGGGTGGCTTTGGTTAAGCGACATTCCTCGGAGAATGAATGTGTGGAGCACACCTTTTTTGTTCAAAATGGCGATATTTTCTTAGGTTTTTTTTATTAGTTTATATGTTGTACTATTGTTTTAGCTTAAGGAAGAGATGTTGTGGTGAAGTTGATATTAATGGTTACTTTTTGGAGTAATATTTTGTTTCAATGCTGAACTAAATTGATTATTCAGGATGAAGTACGATTGTATTTGGTTTTACTTTTTTTTTTTGTAAGAGTATTTGGTTTGACTTTTAAGTAATTATTATCTTGATTACTTATAATAAAAGTCTATGCTGTGTAGCTCTGACCTCAGTTGATCCTTTGGTCGGACATCTGCACCTTGAAACTTCTACCTTCCAGTTCTCTCTCAATAGTTAGGTTTTTAACACATTTATTAGGAGCTACTTACCAAAAAAAGGACACCTGGACTCACAACAATTCACATCTATTTTTCTTTCTTCTTCTTCTTCTGGTTTTTTTTTTTTTTTTTTTTCCATTTGTTTTATTGGATGGGGTTAGCTTGTCTTTCATTATCATCCTCATCAAAACACTTGATATGTGCAAATTTGTTATCTTCTGCAGAGTTTTGAAGCTTTAAATCAACGAGCTGTGGCTGTGGTTGTGGATCCAATTCAGAGTGTGAAAGGGAAAGTAGTGATTGATGCATTTCGTCTGATTAACCCACAAACTATGATGCTTGGCCAAGAGCCACGGCAGACAACATCCAACCTTGGGCATCTTAACAAACCATCCATCCAAGTGAGTGCTGAACTAGTAGTCTGGCTGTTCTTTTACAATTCAGCCTTTTGACCTACTTTGATGCATTCTATTTTCAGGCATTGATCCATGGGTTGAATCGGCATTATTACTCAATAGCAATTAATTACAGGAAGAACGAACTTGAGGAGAAGATGTTGCTTAACCTTCACAAGAAGAAATGGACTGATGGCTTAACACTTAAGCGATTTGACACCCATTCTAAAACTAATGAGCAGACTGTTCAGGTGAGTGAATGTCTAAGGAATGGCGTAGAAGTGTGCTTAAGTTCAAAGTGTTTCGCTTACCAAAAACGAACACGTGTACAAAAGGCCACATTAAGTGTGTTTTTTGGCTCCATTTCTGCTGGGCTTAAAGTGCAAACAGCATGTTTTTTTGAATTTTTTTAATATGTATTTATTGTAAGTGAAAAAAAAAATGAGAGAAGATATAGAACATATCAATTATTAAGAAAGAAGACAAGACAAAAGGAATTTTCCCTCTCTTACAACAATACCCCCTTGGCATATCTCTCTCTTTGCTTATTCCCCCCTCCACCACTTACAGATTTTAATTTTCCCTGGAGGCTTACCGATCAAAAAAAAAAAAAAACAAATTCCCTTGGACTCTCCTGAAATCCATCTGTGATTTTTTAAACCAAATCATGATTCATACACTCTCCATCTCTCATATTTCCAAAGTTATCTTCTGACAAATACCAACCCTTTAAAATCTCCTATTCGTTACTATTTCTCTTTTACCATTATTATTTATCTCTTAAAAAAAAAAAAATTCCAGAAATTAATGTATGGGTGTGTAGAAGATTGCTGACAATTTGTTAACATTAACTTGTTGGCTTATCAGAAATTCATTCCTGCATTAGACAGTTTATATGATCCCAAATTTATTTATGTATTTTTTGCATAATTTATTCATTTTTTAACTATTCTTTGAATTACATTTATAATAAATAAATGCAAAATGATGTTGTGGATTGTCAGAGTTCAATTTTTTCTTTATTGTAGAGCAAGGTTGACACTTTATTCATCAAAAGCACTTCCCATAAAATATTGCATAATACTTTAACAAATTTACTAGTATCTTGTTTTAACCTTGGAAGGGTATAGACAGAAAAGGTCCTTGCCATGCTGTCTTCCCCACATGCCCACTATAATACTATCCTACCACAGGCCATATTGCTATGTTACTTGTTCTGGTTTGAAGTTTTCCTTGAAATTACCTGAGGTGCACTTACGTGAAACTCCTTGCCGAGAGTTTGTGCACCCCTAATTCAGAATGGGCCATGGTCAATGGGCAAGCTGAATGGGCCCAGGAGTTTCACGCAGGCCTCAGATAAAGGAATTGATGTTGGGCCTTGGGGTTTTCAGCCGAAACCAAAGAGGCCCGTGTGGAGGAGACGCGTTGTGTCTACTCCAGGCCCATCGGGGGGTGAGCCTCAGCCACCGTTGCCGGCGAAAAGCCAGGTGGCCCCGGCGAAGGTGGCGACACCAATGACTGAGGCTAGGTTGCCGGAATCTGCTTCGGCGAGAAATGGAGTTTGCGATTTGTATCGGGATCCTTCCGCGTGTGCGATAGAGGCCGGTAGCTCGACGGCCACAGAACCGACGGTGGCTTCCTTTGCCGTCAGTAGAGGAGAGGTGCTTTGAGGCTTCTTTCTACGAGGAGATGCCTCAGAAGGGGGGGGTGTACAGAGAAGGCGTGGGATGGCTGTCAAGTGGAGTTGGTGGTGCTACCGCCACCGTGTGATGCCGGTGTTGTTTCAGGTACCCAGAAATTGCTGAAAACCATGATGGTAGGGTCCTCTCCCCAAACGGAGGTCCAGTGTCATCCTGTGGACCATCTTGACTCCATCATGGTGAGGAACTTAGGCTCTAAAGCTCAGCTAGAGGCTGAGGAGGCAAGGGTGGAGGTGGTTCCCGAGACCCAATCTGGCTGTGAAGTGTTGATGGTCCCTGAGACCCAATCTCCCACTTGTATTGCTGTGGTTGAATGGGAGGAGAGGAATCTTTTCAGAGAGGAAGGAAGGGGGGCGATTCCAAATCTGCAGTGGGCTTCTAGTGGTGGGGATCCTATCCCACTAAATCGTTTGCTACCAAGTGAATCGAAAGCTCCGGATTGGCTGTTTCATAAGGTGAAAGAAATGCAACACTGGATAGGAATGGAATGTGGGGGTTATGAAGAGCAGTTTCTAGCTTTACTTACTGCAATTGAAGCGGATCACACACAGTCAAATAAATCAGCGTCGAAAAAACAGCGAGAGCTCAACCGCCTAACTTGGCCACTGAAGTATGAAGGAAGCTCAAGTCGTAAAAATCCAAAGGGAAGGGGCTCGCCTATTCTTTATGAAGCCGAAAATTGTGTCTTGGAACGTCCGCGGGTTAAATGAGGTGAATAAGCGGCTTCGCATAAAAAACTTGTTGCAAGAATGGAGGGTGGATATAGTATGTTTGCAAGAAACTAAACTGAAAAGTGTTTCTAGAAGATTAATTCGAAGCA
The DNA here is from genome assembly GCA_022457165.1 of Juglans mandshurica. NCBI lineage: Eukaryota > Viridiplantae > Streptophyta > Magnoliopsida > Fagales > Juglandaceae > Juglans > Juglans mandshurica. The sequence goes on along the minus strand of CM039619.1, from coordinate 19,071,584 downwards.
TTTGGAGTTGCACTTACGCGGATTGGGTTTATCTAGCTTCAAATGAGGCTTCGGGTGGAATTCTAGTGATGTGGGATAAAAGAGTTATTGAGAAAATGGAGGAGTTTGTGGGGGAGTATACAATGGCATGCTCTTTTAAGAGCATGACAAATAATTTTGAGTGGGCTTTTGCAGGTTTATACGGTCCAAATGTAGACAACAATAGACGTTTCCTATAGGAGGAACTTGTTGGGTTACATAGCTGGTGGGAGTTTCCTTGGTGTATAGGAGGGGATTTTAATGTAATCAGATTTCCTAGTGAACGATCGGGAGAGAGTAGGCTGGCAATGTCAGAGTTCTCAGATTGTATCTTTGATTTAAACCTGCTGATTATTTCTTTACTAGGAGGTTCCTTCACTTGGTTGAATAATCAGACATGGTCACAGCTAGATAGATTCCTAATTTCACCGGAGTGGGAGGTGCACTATCCGGAAGTGTGCCAGAAGAGGCTACCACGTCTTTGCTCGGACCATTTTCCTATATTGTTGGATTGTGGTGGCATTCGAAGCGGGCGTTGATACTTTAAATTTGAAAGCATGTGGTTGAAAAGTGAAGGCTTTGTAGATAAGGTTAGTCAATGGTGGTCTTTTTATCAGTTCCATGGTAACCCCTCATACATCCTAGCTTGTAAGTTAAAAGCTTTGAAAAATGATCTAAAGCTTTGGAATTCACAATCCTTTGGAGATATTGGGGAGCGAAAAAAATCCATGGTGGAGGAGATACAACAGTTTGAACAGATATAAGAGGTTAGAGCCCTTCTACCAGATGAGTTATTGTGCAAGTCAAAACTGGTCGCAGAATTAGAAATAATACTATCCCTAGAAGAGATTTCATGGCGTCAGAAGTCAAGAGCTTTGTGGCTAAAAGAAGGGGATCGGAGCACTAAATTCTTCCATAGAGTTGCTAACTCTCATAGAAGAACTAATACCATTGAAATGCTGAACATTAATGGCATGGAATGTAAGGAGGCCCCTTTGATTCGTGACCATGTGGTGGATTTCTATGAACAACTGTTAACAGAACGTGCGGGATAGAGGCCAAAGCTGGATGGTCTTGTTTTTGATACTATTGTGCCTCAGGAAGCCTCTTGGTTGGAGAGGCCTTTTGAGGAGGAGGAAGTGTATGATGTAGTCAGACACATGAGTAAAGATAAAGCTCCAGGCCTAGATGGTTTTTCGATGGGTTTCTTCCAATCTTGCTGGGAGGTGGTGAAAGTGGACATTATGAATGTGTTTCAGGAAGTATCATTGGTTGGAAAGTTTGAGAAAAGCCTAAATGCTACTTTTATTGCGTTGATTCCAAAGAAGACTGGAGCGGTGGAGGTTAAGGATTTTCGACCCATTAGCGTTGTGAATGGGGTGTACAAAATTATATCCAAGGTGCTTGCTAGCAGACTGGGGGCGGTTTTGGGCAAGATCACTTCGAAACCACAAAATGCATTTGTTAAAGGGTGCCAAATTTTGGATTCAATCTTTATAGCGAACGAGGGTCTGGATAGCAGATTAAAGGCTGGCTCCACAGGTATTATTTGCAAGTAAGATATGATGAAGGCATACGATCATGTAATTTGGGATTTTCTCTTGTATCTGTTGGGGAGATGTGGTTTTGGGCCTAGGTGGCGTAATTGGATTAGTTGGTGCATCTCTACAGCCAGATTCTCAATTTTGATTAATGGTTGTCCTATCGGCTTCTTCAATAGCTCTCGAGGTCTAAAGGAGATGCTTTGTCCCCACTTCTCTTTATTATCATAATGGAGGCTTTGAGTAGGATGACATCGACGGTGGTTACCCATGGGTTTGTGACTGGATTTCCGATTGGCGATCCCAATAGGGGCATTATTACTTTGTCTCATTTACTTTTTGCAGATGATACACTTATATTCTGTGAGGCAGATCAAAACCAGTTGAGAGCTTTGAAGGCTTTGTTGCTATGCTTTGAAGCAGCGTCAGGCTTGAAAGTGAATTTTGACAAGTCAAAGCTAGTGCCAGTGGGGAACGTGAGTAATACTAGACAGTTAGCTAGTATTCTTGGGTGCAAGGTAGCCTCTCTTCCTATTACCTATCTGGGATTGCCTTTGGGGGTGGCAGTAAGGGCCTCATCCATATGGGATTCAGTCATAGAGAAGATAGGAAGGAAATTGGCAGGGTGGAAAAGATTGTATTTATCGAAAGGTGGCCGTTTGACTCTTATCAAGAGTACCTTTCTAACTTACCTACCTACTTTCTATTTGTGTTTCAGTTGCTTGCTAGGGTAGCGGCTCGGATTGATAAGTTGTACCGTGATTTCCTTTGGGGTGGGATAGGGGATGAATTCAAATGCCACTTGGTCAGCTGGGAGAAGGTGTGTACACCACTCTCGTCTGGTGGTTTGAGTATTAAAAATCTGAGAACTTTCAATCGAGCCCTGTTGGGGAAGTGGTTATGGAGGTATAATAATGAGACAGAAGCGTTATGGAAGCTGGTGATTGACTGTAAATATGGAAGCATGTGGGGGGGCTGGTGTACTGAAGAGGTGTACGGGGCTAGAGGTGTGGGAGTTTGGAAACACATTAGGAAGGGGTGGGGGGGTTTTAGTAGCCATTCTAAATTGGTGTTGGGGAGGGGTTCTCGCATTAAGTTTTGGAGGGACATATGGTGTGGGAATGAGGCCCTAAAGGATACATTTCCAGCTATTTTTCAGTTGGCATGCAACCAGGAAGCTTCGATAGAGGACCTTATGCTTCTAACAGGGGACCAAGTGCAGTGGAACGTCACATTTAGTAGAGCGGCGCAAGACTGGGAAGTGGACATTTTTTAGGCTTTTTGCAGCTTTCTTTATTTTGTGAAGTCAAATAGTCAGCAAGTTGATAGGCTGTGGTGGACTCTCGCGGGTAAGGGTATTTTCTCAGTTCGATCCTTTTATAAGTCCCTTTCCCAAGTCGCCACCACCCCGTTCCCGTAGAGGAGAATCTGGAGAACTAAGGCGCCTCTGAAAGCGATCTTCTTTACTTGGACAACAGCGTTGGGGAAGATTCTGACTACCGACAATCTGAGGAAGTGCCGATTAGTTATACTAGATTGGTGTTGCATGTGCAAGAGATCTGGCGAGACAGTGGAACACCTTTTGCTACATTGCGAGACTACTAGAGTCTTGTGGGTCGAAGTCTTTAGCCGCCTTTATTATGCCTGCAATGGTGATAGATCTATTGGCTAGCTGGACACTTCCGAGAAGAGCGCAACAAATCAAGGCGGTGTGGAATATGATCCCAATCTGTATTATGTGGTGTATATGGCAAGAGCTCAACGATTGGACTTTTGAAAACAAAGAGCGGTCCCCGGAGGAACTTAGAACGCTATTTTTCCATACTTTATTTCTATGGGCCATTGCTTTAGATTTTAACGGCCTGAATTTTCATGACTTTCTAGTTTCCATTATTGTGACCTAGATAGGTTTCATCTCTTGTATACCATTTTGTATACTTGGGCTTTGTCTATCTTTATTAATACATATTTGATTACTTTTAAAAAAAAAAGTTTGTGCACCCCTGAGGTTAGTCAGGACTTTGTCCCGGACACCCGGTGGCAATAAAAAAAACTTGTTCTGGCTTAGGAGTTCTGGACTTTGTCTATGGGAATATGATTACCTTGTACGCCCCGTGCTGTTGCATATGCTAACCTGTACCCATAAACGGTGTGTTTATTGATACTGAAGCAGTGATTTAAAGGTAGTGTGACGGCTATATTTTAGGAAAAACAAATTGATTTGCTACAGTGACATTGGCACAACATTCTTGCGGTGGAATGACCTTCAGAAATGAGCTGATTTTGACCTCCCCACCTTTGATGAGAGCGGATTTTGATTGATATATATGTACAGATTGATATATAGTCTACTATCATCTGATTATGATTTTTGTTTTGGCATGTGCAGGAGATGCTAAACTTAGCTATTAAATACAACAAGGCAGTGCAGGAGGAAGATGAGCTGCCACCAGAAAAGCTTGCAATTGCAAATGTGGGAAGGCAGGACGCAAAGAAGCACCTTGAAGAACATGTCTCAAACTTGATGTCGTCAAATATAATTCAAACTCTGGGAACTATGCTTGATACAGTTGTGTTCTAGAGTCAAGTGTTTCAAATCCAAGCCTTCATTATCCTCTAGGAGGCGATTAGGAAAATATTTCTTGAAATGGGTATGTTCTTTCTTGAACTCTTTGGCAATCAGTTTTGTCATTGCTAGAAGGATCTGTACTGCTTAGTACTGAGGGGGCAAGAAAGTGATTTGCGCATGTTTTGCACTACATGATTTATGATTTTCTGGCATCTCTGTATCAGTTGTACTTTAAACTTATTTGATCAGATTTTATTAATTTGGTGCTGCCTAGAAGTTTTTGTACTCTTATTAGAATTGTCTGTTAGAAAAGGACTCGATCTGTCCTCTAAACTATGGATCTCTGAAACCAAAAAAAAATATGTAGATCTCCTTTCCCTCACTTGGTAAAACAAGAGAAGGTACACTAGAGGTGGGCACCCAACCCCTTTAGATCGGTGGTGCACAACGGTGAAGGTGCTAGATCTTGAACTCCATCACAGGATGTAATATGGCTAGGGTGTCAGATTTGAGAAAATCTGCTCAGCCCCCAGTCTCCCAATGCACACTGCACACTCTCCAACATGGCAAACCGGGTCTAATTCCATGTCACGGTTCTTTCATCCAACACAAATGCGAATTAAATCTCCTCTAAGCTCACCTCTTCTCTATCTCTTCAAAGTCGTCCTAACCCGAGAAGCGCTCCCTCCCCGTTATGCACTCTTCTCTCTCAACATTGTTGGCATCAACTCAGCTCATCCCCTCCGTGAGCTCCTCTCTCTCCCCTCATTGCTTGGCACTTGAATATAGGGCAAACTCGACCCATAGTAGTGAATCTAGGGCAAGCGGCAAGCTCGAATTGACGCAAACTCGACCCCCATCCGTGTGTCTCTGCTTCCAGAAATAGACCTTCACATGTGTCACTGGTTGCTTCTCCATCGTGTGTCCCTTAGACAGCATTCAAACCTTCCCGTGCATCCAGATTTGCGGCACCGTTCAGTAAGTTTCCTTCCGGTGCTTTGTTCATCTTCCTGATGCTTCATCTTATGTCATCATTCATTTGGCTTCCCTAAGTTCTTAACTAGTAAGGCGTTTTGTAAGCAAGCCACTTGAAGATGAAAGAAGCTAGGAGATTTATTGTCGCAAATATCGTATGAAATTGGGAAAAAGACATTCTGCCATGTTCACAACTGCAGACAGTGATACAAAAGTTTTGTGTGCTTATGTTGAATATTTGTAATTAATTATTTTGCCTGGGAGCAATTAGCTTGATCCCCATCAAGTAGATGCGTTGGAATATTTGTTGAACTGATTTTTTGTGTGTAATTTCCCTGTTTGGAACTTGTTCTCCATGATTTATCTTTTGATCCTTTGATATCTGTTCTTGCCCATCATGTGTTTGACAGAAATATTGAACCAAACAGCTTGAGATTATTTGTTCTGGCCCATCATCAAGCTTTGATTTATTAAAGACTAACTTCCGTTCATGCAATACATGTAAATAATTTAACCACAACAAAAGCATACATTCCTTTTTTTAATGAGTTAGACGTATATAAACCCAATAGGGAGTATTTGAAAAACATAATTTGAAAGCTATTGAAAGTCCTCACTTTTTAAAACAAGACAATTGGTGAACTTTCTTCATTTAAGCTATTTAAGCAATGCTCACCGTCCCTTGTTTTGTTTTATGGTGCAGGAGATGAAGATACAATGTGATGAAAAGAGGTCCTTCAACGGAGAAGTTGAGGTCATTTCAGAATCTGTGTTGTTTTTTCATTTAATTGTTATTGTGTTGTAGTTGGTAGTAATGGAATTTGTAGCTTGTTGTAATACTCTTTTTTGGCATGGATTTTATATTCTAGCCCCGTGTTTGCCACTATATGCCAAAACATGATATTTGTGTGATTGGTAAGTAAATGTAATGGTTGGAGACTCTATATTAGATTTTGATGCTTACTAGTTGTTGGTTGTTGCATTTTATTTTTTGTCTGACCATGATTTGTTGTTCAGTCAAAAGAAAGGAAAATTTTGTTCAGTGATGGTTGCTTTTGCAATGATTAACCAGATTTAACTTGTGCTTAATATACTCAAAAATTCATGAGAAATCCATGGGACCTCTTTTAGAATCATAATCTCAGTCACATCCAGAGCTTTGCACTCTTATGAAGTAATAGAGAGAAAAAAAAAAATACTAAATTCATCTTCAGCAATTTCTAGATTATTCTAAAAGCTCGTGGTGAAATAAACTCAATTTAAGTAAAGGAAGGAAATAAATAATTACGTATCCTATATAAAACCTTAACCAACTTGGAGTTCTAGCACCTGAATCATCTTGGTATGGTGGGAGAGGTAAAACAGAATGTATTCGATCACTTTCAAGCACCTAGCATAAGCAATGCATTACAAGAAAAATTACATTCATCAAATCTGTAGAAGTAATACATAACGTGTACAAGAAAAATTACATCCATCAACTCTAACATTCAAACCTACATTCGTCAACTGGAAAATAATTCTCCAACTCATCTGCAACCCATAATTTGCCTACACATTCACATCCATCTATTCTTAAAATCAAAATAATTACGCCAAGGTTGGATACAATAATTCTCAAACCACTATAAACAGCAAAATACCAAGTTTGGATATAACCCAATGCCAAACAGATTACACTACAAATTCAAACATCTCAAAATTCTTCAACTTCCAATTTGTCAGCTGCAGTGACATAGTTCCATAAAATATACATCATCAAGTGAGCATCAATCCTCTCGTTGGAAAGCAGGCCTTTGACTTTCTAGTGTCTTTACATGTTGAAGCTTCATTGTTTATACATGTATCAACAAAGGGAAAAAAAATGATGACAATAATACATACACTAACAGCTACGTATAGTAACTACAATCCGCTAAAAAAAAAAACTCATATTTACTAATATATAACACTAATAGTTATGCAAATTCATAGGGACTGATTTGCACCAAGTTCCAAGTGGCACGCATGACAGATCATTAGAAAACTACTTTAACAGCCAATGCCACCAAAGTTTCTCTTTATTAGTGATAACATATTGCGCTTAAACAGAAAAAATGCAGTTGATATTTTGGTTTCAACCCTACTTCATCATCAAACTCCAATGTTGATATTTAGGGAAGGAAAAATTGGCTATAAATCCTTTTGCTGCAGCTAGCAAAGATAACAATTAACATCAAAGTATTTGGAAAATGTGTCTAGTTATAATATGGGGCCTAATGCTCGCTCTTCCCCTTCACCCATCACGCTATTTAACTCAAATTCAATTACTGGTGACTAACACTCACCCCCTTCAACTGCAAATGCAAAAATAAAGATATAAATAACAGAAGAAAAAAGGAGAAATTAAAGGGTCGAAGAGGGCAGCATAAAAATTAAAAATTGCCTAGTCTTGGTAGAAATATAAAAAGTTGAAATGCATGGGGGTAGTCTACTTGTGATTATGAGCCAAATTCAAAAGACAAACCTATAATTTAGAGTTTGCATATTGATGTAGCAGCAAGCTCGGGAAATCCCACAAGATAGAAATAATAGAGATTTCCTTGTGTGCCTAAGCAATGGCTACAATATAGTGGCATCTAGCATATCATTTACCCCGGTCCCTTCTCTCTTTTCCTACTGGGGGGGGGGGTGATTTGCTTCTGCTAATTAAATTACAAAAATAAAAATAAATTGGTCAAGTTTGAAGTGAATTGTTAAGGTTTTGAAGCAAAACTGAGGTCATCAAAACCCCAACAAACTCACAGATCAACCAATGCCACGATTTCTAGATTTATACAACAATGCCATGTCTAGTTGCAGTCTTTAACGTTACAGACAAATATATAATTAACACAAATCACAGATCAATCGAAAGCCCCACAAAAATTGCGAAACAAATTTGCAAGCTTTCCGGTTATTTATGCAAACTCACAGATCAAACAAAAACCCCACAAAACACACTTTAGTATGTCATGGCCTCACTAAGGGAGAGGGAGATAAGCACGGCATGGAGGTTAGGGTTTGTTGTTGAGAGATGTAGTGATGAAGTCGAAGTCGCAACTAAAGTGTGAAGTGTATAACTCAACTGGGAACACACCGTTTAAGAGTGGGTCATGAAGGAACGCACCGTTTTGCTGAGGATGGAGCACACCGTTTCATCAAGTGGAGTGAACTGCAACTCACCGTTACAAGCTATTGCTTATTTCTAGAACTTTCATTTCTGGGTTGTTATTTTAAGTCAGAGTCTGTTATTTTTAAAGGACAAGTGTCATCTTTTTATTTGTTTAGTTTTCATCCTTGTGTGGATATGTAGTGGGACGGAAGGAAAGAAAAGGTATCTGAACATTCATACTGAAATCTGTACTGGAACATTGGAGGTCAAGGGATCCCTCGAACGAGCCCTCTATCTTTTATCTTTTATGCAATCAATTGGCTCTGCCATTTTTACAAACAGTTTCTGCGCATCATACAATTCATCACATATCTATCACCATATATATTTTCTCCCAACTATTTTACAAACACAAGAAGCAGAGTCATTACAAGTGGTATTTAGAGCCTAACGTCCTAATGGCTGAGAACATCCGCACCAAGCAGCAACAGCAAGATATGCTACTGCAGCATGATCTAACTATTCATGACATGAGAGAACAGATGCATCAAATAACTGATATGCTAAGAACAATTTTAGCAAATCAAGCTCAAAACCTTAACAATAACCATCAATAGAGACAAGAAGCAAACCAAGATGTAGAACCAAAAGGAGAGCAACGTAGACAACTACCGAGGGGAGTCAAGTTTTATTTTCCTCATTTTCTGGGGGAGGGCCCAGCAAGGTGGGTTTTCAAGATGAACCACTACTTTACCTTTTATCAAACACTTGCTGCACAAAAGCTTTTAATGGCTTCATACCACTTGGAAGGGGAGGCTCTCACTTGGTATCAAGATGCGATTGACACAGGGCAGTTTATGAACTGGCTGACCTTCACTGAAGCACTTCAACTACGCTTTGGTCCGACAGCGTATGACGATCCGATGGAGTCTCTCACCTGGCTGAAACAAACTTCGACAATGGTTGTGTATAAGGCTCAGTTTGAGTCTCTTTCCAAACTACTTAAAGGGCTCTCTGACACCCATAAGTTGAGCTGCTTCCTTAGCGGCCTCAAAGATGAAATCTATCTTCCTCTTCGGTTGCTCAAACCAGCAAACCTCAACATAGCGTTTAGCCTCGCAAAAATACAAGAAGAATTTTGGGTTAGCACCAGAAGAAATGTTAAACCATGGGGAGAACGAAATACATATCAAAACATCACCGGAAATCAGTGGTCAGGCCCTAACACGAGTACAACTCAAACGCCAAAGTCCCTTACTCCTATGAGGAGAGTGTTACCGAGCCACATGGATGATAAAAGAAAGCATGGGTTATGTTTTCATTGTGAAGAAAAATGGCATTTGGGTCATGTGTGTAAATCTCCAAAGATTTACTTGTTACAAGCTGCTGATCAAAATAGTGAGTACAAGGGAGAAGAAGTGTTCTACGACACCACAAATACCACTGAAACAGTACCACCAACAACACTAGATGGCCCAACAATTACATTGAATGCACTAACAGGTACTCCTTTCCCTAAAACTATGAGATTACATGGACATATTGGTGCTACATCTGTGCTCATTTTAGTGGATACAGGAAGTACTCACAACTTCCTAGACTCATCTATTGTTAAAAAAATTAAGTTGCCTGTTAATAATGAGCTGAAATTAAAAGTGCAAGTGGCTAATGGTAAAGTGGTAGAGACCTTGGGATCCTGTAATGGAGTAGCCACTCGGATTCAGGGGATGTGTTTTAAACCCTCTTATTTTGTATTACTTCTAGCGGGGTGTGATGGGGTCTTAGGGATTCAGTGGCTGGAATCTCTTGGATCCATAAATTGAAATTTTTCTGCCTACAAATGCAATTTCAGTGGGAGGGAAAATCAGTTCTGTTTAAGGGCCTTCAATTACAAGAAACTTCATTCTCTAATTGTCACAAACTGTTTTTGAACTCTTGTTACAAAGGGAAGGGTTTAATCCTCCAATTACAAGCTGAACCTGCATTATTGGCCAATGAGGTAAACCACCCAGGCATTAAACAAGTTTTATCAACTTTTAATCAGGTTTTTGTTGAGCCCACTGGGTTGCCACCCGTGAGGTTTCATGACCATCGAATTATTCTCAAAGAGGGTACTAGTCCCATTTCTACACGGCCTTATCGATACCCTTTTTACCAAAAGTCAGAAATAGAGAAAATAGTGGCTGAATTACTTAAGACAGGTGTCATTAGACCAAGCTCTAGTCCATTTTCATCACCTGTTTTATTGGTTCGAAAAGCTGATGGGAGTTGGCGATTATGTGTCGACTATCGGGCACTTAACCAGGAAACGGTTAAGGATAAGTTTCTCATTCCAGTGATTGACGAACTCCTAGATGAACTACATGGGGCAGCTGTGTTCTCAAAGATGGATCTTCGATCCGGCTATCATCAAATAAGGGTAGTACCCGAGGATATCCCTAAAATGGCTTTCCGAACTCATGAGGGGCATTATGAGTTCTTGGTAATGCCTTTTGGGCTTACCAATGCGCCCTCCACATTTCAAGGGCTAATGAACACAATTTTTAGGCCGTATTTACGAAGATTTGTCTTAGTATTTTTTGATGACATCTTGGTGTACAGCCGCACCATAGAACAACACATTGGGCATCTCAAAGTGGTCCTACAAACCTTATCTGCTCACTGCTTGTTCGCCAAACTATCCAAGTGTCAATTTGGAGTAGCCGAGGTTGAGTATTTGGGTCACATAGTTTCTAGTTTGGGTGTTAAAGCTGACCCAAAGAAGGTACAAGCAATGGTGGAATGGTCAACTCCAGTTAATACTAAAGCCTTGAGGGGCTTCCTAAGCTTGATGGGGTATTATTGAAAATTTATACGGAGTTATGGCTTTATTGCAGCCCCACTCATTGCTCTTTTAAAAAAAAAAATCCTTTCATTGGGATGATAAGGCTAATGAGGCGTTTCTGAAACTTAAGGCAGCAGTCTTAACTCCACCAGTGTTAAGGTTACCCAACTTTTCACAAAAATTCGTTATTGAGTGCGATGCAAGTGGATGTGGGGTGGGGGCCGTGTTAATGCAAGAGGGCCAACCTATTGCCTTTTTAAGCAAGGCATTGAAAGGGAAATCTTTGGCTCTCTCTCTACCTATGAAAAAGAGCTCCTAGCTCTAGTCACTGTAGTCCACAAGTGGAGACCCTATTTATTGGGTCAGACCTTCATTGTTAAAACCGACCAGTAGTCACTAAAGTATCTCTTGGAGCAAAAGGTGGGCACGGTTAAACAGCAAAAATGGATTATAAAATTAATGGGCTATGATTTTACAATTTAGTACAAGCAAGGGAGGGAAAACAAAGTGGTTGATGCTCTTTCTCGAAAGCATGAACCAGATTTGACTCAAGAGGGATTTTTGGGCCTGATTACTTTTCCTACTCCTGTTTGGATAGAGGAATTGAAGGCTACTTCACCTCTTCGCCCGAGCTTCAAGACACCCTACAGAAATTGCAGAACAACCAGCAAGGCCCTAAGGGGTATGTGTTACAACAGGCTTTAATTCTGAAAAAGGGAAGAGTAGTAATTGACCCTCAATCACAGTTTAAAGCTAAAGTGCTAAGTTTCATACACTTGGATCCTCAAGCAGGCCATTCAGGGTACTTACGGACTTATCAAAGAGCTAAGAGAGATTTTTATTGGAAGGGCATGAAGAAGGACATAAAAAAATTGGTTCGGGAATGTGACATCTGCCAGGTAAACAAAACTGAAAATGTTCTATCCCCAGGCCTCCTCCAACCACTTCCAATTCCAACCCAAGCGTGGGAGGCCATCTCTCTAGATTTTTTGGAAGGGCTTCCTTCATCACAAGGAGCTAATGTGATTATGGTTGTTATTGACAAGCTGACCAAGTACGATCATTTTGTGGTCTTAGCACACCCTTACTCAGCTGCAAAAGTGGCTCAACTCTTCCTAAAGGAGATTTTCAAACTACATGGGCTACCGAAGATAATTTTTTCTGATCGTGATCCATTATTTTTAAGCTCATTTTGGAAGTCCTTGTTCGAATTACAGGGTTCTACTCTCAATTACAACTCCGCTTACCATCCTGAGACTGATGGTCAAATAGAGGCCCTTAACAAGACACTGGAGGGTTATTTGAGATGCTACGCAGGGGCTAAACCTAAAGGGTGGGGACAGTGGCTACCTATGGTCGAATGGTGGTATAATACTTCTTACCACACATCGACCAAAACAACCCTTTTCGAGGCCCTCTATGGATATTCTCCTCCCAGACTTATTAGTTACATACCTGGTACAATAGCTAATGAGGCAGTTAATCAGTTATTATGCCAAAGAGATCAGATCAAGGCTATACTAAAACAGAATCTTGAAGCTTCACAATAACGGACGAAATTCTATAAGATAAAAACATATCTGAAAGGGCATTTGAAGAGAACGACTATGTATACCTCAGATTGCAGCCCTACAGGTAGAGTTCTATCTCTGCTCGTCACAACCTCAAGTTGTCATCGAGGTTTTATGGCCCATTTCGAATCCTCCAGCATGTGGGTAAGGTTGCTTATAAATTAGATCTACCACCCACTTCCCGTATTCACCCCGTATTTCATTCTCTTGCTTGAAAAAGAAATTAGGAGCTCAGATATGTCCACTTCCAGCGCTGCCACCAGCCAACTCAGAGGGGGAAGTCCAACCCGAACCTGAAGCGGTAGTGGGTCGACGCCTTGAGAGACAAGGAGAGAGGGCAGTGACTGAGGTTTTAATCAAATGGGTTGGGGCTTCAGAAGAAAATAACAGTTGGGAACTACTATGGAGGTTGAAAGAAAGGTACCCACACCTTGTGGGCAAGATCCTTTAAGGGGTGGGGATTGTCATGGCCTCACTAAGGGAGAGGGAGATAAGCACGACATGGAGGTTAGGGTTTGTTGTTGAGAGATGAAGTGATGAAGTCAAAGCCGCAACTGATGTGTGAAGTGTTTAACTCAACTGGGAACGCACCGTTTAAGAGTGGGTCATGAAGGAATGTACTGTTTTGCTGAGGATGGAGCACACCATTTCATCAAGTGGAGTGAACTGCAACTCACCGTTTCAAACTATTGCTTATTTCTAGAACTTTCATTTCTGGGTTGTTATTTTAAGTCAGAGTCTGTTATTTTTAAAGGACAAGCATCATCTTTTTATTTGTTTAGTTTTCATCCCTACGTGGATATGTAGTGGGACTGAAGGAAGGAAAATGTATCTGAACATTCATACTGAAATCTGTACTGGAACATTGGAGGTCAAGGAATCCCTCGAACGAGCCCTCTATCTTTTATCTTTTATGCAATCAATTGGCTCTGCCATTTTTACAAACAGTTTCTGCGCATCATACAATTCATCACATATCTATCACCATATACATTTTCTCCCAGCTATTTTACAAACACAAGAAGCAGAGTCATTACATAGTACCACACAAAACTCAGATCAAAAAATAAAAACAAACTCACAGATCCATTAAATATAAAAACACTCAATATAGTAGAAATGAAGAGACCTCATTTCAAAGAGAAAAATAAAAATCATTTCTTTCATTTCTTACCGGCCTTGTCAACAGAGCACCAGGAGACAGATGGTGGGTATCAGCTGCAAGATCAAGTAGCTGGGCAAAAGAGATGATGAGGTGGGCGGTGGGGGGAGAAAAATGCCGAAGAGAAATTTGGCGGGGGGGGGGGGGGGGGGGGGGGGGGGGGGCGGTGTGGTGGTTGGGGGGAGAACAACGCCCGGGGGGTTATTTCGAAGAGAAAATCTACACCTCCTACTATTCACACAACCTCCACATACCATATTTTTTTTAATTATTAGTATTATTTTTTTTATCAAATATTTAATAAATAAATAATGAAAATAAGAATTGAATTAATTTTAAAAAATAAACTAAAAAAAATATTAAAAATTTTAAAAAATATAATGTGCGGAGGTTAGAGAGATTCTGTAACATTTCGAAATGGGTCCTGAGCTAATGAAATGTTGCATGGTAAAATTACAGAGAAATGATATTTGTAATTGTGAGTGTGTAAGCGTCGTGCAGTCACTTTGAAAAAAGTGAATAAAATATGAGACTCATATGAAAAGAAATTAATTTTTTAATAATAGATTCTATTCTTTTTCAAAACGATTACACGATATTTACACATTGCACAACTGTACGTAGCTTACTCAAAACCACGTAGGCTTGTGTGAAGGTTGGAAAAATAGTAATAAGTTAACAAAATGCGTCAGATTTAATGGTCGTCAGATTTTATTTTATTTTTCTTTTTTTCTTGAGCGGTAACTGTGAAGTTTGGTGGGCAAATTAATGTTTTCATACGAAAGAAATAATATGATGGCACGGCTGTCAGTGTATCACCACCTTTTCCGGCTATTTAAGAATGATGTCGTCTTGTTCCTAGTTTTCCTGATTCTTTCCCGTCTGTTTCAAAGCTTACAGTTTGGATACAGATCCTTATAGTTTTTGAACTATTGGGCGTAGAGCAAGAGAAAGATAAAAACATGGATGTGTCTTACAGCATTTTATTGGGCATCTAATGCTATTTTATAAATATTATGGGGTCTACTTTATAAGTTTATTTCTTTTTCTCTCTGGGTCCTAAAGGCCAAGTTCAAGTTTCACCCACGTAAAAGATATAGCGAAGCCGGAGGGAAATTGCATTACAGACAGAGATGATGGAATATATATATATATATATATATATATATATATATATATATAGGTAAATTACACTTTATTCTTTTAAATTTTCACTCAATTTATAATGTATTTTCAAAACTCATAATCGCATCAAAGTAAACTTTCAAACTTTCAAAACTTCTCAATCCTCCCATTCCGTCTACCAGCAACGTCAAATTTAACGGAAATTTATTTTAAAGATGTAATTTTCATATAATTTATTATCATTGACCATATAAAATATAAAATAATATATGCTATCAATTAATAATAAATCATTAATCATTAGCCATATATAAAATTATTTTATACCTAAGTTGCAAGTAAATATAAATAATTTATGTACACAATGAAATTATTTGATATTCATTAACTATATATAAATTAATAAAAAATTATTATTTAATATTTTATTGTTATTATTAATTGATAGCATATATTATTTCATATTTTATAGGATCAATGATAATAAATTAGATGAAAATTATATCTTTGTAATGAATGTTATACACATGAGCAGCATGTGCAGTGAATTTTGGTTATATTTGACGCTGTTGGTAGATGGAATGGGGGATTGAAAAGTTTTGAAAGTTTGAGGGTCCACTTTAATATAATTATTAGTTTCGAAGTATATTATGAATTAAATGAAAGTTTGAGATGACAAAATGTAATTAATTACATATATATATATATATATATATTGTGGGACAACCATTTAGATTTGTGAAAATTGCATTTTGGCAACGACTTTTGTAATTAGGCTAATATAAGCTAATTATGGGAGCGTACGGTTTTGCTGTCTGGGGATGGATTGTGATATCCATATAAGGAAAATATTAATGGAGCCCCTCCGACTTATCTGTCTTATATTTTAATTTTAATTTTTTTAATTTTTATTTAATGATTAAGGAATTGATTATTAATAAAATTATATATTTTTTTATTTTTTTCTTAATGATTAAAAATATTAAAAAAATACTTGAAAGAAAATAAAAAATAACAACAAATTTATAACTAAGAACAGATCATTTGGCCCGAAGTCACAAATGTCTTATCGTTTTGTGATCAATTTCATTATTTCGGCATATTGATCTATCAGCTTAATAGCGTATACTGTCTTATTTTGGGGATTGAGACTTCTAGAATTTTGTGGAAGTTAAAGATAAGTTTTAGAAACATATAGACACACTGCTAGGGGAGTAATCGCTAGGGGTCTAATCGGTTCGATTTAGTTCAGTTTTGGACAAAATTTGAGATCGAACCAATATGCGCTGGTTTTGCATTTTCAAGAACAGATTTCGTACCGTTACCTCATAAACCGGTACTTCTAATTTTACTAATTTCGATCCGATTTTTCAGTTTTAATATACTATATTATATATATATATATTATAGTATATAATACTATAGTGATAATATATTGTATTATAGACTATAATGATATATTATAATATATAATATAGTGATATATTATAGTATATTACAATATATAGTGATATAGTATTAGTATAATTATTAATACGCACTATATATAGTTTTAGTATAACTATTAATACAATAGACTATAATGATATAAGATTTTAAAATTTAATATTATATTAATTAGTAATTTATCATAAAATAAAAAACTATTTTATATATAATTATATATTATATATAAATTATATACAATATAAAAAGTTGTAATATATATATGAACCGGTCCGGTTCGGTCCTATGGTGGAATATCAAGAAAAATAGATAAATAATAATAACACAAAAATTTAAGTGGAAAACTCTCAAATTGGAGAAAAACCACCAGACTTAGAGAAGAAAACCCACTATGTAAAAAATTGTTACAGTCACATAATTTTTCTTCTCACCCCAAGGGCACCAACAAAACTTCTCTACTAGCAAAACTTTGACTCTCACCTCTTTCCCTTCTTACAAAAGGAGAACAAATAAATTTTATTAGAATTACAAGTTACTAATTATGCTTATGACTTGGTGCACTTAATCAAGAAAACTAAACACCCTTATATAGATCGTGAGTCTTGCCCTTCACTCTTCGCCATGTGGGATTCAAAGGAACAAACCCAACATACACTACGTGAGCTTTTACAATATTTATTTATGCTTGAGTTTTGGGATAAAATTAAATATTCAATAAATATTATAGAATTCACATTATGTGTCCATCTCATTTCTAATTTAAAATTTGAAATTTACACAATTTTTAGAGAATCTCGATCCCATGCATGCATCCGAGTGAGGCTTTTTGGAAGATTAATTTCGTTAGATACAAGAAAAATTAAATTTATAGTCATGGAATGCACAAGCGCCGCATACTCCTTTGAAAAAAAGTGAGTAAAGATGGGACCCATATGAAAAAATTAATTTTTTAATAATGAATTTCACTCTTTTTCTAAAGGAGTGCACAATACAGCTTGCACAATTCATAATTGTATCTAACATTACTCTAGATACAAAGCATATTAAATATTTGTTAAGAAATGTTTGATAATATAGGCCTTCTCAGGCACTTGATAAGAGTTAATTACACCAATAAAATAAAATAAAATAAAATAAAATGATGAAAAGAGAAGAAGAGAATAAGATCGAGATCATAATTAATGAGCCATGCAATACAGGTGGGTTTGTATATAATCGGATAAATTAAGGTTATCTTAGTAATTAGAAAGCGATAAATGATATTTGTAGTCGTGAGTGTGTAAATATGATGTAGTCGTTTTGAAAAAAATGAATAAATATAAGATCCACATGAAAAAAAATAATTTTTTAATAGTGAATCACACTCTTTTTCAAAATGACTGAACGACACTTACAAACTCCATAACTGAAAGTAACATTACTCTTAAAAAGCGGTGCATGTTGTGTTTTAGTAAGTAGAACATGGCATTTGAACCTTCTCATGATCGGGACAACTACCTACATTATTCAACTAGCTATGGCCAAGTAATTAGTCGAAGCCGTAGGGCACAGCTAGCTAGGGAACGTACACTTGCACAACTCCTGTCTTCTCTATCTATAAATACTACCTTTATAGTCTACAACTTCTCTCCCACTCCAAACTTCCAGTCCACAGTCCAAAGTGTCTACTTGTTATCTAGCTTTTCATCTCCAAGTTGTAAAGATCATGGGTGTTGTATCTCTAACTGATGAGTTCACTAGCCCCGTCCCGGCAGGAAAACTGTTCAAGGCCTTGATCCTTGATGCTGACAACCTCTTCCCCAAGCTCATGCCCCAGGCCATCAAGAGTATCGAGACAGTTGAAGGCAATGGAGGGCCTGGAACCATTAAGAAGCTGACCTTTGCTGAAGGCAAGCTAGTTGCATCTTATAATTTAGGGCATATTCTAAAAATGAACTGAATAAATGGTTTTGTGTCTTCTTTCTGTTCAAAGAATGGTTGAATTATTAAACCCATCTTTTTTTTTAATCAGTTTACTGTCTATGAATGCAGGTACACACATCAAGTACGTGAAGCATAGGATCGATGCAGTAGATGAAGAGAAATTATCATATAGTTACACGTTGATTGAGGGTGATGATTTGCTGGACAAGATCGAATCAGTTTCTTATGAGATTAAGTTTGAGGCCACTCCTGATGGGGGATGCAAAGGTACAGATGTCAGCAAGTATCATCCAAAACCAGGAGTCCAGATCGATGAAGAGGAAGTGAAGGCAGGCAAACAAAAGGCCATGGCTGTTTACAAGGCTGTGGAAGCATATCTCTTGGCCAATCCTGAAGCCTATGCTTAATTTCTCAATATCTTTCATTATCATATATACATGATCATCATCATGTGTTGCTTAAGTAGTAGTACTGTGATTTCTATATCTGTTTTTGCTATGTGGCGCCAGATGTACTGTTGATCACCTGCGTATGTGGCACAAGACATGAGAGCTTCTGCTCTGAAAAATTCGACTGTACAACTGCAAAATAAAATAAAAATGGTAAAATATTTCTACTTATATATAAAGTGCGAATCCAAGAGCAACAGTAAATTCGTCTAACACTTTTTTTTTCATTTTATCCCTGCTTTGTAGACGTTATTACGTTTTTGCCGGTTGCTTTTGCTGCTGCAAAGTACAGTGGAATTTTTCCTTTGTACTTTTAATTAACAAAGGAGCCTCTAAACAGACTGTGGGCCTAGCCTGGAAGAGATACTAAAACAAGACTTTTTATGGAAATTGGTTTTGCTAACAATTATTTTAAAGTACAATGATTTTATATTAAAAAAAAAAACCGACATCTTAAACTCTAATTATTTTATTCTACTTGCAAATAGATAAACATCCATAGCATACGGTTCATTATTTTTATCTTTAAAATTTAATAAAAAATATATATTTTTTATAAATTCAAAATCTTCTTATTCATAACTCTACATTAAATTAATTATTAGATTCATCAAAATAATAATATAATAATATTTTTTAATAATATTTTTAATTTTTAATTTTTATATTTTACAATTACACTAATTATATGTTAATTAATAATTTAATTTGATATTTAAATTATTATTTTCTAACTTAAATATATTGTGACTACAATAAATAAAGAAAGTAATTTTTTATTTAATTATATCTTGATCTGCTTTAATAATTTACAGACCAATAATAATGGCAATAATAATAGTTAAGACTACAATTTCCTGACATTACTCAACTTAAAAGGATAAGAAAATAAAACAAAGATATATCACACGATCATTATTTATTGTGAATATATATTTTATCGATGACAAGTATAAAAAATAAAAAGATATTTTCTCTATTTTAATTTCTCTTCTCCCAATGCCAACAACCCACAATAAAATATTTTTTATTGTTACAAATAAAATCTTTCATGGAATTTTTTTTCTATTTTTTAAAATATATTATTACTTTTTTATTTTATATATTAATTTTTACAATATATTATATATTAGTTTATTTATTTTTTCTTTGTACTATTTAAATATTATATTTTTTAATATTTGTTTAATAAAAAATTAACAATAAAAGAGAAATTAATTTAAAATATTTGCAATGATGAATACTTTCTATAAAAAAATGCAAAATAAGAATCAAATATTAAAAAAAGTTACATTTAAATGAATCTATTTATATTTAAATATATATATATATATATATATATATATATATATATATATATTATATAGGAGTGCTAAATTTCACCTCATCCATTATTTTATTGGATTCATTTTTTGGATTCCCATATTTTATAGAATGGTGAGTCCGAGGCTTATACCTTTTAGAATCATCTTTGTTTTTTAATTTTTATTTTTTTAAAAAGAAGAAATATCTGCTCCAAATTAACCTAAACGATGCATGTCAACATTAATTATTTCCTGCATTTAATTCATTTCAACGCATATTAGAAACCATTGCGATTTTGCATTTTTTTTAAAAAGAAAATAAAAGAAAATAGAAAAGAAAAAATGTAATATAGATATCTTGTAATTGTATTCGATGATTTATAATTTCATACAATAAAAGTACAAAACCTCACCAAGTGACGTAACAATTAACTTAAATAACATCCTAACAAGCTGAGGAAAAGTATTTTCAAATGATTTATAAATATATATTTTTATTTTTAAATAATAAATTTAACTTATTGCATAATCCCACCTACTTTAAGCAATTATTTATTGTAAAAAATAAAAAATCATACCAAATAATTTAATAAATACCCAAAATAAATTAGACATATTAAAATATTCAATTAAACTCTGTGAAATAATGAAATGTTATTTGCAAATTTTCAACACACATATATTGTACAGAGGGAGGGACAAAAAACCAGCAACAATTCATTTTTTTTTTATTGAATTCTCTGATTTTGAGTGATAGCGATAATTTTTTTTTGAGCAGGGAGTAGGATAGTGATAATTGATAAATTTACTTGTGTAGGTAATTAAATAAATAAAGTACGTAAGATTCAGGAGAGAGTATAGTTTTGATATAAAAGAGAGAACTCACAGGATCACTCGCATCTGAAATTTAAGATACACAGTGAGCCACCGATGCACGCAATCAATCTGTAAGAACATTGGAAGCATCACACAACCCAGATTGGCAACATCTCCTTTACCTTGAAGTTCTACTATATAATCTATATGTCCTGTGCAAATAATAAAGCAATCGGATATGACTACAACAAAAAATTTGTGTGCTTAATTGCAAAAACATGAGCATCTCATAACCACGGTAAATTATTTTATCTCATCATTTTAAATGATCATTCCTAACATGATAAATATAATATAATAATTGTTAAAATTATGCAATTACTAATATTCTCATTAATTTTTATCTGTCGAGGCGATCTAGAAGTAGAGGAATATACTAGATGTATAACGGTTGTTATATTCGGATTGATAGCAAAAGATACATTGAATCGTACAACTATTGATCTCTTTGAACACACAGACGAGGTAGAATGTTTAATGCATTATGTCTTTATTTTTTTTTCATTATTACGGGAGCACCTACTATATTTAGCTAATATTGCAACTACAGTTTCAAAAAATGAATGGATTTTATACTGGCAGTGGGTAGAAATGAATCAATATGGACAATTGCGTTAGAATAAACTCAACATACTCTCTGCCTATCCTATAAATCAAACTACGTAATAAGCACTCAAAATATCTTCTTCTTAAACTTTTCACTGTTGTATTTATTATATACTTAAATAACTAAGATACTAAATTATATGTGAAGTCTATACTTCTTTCTTTATTTTGTATATTTTGTTTAATTTTTGGTTAAATTTCTTTTTTCACCTTCCCATTTACTATTTTATACTATTTTTAATTTTTTTTTTTATATTTATCAACTGGGCATACGTGCAGC
Organism: Juglans mandshurica; assembly: GCA_022457165.1. Classification (NCBI taxonomy): domain Eukaryota; kingdom Viridiplantae; phylum Streptophyta; class Magnoliopsida; order Fagales; family Juglandaceae; genus Juglans; species Juglans mandshurica. The sequence continues at coordinate 19,049,782 of CM039619.1, read as the reverse complement.
GCACATTGCCCTTACTAGTATATATATAAATGTAGAAAGATGTGCGTCATATATATGGGATGAAAATAGATGCACTGATTTTTTTTTTTAATTTTTTATTATCCCATTTATTATCTCTATGTGATGAGGTTCTTATCTGGTTGATTGATACTTGACGAAAAATGCTAGATTAACCCAGGAGTTTGCCCCTTAAATCTTAGTACTGCTCATGCATTTTATTTTATTTTTTAATTATTTTTATTTAGTAATTAAGAAAATGACTATTAGTAAAGTTGTATATTTTTTTATAATAATTAAAAATATTTAAAAAAGAATAAAAAAAAAACAAAAAATTTTTAGCTAGCGGGCTGCCTGTTAACAGCATCCTTAATTTCCAATACTACCATGTCAACATAATATTAAAACTAACTTCGATTCACACGTACGTACAGTTCGTATCATTTATAATAGATTTTCACTATCTTTTATATACTTCAGTTTTAAGATAAGAAGTATTTTTATAAAATAATTTATAAAAATAATATTTTTTTACAGAAATATTCTCCATTGAAAACATAATTAAATAAAAAAATTCTACATCTATCCTTAGTTTCCACGTGGTTTCATCCCATCTAATCTCATCTCACCATCCAAACACAAATAATTTTTTATTTTAAATTTGAACTTTTCAATTTTTTTATCTAATCATTACAATTTTTTCAAACTTTGAAACAAAATACTCAAATTTTTCAAATTTTTCAAATTTAAAAATAAAAATAATATTATAAAAATAATTTAACTTTATAGTATTTTTATTCAACTTTTTCTCTCTCATTTTCTAAAACTCCATAAAATATCTTAACTTAAACTATTTTGCTACTATTTACAATCCATCTCACTATTATTCACAAATTTTTCATTTCATCGCATCTCATCTATGTAACAACGAGGTCTTAGTACTTTTCTTTAAATGATGCTGCTAGTGTGCGGGCTAGCTTTGACCGTTGAGCATGTCCATTAGTACAAATTGTACTTTTTAATTTTTTTCACATTTTAAAATATTTTTTAAAAATAAAAAAAATACACTAATATTTTAAAAGTCAATTCCTTGACTATTAAGAAAAATAAATTAAATAAACAGTCAAAATAAGCAACAAACTCATGGCCATACTATCATTTTCCTTTCTTTAAAAACTGCGCCAAACCGCTAGCTGTCTCAAATAAATCACCTGTCGATTGATTATTGTTTTATTTTACTCTTACGTTACATGTCCTAAATTTTCAATTGTAAAATTTTAAGATTCGAGTTTTGCAATATTTAAAATTTGAGACCTCTATCTAATTTTCCGTTAAATTTAATTTAGGCTTCGTTTGAGTCCTCAACTCATCCCAACTTATCTCAACTCATTATTACAACTTTTTCAAATCCTAACACAAAATATAATAAACAATTCAAAAATTTCAAATCTCAAAATAATAATAATAATAATAAATAATAATATTCTAACAATATTTTATCATCTCAACTTAACTCAACTCAACTCAACTCAGTTCAACATCCAAACGCACCCTTAGAGTCCCGGTCCGAGTTCCAAATTTTACTGAAGTTGAATCCACTTTTATTCTCTCTCTTTTCGAGATCGAGAGAGAGAGACAGAGAGTAAATATACTGTTGTGCATGGGATTCATGTGAGAGTTTCAGTTATATTTAGCGAGACGATAACACAAAAAATAACTGTTGATTTAACCATATAGAAATTCATAAAAATAAACTTATAAATTGATATAATTTGGTGTGGTAAGTAATTAGATTGTAAAATTATTTTTATTATAAAAAAAATTTAATATTGTATCACTTATCAGTTTCTAAATTTATTTTTAAAAAATCTCTTTAACACTATATCACTTATCTTTATGAAAAGAGCCTTGTAGCCCGAAAGTCCACCGAACAGGCAAAACATATTTTTTTATTTTTTATTTCTTTTTTTTAATGTATTTTTTTAATTATTATAAACATTTATAAAAAAAAATAAAAAATTCACAATATCATTAAAAAATACTTTCTTAATCACTAAGTAAAAAAAAAATAATAATAATAATAATTTCGGGACATATCTTCGAGTGATTTAGCATTTCTGTTATGAAAATATACTCCACGTACAAAACTAATTTAATTAATTGACAGTACTGGTCGAGGAATGTGATGCATAATTATCTGACAAAGCATTGCTCATGACTATAACATCAATAAAATAAAATAAAAGTCTGAAGACAAGCGGTTATGCGCACCGATGCGCACCGAAGTGCTGACATGGAATAGTTTTAAAGAAACGAACCGTTTGTGAGTCATACAAGTTTCACGACTGACTTCATTTGTATGAGCGGGTTTGAAGTGAAATTAAAATAATTGGCAAAAACGCAAAGTTTTGAACAAACGAAGGAGACGAGCCCCTTTTCTTTTCTGGTTCGATGCTTCTTTCCTCTGGTTGGAGCCCGCTTCTCTCTTCTTCATTTGCTCCGAAGCACATGCAGTTTGCTTCTCTTCAAGCCGTCAAAAGCTCCCATTTAGAATGTACAATGAAGACAACTCCTCCCCCTCCCTCCACGCTGTTCTTCTTCCTTTCCACAAATAAAAAAAAAATACCATTTTTCTTCATTTGCTTTCACTGTGAAATTGTAATGGGAAAACTTCTCATAAAATCATCATCCTAATAAAATTGCAATGAAATGCTTCAAATACAGTAGAAATCAATAGATGATTTGGTAACTAGAAAATGTAGAGAGATCAAAATCTTCTAGTCTCTAATGTTTCACGATCTTCCTATTTCCACGAAATGGTAATACACAGACCAGAGAGAATGTACAATGAAGACAGCTCCTCCCCTCCCTCCACGCCGTTCTTCTTCTTTTCCACAAATATATAAAAAAAAATACAATTTTTCTTCATTTGCTTTGCCACAATTTCTCAGCAACCAAACAGGGAATATGACTAAACAAATCGAGTGGGCTTTGGGGCTTTGTTGAGAAAGAGATTTGGAGAGGCCAAAGCTGTCAACTTGTTTGATTTCGGGGAGGGAGGGAAGGTTCATTGTTCTGGGGGAGACGAAGAACTTCTTTTCCCAATTCTAAGTCTTTTTTTTTTTAATTTTTTAATTTTGTATAATTACATAACTACCCCTGCCATGTCATCCTTCGATGCGCAATGGGTATGCCGTTATGCCTGTACGTAGAAGAATTGTAAAATATATAGGATCAGGCTAGGAGATATTATACTATATATATATATATATATATATATATATATAAAAGGACCCAACATGCTAATATAAACAAAATGGTGCATCTCATATTAATATTCTCTTTACAATTAATAATATAATATTTAGTACGTACTGTCTTATGGTAAATATACGTATAATGTACAGGAGAGAGAACTTATTATTACCTGTACGGGGATTTAACCCCTCAAGGCCCAAAAAGGCCCCATCAACCTAGGCCCAGGACAAAAAGTCACGAATTTGGCCTTCTAGAAGAATCCTCTATACATGACCTATAGGAGGAATGATGTTGCAGGAGATGGGACACGTCGATCTGGAGACCCCTCGGGTAGTGCCCAGTCCTTGAGTGCTCGCCCATATAGCAGGGTGATACACAGAGAACCATTAATATATTGACAGGAGAGGCATGGACAGACCAAAGGAAAAAGCAGACCGAAAAGAGGAAACTGAAGAACCACGCTGAATTTATGGTTCCACCACCCGGGCAAACGCATCACATTAATGGCACCATCGTAGAGCTGCGCCTCATTAATGATACCGTCTCAGAGCCACACCGCATTTAAAGATTCTGACAAAAGGAATAGTATAGGGAATACGACCTTCACGGAGGCAGGCACAATCTACCCTCTCAAACTTGTAGTAGAAATAGCTGATTAGGTACGAGGAAACTCTCTCGGATTTCTAGACTTTCTTACTCATTTACTACACTCTAAGAATATTTACTAATTTAGGCATCGGAGGCTTCCTGGCCCCAAGGCCGCCCTCTCAAAGCCGCAATATTTTCTACCTTAATAGATCTCCATTGTTGGAGCTTGGCCCAAAGGTATGCAAAACATGACGTTAACAGTGGCGTTGTCTGTGGGATCGTAATAGATCTTGCGTGTCCTTCTCATGCCTGCGACAACCCGTTCCGAACAACTTAGGAGAGAAATATGGGAGACGCCATGGAAGCAATGATGAAAACAATGGAGAAATGGGTGACGAAACTAACTGGCAAAGTGGAAGCACTCTGCAAAGAGAACACAGAACTCAAAGAACCCCAACGCGAGCAAGATGGTGGGGAGGCTAGTGACATGGGGTCCTGAAACACGCAAGCGGGACCCAAGAAGGAAGAGAAGCAGAAACACATGCAGGACGAACTCCGCAACCTCAGGGGGAAGTATGAGGAAATAAAGCGGAAAGTGGCTACGTCTTCAACGATGAACCCAGTTGCTCACAAGCACAGGTCTACCCTATACTGAAGAGGTGATGGCATTTCCTTTGCCACCGAAGTTTAGAGTCCCTGTTATAGAGATATATGACGGAGGAAAGGACCCTTTCGAGCACCTAGAAACTTTCAGGGCTCACATGACTCTGCATGACTTCCACGGGGAAATTGCTTTTAGGGCGTTTCCATTAACCCTGAAGGGGTCAACGCATGTATGGTTTGGGTCACTACCACCGAAATCAGTGGACAACTTCGGCGAGCTAGCCCGGCTATTCCTGACCCAATTCATGTCCAGTTGGAGAAGGCGACGTCCAGCTTGGCCTACTTGGCGCGGTCCAACAAAGAGCGCATGACAACTGACAACCAAGACGAGAAGATCACCTCGGTGGCGCTCCTGGGAGGCGTCTGCCGCGCTCCCAGTTTATGACAAAGCTGGCCAGACAAACTCCCGCGACATTACGGGAATTCATGGACCAGGCTGACAGCTTCATCAATGCGGAAGACACTCTCCAGGCGTTGACAGAGCCGCGAAGGAAGGAAATAGAGCGCCAGAAAGGAAGGGGAAGGCCCTAACTAAGGCCAAGCCCCATGAGAAAATGGAAAGTGGCTCCCAAGATAAGTGGCGAGAGGAAGTCCCGGCAAAGGGACCTGGGCCACGGTACGATCGACCCACGTTCACCATCCAAGAGGAGGACGACTGGGGAACGATGCGCTGCTACTGCACGTACCATTGGTCCATCTCACACAACTCCAAAAACTACCCCGCCCCGGGAGGCAGGAAGGAATATGCGGAGCAGTAGAGGTGCCACCGTTCCCCGACCGGAAGGCAAGAGCATGGGAGAAGGGGAAGGTCAAGGGAAAGGAGTCGGAACCGAGGTAACCAGCACCAATGGGGGAACAACCCTCAACAGCTGGCGGAAAGGGGGCCACCATCAGGTCCCCCCAATCGTCACCAAGGCAGCAACCCCTGGGGGAAATTCAAACCATAGCTAGAGGGTTCGCGGGCGGGGGCATCACCTCGTCGGGGAGAAAAGCACATGCCAAGTTGGCACGATACTATGCGGTATACTCGGCTGAAGGAGTGACTCCACTCTGATAATCTAGTTCATGAAGGCGGATGAAGAAGGGGCTTTGTACCCCCACGTAGTAGTCACAATGCTCGTCGCCAACTTCACCACCCATAGAATCCTCATCGACAACAGGAGCTCCGCAGACATCCTGTTCTGGGAAGCCTTCATCAAGATGGGAATTGAGACCTCACGACTATTGCCCGCCCCCATGCCCTTAAAAGGATTCTCCGAAAGCATTGTCTAGCCAGTGGGAACCATCACACTATCCGCCCTGGTGGGAAGTAGCCCCTGCACGGCCCCTGTTATGGTCGACTTCCTGGTGGTGAAAACTCTGTCGGCATACAACGCCATCAATTGGAAGGCCCACCCTCAACAGCTTAAGGGCCATTACCTCGACCTACCATTTCAAAATGAAGTTCCCAACTCCCCAAGGAGTGGGGGAAGTCCGAGGGGAGCAAGTATTGGCGAGGGAATGCTACTTACAGGAGTTGAAGCAGAAAGACAAAGGGCCCGCCTTGGATGACACCAAAGGGACAAAATAGGCCAGGCACCACCGAAGCAACCACGACAAGCCTCGGTCTACAATTCACCTTGCCAATTTCTAGGGGGAAGGGATGGTGTGGGTCTTTGGAGAAGAAGATGGCCGACAACCTCCTCAGATTGGGATTCAGAGTCCCTTAAATTTTTTAACGTCTCTCCACCAAGCTTGTACATTCCTTTTTATTTAATAAAACACAACTTTTCAGGAGAATGCGAAACATCTACTACATGCTCTTATATTATTAGTAAGGCACCAACAACAAAAAGCGCGGCTAACGAAATCTACGACGACAAGGTCATCGACAACTTACCTACCCGCGGGGCACCATAGGGAAAGGTAGGCCTAAGGGTTTTCCCTCCTACGGTAGAGTGCGGATAAGCCAATGGCGGCCCGAAGATAAAGTTTACCTTCCTTGCAGACGTCAATAGGCGGGTGCGGATCCAGTATCAGACTGTCTGAAAACTTACTTCCCTGCGGGACACTCTAGGGAAAGGTTGGCCCTAGGGTGTCCTTATCCCTCTCGTAGAGGAGAGCGGGACCGGCCCCATGGCCCTCCCGATCAAACTACCCCAACCTCCGTCTCAACGAAGAGTGGGATCAGCACCAACCTAACCCAACACTTACCTTTCATGTGCTATCAACGAGCGGGAACGGGAGCGGGTCCAGTAGCAGACTGCCCGAACAACCTACCTCCCTGCTGGACTCAATAGGAAAAGGTAGGCCTTAAGGCGAACTTATTCCTCCCGTAGCGGAGAGCGGGTCCTGCCTTTAAGGCGGCCCTAAGAATTTACCTCGACTCCTATCACAGCAAAGAGTGGTCAACTAAATTGTTGTCCGAACTTACCTCCCCGCAGGAAACCACAGGGAAAGGTAGGCCTTAAGGTTGGCATGTCCCTCCCTCGACGGAGTGCTGGTTAGTCCTCAGCTATCCGAATCAGAAAATATACCTTCCTCGTGAGTGTCAATAGGCGAGAGCGAGTATAGTAATAAACTGCTTGAATAACTTATCTCCTCGCAGAATACAAGGGCAAAGGTCGGCACAAGGGTGGCCTTATCCTCCCTCGGAGGAGAGCAGGATTGGCCCTTGCGGCAACTCGAAAACTTATCCCGATCTCCACTACGAGTGAAGAGTGGGTCTAGCATCAGCTTGTCACAAAATGTTACCTTTCCTTGTGATATCAATGAAGGCGGCCTTATCTCTCCCGCAAAGGAGAATGGGTCCTACCTTCAACGCAGTCCGAAGAACTTACCCCATCTCCTATCACGGCTAAAGAGCAGATTGCCTCAATGGCAGCCCAAAGAAGTTACCTCATTGGGGAACCAAAAGGGGCCGACTAATTTGAGATAGCTTGACCTCTCCCTAATGGAGGGCGGGTTTAAGTCTTATGACTGCCCAAAGAAAGAAGAATCTACATAAAAGAAGTAAAGTACCGCAAAAATGTACTCTAAATACCCTACTATATTAAACTAAAATGCTAAAATGTGAATAGAAATCAAAGGAATTAATGTGTATTCCTGAATTGAGGTTTTATTTACTTTGAGATACTCCTGAGCAGATTTTTATATTTAATTTTAGAGTCTATAAAACAACAAGTCCAAACCCAGTCAAATTCAAATGACTTTCAAGTAAGCATGACGTTGAAAAAACCTAAGAACTTTCAACGAGTGTAGTATTCTTCAAATAAGGATAATGATGGGGTTTAAGAGTAATTCGGATCAAGAGAAAAAGTCAGTCCGAAATTCGCTACAAGACAGCCTGTATATACTTTAGTATTTTGATCATAACTCTCTGTTAAAATATCGGATTGATGTGATTCTTGATGCGTTAAAAAGCTAATTTAAAGGGATACAAAGTTGTCTCTAATAAGCGTTCCTATATTCAAACTCCCGGATCACTTACGTGGCTGCCAAGATGAGTTCTAAAATTTAGGTGATTTTGTATTCGTGAATATGAAGACATTAGGGTTTTTTTTCCTATCCTATATAAGCATTTCATTAGCACGAAATTGAGAGTTGAGAAGAAGGGAGACGGCTCAGTTTGAAGAAGGAAGATCTGAAATTAATTTCCATGGCTGCCGTTTGCTCTATTTTCTCTTGAGATGTTTGTTGTTCATTATATTTATGAGTAACTAAATTCTCAATGAGGGTTAGTGGAAGAACTTGCACATTATATGGCATTTTTAATTTATTTTTTATTTATGTATTTGATTTTCAATTACTAAAACTCTTTTGTTTTATCATTCTTAATTTATTGTTGATGTTTTCTCCTCCGTATAATCATAGAATTTATTCTGTTTATGGATTCAGTCATGCTTTTTCTATTTTGAGAAAAATATGAAAAATATTTTGAGAAAAATGTTTAAGCCTAATATTTAATGATAAAAATATTTTGAGAACAATGTTTAAGACTAATGATCGAGTGTTCTTATATGATTCCAGACTCCATAAGTACCTAGGAAAACTTCGGTCTAAGTGGACCGGCCCTTTTGTAGTGAAGAATGTTTTTGTAAATGGGGCAGTAGAAATATAAGATTCTAAGGATGGTCGGATCTTTAAAATAAATAGTCAACGACTTAAAGTATTAATTGATGGGCAAGTTCCGGAAGTGGAAGACATTCCACGTATGGATCTGGTATATCAACCTTAACCACACCACACAGGTATGTTTTTCGTTATTTGTTTTGTTTTATTTTTATTTTTTCTTGTTTTGTTTCTTTTTTTTGTTTGTTTGTTGTTGTTTTCTTTGCTTTTGTTTGCAGGTTAGTTTCATTTTGTTATTTCAAATTACCATCTTTGGTGCTTAGCAGCTACCCACGTCACTTATCAAGTGCATTCTACCATTTTTAGTGACTCCTCATTCAAATTTGATTCTTAAACATTGAGGACAATGTTTCACTTAAGTTGGCGGGTGGTGGTGCAAATTCAGTATTTAAAATGCTTGTTGGATCTTTGTAGCATATTTTCATGTGTCAATTTTTTTTAATTTTGCATCACACGTGCATCCTTTTCACATGTGTACCTATTCTCATTCATAGCCATCTTTGTAAATTCACCAAACCGACCATAATCATTTTTTGCTTAAGCATTCACAGAACCCCTAATACACTCATCCAAGCTTTGTGGTAAGATGGTGGTTTGACACATGTAGCTAGAGAACTCTTTTTGTTTTAGTATTCATATGAGTTTTTTAGAGGATTGAGAGCCTACAAATACAATAACTTGTTATAAGCGTTCGTTGATTTGTTGAATTGTGCACTTCTTTTGAGAATATCATTACATGGTTTGTAGTAAGATAGTGGATATACTTGGAATATGAAGAAGGTCAACTTAGGATCAACGTTTGAGCCTTTCAAGCTAACTATTTTCATCATAGGCCCCTAGTAGCCAACTTTGAACCAATAAACACATGTAGCTTTTTCTTTTCATATGCCCACATTATCCATACACTTCGACATTGGAGTATAACCTATACACGGATTTTTTCTACCCTTGTTACTTCCAAGTGTGTACTAGATGTGAAATTCTTTTTTCTTTTTTCTTTGTAAAGAATAAAACAAGGGAGAGAGAGAAAAGGGAAGAACATGAGTTACAAGGTGCTCAAGTGAGTGAGCTTCAAAGGCAAAAATACCAAGGCTAGGTAGAAATAGCAAAATACCAGTGTGACATAATTGTTCACCAAATTATAAAAAATAAATGAACAAAAAAACAAAAAGATGCATTATTCTTTGATTTGAAAGGTTGAATAGTACATCAAGTGAGAGATGTAGTTTACTGAGATGTCCAATAAGATTCCTTAGGTATGCACTTTGAAGTTTTTGAATCCTTTTCCTTTTCTTGTCATACAGCCTAACCTAAGCCACATTACAATATTTTGTTTTGTCTGTTCTGATCCCAAGTAAGCCTGTGGAAAGAATAGTTGAATTCTCATTTGTTAGTGTTCCTATCATAAGATCAATATTTACTTGTTGCTTGTACATAATTGCCTAATTCTCCATGAAAGTGTGTGTACACCTATTGTCAACTCCATAGAGAGAATCCTCACACGAAACACTTTTATACCCTTAAGTAATGGAGTTGAACCTTTCGCTTGAGATGTTCTCAATGTTGGATGTGTCCGGGCTTCTGGTTAGATGGATATAGTTTGGAACACACAAACATTATGTGGATTTCTATAGGTGGATTACTTGTGATAGGGTTATTGAATTCCTAAGATTGCTTTGATATGTGAATCTGAAAAGTGTGACTTGGTGGCCCTGGTGTATGATTTTCTTTGGTCTCTTTCATTGTTTTGACATTAAAATTGCTAGGGACTAGCAATGAGTAAGTTGGGGGGGGGGGTGTGATGAGTGCGAAAGTGTACTCTAAATACCCTATTATTGGACTAAAATGCTAAAATGTGAATAGAAATCATAGGAATTAATGTGTATTCTTGAATTGAGTTTCTATTTACTTTAGGATACTCTGGAGCAGATTTTTATATTTAATTTTAGAGCCTATAAAACAGCAAGTCCAAACTCAGTCAAATTCAAAAGACTTTCAAGTAAGCATGACGTTGAAACAACATAAGAATTTTCAATGAGTGTAGGACTCTTCAAATAAGGATAATGATGGGGTTTAAGAATTCAGATCAAGAGAAAAAGTCAATCCGAAATTCGCTACAAGACAGCCTGTATATACTTTAGTATTTTGATTATAACTTTCTGCTAAAATATCGGATTGATGCGATTTTGATGCTTTGGAAAGCTAACTTAATGGGCTACAAAGTTGTCTGGAATAAGAATTTCTAAATTCAAACTCCTGAAGCACGTACATGGCTGCCAAGATGAGTCCTAAAATTTAGGCGATTTTGTATGCGGGAATATGAAGACATTAGGATTTTTTTTCCTACTCTATATAAGCATTTCATTATCACGAAATTGAGAGTTGAGAAGAGGGGAGACGGCTCAGTTTGAAGGAGGAAGATCTGAAATTAATTTCCATGGCCGCAGATTGCTCTATTTTTCTCTTGAGATTTTTGTTGTCCATTCTATTTATGGGTAACTAAATTCTCAAGGAGGGTTGGGGGATGAACTTGTATATTAGATGGTATTTTTTATTTATGTATTTGATTTTCAATTACTCAAACTCTTTTGTTTTATCATTCTCAATTTATTGTTGATGTTTTCTCCTCCGAATAATCATATAATGTTTAAGCCAAATGTTTAATGATATAAATATTTTGAGAAAAATGTTTAAACCTAATAATCGAGTGTTGTTATATGATTCTAGACTCCATAAGCACTTAGGAAAACTTTGGTCTAGGTGGACCGGCCCTTTTGTAGTGAAGAATGTTCTTACAAATGGGGCGGTAGAAATAGAAGATCCTAAGGATGGTCGGATCTTTAAAGTAAATGGTCAACGCCTTAAAGTATTGATTGATGGGCAAGTTCTGAAAGTGGAAGACATTCCACTTATGGATCTGGTCTATCAACCTTGACCACACTACGCAGGTATGTTTTCGTTATTTGTTTTGTTTTATTTTTATTTTGTTTGCTGTTGTTTTCTTTATTTTTGTTTGCTGGTTAGTTTCATTTTGTTATTTCAGGTTACCATCTTTGGTGCTTAGCGAGCTACCCGTGTCACTCATCAGGTGTATTCTACCATTTTTAGTGACTCCTCATTCAAATTTGATTCTTAAACATTGAGGACAATGTTTCATTTAAGTTGGGGGGTGGTGGTGCAAATTCAGTATTTAAATTGCTTGTTGGAACTCTGTAGCATATTTTCATGTGTCAATTTTTTTTAGTTTTGCATCACACGTGCATCATTTTCACCTGTATACCTATTCTCATTCATAGCCATCTTTGTAAATTCACCAAACCCACCATAATCATTTTTTGCTGAAGCATTTACAGAACCCCTAATGCACTCATCCAAGTTTTGTGGTAAGATGGTGGTTTAACACGTGTAACTAGAGAACTCTTTTGCTTAAGTATTCATGTGAGTTTTTGAGAGGATTGAGAGCCTACAAATGCAATAAATTGTGATAAGCGTTCATTGATTTGTTGAATTGTGCACTTCTTTTGAGAATATCATTACATTGTTTGTGGTAAGATGGTGGATATACTTGGAATATGACGAAGGTCAACTTAGAATTAACGTTTGAGCCTTTCAAACTAACCCTTTTCATCAGAGACCCCTAGTAGCCAACTTTGAGTCAATAAACACATGTAGCTTTTTCTTTTCATATGCCCACATTATCCATACATTTCCACATTGGAATATAACCTATACACTGATTTTTCCTACCCTTGTTACTTCCAAGTGTGTACTAGATGTGAAATTCTTCTTCTTCTTTTTTGCACAGAATGAAACAAGGGAGAGAGAGAAAAGGGAGGAACATAAGTTACAAGGTGCTCAAGTGAGTGAGCTTCAAAGGTAAAAATACCAAAGTTGGGTAGAAATAGCAAAATACCAGGGTGACATAATTGTTCACCAATTATAAAAAAAAATGAAAAAACAAAAGAGGCATTATTCGTTGATTTGAAAGGTTGAATAGTACATCAAGTGACAGATGTAGTTTATTGAGATGTCCAATAAGATTCCTTAGGTATGTACTTTGAAGTTTTTAAATCATTTTCCTTTTCTTATCATACAGCCTAACCTAAGCCACATTACATTATTTTGTTTTGACTGTTCTGATCCCAAGTAAGCCTGTGGAAAGAATGGTTGAATTCTCATTTGTTAGTGCTCCTATCATAAGATCAATGTTTACTTGTTGTTTGTACATAATTGCCTAACTCCCCATGAGAGTGTGTGTACACCTATTGTCAACTCCATAGAGAGAATTCTTACACGAAACACTTTTATACCCTTAAGTAATGGAGTTGAATCTTTTGCTTGAAATGTTCTTGATGTTGCATGTGTTCGGGCTTCTGGTTAGATGGATATAGTTTGGAACACACACACATTTTGTGGATTTCTATAGGTGGATTGCTTGTGATAGGGTTATTGAATTCCTAAGATTGCTTTAATATGTGAATCTGGAAAGTGTGACTTGGTGGCCTTGGTGTGTGATTTTCTTTGGTCTCTTTCGTTGTTTTGACATTAAAATTGCTAGGGAGTAGCAATGAGTAAGTTTGGGGGTGTGATGAGTGTGCGAAAGTGTACTCTAAATACCCTATTATTGGACTAAAATGCTAAAATGTGAATAGAAATCATAGGAATTAATGTGTATTCTTGAATTGAGTTTCTATTAACTTTGAGATACTCCTGAGCAGATTTTTATATTTAATTTCAGAGCCTATAAAAGAGCAAGTCCAAACTCAGTCAAATTCAAAAGACTTTCAAGTAAGTATGACGTTGAAACAACCTAAGAACTTTCAACGAGTGTATGACTCTTCAAATAAGGATAATGACAGGGTTTAATAGTAATTCGGATCGAGAGAAAAAGTCAGTCCGAAATTCGCTACAAGACAGCCTGTATATACTTTAGTATTTTGATCATAACTTTCTGCTAAAATATCGGATTGATGCAATTTTGATGCGTTGGAAAGCTAACTTAAAGGGCTACAAAGTTGTCTCGAATAAGAATTTCTAAATTCAAACTCCTGAAGCACGTACGTGGCTGCCAAAATGAGTCCTAAAATTTAGGCGATTTTGTATGCGGGAATATGAAGACATTAGGGTTTTTTTTTCTACCCTATATAAGCATTTCATTATCACGAAATTGAGAGTTGAGAAGAGGGGAGACGGCTCAGTTTGAAGGAGGAAGATCTTAAAATAATTTCCATCGCCACCGTTTGCTCTATTTTTCTCTTGAGATTTTTGTTGTCCATTATATTTATGGGTAATTAAATTCTCAATGAGGGTTAGGGGATGAACTTGCACATTTGATGGAATTTTTAATTTATTTTTGATTTATGCATTTGATTTTCAATTACTAAAACTCCTTTGTTTTATCATTCTCATTTCATTGTTGATGTTTTCTCCTCTGAATAATCATATAATTTATTATATTTATGGATTCAACCATGCTTTTTCTATTGAATGGATTAGCTCTTTGATTATGTTTGGATCAATTATTTATCTATATTGATTTAATTCTTTACTGCAATATTGCTTCCTAAGTATATTGCCGTCATTGAATTTTCTCAATAGAGATAATAATTTACGTATTTTAAAAGTGGTGAATGATTTTTCATAGGGTTACATTTAGTTTAATCTTGGTTTATAAATCTATACCTTCCGATTGGGAATTTTGATAATTGAGTTCCCAATTGAGCTATTCAATAAATTAAGAATAATAAAAATACTATATTTGTGCAAGGGATTCTCGACGCTTTACTGTTTTTCAAATTTGAGTAATTTTTCCATTAGACTACTTTGCTTCACTTAAATTTACATTTAAAATTAATCTTTGTTCTCCATTAATCATTTAATATCTTTCTTTAGTTTCTTTATTATTTCTACTATTCTTTTAATTTGTCTCTCTATAGAATCGACACTCCAAAGCTGTGCTACAACTACCGCATTATTCTTTTGGCGTAATCAAATTTTGACACCGTTGCAGGGGAGACGGTAGAAGAATTGCTAGATAGTTTTTCTTTTCAGCAGTTTGTAAAGGCGGTAACTTCGTTCCATCTTTTAGCTTGCTGCATTATTATTTTTTTCTTATTTCTTTTTCTAGTATTTTTATTTTTTTAAGTATTTTGGTACTTGCATGCAAAGGCATAAAGACTCATTGGGTAGATTTGCTTGTAGGCCTGTGGTAGAGTCAGAATCAAAATTTTTAAATCCTTTATTTGACAATTCATCTAGTCCCGAAAAAATGAGTGAACACGAAGATCAACCCATTAGAACTCTTTATGATTACCTCCACCCTGCACGCACAGCCACACCATCATGCATCATGTTACCAGCTAATACTCACTAACTGGATTTTAAAAACAGGGATGATACAGTTACTCCCTACTTTTAATGGCTTGGAAAATGAAAATCCATATGTGCACATTAGGGAGTTTGATGAAGTAGTTGCAACTTTTCATAGTCAAAATGCAACTGATGACGTTGTGTGTAATGTCCGTCCTTATGGTGGGACTTTTTATAAAATATTTTAGAAAGGACGATGGGAATTACTGTTCGATTTAAAATTTTTCACTTGCATACCATGCAAGGCTCTACGTTTATAAAATAAAATGTGCTTTGACAATAAAAGAGGTTTACAGTGGAAAACATCAATTTTAATAATAAAAGGCATCTCGCACATTTAAAACTCGTGCCTAGACTTCCATGCTCTTCCCCATGGGTCATGTCCATCCTTGTCTTTCAGTTCCTGTGGGGGGAGGGGTATACATAAAAACTAAAATGATTCGAAGACTCGTAAGCATTACTTCATACAGTTAAAATATAACAACATAGGTTTTCATTTATGCATTCATCATTCCATATATACTATACATACATGCATACGTGCGTTCTTTTGAGAACATCACTGGACGGGATTTTTCTTTTAAACATGGGTTTTCTTTTCGTAAACATATCTCCCGTCAGTGCCTTCATTTCTTCAAGAATATGTGCATTCGTACTTTCATGCTTACATACATTCATGCATACATACATTCATTCATATCACTTTCATAGGCCGGTACACACTGTTACGCCTCGTGTGTTGGGGTTAACGGCCTTGTGGCCAATGGATTCGCCCGTGGCCGCGGGTTGGAATCCCATTCCGTTAGGGTGCAGCACTGGGTGCACTACCAGCACTACTATCCGGCATAGCAATCTGCCCATTCATTCATTGGGTACCCCTTATCATTCATTCATATGGCCATTACGTATTTTCATACATTTTATGCTTTCATTCATTCTTTCATTCATTCATGGCAGCTTGAAAGAGCTGGAACTTTCATTCTTTTCTTATTTTTCATTTAACATGTCATTTCCTGAGAAAACATTTCTTTCGTGAGAAAACATCGTTTCATGAGCATGGGCGTAAACTTCGTCTTTTCATGACATTCGTAAAAACATTCGTTCATGGCATCGCAAAACATTTAAAACGTTGGCTTTCATGGCATCGATAAGCATCACCTTAAACATTGTCTCTCATGGTGTCCATGAGCATCACCTCATGGCATCCATAAGAGCGTCGGTTCATAGGATCCAAAAAAACATCCGTTTTCATGTCTTTCGTACATTTACATCAGTTCATGAATTTTCTTAGAAAATACATATAATAGATACACTGTATAGTCATCCATTCACATGCGTACAATTAATATTTTGGGTGCGTAAAAAGGGGCTGCCAAGGAGGGGCTGTACGTACTTATACATTTGAACACTTAGTGTTTTCTTTCTTAAAACGTCTTTCGTCTCTTTTCGTAAGCATCTTAAAGGAAAAACGTTTCATTTTCATTTTCGTATCTTTTAGAAAACTCTAGAATAGTATGAATGTAACGCTTACTTGGACTCCATGCTACTTGCATATCATGCAGTCCATTCATGTGCTTGTCAGATGGCAACCTACATGCATACACATACCTTAACGTCATTCTCTATCTAGTACATAAACAATTTAAGCTTAGAAAACACAAACTAGTACCCTCGTCTTCTATCCCGTGTTCTTACGTGTTCCTTACTATGTTAAAACCTGTGAGAACCCATTGTGGTCACCACATCTTCGAACTCAAGGTCTTGCCTCGAGTGCTCAACCACTAAAGTGAACCCATGATTCACCTTAGCATTAAGACACTAAGACTTTCGTCTTACTCTCCTTATTGAACTCATCTCGATGCATGACTAGGACCGACTAAGTCACGCATCCCTTCCTTAGACAGTCCACCCGTCACTATCTTCATGTATCTTAGCCCATACTAATCATCATTCCCATCCATACAAATGACACGGTTCTAAGCCAACTCTGAGGCTTAGTTACGTGCAACTATACTCAGGACGGATTACCCATTACATATGGTAAATCCGTCCGGCACATGTATCTCACCAAATTACACATGTACCTTACCCCTTAGGGCTGGGCTCCGACTCCGACGGAGTCGGAGTTGTCATTTCTGACCTCTAACTCTGACAAGAGTCGGAGCCAAATAGTTACTCCGACTCCGACTCCAGTCCTACTCCGATCGGAGGTCAGAGCTCCGACCTCCGATCGGAACTCCGACATCAAATCGGAGCTCCAACCTCCGATAGGAACTCCAACTACCGATCGGAGCTCCGACTTCCGATCAGAGTCGGACCATTTATTTCTCTGCATTTCTAATAGATCGAAATGTATTTGGATGGCAAAATTATATGATGGGGAATATAATTTCAGTTTATTTCGGTTTTGTCTCTTTTTATAGATTTCGTGAAGCTCTAAAGCCTGATGGAAGAGAAATATGGATTTGAAGTTCATAAGTAGATGCATTGTCTGGTTACTTGGGATGGATAGAAATAAGATCATCTATTGTTTTGTATCCCTTTCGTTCTATCAGAGTTTTGGTTGGTATCTATTGTATTTGATTGTATCTATTGCAATAGCTTTGGTTGGTTCGGACTATAGTTGTAACATGTTAGTTTTAAATTTGTTGTAGATTGTATTAGATTGTATCTATTGTAATTGTTCTCTCTTCATTTAGTTTTTTAAACAACAAACAGATTTTATCTATCAGTGTTTAATGCAATTATGTTGTAATTAGATGGATTATTCATCTACGTTTATAAAATGATCAACTTCTCTTGTTATAAAACCGACAAGTCTAAATTCCGAATGCGTTGGTTTTTTAAAGTTTTTAATCCAAACCTCTTTACACAAACATAATTTCAACCCTGCGTGACAACATCAATTAGTTGTTTAGTTTTACAATATCAAATATTTGTTTGGGGCCATGCATGCATGTGAGTTGACTGTATAGAAATATACCACTTTTAAGAAAATATTATATTACACTTTACATATCATATTACATATTTGGTTTACCTCCTTTACACTTCAAGAAAAGAAACCTTGTGTGACAATATTTGGTTTATCCCCTTTACACTTCAAGAAAATATTAACCCCTTTACATATCATATTACACTTCTTGAATGTATTACACTTGAAGAAAATATTACACATCCATTCTCGTTTATCCCCTTTACAAACCCAATGCTGAAATTACTTTAAAAAAACAAACACAAGTCATAGAAACACCAAATCAGCTGATTTCACAAACACATATACACATAATGCGTGCCCAATCTTCCTTTCTGTATGTTGAAAGCATCAATCCTCCGCACGCACATATCTGATTTGACAAACACATATACATAATGCACGGCCATTATGTGGTTTATACCTGTACCAACAATTCAAACTTCAAATAACTAAACATAACACTAACTAATAGCTTGAAAAAATTAAAAAAAAATATTGGTATTTATAACTATACGAACAAATTAAAAATAAAATGCTAACTGAACATAAATCTAACTAACTAACAGCTATATAAATGCATGTTGCTTTAATACTTGAACCATTTAATACAACATAAAACTAATTAACCATTTCTTTAAGAACAACAATTAATATCAGCAACAAACCAACTCATACGTGCAGGAGTACACAACTAATGTTACATTCAACAAAAGGCTCAAATTAGATCTCAATCACAGTGTATAAAAAATGAACTAAAAAAAAAATCAGCAACTAGTCCAACTGATTCTTACCAAGACTCTCAAGGGGCGTCCGTTCCAAACTCTCAATCATCGGCAATTATGTTAGGGTTCACAATTAGATCTATAAAATTATAAAAATTAGAAGTTAGAAACATTAAAAATAAATATTTAGATCTATAAAAGCATATAAACTTACCCGATTTAAGCCTATAGCTCTCGGTATCAACGCCAACGGTATCTAGTCCAATGGGCGTTTCACTTATCCAATTATGTATGCAAATGAGGGCCTCCACGGTTGTCGGTGACAATGAACTTCGATAAGCATCCAACACGCGACCTCCAGTGCTAAATGGCGACTTTGAGGCAACTGTAGTGATAGGAATGACTAGCACATCTCGGGCTACACGAAAAAGGACTGTATACTTGGTGGAATTAACTTTCCACCAAGTTAATAACTGAAATACATCACTAGGTGCCTCGACAGCTTCCATAAAATATCGTTCAACCTCAGATGTACAATGCATAATATTCTTTGTTGACATGAGTTGATGATACTGCTGTATAATACGATTGCCTCGAACACGTACAGATAGGTCAGTATCACCTGAGGAAACTGTCGATCCCGTCGACCTCGAATGTGAGGAGCTACCAGCTGCAGATGAAGGTTGACAACTATTACTGTAGTGATTATATAAGTCATCAACATCACTTGTTAGCAATCTAATAAACTCTGCAGCCTTCACTGCCCCGAGGACGGAATTTACCCAAAATTTTAAAACAACCAACTTAACTCAGGAGTCAAGGATCACTGCCCCGAGTTCGCAACCTCACTAGAAATTTTGGTGAAATGCTCCCATGTCCACGACCTCTTTTTAGAAGGCCATGGTGGTTGATCTTGCTCAATGGGCATCTCCTCGTCTTCGTTGAACATATCCTCATCCTCTATATCAACTAGGAGTGGGAGTCGACTACTCACACAAGATGTAGTTGCTCTAGATGTAGCTGCCCTAGATGTGGCTCTAGGGGTGGAAGTACCCACCGGTGTAGGAGGTGTAGCATTGGCATTCGCCACATCCCCTTGTGGACCATCATCTCCACTTCGTCTAGGATCCATATCACAATCAATGAAGTTGAAAAAATAAATTAGAAGCAAAAAATTAATTTAAAAATAAACTAGGCTATTGTATTATTGTATAGGACATGTATTATTGTATCATAATGTATTATTGTATCATAATGTATTATTGTATCATAATGTATTATTGTATCGATGTATTATTACATCGAGGTTCACTTGATGTGCGCTCGACTCAGCGGAACCCATACAAAGAGGTTCGCTTGACGTGCGCTCGAAGTGGCGCTCGAGCGGAATCCATACAGAGAGGTTCGCTCGTATTGCGCTCGACTCAGCGCTCGAGTAATCTAGAAAGGTTCGCTCGACGTGCGCTCAACGTGGCGCTTGAGCAGAATCCATACAGAGAGGTTCGCTCATATTGTGCTCTACCCAGCGCTCGAGTAGAACTCATCCAGAGAGGTTCACTCGACGTGCGCTCGATGTGGCGCTCGAGCAAAACTCTTCGAGAGAGGTTCGCTCAATTTGTGCTCGACTCAACGCTCGAGCAAAACTCCTCCAGAGAGTTTTGCTCGACTTGCGCTCGACATGTCGCTCGAGCCAATGTTCAAGATAACGTGTGCTCGACTTGCACTCGACACCTCGCTCGAGCGCAAGTGTTCAATACAATGTAAAATTCAGGGTTTTGAGCACCGTGATTTGTTGGGACTATATTCAATACAACCAATTCACAAGAATCACAACTGCTGGCTCCAATCCATAAGAGACGTGCTTGAATTAAATTGCTTGAATTAAATTTAGGGCTCGGAACCCATACTCTCACCGTAGGTGGAAGCTGAACAGAGGAGCAACGAGGAACGGCAGCACGCTAGCAAGAAAGACCTGAGATGTGAGGCGCGAGACGGCTTCACTGGTTCAGTGAGACGCGAGAAAGAAGGGAGAAGGAAGAAGGAAGAATGAAGAAAAAGAAGGAAGAAGAAGGGGGTCCTCCGTTTTGGACCCCATAGACTGATGAAACGACGCTGTTCCATATTAAGTGGAACGGTGTCATTCAATTTTTTTAAAAAAACCCAGCTGTAAAACGACGTCATTTTACAGTTGGGTTTTTTTAAAAAAATTCGGAGTCGTGGAGCTCCGACTCCGACTCCAACTATCTATTTGGAGCTACTCCTAATTCTGACTTCGAATCGAAGTAGGAGTCGAAGCGGAAGTCGGGCGGCGTCAGAATTTTCAAAATTTTGCACACCCCTATTACCCCTTATCACCTAAGATCAACATATATAACACGTTGATCACCTGCTTTGAGGGACAAGGGCCATACTCCGATAGCAACCTTCTCTTAACCCGGCTATCATGACTCTTCATGCTACCCGTCCCTTTCGACAGTTCATCCCAACACTTGACATGACAAGACTCCGTTCACAACTACGCCTTATGTCAAGTCATATAGCTCGAGACAATTCTCAAGCTACACCGTTGATGGGAACCAAAGTGGGCCTAGTCTTAAAGATCTTTTGTAAGTTCTAGATGGGTCAATCCAAGAGCCAAGAAGATCAATGAGACGATACAATCAACTTGGGACGAGTCTAGCAAGAGCCCAACATTCAAGATGGGCTTGAAGGATGAAGATTCAGTTTTGATTCATTTGATACAAGTTTTGGAAGAGAGCAAGAACATGACTTAAAGGCTTTGGGCACTCGAAGGCTTTCAACTTGTTTAATTCATTTAAATGACTTATTTTATTAGTTTAGAATAATTAGATTTATTATGAGAATGACTTAATGGGGCACCTATTCAAGGGCATATTAGGAAAGTTATTATTTCTTATGAACTAGGGTTTTTGGGAAGGCCTTGTATTTTGGCCAAGGGCTTATTTGGAATGCTACTTTTTAGGAACTAGCGTTTTGAAGAGGTTACTATAACCGAGTTACTGTAACGTCGTACAATAGCCTCGACACTGTTCACTCAGGGGTATTTTTGGAAGATTGGGCATTATTTTGGCTAGGGTTTTAATTAGGTTTTAGTTTAAATACTCTTTCTTGCCTCATGTTAAGAAGTTTATGAAATTTGATAAATTTATTCATTGTGAGTTAAGTTTTACTCCTCTTGTTCTTAATTGAAATTTTGAACTTATCAATGGTAAATCACAACTTTTGTGGCGTTTCTCCTTTGTAATCTGGGTTCTTAAGACGGGTTCTTCAACGGGTCTAGATTTTAATATAATCTAGGTTCTTGAAACGAGTTCTCAACGGGTCTAGGTTCTCCATCCATTGACTTGATTTTGACTTTCTTGGGGAGTTTTCAAATTGATTGTGGGTTCAAGGGATTCCATTCCCGCGGGTTCATATCATTTGGTATTCAGAGTAAGGTTTCCTATCGGGTTTGATTCTCTCTTTCAATTTCTTGAATTTTTAAATTTAATTCTAGGGCTTGATTGTTCTAGGGTTGCAAAAAAAAAAAAATAGAAACAAAAAGTAGGCTGCCGAAATTCTTAGGGTTTTGGGTTTGCCTGAAATTTACATCACCTAAGGTTTCAAAATTCTAGGGTTTCTTACATCTCTAAGTTTGTCAATTGCTTGGAGTGCCGTTCTATTGATTCTCTTTTATTTCATTGTCAATTCTTATGTGCTTTAATTCAATTGCTTGATTTTCACAATTGAATATTGCTATTTGTGATTGAATTAGAGAAAAGAAAAGAAAATTTGAAAAAAAAAAAGAGAAGAAGAAGAAGAAGAAAAGAAAATGTAGTATATTGAAAGGTTGTTACATAGTTACAACAAAGAGAAAGAAATACATTTGTTGATTGAGCTTTATCATCAAAGTGGCTGAATACATCTTTCTAGCTGGTATCTTGGTTTATAATTACTCTTTCCCTCGTATAAATTCCTTGAGTCTCGTGTCATTTTATTCCTTCATTGTTTCTTGTTCTTGTTTCTTGGATCTATATTACTAGTTGGGATAATACAAGATTGTATTGTCTTAATTTTAGTTCAACTAGTTCTTAAAGAGCTTGAGCGGGAAAACTATTGAGGTAAAAGGTAAGAGAGTGTGAGACTATTATCGGGAAAAAGCCAATTAAGAGTGAAACACGAGTAGAGTGTCATTATTCAAGTGTAAACACGTAAGGGAGTGTGTGAGGTTTTCCACTAACATTCTTTTTGTGCAGCACATTACGATGTCTCATAAGAGTGACTCATCACCACCAAAGGGGATGGCAGATAACTCATCATTTGTGTTGCAAGTCATGCAATAACAGTTTGAGAGGCTGAACTTGGTGTTGGGTGAAGTGAGGGATATGATGGATCACCAAGAAGCGGTAATAAGAAATCTACAGGGCAGGAGAGATAGGAGGAGGCGTGAGCCTAGTATTGAACATAAGTGTAAGAATGACGAGTATGGTGAGTTCCTTGTTGACAGGCGTGCTCTCAATATAAAAATTATTAGGATGGATGATACAGAGCAGCAGAGTGATAACATTTTTCATACTAGATGCTACATCAACAACAAGGTATATAGTATGATCATTGATGTGAGGGGTTGTATTAATTTGGCTAGCACTACTTTAGTTGATAAATTGAATTTACCTACCTTGAAACACCCTAGACCATACAAGTTGCAGTGGTTGAGTGATTGTGGGGAGGTTAGGGTAAATAAGCAAGTGTTAGTTTCTTTTTCAATTGAGAAATATCAGGATATGGTCCTTTGTGATATAGTGTCTATGCATACTAGCCATATTTTCTAAGGAAAACCGTGGCAGTATGATAGGAAGGTAATCCATGATGAGTTAAGGAACATGTACAGTTTTGAAAAAGATGGAAAAACAATCAAACTTACTCCTTTAACTCGAACACAGGTCTATGGGGACCAATTGAAACTCAAAAGTGAAGTTGCTCAAAAAAGAAAGAGTGAAAATGAGAGTGATCAAAAAAGAAAGAGTGAGACTGAGAGTGATCAAAAAAGAAAGGGTGAAAATGAGAGTGATAAAAAAAGAAAGAGTAAAAGTGAGAGTGATTAAAAAAGAAAAAGTAAAAAAGAGATTGAGCTAAAAAGCAAGAGTGAAAGTAAGATTGAGCTAAAAAGCAAGAGTGAATGTGAGATTGAGAAAAAAAGAAATAGTGAGGCCGAAATGGAGAAAGAGAGAAAAATGTGAGAGAAAAAGGAAGAGGGTAAGACTGAAACCTCAAGCAAAAGAGAGAATGAGTTGAAAAATAATTGTGGGGTCGAGAGTACAAAAACAGATGAAGAAAATGAGAGTGATAGAAAAAAAGAGAGTGAAAAGAAAAAAGAGTGTGAAAGGGAAAAAGAGAGTGAAAAAGAAAAAGAGAGTAGAAAGAAAAGAGAGAGTGAAGAAAGTGAGAGAAAAATAAAAAGAAAAGTGAGTTTTTATGCTAAGGCAAGTTTTAATACTAATGAACTTGACGTATCTTTGCCTAGTATTGTTGTCTCTTTGTTGCAGGGATATGAGGTCGTGTTTCCTAACGGTGTGTTTAGTGGATTGCCACCTATTAGGGAGATAGAGCACTACATTGATTTTGTGCCAAGTGCGACAATTCCTACCCAACCTTTGAAGAACATGAGTCCTTGACACACTTGAAGGGACAAGGTAAGTTGTTGATTAGAATGCATGCTAAGTGGGAGGACTGTATTGAGACTTTTCCTGATGTATTCAAATACACATAAGGTATGGAAAATTTTAGGGTTGATGCTTAGCAAGAAGGTATGTCCTTGTCTTCATTTTAGATGCAAAATTGTTGAGACTTGAATATGATAAGGAATTGCATGCGAATGATGATGACTTTGCTAGTGTGTATGGAATATGTGAGAAATCATCGTTTGGTAAGTTCTATAAACTAGATTGGTGCTTGTTTAGAGAGAATAGATTTTGTGTGCCTACTAGTTTTATCCGTATGTTGCTTGTGTGTGATAGAGATGGTAGTTTGTTGGGTAACTTTGGTGTAAGGAAAACTTTCAATGTGTTGCATGAACATTTGCAGGAGTATCATTTGCCTTTCATTGAGTTTGCATATAATTCGATTGGTCATTTTGGGGTGAGGAAGACTTTAAATGTGTTTCTTGAATATTTGTGGGAGAATTGTTTGCCATTCATTGAGTTTACAAATAATTGGAGTGTTCATGCTACTACCAAATTTTCACCTTTTGAAATTGTTTATAGACTTAATCCATTTACTCCTTTAGATTTAATGTCTTTACCTGTTGACGACAGGAGTAGCTTGGATGGATTTTTTCAAATTCTTGAACAAATTAATGATAATGCATATGAAATAGATCTTCCAGGTATGATCATGTTTCTGCTATTTTCAATGTTACTAACATTTTTCCCTTTGATCTAGGTGGAGATTCGAGATCGAATCAATTTGAGAAGATGGGGGAATGATGGGAACCAAAGTGGGCCTAGTCTTAAATATCTTTTGCAAGTTCTAGATGGGTCAATCACAAGATCAAGAGCCAAGAAGATCAATGAGGTGATACAATCAACTTGGGACGAATCTAGCAAGAGCCCAACATTCAAGATGGGCTTGAAGGATGAAGATCCAGTTTTGATTCATTTGATACAAGCTATGGAAGAGGGTAACAACATGACTTAAAGGCTTTGGGCACTTGAAAGCTTTCAACTTGTTTAATTCATTTAAATGACTTATTTTATTAGTTTAGAATAATTAGATTTATTATGAGAAGGACTTAATGGGACACCTAATCAAAGGCATATTAGGAAAGTTATTATTTCTTATGAACTAGGGTTTTTGGGAAGGCCTTGTATTTTGGCCAAGGGCTTATTTGGAAGGAACTAGGGTTTTGAAGAGGTTACTGTAGCGCCGTACTATAGCCGCGACACTGTTCACTCAGGGGTATTTTTGGAAGATTGGGCATTATTTTGGCTAGGGTTTTAATTAGGTTTTTGTTTAAATAGTCTTTGTTGCCTCATGTTAAGAAGTTTATGAAATTTGATGAGTTTATTCATTGTAAGTTGAGTTTTACTCCTCTTGTTCTTAATTGAACTTTTGAACTTATCAAAGGTAAATCACAACCTTTGTGGCGTTCCTCCTTTGTAATCTGGGTTCTTGAGACGGGTTCTTCAACGAGTTTAGATTTTAATATAATCTAGGTTCTTGAAACGAGTTCTTAACGGGTCTAGGTTCTCCATCTATTGACTTGATTTTGGCTTTCTTGGAGAGTTTTCAAATTGATTGTGGGTTCAAGGGATTCCATTCCCGCGGGTTCATATCAACCGTGACCTTGTCGCGTCACTCAACATCCTGCCACGTCAATTCCTCCTAACTCATTGTGAGTACGGTTCCTCACGTACTCCAACACATCATGACATATCATCACGTTCTGCTACGCCATTCCTACTCTAACTCTTCACCCATCGCGAGCACGACTATCAGTAACCATGTCACGAAGTAACGTTACCCAGTCATGCTTCCGCTGCGTACTCTTATACTTGTCTTGCTACTGCACCCGTACTTCCAGCCGTAAGTCCAACACATTGACACTTGTCACCTCAGACTACAGGCTATACCATAACTACTTCGAGACACTGTTCCACAGTTCCCGACACTACTCATCACGTTCCACGCCCATCAATCACACAACCATCCTTATTACTGCGACACGCCACATGGCGTATCGCTGCATCTCATGGAGTATACTCCATGCGTACTCCCTTCTCACATGCTACGCCACATCATCACTATGGCGTACCCGCCATATAGTGCATCAATCCACCACATGAAGTACATTCTGCATGTACTCCTCTCATACATACCACGCCACATCACCATTATGGCACATCCACCATATGGTGCATCACTCCGCCATACAGAGTACATGTGAGTCCACATGTACTCCCTTCATACACACTACGCCACACAGAGTACACTCAGCGTGTACTCTTTCCACTTCACATACCCACGCCACATCACCATTATGACATACATGACATATGGTGCATCACTCCACCATACGAAGCACATTCTACATGTACTCCCTTCATACACATCACGCCACATAGAGTACACTCAGCGTGTACTCTTCCCATTCCACATACACCACGCCACTATTACAACACAGTCCACAACACTACACAACGCACTTCCTAATTACGCCCAACACTTCACAGCACACTACACGGCACAACACATCTCCACCCAACATAAACATGCCCAACACTTCACATACGCATCACATCACATCACATCACCACACTACACAGATTGCCCAACACTTCATTACACAGCACATCACAATACCACAACTCCACAAATACTAACAGCACATTCCACAACCTAGTCAACTAATCAATATCTAACATAAATACGAGGGATAGAGAGTTATACCATCGACGGGATAATCCGTGCGTTGCTCGTTGACCGTCACGGTCGAAGACGTCGGAAGGGTCGTACGTGGTGGCTAAACCGCGTACAGTGATTGTTTAAGCGTTTGGATAGCTAGGTGTGGTCTTGGAAGGGCTCATGGTGGCCTTGTGATGGTGGCAAGGAGTGTAACACTACGGATCTAGCAGTGTACAGCGGCGATCAGCCACGCGCAGTGGCTGTCCATCACGTGCAGTGACTACCCACCACTCAAAGTGGTGGTTTGGACCTAGGGTTCGGCTAAGGGAAGTGCGGTGGAGCTCATGGTGGCACTGGGGTGGCGCCACGGTGGTCCACGGTGGTGGAGAGAGGGAATGGCCGTGTAAGAGGGGGGAAGCCGTGGGAGAGTGAGAGAGAGTGTGCGTGCATGGGTGGCAGATCGGGGCTAAGGGTGGTCGGCATGGCTTGGTGGTGGCTTGAGGAGGCTGAAGGTGGCGGTTACACGCTGTGGGTGGTGGTGCACAGTGGTGGAGGGTGTAAAACCCGTGCGTGTGAGGGGGAGGAAGCCGTGCGGTGGAGGGAGGCTATGGGCCTCGGGTCACGTGGAGAAGGAAGGGGGAGGGAAGGGGAAGATCGCGGCAGTGCTTGGCGACTGTGGGTGGCCATGTACGGCAGTGAACGGGTAAGGAACCCATGTGATAACCCATTTCGGGAAGAAAGGGAGAGAGCTACCATGAAGGGTTGGGTTCGGTGGGGCTGTCGCCGGTGATGGCTGGAGGTGCGTTGGTGTCCAGCGGCAGGGCTGCGACAGCAGCATTAGGCGGTGCGAAATGAGGAACCCGAGAGGAGATAGTGAGCACGTGGGGGAAAAGGAAGCTGTCACGTGGGACAACGACGATGCGGGATGCTCATCGGCGTGAGGGGAGGCCGGCGGTGGGGGAGGTGAGAGCTGCCGACGCATGGTGGCGCCGGGCTGTGGGTGGGGCAGTTCGGAGTGAGGGACGCAGCGTACTGCGTACGCTTGAGGGAGAGGGAGGAGAGAGAGAGAGCTGGGAAAAGTGAGGAAGAAATGGAGGGGTCTGGGTATTTAACACAGTCCCTTCATCTGGGGATCCACGTAACGATCTAACGATGGATCTCAAACACTGATTTAAAATGTATAAATATTAACTTAATTAAAAGCGCTTAGAGGAATTAAGGTAGAATATTATTTTAAACTAACTTTAGTTTATAAAATAATATTCCTTCATCATTAATAAAATGATGAAGTCTCACTTAACATATTAAAGAGAATAAAACCATTTAATTAATAAAAGATTTCAACATAATTTAAATCTCATAATATCTTAAATAGTTGAAATCATTTTAATAATGATATTAAAATGATTTCTGAAAATTATAATACTTTTGGAGCTCTTCAAGAATATTATAATTGTCATATTTAAAATCAAGCTTAGTTCAATAACACTGGAAATACTCTTTATAAATATTTTCAACACATTTAAAACATTGGGCGTGCCCTAGAAGTCGCACGATATCTTTGAAGACACGTCATCGGGGTTCGGTACTCATGACGAGGCTCACGGTGGTTAGAGAGAAGGGCCGGACGGTTTACATAATTTCAGTCCTCAACACTTGCTTACGTAAGAAGGAAGGAATCTTACGTCAGAAAGAAAGAACATACGTCAGAAAGAAAGAACGTACGTCAGAAAGAGAGAACCGTACGTAAGAAGGAAGAAGCATACGTAAGAAGGAATGAGTGGGGTGTTACATTGTGAGACTTAAGTTCTTTCCTTTCTCTTTGAAGGATACAGCTAAGAGTTGGTTATATTCACTAAGACCACGATCTATTGGGTCATGGAATGAGATGACTCAGGTCTTCTTTAGTAAATACTTTCCCCAACATAAGACCAATGCTTTGAAAAGGCAAATCTCCACCTTTGCACAAAAGGACAGTGAGACTTTGTATCAGTTTTGGGAGAGATTTAAGGAGTTGTTGAGTATGTGTCATCACCATGGAACATACTCAAGAAAGCAAGACGTTGAAACAATCTAAGAACTTTCAACGAGTGTATGACTCTTCAAATAAGGATAATGATGGGGTTTAAGAGTAATTCATATCAAGAGAAAAAGTCAGCCCGAAATTCACTAGAAGACAGCCTGTATATACTTTAGTATTTTGATCATAACTTTCCGCTCAAATATCGGATTGATGCGATTTTGATGCGTTAGAAAACTTAAAGGGCTACAAAGTTGTCTCTAATAAGGATTTCCAAATTCGAACTCCTGAAGCACGTACGTGGTTGCCAAGATGAGTCCTAAAATTTAGACGATTTTGTATGCGGGAATATGAAGACATTGGGGTTTTTTTTCCTACCCTATATAAGCATTTCATTAGCACAAAATTGAGAGTTGAGAGGAGGGGAGACGGCTCAATTTGAAGGAGGTAGACTTGAAATTAATTTCCATTGCCGCCGTTTGCTCTATTTTTCTCTTGAGATTTTTGTTGTCCATTATATTTATGGGTAACTAAATTCTCAAGTAGGACTAGGGATGAACTTGCAAATTAGATGGTATTTTTAATTTATTTTTTATTCATGTATTTGATTTTCAATTACTAAAACTCTTTTGTTTTATCATTCTCAATTCTTTGTTGATGTTTTCTCTTCCGAATAATCATAGAATTTATTATATTTATGGATTCAGTTTTACTTTTTCTATTGAATGGATTAGCTCTTTGATTATGTTTGGATCAATTATTTATCTATATTGATTTAATTCTTTGCTACAATATCGCTTCCTGAGTATATTGTGGTCGTTGGATTTTCTCAATAGCGATAATAATTTATGTATTTTAAAAGTGGTGAATGATTTTTCATAGGGTTACATTTGGTTTAATCTTTATTTATAAATCTATACCTTCCGATTGAGAATTTTGAGAATTGAGTTCCCAATTGAGTTATTCAATAAATTAAAAATAATTAGAAAACCAGATTTGTGCAAGGGATTTCTGACGCTTTACTGTTTGTCAAATTTGAGCAATTTTTCCTTTAGACTACTTTGCTTCACTTAAATTTGCATTTAAAATTAATCTTTGTTCTCCATTAATCATTTAATATCTTTTTTTAGTTTTTTTTATCTCTGTGGAATCAACACCCCAAAACTGTGCTACAACTACCGCATTATTCTTTGGGCGTAAACAGGGAACCAAAAGGGGCTGACTAATTTGAGATAGCTTAACCTCTCCCCAATGGAGTGCGGGTTTAAGTCTTATGACTGCCCAAAGAAAGAAGAATCTACAGAAAAGAAGTAAAGTACCGCAAAAAGGCTGCACAAAGCATCAACGAGCGAGGAAAAGGCAGAGACAGTGCAGCCGGATACACAAATTACTGGAAAATGTGAAAACAATACAACAAGGAAAATGCGGGGAAGGTACAGCTGAATACACAAAACTGTTTTATTAATTATGCAAGATTTCAAGGAACAAATTACATCATGAAGTTGCAAAGCTACAGGGAAATTATTATATCACAAAGTCGTGAAGCTACAAGGAACAAATTACATCAGAAATTCGCTGAGCTACAAGGAACAAGTTATGTTACAAGGCCGCATAAGACCGCATGGGCTACAAGGAGGAGAACTGTTCTAGTGCCCAATCTAAACCATAAAACGGTCGAAGACCTCGCTGTTCTCGGACCCAAGGAAACCAAACGGTAAGTTGCAGGCAGGGGCAAAACTAGGATTTGGTGCATGGGGGGTGATTAGCAAAGTGAATCGTAAGTAGGAGTGAACGGTAACCAACATTTAGGGTAGCAATGTGTGTCACCAATATTTAACATTAACCATATAAGGTAGTTATCTAGGGACAACTAAGTTATTCAAGCCGCCAATCTGAACCTCTCACTTGAGCTCCAACGGATTTAAGTGAATGATAAAAATTAAAATAGAAATAATTATGTGAGACTTGTTGAAGTAAACAATAAAAATTAAGTAAACAAACGATAAAAATTAGTTATATGGTTTTATCTTTGCCTTAACTCCTAATTGTTAATTCGATGGTAGTACATATGTACTTACTAACAAAACTAATCCAAATTAAAAAATTAGCTAGTGGAAGACTTGAAAATATAAGTGTAAATAAATAAGAAAAATTAGGTTATAAATTTACCAAATAGCTTATAAAAAAAGACCAAGATATTTTCTCGCATGTGAAAAAAAATAAGGATGTGAGATTTTATTAATGACAAAAAATAGGTATGAGTATGAAAAATTATTGAAAAACTAAAAGAAACCTAGACAACTATGTACTAAGTAAGATTTTTGAAAATATTTTGGGAGGCAAATTATCTTTATATTAGGAAATCTTTAAAAAAACCATATACTAAAACAAGTTTTTAAAAATTATCGCCCCCCCCCCCCCCCAAGCATCAATATAGGTCTGCCCCTGGCTGCAGGCCACGTTTCTGGGTGAAAGAAATGAGTTCGGGGTCTGCAGATGTCCGTGTTTTAAATAAGACAAGCAATTCTTGAAGCAATGACGAAGACAGCGCAGAGAATTAGAACATATTGGAGCTAATTTCTACGTTGGGAACCACTTTCCGGAAGAAGTATGGCCACCACGGCAACCAAGCCATTCACCACAGCAATAAAAGCACTTCTCCACTACGACCAACTAGGTAGCTAGTTCGAAGCAAACATCAACCATGGAGAAGAGTTTTGAAGTTGAGCCCCGTAAGCAAAAGGGCGAGAACGAGAACAAAGGGTCCAGGACCCCAACAACGAAGGAGAGGGGCGGTTCCGCCCTCCAATGCTCAAACCGCCACGACCAACAACGACCTGAGCGCCACCAGAGGACCTGTTGCCCACTAGGGTGTGAAAGATTCATTAGAACCATGAAGGATAGAAGAAAAAGAAACAAAGGAACTACAAAAGAAAAGCAAGGAAGGTAATTGAACGGCAAAAGAACTAGAAACTCAAGCAACAAAACGAGAGTAACAGAATCAAAGAGAAAGGCATAACTGAGTACAGTTAAATTTCTAACTGGGAGCAGTGATTATGCCCAAAGAATAACGCGGTAGTTATAGCACAGCTTTGGGATGTCGATTCCACAAAGAGACAAATTAAAAGAATAGTAGAAAGAACAAAGAAACTAAAGAAAAATATTAAATGATTAATGGAAAACAAAGATTAATTTTAAATGCAAATTAAAATGAAGCAAAGTGACTAATGAAAAAGTACCCAAATTTGAAAAACAATAAAGCGTCGGGAATCCCTTGCACAAATTTGGTTTTTTAATTATTTTTAATTCATTGAATAACTCAATTGGGAACTCAATTTCCAAAATTCTCAATCGGAAGATATAGATTTATAAACCAAAATTAAACCAAATGTAACCCTTTGAAAAATCATTCACCACTTTTAAAATACGTAAATTATTATCACTATTGAGAAAATTCAACGACGACAATATACTCAGGAAGCTATTGCAGCAAAGAATTAAATAAATATAGATAAATAATTGATCCAAACATAATCAAAGAGCTAATCCATTCAATAGAAAAAGCATGACTGAATCCATAAACAGAATAAATTCTATGATTATTTGGAGAAGAAAACATCAACAATGAATTGAGAATGATAAAACAAAATAGTGTTAATAATTGAAAATCAAATACATAAATAAAAAATACCATCTACTGTGCAAGTTCATCCCTAACCCTACTTGAGAATTTAGTTACCCATAAATATAATGGGCAACAAAAATCTCAAGAGAAAAATAAAGCAAACAGTGGCCATGGAAGAAATTATGCTCCCCCTCTTCAGAACTGAGTCGTCTCCCCTCTATGAACCCCCAATTTTGTGCTAATGAAATACTTATATAGGGTAGGAAAGGAACCCTAATATCTTTCATATTCCCGCATACAAAATCGTCTAAATTTTAGAACTCCATGTTTTTGCCACGTACATGCTTCAAGAGTTCAAATTTGGAAATCCTTATTAGAGACAACTTTGTATTCCTTTAAGATAGTTTTCCAACACATCAAGAATCGAATCAATCTGATATTTGAACGGAAAGTTATGATCAAAATACTAAAGTATGTACAGGTTGTGTCTTCTAGAGAATTTCTGATTGACTTTTTCTCTAGATCTAAATTACTCTCAAACCCCATCATTATCCTTATTTTAAGCGTCCTACACTCGTTGAAAGTTCTTAGGTTATTCCTAATTTTTGCCCACTTGAAAGTCCTTTGAATTTGACTGGGTTTTGACTTGCTCTTTTATAGGCTCTGCAACTAAATATAAAACTATGTTCAGAAGTATCCCAAAGTAAATAGAAACTCAATTCAAGAATACACATTAATTCCTATTATTTCTATTCACATTTTAGCATTTTAGTCCAATAATAGGGTATTTAGAGTATACTTTCGTACACTCATCACACCCCTAACTTACTCATTGCTAGTCCCTAGCAATTTTCATTCTAAAACAACGAAAGAGACCAAAGAAAATCACACACAAAGACCACCAAGTCACACTTGCCAGATTCACATATCAAAGCAATCTTAGGAATTCGATAACCCTATTACAAGCAATCCACCAATAGCAATCCATAGAGTGTGTGTGTGTTCCAAACTATATCCATCTAACCAGAAATCCTAACACATGCAACATCAAGAACATCTCAAGCGAAAGATTTAACTCCATAACTCACGGATGTAAAAGTGTTTCATGTGAGGATTCTTTCTATGGAGTTGACAAAGGGTGTACACACTCTCATGGGGAATTAGGCAATTATGTACATGCAACAAGAAACATTGATCTTATGATAGGAACACTAACAAGTGAGACTTCTACCACTCTTTCCAAAAGCTTACTTAGGATTAGAACGGTCAACACAAAAGGTTGTAACGTGGCTTAGGCTCGGGGCTATATGAAAAGAAAGATGAAAATGATTCAAAAACTTCCAAGTACATACAAAGGGAATCTTATTAAATCTCTCAATAAACCACATTTATCACTTAATGTACTCTTCAACCTTTCAAATCATCGAATAATGCCTCTTTTTCTTTTTATTTTTTTATTTTTTATAATTTGGTGAACAATTATGTCATCCTGGTATTTTGCTATTTCTACTCAGCCTTGGTATTTTTGTCATTGAAGTTCACTCACTTGAACGCCTTGAAACCAGTGTTTTTGGTACCGTACCGTACTGGCCTTTTGGTACTGGAAATATATATGTTCCGTTTCGCTCAAAATACCGGGTGTACCGGCCGGTATCGGCCAGTATTTGATGTTTCGGCCGAAACACTTATTTTGGCCGGTACGAAATTCTGCAACCAGTAACCTAGTTGAATGGCATTTTCGAAATTCTAATAAACTTTTAGGGGCTCAATGTCATTTTATTGTTAAAGTTAGTGAACCTTTGGTTCGTGTTCTACGACTTGTTGACGGGGATGAGAAGCCTGCAATGGGATACTTGTATTATGCAATGGAAAGAGCCAAGGAGAACATAAAAGCAATATGCAATAACAAAGTCTGTTTATTCAGTCCATTCACCAGGATCATTGATTCTAGATGGGATAGGCAGCTTCACAGTCCATTACATGCAGCGGGTTGTTTTCTTAACCCTGGAATTTACTATAACCCCAATTTTAAAAATAAAAATGATGTTATAAGAGGCTTCAACAGCTGTGTTATGAAAATGGAACTTGATCCCGATAATCAAGACAAGATCATTGCAGAACTTGACTTGTATAAGAATGCAGTAGGTGAGTTTGGACATTCTTTAGCAATCCGCCAGCGTGATAAGATTAATCCAGGTATTATCATTTATCAATATCATTTGTTAAATAGTGTGACCTTGTACTTTAAATTTTATCTTATTTTATTTTTATTTTTATTTAATTAATAATTTATAATTACATTATTGTTATAGTTGCATGGTGGACCCAATTTGGTTGCGAGGTTCCAACGCTTCAAAGGTTTGTTGTTCGAGTACTAAGTCAATGTTGTAGTGCAACTGGATGTGAGAGAAACTGGAGCACATTTGATTTTATTTATTCGGAGAAGAGAAATAGATTAGTGCATAAACGTTTGAATGACTTAGTATTTGTTCGTTATAACTTGAAGCTGAGAGAGAGGTAAATTGTTTTAATACTAATGTTTTCACTGTTGAAAAATATATAACATTTTCACTTATGTTTGATTTTATTTTGATAGGAGCATAAAAAAGGGAAGAGATGCTTTAGATCCAATCAATCTTGAAAACATTGATTTGATGGACGAATGGGTAGATGAAGAATCTGAGCTTCTTGATGGAGAAGATTTGGATTGGGCAAGTATTCAAGAACCATTAGTCTCACTAAATGAGAAAGACAATGATAATGTTGGTGTTGATGTTGATGACGGTGATGATGTTGATGAAAATATTTTGATTAACATGTCGAATCCTGATCCTTATTGTCTTTTTGATGAGGATGAGTATCTTTGATGACGTAGTGAAGTTAATGATTTTATCATGATAATATTAGTGTTTATAACTTTATGTTAGTTGTACCTTAAAACTTAAGACTTGTATTGAGAATATTGAGTTTGACTTATTTTGTTGTTATTTTGAAATACAGTTAATGCTTATATATATATAATTTATCCAGGTTTAAATTATTCCAAAACGGTATACAAAACGGTACCGGTACGGTACGGTACCGGTACCGAAACAGTATCATGACCGAAATATTATTCTGGAACGGTACACGAAACGGTACCGGTACTGAAATATTTCGTTCCAGTGCCTTGACCGGTACGACTTCCGGTACGGTATTCAAAACTTTGCTTGAAACTCATGTTCTTCCTTTTTCTCTCTCTCCCTTTTTTTTATTCCTTGCAAAAAATAAGAATTACACATCTAGTACACACTTGAAAGTAACGAGGGTAGAGAAAATCATTGTATAGGTTATACTCCAATATGGAGAGGTATGGATAATGTAGGTATATGAAGAAAAAAGGCTATATATGTTTATTGGCTCAAAGTTGGCTACTAGGGGTCTATGAGGGAAAGGGTTAGCTTGAAAGGTTCAAACGTTAATCCTAAGTTGACCTTCATATCCCGAGTATATCCACCATCTTACCACAAACCATGTAATGATATTCTCACAAGAAGTGCCCAATTCAACAGATCAATGAATGCTTATCACAATTTACTGTATTTGTAGGCTCTCAATCCTCTCCAAAACTCACACGAATACTTAAACAAAAGAGTTTTCTAGTTACATGTGTCAAACCACCATCTTATCACAAAGCTTGGATGAGTGCATTAGGGGTTCTGTGAATGCTTCAACTAAAAATAATTGTGGTGGTATTGGTGAATTCACGAAGATGGCAATGAATGAGAATGAGTACACATGTGAAAAGAATGCACGTGTGATGCAAATTTAAAAATAAAAAATAAAAAAAGAATTGACTCATGAAAATATGCCACAGAGTTCCAATAAGCATTTTAAATACTGAATTTGCACCACCACCCCCCAACTTAAATGAAACATTGTTCTCAATGTCTAAGAATCAAATCTGAATGGGGAGTAACTAAAAATGGTAGAATACACCTGATGAGTGACGTGGGTAGCTCGCTAAGCACCAAAAATAGTAACCTGAAATGACAAAATGAAACTAACCTGCAAACAAAAACAAAGAAAACAACAGCAAACAAAAAATGAAAAGAAAGAAAATAAGAGAAAACAAAAATAAAACAAAAATAAAACAAAACAAACAAAGAAAAACATACCTGCATGGTGTGGTCAAGGTTGATAGACCAGATCCACAAGTGGAATGTCTTCCACTTCCGGAACTTGCCTATCAATTAATACTTTAAGGTGTTGACCAATTATTTTAAAGATCCGACCATCCTTAGAATCCTCTATTTCTACCGCCCTATTTGCAAAAACATTTTTCACTACAAAAGGGCCGGTCTACCTAGACTAAAGTTTTCCTAGGTACTTTTGAAGTCTAGAATCATATAAGCATACTCGGTCATTAGGCTTAAACATCTTCCTAAAAATATTTTTATCATGAAACGCTTTCATTTTAGCCTTATAGGTTTTAAAGTTCTCATAAATATCATTTCTCAACTCCTCTAACTCACTCAACTAAGATTTTTTTAAGCTTACCCACATTCAATTTCGAAGAAATACTAATAGGAGAAGTGTCACCTACGCCGAGAAATGCATGTTATAAATCTAAGGGCGGCGGTTTCAATTCCAATTTGGGACTCTCAACGCTTAAAGGAATTTTTTTTTCACTTTTCTTAGACAGCTCCTCAATTTCGGTTGCCAAATGTGTGGGCCATAATCCTGAGGTTCATCAAAAATAGCACAAACATCAACAGCATCAGATGAATCATTCATAGTATCAAACTCAGAATTATTAACAAGAAAATAATCAAGGGAATCAGAAACATGAGTTGTGCAAACTCCCTTACCCATGAGTGTTTCAATCATGTACGTTTGGTGGCACTCATCATCCTACCTAAGCTGATTACTGATGTGGAATATGTTGACCTCCATGGTCATGTTTCCCAAAGATAGTTTCATCAGCTCATTCCTATAGTTTATAAGTGCATTAGCCATAGCAAAGAAAGGTCTACCTAATATGAGAGGAATCTTAGAGTTAGAGTCAACAACTAACTGAGTATCCAAAACTAAAAAATCAACAGGGTAGTAAAACTTGTCAATTTGGATCAAAACATCCCCAACTATCCCTCTTGGTTTCTTAACTGAACGGTCAGCCAATTGAAGCACAACAGAAGTTGGCTTAATTTCACCCAAACCAAGCTGCAAATAAATGAAATAAGGCATCAAATTTACACTAGCTCCTAAATCTAGCAACGCTTGCCCAAACTGATGATTCCCAATATTACATGCAATGGTTGGACAACCAGAATCCTTGAACTTAGGAGGAATTCGCTGGTCAATTAGAGCACTAACTTGCTCTGTCAGGAATGATATCTTCTTAACATGGTGCTTCCTCTTAACTGTCCACAAATTTTTGAGAACTTTTGCATGAGTAGGAACTTGTTTAATAATATGCAAAAGAGGAAGATTGATCTTTACATGTCTGAGGTTCTCCAAGATTTCATTGCTAGAATCCAAAGTTCGCATACCAAATTTTAAAACTTGAGGAAATTGTACCTTAACTGGGCTTTTGATTACCTCAGCTTCCTTGGGCAACTCAGCACTATCATTACTTTGTTCCTCTTCAACATCCTCTGACTTATTAGTTGTTGGGAAGTGTAAGGACTAACCATTTTGTGTCACAATGGCATTGACCTCCTTCAAATTTCCTTGAGCTATATGACGACCTTGCGGTGTGGATTGAGTCTGAGAAGGGAACTTGCCACGCTCATTCACACTCAAAGAGCTCATCAACTTGGATACATGGCTTTTTATCTCCTTATTTTCTTCAATAACCCGCATAATCAAATATTCAAACTTTTGATTAGTTTTATTATGTGCCTCAATAAAAGCATGCAAAGTGTATTCTAAAGGACTCCGAGAAGATGAAGGTGTATGATATGGTGCAGGATATGATCTAAGGGGTTGTGGAGGCTACTGGTTTTCAGACTTCCAACTAAAATTGGGGTGATTGTGCCACCCTAGATTATAAGTATCAGAGAAAGGTGTAAAATGATTATTGTACATACCTAAGGCATTACATTGTTCCTCATACATCCCTCTCATCTCGGCAAATGTGGGACACTCTTGGGCAAGATGGATCTACCTCACCACACACAAAACATGGTCCGAAAGACTCTGCATGATTAGTCACGTGTGTTGGCTTTAAGTCTTTAGTCTTTAACACATCTAGCTTCCTAATGAGCATCTCAAACTTAGCCCTTAGGCTATCTTCTTCCCTGAGATGGTAAATTCTACCACCATCTAGGTTTCCTGCATGTCGTGACCTATGTGTGCTCTCAGTAGTACTAGGTCCAGTCCAAGTGTGAGTTTTTTCAGCAAGCTCATTGAGGTATTCTATGGCCTCTTTAGGATCTTTCTGTAAAAACTCACCATTACACATCATCTCCACAAATTGGCACTCTCTAGATGTAAGTCCCTCATAAAAATAGCTCACTAGGCTCCAATTCTCATACCCATGGTAAGGACACATACTTAACAACTCCTTAAATCTCTCCCAATACTAATACAAAGTCTCACTGTCCTTTTGTGCAAAGGTGGAAATTTGTCTTTTTAAAGCGTTGGTCTTATGTTGAGGAAAGTATTTAATAAGGAGACCTGAGTCATCTCATTCCATGACCCAATAGATCGTGGTCTCAGTGAGTATAGCCAACTCTTAGCTCTATCCTTCAAAGAGAAAGGAAAGAACTTAAGTCTCACAATGTCATCGGTTACATTTTGACTATGAAAAGTCGCAACTACTTCCTCAAACTCCCTAATGTGCACATATGGATTTTCATTTTCCAAGCCATGAAAAGTAGGGAGTAACTATATCATCCCTATTTTAAAATCTAGTTGGCGAGTATTAGCTGGAAACATGATGCATGATGGTGTAGATGTGCATGTAGGGTGTAGGTAATCATGAAGAGTTCTAATGGGTTGATTTTCGTGTTCACTCATTTCTTCGGGACTAGATGAATTGTCAAATAAATGATTTAAAAAACTTGATTCTAACTCTTCCACAGGCTTACAAGAAAATCTACAAAGGTGTCTCTATATATGTGCACGCAAGGTAACAAAATACTAAAAGAATAAAAATACTATAAAAAGAACGAAGAAAGAAAAAAACTAATGCAGCAAGCTGAAAGAAGGAACGAAGTTACCTCATTTACAAACTGTTGAAAAGAAAAACTATCTAGTAATTCTTCTACAGTCTCCCCGGCAACGGTGCCAAAATTTGATTGCGCCCAAAGAATAACGAGGTAGATATAGCACAGCTTTGGGGTGTTGATTCCACAGAGAAACAAATTAAAAGAATAGTAAAAGGAACAAAGAAACTAAAGAAAAATATTAAATGATTAAAGGAGAACAAAAATTAATTTTAAATGCAAATTAAAATAAGTAAAGTGACTAACGGAAAAAGTACTCAAATCTGACAAACAGTAAAGCGTCGTGAATCCCTTGCACAAATCTAGTATTTTAATTATTCTTAATTCATTGAATAACTCAATTGGGAACTCAGTTCTCAAAATACCCAAGCGAAAAATATAGATTGATAAACCAAAATTAAACCAAATATAACTCTTTGAAAAATCATTCACCACTTTAAAAATATGTAAATTATAATCACTATTGAGAAAATCCAACGACGACAATATACTTAGGAAGCGATATTGCAACAAAAAACTAAATCAATATAGATAAATAATTCATCCAAACATAATCAAAGAGCTAATCCATTCAATAGAAAAAGCATGACTGAATCCATAAACAGAATAAATTCTATGATTATTTGGAGAAGAAAGCATCAACAATGAATTGAGAATGATAAAACAAAAGAGTTTTAGTAATTGAAAATCAAATACATAAATTAAAAATAAATAAAAAATACTATCTACTGTGCAAGTTCATCCCTAACCCTACTTGAGAATTTAGTTACCCATAAATATAATGGGCAACAAAAATCTCAAGAGAAAAATGAATCAAATAGTGGCCATGGAAGAAATTATGCTCCCCCTCTTCAGAACTGAGCCGTCTCCCCTCTATGAACCCCAAATTTCGTTTTAATGAAATACTTATATAAGGTAGGAAAGAAACCCTAATATCTTTTATATTCTCGCATACAAAATCGTCTAAATTTTAGGACTCAACTTGTCAACCAGAAACACACTTCAGGGGTTCGAATTTGGAAATCCTTATTAAAGACTTTGTAGCCCTTTAAGATAGTTTTCCAACGCATCAAGAATCGCATCAATCCAATATTTGAACGGAAAGTTATGATTAAAATACTAAAGTATGTACAGGCTGTGTCTTCTAGCGAATTTCAAATTGACTTTTTCTCTCGATCCGAATTACTCTTAAATCCCATCATTATCCTTATTTGAGGAGTCCGACAATGGTTCAAAGTTCTTAGGTTGTTCCAATGTCTTGCCCACTTGAAAGTCCTTTGAATTTGACTAGATTTTGACTTGCTCTTTTATAGACTCTGATATTAAATATAAAAATCTGCTCAGGAGTATTCCAAAGTAAATAGAAACTCAATTCAAGAATACACATTAATTCTTATTATTTTTATTCACATTTTAGCATTTTAGTCCAATAATATGGTATTTAGAGTACACTTTCGTACACTCATCAAGCAGGGTCCTTATATAGGTGGGGTGAACGTTTGGCCTGCCAAGGCGTCATAACTCCACAAATCATTATAAATCGCAACGTGTTTCCCCAAGAGAACCAGAATCCCTTGATTATCGCAACCGCTGTAGAGCATATCTGCTATACGACGTACAGAGTTAATGTCAGTTAAGAACGAAACCATAACGCAGAATTCGAAAGGACGCCATTTAATGCGGAAACGTAACTGGCACTGCGTCGCCACTTACAAAAAATATGAACGGTCACTAAGCATGCGACTAGGCAAGCCGAGAACTTCACAGAGTGTGAATAAAGGGGGAGATAAGAAGAATTCTTCCCGGACTCATCCAGAAAGAATTAGCGGTGTAACTATAAGGGATTTATTCCTATTGTTTAGAACCCGCTGGGTTTCTAACCCTTACTCGGCCCGAGGGCGTCGAATAGTCAACAAGGCAGGTCAGCCTAACAATCTGTGACTGTGTTCAGAATCCAAAAATTTGAACAATAAAAAAAAGAGGGAAGAAGAGAAAGAAGGGAAGAATCAAACAAGGGGCAAAAAGTCAATCGCAGCAGCTAAACGCTCCAGTTTGTCTCCTTAAAAACTTGTGTGAAGTCTGTTTTACTAACGTAATATTTTTCTGTAGTGCGAAAATTGACTGGTTCAATCGGCAAAAGTCAACTCCACTAAACGGGAACTCCATCAACAACAACTTACCTCCCCGCAAAGCAAAAAGGAAAGGTAGGACTAAAAGGTTGCCTTATCCCTCTCGCGGAGGAATGCGGGTCGACCCTTAGCCACCCGAAGACAAAATCTCCATGAACAAAATTTTCATCAACGGAATCTTCACCAATGAAGCAAAGGATGCCAGCGGGGTAGGCTGGGAAACTTCAATGGCCTGGCCGGACATGGCCACCCAAATAACGATTAAAGCGACTGTCACGTTCTAAGAACAACTATCCACAGAAGAGAAACAAGCATAGCATGACCGGCTAGCACGGTAGGTAGGGGCTCTGCTACCCCTTTACCTCAGTTCCCTGGGCTGGCCACACAACAACAAAAGAAGAAAGGAAAAAAGAAGCAAAGGCGAAGGCATGGCGAGCAAAGATATGAGCATTAATCAATATATGTATGTGTACAAGCTGTTGGGCAACAAAACGTGGATACATGTGTAAGAAAAAAATGGGAGTACAACGAAACAAATAAAGACTTTAAGTCTCGGCTTCGGGAGCATAAGCCTCAGCGACTGCAGGAGCAAGGGTGGTCAACCCAGTGGCAGCAGGAGTGAGGTT
Organism: Juglans mandshurica; assembly: GCA_022457165.1. Lineage (NCBI taxonomy): Eukaryota > Viridiplantae > Streptophyta > Magnoliopsida > Fagales > Juglandaceae > Juglans > Juglans mandshurica. The sequence continues at coordinate 19,007,084 of CM039619.1, read as the reverse complement.
GGCCGGCTCAGTGGCAGCAGAAGCAAGGCTAGCTGGCTCCACTAATGCTGGCACAGTCATGGCTGAATCAGGAAAAGCATTCGGCATCTCTTTCCTTCCCAGATCACAGTTGGATTCAAAGGATGCCTCGCAGGTAGGGATATCACCAAGCACAAGCCTTTGAAGGTACTTGGTGAAAGATCTCGAATGCAGCTCCGGACTCCCCAACAGAAATGACTGCATTGATTTGCGGCCTTCAGCAACACCATGTCCCCACGCCTTGTCAAGAAGCGTTGGGAAGCACCTTAGCTGCCTTTGTAAAGAGAGGGTGGTGTCTCAAAGATTTTGATTCAACTGCTTCAACCGGTCCTTCTCCTCCCTCATCTAGGATGAGTCATCCTGAAGACTTTGGTTCAGTAGCTCCAACCCCTTCTTTTCTTCCTAAAGACTTTGGTTGAGCTGCTCCAGTTGGGTCTTCCCCTCTTCCCACTTCTGGTTATGCTTCCGCTAGTGACGCTCCAACTTCTTCGATCTCCTACACTCTTTCTACAAATCGAGCCTCGTCTTCTCAAGTTCAAGCTTCAACTGTTCCCTCTCCTCCCTATCACCGCAAGCACGGTCCAAGCTCTCCTGAGCGGCCGCTCCCTAGTCCTCCACGATGAAAGTCGCAAGCTGAGAAGTACACTGGCAACATAAAGGAAAGACTAAGAAAAAGGGAGGAGGTAGGAAAAGAAAAGTAAAATGTGGGAAAGGAACAATCAACCTCGTGGAAGAAAGCCGACAGGCATTCAACAACCCGGCCAATAGCTTCCTCCCGGCTCAGGCCAACTGGGACAAAGAAGGAAGGGCCTCCACAAGACTCACAAATATAGGAAGTTCCACAGAGACCTCTGGAGGAGTAGGTGGGTCCTCACTTAAACACCCCGAGAGGGGGCCAATTGCAGCATACGGAGGAAAGTCGTCCGCCAATGGATATTCAGCCCGGGTGAGCAGTTCCTCATGCTGGCCCTCACCGGTTGTATCACCTACAGAATCGCCAACTTCAAGAGAATCCACCCAGACCTATGGATCAATGACCGGACTCCTCGAACCATCGTCGGCCTTAACAAGAGAATTTGCAGCTAGATTCATCGGACCCCCGAGGACTACAGCGTCTGAAGGAGATTTACCTCCTTTGTAATCTTCTGCCTCCACACGATTGCTGGAAGAAACCTCCACCCCCTCATTGGTTGCCCCGAAAGAGTGACTCCCGACAGCCGAACGGGACGAAGAAGGAGGAGAGATCCATGAAAAAGAATGATGTCCCTCGCTAGGAGAGGAAGACACAAAAATACCTTGGAGGAGGGTACCCATTTCGACCTCACCCCGGGCGCCTCATCAATCGCTGTCGGGAGAGGCACCACGAGAAAAATGCTTGCCAGTTCGCCTGCCGCAACCGGCGCTGGGACCACCACAGTAACCGGATGGCTAGCTCCCACAGTAAAGGGTCCCGTACCCCACAAATTTTCTTCCCCTTATCCGGCAAAGGAGTATTCAAGGAACACTTCCGAAGTGGAGTAATTTGGGGCCGCATAACAGTCCGCCTATCATCAGAAGGAAGGTGTCCCAGAGGAGGCAAAGAACTCCTCAGACTCACCTCAGAAAGGAGGACCTCGGAGTGAATGTCGTCAGGTTGTTTTTGCACCCATTCCCACACGATTGCAAGACGCTTTGCTTCATAAGTAGTGGTCGTTGGACGTGCAGCCTTATCTTCCGGAATGTGAAGATAATATGTGTGGGTAATATATATTTTTTAGTGAATCTAACACGTCAATATTTAATTAGAATATTGTGAAATGTGAAGTTAGTTTAAATACTCATTTATTTCATAAGCTTAAATAGATTGGAAAGAAATGAATTCAGTTTTAATCATTTAATAATTTGATATCAAAATTTGATTTTTGGTATACCATCTTTCAGGAAATCCGTATCAAAAAAAATTTTGATTGCACAATCATTAATAACCGATCTTAACATGATGATAAAGGAGATGGAAAAAGAAAAATAATCCCAAATCAAAAGGGTGTTTAATTTAAATATGACGTTGAGATCCATACTCTTTTCCTTTTGTATATGTATTAACATAGTTCAAGCAGTTAAGGTGGTCAAGGAGATTGGAAGTGCATATAATATATATAGACGTATATATGATCTTACTTCGAGAATGATGCCCCAATACATTATATTTTATTAATCAAATACAGTATTCCAGGCATTGATTGCCCTATAACCAAAAGCAAACAAATTCAGGAACAAGAGCTCTACTGCTGTCATGACCTCAGCAGATAAATAGGCCCTTTTCCATGCTACATTCTCCTTACCAATTAGTTGAAGATAGATCAAGCTCTATACTCGTAATTAAAACCCATCTACCTTAAGAGTCCATAGGCCTTCCTACTTTCAATCATCTAGCTAGCATATCATGGGTGTAATCACTTATACAAACGACTTAACTTCCCTAATCCCTCCATCCAGATTGTTCAAAGCCCTGGTCCTTGATTCTCACAACCTCATCCCAAAACTCATGCCACAAGCTACCAACAACATTGATTACATTCAAGGCAATGGAGGGCCCGGCAGCATCAGGCAGGTCAATTTTGCTGAAGGTATTAATTATTAAGCAATCTAGCTGGCAAATATATAATATTACTCATGTATCTTTACAATTAAACATTAAATGATCGGGAATTATTTCATTGAATTAAGGATAAGATGATGAATATCCTTGATGATGATGATGATGATGATGCAGGTAGCCCTGTTAGCTCCATTAAGAATCGAATTGATGAGGTGAACGAAGAAAGCTACTACTACAAGTACACAGTGATTGAAGGTGATGAGTTGGAGGAGAAGCTTGAATTCATTGTTCATGAGGTCCAATTTGAGCCAACACCAAAAGGTGGCAGTAAAAATAAGATGACAACAAACTAACATACCAAAGGTGACATTATGATCACGGAAGAGGAAATCAAGGTTGGCAAGGAAAAGGTCCTAGGCATGTACAAAGTTGCGGAAGCCTACCTGCTCCAAAACCCTGATGCCTATGCTTAATTATCGCTTTTATATTTTTCTTAAATGAGTACCACTAATCGATCTTTAATAAGCAGTCTCTTAAAGATATATACCTCTGCTTGATGGTGTAGTTTATGCTTTTGTACGTCTATCTGTAATGGCCTGCATACAACCAGCTGCGTGATAATAATTCTCAATCACTAGTGATTTTGGAGGCATGGAGAAATGTGTTCATGTACTGTTTCTTTTTGCCTCTTCAAATAAAGACACTCTCATAAAACAAAGAAGTCTGGCTTTGATGTTGGGCAAAATAGATCATTTGGTTTGTGTTGTTGTTTCGTGCTATATTCCTAAAGCATTTCTCTTCGACAAAATGTGTTAATAATTTTGCCCCCTCTCGGTTTGTATCGTCTGATGGGCTTTCATACAAGGCCATTTTGAATTCGTTAATTATGACCTATTTTGAAGTCATTACGATAGCCAATCTCCTTGATTAAAAGAGCTAGCTATATTTTACAAAGGAGAAGACTGAAGAGAAATAACAGGTCTATATAAAAATTTTATATCAAAGAGATTTTACTTTATTTAATGATCACATTAAGACCTTGTTGATTTTATTTAGTCTAATACGTTAAATTCTATCTTATAATAAAAAGAACTCTATAACATGATAGATCACATTAAGACAAGTTAGTGTAGGCCATGTATTTCTCTAAAAAATATCTATACAAAACTACAGTTCAAAGTCAGTCGTGCTGGACAAGATGGACAAAATGAACAAGGTCATGTTGTCTCCGTGATAGACGTAACAAATTCACGTATTAAGTCTAGTTGCCCGTATATAGCTGTAATACTAATAATCAATAGGTTATTAGAAAAGAGATTCTACAAGATAAATCAACAAACTGATGTGGATTAATGTAGTATTTTATATTGTAAAGTTACTTTTATTCTAAAGTATATTTAGCGTATCATACGAAATCATGTCAGTATATAGGTTTACTTTTGTGTAATCTCTTAATAGTTGTAGTTGTTCTCGAAAAGAATAGAGAGAGGAATCATATTCATTACAAAATGAACAAAATGATTCCTATTCATGTACAACCCATAACAGTTGTAATAAAATTAACTATCAAGAGTAGAAAGAGTAAAAAAATATACACTACGTGCAAGTTTAGGATTGCTGTGGATAATTTAACTTTTAGCTCAAGGCTTATAGTTCTAGATCTTAAATAATTAGCGTTATTATTAAAACATTATTTACTATTTGGAAATCATATGTCTAAAACACTTTCAAACTTGTTACATTTGCTTGGAAAAAAATTTAAAAAGTATTTTTTGAGGTAGAAATGAAAAAAAATGTCATTTGATTTCTTAAAGATCATGATCATGTCCTTGATAGAAATCAAATTTTATAATAAAAAAATGAGGAAAATAATTTAATGAAAAAAATCCCTACAATGATGCATAAGTTGAATGGCAATACAATTATGCATAACACAAGCACAAAGTTGTAATTATGTTAAAGTTATATGGGTATTTTCACGGCTTTATGGTTCTTTTAAAAGTGCAACTACCTTCCGCAATATTTGAAAAAGTACGTTTGAAGAAAATTTGATGTTTTTCCTGAAGTACTTTAATATGTGTCAACCCGGCAACCCAATTTTATTACTAAAGTGTTTTTAAGGCTATTTAAACACTTTTTAAGCCTCTTAGCGCAACTCCAAACATGCCCCAAGTATTAGCTCAAAAAACCAAAGAATTGGATTATCCGTGTTTTGTAAGTATTTTATACATGATGTTTACATTCAAAGATGAAAATAAATTAATGTTACACACAAATTTTATATTTATTTTTTATAACAATTGATTAACTTGCCTACACCATCCTTTATCCTTAGATAAGTTGTAAGTCTCAATGACCATTTCATGCACTTCTTATTATTTTTAATTACATAGATTTTGTTATATGAGTGATATTCGCCTAAAACATATATACCGATAGTTTTGTCTCTCTTCTTCATCTTCTTCTATGCCTGCAAAATAAAACCGCAAGAAGCCTTCTTTTTTCTGTCCAATCTCAGCACCCTTAAAGTACCCGTACGTAAAGCTAAAGTTTCCACACAACTTAACTTGGGGGATATTTGGAAATGATTTTCATCTCATCCCATCTTATTTCTTTTCCAAATATCATTCAAATACAAATATTTTTAAACTAATCATTACATGTTTTTCAAATTAATCATTACAAATTTATCAAAATTTCAAATAAAAAAATAAGAAACAATGTTAACTTTTTAAAATTCTAAAACAAAAATAATATTAAAAAATTAGATTCTGACAATATTTTAACTTTATAATATTTTTTATTCAACTTTTTCTCACTCATTTCTCAAAACCCAATAAATACTTAATTATTTGAAGAATAGGATCAGATGAGAATTTTGTGAATGGTAGTAAAATGGTTTGTGAATAGTAATGAGATAGTTTAAATCAAGTATTTATTGGGTTTTGAGAAATGAGAGAGAAAAAGATTAATAAGAAATATTATAAAGTTAAAATATTATTATAATCTAATTTTTTAATATTATTTTTGTTTTAGAATTTTAAAAAGCTAACTTTGTTTTTTCTCCTTCAAATGAAATTTTGAAAATTTTGTAATGATTAATTTGAAAAATATGTAATGATTAGTTTGAAAATGTTTATGTTGGAATGATATTTGAAAAATAAATGAGATGGGATGAGATGAAAATCATTTCTAAATATCCCCAAAGTTAAGTTGTGCGGAAACTTGAGCTTTACGTACGAGTACTTCAAGGATACTCAGAATGGACAGAAAAAAGAAGGCTTCTTGCTGTTTTATTTTGAAGGCCAAAAAAAAAAGAAAAAGAAAAGAATATGAAGAAGAAGAAGAGAGAGACAAAACTATCAACATATATATTTTAGGCGAATATAACTCATATAGCAAAACCTAAGAAATTAAAAATAATAAGAAGTGCATGAAATGGTCATTGAGACTTATAACTTATCTAAGGATAAAAGATGGTATAGGCAAGTTCATCAATTGTTATAAAAAATAAATATAAAATTAGTATATACCATTAATTTATTTTAATCTTTGAATGTAAGCATCATGTATAAAATACTTACAAAACACGAATAATCCAAATCTTTGATTTTTCGAGTTAATACTTGGGGCATATTTGGAGTTGCGATAAGAGGTTTAAAATGTGTTTAGCCTTAAAAACAATGTAATAATAAAATTGGGTTGCTTGGTTGACACACATTAAAGTAATTTTTAATATAAAAAATTTCAAAAGTGCATTTCAGGGAAAGTATCAAATTTTCTTCAAACGTACTTTTTCGGATATATCGGAAGGTAGTTACACTTTTAAAATAACTATCAATGAGCAAAAATATCCATATAACTTTTACATAATTACAACTTTGCCCTTATCTTATTCATAATTGTATTGCCATTCAACTTATGCATCATTGTAGGGATTTTTTTTTTCATTCATTATACTTGCTAAAAATTCTATTAGATTATTTTCCTCTTTTTTTATTATAAAATTTGATTTCTATCAAGGACATGGTCATGATCATTTAAAAATCAAATGACCTTTTTCCAGTAAAGAACTTTTTAATAATAACGGTTATTATTTAAGCTTTACATCTATAAGCCTTGAGTTAAAAGTTAAATTATCTACCTCAATCCTAAGCTTGCACTTAGTGTATATTATTTTCCTCTCTCTCTTGATAGGTAGTTTTGTTACTATTGATATGAGCTGCACATGGATAGGATTCGTTTTGTCCGTTTTAAAATGAATAAGATTCCTCTCTCTATTCTTGTTTAGAACAGATACAATCACAAAGAGATTATGTGACAACCAAGATTTTCTAGGCTTTTGTGTAATTTGTTTTAAGAGCCCATGAGAGTTTCGATCTTGCAGGAAATTAGGGTTTTGAAGCCCAATGCGATTAGGGCTCACTCCCAACTTGAGGTGTATGCATGGTGCTTGACATCCAATAAGGCTAAGAATAGGACTTGATGAATCTAGATGGAAATAAGGGAAGGAAGGTGAGAAGGAGCTAGGAATTTTTTTTAAGAGCCCATGAGAGTTTTTGACAGCTTGTGGCATGAGTTTTGGGATAAGATTGTGAGAATCAAGGACCAAGGCTTTGAACAATCTCGATGGAGGGATTGGGGAAGTTAAGTCGTCTATATAAGTGATTACACCCATGATATGCTAGCTAGATAGAGAATTGAAAGTAGGAAGGCCTGGAGTACTCTTAAGGAAGACAGGTTTTAATTATGATTATAGAGCTTGATCAATCTTCAACTAATTGGTAAGGAAAATGTAGTATGGAAAGGGTATTTATAGGTTGAAATTATGACGGTGCTATTTGTCGAGTACTGTGGAGTTTGGTCCACACTGCTCGAGCGGAGGCAAGTCAGAGAGTTCGCTCAAGACTGCTCAATAGTGAGCTCGAGCAGATGCAAGTCAGAGAGTTCGCTCGACACCGCTTGACATACCGCTCGAGCGGAGGCAAGTCAAAGAGTTCGCTAAAGAGACGCTCGACACATGGCTCGAGCAGTTGACGGGAAACAGGTTCGCTCGATGCGCACTCGACACACCGCTCGAGCAAACATCGATATTATTGAAATTTTAGGATTTTCGCCGTTTATACTATATAAACATCATGTTCTGACTTGTGGCTAGTAGTGTGCATGAACAGTGGCCGCCCAAAAGTGTATTGCGATTCCTCAAGTAATAAAAATCCTTTGCAGAACCACATAAATCTTGTGTCGCGTGATTATTTGATAGATCTTTTCGTGTTTACTTTCATTTATTGTCATCGTTTTTCGCTACAATTTGTATCAAGAGCCAAGGTTCGGGTCTGAGGAAAAATGATGGTTGAAGAAGAAATGAAGGTATCTAGGATGGAGAAGTTCGATGGCACAAATTATGGTTACTGGAGGATGCAGATAGACGACTACCTCTATGGAAAGAGACTTCATCTTCCATTGTTGGGGAAGGAGCCGGACAACATCTGCTAATTGAAATATGTTGGATCGACAGGTTTTGGGGGGTTATTCGGTTGACCCTATCAAAATCCGTTGCACATAACGTAATCAAGGAGAAGACGACTGCGGATCTCATGGCGGTTTTGTCAGGTATGTATGAAAAGCCGTCAGCAAATAACAAGGTACACTTGATGAAAAAATTATTCAATTTGAAGATGGCAGAAGGTACGTCTGTTACACAACATCTGAATATTTTTATATTATCATAAGTCAATTATCGTCTGTTGAAATTGAGTTTGATGATTGGAGATACATGCACTGATACTATTGGCCTCACTGCCAAATAGTTGGGAAGCCATGAGAATGGTTGTTAGTAATTATGCTGGTAAATCAAAGTTGAAATATGATGATATACGTGTTTGATTTTGGCTGAGGAAGTGCGTAGGAGGGATTCAGGCGAGACCTCGGGTTCGAGTTCAGTACTGAATGTTGATTTTCGAGGGAGATCACAAGATAGGAACTCAAACAAAGGCAGATCAAAATTAAAGAACTGGGGCAAGAACAAGTCAAGGCTTGGGCAGCAGGCAACTTGCTGGAATTATGGCAAAGCTGGTCACATAAACAAGAACTATAAAAATCCTAAAAAGACGGAGAATGATAGTGCTAATGTGGTAACTGAAGAAGTACAGGATGCACTATTTCTTACAGTTCATAGTCCAGTTGATGAATGGGTACTGGATTCAGGGGCTTCCTTCCACACATCTTCCCATCAGGAGATAATGTAGAACTATGTTGCAGGTGATTTGGGGAAGGTATACCTAGCTGATAGAGAGGCGTTGAACATGGTGGGAATGGGAGACATTGATATTGCACTCCCTAACAAAAACAAATGGACCTTACAGAAGGTTAGAAACATTCCTGAGTTGAAGAAGAACCTTATCTCTGTTGGGCAGCTCAATGATTGTGATCATTCAGTAGTGTTCTCATATAGCACCTGAAAGATCACTAAAGGGGCATTGGTACTAGCTCTGGGTAAGAAAACGGGTACTCTCTATATGACTATTGGTTTGAATAATATTATTGCTACTACCATTGCAAAGAGCACAACAGATTTGTGGCATTGTAGACTTGGCCATATGAGTCAGAAGGGCATGAAAGAACTATTGTCTAGAGGCAAGCTACCAAAACTGAAGTCAGTTGATCTCAATATGTGTAAGAGTTGTATTATGGGGAAACAAAAGAAGGTCAGTTTCTTGAAAAGCGGCAGAACATTGAAGACAGGAAAGTTGGATCTTGTGCACACAGATGTGTGGGGACCTTCCCCAGTGGCATCTCTTGGAGGTTCTCGGTACTATGTCATGTTCATTGATGACTACAGCAGGAAGGTATGGGTTTATTTTCTAAAACATAAATCTGATGTGTTTACTGTATTCAAAATTTGGAAGGCCATGGTTGAGACAGAGACAAACTTGAAACTGAAATGCTTGAGGTCTAATAATGGTGGTGAGTATACTGATGGAGGGTTCAAGGAGTATTGTGCAGCTCTGGGTATCAGAATGGAGAAGATCATTCCTGGAACACCACAGCAAAATGGAGTTGCTGAACATATGAACAGAACCATAAATGAGCGTGCTAGAAGCATGAGGTTGCACGCTGGATTACCACCTACTTTCTGAGCAGACACAATCAGCACTGCCATCTACTTGATAAACAAAGGGTCATCAGTTCCGTTGGATTGTGGATTGCCTGAGGAGGCTTGGAGTGGGAAAGAGGTAATTTTCTCATCTTAAAACTTTTGGCTATCTTTCTTATATTCTTATTGATTCTGATGCTCGTAGTAAACTTGAGGCTAAGTCAAAGAAATGTTATTTCATTGGCTATCGTTTCTGGGATGATCAGGGTTGGAAGATTATAAGGAGCATGAATGTGATTCAATGAGAAGATTATGTACAAAGACAAGTCCAATATAGTTGCTGGAATAGCTCCTCGGTAAGACTGTTCATCCGGGTTCCAACCCGGGAACCCGGGTATACCCGGCCCGGGACCCAGGTTTCAAACCCGTGCCGGAACCGGACCAGGTTTATCCGGGTCAGACCCGGGCCAGAACCCGGATAAATCCGGGTTTTTCGAAACCCGGATTCCGGATTCCGGGTTGAACCCGGATTTTTTTTTTTTTTTTACACAAATACATGTAAAATAAAAAAATCAATATTCATCATGTAAAATGCATGTGACATACAAGATGCAATCAACTACATATTACATTGTTTGAACTAATTTGCTAAGAATATTACAAAACACATACATTACTTTAATTAAACTCTAATACATAAAAATCAGAAATAATAGAACTGAAAGTAAACACTCCATCTGTGGAGGATGTAAACATATCAATTAAAGTAAACAATCCCAAGGAACCTTTTTGAGCCCTGCTCTAACAGAGATTATGTCCCTTACCCTGCATAAGAGCATTAATATTTAACAGAAGCTATTAATAAATAAGAGATGGTTCTAACTTCTAACGCCAATCTATGAGATTCCAAAAATACAGAAAAAAGTGTGCTGCATGCCATCATTGAACTCATTCTAACTAAGCAGTACTTACCTCTCTGCAAACTCAATGGGTGTCTCTCCAGGTTTCAGATTTTGGGGCTCCAGGTACCAAACATCACAAACAACAGCCCAGGATGTCATGAGCTGCAGTAGATGCATCGTGAAGGATTGCCTGCAAAATACGCACTTAGTCCAAGAATTACTCTCTAATTTCATTACAAAAATAAGTAAATATCTGAAACACAAGATAAGGTGAATGCAATACATCTAGATCCTAGCCCCAATATGGAATTTTTGTCGTTCGAACATAAAACACAGGATGAATATTGTACGGTTGTTCAGATTTTTTTTTATTTGTTAAAAAATAAATAAAAAATCAGATGGCTTGATCTTTGGCAAAACCTTGCTGCAGATAAATGGAGTTCTTCACCACCCTGTCAAAATGGCAGGGATACTTTTATCCACACACACAAACTTAGTGAGCTCTATGCATCTACTTACTTCCGGCTGTTCCAAAAAGCATCAACAAATATTTTGTTGTACTTAATTGCAATTGGACAAACAGTGCAGCCAAGTTCAAATGAACCCTATATTGCATTAAAAAATAAGAGTTAGGGAATTAAAGAAGAAACTTAGAGAACCAAATTAAAGTTTGTATTCTCATCAACAAGAGAAGAAAATACATGTACCTTCTTGAACATAACTGTATAGTGATTATTTACACAAGTTCCCTCTGGAAATATTAGAAGAGGGTTATTGTCAGTTCCCTGGACGTGTTCCCTCAACCTGAGGTATAAAAGTCCAGATAGTCATAACATCGATAATCTTCTGACATAATTAATTTCTACATTTTTTTATTTCAACTTACTTCCTTGCTACTATTTCACGATCCTTTGCCTCTGCACGATTGAACCAAATACATCCTACACTCTCCAATATGGTCTTTTGCAAGAGTCCTACACAGATATAAATAAATAAAATCCTTCCTTTCCATTCTTTTAAGAATAATTGTGGCTTTCACCCTAAAAAATTCAAATCGTCCAGTGCGAAGTGTTGACTAAATGCAAATGATATTATAAATATTAAATCTACAGAATATCATAAAGGCCAAAATTGACTTATTTTCGCTTATATTACACTACAACTCAAGATAAGAAATGTGGACCATGCCAAGGACTTAAGAATGCACCTTTTCTAATCAGACAGGTATCCCACTGAACCCATACAAGTTATTCATGATACCTCTTTTTTGATGGGGAACATGATACTAATCCACAAAAGTGGATATATATGTTATTGATGCAGTGGCAAAGCCAGTACTCGGGTGAGAAGACATTTGTAAAGACTAAAAACGAAAAAGTTGTTATTGTCCATGTACATATTGCAATCAAATCGTGAAACTTAATTACACCCAGGGCGAGTTGGGAAAGCAAATAATTCTTATAAAAACAGATTACCCTAGTGACACAATAACTACATATTTCCAACCAAAATATAAAACAAAATTGTAATCAAATCCCAGAATATTGACTTCCATCAAATTCCACGTTCCAACCAGTTGGAGCATTTTACACATTATTACAATACATGGGAACTTCATTAACATGCTACAGAGTACAGATCTTAAAGTAAACATACATTACTTTAATTAAACTCTACATATCAATCTGTGGAGTAGCTCTTTAAAAAAATAAAAAAAATCAAAAATCAAAAGTTGATTGGCTATGCCACATCAATATAATGGTATATAAGTGGAATGAGGATGTAGCAACTTCTAATGTGAGTTCTTGCAATATTTTAAAAGGAAAAAAGACTTTAAAAGAATGGCATTGTGTTTTGCACTGCAAATCAAATTCTGCGCCATGAACAAAAAGCATTAACCAAAAGAATAATCTTATAGATACAACACGTTTGTGTGCTCGTATGTAATAGAATAATCAAACCACAGCAAATAGCAAACATAACAAAGGAAGTTTATCATGCTTCCAACTATAAAACAACAAAGCCATTCCCCTAACAATTAAAACCAAACCCAGTACTCTACTCAACCAAGTGATTACCCCATCCATTCCTCACGCACAGAATCATAGTTAGAGAGAGAGATAGAGAGAGAGAGAGAGAGAGAGAGAAAGAGAGTACCCAAACAAGTGAACAATGCCCTAGAGGGAAAGGCCGACGGTGACCGAGATGCAACGACATGGTGCGGCGAGGACAAGCGGCGGACGGTTATGGGGTTAGGGTTTCTGAGTTTCTGCGTAACGAGAGAGCGAGCGAGCGAGAGAGACGCGGGGGGGGGGGGATGAATATAACCGGTATCAAAACGGCGTCGTTTTGATACCGGTTTTTATAAAAAAAATAAAGATCCGGGTACCCGGGTTTCAAACCCGTATCCGGACCGGGTTGGTCCGGGTTTTCAAACCCAGGTTTCGGCCCGGGTTTGATCTGGGCCGAAACCCGGAACCGGAATCTGGATTTCCGAGTTCCGGACCGGGCCGGGAAAAAACCCGGCCCGGATGAACAGTCTGACTCCTCGGGAGTCAGAGTTCGTGAGTTTGGATGACCTATCAGAGGTCATAGTCCAATGCAGAGATGTGAGTGACTGGGAGAGTGGATCCGGTGCACCCATTCCTATTATTCCGCAGTTAGATCCAGAGTCGTCTACTCTTGCAGCTGCAGTTCGCAGGTCAGTTAGGACTATTTGTCCCCCACAACGTTTCTCACATACTTTGAATTACATTCTGTTGACAGATGGTGGAGAATCGCAGAGTTATGGAGAAACTTTGCAAGATGAAAATTATAGCAAGTGGAAGTTGTCCATGAAGGATGAGATGGATTCCTTGTTAGGGAATTAGACATGGGAGTTGACAGAACTTCCATCAGGGAAAAAGGCTTTGCAAGTGGGTGTACCGGGTGAAGACTGAGCATGATGGTAGTAAGAGGTATAAGGCCAGACTTGTTGTAAACGGCTTTCAACAGAAAGAGGGTATTGATTACTCTGAGATTTTTTCTCCTGTGGTGAAGATCACAACCATCAAGTTAGTACTGGCTATGGTTGCTACTAAAGATTGATATGAATACATCTTTTCTTCATAGAGAAATTGAAAAAGAGATCTACATGCACTAACCTGAGGGGTTTGTAGTACAGGGAAAGGAAAGTTTAGTTTGCAGACTGAAGAAGAGCTTGTATGGCCTGAAGCAAGCTCCTAAGCAGTGGTACAAGAAATTGGACAGCTTTATGTACAGTGCAGGGTACATCAGATTTCAGGCCGATTACTACTGCTATGTCAGGCATTTTGACAATTCTTACATTATTTTATTGCTAAATGTAGATAACATGTTTATTGTAGGGGCTAGTATTGATGAGATCAATAATCTGAAGAATAACATGTCAGAGCACTTTGCAATGAAAGATTTGGTTGCTGCAAAACAAATCCTTGGCATGAGAATTGTCAAAGACAGAGTGAGAGGCACGTTGAGACTCTTGCAGGCTGAGTATGTGAAAAAGGTACTCAGCAAGTTCAATATGGACAAGACCAAACCAGTTGGCACACCCTTGGGCAGTCACTTCAGACTCAACAAGGATCAGTCACCAAAGTCAGAGGAGGAACAAGATTACATGAGTAAGGTTCCTTATGCCTCAACTATTGGTTCACTTATGTATGTTATGGTTTGCACAAGACCAGATATTGTTCATGCAATGGGAGTTGTGAGTAGATACATGAGTAACCCAGGAAAACAACGTTGGGAAGCTGTGAAGTGGATTATGATGTACCTAAAAGGCTCCTCAGAAATGTGCTTGTGTTTTTCAGGAGAGAGCTTAGAGGCGCAGGGCTATGTTGATACTGATAGCAGAAAGAGTACCATAGGCTTTATTTACACTCTGGGTGGTACTGCAGTGTCATGGTGTTCTAATTTACAGAAAATAGTTTCTTTGTCTACTACAGAAGCTGAGTATATTGCAATGTTAGAAGCTGCAAGTGAGATGATTTGGCTACTCGGTTTCTTGGAGAAATTGGGTAAAAAGAATCAAAATGACACTCTCTACAGTGATAGTCAAAGTGCCATATTCCTTACCAAGAATCCAGCATTTCATTCCAAGACCAAGCACATTCAGATCAGGTATCACTTTATACGATCATTGCTAGATGATGGGCAGTTGTTACTTGAGAAAATTTGTGGAAGTAAAAACCTTGCTGATATGTTGACAAAGGGTGTTACACTTGAGAAACTGAAGTTGTGCACAACTTCAGTTGGTCTTCTAGCATGAAGACAGGGGCAGTGAGATGCAGAGGTGGAGGATATCATGTTTGAGGCAGATGACGATATAAAGGGTGTACCAGTCTCCAAGTGGGAGAATTGTTGAGTGATGTGAAGTCTGGTCCACCCCGCTCGAGCAGAGGCAAATCAGAGAATTCGCTCAAGACTGCTCGACAATGAGCTCGAGCAAATGAAAGTCAGAGAGTTTGCTCGAGAGCCGCTCGACACATGGCACGAGCAGTTGACGGGAAACAGGCTCGCTCAATGCGCGCTCGACACACCGCTCGAGCGAACATCACTATTGTTGAAATTTTAGCATTACCGTCGTTTATACTATATAAACATCATGTTCTGACTTGTGGCTAGTAGTGTGCATGACGCCCAAAAGTGTACTGTGATTCCTCAAGTAATAAAAATCATTTGCAGCTCCCGTGGACGTAAGCGATTTGCCAAACCACGTAAATACGTAAATCTTGTGTCGTGTGATTGTTTGATTGTTCCTTTCGTGTTTACTTTCATTTATTGTCATCGTTTTTCACAACACTACTCTTGTTCCCGAATTTGTTTGCTTTTGGTTGTAGGGTAATCATGTCCTGGAGTGCATTTGCTTAATAATAAATAATGTATTGGGGAGTTATTCTCGAAGTAATATCAAAGACGTCTATATTATATGCACTTCCAATCTCCTTGACCACCTTAACGGCATGCACTACGTTAATACACATACAAAAGGATAACAATATGGATCTCAACAATGTATTTAAATTAAACACCCTATTGGTTTGGGATTATTATCTCATATCACTCACTATCCAAACCAAGCCTAATGAATCTCTCGACCAGTGGAGATCCTTGATCTCTTGAAGTGCAAGCAATATCCAAAAATAGTTGGCCACCAAGGGGCAAATTGGAATATTGCTTTTAATCTATTATGAGCAATATTCCAATTTCCACCATGGTGGCCAACTATTTATGGATTTTGCTTGCACTTCAAGAGATCAAGGATCTCCACTGGTCGCGAGATTCATTAGGCTTCGTTTGGATAGTGAGTTGAGATGAGATAATAATCCCGAACCAAAAGGTGTTTAATGTAAATACATTGTTGAGATCCATATTGTTGTCCTTTTGTATGTGTATTAACATAGTGCATGTCGTTAAGGTGGTCAAGGAGATTGGAAGTGCATATAATATAGACGTCTTTGATGTTACTTCGAGAATAACTCCCCCATTACATTATATATCATTAAGCAAATGCACTCCAGGACATGATTACCCTACAACCAAAAGCAAACAAATTCGGGAACAAGAGTAGCACTGTCATAATTTCAACCTATAAATACCCTTTCCATACTACATTTTCCTTACCAATTAGTTGAAGAATAATCAAGCTCTATACTCATAATTAAAACCCGTCTTCCTTAAGAGTACTCCAGGCCTTCCTTCTTTCAATTCTCTAGCTAGCTAGCATATCATGGGTGTAATCACTTATACAGACGACTTAACTTCCCCAATCCCTCCATCCAGATTGTTCAAAGCCTTGGTCCTTGATTCTCACAACCTCATCCCAAAACTCATGCCACAAGCTGTCAAGAGCATTGATTTCATTCAAGGCAATGGAGGACCCGGCAGCATCAAGCAGGTCAATTTCGCTGAAGGTATTAATTATTAAGCAAGCTAGCTAGCAAATATTTAATATTACTCATGTATACTTACAATTAAACATTAAACACCCGGGAATTATTTCATTGGATTAAGGATAAGAAGATGAATGCTCTTGATGATGATGATGCAGGTAGCCCTTTCAGCTCCATTAAGAACCGAATTGATGCGGTGAATGAAGAGAGCTATTATTACAAGTACACAGTGATCGAAGGTGATGCGTTGGAGGAGAAGTTGGAATTCATTGTTCATGAGGTCCAGCTTGAGCCAACACCAGAGGGTGGCAGTAAAAATAAGATGACAACAAACTACCATACCAAGGGTGACATTGTGATCACGGAAGAGGAAATCAAGGCTGGCAAGGAAAAGGTCATGGGCATGTACAAAGTTGCGGAAGCCTACCTGCTCCAAAACCCTGATGCCTATGCTTAATTATCACTTTTATATTTCTCTTAAATGAGTACTGAAGATTGATCTTCAACCAGCAATCTCTTAAAGATATCTACCTCTGCTTGATGGTGTAGTTTATGCTTTTGTACGTTTGTCTGTAATGGTCGACATGCAGCCAACTGCGTGATAATAAGTCTCAATCACTAGTGTTGTAGAGGCATGGTGAAATGTGTTCATGTATAGTTTCTTTCTGCTTCTTCAAATAAAGACACTCTTAGAAAACAAAGAAGTCTAGCTTTGATGTTGGGCAAAATTGATCATCTGGTTTGTGTTGTTGTTTCGTGCTATATTCCTAAAACATTTATTTTCTACAAAATGTTTGAATGATTTCGCCCCCTCTTGGTTTGTATCGTCTGATGGGCTTTTATACTAGGCCATTCTGACCTCGTTATGGTCCATTTTGAAGTAATTGCGTTACCCAATCTCCTTGATTAAAAGAGCTAGCTGCATTTTACAAAATAGAAGAGAAATACCATTAAGACACATTAGTGTGGGCCAAGCATTTCTCTAAAACATATGCATACAAATCTACAGTTTGAAGTCAATCGTGCTGGACAAGATGGACAAAATGAACAAGGCCATCTTGTCTCTGTGATAAACGTAACAAATTCGCGTATTAAGTTTAGTTGCCCATATATAGCTGTAATACTTATAATCAATAGGCTATTAGAAAAAAGATTTGATAAGATAAATTCACAAACTGATGTGGTACGTTAGATTGTAAAATTATTTTTATTCTAAAATATATCTAGCGTATTATATGAAATCATGTCAATATATAGATTTACTTTTGTGAAATCTCTTTGTGATTGTAGTTGTTCTCAAAAAGAATAGAGAGATGAATCTTATTCATTACAAAATGGACAAAACGAATCCTATTCATGTGCAACTCATAACAATTGTAACAAAATTAACTGTCAAGAATAGAGAGAGGAAAAGAATATACAATAAGTGCAAGTTTATGATTGCGGTGAATAATTTAAATTTTAACTCGAGGCTTATAGTTATAGAACTTAAATAATAAGCGTTATTATTAAAAAATTATTTATTGTTTGGAAACCATATGTCTAAAGCACTTTCTAATATATTACATTTATTTAGAAAAAAATTTAAAAAAGTATTTTTTTTTAGGTAGAAATGACATAAAAGGTCATTTGTTTTTTTAAAGATCATGATCACGTCCTTGATAGAAATCAAATTTTATAATAAAAAGAGGAAAATAATCTAATAGAGTTTTAAGTATAATGAAAAAAATCCCTACAATGATGCATAAGCTGAATGGCAATACAATTATGAATAAGAGAAGGACGAAGTTCTAATTATGTAAAAGTTATATTTACATTTTTGCCCATTGACAGTTTTTTTTAAAAAGTGTAACTACCTTATGTAATATTCGAAAAAGTACGTTTGAAGAAAATTTGATTTTTTCTTCAAAAGCACTTTTTCATATAGTTTTAAATAGAGTTTTATACCTAGTATTAAAGTCTTTAAATAGAGTTTTAACCTAGTATAATAGAGTTTTAACTTTTTTATATTAAAAAGTACTTTAATATGTGTCAACCAAGCCACCCAATTTTATTATTAAAGTGATTTTAAGGCTATTTAAACAATTTTTAAGCCTCTTAGCGCAATCCCAAACATGTCCCAAGTATTAGCTCAAAAAATCAAAGAATTGAATTATCTATGTTTTGTAATTATTTTATAAATGATGTTTACATTCAAAGATTAAAACAAATTAATGGTATATACAAATTTTATATTTATTTTTTATAACAATTGATGAACTTGCCTATTCCATCCTATTTCCTTAGATAAGTTATAAGTTTCAATGACCATTTCATGCACTTCTTATTATTTTTAATTACATAGATTTTGCTATATGAGTGATATTCGCCTAAAATATATATACCGATAGTTTTATCTCTCTCTTCTTTTCTTCTTCGCCTGCAAAATAAAACAACAAGAAACCTTCTTTTTCTGTCCATTCTGAACCCCCTCAAGTACTCGTACGTGAAGCTCAAGTTTCCTCACAACTTAGGAGATGTTTGGAAACAATTTTCATCTCAATCTATTTCATTTCATGTCATCTCATTTATTTTCCAAATATCATTCAAATACAAACACTTAAGAATAATCATTACAATTTTTTCAAATAAATCATTATAATTTTCCTAAACTTTCAAATAAAAATAAATAAAAAATCTAACTTTTTCAAATTCTAAAATAAAAATAATATTAAATAACATTTTCTAACAATATTTTAACTTTATAATATTTTTTATTCAATTTTTTCTCTCTCATTTCTCAAAACTCAATAAAAGAGTAATTCTACATACAACCGTGAAGTGCATAACCACCGCGTAATCGCTTTGAAAAAGAATGGGATCCACTATTAAAAAATTAATTTTTTTCATGTGAGTCCCATATTTTATTCATTTTTTTCAAAGCGATTACGTGACGATTACGCAATTCACGGTTGTAAGTATCTTTCTCCTCAATAAATACTTAACTCAAACTATCTCATTACTATTCACAGATCATTTTATTCACAAAATTATTATCTCATCTTATTCCTTAGATTAAAACATTATTTCAATTTCCACAATGATGGCCTTGACCTCTTGAAGTGCAAGCAAAATCCATAAAGAGTTGGCCCTACACTGGTCAAGAGACTCATTGGGAGTACCATTAACTCAAACTAATTCCGGCATTTCTCACTGCTAACCTTATTTCAAGTCATATTTATCGTTTTCAATGTTTCTCGAGCCTTTGGAAAATTATTATTCTTTAGGTAGTGATGCGAGGGACTCAGGGAGCCACTTGTGAGTGGAGGCAATTTGTTTGCTGTCAAAAACTTAAAATATATTCTTTGTGAAGTTGACCAGATCAAACACGGAATCGAAGACTTTTAGGCCCAGATTATGATTGCGTACCACAATGAACTTTGAAGTTTGAAGGCTAACCAATAAGAATAATCAAATTTAAACCAATTAAAGCCACCTTTTCCAAATCTCTGCAGAGCTACTACCAAAAAAATAATAATAATAAGGTCTTCTGAATTGTGTTCCCAGGCTTATCTTCTTCGTTTCATCTCCTCCTTTATTTTCCGTTTCATTTTCTCTTGGTTCATAGTTTTAGCAACCATGGGTGTCATCAAAATCAGTCAGTCATTTGCAACTCAGGTTACTCCGGACAGGATGTTCAAGGCTTTGATCCTTGACTCCAACAACCTCTGCCCAAAGCTCATGTTCTCATCAATAAAGAGCATGGAATTTGTTGAAGGCCAGGGAGATGTTGGGAGCATCAAACAGATCAACTTCACTGAAGGTTAGCAAAGATATTAATTAGCTTCGTAGACAGACAAATTATGTTTATATATATATATATATATATATGTTAGCTGTAACATAAGAAACATGTTGTGTTTATTCCAATCTGCAGCCAGTCCTTTCAAATACGTGAGGCATAGGATTGATGCACTTGATAAGGAGAAGTACACGTGCAAGCACACTTTAATCGAAGGCGATGCATTAATGGATAAGCTTGAATATATTACCTATGAGGTCAAGTTTGAGGGATATGGCAGAAAAGGATGTGTCTGTAAGATAACCAGTGAATACAAAGCAAAGGAAGGTGTAGACATAAAAGAAGAGGATATTGAGCATGGAAAGGACAGAGCCATAGGGATGTATGAAGTTGTGGAGGCCTACCTTTTGGCACATCCTCGTGCCTATACTTGAATTTTAAGTTATGTAATGATTCTAACAGACTGTACTTCCTTTATTCTTTTCCAGAATTTTCTTCTCTTTGTTCATTGAGATTGTGCAAAAGATGATTAATATGTGTGAATTTGCGGTTTACCAAAAACGTGTTAGCCTTATTTCTGGATTCTACTTTCGTGGTTCTGAACCAATGAAAGTCGTGGCACATATCCTAGCTGCAGGAACTGAAAAAGATTGAAAATAAAAACAAAAAAAAGAAAGAAAGAGGACTTTGTAAATCACTTCACACAATCTCGTGAGAGTGTGTGAGAATTTTATTTATGAGAAGTTGATGTACAATAGCTCAATTAGTGGGATCGGAAAATGGCACAAATGAGGCATGCAATATTCACAATAAAAGCAGGGGATGTCGCCATGTGTGGAAAGAAAAGTCTCTTCATGTATGGCTTAATCTGATTATTCTGTATCCTTGAGCAAGGACTGCGGTGTCGTAATGGCAGCAACATCAAGACTTTCTATAGAAAAGACCCAAAATAATGAGCATCCTAAGCAGTATGTCTCAGTTCATCCCCCTTTTCTTTGTGGAAAGCTCCTGAGAGCATTCACACACTCGTGCATTCTTTATAGTCAGTTCATCCCTTGATCCTACGCGATAGATATCATTGGAGATCATTCTTTAAGTTCATGATATAGGCAAACATATAAAATGGAAATGATGATTGGAAATGAGGCATGCATTAGCATATAAAGGGGGAAAAAGAAAAGAAAACCACATATTCTTTGTGGGGTTACCATATAAATAGATTGGAAATCATATCACCTGCTGCTGGTCGTACTGGTACTACCGTACTAGCATTATTGCAAATTACACATCCACCAACGATTATTGAAATTCTTTGAAGCATGGCAATTGGGAATCACTATCCTTCAATATAAACAGTCATTACATGGAAAATATAACACCGCGGAATCGCTAGGATTGGCAGCTGAACGTTATATTTTGGGCCATTCAGACTCATGGCCAGTGACGGGCAGCATACTCTTGAGTTCTCAAGCCCATTCAACTCAGCATGCGCCGCCCATGTGTAATACCACATCGATGAAATTTTTTTTTCTTGAATAGAATTTTCAACATTGAATCAAAAGCAGTCCAAGACTAGCCACAAAAATTGAAGCCTGAAATTGAATATTAAAAAGCCTTTTGAAGTTTGAAAGTTCCCAGTTTCTCCGGCTGCACCTTCAACCTTTCATTTTGTTTGTCCTCAGTGGATTGTTACCAAACCACCCCATCTCCTACTCGATCTATATATAGCCAAAGTGGCTTCCACCAATTCATAAACCATATCATTTATCCCCCATTCTTCCCACAATCTGCAAAGCCATGGGTGTCACCAGCTTCAAACAAGAGTTCGCATGCCCAGTTGCCCCAACAAGAATGTTCAAGGCATTGATCTTAGAATCTTCCACCTTGATCCCGAAACTGGTACCTCAATTCATAAAAAGCGTCGAGCTAATTCAAGGAGATGGTGGAGCGGGAAGCATCGAACAAGTCAACTTCACTGAAGGTTAGCAAACTAAACTATGCCAACCGAACTTACGTGATCACTGATTTTACCTTGGCAGTACTTTCAATATCATATAACTGACTTTAATGCATGTTTCGTTTGGTTTTATGATCATGTAGCTAGCCACTTTAAATATGTGAAGCACCGGATTGATGAGCTTGACAAGGAGAATTTCGTGTGCAAATACACTCTTATTGAGGGGGACCCCTTGGGTGACAAGCTTGAATGTATTGCTTATGAGGTTAAGTTTGAGGCTGCTAGTGATGGAGGTTGCATCTGCAAGATAACAAGCAATTACAACACCATCGGCGACTTTGAAATCAAAGAAGAAGAAATTAAGGCAGGCAAGGACAGTGCTATTGGGGTCTACAAAGTTGTGGAAGCCTACCTCTTGGAGAACCCTCAAGTCTACGCCTAGTTTGACTATCGCTGAAATTGATCAGAAATGGCATTTTAATTTCGTCGAAAATGCAGAGAATTAAAAATCGCTGAAATTGATCAAATGCAGCGATTATTAAAAATATTTGCGATGATTTTGAGTGCTGAAAAACCCTTTTTTTCTTGTAGTGCGTGATATGAAATATTTGTTTGTTGTTTATTATATGACCCTTTAATTCATTGAGAAAAAAGGGTATCCATACAAAAGAGATTTGATGAGACAGAAAGTGATTTTCGTAAAGAAAAATAATACTACAGATTATAAAGTTCTTCTCTTGTTCTTGTTTATAGGCCTCACTTGAAGTGAAACATTTGCAATACAGCTTCAAAACTTCTTGCCGATCGAGGGAACCTATTTCAGACAAGACAATAATATGTTTCTCCTGTTGAACAAAAATACAAAATATTTGAATAAGAATTACGTAGTCGTCAGAGCCTCTCTGCAGAAGCAATTTTGTTCATTGATAAATTTCATACATAAGCATTCGGATCTGCCAGAAGGTACTCCTCAACGGCCTTCATCATCGCCAAATTCCCTTCTTTTATGCTTGTAACTTCTTCTTCAGACAGCAAGCTGCCGTCTTCCAATGACTCGTACTCGATTTTTACCTTGGCCAAGCAGCCTCCTTCTTTGGTAGAACTGAAGGTAATCTCAGCTGTGAAAGACTTCAATCTGAGACCAACAAGACCACCTTCAATGACAGAGTACTTAAATATGTGGTTCTCATGGTCTATGACTTCGATGCGATCCTTAACAAACCCAAATTCCTTAACAGCTGCACATGATCACGTCAAACAAAACACCAGCACATACATCTGGTTAGCATAATCGAACGAGTATGATTACGTGATTAGTGTAATAATTATAAATTAAGCTTCATTATTCAGAATAAGAACCGTTTCTTAAGTTATGCTGCATAATGGTGCCAGCTCCACCATCTCCTTCAAGAATGACAATGCTTGATACGAGCTGGGGAAGAAGCCTGGGCATGAGGTTCCGCAAGTCACCTATGCTTGCCTTCCATAGCCTCTCGACAGCGACTGGGGACGTGTGCTCATCAACGATGATCCCGGTAATCATCTTCAACCTGTGATTTTGAATCAAGAAAAATAGTGGAGTGATTTGGACATTGATGAGTTATATATATATCAGATCAGAATCACATAGTTTTGAGGTGACAAAAGGTAAAGTGTTCGTGCACCTCACTCTTCCTCATCTGGTGATGGGGTCGGCTAGTTGTGTATGCTCCATTGCTTTGTACTCAAAATAATGTTCAGAGGCGAGACTTTTGAAGTATAATACAGACAGCTCTTATCATATAAAATAACTTCAATTTGGCGGGCTTGATATCTCATCTGCCGTCCCTTGAATCAATACAAGTCGGACCAATAATTAGTCGTATCTTCCAAATATTATTGCTTTTATATATTTATCCTATGGACCTTTGAGCTATGGTTGGTGAGTACGCATCATGTCCAACTCTTGAGAGGTTACGAAAGTCAGGCATCTTTCAACACAAAAATAATAACCTTGGGCTTAATTATGTTGACACCCCCCCCCCCCCCCCCCCCCCCCCCACACAACCCACAAAAAAAAAAAAAAAAAGAGCCAAACTCCCTCCACCCTTCCTCCCTCTTTTCTCTAGTTTTTCTTTTATTTTTCTAGTTTTGTTTATTTTTTCA
Organism: Juglans mandshurica; assembly: GCA_022457165.1. Taxonomy (NCBI): domain Eukaryota; kingdom Viridiplantae; phylum Streptophyta; class Magnoliopsida; order Fagales; family Juglandaceae; genus Juglans; species Juglans mandshurica. The sequence goes on along the minus strand of CM039619.1, from coordinate 18,982,698 downwards.
TTCATAGTAGGGTGAAATGCAAATATGTTGTTCTCCAGAGCCAAGAGACCACCAGGGCCGCCACGTGCGGCTTTCAGGGACCAGGGCCATCGGTTTCTTCAGACCTAACTTTCTGCCATACTTCCAAGGTTGTGCGTGTCTCTCACGCTCCACCACAGTCTCAATGTTTGCATTTTTTATTTCCTCTAAGATTGAAAATGTGGATTTACAACTTTCCAAAATGTAATTCGCTATTTTCTCATGTATCTTTTACGTTTTCTGTTATTTCCTTTGTTTTAGGTTAAAAAAAAAGTCTCTTGGATTTTTATCAATAGAGTGTGTCCTCTACTCAATCCGTCTTAGACAGAGTGTAGGGTTGTTTAATTCTGTCTTAGGACAGAGTGCTATCTCTCAGATGGTTTTTCTGTTGAGAGTTACAGCAATGAATTAGATCATGTCATTCACAAAGAAATTTGTATATTGGGGAGCCTTAAAAGCAATAGTTAGCTTGCATTCTGTATGTTTCAAGTCAAAGTTGTAATGTCCTATTATGAATTAATGGAATTTATTCTACCTTAAAAAAAAAAACATATAAATCCAAGTACTGAACTCTATAGACTTGAGTCGAATAACGATAAGTTGATCATTCGCTATTACTGTTATTAATCGATTTTGAGGTCTTGCTGGGGTCTTTCCATAGCTTAGACATCAACCCAATCATCATTGAGGAGTGCTTGAGCATGTTTGCTCGGTCAAAAGGAATCGAAATTGAAAGATAATCCAGATGGCAGAGATCTTTGAATACACCAAACTCCAAAGGGGGTGAACAAGTGTTTTATCCCACTCACAACGGAATTTAGAATTTACATACAGATATCACCAAGCATTATAGCAAAGTCAATAAATATTAAAATAATTAAAAGCATAGAAATAAAGAACACTAGATATTTATTGATGAAGTAGAAACTCATTTGAATAATTTTTCAAAATCTAAAAATTCTCTTTCGGATGCTAAATCCACTATAGAAAAGAGTGTTTTAGACACAAAACTTTTGCTAACTCTAACGCAGTACAAGTCAAATCTTTTTCCATGAGATGCTTTGCTACCATAACAAAACAAGGATGGGAATTCATTCAACGTCATGCATGGCCAGCCTGTATATTCTCTGTAATCCAAGCCCAGCAAAACTCAAAAGCAGGTCATTTTCATTTGCTCTTTTGAGTTTTGAGCATGGACCATGTTTTCATATAAAGTTACCGCCCACTGATCTCTCCTTTCACTTTGGTCATTTGGGAAAACTGTAGATACTAAGACCATTTAGACCAGAGGTCCAATTCGCTATGACTTTTGTTTTACTCTTTTGAGATATAAAGAAGCTAAGGCTAGGAAATTTGGCTTATTATCGCCAATCACAAGGCATGGCAAAGTAATTGTCTTAAAATATGTCAATATTCTTTCCCAACACCTCAAGAAACCTCCTCTTAAATAATTGATGCCATGAAATTGGTGACACTCTGCACAACTTTTCAGAAGCCAAATCTCAACAACCCACATCCCTCCTGTGTGAACAATTTGTAGTTTAAACATGGTACGCATGCTCCTGTTCCTGTCCACACTTGTAACTTTTAGTCAATGAGATCCTTGAAAAGCCACCCGCTAATGTGAAATGCATGAGTATAACAGATTATTTTGTACTCAAACGTCCAGTGAACAATTGGCTGCACGCACCATACTGGGAACCTGGTTCCTGTAATCTCTTGGTCGGATTGGAGACAATTCGAGAAGGCCTACCCTTCAATCTAGGCAGAGAATTGCAGAAGATCTTCACGCACCATATTGCCTACAGTATGTATACCTTGCCCTATGCTCAAAACTATAGAGAACCATGCAAAAATTGAAGCCTGCGAGCGTAAGTAATTAATTATAGGAAGGAATCTCGAATTCATGCAGTAATGACCAAGCGGGGTTGACTTGTTTAAGCAGAAGTACTTCCACTGCCTCTCTTCTCTAACCAGCAACAACATTAGGCATTGATTAACAGTACTGCATTTAGCAGGGTGCGTGGCGTTTAAGTATAAAGTTAGGAGGAATGGATCTAAAATATCTACTAAAAAGAACGAACAAGCTGGAAAGATCCTCGCAGATTATGCTACAAAAAATTCCACCTGCTCAAAACTTACTTTCCATGGCATCACTTAATCTTCATTACTTCAACCAATCTCAAGAACGGATTCCTTTATTTTAGCATAAGAATAGAATCAGGGGTGGACAAGGCTTGCTCGTAAATGCAGTTAGATTCGATGCAAGCATCAGAAATGCTGACGTCTTTTTCTACTGCTGCTCAACTCCCTCAAAGTTTGATAGGATTTTTGGTTCTTGATAGGATGTCTATACCCAACTTTAGACATTAATGTCTTTCCATTATTTTCATATTTTCTTTTGCTGTTAAGGGACACTGATATAGGCAAGGTTTTCGTTTGCCGAAAAAAAGTGGTGATAAACAAAGCATGTACTTAATGGAGACTCAAAGCATGTCACTGAAATAAGTCCACACGCATAATTCGCAGAAAAGCAACCATTAGTGTTTGTATAGCAGGTTAAGGTTGCATCTAAAATAAATCAATCCCGGGGGTATTAATAAAAGAGTAGGGCTGCATGTACTTACACTTTTAGTTACAAGACTTATTTTATTAGTTTTCTTTTGAAATTCAAAGTTTGATTTCAAATTTTATGATTTTCAACATATCAATAACTAATACGTGGATAAGTAAGTTTTTTGTAAGTTTATCTTTAAGTATATATAGCATTTTTCTTAATAAAACTAACAACAAAACATTTTTCTGGAGTCAACCTCTATCGATCTTTTTGACAAAAATGGAAGAGGTTTGTGCCTTCCAACTCAAAAAGATGAACTACAATTTTGTCATTTCATTTACGACGGTTTCTTGTGACAAAAGAATTCCCTGATAGTGGATATCCTCAACCTAGAAAGCTTCTTTTGATTTGATATTTTTTGACCCATGAAGCATGCATGCAACTTGATCTATCATCAGCTCTCGCTTTATAATTTCTTTTGCATGGTCGGTTTTGGATATCCTAGCCTGCATCACTGACGTCCCACAATTGTAGACGTCCATCGATCCCAAAAGTAAATTCCCTTCGGCTCATGTCAAAGGTCCATAAAAAACACCGACCCCTTTCTATAGCCTAATCAAGCTAGCAATACCCATCTTTCTTTCCATCCCTCTAAAGAGATTCGTAACATGTCCCACACCTTTTGCTTTTCAAAGTATTCCTACACCATGTACAAATAAATGCCACCTATTGATTCTTCATTCTCACTTTCCTCCATTTCATTCCCCCATTCAGAGCACACACACCCTCTTGGTTCCTCTATCCTTCCCATTGCTCATGTTTCCAGAGTTTGAGGTATGCCTCCGAAACCTACTTCACTACATCATTTTATGCAACATGTAGTTTCCTTTTTCATGCATAACAAGGGATATTGTTCTAACCAATTAGTCTATTTGTCAAATGCAGAAACCTCGAGTCACTGAAATACAGGTCCGGATGGACTGTAATGGATGTGTTCAAAAGATAAAGAAAGCACTACATGGCATTAATGGTAGGCAACTGATAACAAGAAAGTGCCTGAATTATTAGTCTTCAGAATTTTCCTCTGGTAACATCTAGTGGTCTGAAAAACACTTGTTCACCTCCTAGTTTTCAAGCTAATGCTTATTTTCTACAGGTATATATGATCTCAACATTGACTTCCCTCAGCAGAAATTAACAATAATAGGGTGGGCAGATCCAGAAAGAATTCTCAAAGCCATTAAGAAGACAAGGAAAATTGCTACTATTTGTTCTCACACAGTACCAACAGAGCCCCCTGCTCCACCAACAGAACAAGCACCTCAGGAGGGTGGTGTACCAGCCCCTGATGCACCAACACCTCCCCCACCAGAAGCTCCACCAGCCGAAGTGTCCCCGCCAACAGAGCCACCAAAAGACCCACCAGCACCACCTGAAAATCCACCAGCAGAGGCTACACCACCACCACCACCTATGGCTCCAGACAATAACACAAGCCAGCCAACATACAAACCCTCTGGATCCAAAGATGCTGGAGAGGTTCATGTGATATACCACCATCCACCTGACTACGGCTACAGATATAATTACAGTCACAGATATGGTGGGCAATGGCACAAGTACCAAAATGGCCAAGGATTGCAACAAGAGCCCCCTCAACCCGTGAATGTTACACATAGCTATAACACATACAAGCCATCACCATATGTAACTGAATATGAGTATGTCAGCTCACCACCACGAAACATAAATTACAGTAGGATGGACTACGCTGAAGACTACCACAATGGCAATAATGGCCATGGAAATATCGCATCAATGTTTAGTGATGAAAATCCAAATGCTTGTAGGATAATGTAGAAGGGATGAAAGCTTGTATGAAAGGGGAGTTCATTTCCTCCCAGGGAGACTCGGAAAGAAAGTTAATGGGGAACTATTAGAAAAATAATAAAATACAGTGGAACAGTAATATTTTCTAATAAGCATGTGAAAATGTTGAGGAAAGAATTAGATTCTAGCTTTTGCGTGCGGGAGTATTATTCCTGGATTCCAGTTCTGAGAGGCTAGCAAGTACTGCCTGGTATTCATTTCTTCTCAACGAATCCGATAAAGTTAATATATTCTGGAAGTAAACTTCTTCTCAGCCTTCCTTTTTTCTTATTATTATTATTATTTTATTTTATTTTATTTTATTTTGGATTTTTCAGCTTTCCGTTTTTGAATAATAATAATCATTTTCTTTAGTTTATACGATCTCAAAACATTTGCAGTGAAAAGGGATTTTTTTTTTTTTTTTCCTGTGGGAAAACCGGCAAAATTATGACTTCCAAAGAAAGAACCCCAAGCTGAGTTTTAACATGTTTGTGTTCTTTTCTTGCTTCTATTTGCCTCTAATTAACTCTGCTAATGATACTATCAGAGAAGATGCTGGCAATAATCTGTCCTGCCAATATCAGTAAGCCGTATAACTTTTTACCGTTCTGTCCACTCTCCACTGAACATATAGGTGAATATAGTCAACGTGCTTTTTAAAAGGCTAAAGGATATGTCCAAAAAAAACAGATACAGAGTTTTGAGCCCTCTAATATTAGCACATGTTTTGCAATGTGCATCATAATTGCACCCTTTGATTATCAAAAAGCTGTGCAGAATTTATTAAAATCCAACTGGAAAAATTATGTGCTATTTGGCAGTATATGACAACATCTTAAACAAGCCTAATGTTTGGATGTTTGGTCTTTTAACTCCTTATTAAGTACCCATACTGCAGTCCTATCCTAATTGATACATTAAAGGGAATGAATGAATAAACAAATAAATAAACAGAAGCAGCGGAATAAAGGGTCAAAGAAGATGAGCAAGTATCTTGCAAAATTGCTTGGCCTTTTATAAATGAAAACAAATATAGGCTTACAAAACTGTGCCTCATTCAACATTACAGGCAAAAATTAAAAAAGAAAACTTGATGGAAAAGTCTGGACATAACCCGAATTCCCTCCCCATGAGCAAGAAGGAAAACTAGAAGGAAACAAAGCTGTAGTCAATAAGACAGGGCGAGAAACAGCCTGACCACAGAAAGGTTTGAAGTCGGTTAATTTGGCACCATCGGTAAACAACCTGGTACATCAATAAATTGATGTACACATCCTGCACCATGTGTTAAGCCTCTCTGTCTTGATCAACATGAAACTGGTAGAAAGGACACCCTTACTGTCTCATCCATAGATTTCAGCAGCCTTGCCTACATGAGGATTATGACCTTTACTCCAAGCATATGACTAAAACCTTAAGATCAAACTCCAAGTACCTTACCAAGCCTTGAAAATGTCAACCAAAGCTCATGGTATTGATGGATGCTCACATAATTATCTCTTCCAAGCTGTCTACCTCCTAATTATATAGACTTCTAGAACAAAGGAAAAATAAAATCTCATTGTTCTTAATATAGTATTTCCCTCATATGGTACAATGCACCTAGCTATTGTCATCACTGCTTAATTCAGATTCATCATCTTCTTCTCCATAAAGAATTTCATCAACTTCTTCATCCTCATCTTCACTTTCATTTATTTGGCTATCATATGCCGAAATCCGAGTTTTGTTCTGCAAAGCCCTGTCAATCTGTAAAAAGAATATGAACGGTGAACTTAAAAACCAACAAATTCATAAGATAATAATGTGTTAACGAGAGAGGATGCGAAGTTAAAAACCTGTGCCATCACAAGTTGCAAACGACCCGATAATTGTAATAAAGGTTGAATGGCAGCACCTCTGGGTTTAGTAATCTGTATGAAGAAAAACATGATTTAAACATGTCATGCAATGTATGACAACTTTAGATCAGAGCTTGCTTCTGGAAAGATATTTTTACTCCCCCAAATTAAGACATTAAATAATCAGATCCAGAGAGTATGATAGCCTATTGATCGATGAACCCACACTTTTATCTTCATTCCCATTCAGTGAAGTTAAAGAAATGAAACTTTTTTATGAATCTTATGGCATATCAAATATCCTAATTAAATCAAACATTAATTAGGAAAAAAAAGGCTTATCCTTGGGCCTTTCTAACACCTAAACCTTATAATCCTCCCCTTCTACAACCATCCATCAAATTCAACTTTTACAACATAACTGTAGATGAAGACATATCTAGTTATATAATCAAATGTCTATAATATAAGCACAAGCAAAAGGTTGTGATCAGAGAAAACATGACTGATCCACTATTTCATATTTATAAAATTAAACTCCAAAAAACTAGGAAGAAATTCACAGCATTTTACCTTGTATAAGGAGTTGAGCATCTGGCTTGTCGGTTCCTGAGACATAACATGATGACTGTGATTCAAAAGTATATGATATATCCATGGAAGGGCATACTTTCCACTGCATGTCCTGTAAGACAACAAGAATATTCTTATCATCTGGAGGAATGGCAATTTTAATCTCAATAAATATCAAAATTACCTGGTGAGAATACAAAGAGTTTTTTTTTTTTTTTTTTTTGATAAGTAAAATACAAAGAGTTCAAAGTAGAAGAGTTAAGAGGTGAAGAAACCAAATGGCTAGGTAATACAATAAGATGAATAGTCCTTTTTTTATTACTGGAAAAGTAATAATAAAGTGATAGAAGAGTTAAGTGGCAGGAAAGCCAAAGAGACAAGTAATGGGTATTGATAATCACTATAAGATGAAAAGTCTTCTTTTTTGCTCAGTAGAATACAAAGAAGATGCTTAAGAAATTATATGGTTAATAGATTGCTACATAAAACCGATTAAAATGTATTTGCAACACCATCAATAGAAGAGAAAGGACTAACCTGGATTGCCACTTGGCCACCAACACTCGCAGTAACTTGTATGCATCACTAGGGTCCATAGATAGAACAGATGCCCTTATCTGGTAGGGGAAACATATAAAGAGTAAATAACAATGGCTGATGCTTTCCCCTTTGTTTAGAGGGGATGAGGAGTATTTGTTGTTGAGTGGGGAGACAATGATATTTAGTTTCAGATTTGATTAAAAAAAAAATAGAAATAAACAAACCTTCTTCGGTGGCATTTCAGCTTCAAGATTAACACCCTTGAATGTTGCAAAATCAACTGTACCGTCTAATGTTAGGTCATCTCCATTACTAAGTATCCCTAATGATCTCAGCTTGTCCTCCATGCAAAATGCTTCAGTGTCCACTTCTACTTCATCCATGTCATCTGCACAGACCAGCGGCATATAGGGCCAAGCAGGAGCACCATTAAAAAACTTTCTTTCACTCTTCAAAAGGAAAAGTTGGTAACCACAAGCATATAACGGTCACAGGCCAGTGAAATAGAAAGACATATGTTACTTTATCGTTTCCTTTTCTAAAGAGGAAACCCATATTTTGGCCAAAGGCCACTTGGGCCAAGGCCATTGCCAGAAGTTCAGTTGCAATCACACTAACCCTAATTTTACCAAATAGAGTAGATTATGCTGAAACATAGAGGAAATTTCACTTTAGGAAAGTTTAACTTCATGATTAACATCATAACCTGTGAAGAATATAGAAAATTCCACATTGAACCCTTGTGTGAACATGCATCGATTGGCATTACTTCCACAACCCACCCAATATGGCAAAACCACTTACAACATCAGGCTGTGAAACACTAAAGGCTCTTTACTAATAGTCATCGATAGTGAGAGATCACTGTAATGGAAACCCAAACCCATTTCCATGCCCATGCTTTTGTCTGGTGGCTATACTCAAATTTAACCTTGAGTGGATGAGAAATTGTTCAAATTATCAGAAGAACAAGCACTTCCTAAAGAGTCATTAAAAGAATGTCCTGGCCCCAAACTGATAAAATAAAAATCAATTTATAAACCACATGAGAGACTAGTACAAGGCAAAAATATAAAATGTTACAAGATTCCGGCAAGTATATTAGACATACCTTCCCTCTCTACAAGCTTGGCTCGACTGTTACTGCCACTCGAATGAGCCATTACCTCATCAGGCTCAACAATCATATTTGTATATGTTTTCTTTTTTTCATGAGAATAAATCTTCGGAATAGGAAGTAAGGCATCCTCCGCATTTGCACGGTCTAATGCAGTAACTGTTTTATCACCAAACAAGTTTTTAAAATCAACACAATAAAATGTAACTAACGAAGGAACTAATATTTAAAGCAGACCACTAAGCACATGAGAAATGGTTTGTACAAGCCCCAAATAGACAAGCCCTTGTAAAAAAGTGGACCCACCTTAAAAAAGTGTAAAAAAAACTATTCTTCTTTATTAGTGGGACCCACTTGTTTACAAAGGGCTTGTATGGGCCTTGTCCCTAGCATTACTCCTAAACAATATGAAAATAGACAATATACATCACATGTGTGCATTATCCAACACCAAAAATAAAGGAAAATAAAATAAATGCAAGCGAACTGTAGGAATTAAAAACGAAAATAAAGCATTAATAGTAAATTCTGTCACAACATGGTGGCTACACTAGAGTCTCCATGTGAAACAACATAGTCAGACCATCTAAAACAATTTTTGAAGCAATAGCTTTGCTTCTGCTGTGCCACTCCATCAATTCCGGAATTAAATAACAGTAAATTTAAATAATTTGAATGGTCATGGAATTTTAAATGTAATGGACAATTATTTTTGTTTCATCTATAACATTTTATCTTCTTTCCTCTATATATAACTTTTCAAAACAATAGCTTTGTTTCTGTGGAGCCACGTCATCCATCCATAAGTTAAATGGCCACAAATTTAATTTGAAAGATCATGGAATTCTAAAGTTATGAAGATGTCATCTTCTTTCCTCCATATATAATTTTTGGAGCAATAGTTTTACTCTTGTTAAGCCATCCATTCATATATTGAGTGACCATAAATTTAAAATAATTTGAAGATTCATGAACTTTTAAAGGTCAAGAACACTCCATCTTCTTTCATCTATAACATTTCATCTTCTTTCCTATTTATAAATTCATTAAAATTGGTAATTGAAGAAGGCAACATTCGAACAACTTCACAATCAGGTTATAAACAAAATTAAAAATATAATGGAGCTAAAAATTAACAATTTATTCCCACACATCATGCAGGTGTGTGACTGTTTTAATAATCTTTGAACTTCATTACTGAAAATAAAAGATAAGGAGGAGCACCTAAAAAGTTTCATATAAGATTATTGTGCAACTGGATTTATCAAAGCAAGAAAACACTCAATCCCTAGGACCTACTTTATTTTATCTATTATATATATCTGCACTAAAAATTGTTTTCATTTTCTTTTCAAGAAACATCATGACTTTGCGTTAACAATAAATAGAACAGGGAAGATTTTAAATGATGGATTCATACCTCCATTTTGAAAATCTAATCCTTTCTTAGATTTGATGCGAGATTGACTAATTGGTAGAAGAACCCCATCATTGGAGATATTCAACCTTATATCTGACCCAGAATGCACTAAAATCTTCTGAAAGGATGGCTTTACTGGCAACCCATAAGCAACAAAGACCTGCCCAGACGTAGGTTTGGTAATGGCTTGTAATTTTGCAGCAAATATTGTAGGTAATGCACCCTTATGATTTATAGATGGAATGTCCTCAAAAGATAATGAGACTTTTGTGGGCTTGTTATTGCGTAGCTCCTCAATGTTCTGACCGAACCAAAGATAACAAACCCCAACTTCTGAAATAGCCAAAACATATAGACCTGCATCACTGGCTTCCCCATTATCAATGCACCTGCTGTCAAGTACTACAGCAGGGTGCTCCATTGCAAGAACACAGCTTGCTGACTGCTTTTTGCCGCCACTAATCCTCCATACTGCTATATATCTTTCACCAACAGCAGAGGAGAGGATGTACTTCCCATCTTCAGAAAAAATCATACAGCGAACAGCTCCCTATGAAGAGTTAAGAAACTTATTTCAATAAGATCAGAAAGTTGGAAAAGATAACCACACAGACTAAATATTCACTCATCTAAAGAGAAGAGGAAAACAGTGTTGACACAACAAGAATATAGAACTGTATCAGACTTACAGGATGCCCAGAAAACTTCTGCATCTTTTTGTGATCAGAACTATTGAAAATCTTCAACTGTGCAGATGCAGTTGCTAATATCTTCCCATCTGAGGAATTCACATCCAAGGTGACAGTGTCAGAAGATTAATAAGAACACAATAATTTATTTCTATCCTAACACATGGAAAGTATTCTCCCTGAACACTCGAGAGTTACTTCATTTATGTTTAACGTTCTACAATTTCTTTTGTTATTGTTTTATTATTATTATTGCCATCATCAGAGTTATGCTAGATGCTATCCCCACTCTCTTATCCTACTATACTGATGCGGCACCGCATACAACGCTTAAATCAATTCTTGGTTTTAAAACAATATATTCAAAAGTTGATAGGAAATGTCACTTCAACATAGTTGAATGAGAGTAGAATGATGGTATAGTCTATAGCATTTTTTCTTATAATATTATTATTGCTATTACAACTATTACTACGTAGCCAGACAAGATATCTAAAGGGGCTCTAGTTCATACAGCACTTCCTCCAATACCAAATGATTGAATAAAGACCTGACTGAATCCCCTAGATTAAAGCATCACTGACCGTGTGAATTTTTTAATGTCATATTCACTACACAGTTGACTATATATTCACTTAACCACAGCACCACATTCTGACCATAGAACTGCATTATTCCAGATAAAATACTTCTGTAAGATATTTATGTATACATACAACATTACTGTTCTCAGTACAATGTGTTAACTCACCACCACTTTAAGGCAAGAGTCCCACCAATATGTAAAGAATATTTACCTGACGAAACAGATATACGGGAAATTGCCTTTGTAGAAGCTCTGAACTTCTGCAACAGGTTTCCCGATAGAGAATCAATTTCACATAACATGCCATCAGCACCTGCAGTATAAATACAGGAACCATTTGTAGGAGATGAAATGGCATTAACACCCCTGCACATGAGCGAGAGAGAGAGCAAGAAGTGGATTAGGTCCACCAAATATAGATATAAACATTACAGCTAAACTAAAATCATTCATTGTTAATTTTTTCCATAATTAATTACATATTAAAAGATTCTTATTGCATGCCATAATAAATAACTATTCATATCACATATTTAAGATCTTTTCTGGTGTTCCCTTAAAAATCTAGTCTTTGACCACAGAACTTTCACCAACATTTTTTTTGATAAGTAATAAGTTATTTCAGTAATAACTTTCACCAACATTACTAACGTCGTGTTTCTACAAATAGTTTCTAGTTAAATTTATTTTCCTATGAATAAAATCTCTTGTGTACCTGGGATTTGCCTATTTCTATGAATATAACTTCTTGATTACCTATCAAAAAAAAAAAAAAAATCTCTTGATATATTAAAAACAAACTGAGTGTATCTGTTGTATACACCCTGTGTACTTAGATGGAACTTTTGTGCTCATTAATTTTTTTGATAAGTAATAATCTTTATTGATGTGAATGAAATTAGGCAGTGCCCAAGTACACAGGAAATATACTAAGAGAGGCACCTAATTACATTCTAATAGACTAGAAAGAAGATAAGAACTCATGAACATTCTCTCCCCTCAATACAATAGCAGAAAACCACTGGAAAATAGAGAATACAAAAAAGTTCCAGATTTCCCCCATTGCACGCTCCTTGTTATTAAAACATCTGTCATTCCTTTCCAACCATAAACACCACATTAAGCACAAAGGAATCATCCGCCACACGGCTGCTAATTGGGCACTACTATGAGACCTATTCCAGCATGCTAATAGGTCCACCACACTCTTGGACATAGCCCAACTTAGCCCAGCTCTACTAAGAATACCAGCCCAAAGCTCCCCAGCCACCTCACAATGTAAGAGCAAGTGATCTACCGATTCTCCACTTTTTTTACACATGTAGCACCACTCCATGATCACCATAACTCGTTTTCTTAAATTGTCAACCGTCAATATCTTCCCATGAGCAGCTGTCCAAGTGAAAAAAGCAACTTTAGAAGGCACTAACACCTTCCATATACTCTTCCATGGAAAGAAAGTGGGTTGTAGGACTGTCAAAGCCTTATAGAAAGATTTAACAGTAAACTTCTCTTTCCTCGTGTGAGTCCACAACATACGGTCTCCCCCATTGGCCCCTAGCTTTGCTGAATACAAGTAACTGTAAAACTCTGCTAGCTCTTCTAATTCCCAGTCCTGAGCATTTCTTGTAAAAGTGACATTCCAAGTGACCATCCCATTGGCACGACATAGAACTTCTGAAACTGGGGCTTGCTGATTTCCAGCCAAATTAAAAGCACCTGGGAAAGCCAGGCAAAGAGGACTCTCCCCACTCCATACATCGAACCAAAAGCGGGTACGTGTTCCATCACCCACCTCAAACTTAAGATGTTTTTCAAACGTATTCCACCCCTTGCTCATTAATAGAATCATCTTACCATCAACAAAAAAAAAAAAAGTATCTCTTTAGAGACTTCCAGCCTATTAAAAGCCACAACTATCAAGAGCATGTTCCAAAACATAGGATGTCTGCCTTGTAATTTATTTGTCAGTTATGTCAACAGTGCTGGTATCAACAACCAAGTCTGCTGATATCAGCAACAGCTGCAGCATATTACCCAGTTCTGGGGGTCTGTCTAGGCCTTGATCAACCAAGGTCCTATGGATCAAGGAAAGAGGTGAAGTGATTAAGAAAAGAAGAAAGAATGTGAAACAGCATTCAATATTTGTCAACAAAAGAAAAGATGGAATGCGGTCTACTCTAATAGTGGGGTTACAACAAAAGCCAGCTAATCTAAACGCGGGGCTTTAAAGATAAAGTTGTCATGATTTAAAGATAGATGGGGAAAAATTATAGCTCACTTATAAATTTAATATGATCATACAATATATGCGGTAGCATATCAAATCATCTTTATTATTAATCAAGTATGTGATTTTCAAGATAAACTCACCCAGGGTGGCAGTCGCTAATTCTCCATTTCAATTGACCAGCAGAGACATCGAGTGCTAAAATATCACCACTACCTGTTCCTAAGACTAACAATGAGTAACCAAGCTTCCTTTTTCTCCTTCTGTCCAAAGATAACCACTTCATGCATGTATAATCAACTGATAGGTGCCCTCTTTCATGTCTGGTTAATATATTTATCTCATCAGTTGAGGTGATGTCTGAGAATTCAGTCTGTATCTGGCCCTTCAAAGTTTCCCAGATCTTAATTCGACCATCTCCAGAGCTTATGGCAAAGAAGTCTAAAGAAGGACTAAATGATGTCAACAAATCTCTGATATTTGATGATCCCATAACCCTGAAATGTGCACTTAACTGATCAGTTTACCTTACTATGGAATAACTAAGAAAGCTTTAAAGCAAATAATTCCAATGTCCTTTTTCTTCCATTTGGTCGCTCAATTAGAATAGGGAAAAAAATAGCACATTTCAGTAAAAAAAATGGTAAAAAAAAATGGTAATAACCATCGAACATTCTAAAGTTATCATCTTTGGGTTCATAACAATAACAAAAGCATGCACACATGAAGTTTTTTTCCTTGGGGGGAGGTAGGGTATAAGTTACATACATCAGAGACAAAAAGTACAAGAAAGCAAACCCACAAACATGGACGGAAAAACAAGTTCAAAGTGAAATACAAATTCAATGGTAAATATTTTCAAGGACTCGTTAACTGATACCTAAAGACAGTGCTCTACAGGGGTAACCTTATGCTTACAAAAAGATGAGCTTCCAATGTTTACCGTTAGAGTCGTCTTTACAGCTTAAACCCCTTAAAACCCGTTGATCCTACAAGTACCACGTATTGACAAATTTTACAAATGGCTAGGAGCCTGATAATTGATTCCTATTGAGAAGTTCCACGTGGCTTAAGAACAAACTCATCCTGGACTTTATAAGGAGTTATCTCACTCCTCTTATTAGGTTTTTTATGAAAAGAAATGGATATTTCTATATAGTATCAGTGCAGTGCAGGTTAATCTATGAGTGATAATAAACTCTTGTGACCTCCCCACGACGATGGTACCGGAAGTACCAGCCCACACATGAAAGGGCGTATTGAGAAGTTCCACGTAACTTAGGAACAAACTCATCCTAGACTTTATATGGAGTTGTCTCACTCCTCCTATTAGGCTTTTAACGGGGAGAAATGGTTGTTTCTGTAAAACTTTCAAAGTCCAAAGTTCAAAACTTCAAAGTACAAACAACAAAATAAACTAATGAATCCTGATTTAATGAACCCATCAGAGAGAGAGAGAGAGAGAGAGAGACCGTGGCTTCGAAGGACCGAGCCACCGAAGTGCTGCGACGGAGCGAACTTGAAGCCACGAACTGTGGCAGGAGCTTGAACTTGAAGCCACGAACTGGAAGTCTGTGAATGGAGGAAGGCTGGGCTGCTGGAAGGTAGAGAAATTAGGGTAGGAAAATTGTGAACTGGAGAATTATCGAAGGTAGAAGAAAAGGGTTTCCGCTTTTACAAGTTTACCCCTTCCTTTTTCAAATATTTTCCAAGTTACCATAAAAATTCTACTCAATTTCTACCAAAAAATAAATTTAAATAGAAAATTCATACTCCTACGTACCACTTAAAAATATGAGAGTAAAAGAATAAGACTTTTGATTTTAAAAAACAACTCAAAAAACAAATACTCGGACAACAGACCTCGGAACAGAGTCTCCCGAGTTCCTTCCATTTTTAATTTTAAAAGTGAATATATCTGCACTCTTTTTCTATTATATGGCTTTCTATTCCATGCTCGGGTAAAATTCTATTTTTCGATTCCATGGTTTTCTATGACTCTTCTTCACAAGCAAAGAACTGCACGTTGAAGAATTAAGGTATAAAATGGTTGATTACAAAATTTGTAAAGGTTCTATGCAAATTGATTTATTCTTTTTCTCTCATTTGGTTCATAAACCTCATATTTTGGCACATTGTGGTAAAAAAAAATTATTTTTTCTTGTTCATTAGTTTTCTTTATTGATTTTTTAACGTTTATAAATATTCATTTATGTGAATTCGCTTATGAACCAAAAATAACATTTTCAAGTGAGCTCCCGTCACGACGGCCTAGAAGAGGCAAAGTGTAGAACTAGTTTTAGAACGAGAAAAGGTTTGTCGTCTATATCTTGATCCCTTTACATTTGAATACTATGGAAATTATCTAAATATTTTTGCTTGTGATTTGCAAGCATGGAAGCTTGCTGCATGTGGAAAACACAAAACTCTCCTACGTATAGTCCTGCATCTAGGCAGGGCAACAAAGGTTCAAGTTGCGAAGAAGGAAGAAGAAGGGAATGAAGTTTTTGGAGCTGTAAAGATGAATGTCATGGTGAGTGAGCACTACAAAGATGAAGGCCCTGGTGATTGGGAAGGAAGTTTTCTTTATGGAAGAAAAAAAAAAAGAAGAAGTTTCAGAGAGAAAGAGAGAAACAAGCAGAATGGGAGTAGGGGGTGCAATGAAGGAGAGCATGAGGAAGCAGGGGGGTCACGATGTGTTTTGCCAAGAAAAGTTTCCACATGGCCACGACTGCAAGTCAACTCCCCCACGCAATTGCAAGAAGCATTTTTCAGTTTTTTTAATTTGGTTGACGTGGCACTGACTATACGGCGGTTACAAGCAACCGACTGTCAGTAGAAGAATTTGCCTTCTACACCACACATGTTTTTTTTTCCTTTATCAAATGAAAAATTATATTCATCATTTCTACACACCACACTTTTTTTTCTCTTACAAAATGTGTGATATATGGATGATGAACAGGATAATTCAATTAGTTTAAGAAAAATCAAATTAAAAAAATTAAAAATTAAAAAAATAAAAAGAATAAAAATAAGTATGGTATGTGGTGTATGGAGATGATAAGTAGCAAAACGCTTACCAAATATATGATATATGGATGATGAGTAAAAGAATTCTTTTAATTTAACAAGAATAAAACAATAAATAAAAAATCAAATGTGATGTATGGTGTATGAATGATGAGTAGAATGGCTCTTAGCCCAATTCTGAACCTAAATAAGTGTTTGGCCAAAATACCAAAATGTGGTCGGAATGGACTGGAAGAGATTGGAATAATCAGAATTTGAGCCAAAACAGAACAACTCATTACACCGTTCCGATATGAAAAACTTTGGCCATTCCGACCGAAACATAACGAAATTAAAAACTTTGAATTGTAACACTAATAATCGATATTGGAGGAGAAACTACGGGCCACATGATTAATTCTTAAAAATGTTATGGATGGATACATTTATTAACAAAACACTTTAACACATATTTTGTGATAGAAAATGATGAGGGTATGGGCCAAATCACGGATAAGAAAGTAGATACTTACATTTTTTTATTAAGGTCGAGCGGTGGGCCCTCTGCATCTTGCCCCTTCCCTTGTTAGACCCCCGGTTGGGGCAGGCAAGGGCACCTACCCACAGACTAACACGTGCCGAGGGACAATGTCTAGACTAGGCCTAATTAAGCCTACCGAGTTTTCATTCATCCACCAACCCAATATATGTATTTAAAAAAATAAGATTTTTTTTAATAAAACGGCATTATTTTTTCTTTTAAGTTTTGTTTTGAAACACTCCCCCTCCCCTTACTCGCCGATCTCTCTCTCTCTCCTCGTGGGCAGTGGGCGAACAGTCTTGGGAGTCAATTTGCCGCCTCATATCTAAACGTGGGCACTCGAGAGGTGCGGGTAGCACTCCTAATCTTGATATTGTTTATTCATAGTTCATATGTGAGAATCGATTTTCTTATCTATAATCTGCTCGATTTCAATAGCAGCATTCTTCATAAATGAGGAAAACCAATTATGTGCAACAGACGTTATGGACAAGACATGCACTTCTAGTAGGGTTATCAGTTGAGTAAACAGCCGTAGAGGGCCAGAAAGTCCAAGGCCGACTTAGGTGCCATTTGGATAGTGAATTAAAATGAGATAAAAGTTAAAAGTTGAATAAAATATTATTTTTTAACATTATTATTATTTTAAAATTTTAAATTATTTATTATATTTTATATAAAAATTTAAAAAAATTATAATAATAAATGAAACATTTCTTATATACAAATGTGGCGTTAGTGAAATCAGAGTCCCAGAACGGTCCCAGCCCAGAGACGCGATGGTAATGCACGTGGTTAGGAGGCAGACTCGAGTGGCAACCAAGAATAACAGGCCGAAGGGCAAGATAACGACATCTATTAAAGTAGTTGATGGCAATTGAAGGGGCATTTAATGCAGCAATTGATGTATTTGACGTGAAGTTTTGCAGTGAAACAAGGAGAAACCATAACGTGAATTGATTGTACGACATTTGGATGTGTAATAACAATAACAATAACAAAAACAAAATTGGAGATGGACTAATCACTCAATGTTTGTAATACAACTGATATTTTCAGATTATTTTATTATTATTTACATTTGTAATACAATCGATATTTTTAGACTATTTCATTATTATTTATAAATTATTTTATTACTATTCACGTATAATCTGAAATATGCTTAATATCTAAATGCAACCTAAATCAACAAGTCAAGAGAGGAAAGGCACATGAGAAAGATAGTTTTGAAAGCAATCCAGCTTATTATGTTTATGGTATTTTCTCTTAAAGAAGTATTACAATCATAAAGAGAACTTACAAAAATAAATTTATAAATTAACGTAATTTTATATGATACGTTAGGTTTATGTTACAATAAATATAGTTTTACAATCTAGCTTATCATAAAATCATATTAATTTGTAGGTTTATTTTTATTGAATCTCTTTATTACAAAAATATTTCTCTTTCTCTTATTGTAAATAATCTAGTGATACTATAAGTATGTAGCCCTAACACTGTTAAGCTAATTTCAAGTGGTTTAGAATTTACTAATTGTTGAATTTCGAATCCAAATATTTATCTTATATTATTAATGTTACTCTCAAAACGAAGCGTATGTGGAATTTACTTTATTGTGGCTTCTTGCCGTCTAGTCTCTCCCGTTCCACTCTCAGGGAGTAAGAATGCTATCATGATCACACTTAGGCCTGCAACCCGAATTGAAACAGGCGGGTTTATGCCCGACCCGACCCGACCCAAAACAACTCCAGTTAAGAGACAACCCGATCCGAACCGACCCGATCAAAATAAAACCGGGTCGAACCCGTATGACCCGACCAGGTCTTTCACTGTGAAAGAGGAGAAGAGGGGGACTTGATGGAAGTGATTGAAAACGAATCCATGGGACCAATGAACCTCTAGTTATTTTTCCTTAATGAGCAGATGGTTTACTTTGAACCTGATTTCATAATGATCAACCTCCCATATGTATTGAAACATATAAACTAGTATTGGATCTTAGGAAATGCCGAGATCTTAGCATCGAACTCGTTCACCAAATCGCCACGCACCGCCAGAGGCCATCCCCACCCGAAGTCATTTTCGTAAATGGGGAATCTCGGGTAACTCCCCATCGTCATCGATGCACCGTCGGAGTTCCCCAATGGGAACAACTTCGGCTCACTCTCCCAATCCGCTACTCCCCGACGGACCATGGAGTCATCGTGCGTAACCACGTTTCAGAGCAGAAGATCGGCGCACCTCGCAAATCCTGGGACAAAACCTCGCTGGCCGCAGCACTAAACAAGCTCGCTGGACAGAACCCCTCCAATAGTTGAGCAAAAGAGAGAAAGTAAGAGAGACTAGTAACCTGGGCCAGGAAAGTAGCAGCAGAGGGGAGAACGCGACGAAGAACGCGGAGACTAGGGTTTCGCAGTGGAGAAGAGACTGCCCAAAATCGGTTTCAACGGATTCGACGGATCCGACTTTATAAACTTGTTTTTAAGTTTTAACCCGATGCACCTGACTTTTTTCGGGTGGGCCTAGTCGGGTCGCGCGGGTTGAGCGGCCCATCGGGCTTCTTGCACAGGCCTAATCACACTTAATTGTTTGGATAGTGAGATGAAATGATTTTAGATAAAATTTAAAAATTAAATAAAATATTATTATAATATTATTTTTTAATATTATTATTGTTTTGAGGTTTGAAAAAATTGAATTATTTATTATATTTTATGTAAAAATTTGAAAAAGTTGTAATGATGATGTTAGAAATATTAGATCAGAATATACAGCGGAAGCGATATTACCTCATAAGAAATATCTTGGATCTAGTACGGTTGTTCTATGGATTCTCCAGCATCTTTGTTCATCCACAATCACATCAATAGTGGAGTGTGCTACGTGGTAATCTCAGAATAACACTCATACGTTCCACAGCCTAGATGTCGTGACTAGAGAGAACCATTTGAGTGAGAGATTTCTTGTTTGTGATGCAAGTATCATCCAAAGGGGAAATGGACTATGTAAATAGCTCCTCTAAGTGTAACCCCCGGCTGGCCCTTAATGGCCAGTCATCAAGTCTCATGATGAAGTGGTTCTTACCAAGAGAAGGTGAAGGGGTGCCCACTATGGGTGCCTCTTTCTTACATCTCTCACTCACACATAGTGGGCAAGACCCCAGGTCTGCTTCCCTCAATATGTTCTCAATCTTGTTCATACTGGCAAATAGGTTGTGCGACCATCGAGCACAACTGTAAAAGAAAAATGGGAGCACTATACCAAATCTCTCCTAGAGAAGATCAGCATAGCAACATCTCTAAAAGTGTCTCGTTATGCCCCGACTCATTTGGTCACATCAGACTAAGCATCCCTAATTCCTCTCGAGTCCAAATGACTCAGAGCAATGCTCAATCTCCATAAAACATGATGTACTCATAGTTATATTGCAACTCCCAAGAAGCAACATAACTTGCCGGCAATGAGTACACACTATTATCGATGTGTTACCAAATAGTCTTCCATTCACACTCATGTCATTTAGTTTCAGTCCAGTCGCTTTCCCAGCAATGCCTCTTTAGACCGCATCATTCATGACCATAGATAACATGTCAAAGTAGCAGACAATAAAACATTAACCTCGTGACATAGTCAAAGGTCTCCTAAGGGCAGAAATAAATTAAGGTCATCAATTATAACCTACATGACTCACACGGTGAGGAAGCAGGGAATCATTCACTCACCTCTACTATTGGCCGCAAAAGCACATGTAGTATGAAATACATGTTACGGTGGAGTTCTCTTTCCAAAGAAATAGCGTATATCTAATCTCAATTCACCGTACAAATCTTAGTCTAGTCGCTATCTCAGCGCCTAACTAGAGTCCCTCCATTTGCTCGCTATTCAAAGCGCCAAAGAGGCTCTCGCATCTAGCTAAACCACAGGCTACATGGATTGTGGGTAACCATGCACAATCCTTAGACCTCATCTTAGCTCCCACTAAGGCAACATATCTTTTGTGTCTTACAACTTATCCCTCTCTGGACAAGTACCGAGTGACACATTATCTCATCTTTGCTCGCTACTCTTTGTAGCGCCAAAGGCGATCGCTCGTGTGAGTGAGTCAATCTAAGTCTGTCGATATACATTTTTTACCATAATTCCTAAACTTATGGTGAATGTGTGTGCTTACCCAAATATGCTTCCAATCACGCCACATGATCATAAAACACATCAGTATCATGTGCACGATGAGCAATATCATGAGATACTGAGAAATCACATGGTCAACAACAAATTATTAAACCACAACTCTCAAGTGGTGTTTGATGACCATTTCTCTTCATGCGCATTCTAATGCGTAGTAACTTTCCAAAACATGCTCCTACCAAGAGACTTTACTTTTACATATAAAAGTCATTTGCACAACCATGAAGTCAACGACGACTCATCGCGAATCTCATTTAGGTCAAACTCATAATATAAACTTTAGATTCTAGTCAGCAAGTCCAATTGTGATTTTTAAGAATCTATAAGGTAACCACAAATGTCATTCAGCAAACTTAATTTGCGACTTCAAGGTTTCATATAAATCTCTTGTATTCAACAAAAGCATGTGAGATAACCATAATTTATTTTTCATTAAGGGTAAAGCGATTAGGGTCTTTGCCCCCAAAGACAATCATAATAGTCTAGTCATTACTTTTAACGACAATCGCATCACAAACTCACTTAGTCAAGTAAGCCATATTTACCATCTAACAAAATCTTAACCTCTAACTCCCATGAGCAAACCATAATGAAAATGCCAAATAGTATAGGCAAATTTAGATTCTTTAGTATTGTTCATCTCATTAATTGTCCATGGATTTTGAACAAAAACTCCTAGAAACTGTTTTTCTTATAAACAGTCACACAAGACATGAAGTCTGAGCTACTTTTCACAAACCCATGTCCATCACCTCATAGTATGGAAAACTTCTTATTAGGCGACAATTAATTATCTAAGATAATCAGTTTGCAATATCTCTTATGATGACATTTTTCTAATATTGTCAACAACATTCAAAGAACCCCATTTTATTGAATAGATCGTTTAATAAAAAAACGACTAGGTACATTGGGTATCTTTGAATAGATGGTTTGTTTAGGTCGCATGTAAACAGCACCAGCAACATTCATTGGCTTTCTGTACCAAAATAGTACTAGCAACAATCATGCGCTCAAAGTACTTCAGGCATAAATATCACAAAAGCTAACCATCTAATTCTCCTATGAGAATCAGCTATTTAACACCTTCAAGAAAAGTTTCAATAAATATGCGATCAATAGCTATCTAAATGCAACTCAATTAGTGCCAAAAGATGGATCTATACCTCTATTAACTCCACTTTTCCTTTGTCAGTTAGATCAACAACCCCAGGTCGGATCATATAAGTGAAGTGAATCTAAAATTTTATGTTGGGATTCCTACTATGTGAATTCAATACCTTTAGCGGAGCCATATTATAAATATTCTCTTCTAGTCTCTAAATGGCGAGAGAATATTAATATAAAACTACCACGCTATTTAAGAGCATCCTTATATTCTATAACTTTTGGGAGTCACTATCACTAATGGTACACCTTAACTTAAAGGTATATTCCCACTAGTTGTTAAATTACTCTAATTATTTTTGGCGATCTTATATAAAAAGAATTTTGAAAATATTAAGGTTAAGGTAATGATGAATGAAACGTGATGAAAACGTTCTTTCAAAAATAAGTGTTACAAAAATCCACAATTCCCCACCCTCGCCGAAAATACGAGTAATTTTCTTGACTCAACAAAAAAATGATCAAGCTTAGATCCTCTCGATTTTTAATAGAATTCATGTTTGCACAAAATAGTCACTCAGTCTTTCTCAAAAACGAATGAACTCGATCTAAGGATGACAAATCAGAATTAAGGCTGCAACCGCATATTACATCAACCCAAGTGTGATGTTATAAATGAATAAACTGCGAGATTATTATTCTCATCATATAACTCATACGATTGCGATTTCGAAAAAAAATTTAGCTGAAAAATATATATTCATAAAAAAATTTTGGATCGCATTTATATGATGAAATAATATATTTATTATCAAAGTCCTTAGTATGCATGTATAGGAACTTTCACATAGAAAATGCTCATATTGCCTTTTCTCTTTGACTCTACTAAACCAAGGAGAGAGATCTCATTAGTGAGAAAATTTTCAATTTCTCAAGCTTCACACCCATTATCCTTACTCGCCAGACATACTAGCAAGTTTTAGAGAGTATATTCTTATATGTGAATAATCTAAGTTGTTTTAAGATTATAATGCTCAACCTCAAATATAAGAGCAATTAATCTTTGCGTTACAAAAACAACATGTAACTTCTGTTATTACCCATAAGATTCAAAGGCAAAATAGTAGTTTAGCTCTATCTGACAGTTGATCCCATCAACTTCTATAAAACATTGTAGTGCATGCATCCTATGCGCATTTCCAATTTTACTCTAGACCTTTTAGAGGTTTCACAATAATGATGGTCTAAGACAATTTGACACTCACAATAATCTTTATTTTTTTCCAACTACTGCTCATGGAGGAGATTAATGCGTTGATTAAGTCGTATAAATAATCTCTAGGCGTTCTTCATGGTTATCTCAAAGTTACTAAACTATGCGCATCTAATTGCACACACATCTAAGAAATTTGCAGCGTTAATCTAAGTCAGAACAAAAATAATTAATACATGTCGCAAGATCGAGAATTCGCTAAGCTTCCTAATCATCTCTTGCGCCTCAATGTCTAATTATTAATTTCTAACTTAATTTTCGCACAAATTTATATTGTATTGGAGATTAATTATAAATTAATCTCAACCATACTCCCACTAGGTTAAGCAATCTACCGAGTCAGTCACATGTAAAAATAATTTCTTTCTAGATCAAAGAAATCAATTTGATCCAATCATAAGTATGGACTAATCAAAACTCGGGCTACTTAATCCTCTAGTTTATCACATTTAAAAAAAAAGAAATTGAAGACTAATTCTTAAAAATAGTCTAACATTACAAGTGATAAAATAAGCTCACAGAATTACATGTAATCACAATACATGTACAAAAATAATCACATCACATTTGATCCAAATAATTATTATTCATCAAAAAATAATAATCTAGGCAATTTATAAATAAATAAAATGCCTAATAAATGCGATAAAAAAAATGATATCATAATATCATGGCATGCATGTTTTCAATAAGCACATGCAAAAAATATATTTCAGAAAAAGATAAATATCTTATGCCACAATTACATGCTGAATAAAAAATAGCAAACTAACAATAATCTCTACCCCAATAGTTGAGCTTATAGTTCTTGTGTGTAAGGTTTTTTGTTCAAAACACCATCCAAGCATTTTGTCAAAAAACATTATTCTTATACAGCTAATGGGCCGCACCCCCTTGGGCGCCCAGCTACAGAGCGGGCCAAGGTCTTCTAAGCCCAGCAAAAAAAAACAAATTTTACACCAAACTGTGGTTTTAAAATAAGCCCAGTCAAGCCCACTGGTTTTTAGCCCATACCCAAGTAAATAAAACATAACAGCCCAAAACAAAATTTGAAACAAGCCCATAGCTTAAGCCCGCATAGATGAAACACAAAAGAAAAATAAGAACTATTCATCTTCTTCCTCAAACCGTAACCTACATACGGTTACTGTTCATCAAAAAAAAACTTTCAGCCGCCGCCACCCCAACTCCTAGCAGAAGCACCGCGCCGTAGCAGCACTTCCTCACACGGCATAGCATGCAGTGCTACTTCTCCATCATCTGTGCTGCAGACTGCACCCAACTGGTGCCCGCACTGATGGATTGTCGCACCGCCATTACGAGCGGCTCTACGCGCAGCAAAGCTTGGATCTGCGCACGGCATTGGAATGGTGCCCGCAGCTCAGCTCAGCACAGGAAAATGGAGCTGTCGTGCTCTGTGCAATGCAGAGCTTCGCAGCACCACCATGGTGCACGTTGCTCTGCGCGCAGCAGAACACAGCGCCTCCATCGAGGAGCCAGCCACCAACTGTGGTGCTATCCATGGTGAAACCGCCGTTTGGCCTAATGCGTGACAATGTTTGCTGCAACACCCTGGTCAGGCACAGTGCCGTTGACTACAGTGCTCTCATGCGCAGCACTGTGCACAGCAGTGCAAGTTGCTGTACCACCTTGGTGCGCGCAGAGGACAGCGCCTCATTTGAAGTGCGTAGCAGATCAATTTAATCCGGCCTTCACCACTGCGTTGCACCGATCTTCCAGCAGCCGACGTGCTACTCTCAGCCGTGCATTGCCGCATCCTCCAGCAGAGCACATAGCTCTGCGTGCGGCCCAGCACGCGGATCTGCCCGCTGCAAATCAGCCTTCGGCACCACCATGGTGCATGGCTCCGCGCGAGGCAGATCTTTACATGCCTTCGTGAGTAGCGATTGCTATCACCCAGCACCATTTGTGGTGTTGCGCATCATGCAGCACCCAGTGCGGCGTTGCTTGCGGCTGGTGGTCGAAGCGACATGGGCACAAACCTTTTCTAGTGAACGCTGCTGCCACATATGGCCATGTCCTTATTGATTCGAATGGGTGGTTGTAGCCATTCCACAGCGGCGCTACCACAGTAACGGCAGCCATCTCGTGGGTCAAAAATTCTCATCAAGTAGAAATATTTCAGTAACATGAAATTATAAAGTGCACGTCAAAAACACAAATTAGGAACAACCGAGTGGGCTCTTATACCAATGTTAGAAATATTAGATTAGAATATACAGCGGAAGCGATATTATCTCACAAGAAATATCTTGGATCTAGTGCGGTTGTTTCACGGATTCTCCAGCATTATTGTTCATCCACGATCATATTGATGGTGGAGTGTGCTACGTGGTAATCCCAGAGCAACACTTACACGTTCCACAGCCTAGATGTAGTGACTAGAGAGAGAGAGATTTCTTGTTTGTGATGCAAGTATCATCCAAAGGGAAGAGAGGCAATGTAAATAACTCCTCTAAGTATAACCCCCGGCTGGCCCTTAATGGCCAGTCATCAAGTCTCATGAAGTGGTTTAAGAACCACTTCATAACCACCAAGAGAAGGTGAAGGGGTGCCCACGATGGGTGCCCCTTTTTTACAGATGAGATAAGATGAAATGAAATGAAACCGTTTTTGTATCTAAATGGGACCTAAATTCGGTTTTGATACAAAAGTTCTCTCATCTAATTATTACAATTTTCTCAAATTCCTACACAACATATAATAAACAATTCAACTTTTTCAATTATCAAAACAATAATATTATGGAAAAAATAATATTCTAACAATATTTTATTTAATTTTCAACTATCATTTTAGCTCACTATCCAAACCTGTAAGGCCCAGTTTTGTTTGTGAGGCCGGTTCGTGCGTGAGGGCCTAGCCCTTTTCCTTGGAGGTGTGCGAACGGCGTCGTTTTGGGGGTAAGTATTTCCTCCCTCCCCCCCCCCCCCCCCCCCCCGGATTCTTTCTCCCCCTCTTTCTCTTTCAGTTTCTTTTATTTTTCTAGGTTTCCCTCGCTCAGACGCATCTCCCACGCGTAATCCACTTTCACTTCCCGTTTTCATCTCTTCCTCTTCGTTTGGTTGGTTTTGTGAGTCCGAATCGCATGCCCTTAATTTCCTCCATCTTTCTGCAGATTGGGTGTTCCTCCCTCACGCGTCCCTCCATTTATTTTTTTTGCAGATTGTGTGTTTCTCTCTCTCTCTCTCTCACGTTCTTCTATTGATCGGTTACTTGTGGTATTGCAGTGTGCTTTGGGAAAATTTTTAGTTTGGTACAGGTAAATCATTTTTTTTTCTTTCTTCTTTCTGCACTCTGTTTTTCTTGGTTGGATCCATTGTATCTCACCCTCGCGTAACCACTCTCTGTTTTTCACTCACAAGGTTTTATTTTACTTCGTCGTGCACCTTCATTCTCAAGACCCTTATGGGTTGACGTTGCTCACACTGAATTTATCACCTCAGAGTGTACTGCTATCGGGTTCAGTGGAAAGTGGAGTAGCACGATCTCGTTTCGAAGTGCTACAAGGTAATCACGAACGCTAGCTTTGGAAATTGATGTGATTTTTGCACTGTTATGATATTCATGGATGAATTGCTGAAGTATATGAAACTCGGTTGGCTGTGTTGAGCGGTTGGGAATTGTTGTGGCTGGTTGGGTGTCTTGTTATCGTTCATGCTGCAGGAAAGATGTAGAGAGTGGCTGATGTAGTGTTGGGGATTGGTTATGATTGGTGAAATAATGGAGTCTGTGAAAGGGTCAAGTGACTGTTACACATTGGGACTTTTTGGGTTTTGTCGAGGTGGTGCGGGAGGAGTTTTGGAATTGTGTAGTGTTGTTTTGGTTAAATTGTTAGTGGTTGCCTGGAGTTATGAGCCGCTGAAATGAGTGTCAGTTATTGATTATGTAGAGTCGCATTGTTGTTGTTTTGGTTGAGTTGTGACGATCGCTTGGAGTTAGGGGCCATTGAGGTGGGTTTGATATTTTGATTGTTTGAGTTTGACGTTGATTTTGGTGGGTGTAAAGGTCAATATTAAGATTAGTATATGGTATTTTGGATTGAAATGCGGGCTGTCCAGATTTCTATATGGTTGTCCTAGTGAGTTGTTTTTGCTATAATATGGTTTGGGGATTATGGGTTTTAATTATTAGATAGAAGTTGTGTAAAATTGTCATTTAACACTTAGTTTATATATTTTATTTTATGTTTAGGTGACGAGACTGATAGAGGTCATTTTCAAGGCATAGATAATACGCTGCAAGAGTAGTTTGGTAAGCGGGGTTCCTATGCTAGATTTGCATAAAAAAAATAAAGAAAATGAACTGAGTTTGGTTTATAAAATATGCATGATTTGTTTTTAAAAGAAAATGTGAAAACGACCTTAGTATGTGTGTTTTGCATTTACTCATGAAAATCTATATGAAAAAGAAAAATACTTTTTGACATAAATAGTGTGGACATGAGCAACATTTGAAATGTTTATGAAATTAGCAAAAGAGCGAATATGATATCTGTGAATTTTTGTACGTATGATATAAAATAATTTGGGTTTGTTTATGATCGAATAGAAATGATATGAATATGTTCAACACTTGGTTGATATGATATGAATATGAAAAACCTTTGGCATACTTATCTGTTTTTACTCTGATTCTGAATATGGTTCTGATATGATGATATTGGTTCACGTGATATGGTTGGTACCAACATGATATGATATGAGTGCAACCACTTTGGAAACAAAGTGGTCTTTTATGTGTTTTTTCATGTGTGCACACTCGGGGCTCCGAGATTAAAAAGGGGAAGTTTCACAATATGATATTACCTGGTTTGGCCACTGGGGATAGCAAAACCCTACCACGGGGGTTAAACATGGTATATGATATGATACAATATGATATGATAAGATAAGATGAAGATGATCAGTTATGTTATGCCAAAGTGTTCTTGAATATGAAATGATTTTTGAATATGAAAAGATTGCAATGTCGCTCTGATTTTTCTGATAATACGTATTGAGATATGCATATGAAAATAAAATGTTTTGCTTCTGCATACCAAACTGTCTAAAAAGGTTCATGTTTACACACTAGTATAGATTTTATGCTTACTTAGTTGTTGATAACTCACCCCTTATCTTCATTATTTTTCAGATGATATCGATAACCCAGTTGGGGGTCAGGAATAGGAATGGGAGTTTGACTAGATATGGATAGAAAGTCGAGTACCTAAGGGTACCATTGTTAGAAGAAGAGTTTGAAGTTCTTTTAATATTTAGAATTATTGAGACTTAAGATGTAACAGTTTATTTCGTTAAGAGTTAATTATGTTTTGGTTCAGTTTGACTTATGGTTTTATCAATTTGGTATGTTATCACTACCGGAAGATTGTGGACCCCTTGATTTATTATTATTGCAGTAAAGACGATGTGGAGCTTGTATTGTTTATATAGAAGATATGAGATTGATTTTGCTTATGAAGTCTTTGGAGATTTTTAGATGTGTTGGGAGACATGTTTATAAGTGATATGTAGTGATTCTCCGACCCACCCGGGTTTGGGGCGTTACATTTTGGTATCAGAGCCAGGTTTGAGGTTCTGCAGACTATAGTATGTAAGATTTCAGAGTATAGATAGTGTTTAAGAAATCATTTTCAAATTTATTATGATAGTGAAATGAACTATAGGGTTGAATATTGTAGTGTGGGAAGTCTTAGAATTCGCAGGCCTTTGGAATGGTTGTGAGGTGTGGTATTTCACAGGTCTATGAACTAAGTTCAGGTTGATTAAGGTTTAATTTAATTACGAAGTCTTCTTAAATAGTTAGATAGGGTAAAGTATTAGATTTTGGGAAATTGTTTATTACTACAATTATGTGTACTTCTTCCCTCTCTTTTATGGGTATTCTTATAATTTTGAAATATAATATATATGTTTTGTTTTTGCGTATACCACTAATTAGTTATGTTCATATAAACTCTATTTTTGAATCGATTATTAAAGATCCAAGTTATTTTGTCAGGATGCCACCCCGTCGTCATGAACGAAGTATATCGGACCTGAATGCAAACGAGAACGAAAGGGAAGCAAACCCGAGTGCTTCCGAAGTACTACGAGCAGCTGCACATCAATTAATTGATAACCTCGTGCAGAATCCCTCGGGTCGCCAGCATAACTATAATGAAGGGAGTTGTACCGTAGAGCAATTCAATCGAATGCACCCCCGTTTATTTGATGGGAGAGGTGATCCAACTCTGGCGGAAGATTGGATTCAGGACATTGAGGTCCTAACCTGTACAGATGAGCAAAAGGTGGCGTACGCCACATTCAAGCTTACCGGGGAAGCGAAGAGGTGGTGGATCTCTGAAAGAACGATCAGAGAAGCAGAGGGAACATAGATAGTCAATTGGCTGCATTTCAAATAGATCTTTCTTGAGCGCTTCTTCCCTAGCTCGTTCCGTGAGGACAAGGCTATGGAATTTGCCACCTTGGTGCAGGGAACAATGACAGTACATCAGTATGCAGCTAGGTTTACTGAGTTATCCCGTTTTGCTACTTATTGGATTCCTGATGAGGAAAAGAAGGCGGGAAAATTTGAGCAAGGACTGAATGAGAAACTTTATGAGCGTGTGGTGGGTTTTCAGATTCGGAACTTCTCAGAAATGGTGAATAAGGCCACAGTTTTTGAAAGAACCCTTCAAAGAAGCGCTGCATTGCATGAACAAAGAGAAAGGGCTACTCCTACTGGGTATCATTCTAGCATGGACCAGGGATCATGGAAAAAGAGGAATGAAGGTAGTAGCACAGGTAAGAGGCTGGTTTCGGGCACCCAACAAGCATATCAGTGTAGAACTTGCAATCGAGTACATGCTGGAGTATGCAGGATGGAAGCGGGACTATGCTTCCGTTGTGGCAAACCAGGTCACTATCTCAGGGACTGCCCATTGCAATTAAACAGCAACAGGCCACCACCACCCAGAGCAGAAGGTACAGCGCGAGGCATCTTCCAGCGTACTACTGCGCCTGCACGGGTTTTTGCTCTGACACCTGGAGAGACTGAGGGTAGGAATGACGTGATCACTGGTATGACTCATTTGTTTTGTTTTAAAGATTTTATGTTATTATTACTTCTATTGGTTGGTTTTGGTTAAGGCTTTGAATATTTTGGTTCATGTATAAGACTGTTTGTGGCCACAGGTACTCTTTCTTTGTTTTCTAATAACGCTTTTGTGTTATTTGAATCGGGAGCGACACATTTTTTTGTTTCCACGGCTTACTCTAGATTTTGCACTTTAAAAATTGAAAGGTTGAAGCACAAGTTAGTGGTCGCGACCCTAACAGGAAATTCGGTAGTCTGTAGTGAGATTCTATCGGGTTGCCTTCTATCTATAGATGGAAGACTGATGCCAACAGATTTAATAGTGTTCCACATGGTTGGGTTTGATGTGATTTTGGGTATGGATTGGCTGGCTTCTTACCATGCCAGTATTGATTGTTCTAAAAAAGAGGTGGTGTTCAGACCCCCTAATGAAAGTGAATTTCAGTTCACAGGGTCGAAAGTGAGATTGGTTCCACCCATTATTTCTGCCATACAGATTGGAAAACTGTTGCGTGATGGTTGTCAAGGATTCCTAGCCTGTGTGGTAGAAGCACCAAAGGAAGAGTTGAGGTTGGAACAGATACCTATTGTGAGTGAATATCCAGAGGTTTTCCCAGAAGATTTATCTGGACTTCCACCCGAACGAGAGGTAGAGTTTGCTATTGAACTAGTCCCAGGCACGGCACCCCTTTCGAAAGCACCTTACCGAATGGCGCCGTCTGAATTAGTGGAACTCAAGGAACAGTTGCAAGATTTGTTGGATAAGGGTTTCATCAGGCCCACTGTATCACCTTGGGGAGCTCCAGTTCTCTTTGTGAAGAAGAATGATGGATTTATGAGAATGTGTATCGATTACAGGGAACTTAATTAGGTGACCATAAAGAATAAGTATCCGCTACCCCGTATAGAAGATTTGTTTGATCAGCTTCAAGGTGCTCAGGTATTTTCAAAGATTGATCTTCGATCAGGTTACCATCAATTAAAGATCAGTGCGGAAGACGTGGCTAAGACGGCTTTCAGGACTCGATATGGCTATTATGAGTTTTTGGTCATGCCTTTTGGCTTGACTAACGCCCCAACTGTATTCATGGATTTGATGAACCGGGCGTTTCATGAATTTTTAGATAAATTTGTGGTGGTTTTTATTGATGATATACTGATATACTCCAAAAGCAAGACCGAGCATGAAGAACATTTGAAGTTGGTACTTGAGACACTCAGAGATAAGCAGATGTTTGCTAAGTTAAAGAAGTGTGAATTTTGGCTTGATTCAATCACATTTCTGGGACATGTAGTTTCGAAAGATGGCATTTCAGTGGACCC
Source organism: Juglans mandshurica (assembly GCA_022457165.1). Classification (NCBI taxonomy): domain Eukaryota; kingdom Viridiplantae; phylum Streptophyta; class Magnoliopsida; order Fagales; family Juglandaceae; genus Juglans; species Juglans mandshurica. The sequence goes on along the minus strand of CM039619.1, from coordinate 18,950,704 downwards.
ACGAAAAGTGGAAGCAGTGGTTAATTGGTCGGCACCGAAGAATGTTCATGAGGTTAGAAGCTTTTTGGGATTGGCGGGTTATTACCGTCGATTCATTGGCGGGTTATTACCGTCGATTCATTGGCGGGTTATTACCGTCGATTCATTGACGGGTTTTCCAGGATAGCAGTTCCCCTCACTACACTCACCAGGAAAAATAATAAGTTTGAATGGACAGCAACGTGTGAAGAAAGCTTCCAGGAGTTGAAACAGAGATTAGTGACAGCTCCGATGTTAACAGTTCCCACAGCTAGAGGTGGATTTGTTGTCTATAGTGATGCATCTAGGCTTGGATTCGGGTGTGTACTGATGCAAAATGGGAAGGTTATATAGCTTACGCCTCACGTCAACTGAAAGTGTATGAGCAAAATTATCCCACACATGATCTGGAACTCGCGGTAGTCATTTTTGCACTCAAGCTTTGGAGACACTACTTGTATGGGGAAAAGTGTGAAATTTATACGGACCACAAGAGTTTGAAATATTTCTTTACCCAGAAGGAATTAAATATGAGGCAGAGGAGATGGCTTGAGTTGATCAAGGATTATGATTGCACCATTAATTATCACTCAGGCAAAGCTAATGTTGTAGCCAACGCCCTAAGCAGGAAGTCAATGGGACCGACGGTTGCAGCCCTTACCACTCAGCATAGGTTGTTGATGGACTTAAAAAGAGCCGGTGTTGAAGTCATTGCTAGTGATACAAATGCTTTCATGGCCAGTTTAGTAGTTCAACCTGCCTTGATAGATAGAACCAAAGCTGTGCTCAGAAAGTGAACTCAGGGTTGGTAAAGCTAATGGAAGAGGTCGGGAACGGGGACAAACCTGATTTTTGCATTTCCGAGGATGAAGTTTTGAGGTTTAGAGGTAGAGTATGCATACCTGCTGATGATGAACTAAAAAGGATAATTCTTGAAGAGGCACACTGTTCTTTGTACACTGTTCACTAGGGAGTACCAATATGTATCGAGACTTGAGAGAGTTTTTATGGTGGAATGGTATGAAAAGAGAAATTGCAAAATTTGTGGAACAATGTCTAACTTGCTAACAGGTGAAAGCGGAGCATCAGAGACCTGTAGGATTATTACAGCCACTCCAGATTCCAGAGTGGAAATGAGAGCATATCTCCATGGACTTTGTGACAGGTCTACCAAGGACTTTAAGCGGACAAGATGCTATATGGATGATCGTGGATCACTTAAAGAAGACCGCCCGTTTTGTGCCTATTAAAGTTTATTATAAACTGGAGAAACTAGTTGAGCTGTATGTGCAGGAGATAGTGAGGTTGCATGGAGTACCGGTATCCATTGTGTCGGATAGAGATCCCCGTTTTACTTCTAAGTTTTGGCGAAGCTTACAAGAGGCAATGGGTACTAAGTTAAGTTTCAGTACTGCTTTTCATCCTCAAACAGATGGACAATCAGAAAGAATTATTCAGATTTTAGAAGACATGTTGAGGGCGTGTGTGATGGATTTTAAGGGAACTTGGATGCGACATTTACCTTTAATAATAGTTTCCAGGCTAGTATTGGGATGGCACCCTACGAGGTTTTGTATGGCAGAAGATGTAGATCTCCATTGTGTATTGGGATGAAGTAGGTGAAAGGAAACTTATAGGGCTAGAGATTATTCAGCAGACCATTGAGAAAATAGATACCATTCGGGCTAGAATGAAAGCAGCTCAAAGCCGACAGAAGAGTTATGCAGATAAACGCCGCCGCCAGTTAGAGTTTGAGGTTGGAGATAAGGTATTTTTGAGGATTGCACCGATGAAAGGAGTTATGAGATTCGGAAAGAAGGGTAAGTTGAGCCCTAGATATATTGGACCGTTTGAGATTCTTGATCAGATTGGACTAGTGGCGTACAGGGTGGCTCTACCACCGGCATTTTCGGGAGTGCATAACGTGTTCCATGTGTCTATGTTGAGGAAGTACATCCATGATCCCACCCACATTATAGATCATGAACCCCTTCAGATTCAAGAGGATATGACCTACACCGAGGAACCAGTGTGGATTTTAGACAAGAAATAGCAAGTGTTACGAACTCGAACTATTCCATTGGTTAAAGTATTGTGGAATAATCATGCTATCAGTGAAGCATCTTGGGAATTCGAGGAAGAGATGCGAGTTAAGTATCCTCACTTGTTCGAAGGGAATTTTTATAGCTTGTAGTAAATTCCGAGGACGGAATTTTTGTAAGGGGAGGAGGAAGTAAGGCCCAGTTTTGTTTGTGAGGCTGGTTCATGCGTGAGGGCCCAGCCATTTTTCTTGGAGGTGTGCGAACAACGTCGTTTTGGGGGTAAGTATTTCCTCCCTCAACCTCTCTTCTTTCCCCCCCCCCCCCCCCCGATTCTTTCTCCCCCTCTTTCTCTTTCAGTTTCTTTTATTTTTCTGGGTTTCCCTCGCTTAGACGCATCTCCCACGCGTAATCCACTTTCACTTCCCGTTTTCATCTCTTTCTCTTCGTTTGGTTGGTTTTGTGAGTCCGAATTGCATGCCCTTAATTTCCTCCATCTTTCTGCAGATTGGGTGTTCCTCCCTCACGCGTCCCTCCATTTTTTTTTGCTGCAGATTGTGCGTTTCTCTCTCTCTCTCTCTCACGTTCTTCTATTGATCGGTTACTTGTGGTACTGCAGTGTGCTTTGGGAAAATTTTCAGTTTGGTACAGGTAAATCATTTTTTTTTCTTTCTTCTTTCTGCACTCTATTTTTCTTGGTTGGATCCGATGTATCTCACCCTCTCGTAACCACTCTCTGTTTTTCACTCACAAGGTTTTATTTTACTTCGTCGTGCACCCTCATTCTCAAGACCCTTACGGGTTGACGTTGCTCACACTGAATTTATCACCTCGAAGTGTACTGCTATCGGGTTCAGTGGAAAGTGGAGTAGCACGATCTCATTTCGAAGTGCTACAAGGTAATCACGAACGCTAGCTTTGGAAATTGATGTGATTTTTGCACTGTTATGATATTCATGGATGAGTTGCTGAAGTATATGAAACTCGGTTGGCTGTGTTAAGCGGTTGGGAATTGTTGTGGCTGGTTGGGTGTCTTGTTATCGTTCATGCAGCAGGAAAGATGTAGAGAGTGGCTGATGTAGTGTTGAGGATTGGTTATGATTGGTGCGATAATGGAGTCTGTGAAAGGGTCAAGTGACTGTTCACATTGGGACTTTTTGGGTTTTGTCGAGGTGGTGCGGGAGGAGTTTTGGAATTGTGTAGTGTTGTTTTAGTTAAATTGTTGGTGGTTGCCTGGGGTTATGAGCCGTTGAAATGAGTGTGAGTTATTGATTATTTGGAGTTGCATTGTTGTTGTTTTGGTTGAGTTGTGACGATCGCTTGGAGTTAGGGGCCATTGAGGTGGGGTTGATATTTTGATTGTTTGAGTTTGACGTTGATTTTGGTGGGTGTAAAGGTCAATATTAAGATTAATATATGGTATTTTGGATTGAAATGCGGGCTGTCCAGATTTCTATATGGTTGTCCTAGTGAGTTGTTTTTGCTATAATATGGTTTGGGGATTATGGGTTTTAATTATTAGATAGAAGTTGTGTAAAATTGTCTTTTAACACTTAGTTTATATATTTTATTTTATGTTTAGGTGACGAGACTGATAGAGGTCATTTTCAAGGCATAGATAATACGCTGCAAGAGTCAGGTAAGCGGGGTTCCTATGCTAGATTTGCATAAAAAAATAAAGAAAATGAACTGAGGTTGGTTTATAAAATATGCATGATTTGTTTTTAAAAGAAAATGTGAAAACGACCTTAGTATGTGTGTTTTGCATTTACTCATGAAAATCTATATGAAAGAGAAAAATACTTTTTGACATGAATAGTGTGGACATGAGCAACATTTGACATGTTTATGAAATGAGCAAAAGAGCGAATATGATATCTATGAATTTTTGTACGTATGATATAAAATAATTTGGGTTTGTTTATGATCGAATGGAAATGATATGAATATGTTCAACACTTGGTTGATATGATATGAATATGAAAAACCTTTGGCATACTTATCTGTTTTTACTCTGATTCTGAATATGGTTCTGATATGATGATACTAATTCACGTGATATGGTTGGTACCAACATGATATGATATGAGTGCAACCACTTTGGAAACAAAGTGGTCTTTTGTGTGTTCTTTCCTGTGTGCACACTCGGGGCTCCGAAATTGAAAAAGGAGAAGTTTCACAATATGATACTACCTGGTTTGGCCATCGGGGATAGCAAAACCCTACCACGGGGGTTAAACATGCTATATGATATGATACGATATGATATGGTAAGATGAAGATGATCAGTTATGTTATGCCAAAGTGTTCTTAAATATGAAATGATTTATGAATGTGAAAAGATTGCAATGCCGCTCTGATTTTTCTGATAATACGTATTGAGATATGCATATGGAAATAAAATGCTTTGCTTCTGCATACCAAACTGTCTAAAAAAGCTCATATTTACACAGTAGTATAGGTTTTCTGTTTACTGAGTTGTTAGTAACTCATTCCTTATCTTCATTATTTTTCAGATGATATCAATGACCCAGTTGGGGGTCAGGAATAGGAATGAGAGCTTGACTAGATATGGATAGAAGGTCGAGTACTTAAGGGTACCATTGTTGAAGAAGAGTTTGAAGTTCTTTTGATATTTAGAATTATTGAGACTTAAGATGTAGCAGTTTATTTTGTTAAGAGTTAATTATGTTTTGGTTCAGTAGGACTTATGGTTTTATCAATTTGGTATGTTATCACTACCGTAAGATTGTTGACCCCTTGATTTATTATTATTGCAATAAAGACTATGTGGAGTTTGTAATGTGTTTATATAGAAGATATGATATTGATTTTGCTTATTAAGTCTTTCGAGATTTTTAGATGTGTTGGGAGACATGTTTATAAGTGATATGTAATGATTCTCCAACCCACCCGGATTTGAGGCGTTACAAGACCTCCCTAGAGCATTGGCATTGGATTCATCAAAAGTTAATACATCTTCAAAATTTGAAGAAATGTAGATAAAATCATCTACATTGGCTTCATCAAAATGTAAAAGTTTGAACTTTGAGCTACATTGATTTTAAGTAAATCTTCAAATTTGAAGATGGACTGTTCATCATCAAAAGTAATATTTTATTATAAAAACTAAAACCAATTTTTTTTTCTGCGTAAACGGTGTACAGTAATAAAATAGTTTGTTCTTTAAATAATAACTCAATTAAATTCGTATAGGGTTAATACTATAGAGTTCTAGCTATAGTAATTTTTATTTGTTATAATAATATAATATAATATTATTGGCTAAAAAATCCGATGCTCACATCTAATTCCAGGTTAGCAAAAAAGTTGCCGATGCTATTTGGGATGCCTTCCGTTTAATTTTTTATTTTTTATCGTTGGGCTTTCTTTAGATAGTGTAATTGCAAAATAAGAAAAAAACTAAAAAAATTATTATTAAAAATAATATTATATTATTATTTTGATTAATCTAATTGCTAATCCAATGTTGAGTTATGGATAAGGAGGTTTTAGAATTATGTAAAACATGTACTTTTTATCAAATTTTGAATATGACTTTGATGAGACCAATGTCAATGCTTTTATATCCTAACTTTTAAGTGAAGGGAGAGAAATGGATCTTGATATAGTTTCCAACCTGAATTTATGCAAAGTCACATCTTGGAATAGTCTGCGTTTGGTTTCTAAGCTCAGCTGATCTCAGTCTAATTTTAAGTTGAGTCTCACATCCAAACATCTAACTCTCAAATTACTAAACTCATCTCAACTCAAAATCTTCTTACACGTGAGACCCACAAACCTTTTCAACTTAAAACATCTTTATACGTTGACCCATAACCTTTTTCAATTTTTCATAAAAAATACCAAATTTATCTTAACATCTAAACACACTTTAAACTCTGTTTAGATGGGTCCCACATAAACTCTCTTCACTACTTAACTCACTACTATTCATAAAGAACTCAGCTTAGCTCAGCTCAGCTCAACATCTAAACACAGCCTCAAGGGAAAAAATCAATGGCCAAACAATATTAATAAATGAATAAAAAGGGAAAAGTAGTAAAAATTAATAAACTCATCCAGTATATCTTTGCTTTGATAGTCCAAATCCTCTATTCAAATCACACAACTCCTCTTGAAATTTCCTTTCATATGTACCATCGCACATGACATGTAACTCCACATCAAATAAACATTTTACAATGAAATTGCACTGCAATACTAACAACATCAATGTACCTATGCACCATCACTATCAAAAATTTCCTTACACATGAATGAAGAAATGAATCTGTACAAATAAGCTGCACATCTCAACATACAAAAACGCAAATATAGGATATGGAGAAAATAGTGTAGACATGTTTCTTATTGGAAAGAATGTGGCCTAATTTGAAATGGTAAAAGGTAGGAGAATATCTGTTTTTTTCCTCATTGTAAAGTGGTGCTGAAAAGTATGATTGTAGTAGTATGGAGGAAATGGCATCATAAGACTGCAACTTCTCCATTTAAATGCAGGAGGGAAAGGCAAGCTGAGGAAGAATTTGGATATGAGCTCTGAAGGTCAGGGCAAGGTTCAGGATACACGGACTCCGAAAAGCCAAAGACATTGGAACATACCCAAGAAGTGGGGGATCCAGAACAAATTGAGAAGGAGACATTGAATAGACAGATAGAAGTAAAAGGAGATTCTTGTATTCCTGTAAAGCTTCCAGCAATTGTGATGTTTGTGCCAATCACATCTTGCAAGGTGATGTGATCAAAAACTGGGAGAGCATTAGGATCATAGTCGTTGTCTGGATGGGACCCGCACTGACCAGTGGCAGCAAATGCCAAGAAGATGTTTGCCATTTCAACATCTGATATAATGATTCTCTTAATGTAACCACCTCTGCCCTTGATGGTTCTAAACTCAATCCCGCCAAATGAGTTGTATAGATAGACCTGCTCAACATGCACATCAGAAATGCCACCAGACATCTCACTACCAAAAGCAAGGGAAGAACCTGAATATGATTTTAGGCGGACCCTTCTGATGTGTACATTAGTGGTGGGTCTCCCATAAGCAATACCATACTCATCCCAACCACTCTTGAGGGCAATGGCATCATAGCCCATATCGATGATGCAATCCTCTATGCACACATTATCAGAGGAGTCTGAAAGCACAACACAATATTAACATGTCTTAATGAAATTTCGCCTCATGTAATCATTCCAAAACAAAAAAGAGAGAGCCTGAAATGCATACCAGAGAGAGAGAGGGATAGAGGGATTTGTAAATGAGTAAGTAGATTTTAACTGTTAAGTGTAATTTCAGAAATGTTCAGCGAGTCCTTAAGAGAAATGATACTTGCAGTCGTGAGTGTGTAAGCACCGTGCAGTCGCTTTGAAAAAAGGGAATAAATATGGGACCCACATGAAAAGAAATTAATTTTTTAATAGTGGACCCCACTCTTTTTCAAAGCGACTGCACGGCATTTGCGCATTCCACGACTGTATGTAACATTACTCCTTGTTAAAACCCCAGAACCACACTTCAAACAAGTACCCATTCTCACATATCACAACATAACAGACATACAATTAAAGTGTGTGATTCCTTTGATAACATGCTTGACAAAAGATCCAAGTAAAATATTTCTACTACAAGTAGGCATGTTTAACACGACCCAAGTAAAAAAGAAAAAATACAAGACCCAAGCAATCCAGAGAGGAAACAAAATGCCATCGCTCTGGGTCTTTGCAAAACTAAATTTAATAAAATGTTCTAAACAATTGTTTTCTATAAATAACAATATAGAGAAGGCCAGATGGGCAGATATGAAGAAAGGCTCTTGATTTCTGGGTCTTTTCAAAACTAAATTTAATAAAAAGTTCTAAACAACTGTTTTCTATAAATAACAATACAGAGAAGGCCAGATGGGCAGATATGAAGAAAGGCTTTTGATTGGAGATTAATCCTTATTTATAGCTTAGATCATTTTTTTTTTCCACTGGGAACCGAAAAGTGGCGAGTCAAATATCATTACTGACCTGGAACTATACCAACGGTGTAGGGAGAATCAGGGGGAGCAGAGATAGAGACATTCTGAACATGCACATTACTGCATTGAACCCAATGACATACAAATCCAATCCCTTCAAATGTTAGGAAATTGACTTATATTTTAGAAAAAGAGCATACCAGTCACCGGGGATTTAAAGCATACCTGCAATAGACTGGATGGATGTTATATGCAGGGGCATTCAAGAAAGTAAGATTTGAAACTACTACATATTCAGACGCCACAAACTCCACGAGATGAGGGCGGCTGTAGTTCAAAGAATGATAATTATACCAATCCCACCAAACTGAGCCCTGGCCATCAATGGTTCCATTATCACCTAGCGCAGTAAACATGGCCGTGTAAATGTGACACAGATTACAGAGAAAACAATGTCAAAACGAGAAACTTGAAGTTATATATACCTGTAATCACCACGTCAAGTAACATATATCCATTTATCAAGCTTCGATATCTTCTTCCGGGAACATCCACCCCCCTACCGTATGATGGTAAGGGTTCAACAACTTCCCAATGCGATGGGTCCTTAACAAATGACAGTGTGTGTGAAAATCCAAGGCTAACAGAAAATACTACTTTGTTAGAAGTATATCCTACACACTGACTTCAAACCAGTTTAGAAACCAATAAAATGAAATAGGTTACAAAATGGGGAGCAAAGGCAAAGGGAAGAAACTTACCTGAGATCCAAGAATGACAGCACCTTTTTCCAAGAAGAGTGTAAGGTGGCTGGTAAGATTGAAGCTTCCTGTAAGCCACCTTCCCGGGGGCACATAGAGCTGAGCACCACCTTTATCAGCGAAGGACTTGAGATAGAAAATGGCATTCCGGAAGGCTAAGGTATTCAATGTTTTACCATCTCCCACAGCACCAAACTCCAAGATAGACACACTATGTGGTCTTGGCTCCAATGTCAGCTTATAATCACACTGTCCATCACTCTTATCTCCATTGGTTTTGACAGCATTGCTAAGTGCCAGCAGCAAGAGCAGTGCCACCTGGAAGGCGGGAGAACAACAAATAAAGTGGCCAGCAACTGATACCTCGGAAGACTTTCTAGGGGTACAAATTTATAATTTCTAGTAACTTATTCGGAAAGGAAATGAGAAAATAAAAAAAAAAGGTGTACCAACAAACGAAAAACCAAGAATTCGATCCAAAGGACACACAGATCAAACACAAATAGACTCAACACCGTTGTTGGATTTCGAACATCTGAATCGAGAAGTTTGCAAGATCACGAAAACTGTGATTATAAAACATATTCAATATCAAAGATCATCTTTTAAGCAGAAAAAAAAAAAAACAGCAATATTAGATCGAAACATCTGCAACAGCCACCACCAATAAAGATACACTTGAATAAATACCTGGGCAATAAAAAAATCGTACTTAAACAATCAAGTTCCGAAATTCCAGATTTGGAAGAAGGAAAATAGTGAAGGAAAACATAAAACATAAAACAAACCCCCCAAAAAAAAAAAAGAAACGTACTTACTAGGATCTTCATGAGACAAAAGCCTCAGCAGCAGCCAGTGACCAAAGAGACAAGAACAGGACGCGGTGAAGCCCAGAACACCAAGAGGCAAGAAAGAACAAAACAGCTGAAGAGAAACAGAGAGAAAAAAGAGAGAGGCAGGGGAACTGGAGAAGTAGAAGAGGAACCACCCACAAAAACAGGGGAGCTCTGTGCAAGTATGTATGGGTGCTTATTATAAGCATTAATTATGTACATGACAGGAGAGACTAATGCTTATATATGGCAAGCAAAACAATTGTAGTACAAAAAATAAAATAAAAATAAAAAAGACAGCTTGCCAGTTGCCATGCAATCAAGCAAAAATCAAGCTCAGCAAAGGTATCAAGAGAAAGAAATATAATAATATTAATATCCACTAAATTGGTAATTATTCTCCATTTCAATATGATTAATAACGTGTATCGCCGACAGAAGTGTTTGAAACGGCCCCTGTCACAGAGAGAGAGAGAGAGAGAGAGAGCCAGAGAATTTAGCTATTAAGTATCAGTGTGGGATTGTTTGCTTACATTTGTTGAGAATTGATAAGTGCAAGGACAAAATGAGAGAACGCGTTCGATAACTTGACATTGGGTTACACGGATGTGGCATGGGGGAGGGGAGGCGTCTGCCAGTTATGAAACGTGGATGGGTTTTTGGGGGTGGCAGGGGAGAGTGCATGAAACTTGGGGTGATGGAGAAATAAAGGGAATAAAATAAGTGAGGGTATGGGAGTGCATGGGGGCATTGAGACCGCATGTGGACGGACAGAGGAGAGGGAGACCCACCTCAATCATGTGAAAGGGTGCCAGCCTGGCCTCATTCACTTTGACAGAACATAACAGACCACAGGCATGACAATTGGCACCATTATCATATAAAATGAAAAATACCGACATTTTAAGTAGGAGAAATGATTTGTATAAATGTTAAATAGATAACTTCTGTATAATTTTTTTTTTTTTTGTAAAAATGTGAATTTTATCTTAAAAAAGAGTAAAAAAAATATTTTTTATTAATAAGATTTATTTTTTTATAAATAATTTATATAAAACTTATCTATTTAAAACTTATACCTAATATTATTTTTTTAAGATATATGTAGTCATATAAAATTAAAAAATCTTCTTGTAATTTATGTACTTTCGAGTGCGAAATCTTTCCCAACAAAAGATGATGGCATATAATTAAATAAAACAAGTGTCATCCTCTTCTTAGAGCATTGATATTGAATTAGTCAAATATCAATTCATCTTTAAAATTTGAAAAAATAGAAATAAAATCATGTATTCAAATATTAGTGGCTTCAACAATGAGTTACAATATTTCTAAGTGTTTCTTCATATTTGAATATATACTATTCATTTTCAAAAATAATATTTTATTCTAAAATATCAGACCCAACTACTTTAATATTTCCCACGTTTTATTCTAAAATGTGTTTACTGAATAATTAGGTTGAGGAAAAAAATTAGTAGGGAAACAATAATAATTTAAGTAAAAATGAAATTATTACTTAACATATGGTTAGTGTAGGAAAATAAATTTAAAATAATATTATTAAAAAATTAATATTATATTATTATTTTGACTAATTCAATGTGGAGTTATGGCTTGAATGATTTTGAATTTATGAAAAACATATATTTTTAGCTAAATTTTAGAGATGACTTTGATGAAACTAAAGCTAATGCTCTTAAAAAATTTATCAGTACAAAATAGTATTGATGCATGCCATGAGTTGCAAACCCCAACGGCCCAATGATTTCTAATGCAATTGTTTTAAAAAACAACTTGTGAAATTGATAGAGTTATTTTATTTTTGAGCTGAGGTGCGAAGCACACCATCCATATCACGTAAATAGTAAAATTTGATTTGTAATATTTAAATTTTAAAATTTATTTACAAAATCAAATTATACTGTATAAAGATTTTATTAGTTGTATTTTACACACCAACTTTATAATAGATTTTTTTTTTAAAATTAAAAGAAGCATTTTAAATCTCAAATTCGACAAGAGTGATACCAGCCCATAACATATATAATGATTCCTGATTCGAGAAGTAAATGCATGCTTACATGAATGAAGAATTGTACGTGAAGATTAATATATATAATACCCTTTTGATTTATCTTCAAGGATGTCTCCGAACCACCTAATTAATTTTGTACTAGCACACTTATAAACATGTTCATATGAAGCAACTTTAATTTAGGAGTACTAGCTCATGAAAGTAAGTTTTAAAAAGATAATTAAAAGCAGCAATGTTTTGTGCCTTTTACGCATGATTTTGAGTCTGCATTTTATATATACATATATGATGCATAGGCGCCGGTCCACTAGCTAGTCGGGTTAAATAAAATTTATGCCATGCATGCAAAAGGCTGATCATCGCAAAAAAGTTGTAGCTAGGCATTCCGTCATGAATGCAGTCGACGTACGTCGGACCGTGTGAACGGCCGAGCAGCTAAGCAAACCCAAAACCCACCATAAGAAGGATCCGAAGCTAGCGTTTGATTAATGCCAGACAGTTTATCCTTATGTGCCTAGAGTTTATGCATGCATACTAGCTAGCTAGCTGCTGCAGTCTGAATATGACCCTTAATTTCCTTCTTGTAGTTGTCTTTTGCTAGCTAGTATATATGCATATATATATATATATATGGTCTATGCAATATCAAATGATGTATAGAGTTAAAAGATGATAAAAATTAATGATGAAAAGTACTAATAATTAGATCAATTGCTCCAAGTCTAAACAAACTAACATGCCTGCTTGTTGCAGCTAGCGGCCGGGAAGAAGAATATATAGACTAATTAACATGATACAGAGCTAAATCACGGGTCATAATTCCTAGGGTTAGAAAAATCCATGCATTTCGCGCAGCAAACCTGGCCTGATCCTATCAGGAGTACCACATATCTGCACATGATGAGTATTGATGACCAGTACTACATGACATGAATAAACATGTACAGGCCATTGGTGAAGATCAACAGTACTAGAACGCCAAGAAACCAGCCCTGCAATCATGCTTTTGTCTGCGTTATGATTATTTTCCATAGCCAAGACCACATGATGATGCAGCCATCTTCTTATAATCCTTGGCCATTACCAACCATGCATAAAGCTGGACCCATGCACGAACCAAACGTCTTTGTAGTGAAGTAACATATCAACGCCCACAACACGTGGCCAGCTTTTGTTTTCTTAAATATTAATTATCACAATTCAAAGAACTCGAAAAAGCATTTTATTTCCGGCGAAGATTTGACGTTGAAGGGGAAAGGGTGCCCAAATAATTAGATTTGGCACTATATAAATCATCACATAGTACTGTTCAATTTGCAATCTCTTTGACAGAACAGTACATGATGCATTTTGCCAACTCATGCAAATAGTGCGTACCGCATTATTGTTGCACTGACCAGCTTCCCATATACATGAATGTGTGTATGTAAATTTAAACCGAAAAATCAGAAAACCGGTTTATGTAAATTTATATATCATATATGAAAAAATTTCATATTATAATTTATAAATAATAATATAAAATGTTAATCTTAAATATGAATATTTGTAATTTATTTGATCATATGTTATTAATATAATTATATATAAGATAATGTTGTTATAATTTATAAAATAAAAGTTTAATCTTAAAGATGAAAATTTAATTGATCATATGCTTTAAGCATAATATATATATTAAATTATTAATAACATTTTATAATAAGAATTAACAATTTATTATATGTTTTTTACATTTAAAAAAAACCGGGAAACCGGACCGGACCAGACCGGAAACCGGTAAAACCGGAGGTATCGGTTTAGGAGGGTAATCGGAGCGTAATTGGTTTTGAAAAATACAAAACCGGTACATACCGGTTCGGTCCTAAATTTTGTCCAAAACCAGACCGGACCGGTTACACTCCTACCTACAAGTTAATGTGGTTTCATAGAATCAGTTAGATCTATTTTATAATAATAGTAATTTTACAATCTGACGTATCATATTAAATCACATCAGTTTGTAGGTTTACTTTTATGTAATTTTTTTATGGTTAAAATATTTTCATTTTTAAAATGATTGCGTAGCGCTTACACACTCTTTGACTATATATAGAATTATTTATATATATATATATATATATATATATATATATCTCCCTTATATATAAAAGGGAAATGCTTCTCATCCCAATAATGGGTCTTGATCATGATGAGTTCCGATTCTATTTTTTGTTTTACTTAATGATTAAGTAAGTTTTTTTTAGATGAAGTTGTATTTTTTTTTAAATGTTTAACAAGATTAAAGCCTCTTTTGATTATGCAGTTTAGATGAAATGTTTTGTTAAAAGTTAAATAAAATATTTTTATAATATAATTTTTATTTTAGAATTTAAAAAAGTTTAATTGTTTATTATATTTTGTGTAGAATTTTAAGAAAATTATAATAACTATATAAGATATATTGTTTATTATATTTTGTGTAGAATTTTAAGAAAATTGTAATAATTATATAAGTTATATTGAGATAAGATAATTTAATTTTATCTAACCAAACAAACCCTAAAAAAAAATAAAAAAACAAAACAAAACAAAAAATAAAATAAAATCGCCTTATCGGTGGCATGTCGGGACCACTCTCAGACTCTCAGTGCCTACTGCCTAACACTGCCCTATATAAAAGCGTCCATCCAGAAATGAATAGTGCAATCTTGTTTGATGGACAAAATTACATTTTTGTCCTTTTTGCAGGTTTTGAATTTTCTTTTAGACTCTTTTCTCCTCGTATCTTATTTATTTGTTTAGGGAAAATTTAATTGTAAACGATTCTGCGTACTAATACGCGCATCCATTCAATATGATTGGTTAGAAAATAGATTTTATTGAAAACAATATTAATTTAAATTTAAAATATGAAGACAATAATATTAATATATAAATTAATACACAAACGTACTTATACATACCAAAACTCATTTGTTTATATGTACATGACACACACTCTCTCTCTATCTATTCGATCTACTAAAAAAACTATAGCTTCTTAGTGATTTGTGTTTGAGTTCACACTATCTCCATTTGCACAATTACGTTTTTATCCTTTAATTCATTATTAAAAATACAATTAAATGTTCTTATATCTTAATATTAATTAGAATATAATAAGAATAAAAATGAAATATTAATATCTTAAAAATAATCTCAAGCACTGCATAATTCCTTTAAAATAAAAGAAAAAATACAGAATTTATATAAAAAAATAAGTTTTTAATTATGAATTTTATTTTTTTCCAAAATAATTTTTACACACTTATATGTAACATTACATGTCAACAAATTGAACAATAAAAACACAGTTCACACAAAGGAGTTTTGGACTGGAACGCAGCTGGGACAATTTCTTCCCCCCCCTTTTTTTTTTTTTTGGTTGTTCTCTCTGTTCGTAGGATTGCCTTCAATCGATTGTACCACTCCTTACATCAGCTTTCTAACCACATGAGTGCTTTTAACTACTTTTATTTATTTGGCTGAAAAAAAACTTACTTTTATTTGGCACAAAAAAGCATGAAATCGATTTCAGATCAGAGACAGAGAGCATCATATCATTACAACTGCACTACATATTGTTCCTCCCAATATAACGATTCCATGTATGAATGAATACGTTAATTAGGTAGCTTTCGCCCCCTGAAGGATATATGCATGGCTCGTCCCTTGATTATAATCTGCATTCTAGACATAATAATAATATGTATAATCTTCATTCTCGAACTGCTCATGTATTTCAAGAGAGTTTGAATTTGTTCATCAGATCATTTATTTTTATAAAATAGGTTATATATATATTTGAAATGATAGAAATTTCATTGCTCCAATATCAATCAATACATGACTTATCTAATAAAATAACAGACATAACTTCATGGGGACCTTCTTCAATCCAAACAGACTCATTTTCTGCATACATGCCTAACTTGGACTCCATCAGTTCACAATTATTGAAATACTTGCATTTAAAGACCCGTGCCACCAAAGAGGAAGGTTCTTTACGTTGAGGTATACGTGGAGATTGGTTTTGGAGCTGAAAAAATGTTTGCTGAAAGTTGGCTCGAGTCAAAGTTCGCTCGACATCGCTCGACATACCGCTCGAGCGAATCTCAAGTCCGAGAGTTGGCTCAATCCCGCTCGACACTTCGCTCGAGCGAGACCGAAACCCTAGTGTTCGCTCGACACTCCGCTCGAGCCAATGTTCATTTGGTTGTTCGCTCGAGTCGCGCTCGACACTCCGCTCGAGCGAAATACACAGTTTTTGCCAGATTAGGGTTTCAGCGCCACTCACTATAAATACATCATATTAGACTTGTGTTGGACAACCTCAAGCATATTTTGAGAGAGAACTCTTGTCTAGTGAGTGCCTATTGTGTGAGAGAGCAAAAAGTTCTAGAGAGTGTGAGTTGAGATTGAGTGATTGTAATCTACTCTGGTTAATAAGATTTCTACAGCTCTGTGAACGTAGGCAATTTACCGAACCACGTATATTGTGTGTCGTGTTCTTGATTGTGTTGTTTTTATTTTATTTGCCATCGTTGGTATGTGTGTTTTGCATAACATTTCACAACGACTGGTATTAAGAGCCAAGGTTGGATCTGAAGGAGAATGATGACTGGAGATAAAGTGAACGCACCCGAGATCGAGAAGTTCGACGGCACTGATTTTGGGTTCTGGAAGATGCAGATTGAAGATTATCTCTATGGGAAGAGGCTCCACCTTCCACTGTTGGGAAAGAAGCCGGAGAGCATGGCTGATGCTGAGTGGACCCTGTTAGATCGACAGGTTCTAAGTCTTGTTCGGCTGACCTTGTCCAGAACAGTGGCACACAATGTCAGTAAGAAGAGAACCACGGTGGATCTCATGGCGACTTTGTCAGGAATATATGAAAAGCCGTCTGCAAACAATAAGGTGCACTTGATGAAGAAATTGTTCAATCTGAAGATGTCGGAAGGTATGTCTGTAGCCCAACACTTGAATGAATTCAATATGATCACAAACCAACTGTCTTCTGTAGAGGTTGAGTTTGATGATGAGATTAGAGCATTGATTCTGTTGGCATCGCTGCCAAATAATTGGGAGGCCATGAGGATGGTTGTGAGTAGTTCAGCCTATAAGGTAAAACTGAACTACGATGACATACGTGACATGGTGCTTGCTGAAGAGGTACGTAGGAGAGACTTGGGTGAGTCCTCGGGTTCTGGATCGGCCCTGATTGTTGACAATAGGGGCAGAGGACATGGCAAGTCAAAACTCCAAGAGCAGGGGAAATAGCAAGATGAGATCTGGGCAGCAGATCACATGCTGGAGTTGTGGCAAGCCGGGCCACATCAAGAGAAACTGCAGGAATCAAGAAAGTTCTGATGATGATGCTGTGAATGTTGTGGCAGAAGAAATTCATGATGCCTTACTTCTTGCAGTGCACAGTCCGATTGATGATTGGGTGTTGGATTCAGGGTCTTCGTTCCATAACACTTCACATCGAGAAATCATGCAGAATTATGTTGCTGGTGATTTTGGGAAGATGTATGCGGCTGATGGAGTGGCATTGGATGTAGTGAGAGTGGGTGATGTGCATATCACACTTCCAAACATGAACGTGTGAACTTTACATCAAGTCAGACATGTTCCAAATCTGAAGAAAAACCTAATCTCTGTGGGACAGCTTGATGATAGCAATTTTGCAGTAGCGTTCTTTAGAGGAGCTTGAAAAATCACTAAGGGTGCGCTGGTCCTAGCGCATGGTAAGAGATCTAATTCTTTGTATTTGACATCAGGATCCAGTGATATGTAGGGAAATACAAGAGTGCAAAAAGGCAGGCTTGATCGCGCAAAACATGTGAGGAAGTTAAAGGGAGTCAGCTTTGTCGTTCCTCATGAAAGCCTGGAAAAGTTGGCTAAGGTTGCCAAGATCGGTTCGAGACCGGATACTCCTAGTACAGTGGGAGTTGTGAGTCGTCATGTGGATGTGCTGACTAAGGGCGATGTATGTGGAAAGCTGAAGTCAGGCTTGACTTCAGTGCATCTTCTAGCTTGAAGACGGGAGCTGTGAGCTGCAAAAATGATAGGGTTTGGCTGGAAACAGTGGCTGGCATGTGGAGACCCAATCTCCAAGCGGGAGATTGTTGAGGTATATGTGGAGACTGGTTTTTGAGTTGAAAAAGTGTTTGCTGAAAGTTGGCTTGACAGTTGGCTAGAGTCAAAGTTCGTTCGACATCGCTCGACATACCACTCGAGCGAATCTCAACTCCACCGCTCGACACTTAGCTGGAGCGAGACTGAAACCCTAGTGTTCGCTCGACACTCCGCTTGAGCCAATGTTCATTTGGATGTTCGCTCGAGTCGCGCTCGACACTCAGCTCGAGTGAAATACGCAATTTTTGCCAGATTAGGGTTTCCAGCGCCACTCACTATAAATACATCATATTAGACTTGTGTTGGATGGCCTCAAACATATTTTGAGAGAGAACTCTTGTCTAGTGAGTGCCTATTGTGTGAGAGAGCAAAAAGCTTTAGAGAGTGTGAGTTGAGATTGAGTGATTGTAATCTCCTCTGGTTAATAAGATTTCTGCAGCTCTGTGGACGTAGGCAATTTGCCGAACCACATATATTGTGTATCGTGTTCTTGATTGTGTTGCTTTTACTTTATTTGTCATCGTTGGTGTGTGTGTTTTGCATAACATTTCACAACACTTTAATAAACTCCATACTTGTTTTGCCAACAATGCTCTATTAAATCTAATTAAATCCCTGAACCCTAATCCCCCTTTGTTTTTCACTTTGCCTAGCTTTTTCCAACTCCTCCAATGAATACCCTTTTCAGAACTCTTATGGCTCCACCAAAACTGAGATAACATGGCCCCAAGTTCCTTCAATAACACAACAGACAATCGAAACACACTCATAGTGTAAGCTGGTATGGCTTGAAGAACACTCTTTATGAGGATATCCTTACCTATTGATGATAATAATTCAGATTTTCAGCTGTTAATCCTCCTCCAAATCTTTTCCTTTAAGCCCTTGGAAGTGTTGTACTTAGACCTTCCTACCACAGTAGGCAGGCCCAGATACCTATTGTAATTACCACATACCACTCCATTAGTAGACAAAGTGATACACTCCCTTGCTACAAGATTTGTATTCGAACTAAATAGGATAGAAGTCTTTTGTTTGTTCATAGTCTGTCCAGATGCACATTCATACTTCCATAAGATATGTTCTACATGATACCACTCCTCTTGCTTGGCTCTACAAAATATGACATAATCGTCAGCAAATAATAGGTGATTAATGCTCATACCACCCCTTGAGGCTGCAACTCCTCTAATAGAACCATTCCTCTTAACTTGTTGGAATAAAGAACTTAGCCCCTCAGCATAGAGAAGAAATATGTATGGAGACAAGAGATCACCCTGTCTTAAGCCTCTTGAAGGAAAAATAACATCTCCAAGTGCACCATTCACCTTGACTGAATAACTAACTGTTCTAATACAAACCATAATCAAAGCTGTCCATCTCTCCCCAAAACCCAACCTCAACATTATAGCCTCCAAGTAATCTCACTTCACCCTATCATATGCTTTTGACATATCCAATTTGATGGACATACTTCCCACCCTACTTTTTTTGCCTAGATTGCATAGTATGTAAGAGTTTATAAGCCACCATTACATTATCTATGATAAGCCTACCTGGAATAAATGCACTTTGGTTCCATGAAATCACCTTAGATAGCACCATTTTCATTCTATTAGCCAAGATTTTTGAAATTAGCTTATACAATACATTGCTTAAGCTAATAGGTCTAAACTCATGCATGGAAGTATGAGTATTTACCTTCAGGACCAAAGTAATGAGAGTGTGATTTAGACCAGTAGGCATGCTTCCACTCCTTAAAAACTCCAATACAAGTTGAGAAACATCATTACCAACAATCTCCCAATGGTCTTGGAAGAATCCAGCAGTAAAGCCATCTAGTCCAGGGGCTTTAAGAGGAGACATTTGCTTTAAAGCAATATGAACTTTTTCCTTAGAGAACTCTTTCTCCAAACTGCACCTCATATCTTCAGAAATTCTAGGCTCCACCCCAGCCAAACACTGATTGATGCACTCTCTGGAAGGATAGGTGGAGAAAACATTTGAAAAATACTGCTAGAATTCTTGAGCAATTTCCTTGCAATCTGTCAACAACACTCCATCACCATTCATCATCTTTTTAATTGTATTCTTCTTTCTTCTTTAGTTAACACAAGCGTGATAAAATTTGATATTTCTATCACCCTTCTCTAACCAATGCCTTTTAGCCCTTTGCTTCCATTTGATGTCTTCTTGATCTGGTAAAAACCCAATTTCCTTCTGAAACTGTTTCTGAACATGCATAGAACTCGGTCCCTCATCCCTTTGTAATTGATTTAAGGCTTTAGATTTTTCCTTAATAGGCTTAACTTCGTCTCTATTGACATTCTTACTCCATCTTTGAAGACCTCTTCTACACACCTCAAGTTTAGCTTAGACATTTTCTAAATGATTCATACCAACCATCATCTTTTGCCATTCTGATGCCACTGTATGACCACACCCTTTTCCTCTACTCCAACTAGCTTCATATTTGAAACTGGTAGATTGTCTCAACTGACCGGGTCTATTTGCAGCACAATCTAATAGCAGGAGTCAATGATCAAAACAAATTGCAGTTAAAGACTCCACCTCATAATGACTATTGCTATCCAACCAAACCTGATTAGCCAAAACTCTATCTAATATTTCTTTAGTATAAGTAGCATCTCCATGTCTATTACTCTATGTGAATTCATCACCCTCCAGCCTAAATCAAACAAGTTACCCCTTTCTAGAACTTGCCTAAACAGCACCATTTGGCTCTCATTCCTTAATCTGCCCTCAACTTCTCATCATTAGAAAAATCTCATTGAAGTCACCAATGACACACTACCCTATTTCATTAGGCTTAAAGGAGTTTAACAAATCCCACGCTCCCTTTCTTTGACTAACCTCTGGATGACCATAAAATCAGGTAAGCAGCCACCTCTTCTCACCATGATCATCAGTTATAATGATGATCATAAGGTCAATATAACTAACTCAATATTAAGTTCATGCTTCCACATAAGCAAAAGTCCTCCACTTCTGCCAATAGCATCAACCCCTATACAGTTTTCATATCTAGTTTTTTAGCAATCTACTTTGCATGCTTAGAAGAAAGCTTGGTTTCCATAAGGAAAACCACCTCAGGCACTTTAACCTTCACTTGAGAGCAAAGGGTTTGAACTGTTCGGGGGTTCTCAAGCCCCCGATAGTTCCAACTTAAGATTTTCATAATGCTTGGTTGGGCTGACAAATAGCCTCCGCCAATTCCTTCTGGTAATCACTACCAGTCTAATGAATTCCACTCTTCCCCTTCTTTGAAACAACAGATTCAGACAGCAACTCCTCATTCTCATCAACCAGTCTTCTTTGACCAGACAAAGGACTTGAGTTAGAAGTAGTTTTACCTTGAGAATGAGCCCTTCTTTTCCACTTTCCCCCTTTTTGTACATCTTGATTCCAGCCATGCACTCTGACCTTTTCCTTGGGCCTCCCCACAACAGGAGTTGTAACAAATTGATGAGAACTCGCTGGCCCATCAAGGCCCACCAACTTAACCTTATCCCTCCCAACGGTACACATTTCAGAAATCAAATCAGCTACATCAAGATTTCCACTAACTGGATCCACTGATATCTTCGCACAATACCCCCATTAACTCGCAGTGAATCCTCAGACTTATCCCTTCCTTCAAATTCCATAACTAATCCACCTGGGCTTCCTGGAGTCACACCATGATTTCGGCTAATGACGTAACTGCCATCCACCTCTGTTCGCAGTCTAGTACCTTCCTCCACCACCTTGGCTCCGCCCTCGTTATCAGTGCTTCCGATGGACCCCTCCACCACTCCCATCTCTTTAACTTGACCTTCCTCACTTCATTCAAAACTTGTAGCAGGAGACACAAATGAAGATCTACAACGGAAAGCACCCTCTGAAACCCACCATTTCCTACCAAATGAATTAATAAAATGGCCACGAGCAATAGGCTTTTGAAGGGGTAATTCAATTTTCACTCTCATATATTTCTCCCACCCTACTCCATCATCCACCACATCCACCTCCAGAACCCTACCAACAGAGGACCCAAATAGGTTATTTATATTGTATTTTATAATTTTATATATAAATTTTAACTAACAACTTCTTGACTTTTTGGTTGTTATATTATCCATATAA
The DNA here is from genome assembly GCA_022457165.1 of Juglans mandshurica. Lineage (NCBI taxonomy): Eukaryota > Viridiplantae > Streptophyta > Magnoliopsida > Fagales > Juglandaceae > Juglans > Juglans mandshurica. The sequence continues at coordinate 18,928,717 of CM039619.1, read as the reverse complement.
ATATTTAATGTATTCTCATCGTAGATATAAAAATAATACTAAAAAAGTTATTTGAGTTTATAATAGTCGAAATAAGTTTTGTATGAATTAGATCATTTATGTGGTGCCCTCGACCCCCATGTGTTATTTTAGTGGAGTTTGTGACACCGGAATGATGACCACATGGATCCGCACCCCAACGATAAGTGCTCAGAGTGTGTACAACATGTAATAAGTGTACAATAAAGTACTCGTAGTGAAAAAATAAAAAGGTCATTCTTTATTAAGTACCAGAAAGTTCAAAATAATAAAATACTCTTTACAAGAGTTATATAGTCATTCGACAGATAATTACAGTAAAACAACATAACATCAGGGAGACAAATCCCATATCACCGAACAACATATCAGTAAATCATGCCTCCGGCGGAGCCGATCCCTCCAGTTCATACTCGGCCTCTGCATCAAAATATACGGCACCATAAGACGGAACCGTATGGTAATACACCACAATGAGATTATGACATCTTGACAAGTAATCAACCAAACCACATCCAAGAGATTTAAAATACATTAATACAACCAACACGACCACATACGGTCAAACATGAAGGAACATTTTCCACATCTTTTCCAAAAATACACATTTAATCACTCACGCCAAAATCCCATTTGGCCCATATATATGTATATCCATTATTTTATTATGCATGCACCACGGTCTCCCCAATGGACCATCCGCGCACCCTGGCTCTCATCGTCATACCATGGGTAACATCCGTGCATGAGACTTCGTAACAAGAGATGCCCAATTCTGCGCCTGGTGTGTACATGGCCAAGCATCCTCTAACCCCGCCAGCAAAAGGCCATGGAATCAGTACGAGAGTGTTACCGTCTAGTCCGTTCCCATCGTCGCCCTGCAAGAACTCAGGGGACGTCACGTCAGTCTGTTACGCTCCTGAGTGACCAGAGGAGTTCCACCGAGATAATGCCCCATCTCGGCTTGGGGTCATGATACACACGCACCAACATAATTAATACCAACAGTCTCAATTCCAAACAGACAATGTGACTTCATAGCACAATTTATTAAAGACGATACATATGTATGACAACAAATATTGGATGACATAGTAATTTGCTCATTTATATGAAATCACAACAATTACAAATTTACAGTTTCACAACCAACTACACGCGTAATCCCATCCTCCAATCCGGTCCAACGCCGAACTCCAACATCAATTGCAATTTAATCCCAACACTTCAACGGCCCAAAGGCCCATCTCAAACCAGCAGTCTACAAATAAATGCCCATTATAATAACGTCATTTTAAATCTCACGGGTCGCGTTGAAAAATTACTTACTCGAAGATGAAAAATTTATGGAAGATCGTGCGAATGGGGTGTTGCCAAAGGTGGTGGCAACGGTTATTCAAGGGCAAAATACTAGCAATTTTAGTGAGTTTTTCACATGGAAAAATTCGGTCTAGGGTTAGATAAATGGAAGAGAGGGTTTTGCTATGGTGGGTTGTGGTGGTGCACACAGCGGTGCAGGGCAGAGCTCACGGCGGTGCATGACAAAACAACTCTAACACACTCGGATTTACAACCAAAATTCACAATATAAAACTATACACTAAGAAGCGAGATGAGAAAAGCTTAAACACGAGAGGGAGGAAGAATCAAGGGAAAGTTTAATTGAAGGAACCCGTGGCCTATTTATAGGCCAAGTATGGCGGTTTGATTGAAGATGACTAACATGGTTACATGCAAATGGAGGGGACGTGATGGTGCATGATGCCGAAGGCACTGTTGATCGACACAGGGACAACCATGGAAGCTCGAGGTGGAAGGTGGTGGTGGCCGTGTGGAGCGGCAGCTTGACAGCAACCTATAGGAGTCCATTGCCAAATGACACCAAGTAACACATGGAAGAAGGAGGTGGAAAGAAAGAGATAGTGGCTTGATATGGGTTGCAATACGTGGCTAAGGTCCGATTGGAGGAGGGGTTGGTGTCGGCAGCAAGTGGAACAAGAAGAAAACCGAAAGAAAAAGAAGGAAGAATAAAGAAAGAAGATGGAGGAAAAAGATGAGTTGTGCGGCGCCAAGAGGAAGAGATGGAACCCTAGGGGTTTCTTCAAAATGGCGCCATTTCAATTAGAGAGGGGGCTGGGCTTCAGTTGATACAAGGGCTAGGCCATCAATTCACACGGGTTGGGCCTTTCTCTTCACACACGGCCCAATTAAAAACACACACGCACATCCCATCAAATACTACAACTAACTACACACAAGCCCAAACAAAAATTAAATTACAAAGTAAAATAAATTAAAATAACATAAATAAAATAACATAATAAATAATTAACACACAATAAAATTAGGGATCTCACAATTTAATTCTCTAATTTTATTTTGTGTTCATGAATAACTTATTTTATAAATGAATCGAGTTGAATTTGACTAAGCTGATCTCAAGCAATCTGTTTAGTTGTCTTCTTTATATGTAGCCCTAGCTAGCAGGATTTATCACTCCCTTGGCCCTCCATGGGCATGTGACTTCTCTTCTTCACCACATGGTCGGATTAGTTGGTATGTCTTAGTAATTTCTGGCCTTTTTGTTTTTTGTTAGCTATTCTTGGATTTTCTTCCAAATAATTGGATTATCAAGAGTGATGTGGCCCAGGTTATAGGCTTATAGCTAGAAATGTTGACATTTTTTCACTCTTTTGTAATAACTTAGGTTATGGTTCATCTGAATTTTACATTCCCCATTTTTCCAGTATTCAATCATTCAATAGAGGATATAAGATTTGTTTCCCCTGCAACACAGAATCATAACATGTTTTGGTAGTTTGAGAGCCATAAAGGGAAAGCACGCAATAGGAGTACTAAAGTCATAGTGTACATCATTTAATTTGCTTATGCCTTTGGTATTATCTGCTAATTGTAAGAAAAAATCTTGCTGCAGTCCCCTCTTGTAAACATGGGGCAAACAGGTCCGACGTGGCGTAAATAAAAAGGCACCGTTTCAATGAAATTACAACGCACCGTTTCGTTCTACCCTACCTCCTTCGGTTTCCCTCCATCTCTTTTTTCACTCATTCGATTTCTCTCCCTCAAGATGATTTTCATTTCGCCATCACCGAGACTCTCAAAGTTTCTCTCCCTTGAAGATGAAGCCCTCTCTCCATTTCCCTCCCTCTCTGTGTTTCTCTCCCTCGAAGACGAAGACTTTCCCATTTTGCTGAGTTCGAGCTCCGTTTCCCTTCCATTTCCCTCCATGGTTACTAATTCCACAGTCACTTATGTGGTGATGCATTTTCTCCCCATCACAAATATAGCTGTGGGAATACTTCATGAAGTCGGTAAACAATAAAAACCACAGAACAAACAGATAGACGATGACACTATCTTTCCCAGATCAAAAGACATCGTGTCTCGTTTGATTTGGTAACAACCATATGATTATCAGAACCTCTGTTCTAGTTGGCTCTGATAATTATCTGGTAACATCCATATGATTATCATTTCATATGGGGCATCATTCTTATTTGGTCCCTTAAATTCATTGTTTCAGTTGACAAAATGTAGATTGAGAAAAGAAAAAAAAAACTTTACCAATGGAGACCCACGGCGAAGACCCCCACGGAGAAAACCAACATGGAGAAGACCAACAGAAAATACCCACGAAAATGGAGACCCACGGTGAACACGAAAACTCAAAAGCAATGTGGGTAGTAATTCCCCAGATCAAATGAGCAAGAATACGACGACTGGGCAACCATTACACATGAAGCCGATGACTGAGAAACCATTAAACGCAACCGAAAGAAACAGACGCCATACGAGCAAGAACACGAAGACCCAGACGATGCCGAGCTCTGTTTTTTCTTCAGTTCTTCTTTCAACCATTACACATGAAATCGATGAACCATTACACGCAAGACCCAGACGTAGCATGAACGGGAAGACGAAGACCGAGCTCTATTTCTTCAATCAATTCTTCTTTCGGTTTCTAGTGGGCTTCTTTTCATATTCTGCTTCTATAGTTTGTTTTTTAATCTGACGTGGCGACCCGACTGCACACCGACTGCATAACTCGATTGTATATAACAGAATTGTAATTGTAATATTATTTATTAGTAGTTGTTAAGCATGCATACGAGTTAACAAATGCAACATGTTTTGGATGTGTTTCGTACGTATCAGGAGGACTCTTCGGATAGCTCGGAAGTGGATCAAGAGACCTGTAAACATACAAATAAAGAAGGGAGCTCAGGGTGGTTAGGGGACCCTCCGATGCATAATTTAGTTAGTGTTTTATTTGCCCGTAAATTTCATGTCTTTGATCATACCTTGAGTGGGCTTTCATACTAGGTAGTGTGGAGTGCTGTTGCTTTCATCCCAAGGGGCTGTCCCATCGTGCTTCATGCTTCGTGCACTTGAATCAGTTAGGGGGTGTGATTAATGTTTTGAAAACCGTATCAGAAGCCGTACCGGTCAAGGCACTGGAACGAAATATTTCAGTATAGGTACTATTTCGTGTACCGTTTCGGAATAATATTTTGGTACCGATACCGTTTCGGTACCGGTATCGTTTTGTGTACCGTTTCGGAATAATTTTTACTTGGATAAATTATATAGACACAAGCATTAACTATATTCCAAAATAATAACAAAATAAGTCACAAACTCAATACTTTTCAATACAAGTCTTAAGTTTTAAGTTACAACTAACATAAAGTTATAAACACCAACATTATCATGATAAAATTATTAACGTTACCACGTCATCAAATATACTCATCCTCATAAAAAAGACAATAAGGATCAGGATTCGACATGTTAATTAAAATATTTTCATCAACGTCATCACCGCCATCAACATTAACACCAACATTATCATTGTCTTCCTCATTGAGTGAGGCTAATGGCTCCTCAATACTTGCCCAATCCAAATCTTCTCCATCAAGAAGCTCAGACTCTTCACCCACCAATTCTTCCATCAAATCAATGTTTTCAAGATTCTTTCCAGTTCCAGATTCTTTCGACTTTCCCTTACCTTTTGAAAGCTGAGACTGTCCCTACATACTATTACTATCATCAATATCATCATATGTTAAATCTATATCGCCTCCAATCTTTGAACTTATTTTTCTTTTCTTCTCTCTACTTTTTTTCATTTCATCAAGAAATTCCCTCATTTGTCATTTTACATCTTCAGAGACCTTTTTACATGTTTCTACATTGCCTGGAATCCCAGCTAGATGATACTTCAATCGAGTGATCCCGCCACCTCTAATTACTTTATTACAATAGAAACATTCAGTATTATTTCTTACCCCTGGCACTGCACGTGAATGGGCCCATGCTGGATCTTCTGATCTTACAGGAGCAAGTATTGGAGTTGAAGTCATACCACCGGTTGATTGACAACTAGAAATTTTTAACTATTAAAGTATAAAAAAGTAACACTTATAAGTTATAAGTAAGCAAAAGTTATAGATAGTGTACAATGTATAAAGCAATAACTATTTAAAATTAAGCTTCACAAATGAATAATTTAAAACGAATCAAAATTCAACATGTTGTACAAAAATCCCTAACCAAGATTTCAAAAAATTCATAAACTAATCATCACAATAAGTGGCCAATGAATTAAAGCAATAACTATTTACAAAAATTAGACTGTATGATACTAAAATTAGACTATTTAGTATTTACAGCTTCATATTTACCCAATTCGTTCTATCAAAAAAATTAAAAAGCCTATCAAAATACTAAAACAACAATGGCCCACTGATAATCCATTGATTTTCCAGATCAATTTGATTTTTTACAATTTTATCAGTTGTAAATTGATAAAAACACTGCCAAATAAACACAACCCAACATATTCACAGACAAAATAATAGATCAGTTTCACTGGAATCACAACCAAATTACCAATAGATTACTTTCACAGAATCACAAATAATAGATTAGTTTCATATAATCACAGATTCACAACCAATAGATCAATAATAAAAAAAAAAAAACTTACTCTTCTATGATATTGAGAGAGGGACAGAGAGAGGCAAGTCAGCCACAGGGAAAAAACACAAGATTCCAAGAGACTAGCTTCAATTTCGAAACCTTGTATAATCTTCAGAGAAAATAAAACATCAGATTCCAAACGAGAGAGAGAGAGAGAGAGAGAGAGAGAGAGATAAAAGGTGATGGGAGAAGAGGAAGAAGAGAGAGAAGAGAGAGATTCAAAAGAGGGAGTTGAGGGAGCTGACGGAGACGCTGCGGCTGGGCACGACGGCGACGTGCGACGAGACAATGGCTACGTGCGACGAGACGATGGCTACGTGCGGCGAGACGGACGGCGCTGTGCGACGGATGGGTGAAGGTCTGGGCAAGGGAGACAATGTCGCGGCTGCTAAGCTGGGGAAGAAAGGAAAACCGAAGTCTGAAATGAAAAAAAAAAAAACCCTAAGTTATCAAATAATGAAAGACCAAAATAGCCCCTGCATATTTACGTAAATTACAAAACTGCCATCACTCCAAACTGGCTGCTGAACTACTAAAGAACCTGTACTAACCGAAATTCTTGTTTCGGCCAAAATATGAAATACAGATCGGTACACATATGTACCGGCTGGTACAACCGATATCTTGTGCGGTACGAAACAGAGAATGTACCTGTACCGGTTACTGTTCCGGTACGACACGTACCTGCCGGTATGGTAAGGTACCAAAAACACTGGGTGTGATACCCTAAGAAAAATAATTAATGCGGCATTAAGCTCTGACTCACGTCTTGGCATCCCCTCAGTTAGGTCCGACAAGTCCATCTCTCTCTTATTGGGGAGAGCCATGGTTGTTCTTTCAGCACGCATTCCCATGGATACTGCTTCGTGACCATCATTTTGGTTGCTTCTCAACTTGCTGCAGCGATGCCCACCTTTCCTTCCTCAGGGTAGGAGTCATGGTTACCTCTCACACACGCTTCCTAGCAGCTGTTTTCTAGGGACTTGAGGAGTTGGTGCCTCCTCGGCCTGTCTTGGTGACGCCCACCTTCCTTTTCCCAGGTGAATGGTGGTTATAGCTTCTCCCAACTGCTTCCTGGTAGCTACGTGCTGGTGGTGATTCAAGGCAGCTGATAGGTCAACGTATGTCACCCTTGACAACCTCTGTCGGTGTCTCATTAGTCTTCGATAGGGTTGAACAGGCCTCTCAAGGCCGTTATCTTCACTTTGCTAGACCGATGGGCCTCCTTTAAGTTGTGGGATTTCGGACTCTTGAACTGGGCCTTTTTACCCTCTCCATTACCCCGTTAATTCTCATTGAACCGATTCGATGAGAATTTATATCTCCATCTTCTTTTCTCTTCCCTTTCCCTCTTTTATGCTTTTACCCTTCTTAGCCTAACAAATAGACTCCTCAGACCTATCTTGATGTGCCATTTGGTTTCCCACATCGCATTGTATCGCCTGTTTCACAAGATTCGAACCCTTCTGCATCTCCCATCTGACACATGGGCATGGAAGGCTAACCGTTACTTCCCATTTATATAAACATGGTTATGCCCTCTTTTCCCCATTTTACCACATCCTTATCTCTCTGTGCTCTAATCTTTTCATTCCTTCTCTGGCACTTATCTCAACCTCAATCTCAGTAGCTCCCAAAAAGACCGTTCAACCCAAAATTCTCGGAGACCTGGACTAGCCCGAGGTTCGCACCGTGGAGCAATTCTACATCGGTTATAATTGGCATTCAGACGTCACCCCTGAGTTCTTGTCGTCACTGGCTTCCACATTTCATGTCCAGGAGATGATGGTTTTTGAGATTCCTGGACTGCGCGAAGGGGCTATGGACGACGAGGGTTATGCCTCGAAGGTTGCCCTCTTCCCCATCATGCTCTTGCAGGCTAAGGCTTCCCTTCCTTCACCCTGTCTGTGACCTACTAGATCGTCTCGAATTGGCCCCCTCTCAACTCCACCCAAATGCTTGGAGGATCTTGATGTGTTGATGTGTCCTCTAGCGACGAGTTTTGTTGAAATCAAAATCGGAGCATGCTGACCTTACTGGCCGCAAGTTTCTTTTGACCCATAACCTATGATAAAGCAATACAGTCGAAGGCCTCATCCGAAGAGTTACGTCGTATTGCCCTTGTCAAAGAATGGGTGAAGAATCACCCGTTCGATGTCCTCTCAAAGGCCTTTTTACCTCCCCTTGGTCACACCATTTTTTACGACCGCGTCATACCTATGCGGTCTAAAGCCACCTTGGCTAGGAAGCGGTCCCTTAGCCCTCCTCCCGCAAACAAGGGGAATAAACCCCGCATGGAGGTTGCTAGGGCCGATAGAAGCCCAGTGCCCCCTCGATTTCCTTGGGGCATTCATCAACGCTTATTGAGGTACGACGTCCACCACCATCCGTGGCTATCCCACTGTCAGCCTCTCTATCCATTCATCGAATCCACTAAGGAGGTAGGGGAGAGAGTCCTGCCATCCTAGAAGCCTGTCACAATAGCGGTCCCTGAGGTGTCACCGCATCGACGTGCCCACTCAGGTTGTCTCGGGGGGCCAATATGCTCTCAACACAATTCTATGGGGCCCTCCTAGAACCAGCTCCTTGTCGGTCAACTCTGGTAGAGCCTCCTTCTAAGGTGAACGTGGATACGATCCCGTCTTCTCCAACCACAACGCAATCCACCCTTGGAGGTCAAGTCTTCGAGGGTGATGCTGAAGATTGCACAGGAGGCCCTAACTCAGATATGGAGAGGGTGTCTTCCCCCGAGTCCCCTCGTGCCCAACTGTCAGGAGAGGGCCTTGCTTTTGCCACTGCCGCCGTCGGGCTCATAGTGGCTCCTGCTAAGGAGCCTGTAGGGAGAACTTTTGGAGGGGAAGAAGTGGAGCCAGAGTTGGTCACAGTTCTTGACCTTGTTGCCAAGAAGGCAACTACTCCTCTCTCTCCCTTACCTGTCGCGAGGTTGCCTGATGTTGAAATTGAGACAGTCGTCAAGTTGAGGACTGGGGGAGAAAGTCCTCGTGGCCCTAGTGAGAGAGAGGGGCCTGGGTAAGGACCTTTCTTCTGCCACTGAGGGCCACCTTCTTTCCCAGCCTGCCATCGGCCCTACAGAAAGGCTCGCGGGCACATTTGAAGATGTGGATGCAGCTACCTAGCCATCCCTCGAAGAAAGCTCAGTGGAGGCCATTCCTTTCTCCACTCGATCTAAGGCAGGTGGAGCTCGGGCATAATCTCTGGAACATGTGACCAAGTCCTTGATGGAATTCTTCTCTGAGGTCTCTCGCACTTGTTTATTCTTTTATGCCCACTTATCGATTATCCTATGCTAACTATACCCATGTTTGTTTTTGGTTGGCCACAGGGTGCATCTCGGCTGGCCGCCTTCATTGTAGATAGCCAAGAAGCAGTTGAGGGTGAGAACTGGGCCCTCCGTTCGTTGGCATGGCAAGCCCTGCGATGCACTCGGGGGGAGAGGGAGGAGAAGGAGCATCTAGAAATGGAGCTGGTGAAATTCAACTCGCTCACAAAAAGAGCCAGGAGCAGGTCAAGCAGATTCATCATCGACGGAAGACATTAAAAATTGAGGTTGCCACGACGAAGGAGTAGGTCGAGTTGGCTCGCAATGATGTCCTAACTGACTCGGCGGCAAGGTGCTTGGCCATGGAGTCGGATGATAAACTGATTGCGAAGGTGGCGGCTCTCAAGGAGTCACTTAGCCAGTTGCGGGGGGAGAATACTAAGTTAAAGGGTTGTCAAGACTCTGAGGCTCAGCGGCTTCAGCAGTTGGACAAAGATTGCCAGTCCCTTTCAGAAGCTTTGAAAGGAAGGGAAGATTCTTTGGCGGCTGCCTAGGCTGCTACCAATCGAGAGAAAATGAGGGCCAACCAAACATTTGAAGAATTAAAGGGAGCCGAGAAAAGGTTAGTTGCTCATAATGTAGTCAATGAAGATATGCGAAGCAACCTGTCTCAAGTTCAGGAGGTTTGTTCCACGCTTACAGAGATAGCTGAGGTCGGCTGTGTTCGTTCGCGACCAGGCTTGGTCATACGGATACATTGAAAGCCTCAAGAGGATGTAGGACCTCGTTCTGGAGAGTCCTCAGGCAAACTTAAGAGCCCTCGACCCCCATGATCTCCCTCCGGACCCCAATGAACTTGAGCATGACTGTACCTTGGGTGGAGACATGAAACCCGACGCCTTCCCTCCTGACTCTGATGCCTCCGATCCTAATGCGCCTGATCCAGATCCCAATGCTCTTGAGCGAAATCCTCATGCTCCTGAGCCAAATCCTAATGCTCCCGCGCCCTAGCTTTTATTTATATTTCTCAGTTGTAAAGTTATATACATTATTTCTTTTCCTTGTAAAGACCTTTGACCAAGTATCTTTAGACTGAGGCAAGGGATGAGGTAAGTCCATGGAGACATGATACTTGGCTCCCTTGGTCTTCTTGTCGGTCATATATTTTATTTAGCCTTTATTGAGGAAAACAGAAAAATGGACACAAATGAAAAAACAAAAGATTTCATTACTATTTCGCTCGATTAAACACTTCAGTTTACAATCTCTTTTCATTTTCAACTAAAAACCTTCTGCAGATGCTCTGCGTTTCAAGGGTGGGGTAACTCTTTTCCTTGTGCATCTTTGAGTCGATATGACCCCGGCCGATTACTTGTGCGACTATATAAGGCCCTTCCCACCGCGGCCCAAGTTTTCCTTCATCCTGACTCGACATTCCTATCTCCCTGAGCACCAAACCCCTCACTTTGAAGGACAGTGGTCGGACGTGCTGACTCTGCTCTACTTTCCTCTTATGCGCCGTGGTCCTCATTTCTGCCTCTATCATTCTTTCTTCCAAAAAATCGAGTTCATCTTTTGACTTAGCATCATTGGCTTCTGAGTCAACATGCTGAACACGATACGTGGGCATCCCTATTTCCATGGGCAGGATAGCTTCATGCCCATAGGTCAGGGCAGTGGCAGAACAAGAAATTTGTTTTAAGGGGGCCAAGCAAAGCCAAAACTATAATAAAATAATTTTTGTTCTATGTCTATACAATTCTTCCTGCGGTATAGAACAATATGATAGTAAGATCTAAAATAAAAATAAAATATGTTTAATACAATCTATATATTAAAAAAGTATATGATATGTCAAAAACAATATATCATTGAAATAACATAAAGACACTCATGCAAATATATCAAACAAAAGAAACACAGAGTGTCTAAAATTGTAACGCGTTCTTTTAAAGAAACGAAATCATCAAGTATTGAATCTAAATGAAAATGCTTAGCTATAGACAACTAAATTATTTGCTAGAAACTCATTTTCAATTTTGTTGCGAAATCTTGTTTTAACAATCTTCATAGCTAAAAATACTCGTTCACTGGTCGTTGTAGATACTGGAAGAGTCAAAACAAGACGAATCAATCTAGAATCTACAATGAATGACAAATTTTGAAACTTCTGATTAGTAAGCACATCAATTTCAAAATGCTTCAATTGAAACCTTAAATTAATTTTCTCGTTCTCCAAAAAATCAAGAGGATAATAATTTTTCGCAAGACAATAGATATCATCAATATTAAAGCATTTATAAGCATAATTTGGAACCAAAGTTGAGCTAAGGGTTAAAAGTTTTGTTGCTCCTTCACCAAACCTACTGTCAAACTCTTACATTTGAAAATCTATAGTAGCATTAAATATTTCAAAATGATAATGATACTCTATCGTAATGTGATCTCGTTGATGACGACCATGACCTTGTACATAACGAGAGCTCAATTCTAGAATGTCAATATCAAATTTCTTGGAGAAAGAGATAACATTCTCAAACAGGTTTTCCCAACCTTCATTTCTCAACTTTTGAATGAGTCCTTTTGTAGTAGAAACCATATTCATGGCATTCAAAATGTCTTGAGATTTTTGCTGCAAAACTTAACTAAAAACATCAGTAATATCCATGATTTCCTTCATTAAATGTAAAATAAATATAAATTGGAATGATCTAATCATTTTATAAGCTGCATTCGCATCCCCACGTCGAGAGTAAGTGTATCCTTCATTTATTATATTTTCAAGTACCGAGCAAGTGGCTCCAAACATTCGTAGTAGAATGCAAATAGAATAAAAATGAGACAATGAGAATCATCGGCTCGTTTGACAGTGTCAATTTGGTTAGCTCATTTTTCACTTTTAAGTTCATAAATAGCTATCATATGTGCAATTTGTGTTGCCTGAGTAGCTTGCAGTTTATCATGACGTTTATATGAAGAACCAATCACATTGATAATGAAATTCAAATTTGAGAAAAACTTATGAACAAAAACTACCTCTCTAGATGCAACAACTAATGCTAACCGTAATCGGTGAGCAAAACAAATGAACATAGTAGGCAATCTTTAAGAAATAATGCTTGCAATCATTTTCATTTAGCATGCATATTACAAGCATCATCATATCCTTGCCCAAGAATATTTTGAATATCATGACAAAGATAAGAAAGAACTGTAGATATTTCATTCTTTAGAGTCAATGCTGATGTATCTTTAACATGTACAAGATCAAAAAATTATTCTTGTATAAAACCATCATCATCAACAAATCTCAAGATTATAGCCATTTGTTCCCTCTTAGACTCATATCGTGCCTCATCAATAATAATACAAAATTTAGAATTTCCAACATTTTCATGAATTTTATTTCTCACTTTCTTTGCAAGAACTTCCAAAATTTCTTTTTGAATTTTGGGTGAAGTATACTTTGAATATTTATGAGCATTTTCCAAAACAAGTTTTCTAATCTTGTCATTATACGAAACCAAGAGTTTAAGCATCTCAAGGAAATTACCTCGATTTTTTGACTCAGATGTCTTATCATGACCACTAAAGGCACATCCTTGAAATGCAGTCCATCGAACAATATCAATAAATGTTTAGACTCAGAGTTGATTGTTGAAAATTTGTTCGGAGCTTTATGCATTCATTACTTTATCAATTTGCTGCGATTATTTTAATAAATCCTCACAAGATTTTACATCATTATTATGACAAGAGCAAATATCCTCCCCAATATGATTAAAAAAGGCACAATATTTTCTATCATTAATCTTCTTCCAACTTCTAAATCATATGACAGTAAATACATCACATCTAGAACGTCGAGATTCTTTCATTGTAAAAAGATAACAAGGTAAATAATATGCAACATCCTTTTATGGAGAATACTTTAGCCAAGATGCAAATTGTACAAACCAAGAAGCTTGAAAGCGATGATGATGTTTTTTAGAACAAAAAAATGGATATTTTGAGAGACGTATTTGATATGGACCCATTTTCAAGTAAGCTCTTCTTATTTCATCACGTTGATTGACTGAATAGTTCCATATAGGAGGACGTAATCCTAAATCTCGTTGTAGAGAAAATATATCAATCTCTTTTGAATCAAGTGTTGATGATGTAAAATGAATCTGTTCAGACTCCACAACTGGAGAGTTGAGATCAAGATTCTCCTCAGGTTCAATCCTTGGAATTTTAGAAGAATTTTCTAGAATATCAACTTCTTTTCTTTTGAAGAATGAGTCGATAGTTTTTAATTTAGACATAATTCATGAACCTAAATTTAAAATCAAATTGAAACATATAAAATAAAGTTAGATATATATGAATTCAATTACTCATGAAACATGAATTTAAAGTTAATCTTTAAGCACAAAATAAATAACCATTTAATAGACATTATTATATATAAGCCAAACCAAGTAGTAATCAATCTATTTTAAAAAGAAAAAGAAAAATTCTAATACAAAACCAACTGCATCAATACATAAAAGAAGGGGAAAAGTGAAAAAACAAACTTCAAAAACACTACATCAATAGATTCAATACAATTATATATATGAAAGAAGAAGAAAATCGAAAAAAATGGAACAAACCGTGTATGCAGTGATGAAACTATCACTATGTATGTAGGCAACTAGTCTATTACAATGTTACTGTTACGGTAGCCTGTAGAAGAGTTGCAGTCTGCACCAAAAATTTGCTTAAAGACAATACGTAATTGCGCCCATGATTAAAAGCTATGATTTTTTGCCTTTTGGCAGATGGTAAGGACAATAGAATTTTCTTTTAGCAATAGAAAGTTATAAACTGCAGAATTGTAGGCGGCAACAGGCAAAGGAGAGAAGAAAACCATCTGACTTCCATTTTTTATTTTTATTGATAGTAAAAACGTGTCATCATGTTATTATATCATTTTATTTTATATGAGATGTATTTTATTGATTTTATTTTTAAATCTGATTAAATTTTTTTAAATTGGACTTATAAGTAATTAATTTATAAATCGAAATAATTTTGTAGAAAGGGGAAGATAATTTTTTAGAGAGGGGGCCAACACAAGATGAGATTAATATCATCCTATTAAATCATAAAAAATTAATATGTATTATTTTTTTTTTCAAACTTTTCAGGGGGCCATGGCCTCCCTGCCCCTTCATAGTTCCACCACTGTGTAAGGGAGAAAAGGGTTTCCCCCGTCGGGGTTTTTATTGTGGTTTGGTAAGCTCATCATACTCCTAGAAGCTCCTTGGCCGATGTTCCCTTCCTATCGCCTAGCTTCTTCTTGAGGATGCCAGGCAGAGCCTTGTTAGTAGCCTCGGCTTGCCCCTAGACTTCGGATGTCCTGGCGACGAATACCTAACCTCAATGCCTTGCTCTCGGCACTAATCTCTATAGTGACCGCAATCGAACTGCAACCCGTTATCTGATATAATTAAGGGAATCCTGAATATGCACACAACAGCCTTCCACAAGAAATGTGTGATGTTGTTTGCAATTATGGTCACCTGAGGTTCAGCTTCCACCCACTTTGTGAAGTAATCTACCACTACCACTACAAATTTCACCCCGCCCTTCTCAGGGGAAAAGGCCCAATCAAATTGATTCCCACTGCATAAAAGGCCATAGTGATGTGATAAACGTAAGTTCTTCGGGCGGACAGTGAGGTATCAGGGCAAATTCTTGGCACTTCTCAAATTTTTGGACAAATTCTTCTGCATCTTTAAGGCATAGGGCTAGGGGTATAAACTCAAACCGGAAAATCGGAAAACCGGACCGGACCGGACCGAACCGGACCGGTTTTACTGGTTTTGAACCGGTCCGGTCCGGAACCGGTTTTTAAAATGTAAAAACCAGCCGGTTCTAGTCCGGTTCCAGTTCCGGGATTTTTTGGACCGGACTGGACCCGTTGATTAAAAAAAATAAAAAATAATATTTTTATATATAAGTTTTATACAAAATATTTTATATATATTAAATATTAATATATATAAGTTTGATATATAATGCATAATTATAAATTTTTATGTAAAATTTTATATATAACATATATATTCATGTATGAAATAATTTCTTATTATAATTTATAAATTATTACATAAAATGTTAATACTAAATCACTAAAAGTTTATAACTAATACTAATATATAACTTATAACTATACCAATAGTCTAATATTAATACTATTATATAGTCTAATATATTAATAAAAGTATAAAACAATTTTTTTTAAATCAATTTTTTTTTATAAACAAATTTTTAATGACAAATTGTGAAATTTACATTTTAAAAAAACTAGAAAACTGGACCGGACCGGACCGGACCGGAAACCGGTAAAACCGGAAGTATCGGTTTAGGAGGGTAACCGGTGCGTAATCGGTTTTGAAAAATACAAAACCGGTACATACCGGTTCGGTCTTAGATTTTATCCAAAACCGGACCGGACCGGACCGGTTACACCCCTACATAGGGCCAGTAGTATCCTGCCCTCATTACTTTCGCCGCCAATGATCTTCCGCTAGAATAGTTCCCACACACCCCTTCATGCATCTCTGCCAATATGTATTGCGCCTCCTCCTGTGATACACATCTCAAGAGGGGAGTTGCGTAACCCCGCTTGTATAACACTTTGTTCACCAGTGTGAACCGCGCTGCTCTGTTTCTAACTTTCCTCGTTTCCCTCTTATCTTCTGGAAAATCGCCGGCCTCTAAATACCTTACTTCGGCCCATCTAGGTATCCCTGCATTTATCTCCAAAGCTTCAGCTCCTATTGCGGGCACTTCCACAGTTCTAACTATAGTTTCCTCAGGCAAGGAATGTCCTTCCTGTCCTGATGCCGCTCTGGCTAGTTTGTTGGCTCTTTGATTTTTGGCCATCGGCACTTGTTAAATTTGAAAGTATCGGAAGTGGGCACGTCTTCTTTCGACTTCCTGCAAGTACTTTTTCAGTCTTTCGCTTTTAGTTGCGAGATCTCCTTTTACCAGATTGACCACAACCTGGGAATTTGCTCTCTCCTCTATTTCCTTGGCCACGACCGAGGGATGCTGCGACCGTCAATCCAGCTAGGGGTGGAAATATGTGACACAACTCGTTAACCCAACACGAACATGACACGATAAAAGCGGGTTTGGATTTAGGTTTGGTCTTAATGGGTTGGGTCAAAACGGGTTGACTCATTAAGACACGATTGCTTAACGGGTTACTAACTAGTCAACTCGTTATGACCCGTTTAAAAATTTGAATTTACATTTATACTCTTAGATCTGAAATTGAAAAAATTCAAAAAACCCTAACCCAGTAACCCTATGGCCCTCGAGTCCCTCAGGTTTCTCAAATCTCAACTTCTCAACTACTCAAATGACCAAGTCTCATGCCACCCCCTTCAACCTGTAACCCTTGTAACTCTAATATTATTACAATGTGTGTTTATCATATTTGGTACTGTTGAAATTTTAATGTTAGTATTTTTATTATTTGGTTTGTAATTTTGTAATTAGTTTTTTTTTTTATAATATTGTTTATATTTTTAATATTTATATGAAACCAATCAAGTCAAATGGGTTGAAACGAGTCTGTTCAACCCATTAAGTAAACGGGTTAAAACAGGTCGGGTTGAGTCGTGTCCTATCGTGTCAATCTATTTCATATTCATTAACGGGTCGGCTCGTGTCATGTCAACCCGTTATCTTAATGGATTGTGTTAGGATTTGAGATTTTGACACGAAATCCTTAACAGGTCGCGTTCGGGTTGACCCATTAAGTATAATGTACATGTCTTGATACAACATGAACACGACCCGTTGACATGATTTGACACCCTTAAATCCAGCCAACAACGCCTCATATTTCATTGTTGGTAGTTTTGAAGGCCAGTCGGATGGCGTAATCATACTCTACTCCTTCATCCAAAACAATATGCACCCCCACTCCTCCAGCCTAGCATAACGAGCCATCTACCAAGACATGCCAGGGCTTCAAGGATGGTACTTATTGTGGCTGCTCTGGGAACCCAGTAAACTCAGACACAAAATCTGCCAACACCTACCCCTTCAGAGTGATCCTAGGCACGTAGTCGATATCAAATTCACTTAGCTCCACGACCCAGTTGACCAATCGACCTGATACTTCTGGCTGCTAGAGGATTTTCTTTACAGGTGCTTCCGTGAGGATGCGGAGGGGTGTGCCAAGAAGTATGGCCGCAGTCGTCGTGCCGTTATAATCAACGCGAAGATGAGCAGTTCTATGCGTGGATATCTCACCTCGGCTTCCCAAAAAGCCCTGCTGGTATAATAAATTGGCCTTTGTTTGCCTCCTTCGTCGCAAACTAACATTGAGGACACCGCCTGTGGTGAGACCGGCAGGTACAGCTTCAAGACTTCCCCCCGCTTGGCTTGGCTTAGAAGGGGAGGGTTGGCGAGGTAAGTTTTGAGGGCCTCGAACGTCCTATCGCATTCGTCGTTCCATTCTTGGGCCTTTGAGATCACCTCAAAACCCAAACGCAGTCGTAGTGTGTTTATCCATAATGTTTCTTTTGTCAATGCTTGTTGAATGTCACTTTGAGAGGATCTGCACCTGAACTTTTGCCTGTTGAACATTATTGGTATCTGTTGACCATGGTCTTCACCTAGTTCATGGAGAAGAAAGGACCCTTTCTTAAGAAGGCAAGAGATGTTGGTCAGTAGTGGTCTTGCTGAGGTGTTTTATTTTACTTTTTGGATTCCTTAATAGATTTTCATTTTCTTTTGACATTTTTATGCACCCTTTTGAAAACTTCTTTCATTTAGTTGAGAAATAACCTATACCGCCGCTTCATCAATAACATCTTCACCATTGAAATTTGTGAAGCTCCAATAATGTAGATCGAAAGTTAGCTTAAACTAGTCAAAGACTAACTTTGAGTGGGGGAAAATTGGATGCTGGAATGTTTGTAGGGTCTAGTTGATATATGTATCAAGAGTATAGGAGAACTACTTGAGATTAAATTTTGGAAAAGAAGTCATATATGAGGTATTTTATGAGGTTCAATGGTTGTTTGATTTTCCTCGATCTTATTAGTTCGTATTGTGTGTTTGATAACTTGTACATGTTCTATTGGACTTTGTTTCCTTGGCATATCTCTATTCATTTTTCCGAAAAAAGTGTTGGATCCTGATGTTCAATTATGTCCTAAAATATTTACATCAAATGTTTTTCAGACAAAATTTTGGCACTATGAAAATTCAGAACAGAAAACTAAAAGATCTCCTAGAGACAACAAGTCCATCACATTGTCTATTGTCAATGCAGCGCATTACACCTGTTAGGCTAAGATCAGGAACGCGCACAAGCAGATTTGCTTCTAAGCATTGCCCTTTCCGACCTGACTTCAAAAATTGGAGTGTCATACCCCCTGCTTCTTCCCCCTTCATAATTCACACGACTCCCTGTCTGTAAGTACCAATAGTTCCCTGGTTGCCTGCAAATTCGGGTCCTAAGATGAGGGTATCCTTGGACATTGTGGTCCGATGGATTGAATATTGGAGATTCTTTCTGGGTCCTTTTGTTGCTTGGGAATAAAGATTCGGATGGAGTGAAGAGTGGGGATTCTTTCCTTGATGTTGCGTTAGCTCTCATACAGTTCTCTATTACCTTGGCCTCCTCTTTGAATCTTTCTCTGATGTCTTTCAGACCGTGAGACCTTGATTGGCTTGTAAGATTCCAAACATTTTCTGAGCCATTGCAGTTTCTACGACTGCTGCAGATTGAATATGGATTTGTCTTGCACTCAAAGCAAAAGTTTTTCCATCTCTCCAAGTCGAATGCTCTTCTCTTTGCACCATCACAGAGACATGTATATGCCTGCAGATACGTTTTCGAGTTTGAAGTGAAGATTCTAAACAGAAAATAATATTATTATATTAATCGCGTAATTCAAAACTCATGTTTATATTATACCAATCACTCAATTTGTTTGGGTCATTCGATGCAGGATTCCATACTATGTTGAAACTTCAACAGAAAATAATTACTGAAGAGAGAGGAAAAAGATACTTACGTTGACTTTGGTGTGCGGAATAGTGAAAAACTGACAAAAATGAATGCCTTGCAAATGAATGCACTCTACTCATCCACATGCAAAAAACTAAATACCAATCCTTCCATGGCCCAGGAGCCAGGACTCATTCATTCTCGGAATGCAGTCAACTACCCTTGTGTGACAAGGCTCATGTGTTAAACCCGGATTTCAGGTAGGTTGGGCAGCTTTATCGATGTTGGAGACTGGAGAAGGGTAAATGCTAACGATTGTTTCTGGGTCTAGTGCTAACTCTGTATCCTATGTTCTAAATATTTGGTTTTCTATTTCAATCTTCAGCATGTAAATTTTCTCAAGATTGACAAAATGGAAAGAATCAATCTAACCTCTGAGACAAGCTTGAAAGCAATTTCAGCCTTGGGATGCTTGTTCTTATCTGGATGAAGTTGCAAAGCTGCACAACAAACGATTGATTCTCACCAAAACAAGAAAATGAAAATGCGTATTGGAAAAAGAAAGAAAAGCGTGTCCATGAACGGAACCCACCAAGCTTATGGTATCGCTTGCGAATAACGTCTGTCTTTTCATTTTCTTCCACCTATAGAATCCATTAACAAACAAATTAGATCAAATGCAAAAGCTCTGTGACAAGATTGCTTGAAAGACTTGAGATCATGAGCACCCCATAAACCTACTCCAAGAACGCGATACCAGTCGATCAAATGCGATTTAAACGGGCTGCGACCATGTCTATGAGTGCAAGAAACTGGACGAGTTGAAATAGAGCAAATTTCTGTGACTAAATGGGATTTAAGATCGGATTCTTTACTCACTCTACCCATTTCGAAGAGAAGAGAGTAAAACTCTGGAAGAGGAGGAGGAAATGTGAAATGGGTTGTAAAGATTAATGGCTTTTCTTTGTGTGCATCTCCTTTGGTCTTAAGAAAGAAAGAGGGTAGTGATTGATTACGAGGTGGAGCGGTTAAGAAAAAAGAGCAAGGTTTCCGGAAGAGATTTTTGAAAGTGGATCAGTTGGTGGGAAGAAAGAAGCGGAGCTCGGAGAGTCTAACGTTAATTATGCCACGTGGCATCACCCAAGAAGGAATAGGGCCGGCCATTTGGTTTAACCACAATGCTTTGAATTACAGATCCCCTTATATTAATCTCAATCATTTTTATGGGTGGGCATTAACCGGATAATGTCATACATGCAATCCTACCTATGTATTATTTTTGAAAAAAAATGGATTCATCATAAAAATAAATAAATAAATTTTTTCATATGAATTTTAGATGTATCCATTTTTTAAAGGGAGTATTGCACACCCTAAGACGGCAAAACGGTTTTTCTTGGATTATTAAAAAAAGTGGGGTTGTTTGGTTAGTGATGTTATCTCATATCACCTTAGGGCAGGTTTGGGGGTGAGATGAGAATTTTGTATTTTGTTTTGAAGTTTAAAATATTATGTTTTAATATTATTGTTGTTTTGAGATTTGAAAAATGTGTATTGGGATTTGAAAAAATTGAATTGTTTATTATATTTTGTATGAGGATTTGAAAAAAAATGTAATGATGAGATGAAATGAGATGATAATTTTATATTTTGTCTTTGTGCCCCAAACCTGTCCGACTACTTTACTAATATTCACAAATTATTTATTATTATTTTATTATATTTTTATTACTATTCACATATCATCGAGAGAGATATCTCAACATACAACCGGAACTAAATCTCATTTGTTATGTTTGCTGGCAATAAATTTTGATGGATGACTACTTAACTAAGAAGAAAAACAATTATTTACTAATACGTTATCGATACAACTAACAAATCATTATAATGTCGATATTTTAATTTTCTTTTATAATTATAATGAATTCTGTAACGAGTGATGCGTTTACAGATAATAATGTAAACAAATATATATCGTAATCAAATTAGAGAAAAATCCCATTAGAGAGAGCATATAGAGATTGCAGACTTTGAGACAGTAAAGCTGAGAAACAATAGGTATCATGGATTTCAAAACAGGTACTGCCATATTGAATTCCAAAGTGAAATTACACGTGAACATGGAGCGTTCAGTAGGTGTGCGTGGCCCACAAATATAATGCCCCAGTTGAATCACAGCATGAAAAGTGATCCAGAGTAGGTGTAAAATAATCCAAAAGGCCCCTACCATCGGTGGAAAAATAAAAAGCCTCTGTTGTCTCTCTAACTCTTTGGTCAATTTTTACAGAACAACCTGAATTTTTTTTGTTTTGTTTTGTTAAGAACAACTTGAATTTGAATTTGGCATATTTGAACTGAATATTGGCTCGAGTATTTTACGCTAATATAATTTGATTTGAAAGATAAATTTTAAATTTTACAAATCAAATTTTATCATATAAATGATGTAAAGAATATTATACTCTACACACCAACTTGAAAATAGAATAATTCATCGGTTGCCCATATGTCAGACTGCTTGAACTAGAAAGCACTTATTACGTTTGTTAGATATTGGTTGGTGTTTATGGCTGCATTTGGTTTTTGTAGCCGACTGGTAACTTGGAATCTAGAGGACTCTATGTGGCTGTCCCCATTCAATTATTGAGCAAATGTGGGTCTCATAACCCGATGCTTTCAATTCTCCCTCCCGTCATCAAGTTCAAGTCCAGGACTGGAGAACCAGAGGCAAATGACCTAGGCAATGCAATGGCTTTAGATATTGGTTGGCCGGCAGGGGCTGCTTGTTTATCAAATGTAGCTTTTGTTTGTATTGGGACAACTTCCAAAGGGAGTAGGAAATACACGTTTTATAATGTCCAATTGCATGAGATAGCCGATCGAAGTTGTTGGAAATTCAGAATCCCATGCTGCTCTTTTGCGGAATAGGTGGATTGGGTTGGAGGAGCCTGGGTGCCTAGCTAGGGTTATGCTTCCATGTTGCTCAACTCCAGTTTTAGTTTGACTTTGACCAATTAGTCTTTGTAATGTAGTGTATAAGTTGGTTTTTAAGAACACTAGTAGTGGGCTCAATCACGTCAAGTTTTAGCTAAAAAATTGCTAAAATGCAAAACAAAGTACAATAATAGACTCAATAAATGAACAGTGATTTGAACTTCAGATGAATTCACTAGCTAAATTTGTTGAGCCACAAAGGTTGGCCAAATATTTTTTTGGACTAAAATATTGTCTTCCCGATGCTTCTTCTCTCCCTTGCAAGTAGAAAAATTCTAAGAAATTTATACGGCCTGCCTTTCCTCTTTTTCAGCTTGAACAAAACCCAAGCACCGAAACAAAACCCATTCACGAAGGCCATTGACTCCCACCATCGCAACAACACAGAACGCCATCGACTCCCAGTTGCAATTGCGGAACGCCATCATCTCCAACAGTCGCCACTGTAAGCCACGCAAACTCCATTTTTATTTCTCTGTTTTTTCTATCTTCCCTTGCGATTTTAATTTCAGGCTCTTAACATTTTCCAAATCCTGGGTTTTGCCTCCGTAAAATCAAATATCATAAAACATTCATTAAAATTTGAAAAGGCATGATTGAATTGTTCTCTTGATGTGTTCTATCTCAGAGCTAGGATTTACTTGTTCTATTGATGTGTTCTGTCTCAGAGCTAGGATTTAATTAGTTAGTTCCATTTATTTTTCTCTCGGTATTTCTTATTATGAGGTGGATTTTTAAGATGCATGGATTTTCTAACACCCTTGGTGGTGCCCAGTGTGAAAGTTGGATTTAAGTGTTTGATATTATTATTGCTTCATAGCTTGAACAATCGCTTGGATTTATAGTGCTTTTTGAGAAAGTTTCCTAGCTCTTAATAGGCTCCACAAATCTCTTTGTGAAGCCTCCTTTGGCTTCAAAGTTCATTAGCCTTGCTGCTGGTGTTAGTTCTTGGTGGGAATCGGCTCAGTTGAGGCCTGCTGCAATCCCCATGGCTCATTTGCTTGATTTTGTTGCTTGGACTGATACCTAAAAAGCTTATATGCATTTTTCACCTGAAAAGTTTTGCATGCAATAGGAAAAGGAAGAAATATGACTGTTAAAAAAAAAAAATTTACCTAAAAAGTTGAAAGAATATGACCGTTGTAAAAAAAAAAAAAGTCTGTTAGAAAATTAATGGGTAGTTTTTTAATAACAAATAAATATTCAAATTACAATTAGAATTAAAATAATTGAAAATATCAAAATCAATATTTTAATAGAATAGTGAAAGATTTATTGAGCCTATTATTTTTTATATTGTTGAAAAGTGGCTAGCTAAATTGTAAAAGTGAATTTCTTAGTCAAATTTTGACTAAAGTTTGTTGAGCCTGCTACTAGTGCTCTAAGGTCATAGTGAATAGACTCAAGGTTTTTCTATCTGCTATTATTTCTGAGTCGCAGTGTGCCTTTGTTGGTGGAAGGTTGATTACTAACAATGTTTTAGTGGCCTATGAGCTGGTTAATTATTTAAGGCACAAAAAACATGGTAAAAAATGTTATATGTCCCTTAAATTGGATATGAGCAAAACCTACAATCGAGTTGAGTGAAGTTTCTTAGAAAAAATTATGTTAAAATTGGGTTTTGCTCAATGTTTTGTGAAGCTGATTATGTAATGTGTGAAGACAATTTCTTTCTCAGTTTTGGTTAATGGGGAGTCTCATAGACCTATTCTACCTACTAGGGGAATTAGGCAATGAGATTCATTATCCCCTTACTTATTTCTTTTGTGTACTAAGGGTCTCATTACTTTGTCAAAAGATACAGATAATAAATAGCTTGTGAGGGGATTAGAGTGTGCCGAGGGGCTCCAATGGTGAGTCATTTATTGTTTGCAGATGATAGCATTATTTTTTGTAGAGCTGATGTTCAAACTACTAGACATATTCAGGGGGTTTTAGAGAAGTATGAGGAAGCATCTGGTCAAAAAGTTAATAAAGAGAAAACTACTGTGGGTTTTTCAAAGAATGTTGATGCTGGTAAACAAATGGAGTTGTTGAGTTTGTGGGGTGTTAGGGCCTTCCAATAGTATGATAAGTATCTAGGATTACCTAACCTAATGGGGATGTCCAAGTCTAGAGCTTTTGCTGATATTAAGAGAAGGGTGTAGAATAAGTTGCAAAGCTGAAAAGAAAAACTTTTATCACAATGTGAGAGAGAAGTTCTCATTAAAACAGTGGCTTTGTCAATTCCCACTTATGCTATGTCTTGTTTCAAGCTGCCCTTGAGTTTTTGTAGAGAATTGGAAGTGATGATGGCTAGATTCTGATGGGGGCAGAGAGATAGTGAGCAAAAAATGCATTGACTAAGTTGGCAAAAATTGTGTACTTCTAAGTTTAGAGGTGGAATGGATTTTAGAAGCTTACATTCCTTTAATATGGCTTTATTGGTTAAGCAAGGTTGGAGGATATTTCAAAATGAAGGGTTTTTGTTACTAAAGATCTATAAGGCCAAATACTTTCCAAATGGTACTTTTCTCCAAGCTACTTTGGGATTACATCCATCTTATACATGGAGGGAGATCTTTGAGGCAAAAAAATGACTGCTTGAAGGGTGTTGATGGAGGGTTGGGACTGGTGATTCTATTAAGATATGGAAAGACTATTAGGTCTCAGGTCATAAAGTCTTAATGTTGGACTGTGAAAATATGTTACATTCTTCTCAAGAAAATGCAACTGTTGATAGTCTTATATGTCAGGAGACAAGAACATGGAAGGTTGATGATGTTAGAGCTCTCTTTAATCCAATAGTGGCTGAAGAAATTTTAAAGATTAGGCTATCTTTTACCCCTTACAGAGATAAATGGATCTAGTAAGAGGAGTTAAATGGTTTTTTTAGTATAAAAAGTGCATACAAGATGATTTAAGCTTTGAGTTCAAGTGGTATTGGTGAAAGCTCTAGTTGGATGCAAGATAAGTAGCTTTAGAAAAAGCTATGGCAGATGAAAGTTTCAAGAAAAAATAGAACTTTTGCTTAGAGAGCTTATAGGGATATACTGCCTACTCTACACAACCTGAGATAGAGAAATATTCCAGTGGAGGGGGTGCTGTTTTTGTGAAGAGACTAGAGAAGATATTAACCATTCTTAATTTTTTTGTCCTCAGCTTCAAGTAGTCTGGCAGAGGTTTGCTCCAATAGTGTTGCTTTTTGAACCTGATAAGTGTTTTATGAAAAATGTGAGGCCTGTTTTGACTAGAGGAAATGATGCAAAATTTACTGTTCTTTTTATGCTTTGTTGGGGTGTTTGGTATAGGAAGAATAAGATGAAAATGGAGAAAGAGCTTATTACTCATTTTGCAGTAGCTAACTTGGCAATGTCTCTTTATAAGTCTTATTCAGATTTAAGTTTATCAATTACTGTTGAGGTGAGGAAGATTTGTAGATGACAACCTCCATTAAGGAGTTATTTGAAACTTAATATTGATGGAGTTGTTTTCTTGGATATGAGGAAGATTGGAATTGGGCTGATTTTAAGAGATAGCTATGGAAATGTGGTAATGGCAGCAACTATTTCAGAAATTGAAGTGAATGAATCTACAACAGTCGAGTTAGTTGCAGTGCTAAAAAGGTTGCAACTTTGCATTCCTCTTAGCATGGGAACTTATTTATGGAGGCAAAGAGTTTAATGAATTATTTCAGGAAGTTAGTATTGAGCATGTTAACCGAATGGGTAATGGAGTTGCACACACATTTAGCTAGATATGCATGAAATGTTTTTGACATTCAAATGTGGTGGGGAAATGTCCTTGATTTTGTTGATCATGCTCTTTGGTTTGATCAAGTTACTATCTAATTTGCTTTGGGTTTAAATGAAATTCTATTTATAAAAAAAAAAATGCAACACGAATGAATTTGAGTAATGTTATTTTTATCTTAAATTTTATTAATTTTAATTATATTAATCATTTAATAATATTTTAAATAGTTTTATAGACTAACCACTTGAATAAAAAGCTAGTTAAGTCATGATACATCAATAAATATAATTGAGAACAACAAAATTCATGATTAAAAAAAGTATTTCTCATGAATGTATCGCTACATGTCGGGCAAAAATTAGAAGATAAATTATTGGTCTAAGAAATTATATATTTTCAATTTCTTATAATAAATTTACAAGTATTTACTGTAAATTATGCTTTATCCATTTAAATTACCACTCTCTTTTTACCATGATTTCTCAACTACCAAGTTTGTTATTCAATTGTCAATTAAAATGTAAATTATTTTAATTTACTCCACAGTTTAATATCTTATCAGTAACGACATAGCTAGATATCTCTATCTATCTTGGAAAATTGGAGGATTGAACTTATATTATTATTATTATTATTATTATTATTATTATTATTATTATATTGATTATTTGTCGCATTAGCATATAATGCATACCTTTCATTATATAATATTTAATATATATATAGAGAAACGCATACAACATAATTGAGGATGTAAAAAATATTAGCATGTTCATCAAAATAAAGTCGCTTAAGAGATGATGTATCATCGTTGTAAAAGACAATGAGTTACGGGATGTGATTTTCTCTTTCCAGTAAAAATAAAAAAAATCAATATTTTCATTCAAGATTATGATTATAGAGACGATAATAATATAATAGAGAAAAAAAAATCATATGTTAACGGGTGGGTTTAAGAAAATACGCCTTTTGGCTTTCATAAGCTTTTTGAGGTCAAAATTTTTGAGTCGTAAATATCATTACTTTAATCAAAGATTTAGGTTAAAGTTTGTATTTCTTTTTTCAAAAATAATAATTATTTATTTTATAATAAGATTTTCAAATGATTTGTGAAATTATTTCAAGCTTATTAGAGTTATGAACTTGAATAATTTATTTCATCAGTCACTATTTACTATTTTACATCTCACTGTTTATGAAAAATACTCTACACTCTATAGAAAATAATTATCAAATGTGAGATGTGAGAGTGAATAGTGATTGATGTATAGCAAAATCTTATGAACTTATGAGGTTATTTTGAACTTTTTGTAGACTAAATAACTTTTGATAACTTTTTTGACGATGAAGAAGGGTTTCTTCAAGATTTTGAGTGGTTAAAGGTTGTTTAAAATTATAAGAAATAATAATTTAAAGCACTTTAGGGTAGGAGAGGCTTTTTTACTTTTTTAGCTTTTATTTATATTTTAAATATAAAAGAATTATTTCGTGAGAAAGTGTTTTCTCAATTATTTATCCTTCCGTTCTAGTCAAGTAGTAATTTTATAGAAAATAGAGTGGTTTAAATTCAGAAATGAGTTGAGATGGTTTGTAAATTTGAAAAAGTTGAATTGTTTATTATATTTTGTGTGAAAATTTAGAAAATTTGTTTTGAGATTTGAAAAAGTTGAATTGTTTATTATATTTTGTGTGAGAATTTAAAAAAGTTGTAATGACGATATTAGATGAGTTGATGTGAGTTTTGAATGCAAACGATGCTTTTAGCCTCGAATCATTAGTCAAAAACTAGCACATTACAACCTCAAACTATAAGTTATAATAATGATACTTTATACTCTAATTCAATCATGATAGTTGAAATAAATGAAAAATAGACAATATTAACAGTTAGATATTAACGGGGAGTTGTAAAGCATCATTTTGTAATAATTTGATATGCGTTAAATCTAATATTTTTGGTACAAAATGCAAACCTATAGGGGGCAAAGGGTGAGAGACCTTGAAAATAATCCCAATACAAATCATATTAAGATAAAAAGAAAAATAGACGTGTTGATGCATAAAAAATCGCACAATAGGTTGGAAGGAGATAAAGAGTCATTCTCGGCCCATTATGATGATTCGAGCCTTGATCGGTGTGGTCTGGTGCCCCCGATAGTGGTTCAATACGGCAGTACGATGTCGGTGCATACATCCATGGCGATGTATAGAAAATAAATACAGGGAAAGTAAGAGATTGAGATACAGAGATTTACGTGGTTCAACATAATACTTACGTTCACGGGTATTTGGAGATGAGAAATTCACTATAATATGCTTGTTTACAATCTCTTAGAACCTCTTAGTTCTCACTGTATAATGGAGATCTTGAATATATTTATTGGAGAAGACCCCTTTGCTGGAGCTCCCCTTCAAGAGGTTGAAGAAGAAGTCGAATATCTTTAAGTTGTCTGTCCGGTTGCTTTTTATTTGATCCTCTTCTCGCGTGCACCTTGGTAATGGTGAAGGATGTCCACTTTGCAAGTCTGACCACCTCTCCCTTTATCACTTTCTCCTGACAGTGTCCCCTTACCTCTTGACACACTCTTCTCTTTTACCTTCTTGCTTTTCCTCTTATCTTTTAGTAGTGGCATGGTGGGCTGGGCTGATCTTAGGCATGATATTTTGTCCCTTACCAGAGGAATGATTAATGGGCCCTGATATTTTGTCCCGAGATATGATCATTGGTGTATATACCGAAAAGAAAATGATGATGCATGGAAACAATCTGAAAGTTAGGTACCTGAAGAAAGTTGATTACAAAATGAATGGAGGATAGATTGGCGAGTGGGGGATCAGAGTTTGAGATCTCAATAATTTGATTATCCAATTAATTTTCTAAACAAAAATATTTGTAAAATCATTTTTTATGTTTTATTATACTAAATAGAAAAGACATTAGCCAAAAGTGGGGGTTTTATCCCATTATTATATTTTGAAAAATTTTATACATTATATTATTATCAAATTTTTTTCTCATTAAGTATGATGTGATATATTTATCATCATTAAATAATTATTTATTGTATACTTTTTTTATCATTTAATGATAATAACTGTATCATATACTATTTTATATAATTAAAATAAAATGAGAGTGTGGTATATAATATTTCTTAGAAGTAAGCGGATTTGGATCGGACCTACTCAATTTATTATTATTATTATTATTAAACTGTCCAGTCCAATGCCCATTTATTTTGACTCTGGGTTGGATCCAGCCAGCACAACACTCCCCTGTCCTTATCTTCACCACCACCACACGCCCAAACGCTGCGTTTTAACCCTCTCACCCTCAACTCTCCCCCGTTTCATTTCCCCATATCCTTACTCCATCCTTAACGTGCGCACCTTTCCCTCTCTTATTATTCCCCCCAACTATATTTATTTATTTCCATTTTTATTATTGCTTTCGTTTCGCCAACTCAACGTTCAAAACTACCCCCACAGTCCACTCTTTCTACGATTGCCGCGTGATTTTTATGGTGATTCACGCGTCAATTCTCCAAAACGACAGGACTTTTTTGGAAATTTATGCTCCTTTCTTCTTTGATATATCGTACAGATTCTCTATTATTCTCTGCTACGTCCCAGTCCCGGATCTCTCCTTCTCCGTCGTCGTCGTCTTTCTCCTTGTTCTTTTCTTCAAACCATAGCTCGCATTCACTCATTCAGATTTCGATTTTTTTAATTCTATCTTTCCATTATCTTTGGAGCTACGAATATTTTACTCTAGAATGCTTATTGTTTATATTTAATAATTTAAGACCTGATGGTTTCGGCTTGATTCTTCGATCTCTCTCGTCGATTCATGGCGGCGGGGGCAATGGCGACCGCCGCCGGAGCTGCGGTTCTGCTTTACTACGTGCTGAGCCGGAGACTGGGAGCGGGTAAGGTTGAGGGAGATGATCGCAGTGGAGATCTATCGAAGTCGACCAGATCCTGTAGAAGGAGAATCGCTCGCAGGCCAGCTCAGGCCCCGGCCACTCTGTTCGAGTCGATCAACACACTCTCGGAGACGCTGCGCTTTACGTATTCTGAGACTTTGGGCAAATGGCCAATCGGGGACTTGGCTTTCGGGATTAAATATTTCATGAGTAGGCAGGTCTGGGATACTTTAGAATTTTGAGTGAATAAAACCGTGCTTTTTTTTTTTTTTTTTTAATTTTATTTATTTTAAATCATTTGCCTAGTTGAAACTATAATGCTATATGGCTGAAGGCTTTGGAGTCTTTCCCTATGAATTACATGGTTCCCCCCCGTCATAATGTTTGCTTGTTCAGTACTGACTGGTTTAATGGGTAAAAGCTTAGATCTTTTCCTTCGAGGTCATTCTCGAGGTCATTCTCGAAGTAGTGCTCTCTGTTAAGCTTGTGTTGTGAGCTCATTCTCGTTATGTTTGCAGGGTAACTTACAGGTTGCAAGTGTGTATGCTGGTAGTGATTCTATTCAACTTAAAGGTCCGGAAATTGTCGTGGAATTGAATAAGTTTCTAAGGTTGTTGACCCTTTGTATGCTCTTCTCAAAGAAGCAGTTTCCGGTGTTTTTAGAGTCTGCCGGTTTCTCACAGGAAGATGTCCTCCTTCACAAGCCCAAGGCAGGGGTGCGTTACTATCTAGAGTATGCTTTGTTTTGGTTTTACTCTCCCTCTCTCTCCATTTTTTTTTTTTTTGGGGGGGGGGGTGGGGGGGTGGTGGTTTCATTTCTATTATATTTTGTCCTTCTTTTGCTGCTTTATAGAGAATTATGCAACTGGGACTAGTAACTAGTTACTTCCCCTTTGACGATTCTGACTGCAACTGTCTCAGAAGGCTCCTCACATGGGAGATGAAATGAATAGCCATAGAACGGATTGTTGCACATCTCGTGAGGCTTATTCATAGAGAGGGTAGAATAAATTGATAGGGACTATAGGCAACCACTGAGCTAAAAAGCAGAGGACTTTTCAGAAAAATAGCAATTTTCAATTTGCACTTTTTGCTGTAAAATTGGAACTTACCTATTTATATGCCCAATTAACAACTTACTGATGATCACATATGATTAATAAGACTTCCAATGTGGGCTAAACTTTGCGAAAATATTAAGTTGTATGTTTGGCCTTTCTCCCAAGGCAGTTGTTCCGATTCTCTTATACTAAATGTAATATACATGTCCAAGAAAAATGCGCTTATTGTTTTCCATATAAGTAGTAAAATCATACTTGAGTATTGCCTTAATTATCAGAACAATGATTGCAGCTTTTGAAGCCCGCTTTCACAATTATACGAGATAAAGATTCAAAATGTTTCCTTCTGTTGATTCGTGGTACTCATAGCATTAAAGATACACTAACAGCAGCAACTGGTGCAGTGGTCCCCTTCCACCACTCGGTTTTACATGATGGTGGGATAAGCAATTTGGTTTTAGGATATGCCCATTGTGGAATGGTTGCTGCTGCTCGTTGGATAGCAAAGCTTAGCACTCCTTTTCTGCTCAAAGCTCATGATGAATATCCCGACTACAATGTTCAGGTAAATACTACTTCTCTTCTTACTTTAATTTTTATGTCACTATTTAATTGTTCTAATTTCGCTGTTAAGTTTATTTCTCTTTCTTTCAAACAAATGAAAGCATGTGGTTGTTTCAGAACTAATCCCTTTTTGTGGATAGTTGAACTTAGAACACAATATGATCTTTCTTGTTCCATGTCTGTGTGTGACATCCTGGTTGTGAAGGTGTTTTGTTAATTTCATACTGGATGGGTGGATTGTGAAATCATACTGGTGTTAATTCTCACATTGGTTGTTAGTTGGTGTCAGTGACCTGGACTTTATTAGTGATTTAAGGAGGTTTCTATTACACCAATGACTTATTCTTTTGCGAGTAGCACAAATGTAACTAAACTTTCTTAGGTGAGGACATTTTGCTTATATTGTGGCGTAACACTATAATTCTTTTAGTTCAACTTATACAGGATCTGATGATGCCAAGTATCTTCTAGTAGTTCTTATATAACTGTGCGAGTCCATCATGAGAGCAATATGGTCAGCTCTTTGCCTAAATTTTCATACGACTTGGTTGATCTGAATATTGAGATTAAATCATATAATTTGTGATCATGTCGATACAAATTAAATTTGAAATATGATTTGTTGGCATTTCACATCCACTTGGATTTTCTTTGTGAGATATATAAATCTCTAATCCTTTGTTTTTGTATACCATGTTATATCTTCAAGATGTCAATTTTGAACCGTGAGTTACTGTACATAATCGGTTCACACAATATATGTTTCTTATAAATAAATTTGTACTTAATTTTTCATATTCAGATTGTTGGCCATTCGCTTGGTGGTGGTACTGCTGCACTTTTGACATATATTCTTCGAGAGCAGAAAGAATTCTCCTCAAGCACTTGTGTCACATTTGCCCCAGGCATGTACTGATCAAGTGTGATGCTTATGTTTTCTTTCTGTTACTACCAGTTAGTGGGTAACTTTATTTTATGGGCTTTATAAGGACTTCATAAATTTTCATAGAAGGACGGGGGATTAATAACGTTTGCAACTGGCTTTCTACGACTAAGAATAAGCTGTACTTGTTGATTATTGTCATTCAAGTCAGAATTATGTGGACTTCCAAACTCGAATGAATCTAAAAGTTAGTTACTGGATTTTGTTTTGTTTGTGAGTTCCTTCAATGAGTCAATCTTGCAGATGGTACTTATAGAAAAAACAAGAAGTTTCAGATGGTACTTCACAGAAACAGAAAAAAGTTGTACTATGATTGCTTATTTATATCAAGTGAACTTTATATGTGGATGAAGAACATACTTGTTAAAAAAAATATATATATATGAGGATGAAGAACGTGCACTTACATTAGGAATAGCCAATATGACATTATCATGGAACCTTGATATCTTATTTGGGATATGGAACCAGGTCGAATTTATTTGCATGGCACTTTGTTTAGTAAGATATGTTCTTAAACTCACAGCATGAATGGCCTCTTTTGTCTCAATACCTGCAATATTATTATGTGGAGGACATTAATGATGCTAATGAGAAGTAGCTCAAATGGCACCTCCTTCCTCCATAGGAAAAGGGTGAAGAGTGAGCTCGTGGCTTCAATACCCACTGGATGTGTAACGCCCCAATGGAAGACTCAAACCACATGACCTATACTCCAAAAGGACTAGTCAATGATACAATTGGAGCCCCATTGGAATCTTATAAAGAGCAAGAACTTCTCATTCCCAAGCAATGTGGGATCCCATACACCATCTACCCTTATCCATATCATATGGGGTATCACAATCTATCCCCCTTAAATTCCCGACGTCCTCGTCAGGCCTGTCCATTGTAGGTGACATGACTCAAGTCCCACATTTTTGGTTGAAATAGTCTCTGATACCATTTGTAATGCCCCAATGGAAGATCCAAACCACATGGCCTATACTCCAAAAGGACTAGTCAATGATACAATTGGAACCCCATTGGAATCTTATAAAGAGCAAGAACTTCTCATTCCCAAGCAATGTGGGATCCCATACACCATCTACCCTTATCCATATCATATGGGGTATCACAGGATGTTTGTGTCTTACCTACAAAAAATAATGGAGGATGTTAGTGATGAAAATCCTGTTTAGAGTTGTCAGAATTGCATATGCAGCGTAATTCTTTCAAAGAGGAAGACAAGATAGTAATAATGGAGGGTCGAAGGAAATTGGATTTTTCTGCATTTTTGTATTTATAATGTTGAAATTCCCCTCACTCAAACCCCCTCTTTTTTCACAATGTTTAAAATGCTTTATAAGCTATCATTGTCGCCTCTGAAACTTGTGGTTCGGTACGAGGTGCTTTTTCTAAAGTGTTTGTATTGTAATTTTCATTTTGCAGCTGCCTGTATGACATTGGAATTAGCAGAATCAGGCAAACACTTTATTACTACTGTCATTAATGGTTCTGACCTGGTTCCAACATTCTCAACAGCTTCTCTTGATGACCTTCGCTCTGAGGTTGGAAATGGCCTGATAGACAATGAATTCTTGACATTAACAGTGAAATTTCAAGTCTCATCCATTAGAAACTTTGGTAATCCTTAGTTAGATTGTTGCTTTCAGGTCAGAGCATCATCCTGGTTAAATGATATGCGGGATCAGATTGAGCGCACAAGGGTTCTAAATGTTGTTTATCGCTCTGCAACTGCTCTGGGATCTCGTCTACCATCTGTAGCTAGTACCAAAGCCAGGGTTGCTGGTGCAGGTGCACTCCTGAAGCCAGTATCCAGCAGCACTCAGGTAGGCTTTAGCTCACTCTTCTTGGTTAAGTTCTAGCAACATATACTCCTCTACCTTTCCAAGATCTAGACTTAACCTAGGGATCAACCTGGTAAATTGCACAAGTTAGTTCTCTTATACTTGCAGGTAATGTAATATTTTCCCATAAATCTGCTCGACAAGGGTTTGAAACCAGTTTGAGTGCATACGAATTGTGGACTCTTTTGCTTGGAAAACTAAATTTTGATAAAATATGAAGTAATAACACCTTGTACCTTTTTGTCTCTCAATTCTTGCTTGAATATATTTTTATCATTAAAGAAGATTCTGCTTTGTAAATTTTAGGTTGTGATGAAGCGTGCTCAGAATGTTGCTCAAGCTGTTGTCAGAACACGCTCATCTCTATCATCATGGTCTTGCATGGGTGCACGTCGCCGTCATGTGGGCCCAATTATGGGTTCTGAAGTAGAGGATCTGCCTGAAGCAGCTCTGGTATCTGAAAGAAATTCAGACGCTGCTGCAACTGAAGGGATGACAAGTGACCCGCTTCAGAATAAAGTGCAATCTAGTTCTAGCAATGAATCAGGACATGATGATACAGACGAAGAAGAGCTGCTACTTCCAATAGATAGAGTCACCAGTGCATCCACCGTGGAAGACGTCACTGAAGGTGAGTTGTGGTATGAACTGGAGAAAGAGCTTCAAAGGCAGGAGAAGGAATCAGATGTTAGAGCCCAGGAGGAAGAAGCGGCTGCAGCTAAAGAAATCACTGAAGAGGAAAATATGCTGGCTGATGCAGTGGAAGGCGATAAGCCAATCTCAGTGTCGGATGTATCAGAGAGTATCCGCTTTTGTCCTCCTGGCAGAATCATGCATATCGTTTCCGTGGTTGCGTCTGTTACTCCTAATATGGAGCATGGTGTGCACACTGAGGAACACGTTGGTATATACGAGACACCGAGAGAACTGTATAGTAAGCTACGACTTTCAAAAACGATGATAAATGATCATTATATGCCTATGTATAAGAAGATGATGGAAATGTTAATCAGGGAACTGGAAAATGAAGCAGATTGTAGTTGTGAAATGTGAAATGTATAAATTAATAGTCAAGAGATTACATCTATTGTATACTCTCCATCTTATTTATATACAAATCTTTGATGCTATTGAGGAATCAGACTGTTTCTTGTGCGATATCGGTTTCTTTTGGATGAGATCCTTCTTTGCTTGATCGGGTCTGTTAGTACTGTGCTCATTGAAAACAGACTTATCGAAGCCATTAGTTCTACTGTACAGAAAACATAAAAGGATTGTTATAGGATCCAGTTTTGGTATCCCAACAACAGGCATTTTGATTTGGATGATAGAGGTTGTAGCATTGCATTGGTTTAGTCATATGTCAGTTTATCTTTAAAATTTGAAGAAATAGAAATGAAATCATCTGTATTGACGTGGTAAAAATACAAGGGCTTCAAATGAGTAATTCTACATACATCCGTGAAGTGCGTAACCGACGCGTAATCGTTTTGAAAAAGAGTAGGGGTCTACTATTAAAAAATTAATTTTTTTCATGTGGGTCTTATGTTTTATTCATTTTTTTCAAAACGATTACGCGGCGGTTACACAATTCACGGTTGTAAGTATATTTTCTCAAATACAAGTAGCTTCAAATATGAGCTACAATATTTTTAAATATTACATCTTTAAAAATGATATTTTATTCTAAAATACCAAATCCATGGTTATTGTAGTTGCAAAATAGATTGAGGAAAGAAATTAGTTGAGAAATAATAAATTTTAGAGATGCAATGGTTAAATGCTTTTAATTTTAAAGGGATTCCATTTGCAGAAGAAAATTGCTATTAATTTATCATTCTTTCGCCATGTCACACATCAAATGACTTACCAGATAAAGATAACATCTGTTTCAGAGTTTGCATAAATATCATTTTCATGTTTTTGTTTAGATTAATCATGTTATTTTCTTTGGATGTTGCGTGGACGGCAAAACGATTTCATATTAACTTATTATGATTGGTAAAGTATTTTATGCGTTTGCTGAAATGGGCTTAGTGAGCCCAGCCTTTAAAGAGGCTTAGGCTTCCAAAAATTGACGGGCAAGCCCACCTAAGTAGGGCGGAACTTGCTCGCCTCAAATAAGGTGTTCGTGATGTTAGGTGTTGGCACGACCCGCCGTCTCTAAACGATCATTGACGAGTCGCCTTTCACCCCTGACAGGACGAGTTAATTTTATATCTGAGCCGTCGCTTGCTTATTTATAGGAATACTCTGGGCCTTCCACTTCTTAGCTTTCGCGATGTGGGACTCCAATTCCCATCCTGCATCCTCTTTCTTTCTGTTTGAATTGGTTCACACAAAACTCTACGTGCTGAGCCCGAGACTGGAAGCGGGTACGGTTGAGGGAGATGATCTCAGTGGAGATCTATCGAAGTCGACCAGATCTTTTAGAAGGAGAATCGCTCGCAGGCCAGCTCAGGCCCCGGAAACTGTCTCAGAAGGCTCCTCACATGGGAGATGAAATGAATAGCCATGAACGGATTGTTGCACATCTCGCGAGGCTTATTCATTGAGAGGGTAGAATAAATTGATAGGGACTATAGTCAACCACTGAGCTAAAAAGCAGAGAGGACTTTTCAGAAAAATAGCAATTTTCAAAGAAGCAGTTTCCGGTGTTTTTAGAGTCTGCCGGTTTCACACAGGAAGATGTCCTCCTTCACAAGCCCAAGGCACTGGCAGGGGTGCGTTACTATCTAGCGTATGCTTTGTTTTGGTTTTAGTCTCTCTCTCTCTCTCTCTCATTTATTTATTTATTTTTTATTTTGTGGGGGTTTCATTTCTATCATATCTTGTCCTTTTTTTGTTGCTTCATAGAAAATTTTGCAACTGGGACTAGTTACTTCCCCTTTGACGATTCTGACTGCAACTGTCTCAGAAGGCTCCTCACATGGGAGATGAAATGAATAGCCATAGAACGGATTATTGCACATCTCGTGAGGCTTATTCATAGAGAGGGTAGAATAAATTGATAGGGACTATAGGCAACCACTGAGCTAAAAAGCAGAGGACTTTTCAGAAAAATAGCAATTTTCAATTTACATTTTTCGCTGTAAAATTGAAACTTACCTATTTATATGCCCAATTAACAACTTACTGATGATCACATATGAGTAATAAGACTTCCAATGTGGGCTAAACTTTGCGAAAATATTAAGTTGTAGGTTTTGCCTTTCTCCCAAGGTAGTTGTTCCGATTCTCTTATACTAACGGTAATATACATGGCCAAGAAGAGCGCGCTTATTGTTTTCCATATAAGTAGTATAATCATGCTTGAGTATATTGCCTTAATTACCAGAACAATGATTGCAGCTTTTGAAGCCCGCTTTCACAATTATACGAGATAAAGATTCAAAATGTTTCCTTCTGTTGATTCGTGGTACTCATAGCATTAAAGATACACTAACAGCAGCAACTGGCGCAGTGGTCCCCTTCCACCACTCGGTTTTACATGATGGTGGGATAAGCAATTTGGTTTTAGGATATGCCCATTGTGGAATGGTTGCTGCTGCTCGTTGGATAGCAAAGCTTAGCACTCCTTTTCTGCTCAAAGCTCATGATGAATAGCCCGACTACAATGTTCAGGTAAATACTATTTTTCTTCTGATTTTAATATTCATGTCAATATTTAATGAGAAATGCTACATACACAAAGAGAGTACACAAAAATAAAGATATAACTTCATATGATCCGTTAGATCCACTTTACAATAAAAGTAACTTTACAATTTGATGTATTACATCAAACCACATCAGTTTGTGGGTTTACTTTTGTGTAATCTCTTTGTGGCTAAAGTATTTCTCATAATCACTTGTTCTAATTTCGCTGTTAAGTTTATTTATCTTTCTGTCAAACAAATTGAAAGCATGTGGTTGTTTCAGAACTAATCTTTTTTTATGGATAGTTAAACTTAGAATGCAATATGATCTTCCTTGTTCCATGTCTGTGTGTGACATCCTGGTTGTGAAGGTGTTTTGTTAATGTCGTACTGGATGGGTGGATTGTGAAATCATACTGGTGTTAATTCTCACATTGGTTGTTAGTCGGTGTCAGTGACCTGGACTTTATTAGTGATTTAAGGAGGTTTCTATTACACCAATGACTAGTTCTTTTGCGAATAGCACAAATGTCACTAGAACTTTCTTAGGTGATGACATTTTGCTTATATTGTGTTGTAACAATATAATCTTTTTAGTTCAACCTATACAGGAACTGATGATGCCAAGTATCTTCTAGTAGTTCTTATGTAACTGTGCGATTCATCATGAGAGCAATATGGTCAGCTCTTTGCCTAAATTTTCATACGACTTGGTTGATCTCAATATTGACCCTTGTGTAGATTGAATCATATAATTTGCGATCCGGTGGATGCAAATTAAATTTGAAATATGATGTAGTGCCATTTCACATCCACTTGGATTTTCTTTGTAAGACATATAAATCTCTAATCTTCAACCGTGAGTTACTGTACATAATCGGTTCACGCAATTTATGTTTCTTATAAATAAATTTGTACTTAATTTTTCATATTCAGATTGTTGGCCATTTGCTTGGTGGTGGTACTGCTGCACTTTTGACATATATTCTTCGAGAGCGGAAAGAATTCTCCTCAAGCACTTGTGTCACATTTGCCCCAGGCATGTCCTGATCAAGTGTAATGCTTATGTTTTGTTTTCTATTACTACCAATAAGTGGGTTAACTTTATTTCATGGGCTTTTTAAGGACTTCATAAATTTTCATAGGACAGAGGATTAATAGCGTTTACAACTGGCTTTCTACGACTACGAATAAGTCGTACTTGTTTATTTTCTTTCAAGTCAGAATTATGTGGACTTCCAAACTCGAATGAGTCTAAGTTAGTCAGATTTTGTTTTGTTTGTGAGTTCCTTCAATGAGTCAATTTTCAGATGGTACTTGTAGAAAAAAACAAGAAGTTTCAGATAGTACCTTACAGAAACAGCGAAAAAGTCGTACTATGATTGCTTATTTATATCAAGTGAACTTGACATGAGGATGAAGAACATGCAGTACTTATACATTAGAAATAGGCAATATGACATTATCATGGAACCTTGATATCTATTTGGGATAAGGAACCAGGTAGAATTTATTTGCATGGCACTTTGTTTAGTAAGATATGTTCTTAAACTCACTGCATGAATGGCCTCTTAATACTTTCAAAGAGGAAGACAAGATAGTAATAATGGAGGGTCGAAGGAGATTGAATCTTTCTGCATTTTGTATTTATAATGTTGAAATTCCCCTCACTCAAACACCCTCCTCTTTTTTCACAATGTTTAAAGTGCTTTATAAGTAGGACTGTTCATCCGGGTTTCAACCCGGGAACCCGGGTATACCCGGCCGGGGACCCGGGTTTCTTTTTTTTTTTTTACACAAAAGCTTTTTTTATTATTAATTAGACTTCAAATATTTTGATATTTTGTCTCCATTTAAAATTTCAAATCATATTCTCAATATAAGATAAACCTATAATATTTCATGAGCCTATAAACAGTTAATTAAACTTTTTAACTAAATACATGTAAAAATAAAAAAATCAATATTCATCATGTAAAATGTATGCGACATATTAGATGCAATCAACTACATATTATATTGTTTGAACTAATTTGCTAAGAATATTACAAAACACATACATTACTTTAATTAAACTCTAATACATAAAAATCAAAAATTTTTCCAGGATTACTTTTCAATACCACAACATAGGCAGCACCATTTTGGCAAACAGTTGCAGGTTTTGCTAGGGGGCTTCTTCTTGGCAGGAGCATCAAATCCATAAAGTGCTTGCCTTCTAAAAACACATCCAGTCCCAACATAATCACAGTCAATATGGGTCCTACTAATTAATTCTACTTAATTTCAAAGGAAAAGGCATAAGACATTACCTAGGCTACATGCTGCATGGGTTGAACAACCAAAGTGTTACCAAAGGGAGCAACTTTAGAAATGAAATAGCTGGTTTGGAAAGATGCCACAATATCCACCTGGTTCATACTTGGCATTGGAACATGTCTATATGTCCCATTAGTTGCTCTATGTTGATTCGTTCTAATAAATGCAATTTTTATTGATGTTCCCCAGCCAATGGCCAAGAGAGTGTCATCCTGAATGAGATGAGAAGTAAGCCAAATCTCAAAATTTTTGGAAACAACAAAACATTTATGCATAGTACATGTATTCACATACACAAATATACGCAAATATAGATGTGTAAGTGTGCATGTTGTTGTAGCTGTTCAGACTATTGCTGCAAGCCTGAAACAACTGCACTGGCTTGCATTAAGCATTTCCTAATACAAAGTCCAGTTAATCTTGAACAAACCTGCCAAACTAAGTGAGGAACCAAAAGTTCAGGATGTGGGCTACCTCTTGGTCTTTCAATAAATGTTATACGCTGATCATCTGCAGTGTCATAAACTTTCACACCTGCATCATTAGCCCAAGCAATGAGACTTGTTCTCCATTTCACCGAATGAATTGGACCTTCACCAGAATGCAAAACCTAGAAAACAGATCAATTTTATTTTAGTTTCAAGAAACCAAACGATATAAAGCATTTTTCCCATGCTATTAGCCAGCACACTAGTACAGACCTGATCACGATAGCCCTGCCATTTCTTGGTATTATAATATAAATGACCTGCTAAACCACCAGCTACAAATCTTCTTGACGTTTTTCTTGCATAATCTGGGTCCAGAGCAATAACTTTCATCGGGCGATGATACTCAAACTTCATTTTCTCATCAGTGAAAAGACTGTTTATTACAACAGATCCATCATCAGAACAGCTTCCTACATATTCTCCTTCAAAATACATCTTAAATCATTTGACCAGGCTAATAAATCTTAAAGTATTATGTAGTTTCAAAATGAAACATACAAGTGCATCTCTCACTTAATTTGTGTGATATTTACCTCTAATCTTAAGCACTACTGATCTTAGAAACTACATAATACTTTAAGAAAGTAAGATTATGCAAGAAGAAAACACTTACTCTAGAATTTTTTTAGCATGAATGGGAAGAGAGACTCACTGCAGCCTCTGTTGAAGATGAAGCTACATAATCATCTAAAAAAATATTAACAATGAGTTAGATAGATAATAAATCGAGATAGATAGATATTAAAAAAATATTTCAAATTTCAAATTTCACACTTACCTTCAAGATCCATCGACTGTACGTATTCTTCCAACTCCTAGATGTCGACAGGTTTGGTCCTTAACCAATTTTGAGTGCAAATGAGGGCTTTGACGGTCTCTGGAGACAATGAACTCCTAAAAGGATCCAAGATGTGTCCTCCAGTACTAAATGCGGACTTTGAGGCAACAGTGGAAATGAGAGTAGCTAACACATCACGTGCTACCTTAGCAAGAACATGATAATTGGTGGCATTAACTCTCCACCAATCCAAAATATCAAAACTGGGTGATTTCTGTGCATACCCCTCCGATAAATACCGATCTAGTTTTGATCTAAACTCTATAAACCCTTGCTCCAGAAGAAATTTCTCTAACCTGATATCAAATTTAGTCGACATAGTAGTAGAAGTAGAAGTAGTGCTTGGCCTCCCTTGAACCACATTAGAACTCCCCCCACTACCCACACGAAATTTGTTATACTGTTCAATCAAGTACCTTAACAAGAGTTTAACCTTGGCCTCTATCCTATCCGCCAACTCATCCCCTTTGCACTGATTCAACCAAAATTTCATTGCTATCATTTTATATCGTGAATCAAGCACAAAAGCAACAAATATCATCAAGTTGAATCTATCTGTGCTACCCCAATATTTTTCATACTTACTTTTCATATTTATACCCATGGTGCTAGTGATAATATCATGACTATTGCACATATCATTAATGTATCTTCAATTGTGCAGAGTTCTTGGAAGTATACATTAGCCGTCACATACAAAGAACCATAAATGTTCAATGTAACATCATAAAATACTTTCAGCAACTCTACAAAAATATGTGTTTTTTTTCAATCATCAACAGTGGGGTTCACGAATTCACTATCCACACACATATAATAGTGTTCAAAGGCTTGTTTGTGTTTTTCAGCAGTACTCAACATCAAATATGTGGAGTTCCATCTAGTAGGAACATCCAAGCAAATCATCCTCCCACTAATATTTTCTTTTACCGCACAAGCCTTGAACTTGGCAAACCTCGACGTGAAGACTTCACATATCTAACGGCATCTCTAATTCTTGTTACAAACTCATAAACATCTCTCAAGCCATCCATAACAATCAAATTCAATATATGGGCAGCACACCGCATGTGAAGAAACTCACCATCCAATATGGTACATTCACTATCCTTTATTCTCCTCCTCATATAATCAACAGCAACATCATTAGAAAATGCGTTATCAACTGTGATAGTCAAGATCTTATTAATCTCCCAATCATACAACCCCAAGTCTAACATCCTCCCAATAGTTTCATCCCTATGGTTGGGAATTTGGCAAAACTTTATTATTTTTTTGTGCAATTTCCAGTTGCAATCAATAAAATGTGCAGTAATACACATGTAGTTCATATTTTGCACCGATGTCCAAGTATCGGTGGTTAGAGAGATTCTTTGACCATCCAACAATTTTTTTAGCTGTATCTTCTCTTCGTTATACAGCTTAATACAATTCCTTTTTAAAGTGATTCGGGATGGCAAAGTAAATCGAGGCTCTAAATCAGCCACGTACTCGACGAACCCTTCGTTCTCCACTAGCCTAAAAGGCAATTCACACCTAATAAAAAACTTAGCGGTTGACACCCTAAGTTTTTCTGCATTATACTTCACTAGACTTTGTGGGCTACACACTCTTCCCTCTGCATCCCTCTTAACACTAGATGACTGACTTTTTCCGACTCCTTTAAATCTAAGAGGGGAAGTTTTACATGCATTCTGGAGGTGATGTATCATAGATGAAGTGCCATTCTTGTAGTGGCAACTGTATAGCTTAGCACAATAATTGCACTGAGCTTTTGAGTTATTATGGTCAATAGGTTGCACTTTAATAAAGTGTTCCCAAACTACCGATTGGTTACTAGGTGTTTTTTTTTATTGCTTGGGTAATGGTGGGATGGAATGGGTATGTTGTTGTCTATATGTGGATGAAAGGGTTGGAATACTCCCATGCTCCTCTACATCCATTGGAATAGACAAGGAGTCACCACCAACCCCTTGGGTTGTACCGACATTACAACTCACAGAATCTTCTTCCATCTGTTATTGAGTAATAAAAACCACCAAACATAATATAATAAATAATCAAACACTAATAATCAAATATAATAAAATATAACACAGAGAGAGAAATAGAATTATATATTTTAGTAAAAGAAAAGGAGAACACCACCCAAAAGGATAAAGGGAAAAGAAAAAGAAAAAAAAAAACACATTTCATGTGTAAGAACAATCTTCTAATGTCCTAATTGCCAGTATTGGCAAAACATGTTCATATGCAGTAAAAATAAAAAATAAATTGTTTTCAATGAAGGGCAGGTTCTGTACAGTGTACATAGTTTGATAAAAAAAACTGCTTCAATTAGGCACAAGGGCACATTTGAGGTCTACTTAAATTATCTAGTCTTTGTGAAGCTACTAAAGAACATGCCCAAAAACCAATATGCAATGTTAAAACTAAAGAACATGCCCAAAAAGTACTACAGTACATGAACAATATTCCAGCTAGCATACCCTTAGTACATTCCAGCTTTAATAATTTAATTATTAACTGCTGCTTTCCTTGGCAATGTTGTGTATGGACAAAGACTACTATGATGCGATACTATGATAAAATGAGGCAATTTTTTTATGATTTGAGATCTGGTTTTCGTATCCCCTTTTTAATGTGAACCCAAAAACTAATATTTCAGATCCAACATGAGAATTAAGAACGCAACCAATTCAAGATCCCAAAAGTAGTCAACCTTCGGTAAGCAAAAGTCCTGTATCGTTAAGTTATGCACCAAGTGCCATCTTATTATTATTTTACTTTTATAAGAAATAAACTTCATTCATTCATGAAAGCGAAG
Source organism: Juglans mandshurica (assembly GCA_022457165.1). Taxonomy (NCBI): domain Eukaryota; kingdom Viridiplantae; phylum Streptophyta; class Magnoliopsida; order Fagales; family Juglandaceae; genus Juglans; species Juglans mandshurica. Next base: position 18,884,218 of record CM039619.1, on the reverse strand, counting down.
ATATATGAAAGTGAAGTTACATCTGTGATCTGGTATATACAAGAAAAATCTCAACAGAAATGACACAATTAGAGATGCTATGGGGACACAGATAATACAATTAGCACAAAAAATTATTTATTGTATGCACATTGTATTAGCACAAAAAACATACTTTGCAGTCAGTTCAAAATAAACGATTTCAAAATCATATCATTCAGCTAAACGACATAACAGCACAGATTTGGGTTTAGAAAATTATAGCCATGGTAATAAACTAGATTATAGCTTTAAGCTGCCTACAAAACCATCCTTTGTTAATGACATCAATTCCCTAGCTGAGTTGCAAGCATGATGATCACTGTAGCATTCCAGCCATCATCTTTTTTTTTTTTTAAAGATATAAGAACATGTATCTTTACCAGGAATAGGATGCTTCCTCTTATATGTCATATAAAAATATGATCTTCCTTTATTGAACAGGCAAATCAATATTTTTTAATCTTAACCTTAATTTATTGGGTTAATTATAAAGTTACTATGCCTCCTTTACATTCTAAAACGTTACCTAGCAATTGTGAAAGACCCTTTTTCAGTTTCATATGATGGTTTTAAAAGAAAATGCAAGACCAACCAAATCATCCCACTTTACATAAGATCTATCCAACATAGGCATAAGTTTTTTACATAAGCTCAATTAGACTTTCTTTTTCACAAATTCATTTTTTAACTGAAATTTCCTTGCTACAGTAGTACATAGTTTCTCAATACTTATAGACGATATCAGGCCACTATTACAGTAGTGCATGGTTTGATCAGTTAGAAGTTATCAGTATTATTTTCTCTCTTTCCATCCGACAGCTTGGGTATTTTACCCAACTCAACAACACCCATTAACTCCGATTATCAACAACAAATAAAAGATATTCAAAACAATACAAATCTAAAAGGAAAAGCAGAGGCTTAGAACCCATAAGCCACGGAAACCAACACGCACATAATCATAGTTACATGGAGAGAGAGAGAGAGAGTACCCAAATAAGTGAACAATGCCCTAGAGGGAAAGGGTGACAGCGACAAGGATGTAGCAACCGAGATGAAGTGACTGAGATGCGGCGAGGACGAGCGGCAGACGGTTATGGGGTCACGGCGATGAAGGCAGGGGCTTAGGGTTTCAAACTTTCAGTGTTTGCTCGTTACGAGAGAGAGAGAGAGAGAGAGAGAGAGAGAGAGAGAGAGAGAGAGAGAGAGAGAGAGAGAGAGAGAGAGAGAGAGAGAGAGAGAGAGAGAGAGAGAGAGAGAGAGAGACGCGGGGGGGGGGGGGAGTATATAATCGGTATCAAAACGGCGTCGTTTTGATACTTGTTTTTATTAAAAAAATAAATATCCGGGTACCGGGTTTTAAACCTGTACCCGGACCGGGTTTTAAACCCGTACCCGGACCGGGTTGGTCCGGGTTTCGGCCCGGATCAAACCCGGGCCGAAACCCGGAACCGGAACCGGAACCCAGTTTTTCGGGTTCCGGACCGGGCTGGGTTTTTTCCCGGCCCGGATGAACAATCCTATTTATAAGGTATCATTGTCACCTATGATATCATTATCAAATTTTAAAATAATAATAATATTAAAAAATAATATTTTAATAATATTTTATTCAATTTTCAATTTTCATTTTAACTTATTTTATCTCAACTCACTATCCAAACAGGACTTAGTTGGATCATATGTATAATTGGAAGTCAGATCTTTATTCAAAGCATCTTTACAGTAGGCGAGAGAACTTTGGGTGTGAATTGAGATGATATATATAGCACAAAAGATTGGCTTCATATTCTTTACAAGGGATGAACCCATGAATATATGAAAGAGAATTAGTATTACTTAATTAGCGACCAGGTTAAACACATGATGAGACGAATTTTCTATTCAGAAACTTGTAGAAAAATGCTACCATGGGAAAAAGATCAATCTCTTCAAATGTTTTGTAGGAAAAGAAACTCAGAGAGTGGGAAGACTGCCATATTCAAGCACGAAAACTAATAGAGCACTTGAGCAGGGTGTTTCAGAGATTAGGGTTTTTGTCATGTCTTCTTTGTGTTTGTGTGGGCTTTTCTCTATCTAAAAGTTGAATTTAAGTGTCTATTGGGGTGGAGGCAACCATTACTCATACTCTTTTTTTTTTTTTGGAAGAACATTATTACCATGCTTTTTTGGAGTGTTTCCTGTGAGTCTTGTTGTCTTCAGCCATCACAAAATATGCTTATGCTTTATTGAAAATGACATTAACCACATTAACATTTTGAAAACTTTTTTTCCACCTCGAAATGAGTGCTCTCCTCTCGCTAGCGAGACTCCCTGCCCCTACCCTAGAGCCTTTCCTTTCCTTTTTTTTCCAGAACCCTCCAGCTTCCCTCATCTCAAAACCCTAACATCATTCGTCGTTTCTCTTCTCATCTCTTATTTCTTTGAAATTTCCTCATTCAACACCCACCTCATAGCACATCCACCAACCTGCATTCAACCATCGTTTTACCTTGTTTTCTTTTTGAAAACCTCCTCCCCACCCATGTCTATTCTACCTGACTCTAACTCTCCCCCACCCAAACCTGAAGCCTTAAAATGGGAAGATCTAAAACTTGAACACGAAACTCAAGCAGCCACCCTCTTGTCTGAACATGTCCTAGTTGGGCGTGTAATATCGACCAAAGTCCTGAACAACACTCGATTCACGAAGCAATCAAAGCAATCTGGAGCTTTTGCGCGGGTCTTTCCATTGAAGATGTCCAACCCAATACCTTCCTTTTCACGTTCCAGTTGCAAGAAGAGAAGAATAGAATCCTTGCACTGCGACCATGGAATATTACAGGATTTCATCTTCTCGTCTTTGAATGGCACCCAAGTTTTTAAAATGTAGGTATTTTGGGTTTAAATGCATGGGTTGCTGTTGGAGTTTATGACAATACCAAATGCTGCGCAAATCGGTATGGTTTTGGGTAACCTTCTGCAAGTGGAACAAACGTAGAAATATGGGGTTGCATTTAGAAAGTTTATGCAGATCCCAATTGAAATCAATGTAGAACAACCCCTTCTTGAAGGTTTTCCCCTAATCCGCCTGAGAAGGCCTACAACCTGGATATCTTTCAAATATGAAAGATTATTCGAATTCTGTTATTGTTGTGGGCATTTAGGTCATACCCAACAAACCTATCCAAACCTCCAAGACCTTCAAAACCCATCCCCTTTTGGCCCCTCGATGAGGGGCGAGTTTTCAGATTCCAGGAGGTCAAACCCCTTTGAGGAAAACCATACAAAACAGAGCATCCAACAATCAGAACTCATAGCTTTGTCCAACCCTACCCAGCAATTCAATAGAGGACCATTTGCATTCAATCCCGAACTTTGCAAAGGCATGTCAAGTGCTCAGGTCCAGGACTCACAAATGAGAAATGAAAAATGGATGAATTCGAATTTCAAAGATGCACACACTGTCGTTGAAGAGGATCCACAGTGTAACGGTCCAATGATGAACTTCTTCCGAAACAACCATTTTTGCATAAGTATGGATCTTTTTGGGATCACACAGGAGACACGTGGCGAGTCCTCAAGTCTTCTGACTAAAAACAAAGATATGAGGACTGAAAGCGGCGTGGGTCAAAGCAAATCAGCAGTTTGGGGAACAACAATATTTCCCACAAAGGAACAATCCCTTTCCCCTTTTGATCTGACCAACATTCATGTTTTTAACTCCACCTTGGCAGATCCGAGGGACCATATAAACCCTACACTCATAAAACCTGAACAAACATTTTTAGTCACCGAATCCAGCCTTTTAATGTCTTTTAAATCTTTGACTCCACATGCTGAAACATTAGAAAAGCAAAGCATGTCTGTCCCCCATGAACCCAGCCTCTACAATCTCTCATTGCCCAGTTCGATAATATTCTCTGGTGGAGGCCCAAAGGATAAACATTCACTATCTGTCCTTGTGAGCCACCAAACCCCTTTCTGATCTCAAAGCAACATTCCTAAAAGGCCTGTTTCCCTTATGAAGGTCCAACTCAATGGAGCTAAAACCTTTCTCCTTTTGTGAACCCACCCCACAACCAAACCCTATCTCTCTTCTCCAACCCTATGAAACCCGAAGGTCAGGGAGACTCCTTGCAGCATGAGGTTACCTCAGGGCAAACATCGAAGGTCAAGAACAAAGGGAAGCAAACAGAAAACGTGAACAAAGGAGAGGACAATGTTCCTATTGCAAACCTGATCAAATCAACAAAGCTCAAACGAGTTGATTCAATGGTTCGGGGAGGGAAAAAACCACGATTCTCTCCTTACCAACGCATATGTGAAATAAGATCTGGTAATGTCTCTCCAACCCAAACTCTCCAACTTTTCTCTCTTCATGATGAGGCCGATGGGGCAGGGCCAAAACTGCCACCAAGTCAGGTATGAAACTCCTATCTTGGAATTGCAGGGGAATTGCCCATCCCCATGCAATAAGAAGTTTGAGGGCAAGCATCAGGACCTAGAATCCTGACGCCATTTTCCTTTTAGAAACTTTAATTAATTCAGATAATGCTAGTTATGTTGTTAACAGATTGGGTTTTGATATGTATTTATGTATTCGAACCGCTAGTAAATGGGGTGGACTTTTGCTTTTGTGGAAGATTGATTTGGATGTAGAACTTGTTTATAGTGATGCTAATGTAATAGCTATGTTAGTCTATTTGAATCCCGCCCATGCTCCCTGCTCGATTAGCTTGGTTTATAGCCCTACTGCCATAAACAAAAAATGAAAATTTTGGGACACTCTGCATAAACTCATCAACATGTTCGGGGGTCCTAGTCTGTCTATTGGTGATTTCAATGCCATCTTGAGTCAGTTTGAAAATTTTGGAGGTAAACCTTTTGCCTCCTCTTCTCAAAAGAGTAGTTTAAAAAAAAAAAAAAATTCATGGATGACAATGGTTTGGTTAATGTCGGGTTTTCGAGTCCAAAATTTATATGGAATAATAATAGACAAGGTTGGAGAAATATTAGAGAGCGATTAGATAAGGGGAGTTACAAACCTTGGATCATGCCCCATGGATCCAAGAGTCATCACAAGTCTTTCCATTTTGAGGAGTTCTGGATTAGTTTCCATTTTGAGGAGTTCTGGATTAGGGATCCCACTTGTCAATTAGTCATTCACAAAGCTTGGGATACTACTTGTGTGGAAACCCCAACTTACATTTTGATAAAAAAACTCAAGAAAGTAAAAAAAAAACATTAAAAACTTGGAACCTAAATTGTTTTGGTCATATTAAGACTCAAATTAGGAATTTGACCCACTCTCTTTCCCTCCAATCCAAAAACTCCACTCAACCATACGATCCTATTGAAGATGACATTAAGGCCAACCTTCAAGAGATGCTAAAGTGGGAGGAAACTCTCTGGCGCCAAAAGTCTAGACTCCAACGGCTCACCACAACAGACTTAAACACCATAGAGAGTCTGAGAACTAATCAAAATAAGTGGACCAGTGACCACTCTGAGATTGAATCCCTTTTTCTGGAACATTTCAAAAACATCTGTATTTCCTCTAACCCTGAAATTTCCCCCGAGTTGGAAGAATTAGTCCCTATCAAGACAACATCTTCCTCGGCCAACTTCCCTCAGATGAAGAAATTCTTTCAACATTAAAGGATACCCCTTCCTCCAAAGCTCCTGGACCAGATGACTTTACGGGTTTGTTCTACAAGCACTATTGGGACATAGTAAAAAATGATGTGATTAAGGCTATTAGGAATTTCTTTTTACATGGGAAATTGTTAAAAGAGCTTAATCACACACACCTTTTTTATACTTAAAACAAGAAACCCCAAATTTGTCCATCAATTTCGACCAATTAGCCTCTCTAATGTGTGCTACAAGATCATTTCAAAATTTTTGGTTTATCGGCTAAAGAGAATCATTGGGAAAATCATTTATTCCTTTCAAACCGCTTTTGTGCCAGGTAGACAGATCCATGAAAACTCAATTCTGGCCCATGAAATCATTCATCATTTGAAAAAAAAAAAGAAGAGGAAATAGGTCACTCTATGGCACTCAAAATTGATATGGAAAAAACATTTGACTATATGGAGTGGAATTTTATCCTGAGGATTCTTTCTTGTCTCAGTTTTTCATTTGTGTGGGTGAATTGGATTAAGGAATGTATTTCATCTGTCACTTTCTCAATCATTGTCAATGGTTGTCCTAAAGGTTTCTTTCAACCATCAAGAGGACTACGACAAGGTGGCCCTCTATCACCATTCTTTTTCATCCAGGGGTCAGAAGTCCTTTATAGACTTGTTGCAAAAGAAGAGACCAAAGGCAATCTTAAAGGTATTAGTATCAGTAGAGGTGCCCCTAAAATCACTCATCTCCTCTTTGCTAATGACCTAATACTCTTTGGCTCGGCAAATGCACATAATGCTCAATCTTTTTTTTCGTGTATTAAAAAGTATACCACTTGGTCTGGGCAGAAAGTCCACAATGGGAAGTCATCTATCCAGTTTAGTAATAACACTCCCACACAGGTCAAAAGAAATGTCAGAGAGATTCTTAATTTCAAATTGGAAAATTTTAAACTGAAGTATCTGGGCCTCCCTCTTGCTTTCACAAAAAAAAAAAAAGGGGGCCTTTTTGAGGATCTTCAGGAGAAAATTGCTAAAAAACTCTTTTCTTGGAAATCAAAATTGCTCTCCCAAGCAGGAAGAACCACTCTCATTAGGTCAGTTGTAAGTGCTATGCCTTCCTATGTAATGCCTACTCTTTGTGTAAGGATCATGAGGATGTGAGTAGTGCAGTGTGGAATGTATGTGCAGCAGCAGAAATTGGCGAAGTGTGGAAATTAAGAAGCTTTTGTGTCTTGTGGGACTGAACATCAAAACGGTGCGTTAGAGATATTAATGAAACGGTGTGCAAAAAGTAAAGGAAGAAGGCATCAAGTGAAATAGTGCGCATTAGTTAAGTAGTTCATGAAGGCCAGAACGAGTAACAAAAATAACAGATTGAAGGTAGCATTTCTATTGCAATACGGTGTCGTTTTGTTCATCTTCTTTAGTGTATAAATACAATGGAATTCATCAGAATAATCCATTCATCATTTTGCTTAAAGATTGTTCATTTCTTGTAAGGAGGTTCAGGGTTCCTCGAAAACCTTGTTCAAGAATCAATAAAGTCGATTCTTGGTTTCTATCTTTGTTTTGTGTGAGTTGGGTATTTTCTGGAAGCTGCATACTGGTATCTTGCAGGGATACCTTACAATTGGTATTAGAGAAGATGATCCTCTCTTGGAGAATTCTTGGATGGTTGAAGGCACGCGAGGGGCTATCAGGGCCCAGGGCGAAGGGAAACAGTAGGAAGCAGTTTAGAGGCAATTGGATGCCCACAACAATGCAATCCATAATATTGCTAACAAGTTAGAACAATTGTCTGATATGATTAAATCTTTGGTTGAAAGTCGCGAGGGGCTATTAGGGCCCAAGGCGAAGAGAAACAACAGGAAGCAGTTCAGAGGCAATTGGATGACCACAATAATGCAATCTGTAGTATTGTTGACAGGTTAAAACAATTGTATGATATGATTAAATCTTTGATTGAAAGTTGACCAGGAGTTCACAATATTTATGTGCATGGTAGTGGGGAAGAAAGATTGATTTTACCTCGAGGAGTGAGGCTAGAATTTTCTCATTTTGATGGCACTGGTCCCTCATGTTGGATCTTTAAAGCAACCTAGTTTTTTTATTACCATCAAACACCTTTGAATCAAAGGTTAGTGATAGTAGGGCATCACATGGAATGAGAGGCTTTGGTATGGTACCAAGATGCCTTAGATGAGAGAATCTTTAACAGTTGGGATACTTTCATTAAGGCATTGCAAATTAGATTCGGGCCCACTGCCTATGATGATCCTATGGAGGCTTTAACTTGCCTCAAACAGACCAGTACAATTACCATTTATAAGGCTCAATTTGAGGCTTTGTCTAATAGACTTAAGGGTCTTTCTAAAAGACATAAGCTGAGTTATTTTTTGAGTGGGTTGAGGGATGAAATTTGATTGCCAGTTAGAATGCTTAATCCTGTTAACCTTAATGCTGCATTTGGATTAGCTAAGATCCAAGAAGAATATGTGGTGGCGTCAAGGAAGTCAACTAGAGTTATGAACAGTAATTTTGATACGGGGCATTTTGAAGGGCCTAATGATCGAGGTCAAAGGTTTGTAGGACCTGTTAAGAGAGTTTTTTCTTCACAAATGGATGAGAAAAGAAAGAATGGGCTGTGCTGCCACTGTGATGAAAAGTGGAGCCCAGATCATGTTTGCAAAAAGCGTAGAGTGTATTTGTTACGTGGGGAAGAGCATGAAGATTCTCTGTTGCAAGAATCTAATGATCAAGAAGTGGAATCAAAAGCAAATGTTGACAGTAATGAGGGAAGGATGGAAATTTCTATACATGATTTTCAAGATGCATAAATAATAATTCAATGAAGCTGTTGGGAATCATTAGAGATGTTTATGTTGAAATATTAGTGGATTCTGGATCCACTCATAATTTTCTGGACCCTCTTGTTGTTGAAGTAGCCAATCTGAAAGTTAAAGAGGACACTAACTTGCAAGTTCGAGTTGCAGATGGAGCTATTCTTTGTAGTCATGAGAGATGTGAAGTTCTCAAGTTTCAAAACTCAAAGTTCCTAATTCCTTTTCTTGTGCTTAGCTTGGGAGGATGTGATGTGGTTCTAAGAATTCAGTGGTTGATGACCTTGGGGCCCATTATTTGCGACTTTTCTACTATGTCAATGAGCTTTACAGTTGGTCAGTCTGAGGTGAAGTTGAGTGGTATCTCAAGCTTTACAGGATACTTGAAATCTTTTTTTGTTAACAAACAAGCTTAGTTTCTCCAATTGGGGGCACAAGATTCTGATAAGCCAGTGAGTAATTGTGTGGAAGAAGTGACTGTAGTAGTTGATGAATTTGCAGACATCTTTGTTGAACCAGTAGGGTTACCTCCTAAGTGGAGTTTTGATCATCAAATTCTCTTGAAGGATAACACTATGCCTCTCTCAATTCGACCTTACAGATACCCCCCATTATCAAAAGACAAATAGAAAACATTGTTAAAGATTTGCTGAAATTTGGAGTTGTGAGGCCTAGTCAAAACCATTTTTCTTCACTTCTTCTTTTAGTGAAAAATGCTAATGGTTCATGGAGAATGTGCATTGATTATCGTGCACTTAATCAAGAAACTATCAAGAATAAGTTTCCCATCTCTGTTATTGATGAGTTACTTGATGAACAATTTGGTGCAATTTTTTTTTTCAAAGTTGGACCTTAGATCTGGGTACCACCAGATTAGGGTTAAGGAATGGTGATATGAACCCGTGGGAATGAAATCCCTTGAACCCACAATCAATTTGAAAACCCGATGAGAATTTGTTTCAAGAACCTAGATTATATTAAAATCTAAACCCGTTGAAGAACCTGTCTCAAGAACCCAGATTACAAGGAGGAATGCTAAAAAGGTTGTGATTTATCTTTGATAAGTTCAAGAGTTCAATCAAGAACAAGATGAGTAAACTCAACTCACAGATAAAATTCAATATTGTCTAACCCTTCAAATGAGGCTACAAAGAGTATTTAAACCCAAACCTAATCAAAACCCTATCAAAAATGAAAAATGCTACTCTTACCACTCATTTCTACAGCTCTATTCTACCGCTGTGATTTTTTATTTTTTATTTTTTTTACTTAGTGATTAAGGAAGTATTTTTTAATAATATTATGATTTTTTTAATTTTTTTTTTAAAATATTTAAAAGTGTTAAAAAATACATATAAAAAAAATAAAAGAAATTTTTTTTTTTGGCCTAACGGTAGCTCCCAGCGGGAGCTGGGAGCGGTGGACGTAGCAGCTCTCATCCAAAATAAAGCCCCTTTTACCCAAAATGACCTTGATGAACAGTGCCCGACTACAATAGTCGCAGCTACAGTAAATTCATGAAACCCTAGTTCCTAAAAAGTAACTTTCCAAATAAGCCCTTGGCCAAAATACAGGACCTTCCCAAAATCCTTAGTTCATAAGAAATAAGACATATGTGGGCAAACATCCTCAAGCCCACTTATTCTAAACTAATAAAATAAATCTTTTAACAAATTGAAAGCCTTCAATAATAATAGGCCCAAATAATAACTCTAAGTTATGTCTTCCACAGCTTGTATCAAGTGGATCAAAACTGATTCTCTTTCTTTCAAGCCCATCTTGAATGTTGGGCTCTTGCAAGCTTCATCCCAAGTGGATTGCACCTATCCTTGCATTGCATCCTTGATCTTGTGATTGGCTTATCTGGAATTTGCAAAGGATCTTTAAGACTAGGCCCACTTTGGTTCCATCATTCCCCCTCTCCTCAAAAGGATTCGACCTCGAATTTTCACCTACATCAAAAGGAGAAAGATCAGAAACATTATACTCACCTGGAATGTCCACTTTATATGCATTGTCATTAATTTTCTCAAGAATTTGGAAAGGTCCATTTCCTCGAGGATGCAACTTAGTTCTTCTATGGGTCGGGAATCTTTCTTTGCGCATGTGTACCAAAACCCAATCTCTTGGTTCAAAAATGACACGCATTCGCTCTTTATTGGCTTGGAAAGCAACCCTTTCATTCTTTTGGGAAATTTGAAGTCGTACCCTCTCATGAAGTGACTTCACCAACTCCGCCTTCTTTTGTCCATCCAAGCTACTCCTGCAATCAACAGGTAAAAGCATCAAATCTAAAGGAGTAAGTGGATTAAAACCATAAACAATTTCAAAAGGAGAATATGAAGTAGTAGTATGCATTGTCCTATTATATGCAAACTCTATAAATGGCAAACAATCCTCCCAAGTTTTTAAATTCTTATGAATAACAGAGCTTAAAAGTTGAGTTAAAGTCCTATTAACTACTTCAGTTTGACCATCAGTCTGCGGATGACAAGTAGTGGAAAATAAGAGCTTAGTACCCAATTTCCCCCATAACACCTTCCAAAAGTAGCTAAGGAATTTAACATCCCTATCAGAAACAATACTCCTAGGTACACCATGGAGTTGCACTATCTCCCTGAAAAACAAGTCAGCTATGTTTGTGGCATCATCTATTTTATGGCATGGAATGAAATGTACCATCTTACTAAATCTATCCACAACCGCAAAAATAGAATCTCTACCCCTTTTTGTCATAGGCAGCCCCAAAACAAAGTCAATAGATATGTCTACCCATGGCTCACTAAGAACGGGTAAGGGTGTATACAGCCCATGTGACAAAACTTTAGATTTGGCCTTTCTACATGTAATGCACCTTCCACAAATGTGATTCACATCTCTTTTCATCTTAGGCTAAAAGAAATGTTCATGCAAAATGTATAAAGTTTTCTTGACACCAAAGTGTCCCATAATCCCCCACCATGTGCCTCACGTACCAATAACTCACGCATAGAATAACTTGGCACACAAAAGTTTATTTTCTTTAAACAAATAACCATCATCCTTGTAAAACTTACCAAATGCCGCCTTATCACATGCCATATACACATCAGAAAAGTTAGCGTCATCGGTATACATGTCTTTAACATATTCAAATCCAAGCATTTTAGCACTCATAGAAGTAAGAAGTACATACCTCCGGGATAGAACATCAGAAACAATGTTCTCCTTACCTTGCTTGTAATGGATGACATATGGAAAGGTCTCAATATATTCCATGCATCTAGCATGCCTTTTATTCAACTTACCTTGACCCTTGAGATGCTTCAATGATTCATGATCGGTGTGGATCCCAAATCCTCTTGACCATAGGTAGTGCTGCCAAGTCTCTAATGCACGAACAAGAGCATAAAGCTCTTTGTCATAAGTAGGGTACTTCAGGGATGCCCCACTTAGCTTTTTACTGAAGAACGCTATGGGCCGCCTATCCTATATCAAAACGGCTCCAATCCCTATTCCTGAGGCATCACATTCAATCTCAAAAGTTTTGTTAAAATCAGGTAATGCTAACACAGGTGCAGAGCACAACCTTTCTTTAATAGTGGCAAAAGCATTCTCTTGATTAGCCCCCCAATGAAACCCAATATTCTTTTTAATTACTTCAGTGAGTGGTGCAGCAATGGTGCTAAAGTCTTTAACAAAATGTCGATAAAAGTTAGCTAAGCCATGAAAGCTTCTTACATCAGTGATGCTTTTTGGCGTTGGCTACTCCTTGATGGCCTTGACTTTCTCTTCATCCACCTCAATACCTTTTGTACTAACAACATAACCAAAAAAAATAATTTTTTCCATGCAAAAGGCACATTTCTTGAAATTAGCATACAACTTTTCACATCTCAACACATCAAACACATATCTCAAATGCTCAATATGTTCATTTAAGTCCTTGTTGTACACTAAGATATTATCAAAGTACACAACTACAAACTTGCATATGAACTCACGTAGGACATGGTTTATTAATCTCATGAAAGTACTGGGCGCATTTGTAAGTCCAAATGGCATAACCAACCATTCATAAAGCCCATACTTAGTCTTAAAAGCAGTTTTCCATTCATCACCCTCTTTCATTCTAATTTGATGGTACCCACTTTTAAGATCAATTTTACTGAAAATACATGAGCCATGCAATTCATCAAGCATATCATCCAATCTACGAATGGGATGGCAATACTTTACCGTGATATTGTTGACCGCCCTGCAATCAACGCACATCCTCCACATCCCATCCTTCTTTGGCACTAGTAGCACTAGTACTACACATGGGCTCATGCTCTCCCTCACGTACCCTTTGCTCATCAAATCCTCAACTTGCCTTTGAAGCTCCTTTGTCTCCTCTGGATTACTCCTATAGGCTGATCGGTTTGGAATAGCAACTCCGGGCACAAAATCAATCTGGTGCTCAATGCCTCTAATGGGTGGCAACTCATTTGGCATCTCCTCCGGGAATACATCCTTAAACTCCTGCTACAAAGAAACAGCCAAACTAGGAAGATACTGGTTAGTTTCATCAAGAGTAAGATAAGACTCTTTATAGACAAGAAAAATCATAGGGCGATCTGGGAGAAAACCCTCTTAACCTCACTCTTTCTTGCATAGAAACTCACTTTTGCTTTTGCTTTTCTCTCTGTAGACTCTCTTTCTTTTTTCTCTCGTGACTCTACTATTTTTTCTTTACTTTCAGCCACCTCTCTACTTTCTTTTTTACTCTTTCTTTTATGCTCATTTTCACTCTCACTCTTTCTTTTTTGCTCAATCACTTTTTCACTCTTTCTCTTTTGATCACTCTTATTTTCACTCTTTCTTTTTTTAGCAACCTCACTTTTCAGTTTCAGTTGGTCCTCATAGACCTGACTTGGAGTTAAAGGAGCAAGCTTGATTGTTTTGCCCTCCTTTTCAAAGCTGTACATGTTCTTGAACCCATCATGTGTCACCCTCCTATCATACTACCACGGCCTCCCCAACAAAATATGGCCAGCATGCATAGGCACAACATTACAAAGCACCTCATCTTGAAACTTTCCAATAGAAAAAGTAACTAACACTTGTCTGTCCATCCTAACCTACCCACAATTATTCAACCACTGCAATTTGTATGGTCTAGAGTGTTTTAAGATTGGTAAATTCAATTTCTCAACCAAAGTAGTGCTAGCCACATTAGTATAGCTCCCTCCATCAATGATCATACTACATACCTTATTGTTGATATGTCATCTAGTATGGAAAATGTTCTCTCTCTGTTGCTCTGCATCATTCACTTAATGTGTGCATTGAGAGCACACCTGGCAACAAGAGACTCACCTGTCACAGGGTATACCACTCCATCATCATCACTAGTATCAACCAACTCAGCCACCTCATCACTATCATCCTCACTCTCAGTCATTACCTCCTCATTGTCACGCATAATCATCACCCTCCTATTTGGACATTGAGAAGCGATGTGCCCCGAATCCAAACACTTAAAACATTTAATATCTCTATTCCGTGAAGGTTGGGATTCTACTTTGGGTTTGTTGCTGGTTCCCTCATCTTTTCCCTTAGGTGGTTCAGTCTTTCTCTTTGCTTCAGCTGGATCATTTCTATCCCACTTTGATTTCCAAGTAGTGCTAGAAACCGAAGTGTACCTTGCTGTCCCTCTTCTATTTAACTGCCTCTCCACCTTCATAGCCATGTGCACCATTTTCTCTATCTCCACATAATGCTGCAATTCAATTACATTGGCTATGTCCCTATTCAAACCACTCAAAAATCTAGCCATGGTGGCCTCCCGGTCCTCTACATTAGCCCGAATCATCGCCACCTCCATCTCCTTATGATAATCCTTCACACTCTTAGACCCATCTGTAAGATTTTGTAATTTCTGGTAAAGGTCACTATAGTAATGGCTAGATACAAACCTCCGCCTCATGAGAGCTTTTAACTCTTCCCATGTCTCTATAGGCCTCTCATAATTCCTCCTCCTATTGGTCACTAATTGATCCCACCAAATAATAGCATAATCAGTGAACTCAATTACTGCCAACTTCACTTTCTTCTCCTCAGAGTAATTATGACAATCAAACACCAACTCTATTTTTTTCTCCTACTCTAGATAAACCTTAGGGTCAGTTCTACCTTAGAAAGATGGTATTTTCATTTTGATGCTCCCAAAGTCTCTATTTACACCATCTCAACCCCTTAGATTCCCCTCAAGTACTCTTTCATGCCTAACTCTTCTATTCTACTCGACCCAACTTCAGATGCTAAGTCTTCATCATCCTCACCATCTCTTTCATTCTCATACTCATTTTCAATTCTATGCTCACGTCACCTCCTATCTCTCTCATATTGCAAATTTCTAATCACTGCTTCTTGATGATCCATCCTATCCCTCACTTCACCTAACACCTAACACAAAGTTCAACCGCTCAAACTGTTGTTGCATGGCTTGCAATACAAAGGATGAATTATCTGCTCTCCCCTTGGTGATGAGCTACTCCGTGAGACATTGTAAGGTACTACACAAAAGAATGTTAGTGGTAAAAAAGAAAACCTCACACACTCCCTTACGTGTTTACACTCAAATAATGACACTCCACCCGTGTTTCACTCTTAATTGATTTTTTACCCGATAATAGTCTCACACTCCCTTGCCTTTTACCTCAAGAGTTTTCCGACTCAAGTTCTTTAAGAACTAATTGAACTCAATCAAGACAATGCAACCTTGTTTTATCCCAACTAGTAATTAAGTCTAAGAAACAAGAACAAGAGAAATATGGAAGGAATAAAAAAAAGACACGTGAATCAAGGAGATAATACGAATGAAACAGTAACTATAAGACAAGATACCAACTAGAATAATGTATGCAGCCCCCTTGATGATAAGGCTCAAGAAAAAAAATCGGATTTTTTTTTTCCCTCGACGATTTTTTTTTCTTTTCCTTTTTTTTTTCTTTCCTTTTCTTTTCTTGTCTTTTTACCAACTGATTTGATCACAATCAAGAATAAGTAATTGAGAAACCCTAAAAAATAACTCAAAAACCCTAGGATAAGTGTGATCTATGGCAGCCCCTAGAACAAGAGATTTCAGCCAACACAAACCCTAGAACAATGAATCCTAGAAAAATGAAACCCTAGAATTAAATATAAAGATGCAATAATTAAAAGATAGAATCAGACTTGATTGGAAACCTTGCTCTGAATACCAAATGATATGAACCCGCGGGAATGAAATCCCTTGAACCCACAATCAATTTGAAAACTTTTCAAGAAAGTCAAAATCAAGTCAAAATGGATGGAGAATCTAGAACCGATGAGAACTTGTTTCAAGAACCTAGATTATATTAAAATCTAAACCTATTGAAGAACCCGTCTCAAGAACCTAGATTACAAGGGGAACACTACAAAGGTTGTGAACACAACTCACAAATAAAATTCAATATTGTCTAACCCTTCAAATGAGGCTACAAAGAATATTTAAACCAAAACCTAATGAAAACTCTAGCCAAAATAATGCCCCTTTTACCCAAAATGACTCTAATGAACAGTGCCTGGCTACAGTAGTCGCGGCTACAGTAATGCTATAGTAAATTCATGAAACTCTACTTCCTAAAAAGTAACTTTCCAAATAAGCCTTTGGCCAAAATATAGGGCCTTTCCAAAAACCTTAGTTCATAAGAAATAAGACATATGTAGGCCAAGCATCCTCAAGCCCACTTATTCTAAACTAATAAAATAAATCTTTTAACAAATTGAAAGCCTTCAATAATAACTCTAAGTTATGTCTTCCATAGCTTGTATCAAGTGGATCAAAACTGGTTCTCCTTCTTTCAAACCCATCTTGAATGTTGGGCTTTTGCAAGCTTCATCCCAAGTGGATTGCACCAATCCTTGCATTGCATTCTTGATCTTCTTGGCTCTTGATCTTGTGATTGGCCCATCTGGAACTTGCAAAGGATCTTTAAGACTAGGCCCACTTTGGTTCCCATCAAAGGGGACATTGAAAAAATAGTTTTTCGAACTCATGAGAATTACTATGAGTTCTTAGTAATGCCTTTTGGGCTTACTAATGCACCTGCAACTTTCCAAGGCTTGATGAATGACATATTCAAGCATTTTCTTAGGAAATTTGTATTGTTTTTTTTTATGACATCCTTGTTTACATTTCTTCTTTGGCTGATCATTTGAAGCATTTGAGGATGGTTTTGGAAGTTTTGAGGCAGCACACTTTGTTTGCAAAGAGGTGTAAATGCAAGTTTAGCTTGCAAGAGATTGATTTTTTAGGCCACTTAATTTTAGGTAAAGGTGTAAAAGCAGACCCCTCTAAGCTGGCTGTAATGGTTGATTGACCCATACCTGGTTCCTTAAAAGCATTAAGGGGCTTCCTAGGTCTGACTGGGTACTATAGGAAGTTCATAAGGAATTATGGTACAATAGCAGCCCCTTTGACAAATTTGCTTAAGAAGAATGCATTCCATTGGTCTAAATTTGCAACTCAGGCTTTCCAGAAATTGAAGGAGGCAGTGACTCAGCCTCCTGTGTTGAGGCTACCTGACTTTTCAAAAGTTTTCACTATAGAATGTGATGCTTCAGGTATTGGACTTGGAGCTGGGTTCATGCAAGAGGGGCAACTTATTGCTTTCTATAGTAAAACATTGAAAGGAAAGACATTACTGTTATCAACCTATGAAAAGGAGCTTCTAGCTCTTGTATCAGCAGTGAGTAAATGCCTTATCTGTTAGGGCAATCTTTCAAGATCAAAACAAATCAATAAGCTTTGAAATGTCTCCTTGAGCAAAGAATTGGTAATGAATTCTAGCAAAAGTGGTTGTTTAAATTGCTGAGGTATGATTTTACTATTGATTACAAAAAAGGCAAGGAGAATGTAGTTGTTGATGGATTGTCAAGAAAGAATGAAGAAGATTCTGCTGTGCTGGCCTTAATTAAATTTTCTATTCCTTTATGGATTGAAGAATTAAAAGATAGTTATAAACTATCTCCTGAATTAGATGAGATTGTGCAGAAACTCAAGAGTGGGTTGTCAGGACTTAAAAACTTTTGATTGTAGCAAGGGTTATTACTAAAAAAGGAAAAACTGGTATTGGTTCCTAACTCTGCTTTCAAAACAAAAATCCTTTAGTATATCCACAACAATCCTCAGGCTGGGCATGCTAGTTATAAGAAGACACTTCATGAAGCTATAAGGGAGTTTTATTGGCAAGGGATGAGAGATGATATTCGAGCTTTGGTCAGAGAATGTGTAGTCTGCTAGACTAGCAAACATGAGACAATAAAGCCAGTAGGACTTTTGCAACCTTTGCCAATTCCTCAGTTTCCATGGTTGGATATATCCATGAATTTTGTAGAAGACCTTCCCAATTCCAATGGTTTTTCTGTCATTTTTTCTGTGATTGACATATTAACTAAATTTGCTCATTTCTTTTCTTTGTTTCATCCATTCACAGCAGTTAAGGTGGCTTAGATTTTCTTCTCAGGAGTGTTTAAGCTTCATGGAATGCCTAAGTCCATTGTTTTTGACAGAGATCCATTGTTCACAAGCTCTTTTTGGAAAGAGATGTTTAAATTGCAAGGGGTTTCACTTCACTATAGTTCAGCCTATCACCCACAATCTGATGGGCAAACTGAGAATTTAAACAAGAATATGGAATGTTATTTGAGGTGTTGTGCAAGTGATAAACCAAGAGAATGGAGTGGTTAGTTGACTATGGCAGGATGGTGTTACAACACCACCTGTCATTCATCTATTAGAATTTTCCCTTTTGAAGCCCTCTATGGATATGCTCCTCCAACGTTGATGACTTATGTACCTGGAATTACTACTAATGCAGCTGTAGATCAGCAACTGAGGTCCAGAGATGAGTTGTTGTCCTTATTAAAAGAAAATATTCAAAAAGCTCAACATAGAATGAAGTTTTTTGCTGATTTAAAGAGAAGTGAAAGGGAATTCCAGGTAGGGGATTGGGTCTTCCTAAGACTCCAACCCTATAGACAAAAAACAGTGGCTTTAAGACACAATTTGAAGTTGTCCCCAAGATTCTATGGTCCATTTTAGGTGATTGAAAGAATTGGATCAGTGGCCTACAAGTTGGATCTGCCAAGTTCATCAAGAATCCATCCTATTTTTCATGTTTCTCGTCTAAAAAAGAAATTAGGCCAAGGTGTTCTTCCACTACCAGTTTTGCCCCCGGTTGACATATATGTTCGAGTACAATTTGAACCTGAAGTAGTATTGGAAAGAAGGATGAAGAAAGTTGGCAATCAAGCAGCAACTGAAGTATTCATCAAATGGGTGGGAACTCCACTTGAAGATAGTTTGTGGGAGATTCTGTGGAGGCTGAAGAACTTGTACCCACATATTGTGGTCAAGGTTCTTTGAGAAGGGGGGAAGTGTTAGTAGACAAGGTCCTTGAAGGGTTGGAGAATGTAAGGATCATGAGGATGTGAGTAGTGCAGTGTGGAATGTATGTGTAATAGCAGAAATTGGCTAAGTGTGGAAATTAGGAAGCTTTTGTATCGTGCGGGACTGAACATCAAAACGGTGCACTTGGGATATTAATAAAACGGTGTGCAGCAAGTGAAGGAAGAATGCATTAAGTGAAATGGTACGCATCAGTTAAGTAGTTCATGAAGGTGGGAACGAGTAACAGAAATAACATATTGAAGGCAACATTCTATTGCAATATGGTGTCGTTTTGTTCATCTTCTTCGTGTATAGATAGAGTGGAATTCATCAGAATAATCCATTCATCATTTAGGTTAAAGATTGCTCATTTCTTGTAAGGAGGTTCAGGGTTCCTCGAAATCCTTGTTCAAGGATCAATAAAACCGGTTCTTGGTTTCTTATCTTTGTTTGGTGTGATTGGGTATTTTCTGGAAGCTGCATACTGGTATCTTGCAGGGATACCTTACACTTTGGATCCCAAAAACGATTTTCGAAAGTATTGATCAATCTTGTATGAAGTTTTGGTGGGGTTTTAACCCCTCAAAAACTCATAACTTTACTCCAAAAGCTTAGAAATCCATTTGTCAACCAAAAGCAGCTGGAGGGTAGGGACTGAGACTGACCTCCAATTTTAACAAAGCTTTGTCGCGTAAATTAAGTTGGCAGTTCATGAATGGGACATATTTCATCTGGAAATCTATCCTGACTTCAAAATACTTGAAAAAATCCTCCTTTCTTGAGGTCAAACCAAAAAGCGCAAATTCTTGGATCTGGAAAGGGATTCTTAATCAACGAGATTAGGTAAAAAGAAACTCTTGTTTTCAGATTAATAATGGTACAAATACCCGTATTTGGATGGATCCTGGAGTCCAACACATCCCAATCTCATCCCCACTCAACAATCCGATTCCATTTCAAAGGATCCTAACCTTAGAGTCTCAGAATTAACAATGAAAGAACCTAGGAGATGCAACCTTCACACTTTTCAATGAGTTCATTGTCCATGAGATTCAAAAGATTCCCCTGGCCTAGAATAATTACTATCATCTTGATGATAGATTAGTCTGGAAAAACAATGCTTCAGGAAACTTTACTGTTAAGGAAGCCTATGTTGAGATTTTATCTAGTTCGGGAAACCATCAGTCCACTACTCACTTGGGTATTTGGAAAAAACTCTAGAAACTCAGGATCCAAGATAGACTAAGACTCTTCATTTGGAAAGTGCTTAGTGAGATAATCCCAACTGTGTAAATAACCCAATATTGGTTCACAGTCAATAACATTTTCACTGTCTAGAGTAAAGATGAGTCGAAGAACACCATGCATTGACGGGTGGTGGGGGCCCATATTGACTATCATGAGATCTTTTCTTGTAGCTGGTATATTCATAAGTTTTTCCTCGATTCATTCTTCCATGAATTGCGCAAAACGAAAAAAAGTTCGTCGCTGCTAAAAATGAGCCTCAAACTGGACTCCAGTCAAACTTCTTGCCCCCTTTGCAACACTGGTGAGGAAACTACTTGCCATTTGTTTCTCAACTGTCCATTTTCAAGGGTACTATGGAGACAATCTTTTTGGCCTATTAATATCTCAAGATTTGCAGATTTGGGTATTGCTAATTGGATTGAATGTGTGCTAACTCCTTCAAATAGTCTAAATATTCCCTCTGGTGAGAGTCACACCTTTCAATTGTTTACTATTCTAGCCATGGACTGTCTTTACTATCTGAGGAACAAAACTGTGCATGAGGTTAGGATCACGAAAATTGACGAGTCTAGTGTCCATCATACATTTTCTGAACATAAAGCAGCGTGAGACAATAAACCACTAATTACACCTAGTAACTGGTCGATGTTTCCCAATGGTCATTCTTTCTTGACCTTCGATGTGGCTGTAAGAGGAAATTGTAGCACCACTGCAGCAGTTTGTTCATCAGCAGGAGGGGACATTCTGTTCATCACCGCATGTAATATCCAAAGTACCAAGCCGAACCAAGGGGAAGCGATGGCTCTATATAATGGCATCAAGGAAGCAGTTGCCAGGTCCATTAAATATATAGTTATAGCCGGAGATTCTCAGATTGCCATTGATGCTATTAAAGATCCCGAAAAGGCCATGGACTGGTCAATTCAACCTATAGCAAGAGACATCAACCATTTCCTCCTCTCCTCTGAAAGCTAGAAGCTTTGGAAAATAATTAAGATTTTAATTGATGTGCGCATTCAATTTTTTTGACACATTTAATAGCTATATATATATTTTTAAAAGTAATGTTGTGTTTCTCATTAAACATGTAACATTACATCAAGCATAGCAACCTCCTCCAATACAGAGTTACAGACCTCAACTGGGCCATTCTCGAACCATATTTTTTCACCAACATCCCTAATAGCAAACTGAGCTACCGTATGGGCAGCTGTGTTTGCTGACCTGAATACAAACATAAGACTCCATGCTTGATTCCTTTTCATCATTTGCTGCATGTCTTCTGTCATCTGTCCAAGCCATGAATTATCTTCATTATTGGAATTTACTACATCAACTACCACCTTGGCATCCCCTTCAAAACAAACTTGGTTAAACCCAAGTTCAGTACAGATGACCATAGCTCTAAGAAGAGTGGTGCTTTTAGCTTGAGCAGCAATATATATATGATCCTTGGGGGCTGTCACCACAACTAGCAGCTTGCCTACTGAGTCTCTAATGATTACTCCCAAGCCCATCCTACCCTTGGCTTTTTCGAAAGCTGCATCAAAGTTCACCTTTACAAAAGGCCAAGCTGGTTGAATCCATCTTGGGGTTGGTCCTCTCTCATGATTCCCCTCTGTACTCTTTAAGCAATTCATATTGATCTCTTTAAAGAGTTTTCAATCTACTTGGGCCTTCTTAGCCAGTATGCCAGGGTGCATAAACAAATTTTGGAAAACAAATGCATTTCTTCTTAACCACAGTTGGTAGCACAGAAGTGATGCCAACTCTAAGTTCTCTTTACTCAGCTTGTTCCTCATCTCAGCCCATATTATTTGGAAATCAGAATGGACTCTTCCATTTACAGAACTGGCCTGTCTCTCCTCCCCATACATTTGTTATAGCTGGGCAGTCCCACATTACATGTATTACTGTTTCCACTTCTCTTGTACAAAGCGGGTAGAGGTTATTTTCACTAATGTTCTTCCTAAAAAGGTTATCTTTTGTAGGAAGAATATTATTAAGGCACTTCCAGATAAGCATCTTAACCTTGCCCGGAACTTCAAGCTTCCACATATCTCTCCACATCTCTTGATTCTCCTCCCTAGATGAGGTTTCTCCTACTTTCCTCTTTAGGATCACAGTTTCCAGAAAATGGGCACTTTTAACAGTGAAAATTCCTTCGACTGACCCCGCCCATATTAGTTTGTCACTTGAGCTTCTGCTGCTGAGTGGCATGGAATATATAATTTTTGCTTCCTCTTCATTAAACATTGATGTCACCAGTTCTTCCTTCTAAGTGCAGCTTCCCTTTTCTATCAATTCGTCTACTCTAGCCTCGGGGTCCAGTATTTTGATGGGGGACTGAATCTGATGAGTCACTGGGCTAGGCAGCCATTTGTCATTCCAAATCTTAATGCTATTGCCATTACCAACCCTCCACACAGCCCCTTCCTTGATCAGTTCCATACTAGCCCATAGACTCCTCCTAATAAACAAAGAAACTCCTTTCATCTTAGCCTCCATAAGATCGCAATGCTGAAAATATTTCTGCTTAAAAATTAGAGAAACCAGAGAGTTGGACTCTTTGATCATTCTCCAAGTTTGCTTTGCTAGAAGGGCCTTGTTAAAACTGTTGAGATCTCTAAACCCCAAACCCCCTTGATTTTTAACCTCTCCCAATGCCCTCCATGATCTCCAATGAATACCTTTCACCTCTATCAATGTGCGCATTCAATTGTGCAATGGGCAACCTCAATCAAATCGTATGGCTGCCTCCCTCTCATCTTTATACCGCCCAGTTTGCTGCGATTTCATAGTAGGAAAGATCCTCCAGTGGATCCATAGCATGAGCACTAGTTTCCATTTTGTATTAACTAAAGACAATGTAGCTGCATCTATCTATATAATCTTGCTTAAAAAAAAAAAAAAAAGAAAAAAGAAAATGATATTAACCTTTTTCTGGAGTAAATCCACTTGGTACATAGCATTCCGACTTGCTCGAGGGAAAAAGCATGACACTACAAAAAAGGACATGATAAGAACAGCGTAATATCTAAACATAGATGATACCACATGTTTGAGTTTGAGAAAAATTTCAAATGAATCTGAAAAGGAGAACAATTACTGTTCCGATTACAAGACTTCACAAGTTTTCTCCCTGAAATTGGCATGCAGATAAATGAGGTTCAAGGGGGTGTTGTGCAAGTACATCAGATCTTCTTCTCAGAACTTTTAATTTTTCTATTTATTTCATAGAAAAAATTGTTTACAAATCTTCTTAGCAGGGATATAATCTTCAATGTCAACCACCATAGCGGGTTTTGAGGGATTCTGGGGGCTCCTCTTCCATAATGCCTGAACCTGTTGTTGCAAAGTACTCACGGATGGTTGTTTTACGGTCTGCAAGGAAAGTGTGATCCAGAAAGTTGTCGTAGGCGACATTGCTGAGGTTCTTTGCTGCCAATACACTACAGAACGTTTCATCAGCTTCAATTTATGTACAATGTGGTCAGCATAGCATATATGTTAGAAACAAAAGTTGTTGTAGGCGACACTGCTGAGGTTCTTTGCTGCCAATACACTACAAAACGTTTCATCAGCTTCAATTTATGTACAATGTGGTCAGGCATATATGTTAGAAACAATGTATCTACATCGCATTATCTTTAATAACATCTTTGTAGGAAATATATATGATAAGTAAAGCCAGGAAAATACATTGGGTAGGGACGAGTGAACCGCCATCTTATATATCATATAAAGAGAAGTGACTTCAAATCATCTCCAAGATGTTGATATATATAGTTATTAGGCAAAAGTTTGTGCTATGTAAACCACTCTGTGCGTGTCCTGTCTGATCAAGACATCCAACCAAACCATGGAGAATGGCAGTTACACACACACACATGTGCGCGCGAGTAAAAAAGAGGCTCCCACATGTACAAGTGCAAAATTTTCTACAGATCATTGCGGCTGCGCCCACAAGATTACAGGCCAATATTTTGTTTCTACTAGATTACTTGTCATCATGTTCCTTCATAGAAATACTTTTTATCTTGAATTATACGTAACAGATATGGATTCAAATAGCACTTACCAGTGTCTAAGATAAACACGGCAAGGTAAAATATCATTTCGCCAAATCTTATCAATGTTATAACGTCCATAGTGCTGAAAATAGATCTCCTTGCTTCCTGTTGGAAAATAACTAGCATAACTATCATCACAGATACTCGCTTTTCATTTCTGAGCTTACAGTGAAAAGGGTGAAAACACTACGTAAAATGAAGGGATGCAAGGGAGACCTCCCAAGTCCACATACAGTGAAAAGATGAGATTCATCCACATACAAGGGATGCAAAGGGAGACCTCCCCAATCCTGAAGCTGATATATGATAACAGATAACTAGCAATAGCAGCATACACAATATCTTTTCAAGCATTTGAAGCATAAATGAGGGATAGCCCCTATCCCTACAGTGTCTGAAATAACGTTAGCAATATTTAAGATTGACAATTACAAGTATATTACTTGGAAGCTGGCTAATAAGCCAAAACGAAGCCGAGGATTCTTATCTGAAAGATGAACAACCTGAGTAGACAGGTAGTTTACATGATAAATCTCTAAGATGCTCCCTATCTCAAAGTTACCGACGCATCATATTCTCAAACTAATGATAACTAAAACCCTGAAAAGGAATACCTTTACATCGAACTTGAAAAAATTCCTCATCACTAGACCGAGCACAAAGCACCTGTATCAATGTCCCAGCAAGTTTAAATTTATTATAGTTAGCACCCAAATTACTATTATGTAACTTTTAACCGACATTAGAAAACCTAACTGCTAGATTATCAAATGGCTTCCCATCAAGTGTTGTTGGCTGAACCTGAAAGAGAAACAGATAAATCTACAATTAAACCCGAGAGCCAATCCCTGGACGTAACTTGATATGACAAATTCAATGTTTTATAACAATATAGCAACTCACAGCTAGAAACCGAAATTCGAGCTCCCTCTCGATAAAAGCCGGAATCTGAACATTAACAAAGTAACATTTTGAGTTGAACTTTGAAGAGAATTTAGCTCCTTTCACTTCTAGTTCATAATAATTTTCCAATCAAACACAAGAAAGCAACTGAAGCCATACACTACATATATATACCTCTGATTTTTGTATCTCGAAAAGTGTAACTATTAGTGTTTCGTCTTCACAAGGCTCGACACTCAAGCTAGAAATCTCCTGAAAAATTAACGAGAAACAAGCAACGAGGTCGTTATATTTTCATCCAAATTTAATAATTCTACAAAATTGAAGTAAAAGAAATGAAAACTGAAAATGGCGCAAAAACCTCAACTTAATATATCTTGTAATTTTCCCAACAGATTATATAAATGAAAATAAAAATAAAAAATTTTATCCTGAGGAACCTTGGTTTCTGGCTTGGCAATGCCACGCTCGAAGAAAATCGGAGCCGCGTGAGCGAATACGCGCCGAAAACCGGTCAATTTTGCGACTCTGAATTTGATCAGATCCGGGAATGTACTCCTTGCACTCCTCTCTGGTTCGCACAGAAAGATTGGCCGTCCGAAAGAAAGAAAATTAAAAAACATAGAAACAAGGATGATGATGAAAAATGTGACTTGGTTGTACGTACCGGAGAGAAGGGAACCGAAGCCACAGATGGAGATGAAGCCATCAGGGGAGACGATAGTTTCGAAATCGGACTCGTCATTGAGTTCACTGTAGTTGGCCTGAGAACTAAGCCGGCGGTGGTCGGAGGACATGTTGGTCCGATAACGTCGCCGGACAACTCGTCTGTGACCGGATTGGAGAGGAGTAATTAGAAGAGGAAGAGCTGAGGGGTGGGGTGACGAGCGAGGCGCGAGTCGGGGAGGAATGGGGTGGAGGGAGAAGGAAAGAGAATCGAGCATGAGTCTGAGACTAGAGTCGAGAAAAAAGAAATAAATGAAAGAAAAAAGAGTATCATGTGATCTACAAACAAACCAACACTACAAAGTGATCATATATTATAAATAATATAAATTAAATTTCATAATTTTCCATTAACCTAAACTCTTTTTTCATATAAATAATAGATGAATTGGTTTCAAGTAACTTGTAATTTACCAAGGAATTTGGCCTTTTCATTTTCCTAAGCAATTTGAAAACTCAGGTGATAGTGAGTTTAGATGAGTTGAAAGTTGAATAAAATATTATTTTTTAATATTATTATTGTTTTGAGATTTAAAAAAGTTGAATTGTTTATTATATTTTGTGTAAAAATTTAAGAAAATTATAATAATGAGATGAGATGAAATACTTCTTATTTCCAAACCAGACCTTAGCATGCATGAAGTGGCTCCGAGTGATGCTTCCTTAACATGGAGAATTGGATCCATCATAACATATTGATATCTTAATAACCTCACAATCGACCTTATTCATTTTTCTCAACTTTATTTAGTTTTCTTTACTGCTATGCAATATTCAAAATTTCCCTTGTTGAGTGTGTTTTCCATTCAATACACTTCACGATAATGAAATATTCAAACTTTATTACAAGTATCATGATGTCACTCTTTCTTTGCTATATATCCAATGGTAGAAGTAAGTATATTCAGAACCACCTTGGACAGTTCAAACTCTGTGTATTCATGACAGTCGACAGATTTAGTACAAAGATTATATTGGAGGACAAGGGCCCATGCAACCTGATTATTTGATGTTCGACAGTTTTGATGATCACAGCTAAGACAATGGAAATAAGCAATCATTTTGAGACATGCACATCGGGGATTGGTTGAGGGGATGGAGTGTGAAGGAAGAGGCAAATAGCTGAGATGTCATCCATCGCAATGCCTCGCTTCTTATGTTTCCATCCACGAACAGCGCACTCCACAAGCCTTTTTGCTGATTTTTCCCTATCAGGTGTTGAAGACACAATTTGTACAGCTTCTTGGTTGGAAATAACATCCCATATCTGAGAAGGGAAGAAGAAATATCACATACAATTTGAAGTAACTCGGACTCCATTGTTTATAAGACAAACTTATGTCAAAAACATTATACTTGGGACTTGTCAAAACATTTTCACCTTACACTTGCAATGGAATTTCACACCATATCTCATCATCTTATGCACAATAAATATGAAATTTGAAATCTTATTCATGAATAAGCAGCGAAAAAGGAAATGCAAGCCATCCTGTGATTAAGAGAGAGTTGGGGATTTTGCTAGCCGAAAGGGAGAGTGGGAACAACTATCAAGAAAAATGCATACCCCATCTGTTGCCAAGATGACAAATTTGTCTCTGCTGGTTATATTCCTCTGTGTCACATCTGGCACAGAAATAAGCCCAAAGTCCTTTAGGCAGTAGTCACCCAAAGCTCTTGATAGTGCTAGTCCTGTTGTCTGACCATTAGGCTTCCAGATCCTGTACACTCCAGGTTCATCTTGTAAGCAAAAGACTCGTCCCTTGGACTCTGCTATTCGCTCAGCCTCCTCTGTAACCAAAATAGATAGAAGCTGAAAATCTGTAGCAATAGATGCACATCTGCACACACAGAGAGAGAGAGAGAGAGAGAGAGAGAGAGAGAGAGAGAGAGCTAACGAGGTAAATTGGGCTTAAAGTCAATGCTAAGCTGAAGTGGTACCAAATGGCCAGCATCATCGGAAGTTGCCAATACAGCCCTAGAATCTCCAACGTTTGCAATGACAAGGTTTTCCCCCTGAAGAGACAATTGATGGTCAATACTTCAGGTTACTTATCAACATGAGTATTTCACATATATGCAACAGGCACATATAAAGTACTCAAAACAACCAAGACTTGCATGGGTCAAAGGCATTAAGGCAATTCCTATTTCTCTAAATAATCTTAGAAATCTAGCTAGATGACAATAAATTAATTCTAGCTAGAAAGGATCCCAAATTTTTAAGGGGAAACAGCAACAATAGTCCTATTACTCCAAACAAGACTTTCAAGGGACGACATTTTTTCTATGTTCATGAATGGTTCCTAGCTAGAAAGGAAAATTATTCCTGATTTATGCTAGATGACAATAAATAGCATAGCCATGGCCCATGGATACTATGACAGAGTTGCAAATGAAGATGGCACCAAGTTAGACAAACATTAGGGTATACAGACACACACACACACACGTGACATATGCTGTAAATAGATAGTCTGATTACTCTTGTAACAGATCGTGATCCAGATAGAGCATTTCCACTTGTATTTGGAGTCACTTATCTGCACACAAAATTCTTGTATTCATTTAGTTTTAATCCTTGACATTAGTATCATCTACTTTAGTTAGCAAACCGAACATACCCATCAAACAGGCAAAAGCTAAGGCATGGTTGATGGAAACCAACATCGAATTTAAAATCTATTCCATGGGGAAAAAAGCTATGATATGGCAAATTCCTAAGCACCTGTTTAACAATCGTCAGAGCTGTAGTACCACTATGAAAAGAATCGATTCGGGGATGATGCTTAAGCTCCTGGTCAACGGCAGCATAAGTTTTTAAATAGGATTGCTTCCATATATTGAACCGATGAAGATTTCTATCCACTTCTATTTTAGGATCGAGGTCCAGTGAGGTCGAAGCTATAGATTCTTGCCAATTGCACAGCAAAGAAGTAGGCACTGATTTCCTGACCCTTTTGGCTACAAGGTGTCCCCATGGGCCATGTCCATCAAAAATCCCACAAAAGATCATGTCTTCTTGACATCCAAACTCCTAACAACCAGGCCATGCATTGATCACAAGTTAATCAGAATGAACAAACTAAAGAAATCGTAACTGCTACAAAAGCTCGATTTTTCAAATAGTATGCTAAGTTAATCAATTAGCTAGATCTCAACATTAAACAGGCAGGAACATACCTCCCAAACAATTAAGCAGTCCTGATTTATTCCCTTCTTCCCTCTCTTAGAGCATACTGATGCAAAGTTGTTGGATTTGTTGGACTTAACGGTGCCAGAAGAACTCAATATCAACTCATTCTTCCTGGCTTCCTTTGCTAATGTTTTCGCAGTTTCCCTTCCAACATCATTCTCATAATTCTTGCCTTTCTTGAGTGATTCAGATCGTGTCAGCCCATCAAGAAAGGAAGGAAAAAGTACCATCGCCACTACAGTCGAATCATACCCATAATCACCTAGCTAGCTGCTTCACAATATATATATTTAACTTGCTTTAATTATTTGATAAAACTCGAAACCAAATCTCCAATAAACAACAAAAACAACTAAAAAACTCTAGAATCACCAAATTAAAGAAGAAGCGAAAAATGATATCAGTAATGATAAAAGACAGCTGTTTTTCTTTGAAAGCCTTTGTAGAGAGAATAAGAGAACAAGTACGAAAGAAAAAAAACACGAATTTCTTCACCGACTTTTGCTCAAGATAACGAACCAGTTATATGCCGGAAAGCAGAAGCTTCTTCGGAGAAGCCCTCTTGATCAAGCTTCGAGTCTGAGAGGCTTATACTGCATTGAGCATTCTCGTTTTCTCCACCTTGCAAATTCCCGTGGGTACTTACGTAAAGGGATACCTGTACTGTACATGCTGACGGCAACAGTATGTTGGTCAAATTACTGGAACACCTTTGGTAATGGCAAGACGTGTGCCAACAAAGCAAGGGGTATTTTGAACATTCTGGCAGGTGATTCATATTGAGAGTTGCATATATCATCCCCGCCCACTTTTGACATGCTTTTAAGTTTAGTTTAATAAATCAAACAAAGACATGTTGTATTTGGAAGCATTAGTAGGTGGATTATCATGAGCTAATCGAAATATTTCTTTTATTTTAATTTATTAGGTCGGTATTTTAAAAATAACAAATGGGTGATGGTGCCTGCAATTTAAATAGTAATTGTTTGTTTTCAAAAAACATCTCATCTCATCTAATCATTACAACTTTCTAACTTCTAATACAAAATAAAATAAACAATTCAACTTTTTCAAATCTCAAAACAAAAATAATAATAATAAATATATTCTAATAATATTTTATTTAATTTTTTAACTTTAATCTCAACTCATCTCATTACATCTCATTACATCTTATTTCCGAAAACAACATGAATTGGGTTCCAAAGAAGGAACTAAAATATAAGGCTGAGAGTTAAGACACTTGTGTTAGGTAGACCATATGGGTGTCCAACTTCCATAAAAGTATAGATCATTGCTTTAAAATCGTGCATATTTTTTTGCTAGGGGGACCGGATATGGGTGCTAGATTCTGGTCGTGGAATTCAAAGGAAAAGACAAATATATAAGAAGTTGGGGGCAAGATATAAAAAGTCAAGCAAAGTGAATTCTGGGTTTTTTTATATGACAAATGATATACACAACAACGTATTTTTATAATATATTTTATAATAATATTATAAAATATAAATATTTTTATAAAATGATATTATTTTTATAAAAGATGTTTTATAAAAATATTTCTTATTTAAAATATAATTATATAATTTATTGTGAAAAATATTATTTTCGTTTTTTCTTGTGGCCAGTAGAGTTTGCAAGTTGCAGCTAGTGGATTCCCCAGTCATCATTACTGATAATGATGTCGAAAACATTCATTCATCTGTTTTAAAAGAAAATGATAATGGTGGCCCAGGGAGATAGAGCTGCTACCAAAAGATAGATACTATTTCCAAGCTCGATGTGGTTGTTTTTCTTCCACCAAATCGTGGCTGCT
The DNA here is from genome assembly GCA_022457165.1 of Juglans mandshurica. Taxonomy (NCBI): domain Eukaryota; kingdom Viridiplantae; phylum Streptophyta; class Magnoliopsida; order Fagales; family Juglandaceae; genus Juglans; species Juglans mandshurica. The sequence continues at coordinate 18,853,336 of CM039619.1, read as the reverse complement.
TTCTAGAGTCAGCTTCGCTTAGTCAAACTCATAGTACCAAGGCAGTTTCATAAGCTCGAACAAGTTAGAGAAATTGGCACACATTTGGTGGGATATACGTTAAAAATCTTTTCAAATAACACAAACGTTTCCTTTCTTTTGCTACACGTGTGAAGTCGACACTGACACAAAAGTATAATATAATATACATGGATAATTGATTTGGATAATGAGATGATATAATTTTAAATGAGTTTAATAAAATTTTATTAGAATATTATTTTTTAATATTATTATTATTTTAAAATTTGAAAAAGTTGAATTGTTTATTATGTTTTATATGAAAATTTTAAAAAATTATAATAATAAGATGAGAAAAGATGAAATGAAACGAAATCATCTCTGAATCCAAACAAGGCCTTAGTATCCATACATGAATGTTAGTCGAGACTACCAAGTAACCAAGGTTAGGAATCCTCCACGGCTCCGCATGAGAAAAGATCGTTTCTGGGCCAGCAAGTTTATGAGTTTTGCAGTTCTTTACACATTGAGACCTCATTTAATTACACAAATTATCTCATCTCATCTATTCATAATAACTTTTTCAAACTCCTACATAAAATACAATAAACAATTCAATTTTTTAAATTTAAAAAAAAAATAACATTATAATAATATTTTATTCAACTTTCATCTCATCTATCTCATTTGTGTAACCAAACGAGGTCTAAGTATAGTTAATTAGATGGTCCCCAATCCATCTTATATAACAAGCTGAATTAGTTAGTGCACTGAACAAAATATTTCTCTAAAACAGAGATAATCCAATCTATTAGAAGGAAAGCATCTATTAATATCACAAGGGATAATGAAAGGATTATAGTTTGAACGTATAAATAGCAGACCATTTCACAGCAAATGTGATTTTGTGTACAAAACTCCTTTACATGCATACTGAATCCACTCACTCAAATGGACCTCGAATGCTTCCTGGAAATCATTTGACTGCCCATCAATCATCATTCGTAACTCATTCTGGGAAGGGCAAATACCAACATACATAATAACATATGAAACTAGTGGTTTCCTTCATGTGCTCGACTAAGTAAAAAAAAAAAAAAAAATTATTAAAAAAAAAAAATTCAAAAAAAAAAGCCACTGCCACTAACATGCAGATACCAAGGTATCTCGCCACAACCTCGAGCATGCACGTTTGGCAACCATCATAAAAGCAAAAATAAAAGGTAACTGTACTTCACTACTACTAATACAAGTGCGGTTCAAAATTCTCATGTCTTAGAAGAAATGAGAAATGTAACAAATACATCATCAAGAAATTAAGAAAAAAAAGAACAAAATAACAATTAGAATTCCAAGGCTCAATTCTTTATAATTGAAAGACAATCCACAAGAAGGAACCGTATTCAGTGTTCATCGTGGAGATGTTTCAACTTCTCACTTCTTGGATTTTTTGCCCCCCCTACAATAACAAGAAAAAAAAACACTACATTAGACTGTTAAATTTGGGAGAAATAACTAGCAGCACATGGGGACAGTATTAACATTATAATGGGTCAGGCACCGATTTATAAAAGGTAAAAAGACCCCCAAAATTCATGTCTACAATTTTGGCACCATAATCTCTCCCTATTTTTTTTTTAATCTTTAAGAAACAATAGTGTTAAAAAATCTAAAGTTTTCTTACTCAGCTGGTTGTGGTGCAGCAACTGGTGGTGCCCTCTCTCCAGGACCCTGTGACGTCAAGACAGTTAACTTACACTGCCAAAATATCTAGAAATACAAACAATGGAAAGTATGCATAATGAATGTATTCTGTACAAATATAATCTTGCTTTCAATCACGGGTAAAAACACAATTTCAGTTTACAGGGAAACAAGGTCATATTCTTCAGTGGCATCCTAGTCCGTTCTTCAAAAATAAATAATAAAAAACTATTTTCCAACAATGGCTGTTGAAGCTTTGGCATACCTGTGCCAACCGTTCTTCTCTCCTGGCTATCTTTCTCTCCCTGCTTGCCTTGTTCTTAGCACGCTTGGCCTCAAACTGATCAGAAAGAGTCTTCTCTCTTGCCTTTTCGGCCTTTGACTTATGAATACTCTCCATGAGGACCCGCTTGTTTTTAAAGACATTACCTTTCACCTTCATGTACATGTCATGGTACATGTGCTTGTCAAATTTTTTTGATTCCCGGTACTTACGGAGCAAACGCCTAAGCACACGCATTCTCCTCATCCAGAGGATTTTGGTTGGCAGCCTTGCCTCCCTGGTACCCTTGCGGTTACCTAAGAGTAAAAACAAAAAACGAGTGACACAGCTTCAAGATGATCAATGAGATCAAGACACATCAACAGAAACAGACACTAAATCTTTTTATATATAAAATATACCATATCCGGAGTGGCGACCCTTCCTCTTGGCCTCCTTCATTCTGTTTGCTCGGGCACGAGAGTGGATCTTTGTTGGTTTCTTGATTATGAGACCATCCTTTGCCAGTTTCCTGACGTTCTGCCCTGCGTATGATAATCATTTATAGCATTACAATAAACTACTTAACACAGCCAACAACACCATAATCTGGATAGATTCATTTCATAACCTAGCCACACTACAATTATTCAGCAATACCAACCAGGGATGAAGGCACCGGGCAGGGGTTATATATAACAAAAGCTCAAGAAAAACACAGTGAATTTCTGGGGAATTTCTCCCATGGCTATGGAAAACGCTGAAATTCTGGGCAAAACTTTTGGCCCTTGCCTTCGCCTGCCCAACCCACTCGCATGGTGTGTGTGCCTGAAAGTGCATGCATTTCATTGGCAGAGCATAAAGAGCTAATTCATGGACAGTTTCGCCGTAGCTTTTACTTTTGCCCCTAACTTTAAAAAGTGGGCCCTTCTTACCTTGCAATGGTATTGAGTTGGTGCCGTGTTTTCTTTTCCCCCATCCCCCATAATCAAGAACATAATCTGATTATCAGACTCAGAGAGGAGAATCTAAACAGAGAGAAATGGGCACTCCTGACTTAGGCTTTTATTTGGGAATTGTTATTTGTGCTTCTAAACAAATCGAACCAGATAGATTATTTCAATCCTCAAAAAAGGCTCCCCAGTATTACAATCTTGCTTCGTCCAAGATGCCAACAATATTATACAGACCAAAAAAGGAACAGGTGTAGAAAATTAAGCCACTAGAAATTACTAAGTTAAATGAGGCCGGTACACCTTATCATAATTAATAGCGCAACAAATTAAGAATAAGCATGCAAGAGTACCAAATTCAGCACTGGGTTCTCCATTTTATTGATCTTTTGGAATACCATATAAAAATATCCCCGGAACCACTTTTTTGTCAGTATTATTTGTCTAAACACAAACATTTTACAATGAGAAGGACAACAAAACAAATATACATTATAACTGGTTTGAGTTTGATATCCGAAAGTAATTATTTGCTGATCTAAAACGATCCCATCAAGAATGAATGGAGAAACTTCAAAAAATATTCCATGTAAAGGAAGCAGACAATTCAAAAAGTTTTTTCGTATCAAGTTATCTATTAGATTCGAACCCATAAGGATCGAAAATAATGTTGGGCAAACAGAAGTGGGATTCTGAACTGAAATGAACAGAGAGAGGAGGGAAGGACGTACTAGAATTGGCCATAGAGATTTCATTGATCTCATTAGGGTCGAGCCAGACCTTCCCCCTGCCGCAGTTGAGCACGCTCGCGGCGAGCCGCTTCTGGAGCTTCAACGAGACCATGGCTTCTAGCTGCCCCTCCTCTCTCCCTCTCCCTCTCCCACAGTGACCAACGGAGGGGTTGTCGCGAGAGAAAACTCGTCTGGGGATTCTTTTATAGCACGGAGGGCCATTTTAAGGTTAGGGTTTTGGGCGAGTTGTTAATTTTTTTTTTTTGAATAAAGTCTCATCTCATTCATAAAAAGATTCAGAATACACATTGTTTCCTTCAAGTCCACTAGACGGTATGAAACAGCATGTTTACTTAGAACTAACCTGTAACCCGCACAATTTGCGGGCTTTTTATTTTTTTAATTTTAATTTAGAGTTCTTGCAGCTTGTGGTTTTTTGTTTTTTGTTTTAAATCAAAATGCACGTTATGATTCAATTTGAAAATTTGTATGCATTTTCATCCCATTCGAATTCATCCTGCGAAAGCTCTGCTCCATCGCAACCCGCGTCTGCTTCTGCAACCCAGCACCTCCCGGCGACACCGTCTCTCTCGTCAGTGCCACCAAGCAGCGCTCCTCCGTCTGCCCAGCGCCTCCACTATCCCGCGAGCTCGTTAAACGGAGGAAACAAGATTTCAATCCCGCGAACCTCCTTCCTCTCCATGAACCCGCGTCCGTCGGCTTTCTCTTGCCAGCGCCACCTCGCGACGGCATCTCTCTGTTCAGGGCCAACTTGCGATGCTCGTTAGCCTGCCTAGTGCCGCTGCTCCCCGCGAGCTAATTGAACGGACCAAACCAATGACAGGACCGAGTGCTCTGTTTCGCCAAATGGTTTACTAGGTAAATATTGTACTACCATTTTCCTGTCCATACATGCTATGTTCTTCATGTGTACATCGAGATGTGATTTTTGTATTTTCTGAGATGGATATGCTTAGGGCATGGATAAATTTCTAGAAAATTAAGGTCCTTAACTGCTCTCTTCTATCTCTCTTTCTCTCACCCTGAAACAGAGGAATTAGAGTCACCCAGAGAAGATTTTAATATCGCACCATCAGCTCTAAAAACGCCCTCCCCTTCTCCCTCTCTTTTCAAGACTGTCCCTATTTGTTTGCTTTGTGTTTGCTTGGAAGAACCATCTCTAGTGATGCCCTTGTAATTCACTCACCACATTTTAGTTGCCTCTGTTTCCCAGATCTGCTCGCAAACCTTTTTTTTTTTTAATTTATTTTCATTCTTGTGTCCTTCTGCTTGTTCCATTTGAGTTGAAGGTATGAGTAAAGAAGATTTTGTGAAGATCCAGGTACCCATCCACTCGGTCATTGTACCATTTTATCTACTTTCTTGTTCTTTTTCTTCAAGGGCATTGCTTCAGTGTGAAAGAAGAAAAAAGCTCTCATATTTCTTTCTATATTTTGCGTTGAATACTCATCCTATAAAATGTGTGCTCGTTTCGTTAACAGGCTTGGTATTTGATTCAATTTTAGTAGTATTTACCTTTGCTTTATATTTTTATTTTTGGCTTGCTTGTGCATGCAGAAATCTATTCTCAAAGTAGATAATTCCTTATTGTGGATGTAAGCAGAAAGTAAAGAAAATCTTGCAAAAAATTGACAGTACTAAATTCTGAATATGCTTGTAATGTTTCTCTCTATTATATAACAAGACATATATATAAATTGTTGCACATTTGAAAGGTCCACAAAGGATGTTTCAATAACTTTCCATTAACTTATGATTTCATCCTTGAAATTCTAATACTGCTGTTAATGTTTTTTTTTATTATTAGAAACTCACACCTAGGCAATTAGAAAGACAATGCTTCAATGTCCTAAAAAGTTGGACTTGAGATATGATTCCATCAAGTTTGAAAGAAGTTTAAAGATATTGTACTTAGGTTCCTAGTGGTAACTTGGGTAAGATCAGTTTGTGTTGAAAAGTGAAGAGAGATAAAGGATTAATGTTGTTTACATAAAAGCCACATTGATATTAGAAGATGATATTTGCTATTATTCTCATTTTCTTATAGTGAGCTATTAAAATCTGTTTTCATATTTATAGACATCTTCTAATATCTTACTCAAATCTATTCCACTCACTGCATGACATCTAACCAATATTTCTTCATTTTATCACAAGCCAATATTCTAAAATGTTTACAGACTTATTGGTCCTGAAAATGATCAAGTGGGTTGAATGTCTTTTCTGAACTTGCTTTGAGTCGTTGCAGAAGAATGTGCTGCATTTTGTGCACAAAATGAAGTGAGGTGTGGTGTTCTCCATTTTGTCATTAGTTTGAATAGTTGACCCCACAATAATCCAAGAGATTCTTTGAATTTTGTAAAACAAATTCAAACATGAGAAGTACTTAGGCCTACCCCTTATGGTAGGAAGAGCAAGGAGAGAAGTTTTCTTAGATATCAAGCATCGAGTAAGGTAGAAACTCCAAGGCTGGAAGGAAAAATTACTATCTCAGGGTGGAAAGGAAATCCTCATTAAAGCAGTAGCATTGTCTATCCCTACATATGCAATGAGTTGCTTCAAAATACCGGAGTCTCTCTGTCATGAGTTAGAGCAGCTCATGGCTAGCTTCTGGTGGGGTCAAAGAAAAAATGAAAGGAAAATACATTGGTTTGAATGGTCGAAAATGTGTATCCCAAAGGCAGAAGGGGGAATGGGTTTCAAGGATCTCAAATCCTTCAATATGGCTCTCCTCACTAAACAAGGATGGCGTATCTTGCAAGAGGAGTCATCTCTGCTGCATAAGGTTTATAAGGCGAAATATTTCCCCAACGGAAACTTCCTAGATGCAAGTTTAGGCCAACAACCTTCCTATGCATGGAGAGGGATATGGGAGGCAAAGGGCAAGCTGAAAACTGGGTGCATTTGGAGAGTGGGCAATGGAAGGTCCATTAAAATATGGTATGACCACTGGATACCAGGTTTCAATCCAGTGAACTCCTGCTTATTGGAATCTAAACACCGTAACATGGAAGACAAAGTTTCCACCCTTATCGATCTACACACAAAATGGTGGGACTTAGAGAAGCTTAGCAGGCTTTTTCAATCACAGGTCACAACAAAAATATTGAAGATCAACTTGGGAGTTAGCGACCATGTAGACAAATTAATTTGGGGAGGTACAAAGGATGGAAAATTCAGTGTGAGGAGTGCATATAGACTGTTCCAGGTATCAGATAGAGGAAATGAGGAAGGGGAGAGTTCTGATGTGCGACAACAGAAAGGAGTGTGGAAGACAACATGGAGGTTGCAAGTTCCCCTCCGAGTTAAGATCTTTGCTTGGAAGGCCTAAAAGGAGAGTCTACCCACGAGAACCAATCTGAAGCAGCGTAGGGTGCTAACTGATGACCTATGCCAGTTCTGCTAGCAGAAACCAGAAGATGCCTCACACGCTCAAGTCTTTTGTCCTCACCTAGTTGGTTGTTGGGATAAATTCCTACATGTGAACACAACAGAGAGACAGAAGTTTCAAAGAATTCCTGTACCAGACATGTGAAGGGGGTCGAAAGGCAGATTTAGAGACTATCATAATGATGTCCTGGAGCTTTTGGCATAGGAGGAACCTGATGGTACACGAGGGAAAGCTTCTGTCACCAAGACAAGCAATGGAACATGCACTCTCGACTTTGAAGTTACATCAGACAAGGCAACATAAGCTAGAACAGGGAGCCAAATCGATTGTTGGGTGGGAAAAGCCACCTGTAGGTGTGTTGAAGCTCAACGTTGATGGGGCCATATTCAAAGATCAACATAGGGCAGGAGTTGGCCTAATTCTATGAGATGCAATGGGGGATGTCATATGGGCTGTGAGCAAAAAAGAGAAATAAGTAAATGATCCAGCTGAAGTTGAACTTCTTGCGATGTTGAGAGGCTTGCAGTTTTGTCTCCCCTTAGGTATTGAGGAACTTATTCTTGAGAGTGATTCCCTCATGATGGTTGCACAACTGAAGACGGAGGAGGAGGAAACCTGGTCTTTGTTAAGGATTATCATAAAGGAGACAAAGCAACTAATGGCCAAGTTCCATTGCTGCACTGTTCAACATGTTGGGCGGGTAGGTAATGAAGCTGCCCACAATCTAGCTAGACATGCTTGGCATGTAGATAATATTGTAACTTGGTGGGGCTCATGTCCAGATTTCATCCAACAGGTTGTATGGGTGGACAAATCGGTGTAACTTTGAGTATTTTTCAATGAAGTTGTTTTCCTTATCAAAAAAAAAAAAAAAAGGAAGAAGTGGCCCTTTCAAAGTCCAAAGAAAATAATCTTTTATGACAAGTACCCAGAACAATAAGTGGGGTTAACAAGCCATAGAGAAGTGGGCACTTCTCAAAATCCAAGAATATCTGTTTTTTGGTAAGTAAGAAGAATTTATTGATCCACATAATTAGGCCTGGCCGAGGTACACAGGAAGTATACAAGAGTCCCATGGGTTAATCATCATTAAACGTCATGGTAAACACATTTGATTTTTTTTTTCTAAATAAGTAACTTATGCACTTGTCATAAAATTCAATCAATCCCATATTTCTTAACAGCCAAAACCTATTTATCAAGGAAAACATGATTGTCTCTCACCATGACCTGGCTTAGAAACTCAGTCATAATATTAAATGGCATAAATTAATTTGAAAGAATGTACCAAAAAAAAAAAAAAAGAATTTGAACATATCAGACATGTGATATCTCGTATTTTAATGTATTTTAATTAAATGATTATTTTAATTAATTTAAATATTGGTTCTCTTGTTTTAAAATTTATTGGGTTTCTAGTTGGTTTATTTCATGATTTTTTTTAAGTTGTGAAATATATTTTGTTGTGCTTTCTTAAAATTAAATATTGTTTTGCATTTAAATTGTTCTTTAATTTAAATTAGTTGTTTGTGGGTTTTAAAATTATTGTATTGTTGGTTTTAATTATATCATTTTACTTAGGCTTTGGGTTTAAATTATTTTTATTTAAATTTATTGTTTTGAAATAACTTTCGTTGGATCATTTTGTGACCCAAGTTGTGAGAATTGGACCTCATTTCTTTCCCTCTATTTTTCTTTTTTCTTTTTCCTCTTTCTTTTCTCTTTCCTATTTTTCTTCTTTCTTTTTCTTCTAGAACCCCTGCTTCCTCCCGCTCGCACGAGCCTCTCTCTCCCTCTCCCCGTGTGTTTTCTTCATCAGCCCCAAGTGCCGCCGTGCGCCATGCGCCGTCCGTGTCCACCACCACCCCTCCCAACCTGTTCCTCATCAGCCGGCGACCACCCTCTGTGTTTTCAACTCCTCCTGCTCCACCGTTAACCCCCACACGCGGCCTCAAATCGCGGCATTCCTTGCGTCCTTGTGCTGCCGTCGCGCCACCTCCGGCCACCATTTTTTCACCACATCATCCTTCACCTCCCAGCAATCTAACCCACACATCCTCAGCTCCGATCCGCTACCGGTGAAGCTCCACCATCCACATTTCCATTTTGAGCATTTTGGCCTCCAAACACCTCGCACGTTGCCACCCACGGCCAACCACCACCACCATTAGCTTCACCGATATCCCTAAGCCCTTCCCTAGTAATCTCAAGTCTTCATTTATTTCCGTTCAAAAGTTGGGTTTTTGAGACCCACGGCAATAGTGCATTTTGTACTGTTACGTTGTTGTGCCGCCACTTCTAGCACCTCCATGATCTTTCAAAAATTATATTATAGCATTGTAAGTATTTTCCCAAAGAAATTTTGAGATTTAAACGTATTTTTGCGCTAACTCATATTTACTGTGAACTGGTTGGTTGTGCCGGACCGAGTTCGAGGAGTAATGGAGTCTGTTGGATTGGTTTATGCTATGAGATTTTTTGACTGTTTCAGGTTTAAATATTGGCATTTCGAGTTAAAGTTGGTTATGGTGGATATTGGTGATTTTAGGAAGTGATGATATATTTTGGGATTATGAGGGTTTTAAGTTTTGAGGAATTAAAATAGGTTATTTTTGAAACTTAGGCTTAAATATCGAAATCCGTGATTGATTGAAAACTTACGAAAATTACGTAATTATTTTTATAGGTGACAATTTATAGTCGACTCGACATTTTGACAAAAATTATGAAAAGCTAAGTCGTCCAGGTAAGCGGGATTCCTATACTAGATTTGCATAAAAAAAAAAAATGGGTTGAGGTTGATTTTTGAAAATATGCATGTTTTGTTATGAAAAGATATTTGAACTACCTCAGTTATTTGTTCTGTATTACTTATGAGATTCTGTTTAAGAATAAAATATTTTCTAGTATGACTGGTGTAGACATGAACTATTTTGCATTTTGCTTCTGAACTGTGCAAAAGAGAGTGAATATGAAAGTTTGTGCATAAAATTATGTTTTGTGATCTGATTATGTTTTGTTCTGAAGATGTTCTGTACTCTGATATGATGTGATTTCTGAAAACTTTGTTCTGTTCTGAAGATGTTCTGTTTGGCATGAAATTCTGAATCAGGATGTGATTTGTGGATGGTTGTATTTGACCTACCACGTGTGCTAATAGTGGCTTCTGTTTGGGTTGATACCAACTGTTCTGTTTCTGGTGCACCCACTTTGAAAACAAAGTGATTTTTCTGGTGGTCTTTCCTGTGTGCACACTTGGGGCTCCGATAATAAATAAGGAGAAGATTCACATTCTGTTTCTGCTCAGTTAGCTACCGAGATTTGCACAACCCTACCATGGGGATTAAGCATGGCCTCCGATGTGATGTGATGTTCTGGTATGATGGTGGTCAGTTATGCTATGCCAAAAGATTTTGAATAAGAATATTTTCTTAAACTTTCGCTCTGATATTTTTGATAACATGTTCTGACTTTGCATTCTGAAAATAAAAAGTGTTTTGTTCTGCATTCTGAAATCTGTAAATGCTCATGTTTGCATACTAGTATATGTTCTCTGTTTACTGAGCTGTTGATAACTCACCTCTCTCTTATCTCCAATATTTTTAGATGATTTTTGGATATTTCAACAGAGGATCAGGAACTATGAAGAATTATGTGAGAAGAATTAAGAATAATGGATTAAGAACAGAAAGCTTTCAATGAGTATTGGTGATTTTTGATAATTATATTGTTGAAATGTGAGTTTAAGTTGACATGTAGAGAAGTTGGTAATTTTTGGGGTTACTATATTGAGGATTTTATATACGAGTATGTGTGGTTAATTAAATTTGAAGTGTTTACGTTTGATTTGGAGATTTTGGAAGAGTATTAGAAATGTTGGAGTTGATTATCAGGTAATATGAGTTAACTCTCCGGACTCTCGGTAACGTGGCGTTACAGTTTGTATCAGAGTTAGGTTTGAGGTTCTGCAGACTAAAAAAATTTGAGTTTTGGATATCCGTGGGTTTACGAAGAAACTTTAGAGTTGAGGTGTAGATTGGTAAAGATTAAGAGCTGATTATGTTGATATTTAAGGTTTAAGATTTTGCAGACTTTATGGTTAAGTTTTGAGCTTTAGGGATTTTAGATTCGACAAGCTTACTTTGTGGAGTATAATAGATAATCTTTATAAGATTTAAGGTTTAGATTTTTGTGGTTTAGATTCTAAAGATGTACGGGAGTTTAGAACGATGTCGGATTTACAATATTAGATGGTAGGAAGGACTATATGAGTTGGTTAAAAATATGGCTAAGAATGGGTAAAACCATATGTGCAGTACCAGAAAAGTTTAAAGGTTTAATTTGAAATTATTATTATTATTTTTTATTTAAATTGAATTTATTTCATTTTATTTGATTTGATTTGATTAGAATTGAAATTAAATAATTATATTTATTAAGTTTATTTTATTTTGTTCGTTTAGTTCGAAATTGAAAAGTGGGTTAAGATTAAGTTATGGCAGGAAGATGGTACAACTGAGAATGTAACGCCTGTCCTTGTGATGGGACTTTTTCCAAAATATTTTTATAAAAAGGACAACGGGAATTACCGTCCGATTTTAAACTTTTCACATGCATACCAAGGGTGCAAGACTCCACGTTCATAATTTAAAATGTGCTTTTATCATAAAAGAGGTTTATAGCTGAAAACATAAATCTTGAAATAAAAAGGTCTCGTACGTTTAAAACTCGTGCCTAGACTTCCGTGCTCTTCCCCATGGGCTGTGTCCGTCCTGATCATGCACTTCCTGTGGGGGAGGGACATGCATAAAAATTAAAATGAGTCGAAAACTCGTAAGCATTACTTCATACAATTAAAATATAACAACATAGGTTTTCAATTATGCATTCATCATTCGTATATACTATTACGTGCGTGCATACGTGCGTTCGTTTGAAAACTTCACTGGACGGGGTTTTTCTCTTTTAAACATGGGCTTCCTTTTCGTAAAACGTTTCTCCCGTCAGTGCCTTCATTCTGCAAGAGTTCGTGCATGTTTACGTGCGTTCTTTTGAAAACGTCACTGGACGGGGATTTTCTTTCAAAAGACTTTCCTTTCTTTAAAAACGTGTCCCCCGTCAGTGCCTTCATTTATTAAAGATTCGTGCATTCGTGTGTTCATACATGTGTGCATACATACATTCGTTCTTATCGCTTTCATAGGCCAGTACACACTGTTACGTCCCGTGTGTTTGGGGTTAGCGGTCTTCTTTTAGACCCGGATTCCGCCCGTGGCCACAGGTGGGGAATCCCTTTTCATAGGGGGCAACACTGGGTGCACTTCCAGTACTACTTACCCGGCATTACAATCTGCCCATTCATTGGTACCCTTTCTTTTCAATCATGTGGCCGTTACGTATCTTCATATATTCATACTTTCATTTCTTTCTTTCTTGCTTTTCATTCATGCGTTCATTCGTTCATGTCAGCTCGAAAGAGCTAAGGCTTTCGTTCGGTTCTTTCTTTCACTTACAGTCCTTTCTTTTCATGAGAAAACATTTCTTTTTGTGAGAAAGCATTTCTTTTTGTGGATAAACATTGTTTGGGGCGTAAGCCCAAAAATCATCTTTTCATTCTTGAAAACTTCATTTGAGAACATACATGAGCTTAAACGTCAGCTTTCGTGGCATCCCATAAGCGTCACCTTTGAACGTCGTCTCTCATGGCATCAACGAGAGTCACCTCGTGGCGCACATGAGAGCGTTGGTTCGTAAGATCCACAAAAGCATCCGTTGTCTTGCCCTTCATGCATCTTCATCAGTTTATGAATTTTCTTAGAAAATACATACAATAGTTACTGCGTATAGTCATCCATTCACATGCATACAATTAATACTTTGGTTGCGTAAAAAGGGGCTGCCAAGAAGGGGCCATACATACTTATACCTTTTAACAATTAGCATTTTCTTTCTTAAAACGTCTTTCGTTTCTTTTAGTGAGCATCTTAAAGGAAAAACGTTTCTTTATCTTTGAAAACTCTAGAAGAGTATGAACGTAATACTTACTTGGACTCCATGCTACTTGCAACCTACATGCATACACATAACCTTAACGTCATTCTCTGTCTATTGCATAAGCAACTTAACCATAAATAGAACTACGCTATACTTGAAACACTCTCCTTTTATCCGTACACTTACGTGCCCTGTACTAGGTTAAACCCTTAGGGGACCACTTACTGTCACCACATCTTCCAACTCAAGTCTTGTCTCAAGTGCTCATCCACTAAAGTGAACCCATAATTCACCTTAGGATTAAGACACTAAGACATTCGTCTTACTCTTCTCATAATCACATTCCGATGCATGATTCCGACCGATGGAATCACGCATACCAATCCTAGATAATATGCCCGTCACTACCTTCATGTATCTGAGCCCATACTAAATCCTCATTCCCATCCATACAAATTACAAGATTCTAAGCCAACTCTGAGGCTCAAGCACCGTGTAACTGTACTTAGGACAGGTTACCCATTACATATGGTGAATCCGTCCAACACGTGTGTCTCACCATGTTACACATGTGCCTTACCCCTTATCACCTAAGATCAACATATATAACACGTTGATCACCAGCTTCAAGAGACAAGGGTCATACTCTGATACCAACTTTCTCCTAACCCGGCTAGCATGGCTCCTCATGCTATCTGTCCCTTTTGACAGTTCATCCCAATACTTAACACAACAAGACTCCATTCACAACTACGTCTCATGTCACGTCATATAGCTCGAGACTATTCCCAAGCTATACCGTGACCTTGTCACGTTACCCAACCTTCTGGTATCTAAATCCCTAACTCATCACGAGTACGTTCCTCATGTACTCTCGACACAACGTGACATTTTGTCACGTTCTCCTTACGCCATTCCTACACTTTAACACTTCACCCATCATAAGCATGACTTTCAATAACCACGTCACTTCTTGACGTTGCCCAGTCATGCTTCCGCTGCGTACTCTTACACTTGTTCCACTACTTCGCCCATCACAAGCACAACTGTCAGTAGTCATGTCACTTCGTTACATTCCTCAGTCATGCTTCCGCTACGTACTCTTATACTGGTTATGCTACTTCATGCCTATTCTCAGCCGTAAGTCAAGTATGGTGACACCCGTCACCTTAGACTACAGGCTATGCCATAACTACTTCGGGACACTGTTCCACAGTTCCCGACACTATCCATCACATTCTACGCTCATCAATCACATAACCATCCTTATCTCTACGACATGCCACACGGAGTGTCGCTGCCACGTGAAGTATTATTCCACGTATACTCCCTTCATACACACTACGACACATCACCATTATGGCATCCCTGCCATATGGTGCGTCGCTCCATCACATGGAATACACTGTGCGTATATTCCATGCACTTACAACACATCACCACTACGGCATACTCGTCGTATGGTGCATCACTATATCACATGGAGTACACTCCTCGTATACTCCCTTCATACACACTACGACACATCACCATTATGGCATCCCTGCCATATGGTGCGTCGCTCCATCACATGGAATACACTCCGCGTATATTTCATGCACTTACGACACATCACCACTACGGCATACTCGCCGTATGGTGCGTCACTCCATCACATGGAATACACTCCGTTTATATTCCATGCACAGTACACCACATCACCACTATGGCATATTTGCCATATGATGTGCCACTCCACTACATAGAATACACTTTGCATATATTCCATGCACGTTATGTCACATCACCGCTATGGCATATCCGCCATATGATGTGTCACTCCACTACATGGAATACGCTCCGTGTATACATCATACACGTTACGACACATCACCACTACGGCATACCCGCCATATGGTGCGTCACTCCATCACATGGAATACACTCCGCGTATATTCCATGCACTTACGACATATCACCACTACGGCATACCCGTCGTATGGTGCGTCACTCCATCACATGGAATACACTCTGCGTATATTCCATGCACGTTACATCACTAAACCATATGGAGTACACTCCATGTGTACCCATTTACATGCACTACGCCATGAAGCACACTCTACTCGTACTTATCCCGCTCCATATGCCACATCACAATTATGGCATATCCGCTACATGGTGCATTACTCCACCATATGGAGCACCTTCCACATGTACTCCCTTCACATATACACTATGCCACATACACAGAGTACACTCAGCGTGTACTATTCCCATTCCACTCACGCTACGCCACCATTACAACAGGGTTCACAATACTACACAGCGCCTTACCCAATTACACCCAACACTTCACGGTACACTACACGACACAATACACCTCCATCCAATACAGATATGCCCAACACTTCACTACACAGAATGCCCAACACTTCATCACACAACACCACATCACAATGCCACAACTCCACAAAACTAACAGCACAGTCCACAACCTAGTCAACTAATCAATATCCAACATAATTAATGAGGGATATAGGGTTATACCATCGACGGGATAACCCGTGCGTTGCTCGTTGACCGTCATAGCTGATGATGTCGACAGTGTCGTACGTGGCGGCTGACCCACGTACGTTAATTGTTTAGGCGTTTCGATAGCTAGGTGTGGTCTTGGAAGGGCTCGTGATGGCCTTGTGATGGCGGTGAGGGGCATAACACGGCGACTCTAGCCGTGTACCGTGGCAGTCAACCACGTGCAGTGGTTGTCCATCACGTGTAGTGATTACCCATCACATAAAGTGATGGTTTGGACCTAGGGCTTGGCTAAGAGAGGTGCGGTGAATCTCGTGGTGGTGTCGGGGTGGCGCCACGGTGGCTCACGGTGGCGGATCTGGCCATTCCGTGGAGGAGAAGCCGTGGGAGAGTGAGAGAGAGTGCGCTCTCGTGGGTGGCAGATCGGGGCCGTGGGAGGTTGGGTTGGCTTAGTGGTGGCCTGAGGACGCTGGAGGTGGTGGTTACCAGCCGTGGGTGGCGGTGCACGGTGGTGCACGGCGTGCAACCCGTGCGTGAGAGAGGGAAGAACCCGTGTGGTGGGGGAGAGGCTATGGGCCTCGGGTCATGTGGAGGAGCTCAGGAAAGGGGAGGGGAGGTCCATGGTGGCCGTGGGTGCTACGCACGGCGGCGCTAGAGGCCGTCGGTGGCCTTGAAGCCGTGCGAAACCCATAAATGGGTTTCGTGCGTGCGTGTGTGCGGTGGAGAGAAGGTGGCTGCATGGGAGGGGCTGACTTTGCCGGTGAGGGGTCGCCAGCGTGGGAGGAGGTCGATGGTGGTGGAGGTGGAGCTGTTGGGCGGCGCACGGCGGCGCTACACGCACCAAGCCCATAAGGGCCTTGCGCTTCCAACGGAGAGGAAGAGGGAGCGTGAGGGGGAGGAGCTGCCATGGTTGAGCTCGCCGGCGTGAGGAGCAACCGGTGGTGCCGGCAGTGTGGCTTGGCGATGCACGGCGGTGTCGGGCTGTGCGTTGGAAGCTTCTGCGTGGAGGAGATGCGTACTACGTACGTCGAATGAGAGAGGGAGGAGAGAGAGGGTTATGGGGAAATGAGAGGGAAAGAGAGGGGGTCTGGGTATTTAATCCAGTCCCTTCGTCTGGGAATCTACACAATGATCTAACGACAAGGGATTAAAACACTGATTTGAACATGCGTAAATATTAATTTAATTAAAAGCGCTTAGAGAAATTAAGGTAAAATATTATTTTAAACTAACTTTAGTTTATAAAATAATATTCTTCATCATTAATAAAATAATGAAGTCTCACTGAACATATTTAAAAGGGTTAAACCATTTAATTAATAAAAGTTATCAATATAATTTCAATCCCATAATATCTTAAATAATTGAAATCATTTTAAAATTATTATTAAAATGATTTCCGGCAATTATAATATTTTTGGAGCTCTTCAAGAATATTATGATTGTCGTATTTAAGATCAAATCTTAATTCAATAACAATGAAAATACTCCTTATAAATATTTCCAGCATATATAAAACACTGGGCGTGCCCTAGAAGTCACACGATATCTTTCGAGACACGCTATCATGGTTCGACACGTATGACGTGACTCGCAGGTAGTAGTGAGAAAGGCAGATGATCACATAATCTCTACCTTCGGGATTTGTTTACGTCATAAAGACGAAATATACGTCAGAAAGAAGAAGCGTACGTAAGAAGGAAGGACCGTACGTAAGAAGAAGGAGCAGGATATCATAGAGAATGCTAGTGTTAGGTATAAATATTTAGTGTAGTAGGCTTGAACTTTTATCGACTTGGTTTGCTTTTATAATATCAAGGTTTGAAAGGAACGACATGGTTTGGGTGATCTATTTGGGGAGTAGGATATTTGTGGTTTTCGATTTCGTGGATGTATGACACGAGGCTTTAGAATAGGAGATTGTAAGTTCAACAAACTTTAAGGATAGATTTACGGGAATTTCACCAAAGGTTTAAGGTTTTGCAAACTTTAGGAAATAATTTGTTATCATTTAATATTTTAGATTTTGAAATCTTCGGGAGTCGTTTGTTTTATTATTGGATATAAGTTCATCGATCTTACAGATTTCGGAAAATGATTCTTATATAATTTAAGGTTTTAGAATTACAGATTTGAAGGACTGATTTGTAATAAGATTTAAGTTTTTAATTTTGCAGGCTTGGTGTGCTAGCTTGATTTATTTTGAAGACTAATTTGTCAGTGACCATTAAAATGGGGTTGATCAGAGTTGAGTTATTGATATAGGGATTTTCAAGGAGATTATTTCTTTGGGGATTGAAGGTATTGATTTAGTTTGGATAATGATTGTTATTAGTTTGGGTTATAATGGTAGGTTTTGGGATTTGATCCATATCAAATTTAAGGATGATAGTTGGTGTTGATTCAGGAAGGCATTCTTGGTGATTTTGAGGAAAAAGTGTAATAATTCATGGTTTTGGGAGATCAAGTATTTTTCTACCAAAATGTGATGAGAGTTTTCTGGTTAGTAGGTATGGAGCCAGCTTATACTCGATGGTGTTGTTTTTATGAGGACATAAATTGTATGCATGTGGCGAATTATCAAAGTGCGCAACAGGAGCGTGATATTTTGGTTATAATTAGGAGTTAAAATTTTGGTGCTGATTTTGAGGAATTAGTGGTTACTTGAATTTTTGAGACGATACTTGTAGTTGGAGATTAGTCACTCAGTTGTACCAATTATATTATTGATGGTTAACTTTGGAAGTGACCATTAGGTCACCAAAGGTAGAATACAATGAAGGTTTGGAAGTTATACCGTAGGAGTCGATTGAGGTTAGTATAGATTATTGAATAGAGCTATTAATCATTGGGATTCCTTGGGTGTTGTATTAAAGGCTCTTGTGGAAAATGAGATTTTGGATATCATAGATGTAACGCCCGTCCTTGTGGTGAGACTTTTTTCAAAATATTTTTTTTTTTATAAAAAGGACGACGGGAATTACCGTCCTGTTTAAAACTTTTCACTTGCATACCCAGGGTGCAAGACTCCACGTTCATAATTTAAAATGTGCTTTTATCATAAAAGAGGTTTACAGCGGAAAACATAAGTCTTATAATAAAAGGGTCTCGTACGTTTAAAACTCGTGCCTAGACTTTCGTGCTCTTCCCCATGGGCCGTATCCGTCCTGATCGTGCAGTTCCTGTGAGGGGGAGGGACATACATAAAAACTAAAATGAGTCGAAGACTTGTAAGCATTTCTTCATACCGTTAAAAATATAACAATATAGGTTTTCATTCATGCATTCATCATTCGTACATACTATTACGTGCGTGCATACGTGCGTTTGTTTGAAAACTTCACTGGACGAGATTTTTCTCTTTTAAACATGGGCTTCCTTTTCGTAAAACGTTTCTCCCGTCAGTGCCTTCATTTCTGCAAGAGTTCGTGCATGTTTACGTGCGTTCTTTTGAAAACGTCACTGGACGGGGATTTTCTTTCAAAAGACTTTCCTTTCTTTAAAAACGTGTCCCCCGTCAGTGCCTTCATTTCTTAAAGATTCGTGCATTCGTGCATTCGTACATGCGTGCATACATCCATTCGTTCTTATCACTTTCATAGGCCAGTATACACTGTTACGCCCCGTGTTTATGGGGTTAGCGGTCTTCCTTTGGACCCGGATTCCGCCTGTGGTCACGGGTGGGGAATCCCTTTTCATAGGGGGCAACACTGGGTGCACATCCAGTACTACTTACCCGGCATTGCAATCTGCCCATTCATTGGTACCCTTTCATTTCAGTTATGTGGCCGTTACGTATCTTCATACATTCATGCTTTCATTTCTTCTTTCTTGCTTTTCATTCATGCATTCGTTCGTTTATGTCAGCTCGAAAGAGTTGACGCTTTCATTCGGTTCTTTCTTTTCATTTACAGTCCTTTGTTTTCATGAGAAAACATTTCTTTTCGTGATAAAATATCGTTTGGGGCGTAAGCCCGAAAATGGTCTTTTCGTCTTTCAGTTCATTTCAGGTCTATATTTTCTATAACAGTTCGTTCGTGGAAAACTTCATTTGAGAACATACATGGGCTTAAACGTCAGCTTTCATGGCATCCCTTAAGCATCACCTTTGAACGTCGTCTCTCATGGCATCAACGAGAGTCACCTCGTGGCGCACATGAGAGCGTAGGTTTGTAGGATTCACAAAAGTATCCGTTGTCATGCCCTTCATGCATCTTCATCAGTTTATGGATTTTCTTAGAAAATACATACAATAGATACAGCGTATATTCATCCATTCACATGCATACAATTAATACTTTGGATGCGTAAAAAGGGGGCTGCCAAGGAGGGGCCGTACATACTTATACCTTTTAACAATTAGCATTTTCTTTCTTAAAACGTCTTTCGTTTCTTTTCGTGAGCATCTTAAAGGAAAAGCGTTTCTTTATCTTTGAAAACTCTAGAAGAGTATGAACATAACACTTACCTGGACTCCATGCTACTTGCATGTCATTCAGTCCATTCACGTGCTTGTCAGATGGAAACCTACATGCATACACATAACCTTAGCATCATTCTCTATCTAATGCATAAGTAACTTAAACTATAAATATAACTACGCTATACTTGGAACACTCTCCTTCTATCCCATGCACTTACGTGCTCTTCACTATGTTAAAACCTTCGGGGACCCATTACGGTCACCCCATCTTCCAACTCATGTCTTGCCTCGAGTGCTCATCCACTAAAGTGAACTCATGATTCACCTTAGGATTAAGACACTAAGGCCTCTATCTCATTCTTCTCATTAATCTCATTCCGACGCATGACTCAAACCAACTAAGTCACGCATCCCGTCTTTAGACAGTACACCCGTCACTTTCTTCATGCATCTTAGCCCATACAAATCCTCATTCCCATCCAGACAAGCCATACGGCTCTAAGCCAACTCTGAGGCTTAAGCACCGTGTAACTATACTCAGGATAGATTATCCATTACATATGGTGAATCCATTCGGCACATGTGTCTAACCAGACTACACATGTACTCTACCCCTTATTACCTAAGATCAACATATATAACACGTTGATCACCAGCTTCGAGGGACAAGGGTCATACTCCGATACCAACCTTCTCTTAACCCGGTTAGCATGACTCCTCATGCTACCCGTCCCTTTTGATAGTTCATCCCAACACTTAACACGACAAGACTCCATTCATAACTACGTTTCATGTCACGTTATATAGCCCGAGATTGCTCCAGTGCTACACTGTGACCTTGTCATGTTACCTAGCATTCTACTACATCACTCCTGACTCATCACGAGTACGGTTCCTCACGTACTCCCGTCACACCGTGACATCTCATCAGGTTACCGTTACGCCATTTCTACACCTTAACACTTCACCCATCATAAGCATGACTTCCAATAACCACGTCACTTCGTGACGTTGCCCAGTCATGCTTCCGCTGCGTACTCTTATACTTGTTTCACTACTTCACCCATCACAAGCACGACTGTCAGTAGTCAATGTCACTTCGTGACATTCCTCAGTCATGCTTCCGCTGCGCACTCTTATACTTGCTCTGATACTTCACGCATACTTTTAGCCATAAGTCTATTGCAGTGACACTTGTCACCTCAGACTACAAGCTATGCCATAACTACTTCGGGACACTGTTCCACAGTTCCCGACACTATCCATCACGTTCTACGCCCATCAAACACATAACCATCCTTATCTCTACGACACGCCACACGGAGTGTCGCTGCTACATGGAGTACACTCCATGTATACTCCCTTCATACATACCACATCACCATTATGGCATACCTGCCATATGGTACATCAATCCATCACATGGAGTACGTTCCACTTGTATTCCCTTTACATACGCTCCATCACCACTATGGTCTACGCGCCATATGGTGCATCACCCATCATATGGAGTACATTCCACATGTATTCCATCCATACACACCATATCACCACTATGGCATACCCGCTATATGGTACATCGCTCCACTGCATAGAATGCACTCTGCATATACTCCATGCATGTTACGCCACATCATCACTATGACATACACGCCATATGGTGCATCTCACCATCTCATGGAGTACATTCCACATGTACTTCCTACATATACAACATGCCACATCACCATTATGGCATACACGCCATATGGTGTATCATCCACCACATAGAGTACACTCCACGTGTACTCCTCACATATACTATACCCCACACAGAGTACACCCATCGTATACTCCCTTCATACACACTACGACACATCACCGCCATATGGTGTACATTCCACATATATCCCCTTCATATATCATACTCCACATAGAGTACACTCAGAGTGTACTCTTCCCGTTCCACATACACCACGCCATATCACCATTATGGCATACGCGCCATATGATGCATCAATCCACCACATGGAGTACATTCCACATGTACTCCTTTTACACGCACTACCCATAGAGTACACTCCACATGTACTCCATCCATATGCTTCATCACCACTATAGCATACCCACCATACGGAGTACATTCCATATGTACTCCTTTTACACGCACTACCCATAGAGTACACTTCTCCGTGTACCCATCCCGTTCTACCATATGCCAGGAGGGTATATTTTACATATACTCTCATTGTCTCACATTACGCTACATACAAAGTACACCCAGCGTGTACTCTTCCCATTCCACACAACGCCACGCCATCCATACAACACATGCCCCACAACTACATTACACAGCATAGTCCACGATACTTCACAATACACCCAACACTTCACAGCACACTACACGGCACAATGCACCTCCATACAACACAGATAAGCCCAACACTTCACTACACAGAATGCCCAACACTTCATCACACAACTCCACATCACAATGCCACAACTCCATTAATACTAACAGCACAGTCCACAACCTAGTCAACTAATCAATATCTAACATAAATACGAGAGATAGAGGGTTATACCATCGACGGGATAACCCGTGCGTTGCTCGTTGACTGTCATAGCCGATGATGTTGACAGTGTCGTACGTGGCGGCTGACCCACGTATGTTAACTGTTTAGTCGTTTGGATAGCTAGGTGTGGTCTTGGAAGGGCTCGTGATGGCCTTGTGATGATGGTAAGGGGCATAACACAACGGATCTAGCCATGTACTGTGGCGGTCAATCACACGCAGTGACTGTCCATCACGTGCAGTGATTACCCATCACATAAAGTGATGGTTTGGACCTAGGGCTTGGCTAAGGAAGGTGTGGTGAATCTCGTGGTGGCGTCAAGGTGGCGCCACGGTGGCTCACGGTGGCGGATCTAACCATACCGTGGAGGAGAAGCCGTGGGAGGGTGAGAGAGAGTGTGCTCTCGTGGGTGGTAGATCGGGGCCAATGGAGGTCGGGTTGGCTTGGTGGCGGCCTGAGGAGGCTGGACATGGCCGTCATCAGCCATGGGTGGCGGCGCATGGTGGTGCACGGCGTGCAACCCGTGCGTGAGAGGGGGAGAAGCCGTGAGGTAGAGGAGGGGGTTTCTGGCCATGGGTCACATGGAGGAGCTCGGGGAAAGGGAGAGGAGGTCCATGGCGTCGCATGGTGGTCGTGGGTGGCCGCGTACGGCGGCGCACTGTGGGAAATGGGCTAGAGACCCATTTCGGGTACTTGCCGTGGAAGGAGGGGGAGGACTGCTTCATAGGGGCTGGCTTCGGTGGAGGATGATGGCCGGTGGGAGAGGAGCTCGCCGTGGGAGCGGTGGAGCCATTGGGTGGCGCACGGTGGCGCTACGCGCACAAGCCCGTTCGGGCTGTGTGCTTCCGAAATGGAGAAATGGAGAGCGTGAGAGAGAGGGGCTGAGCTAGGGAGACTCGCCGGAGTGAGAGCAAGTCGTTGGTGTCGGCGGTGATGACTGGTGGCGCACGGCGGCGCCGGCAATTAATAAGAGGGTTAAACCGTTTAATTAATAAAAGTTCTCAACATAATTTAAATCCCATAATATCTTAAATAATTGAAATCATTTTAATAATAATATTAAAATGATTTCCGGCAATTATAATATTTTTGGAGCTCTTCAAGAATATTATGATTGTCGTATTTAAGATCAAATCTTAATTCAATAACAATGGAAATACTCCTTATAAATATTTCCAGCATATTTAAAATACTAGGCATGCCCTAGAAGTCACACGATATCTTTGAGACACGCCATCATGGTTCGACACGCATAACGTGACTCGCAGTCGCTAATGAGAAAGGCAGATGATCACATAATCTCTGCCTTCGGGATTTGCTTACGTCATCAAGACGAAACATACGTCAGAAAGAGAGAAACCTACTTAAGAAGAAGGAGCTGGGTATTACAATAGCCACCCTAGGAATACTGGACGTGATGTGCCACTGGGTGACTAATACGAGTATGATGGAATCACCTATAGGAGTAGACTTGAGAGAGCATTGCTCATGCCTGTTTGTGAGTTTTGATAGTATGTTTATCTCGAGAGTGTTCTGGGTTGTATCTTGTATCCTGCTTTGGCGTTAATGTTTGACCTCACAAATTTCGAGGACGAGATTGTATTTAAGGGAGGGGGAGGATGTGATACCCCGTATTTTAGTGTATTTTAACTAAATAATTATTTTAATTAATTTAAATATTGGTTCCCTTGTTTTAAAATTTATTGGGTTTCTAGTTAGTTTATTTCATGATTTTTTTAAGTTGTGAAATATATTTTATTGTGCTTTCTTAAAATTAAATATTGTTTTGCATTTAAACTGTTCTTTAATTTAAATTAGTTGTTTGTGGGTTTTCAAATAATTGTGTTGTTGGTTTTAATCATTTCATTTTACTTAGGCTTTGGGTTTAAATTATTTTTATTTAAATTTATTGTTTTGAAATAATTTTCATTGGATCATTTTGTGACCCAAGTTGTGAGAATTGGACCTCATTTCTTTCCCTCCATTTTTCTTCTGGAACCCCTGCTTCCTCCTGCGCGCACGAGCCTCTCTCTCCCTCTCCCCGTGCGTTTTCTTCTTCAGCCCCAAGCGCTGTCGTGCGCCTTCCGTGTCCACCAACGCCCCTCCCAACCTCTTCCTCATCGGCCGGCGACCACCCCCTGTGTTTTCAGCTCCTCCCGCGCCACCATTAACCCCCACTCGTGGCCTTAAAGCACGACATTCCTTGCGTCCTTGCGCTGCCATCGCGCCACCTCCAGCCACCATCTGTTCACCACGTCATCCTTGACCTCCCAGCAACCTAACCCACCATCCTCAACTCCGATCCGCCACCGGTGAAGCTCCACCATCCACATTTCTGTTTTGAGCATTTTGGCCTCCAAACACCACCCACGCTGCCACCCACAGCCAACCACCACCATTAGTTTCACCGACATCCCTAAGCCCTTTCCTAGTAATCTCAAGTCTTCGTTTGTCCCCGTTCAAAAGTTGGGCTTTTGAGACCCACGGCCATAGTGCATTTTGCATTGTTATGTTGCTGTGCCGCCACTTCTAGTACCTCCGTGATCTTTCAAAAATTATATTATAGCATTATAAGTATTTTCCCAAAGAACTTTTGAGATTTAAATGTATTTTGCGCTAACTCATATTTACTGTGAATTGGTTGGTTGTGCCGAACTGAGTCCGAGGAGTAATGGGGTCGGTTGGATTGGATGATGGAGTCGTTTGTGTGATTGTTTTATGCTATGAGATTTGTTGGCTGTATCGGGTTTAAATATTGGCGTCTTGAGTTTGACGTTAATTATGGTGGATATTGGGATTTTAGGAAGTGATGATATATATTTTGGGATTATGAGGGTTTTAAGTTTTGAGGAATTAAAATAGGTTATTTTTGAAACTTAGGCTTAAATATCGAAATCCGTGATTGATTGAAAACTTACGAAAATTACGTGATTATTTTTATAGGTGACGATTTATAGTTGACTCGACATTTTGAGAAAAATTCTGAAAAACTAAGTCGTCCAGGTAAGCGGAGTTCCTATGCTAGATTTGCATAAAAAATAAAATGGGTTGAGGTTGTTTTTTGAAAATATGCATGTTTTGTTATGAAAAGAGATTTGAACTACCTCAATTATTTGTTCTGCATTACTCATGAGATTCTGCTTAAGAATAAAGTATTTTCTAGCATGACTGGTGTAGACATGAGCTATTTTGCATTTTGCTTCTGAACTGTGCAAAAGAGAGCGAATATGAAAGTTTGTGCATAAAATTATATTTTGTGATCTGTTTACGTTATGTTCTGTACTCTGATATGATGTGATTTATGAAAACTTTGTTCTGGTATGAAGATGTTTTGTACTCTGATATGATGAGATTTTTGAAAACTTTTGGCATGACATTCTGAATCAGGATGTGGTTTGTGGATGGTGATCTATTTGACCTACCACGTGTGCTAATAGTGGATGCTGTTTGGGTTGGTACCAACTGTTCTGTTTCTGGTGCACTCACTTTGGAAACAAAGTTATTTTTCTAATGGTCTTTCCTGTGTACACACTCGGGGCTCCGAGAATAAATAAGGGGAAGATTCACATTCTGTTTCTGCTCGGTTAGCTACCGGGATTTACACAATCCTACCACGGGGGTTAAACATGGCCTCTGATGTGATGTGATGTTTTGGTATGATGGTGGTCAGTTATGCTATGCCAAAAGACTTTAAATAAGAATATTTTCTTAAACTTTCACTCTGATATTTTTGATAACATGTTCTGATTTTGCATTTTGAAAATAAAAAGTGTTTTGTTCTGCATATTGAAATTTGTAAATGCTCATATTTGCATACTAGTATATGTTCTCTGCTTACTGAGTTGTTGATAACTCACCTCCCTCTTATCTCCAATATTTTCAGATGATTTTTGGATACAGCTGAGGATTAAGACTATGAAGAATTGGGTTAGATGACTTAAGAATAGTGGATTACGAATAGAAAGCTTTCAATGAGTATTGGTAATTTTTGATAATTATATTGTTGAAATGTGAGTTTAAGTTGACATGTAGAGAAGTTGATAATTTTTGGGGTTACTATATTGAGGATTTTATATACAAGTATATGTGGTTAATTAAATTTGAAGTGTTTACGTTTGATTTGGAGCTTTTGGAAGAGTATTAGCAATGTTGGAGTTGATTATCAGGTAATATGAGTTAACTCTCCAGACCCTCGGGAATGGGGCATTACAAGACACATTCAGAGAGAAGGAGATTAAGACCATGTGGGCAAAGATGAACCTGCATTGTCTCAGGGTTGGTTAATTGACGCGGACAGATCTGGATTTTGCATCATTTCTCTTAATTGAGGATTCGTATCTACCATGCCACGTAGTTGCGGGGTGAGGCTGAGAATCTAACATTCAAAAAGGCCTATTAAATACATGAAACAGCACAAATCTCATAAATATGATCTATTCATCAAAGCAAAGTCCTAGTCATAGTACCTGATTCATATATTGGGGATTAGAGAGCAAGCTTTGCATCATCTGTGATATAGCTGGGTTCTGCAAAAACTGGCTCAGTAGAGTAGCATCTGGGATGCCATTAAACATGTGTTCCATATTGGGGAGACCAAGCCCTCCAAGACCACCAATACCAGGTGCCCCGGCATCCCCAGCAGGATTTGGTTGTGTAGTTGTTGTCTGAGTACCTCCTGACATATTATATGAATACATACGAAGATTTTAGTAAGTAAAAGTTATAATTCACAATTTCTAATAGCATCTTTGAACTACATTGAAAGATAGTGACATAAAAGCAGTGATTAGGAAAGTAAGATATTCTATTCAACATGGTTATTCAGGAAATCAAATATGCTTGCAATATAATAACTGGGCATGCAAGTAATAGAGAATAGATCCAATAATAACATAACATTCGAGATTGGTGCAAGTAGTATCTATACCGCATAGATAAGAGAAAAGAGGCTCCTCCAACAACTATGGATAATGGCATTAGCCACTAATAAATTGGTAATGATATGCCCATCAATCTCATCAATAAAATTCTTGTTTACTGATAAAAAATGGCACTGATCCAGATCCATTAATTAAATTTGCAGAACCATTTTTTTTTGGGGGTAACACTCCTTTCTTCTATAATGCTGGAGAGTACATATGATTACCAAAGCCGGAACATAAAAGCTTTGAAAGACTAAGCAATGGTAAAGCTCACCAGCAGTATTGTTCTAAGGGTTAGGGAGTGGGTTTGTATTTGGAGAACTAAGCTCACTGGTTGTTTCAGAACCAGTAGTCGAGGGGTTATTAGCACCATCCCTAACATGTGTCCCACCTTGATTTCCGAAAAGTGCTGCAAACGGGTTTGAACTCGAATCATTTCCAGCATTTCCACCCATCGTTGTAGCATTCAGAAATGGTTCCTGAACATTTTCATACATTCTTCTGAGCATGTTAAATCCCTCAAGGGTAGATTCAATGTTGCTCATCGCCCTGTCAGTGTTTCGCATCATCTCACGCATAAGCTCAGGGTTCCTTGCAGCTTCTACCGTCTGTCGAAGAATCCCAGGGTCATTAAGTACATGGGCAAGCTCTGGATTACGGTTGATGATCTCACGCATCTGAGGATTGTTCATAATCAAGCTGCGCATTAACTAATTAATAAATTTGGTTAAAGAGACAAAATTTAAGAAGAAGAGTTTTACTCATATAAAAAATGAAAAATAGTCTTCTCTCTCCTTTCAATTAGTGGAAAGAGATCGAGGAGGAGTGGGTCACACAGCACCCAAGGAGATTCTAATGGAATTCTGGTGAAAAGCACTTGTGAGTGGGAGCAGTTTTCTGTCAGCATCTGGTAGACTGAGGAGGTGCGTGGTGGAACAGGGTGGAACACGGCAGTTGAACGAGGAGGAAGGTGATCTGGTAATGGAAAATTTGGAGGCTCAGTGGGGAAAGCTTCTACTAACAGAGGATGAAAAACTCTGTGTTGATTTAGATGATGCTGTTCCAGAGGAAATAAAGAACAAAGGAAAAAGGAGCTTGGTGGGAAAGCTGTGGTTAGAAAGGAAGATTAGCTCTAGGGTACTGGAGTCTACAATGGCAAAGATTTGGAACTTAGTAAGGCAGCAAAATTTCTGGAGGTGGGGATGAATGTGTATGTCATCATCTTTGCTAACCATGCAGATAAACAAAAGGTGTGGGGTGAGAAACCATGGTTGTTTGATAACCACATAATGGTACTCAAAATGTTCGATGGTTTTACTCCTCCATCGATGATGAGTTTTGATCATGAGAAGCTATGGGTGCACATGTATAATCTGCCATTATTAGCCTTGATGACAAAGGAGAAAGGTCAGCAGGTGGGGAACACAGTTGGGAAGGTGGAGGATGTTGATGTACAGGGAGATGGAAGTGGTTGGGGAAGTTACCTAAGGGTTCAAATCGATATGGATTTAACTAGGCCTTTGGCGAGAGGTAGAACAGTTTCAGCTCAAGGCAGGAGCATATGGGTTCCCTTTATTACGGATAATGGCTGAAAATAGATCATCACAGCTCATACGTCGGTTACTTGCATGATTTTAGGCCAAAATACTTGTCTATATCTTTCCATTTATAGAGTAACATAAACTGTAATAAATAGCCTTTATATTCTTTCCTTTTTGACTTACATTTGTAATGCTCTGTATATATACAGCAGTTACACATGAATATGACAGTATCAATTTTCATCAATTGCTTATCTTCTTTATGGTATCAGACAACTCTCTTTTGTAACGAGACTGTAAATTTTTTTTTTCGATCCTATGGCTTCCAACAGCTCAAACACTCCAGTATCCAACACTCCATCAAACTCTTCGACAGAACAACAACCTCTGGTATCTGTCAATGCCAGCACCCAACTTCCTTTGAAACTTACCCCTACCAATTATCCTTCATGGCGAGCTCAGTTTGTCACTCTTCTCATTGGATATGATCTTATGGGATTCATTGACGGCACATCTCGTTGCCCATCTCGCGGTGACCTCAATTCGCCACCATCAACTGCATACAAGTTTTGGTACAGACAGGATCAACTCCTACTCCATGCCATATTTGCCTCAGTCTTTGAGACTGTGATGCCCTTAATTGCATCTGTGGCAACATCCCATGCAGCATGGGAGAAACTTCGATGCTTGTATGCCAACAAGTCTCGTACTCGTGTTATACAGCTTAAGGAGGATCTCACGTTGATACAGCGTGGCAATCGATCTGTTAGTGATTTTCTTCAATCTATAAAAATGCTTGCAGATGAACTTGCAGTAATTGATGCACCCCTCTCGGCAGATGACATCACATTGTATGTTCTCAATGGATTAGGGGCAGAATTCAAGGATATTGTGGCGCCCATTAGAGCTCGAGAAAACCCTCTAAATTTTGAAGAACTTCATGATTTATTGGTTGGTCATGAAATCTATCTCAAAAGAATGGACTCTGCTACTGCCAATCTAGTTGTAACAGCCAACTCCACTCAACGCCGCAACAATCCAAGTAAATTCCACAACAAAAAACCGCAAGGGAGAAATTTCAATGGTGACAAGCGTTACTTCAAGCGAGACAAAGGAGGCAAGTCACCTATAACCTGTCAACTATGTGCTGAACAAGGTCACAAAGCCAAGCAATGTCCTACATTCACCAAAGGCTCACCATCTGCAAACTGTGCAACCAATGGAGGTGCCTCGGACAAAAAGTGGCTGGTGGACTCAGCAGCATCTCACACAATAACCTCAGACTTATCAAATCTCTCTATTCATTCTGAATACGATGGAACTGATGAAGTGGTTATAGGGGATGGATCAGGTTTGCGTGTTACACATGTTGGATCTATGTCAATTCCTTCCAAATCTTGCACGTTCAATTTACCCGATACTCTATGTGTTCCTTCAATTCATAAAAATCTTATTTCTGTGCATTCCTTTACAAAAGCTAACAATGTATTTCTTGAGTTTCACCCATTTTAATTCTTTGTAAAGGATCGGAGCACGGGAATGACACTCCTTTGAGGTAGATGTCAAGATGGTGTTTATCCACTTCCAATACCAGTTGCTACAAGTTCATCTCGACCACTTGCTCTAGTAGGTGAACGTGTCTCACTCAACAATTGGCATCGGAGGCTAGGCCATCCAACTTCTACTATTGTGTCTCAAATTGTCAATCAAAATTCCTTACCTGTTTTAGCTAAGGATTCTTCCTTGACAAACCTTTGTATCTCGTGCAAATGCAATAAAAGTCATCGTCTTCCTTTCAGAACCACTTCGCTTATCAGCCATAATCCTTTGCAATATATATATGCGGATGTTTGGGGTCCTGCATCCTTTACTTCTGTGGATGGTTATAAATATTATGTAATATTCATTGACCATTTCACAAAGTACACGTGGTTCTTCCCTCTTTGCAAAAAATCAGATGTGAGCTCTATTTTCCCTCACTTAAAAAAACAATGCTTGAAAACCAGTTTCAGCACAAAGTCAAAAATTTTTATTCAGACAATGGGGGTGAGTTCCAAGCCTTACGCTCCTTTCTTGCACAAAATGGCATAAGTTTATACCTTGGCACCTCACACTCCTCAACAAAATGGGACCAGTGAGCATTGCCATCGCCATGTTGTGGAGACTGGTCTTGCTCTACTCCATCAAGCTTTTCTTCCTTTTCTACCGGTGTTCTTTTTATTTTTGAGTGTGTTTTGTCAAGTTTTTTAGAAGTTAAATGTTTTGGGTCGGGCTTGGTTTCTAAATTATTTTTGAGTTCAGGTTCTAAATTTTGAGTTGGGTAATATCTTTTATTTCAACGACTTTTATTTTTTTAAATAGGTTGGGTTTTTATTTTTGTTAAATAAACTTGTGAATAAGTGGGAATTAGGTTAAGTGAATATTAAGTGGATATTGATGGTTTTAGAAAATGATGATATTTTAGGAATTATGAGAATTTTCAGTTTTGAGGTTTTAAAATAGGCTCATTTAGTATTTTAGATTTAAATATCGAAATACATGGTTGATTGGAAATTTACAAAAATTATGTGACTATTTTATAGGTGACAACTTTTAGTTGATTTGGCATTTTGAGAAAAATTCTGAAAAGCTAAGAAGTTCAGGTAAGCGGGGTTTCTATGCTAGACTTTGAATAAAATAAAGTGAAACGAGGTTGCTTTTAAAAATATGCATATTTGTCTTGAAAAGAAATCAGAAAACAACCTCAGATATGTGTTCTGCATATGCATGAAAGCTGTATAAAAGAAAGTATTTTCTGTCATGACTGGTGTAGACATGAGCTAATTTGTGCATTCTGTTTCTGATCATGCAAAACGAGCGAATATGAAAATCTAAAAGTTTTTATTGTGAATAAATGAAGATGTTTTGATTCTGTTTATTTCGAACATGTGAAATTATCTGAAGCTATTCAGTATTTGGTTTTGATATGATGTGGCATCTGAAAATTGGCATGAGATTATGATTCTGTATTCTGATTAAAGTCTGATTCTGATGGTTTTGTTATGTTCTGATAAGGCCCAACCATGAGTGATAATAGTGGATACGGCCCAGCCACGGGTAATAATAGTGGCATACGGCCCAACCACAGGTAATAATAGTGGATACGGCCCTTCCACGGGTTATAATGGTAGTTTATAACCCTACCACGGGGTTAAACATGGTATACGACCCAACCACGGGTTATAATCGTGGATACGGCCCTTCCACGGGTTATAATGGTAGTTTATAACCCTACCACGGGGGTTAAACATGGTATACGGCCCAACCACGGGTTATAATAGTAGATACGACCCTTGCACAGGTTATAATGGTGGT
The DNA here is from genome assembly GCA_022457165.1 of Juglans mandshurica. Classification (NCBI taxonomy): domain Eukaryota; kingdom Viridiplantae; phylum Streptophyta; class Magnoliopsida; order Fagales; family Juglandaceae; genus Juglans; species Juglans mandshurica. Next base: position 18,820,971 of record CM039619.1, on the reverse strand, counting down.
TTATAACCCTACCACGATAGTTAAACATGGTATTTGTCCCAATGTAATGCTCTGATTGATGAAGATGAGGTCTTAGATTTTGATATAGCAAAAGATTTTTGAATAAAAATGTTTTTCTGAAAGTTTCGCTCTGATATTTTTGTAACATGTTTTGATATTTGCATTCTGAAATTAAATGTTTTTGTTTCTGCATTCTAAAGGTAAACATTTTGTTTTGCATTCTGAATTCTAAAAATGCTCATGTTTACATACTAGCATATGTCTTCTGCTTACTAAGTTGTTGATAAGTCACCTCTTATCTCCTAATATTTTTCAGATAATTTTGATGGTTCAGCTGGAGAACAAGAGTAGAAAGTTTTAGCAAGGTGTGATGATCGTAGTGGAATAAGTGCCTGAAGGTATAGGTTTATTGGAGAGTCTTATTTAGTAAGTTTATAATTTAATGTTATTTGATATTTGGAGTCCTAGATATTTCTAAATATTTAGTGGAGTTTTAAATTATCATATTGAGGTATTTATTTGGTGTCCTGGCAGAGGAACATATATTTTTATTTTGAATAAATGGATTTGTACTTTTTAGGAATATTGGAGTATTTAAATATGTTATGGAAGTTGGATTTAGGTTACAAGAGATAACTCTCCGAACGTCCGGGAACGGGGCGTTACATATACACACATAGCACTTATTCCTAAAGTCAAGAACCCTACTATGGTGAGTGAATACAAACCTATTAGTCTTTGTAATGTGGTGTATAAGATTGCCTCTAAAGCCATTGCTAATAGATTAAATAAGGGTTTGGCAGTGGTCATCTCCCGGGGAGGATGATATCTGACAACATAATGGTTGCTTATGAGGCTCTTCATGCTATGAAGACAAGGCAGAAGGGCAAGACTGGGTCAATGGCCATCAAATTGGATATGTCCAAAGCCTATGACAGAATTGAGGGGTGCTTCCTGGAAGCTATGATGAAACAATTGGGATTTTGTGAGAAATGGATAAGACTGATTATGAGCTGTGTTTCTACAGTGACTTATTCAGTTCTAATAAATGGGAGACCTGGTAGAAAACTCAAGCCAACAAGGGGACTAAGACAAGGGGACCCTATCTCCCCTTACCTTTTTATTATTTGTGCAGAAGGCTTAAGTGCTCTACTCAATTTTTCTGATGCAAGGGGCTTAACAAAAAGGGTAACTATGGCTAGAGAGGGTACTAGGATAAATCACCTGCTTTTTGCAGATGATTGTGTCTTGTTTGGTAGGGCCAAGGGCAAGAAATGGAAGAAGCTTATGGACTTGCTAAAGGTCTATGAAAAAAGCCTTGGGTCAGTTTTTGAATAAAGAAAAAACTTCTATTTTCTTTAGTTCAAATACCTAAGTTGAGGATAGGGAGCTTATTTTGAGGGATGGAGGCTCGGTGGCATGTGGATGTTATGAGAGATACTTAGGTCTTCCAACAGTGGTGGGAAGATCAAGATATAATACTTTCAAGTGCATCAAAGATAGGATTTGGCAAAAGATAAGCTACTGGAAAAATAATTTTTTATCTATGGCAGGAAAGGAGATATTGATAAAAGTTGTCCTGCAAGCAGTACCCACACACACAATGACTGTGTTTAAGCTTCCAAAGAATCTATGTTCTGAGATCAACACCATGTTCTCGAGGTTCTGGTGGGGCAGTGCAAAGGGGGAGAAGAAAATTCAGTGGCAAAGCTAGGAAAGATTGGGGACTTAGAAGTTGAAAGGAGGAATGGTATGCTAACGAAGATATTTTTCTGGTTTTCTGGGAGAAGCTGATAGAGAGATTGAAAATAGAGGAACTAGAACTAGTGGCTGTTCTGATGAGGTCAATATGGCTCAGAAGGAATTCCTTTATTTTTGAAGACAAGTTTAGAGGACCTGATTCATTGATCAGAGCAGCAAGAGTAGTGATTGAAGACTTTCAAGAGGCTCAACTAAAGGACAAAGCTAAGCCACATAGTGAAGGTATTTCGAGAAGTAGTTTTTGTCAAATGTGGATGAAGCCTTCACAAGGATGGATTAAGGCAAACTGGGATGCCTCTCTCAATAAACAAAATATGGGGCTAGGAGTTGTTTTAAGAAACAAAAAGGGAGAAGTATTGGCTTGTGCTTGTTACAAAAGACCCCCAGTTTCTGATTTTGTCATGGCAGAAACAGTAGCCTTGTGGTATGCTGTGGATTTATGCAATGAATTGGGCTTCAATAGAGTCATCTTTGAAGGGGATGCTCAACTTATAGTGGAAGTTGTTAATAGTGAAGATGAGGATATGTCTGCTAGAGGCCACATCATTAAGGATATAAAAACAGTGTTTAAAGGAAGAAGTGCTTGGAATGTGAAGTTTATAAAAAGAGAAGGAAATGGGGTAGCTCATTTGTTAGCAAAAAATGCTTTAGATATAGTACAAGAACATATATGGATAAATGATTGTCCAGATTGTATTCTTTTACAAGTTTTAAAGGAGTCAAATTGTACTAGTTTCACTTTTGAGTAATGAAATATACGTGGTTCTTTGTTTCAAAAAAAAAAAAAAAGTTTTACTCGTATCTCATTTCTAGGCTGCTCTCACTACAATAGCAGAACATTTGGCATTACTAGTCAAACTAGGCTAACTGATAATAGAAAGTCATACAGTCTAATTTTCTCATAACTAGTGTGAATAAAGTACAACCACATGCATGGTCCATTTCAAAGTAATCAAACCCAACCTAGGTAAGTGAAGAGAACATGCATTCTATTCTAATGAGCATTGGAAATATTGGGTGCATTTTATCCTAGCTAGTTTTAGTTTATTATTGAAGGTGGAAATAGCTGATTTTGATTGCTAATTTCAAACAAAATCAGCTTCACAGTGGGAAAGACCCACCATCAACTTCTGTAATAGCCTAGGTTTAATTTTCTGGTTTTGCTTTGAATGGTTGTAATAGTCTAGATTACTTTTCCGTAACTGAACTCAATTTATAGTTTTTGAATGAAGATCTCATAGTTTGAAAGAAAAAAAACATATAGAAGAAGAAGAAGGTGTAAAGGAAGGATGTATAGGTTAGGTTAGGTTAGGTGCACCTTGAATGTTTCAAGCTACTTCAAGTTTTGTACGCACTGTTTTCTTCCTCACCGCCACAAGTGAGAAATAAAAACAATGGGGGGATCCATCGTATCTGCCATGACAAGGGAGAACCAAAGTAATGCCATCCACACACAGTTTTGAACAAACCCGACTAGAGTCCCATGGTGATGCACCATCCATCGCCTACGTTCATGATTCAAAGCAATATATGTCCAGTACGGCACATATATATCTATATATACAACATACCCAAGAGGTTACAGTGCACCACCCTCCACTAAAATCTTATTCGTTTTAGCTTTAGCTATTCCCACCTTCAATAATATACTAAAACTAGCCAGGATAGATGATGAGAACCAATGTGGGTCTAGTCTTAAAGATATGTTGCAAGTTCCAGATGGGCCAAATACAAGTTCAAGGGCTTAAACGATGAAGATTATGTTTTGATTCATTTCATAAGCTATGGAAAGGGCAACAACTTGACTTATAGGCTTTGGACACTTGAAGGCTTTCAACTTATTTAATTAATTTCAATGACCTATTTTATTTGCTTAGAATAATTGGGTTTATGCCTTTGTAAGGACATGTTGGGAAAGTTATTATTTTATTGAACTAGGGTTAGGTTTACTGTAGCCGAGTTACTATAGCGCCGTACTGTAGCCGCGGCACTGTTCACTCAGGGGTATTTTTGGAAGATGAGGTTTTATTTTATCTAGGGTTTTAATTAGGTTTTGATTTAAATACTCTTTGTAGCCTCATTTTCAGAAGTTTATGAAATTTGATGAATTTATTCATTGTGAGTTGAGTTTTACTCCTCTTGTTCTTGATTGAACTTTTGAACTTATCAAAGGTAAATCACAACCTTTGTGGCGTTCCTCCTTTATAATCTGGGTTCTTGAGACGGGTTCTTCAACGGGTCTAGATTTTAATATAATCTAGGTTCTTGAAAGGAGTTCTCATCCGGTCTCGGTTCTCCATCCATTGACTTGATTTTGGCTTTCTTGGGGAGTTTTCAAATTGATTGTGGGTTCAAGGGATTTCATTCCCGTGGGTTCATATCATTTGGTATTCAGAGCAAGATTTCCAATCAGGTATGATTCTATCTTTTAATTTTAGCATCTTTTAATTTAATTCTAGGGCTTCATTGTTCTAGGGTTGCCAAAAAAAAAAAAAAACTAGAAACAAAAAGTTGGCTGCCGAAATTTTTAGGATTTTGGGTTTGGCTGAAATTTGCATCACCTAAGGTTTCAAAATTCTAGGGTTTTCCTGCATCTCTAAGTTTGTCAATTGCTTGGAGTATCGTTCCATTGATTCTCTTCTACTTCATTGTCCATGCTTGTGTATTTGAATTCAATTGCTTGGTTTTCGCAATTGAATATTGCTATTTGTGGTTGAATTAGTGAAAAAAAAAAAGGAAAGGAAAGGAAAAGAAAAGAAAAGAAAAAAAAATTCAAAAAAAAAAAAAACAGAAAGTAGAAGAAGAAGAAAAGAGAAGGTGTCGTATTCAAAGTTGCTACATAGCTACAACAAAGAGAAAGAAAGTGTTTGTTGATTGAGCTTTTATCATCATAGGAGCTGAATACATCTTTCTAGTTGGTATCTTGTTTTATAATTACTCTTTCCCTCGTATAAATTCCTTGAGTCTCATGTCATGTTATTCCTTCATTGTTTCTTGGATCTATATTACTGGTTAGAATAATACAAGGTTGTATTGTCTTGATTTAGTTCAACTAGTTCTTAAAGAACTTGAGCGAGAAAACTATTGAGGTAAATGACCATCAGTTTCAGTTGGTCCTCATAGACCTGGCTTGGAAATTGTTTCCAAGTGGTGTATTTAGTGGATTGCCACCCATTAGGGAGATAGAGTACTACATTGATTTTGTACCAGGTGCAACAATTTCTAACCAACCTTTCTTGGAAGAACATGAGTCATTGACACTCTTAAAGGGACAAGGTAAGTTGTTGACTATAATGCGTGCTAAGCAGGAGGATTGTATTGAGACTTTTCCTCATGTATTCAAATACACACAAGGTATGGAAACTTTTGTAGTTGATGCTTTAGCAAGAAGGTATGTACTTATCTTCAATTTAGATGCAAAATTGTTGAAACTTGAATCTGATAAGAAATTGCATGCTAATGATGATGACTTTGCTAGTGTGTATAGAACATGTGAGAAAGCATCGTTTAGTAAGTTCTATAAACTAGATTGATACTTGTTTAGAAAGAATAGATTTTGTGTACCTACTAGTTTTATGCGTAAGTTGCTTGTGTGTGATGGACATGGTGGTTTGTTGGGTAACCATGGTGTAAGAAAGACTTTTGTTGTGTTGCATGAACGTTTGTGGGAATATCATTTGCCTTTCAATGACGTGTTGCATGAACGTTTGTGGAAGTATCAATTGTCATTCATTGATGTGTTCCATGAATGTTTGTGGGAGTATCATTTACCTTTCAATGATGTGTTGCATGAACGTTTGTGGAAGTATCAATTGTCATTCATTGATGTGCTGCATGAATGTTTGTGGAAGTATCATTTGTCATTCATTAACATGTTGCATGAACGTTTGTGGGAGTATCATTTGCCATACATTGACCTGTTGCATGAACGTTTGTGGGACTATCATTTGCCCTTCATTGAGTTTGCATATATTTGGAGTAGTCATTCTGGTGTCAAGAAAATATTAGACATTTTGCATGAACATTTATGTTGGTCTAAGATGAAGAGAGATGTTAATTGTATTTGTGGTAGGTGCATTACATGCAGAAAGGCCAAATTTATACTTTTGCCACATGGGTTGCATACGCCCTTACCTATTCCTAGTGAGTCATGTGTAGACATATCTATGAACTTTGTTTTGGGGCTGCCTAGGAAAGAAAGGAGTAGAAATTCTATTTTTGTGGTTATAGATGGATTTATAGAGTTTGCATATAACAGGACCATGCATACTACCACTTTATATTCTCCTTTTGAAATTGTTTATAGACTTAATCTATTTACTCATTTAGATTTAATGTCTTTATATGTTGACAACAGGAGTAGCTTGGATGGATGTTCTCAAATTCTTGAACAAATTAATGACAATGCATATGAAATCAATGATAATGTTACTAACATTTTTCCCTTTGATCCAGGTGGAGATTCGAGGTCGAATCCTTTTGAGGAGAGGGGGAATGATGAGAACCAAGGTGGGCCTAGTCTTAAAGATATGTTGCAAGTTCCAGATGAGCCAAATACAAGTTCAAGGGCTTAAACGATGAAGATTATGCTTTGATTCATTTCATAAGCTATGGAAAGGGCAACAACTTGACTTATAGGCTTTGGACACTTGAAGGCTTTCAACTTATTTAATTAATTTCAAGGACCTATTTTATTTGCTTAGAATAATTGGGTTTATGCCTATGTAAGGGCATGTTGGGAAAGTTATTATTTTATTGAACTAGGGTTAGGGTTACTGTAGCCGAGTTATTGTAGCGCCGTACTGTAGTCGCGTCACTGTTCACTCAGGGGTATTTTTGGAAGATGGGGTTTTATTTTATCTAGGGTTTTAATTAGGTTTTGATTTAAATACTCTTTGTAGCCTCATTTTTAGAAGTTTATAAAATTTGATGAATTTATTCATTGTGAGTTGAGTTTTACTCTTGTTCTTGATTGAACTTTTGAACTTATCAAAGGTAAATCACAACATTTGTGGCGTTCCTCCTTTATAATCTAGGTTCTTGAGACGGGTTCTTCAACGGGTCTAGATTTTAATATAATCTAGGTTCTTGAAACGAGTTCTTATCGGGTCTAGGTTCTCCATCCATTGACTTGATTTTGGCTTTCTTGGGGAGTTTTCAAATTGATTGTGGGTTCAAAGGATTTCATTCCCGCGGGTTCATATGAATAGAATGCAACCTCCAATCTCTAGCTAATACTAGATATGCATCATCCAAAAACAACCCCATTAATTTCTAGCAAAATACCATTAATTTACAGCTCATAACTAAACCCTAGAGGAAAAAAGAGATGTTGTAAACATAGAGAAAAAAATGAAATGTATGACTAAACCCTAGAATCACAGAGAAAAGAGGAGTAATACATGAAAAAACTTGAAGAAGATTATTTACAAGAAACGATACATTACCCCTCCCACAGATCTGAGGGCTTCATGTCGGTGGATTGAGGGCTTCAATCTGAGTGTGTCGAACTTAGAGAAGAAGAAAAAATCTTAGAGAAGAAGAAGAAGAAGAAGAAGAAGAAGAAGAAGAAGAAGAAATCGTTAGGATCACCTGCGAACTCGAAATCGTAGTGCAGAGGAGCTCGGGGCTTTGGGGGAGGAACTGGAAATCTCTGTTGCGGGCTCAAAATCGCAGTGCAGAGGAGCTCGGGGGGGGGGGGGGGAGAAGAAGGAAAGAAATGGGAAGGGAGAAGTGGAAGAAAGAAACAGGGAGGGAGGAAGAAAGGTAAACGCAGGGGGGGCTGGGAGAGACGAAATGAAAATTCAAAATGTGTTGGAAATCGACCAAGCCCCCCGTTTCAACACGTAATGCGTGCAACTTGGATGCATTAAATAGTGGCTGCTCCCAAGATTTTTTGTTTAATTTATTATTTGTGATCAAATGAAAGATGATGGTTCGAGATCTATAAATATTCATACTTGTATGGTTTTATCTTTAATGTCCAGAAAAATTACATAAAGGCTCCTATATAATTTAAATTTTAATTCCTTACCTACTATATAAAAAAAAATTGTTAATACTAGTCGTTGACTATAAAGTCTAAAACCATGGAACAGACACTTGTGCAAACTAAAATCATAGTGGAAGTAATGAATAAAACGATATGATAAATTACTGTTACCAAATATCTCAGCAAATTAGAATCTTACACATATCGTTAGATTTAAAAAAAAAAAACAAACAAACAATAAAGACTCACTGTTGTAGGCACGAAGACTTGATCCATCAAAACATTGATTCACTGCTCTATTTAAAACCTACATGCATATATGTATCAAAACTCATTGAAACCCATGTTTAACATATAGTAATATACAAACATATTGAATGCAATAAAATATAAAAAGATTTCAAACCCATACTCAATATGACCCCTAATGTAACGGTGTGCAGAGTCTACTCAATTATCAGTAATCAGTAAATTATACAAAATCAAGTTACAGTACTTATCTAATGTGGCACTCAATCAGAGATTTCCTCACAATTATTTGATATGGCAAAAACGAACATAAAACAATACTGCCTTTTGATGCTAAAACAACATAAAAATCGGTGAAATATGAAAAAAGAACGACATATTTTGATTGCTTTACAGGTTCTGCCCATTTGAATTTCAAATTCAAGGCACCATTTCAAATATGAATACCACTTCTGAATGAGATGCCATCTAACATTATTGTTTCAAATTCATGCGGAAAACACGAATCTTTATTAGACATGATTGCCAATTCGTGAAGAAAGCAAGGAAAAAGAAACTGAAACAACCTTAGGAAATGGCCTCACACCGTCAAATCATCTATCATCCAAACTATTTACCTAATAAAAATAAAATAAATTCCAGTAGAACAAAACTATGGAAAATGATCATAGATATATTAGCGATTGAACTAAAACTTGCTCTTTAGCGTGTAGAAAGAAAGCCCAAAAATGAAAGGGTGAGTGAAAATGCCATTAAGACGCCAAAATGATATTTGTAGAGTCCAAAAATCAATGAAATGAATGAGAAAGGTAAAGAGTGCATGAAAAAGAAAATAAAAATCGTCAACTGGTATGAGAAATGGACGGAAATGGTGTTTATATGTTGTTACGGGGGACAAATATCGAATATAAATATTTATATTGAATCAAAACAGCGTGCTGGTTCAAAAGGTCATAGAAGCGCTACTTCGTCTTTGTCTCTCTGATTTGCACGATTACACCGCTTTGGCCATTTGTTTTTCTGGTTCGACAGGTTTTTTGCTGAAAGTTTAAAACTGATCGGCACAATGCATCTTAAACCTATTAATGTGAGATTAATGCGACAATATACCGTATATATATATATATATATATATATATATTTTCAATCATATTCCCCCTAAATTACTCCTCTAACCTCTGACATTTTTGTTGCTTTCCACAAACTATCACAAATAATAGATAGATGATATATTGCAACATGTGTAATAATTCTATTTGATGGATGTAAGAGTTAGTTTACTTTCTTCTATTATTGTTACTTCCCTCCTTTTATTCTCTGGTTATAAATACAGAGGATGTAGATTATAAACTCAAGTCGTATGAATAAAGTTCAGTTCCAGTTCATTTCATTTTGATATTTCAGACTTGTCTCTCTACTTTCTTTCACTCTGTATCATGGTATCAAAGCAAGATGATCTATGTCCACTGATTCAGCTTCCGTTTCCACTTCTTCTACGAATATGGAGAGCAATCCATACCACTTACAGAGTGGTGATTCACCAGGTGCAATCTTGGTGTCCAACATCCTCATTGGGAAAAATTACCATAAATGGAGCAGGTCCATAATGATGGCCTTGAAGGCAAAAAATAAAATTGGTTTTGTAAATGGATCGATAGTTCGACCAGCTTCAACAGATGATTCGAGTGTCTTGTGGGAAAGATGCAACAATATGGTATCTTCTTGTATTATCAGTTCTATGTCAAGAGAAATTGGGGCCAGTATCATTTGTGCACAAACTGCAAATGATATGTGGCAAGATCTCAAGAATAGATTTACATAAGGAAATGGGCCAATAATTTTCCAACTTCAGAAAGATTTATCTATGTTGACTCAAGAAAATATGTTGGTAAGGGATTACTACACGAAATTCAAGTCTTTATGGGATGATTTGGCCAAATTCCTACTTGTTCTTGTGGTATTTTAAGAACTTGCACTTGTGATGCCATTTGAAAATTCTTGCAATATCAAGATAGACAACATGTCATTCAATTCTTAATGGGATTGAATGAATGTTTTTCTCACGTTAGAGGGCAGATTCTGATGATGGAACCTCTACTAGAGATAAACAAGGTTTTTTCTTTAATGGACCAAGAAGAGAAACAGAGAGAAATTAGCAGAACTAGTGCAATTGACACTGTTGCTTTTATGAGTAAAATGCAAGAATCGAATCCATCAGGCCAAAGATTTGTTTCTGGAAATCAGCAGCTAAGAAGAGCCAAATTGTTTTATACTCATTGTGGTATGACTAATCACACGGTTGATAAATGTTACAAAGTACACGGCTATCCCAAATCTACCAATTCTCGACAGAAAGGAAAGTCTTCATCAGCAAACCAAGTCATGAGCCAATCTTTTGCTACATCCTTTGAGTCTTATAATAATTTGCCTTTCTCTCAAGAGGACTGTAAAAAATTTTCAGCTTTAATCCACTCACAATCTATTGAAACCATCACTCATTAAGCAGCCAATGTTGTTTCTAGCACTCCTTCTCAAACTACCCAAGGTATGATACTTTCCAGGTTTTCCTCAAATTGTTCACCATCTTCATCAATATCTCAAAATAATTGGATTGTAGACACTGGTGCTACAGACCATATTATTCATTCCATTGATATCTTTATTTCCATAACAAAGTCTTTAAACACTTTTGTTAAGCTTTCAGATGGCAATACTGTACCAGTCACCCATCTTGGTATAGTAAAATTGTCTGAAAATTTAATTCTCAAAGATGTACTTTGTGTACCATCTTTTTCATATAATTTGCTTTCGGTTAGCAAGCTCACTTCATCTTAGAAATGCACTTTTATATTCCTACCTGATGTTTGTTTTATTCAGGAATTTATCCCATGGAAGATGATTGGGATTGCTAGAAAGTCTGCTGGACTATACATCTTGCAACAATCAGGTGCTTATGCTATTGAGTTTCCACCAAAATCAAATACTGTGAACTCTGTTACAATTTCCAAAATCTGGCAAAGTAGATTAGGACATCATTCTATGTCTCAATTGTCTCTTCTTTCAAAGAATATACCAGATATTAGTTTTTCAAACAAACTTGATTGTCATTGTACAGTTTGTCCTCTAGCCAAACAGAAAAGGCTTTCTTTTGAGACTCATTCATATAATAAAAGTTCTTCTTTCAATCTTGTTCATGCTGATATATGGGGTCCTTTTTCTATTTCAACTCATAATGGTCCTAGATACTTTCTTACCTTAGTGGATGATCACACTAGATTTACTTGGACCTACTTAATGAAAACGAAATCTGAAGTTCAAAATATTTTCATTACTTTTTACAATCTGGTTGAAACACAGTTTGAGACAAAAATAAAATGTGTGAGATTTGACAATGGTTTAGAATTTAAAATGACAATTTTTTTTTTAATTCAAAAGAAATTTTGCATTAAGTGTCATGTGTAGAAACACCTCAACAAAACTCTATAGTTGAGAGAAAACATCAACATTTATTAAATGTAGCAAGAGTTTTAAAATTTCAATCAAACATACCTTTGATTTTCTTGAGAGAATGTATACTTGGTGCAACATGTCTCATTAATAGAATTCCTTCATTAATTATGAATAACAGATCTCCACATGAAGTTTTGTACAATTCAATTCCAACATATCATCATTTAAAATTTTTGGGTGTTTATGTTATGCATCAACACTTTCCAAAAATAGATCAAAATTTTCACCAAGAGCAAAAAAATGTATGTTTGTAGGATATCCATTTAGTATAAAGGGCTATAAGCTTTATGATTTGGAACATAAAATATTCTTTGTTTCCAGAGATGTAATATTTCACGAATCAATATTCCCTTTTTCCCTTTTTCATCTCACTTGAATACAAGTTCTATGACTGAAAATACATCTCAGTCAAATAATATTTCAGAGAATCCCATGTCTGTTTTTCCAAAACCAGTTCCAGATTATAATGAAAATGTAATCTATCCTGAGCCATTGGAAACGGAAAATCCTTATCCTGAACCATTACAATTAGAAACTCCTTCTCCTGATTCAATTACTCAAACTAGGACAAACTTACATCTACATGATGAAAATCAATTTCCACCCTTGAGAAAATCAACTCGACAACACAAGATGCCTGGTTATCTGCAAAACTATCATTGTAATTTAGCTGCTTCTACTTTTCAATCATCTACAAGGGATCCTGCTACTAATCGAGGTAATAAACATAGCATATCTGAGGTTCTTTCTTACTCCAAATTATTTGAATCACATAAAGCCTTTTCTGTTGCTATTTCTTCAGAATCAGAACCTTCATTTTATCACCAAGCTGTCCAGCATGCTCATTGGAGAGCTGCTACGTCTGCAGAATAATCTGCACTATAAATGAATGACACTTGGGCTCTCACAACATTACCACCTAATACAACTCCTATAGGTTGTAAGTGGGTATATAAAATACAAAAGGAAGGCTTAGATTTTTTGAGACTTTCTCACCTGTTGCTAAGATGGTTACTATGAGTTGTGTTCTGTCACTTGCTGCAATACACAATTGGCAGATTTTTCATCTAGATGTTAATAATGCATTCCTATATGGGGAATTAGATGAAGAAGTTTTTATGAAGCCTCCTCCAGGTTATGTTAGCAAATGGGACAAAAGAGTATGTAAATTGCAAAGGTTTCTATACGGCTTAAAACAGGCTTCAAGACAATGGAATTCCAAGTTTACTTCTGTGCTGTTTAACATGGGGTTCTCACAATCAAAGGCTGACTATTCCTTGCTTACTAAGAAAGAAGGAAGCTTATTTGTTGCCTTGTTGTTGTATGTTGATGATATACTGCTAGCTAGTAGTGATATAGCTGCAATTGAGAGTGTTAAAAGATCTCTAAATGTTGAGTTCAAATTGAAAGATTTGGGGCCAGCAAAATTCTTTCTTGGCATGGAAATAGCTCGATCAAAAAAAGGCATTTCTTTGTCTCAAAGAAAGTACACTTTACAGCTTATTTCAAATTCTAGTTTACTTGCTGCAAAACCAGCTCTATTTCCTATGGATACTCATACAAAGTTATTCAAAGATGATGGTGAATTAGTAGATGATATTTCAGCTTACAGAAGGCTAATTGGCAGGTTATTGTATTTAACTCACACCAGACTCTACATTACATTTGTAGTACACCGTCTTAGTCAATTCTTAGATAGCCCTTGAATGCCCCATTTACAAGTTGCAATGAGAATCTTGAGATATCTCAAGTCTGCTCCTGGACAAGGTTTATTTTTCTCAGCTTCATTGAAGGTTCATATCAAAGCGTTTTCGGATTCAGACTGGGCTAGCTGCCTGGATACTCACAAATCAATAAGTGGCTATTGCATTTTCATTGAAGATTCTCTTGTATCATGGAAATCTAAGAAGCAACACACAATATCAAGATCTTCAGCTGAGGCTGAATATCGATCAATGGCATTCACAGTTTGTGAAATTAGCTAGATCAAAGCCTTACTTGCTGACTTGCATCAACAACACACCCAACCAGCTCTCTTATTCTGTGATAGCCAAGCGGCTCTTCACATAGTAGCTAATCCAGTCTATCATGAACGTATTAAACACGTAGAAATAGATTGTCATTTAGTGCGTGAGAAGTTACAAGAGGGTCTGATCACTACATTGCATGTATCTTTTGCTCATCAGGTTGTAGATTTAATGACCAAACCTTTGGATTCCAAGACATTTGAAGTTCTTTTATCCAAGATGAATGTGCATAATATATACACATCATCTTGAGGGGGACTATCACAGATAATAGATAGATGATATACTGCAACACGTGTAATAATTCTATTTGATGCATGTAATAGTTAGTTTACTTTCTATTACTACTGTTACTTCCATCCTTTTATTCTCTGGTTATAAATACAGAGGATGTAGATTGTAAACTCAAGTCATATGAATAAAGTTCAGTTCCAATTCATTTCATTTTGATATTTCTGACTTCTCTCTCTACTTTCTTTCACTCTGTATCACAAACACCCCCAAACTTATCCAAATTTCAAGATTTTCTTCTGTAGTTTTGGTGTTTTTGGAACGTTTGGGAAATTCCAAAATCGAAAGCATATAAATCAGCCAAACTGGCCTGCCATGAAAGTTACCCTACAAAGAACTTGGATTTCCGACCATACACTTTACCGTTTAGATCGAAAAAAAATTGCCAGCAGACACTCCTTTCATTCCCATGTTTGAATTGAGAGAAGTGTCTTGCTTTCCATGGGTCTTGTGTATTTGAATGTGTTTCTTTCTCTAGTGGATGCCATTATTGCTATTTTTGCATCTTACCAGGTTTGTTATGTTTTTATATATTTACTTATTTGGATTTTTGTGTTTTGTTCTTGTGTTTATGATTCTGACTGCTTTATGTGTTCTTTACTGGTTCGAAAGGTCAAAGAAGCACTGCTTCGCATTTGTCTCTCTGATTTGTACCATTTTACCAATTGGTCATTTGTTTTGAAGCGTGTCGACAAACTTTGCATATACATATTGTATTGGATCAAAACAATTTGATGCTCGAAAGGTTTGTTACTGAAAGTTTAAAACCGACCGGCATAAGGTATGTTAAGCCTATTAACGCGGGATGAATGCCAAGTCAGTATATCTGAACTTGGCTTTTATATAATTAAATAGATATGCGCAACAACATTTCCTTCCCTATAGACATAATTAGTAAAACAAACATCAACAAGTTGTAACTTCAGTTTTATATCTTCTATGATCATCCCAAAACAACTCTCATCTTCTATCTATTTCTGAATTTCCATGAAAACTCTTTTTGAATCCCCTTCAAGTACCACTCGTTTCATACCCAGTTGAATACCAAAATCTGCTGCAATCAGTGCTCCTATTGCCTCTCTGTAGATGGATCATTACTATAACTTCCCTTTTTTTTCTCATTGTAGCCAAGAATTAACCTTCCTCATCTCTTACTGCTATGCCAATCCCTAACATACATTGCCGGTTATCCATAGCTACATCCCAATTAATTTTACAGCAACCTGGTGGTGGGTAATTCCATATGATATTCCTTCGATGATTGAACTCAGTTTGGGCCATAGTTCTGACTTGTAAGGCTGCTACTTCTTGTCTCATACTATTAACTCTGCTCATCACTGACTTGGGATCAATTAATATGTTTTTAAAAACATATTCATTCCTTCTCCACCACAGATTCCATAGGATTAAAGCCAGCTCTTCCATGTATTCCTTGTCCAGTATATTGAGCATATCTTCTATAAGTGATTTGATGTTCTTGACTCATGTTTTACTTTTTTGTATTCTCTTTTATCCTTGCCCAAGAATATCATAAGATGATATGCAATCCCATAATATATTTTCAACATTTTCTGATTCTACTAGGCATAATGGACGCATTTGATCAGTTAGAATCTTCCTCTTGTATAAATCGACTTTTGTTGGTAGAATGTCAAGACATGCTCTCCATAAGAAAATTTTTGATGTTGGTGGAATGTTGAGTTTCCAAATCCTTGTCCAGTTTTCACATTTCTCTAATTTGTGTGAGCATTGACCTTTGTTTTTGTCTTGAATATCACATTGCTTGAAATAAGCACTTCTAACTGTGAAAATACCATTGCCAGTTCCTCTCCACATCAACTTATATAGTCTGTTATTTTTGCTGAGGGGTATTTGACAAATTACATCTGCCTCTTCTTGAGAGAAAATTTCTTTGATGAGAATAGTCCTCCATTGCTTAGTATCCTGGTCAATCAGTTCCTCAACTCTCATATTTGCTCTAAGTGAATTGTGTCCACTTTGTGGAGTGAAGGTAGTAGGTGTTGGTAGCTATTTGTCTAACCATATCTTTATAGCTTTCAACCCTCCATATAAACCCTTCTTTATGCAATGATATTGCATAAAAGAAGCTTCTCCAAATATAAGATGGATTAGTTCCCAGTCTTGCATTGAAAAAATCAGTTTGGGGAAAATACTTGTGCTGCAGTACTTGTGAAGATAATAAATTTGGAAATTGAATTATTCTCCAACATTGCTTTGCTAATAAAGCTTTATTAAAATTTTCAAAGTCTCTAAATCCCAAAACCCCTTCATTATTTGATTTCCCCATTTGAGTCCAGTTAATCCAACTCACTTTTTCTCCTGATTAATCTGTCCCCACTAATGGCCTTGCATCAGTTTATTCAGACCCTTCACTAGACCTTTGGGAAGTCTAAATACTCCCATAGAGTAAGATGGAATTGCTTGAACCACTGATTTTAGCAAAATTTCTTTACCTGCCTTGGATAAAAATTTCATCTTCCAGTTTTGCATTTTGCCTTTGACTTTGTCCAGAATATTATTGAAATCTTTGATTCTTGTTCTCCCAACTAAGGCTGGTAATCCGAGGTAGTTCTCATAGGTAGAGGTTGATCTGATTCCTACAACATTGAGTATACTATCTCTAGTAGAGACTTGTGTATTGTTGCTAAAATATATAGAAGATTTTCCTTTGTTCAGTCTCTGAGCAGAGGCAGTTTCATACATAGAAATCAAGTGCATCATCCTACTCTAATGTATTGAGGAAGCTTGATAGAAGATAATACTATTATCTGCAAAAAATAGATGATTTATAGTAAGCTGTCCTCTATGCATAGGAAATCAAGTTATTACTTTTTGTCTTTATGCCTTGTTGAAGAGTTGAGTGAAGACTTCTGAACACAAAATAAAAATATAGGGTGATAGTGGATCCCCCTATCTTATTCCCCTCGAAGGTAGAAAGGATGGTTGTGGATTCCCATTTAGTAAGACAGAATAAGAAACTGTTCTAATACAATTGACGATCAAATCTATCCATCTTTTGTCAAATCCCATTCTTTCCATAACAGCTGCAATAAAACTTCATTCCAATCTATCATATGCTTTGTTCATGTCCAATTTGAGTTCCATATACCCATCTTTCCGTTTCACTTTGCTCTTCATAGAATGTAGGACTTCAAAAGCAACAATGAGGTTGTTAGTGATTACTCTACCTGGCACAAAAGCACTTTGAGCAGTGGATATCAAGTGAGGCAGAATTGTTTTTTAACCTATTGGCCAGTACTTTGCAGATGGCGTTGTATATGACATTACATAAACTGATTGGTTGATATTCAGTGACCTGAGTTGAATTTCTGATCTTTGGAATAAGAACAATATAAGTGTCATTTATAGTTCTATCCCAACAATTTAGTGTTTAAAGCTTTTGTCACAGCCTCACATATTTTTATTGCCAACTGTATGCCAATGATGCTAATAAAACCCTGTAGAGAAACCATCTGGGCCTGGAGAGCTCATTGTATTCATGCTAAATACTACCTCTTGCACATCTGTAAAAGTGAAATCTTGAATTAACCAATTATTCATATCTTCTGTTACCATTGAGTGCATTGGTTCTAGACACTCTCTTTGTCCAGTGGGGTTTGAGGTTGAAAATAGATTAGTTAAAAAACACTAAAACACCTGGTTTACACTATGAGGGGTATTGTAGCATTGACCCTCTTCATCCTTTATACTGTTAATCTAATTAGCTTTTTTCCTTTGAGAAGCACATATATGAAAAAAGCTAGTGTTTTTGTCCCCCTTTTGAAGCTAGCTTTGTTTTCCTCTTTGTTTCCACTTTAAGTTCTCTTCCTCTAGTATCATTGTTACTTCCTTGTTCAGTTTTTGAATTTCTTGCAAATCATATCCTGTATTTCTTTGTTGTAGAAGCTGAAGTCTTGTTTTTCTGTTCTCAATTTCTCCCAATGACTGTTTTCTTTTGATTATGCACCTATTCAGTAGCTTATTCTTGGATCTGCTTAGCTTATTGATATTGCTGTAATAGAGCTAACATTAATGTGATTATCAAGCCAAGTATTATCAATAAGGTCCTGACATTCCCTCTGTTCTCCCCAATTAAATTCATATCTGAATATCCTTCTGTTTTTCCTGTCTTACTGAGCATGTGTATTCAGAGTTATTGTAATAGAATTGTGATCAGAAGTACATGCCACTATTGCATATATCTGAATATCTTGATTCAAATTGATAAATTGGGGATTTGCTACAAATCGATCTAGTCTTTCTTTTGTGAATTCAAAATCTTCTCTATTGTTTGCCCAAGTGTATTTAAGACCATTCTATTCTAGATCACTTAGATTATTGTCTTGTAAGGCTTTATTGAAAAAAGCCATTTGGGTATTGGATCTTGCTGCTCCCCCCACTTTCTCATGTTGTTGAAGAATTTCATTGAAATCACCCATGCAGATCCATGGTTTATTGTCACCTGGTTTCAACTTTCTTAGCAATTGCCAGCTCCCTTCCCTAAATGCTGTACAAGGATTTCCATAAAATCTAGATAGATACCATTCCTTCCCATTTTGAGGCTCTATAACTTTCACAGATATATGTGAGTTTGTATAGGATTCCAACTCTACAGAAATAAGAGAATTCCACATAAGAGTTATTCCTCCACTGAGTCCTCTACTGTCAATAATGAAACTCCTATCAAAACCAAGTTTGTTTCTAATTTTTTTCCATCCTTTCTCTCTTGCTTTTTGTTTCAATAAGAAAAAGGATATTTGGGCAATTTTTCTTTACTAAGCAGTAAAGCTCTTGAACTGTACGAGGGTTCCCAAGCCCTTGACAGTTCCAACTTATGCATTTCATTGATGATGGTGGGGCTGCTCAGCAGCCACCACCTTTTCCTCCTGAGTTAAGATCCTTACAGGTTTGAGCATGTCTCGTGCTTTCTTGAAATGAGTTTGTTGATTACTGTTGTCAATTTCTGTGTTATCTCTTTTTCTATTGCTTGTTTCACTACCATCAGAAGTTTCCATCTGCATTTTAGTTGTTCTGTTTATCTCAGTCTGTCTTGCTCTCTTTTTCCAGCCAATCTGTTTTTTCCTAGCTTCCTCACCTTTCGCTATTTCCACAGGTTTTGTAACTAAATTTGACAGATTAATAGGGGTATCAGAAGAAGTTGTTATTGAACTGCTTTGTGCTCTTGTCATAACCCCTTTTGCGTGATGAAATATTTTTTCCTGTTCTATATCAACTGACTTATTCACCTAAATTTCAGCATAGTTATTGTGATGTTCCAAATGTAAAAAAACCTTTTCCCTTGTTTGAGCAGCCTGACTCTAATGAAGTAAAATTGTTCTCTACAAGCAAGATGTCATCTGCTTTATTCTATTCTACCATACCTGATTTTTGAATTGATTGGTCTTGGCCTCTCCCACGGACTCCATATCTTCTATCCCCCTGGCCATTTGTACTTATAGGGGATGCCCTCAGCCATTGACCATACTGAGAGATGCTACCAAACCTAGTTGTGTTTTTTCTTGCCTTCTCTACATCACAACTTCTGTCAGCATGTTTAATAGCCGCACAATGAAAACAAAACAAAGGTAACCTTTCATATTTGAATTTTGTCCTCCATTGCTTTCCTTCCACTCTAATCTTCTTATCTCTGACAAGAGGTTTGGTAATATCTGGAATTACTCTAATTCTAAGATATTTTCCCCTGCCAATACCATTTTCATCCACATCGATAGTTAGTACCTCCCCCACTGTTGAGCCAATTCTCTCCCCCCTCCATAAGTCATAGCTGCCAGAGGCAAACCATGAAGTTTAATCATGAAATCTGAAGTTGAATCCAGAAGATTTCATGATTAAACTTCATCTCTTGTGAAGGAGTATTGCTATCAAATAGTTGAATACAAATCAGATTTTTATCGAAAGACCATGGTCCGCCGTGTAGGACTCTTTCTAAATCCACTAGTTTATGAAATTCAACTAAAACTTTGTCGTATCCTACCTCTTTAAAGAGTAGCCGTCCTTCTGGATTCCATAATTGTGTCATTGTGGCTTTGAAAGCCTCCTTGTTTATAGCTTTTTCCATTAGAAACAGCATAATCAGACAATTTTGACTCTTACGTCTGATCTCCATGTTTCTTCCTTTGTGAATACTATGGTTTCCTATTCTTCCTCTGTAAGTGTAAAACCTTCCCATAATCTCTCCAACTCATCTATCATGTTCGACTAGGTTGTTTGGTTACTGAAACTTTGAGAATTACAGACAAGACCTAACCACCACCTTACCCTTTAAGGAAAGGACAAAACACCTTACCCTCAGAAAAAGGAAAGGACCGGCATCGAGTTCTTAATTGAGTGAGTTGTTAAGTGAGTCGATAGCGAACGAGCAGGTTTAATCGTGGAGAAACGTTACTTTCATCCCCACGCCACACATCACTCTAATATGTAATTTATCATTTTATTTAAATACACATCTTTGCACATAAAATATGTATATGTTTAAATAAAATGATAAAAATGACATTACATTTTGGTATATGGTGTAGGGGATGACAAATCCCACCCCGAAACTTATACGAAGTATATAGGTTAGTCAGGCGAGTAGTAGCCCTCAGCCGGTTTGTTTCCCAATCAATGGAAAAATGACAACCGTTCTTCAAGGTATTATGGAAGGCGTAAACTTGGGACGACAAGTGCAACTGAGCATTTGAGAAACTCAAGGAGTATCTTAGCAGCCCAGCACTCCTAAGCCAAGCAGAGCCAGGAGAAACTCTGAGCTTGTACCTGTTCGTCTCTTCACACGCCATTTCAGCGGCCATGGTAAAGGAAACGAAGGCCACCCAAAACCAATATATTACACTAGCCGGGCTTTTCAGAGAGTAGAAGTGAGGTACCGTCAGATGGATATGTTGGCCTTTGCACTGATGATGACAGCCTGATGATTGAGGCCGTATTTCCAAACCCACCCGATCAAGGTCCTGATAGAAGCACCTTTGAAGAAGGTCTTGTAGTGGCCAAACGTCTCAGGCCGTTTGACGAACTGAGTGAGTTCAACATCAACTATCTCCCTGAGACATGATAAAGGGATAGATACTGGCCAACTTCATTGTAGAAATCACCGACTTCCCTGAAGAAGTCTGAGATGCACCTACAGGCTAGCCTTGGTAGATCTTTGTCAACGGCTCATCCTGCTGGGCTGGCGGGGGAGAAGGGCCACAGATGCTAGGGAAGAACACAACTATGCGATCAAACTTGCTTTCAAGGCTACCAACAACCAGGCAAAATACGAAACACTATTGGTTGGTCTATCAGTCACTAGGAGCCACCGAAGTGGAAGTAAGAGTTGACTCCTGATCAGTGCAAAACTATAAGTGCACAATATCGTAGTTTTATAATAAAGTGATGAGAAGAATATTATCCTCAGGAATTGGTAACTTACTTTTGAAAAATACTGAAATTATACTAATCTTGACTTTATTTAGAAAAGTCACTAAGATTTTTGTAATTGTAAATTATAATAAAATTAATTCCAAGAAAATACTCAAAGGAAAGGAAAGATATTATTCAAAGATCTAATAAATGAGAAAGAAAACTTCTAGGAAATCGATTTCACCTAGTTCCTCACTATGCTTTACTCATCTAACTAATTGAACTTAATTCTCCTTATTTGTTAGCAAAACTCCACAAACATCCAAAAACCTCTTTTGAAGTCAATTGGAAATTATTTTTGTTCATCATTTTACACAAGAGTATGCAAATTAATAAAACAAGAAAGAAATAAGATTAATGATTTTAATTTTTTTATTTTTTATTAAAGAGTTAGGGTCACCTGTCCAATAGTGACCCATCCCCAATTTTATTAATAACCCTCACTTGTGGCGGAGGAAAACCGTGGTTACAATTCAAGCATCTGGGATATAAAACTCAAGCCAATATGCCAAAAGAAAACCAAACCAAAAGAAATAAAAACAAGAAACAAACAAAACCTCCAAAACAAAACTAAGCAATACGAAGCGATGGTATCCCGGAATAGTCCATGCGAATGAGGCCACGCAAAACTCGAGGAGTCTCCCTCAAGTGGGAAAAAACTGAATCACTACCAGAAGCCCCATGCTTGGCTAACCAATCTGCAACTTTATTTCCTTCTCGAAAAATATGGTGAATTGAACAAGTCATGGAACTCATAATGTCAAGAACTTCTTCCCAAAACTCCTCCAGATACCAAACCCCAAATCTTTTACTTATCCACCAAGAAATAAGAGTCATAGAATCAAGTTCGATTTCCACATAATTGAGGGATAGAGAATTACAAACCTGGAGCCCATGAGGGACAGCTAAAAGCTCTGCTTGATTATTAGAACCTGTACCAATAAATGCAGAAAAAGCATGAATTAACTTACCATGATCGGTTCTAATAATCCCACCTACGCCCGAGGCCCCCGGGTTACCCAAACTACTACCATCTGTGTTCAGTTTAACCCAACCCGCTGGAGGTCATTGCCAAATAATAACTTTGCAACTCCGAACGGGAGGGAAACTAGGCTAGACCTGCAAACTCTCAAGTACCTGCAAATCAAAATTAGAGATGTGAGAACTAGCATGAATATCACGACAAATAAGACTAATCCATCGACGAACAAAATGAATGATGTCAGAGGCAGTTTCAAAGCGACCCTCCATATGCGCCAAACAACGCCTCCGCCAGAGTCTCCAAGTAATAACCACTGGAAGAAGACCCAAAATAATTTCAATTTGAGATGATAATTTCGCACGACGAAACCAAGTCTGCACCGTGTCTTTCCAATTGCGGCTGGTCAGAAGACCAAGACTAGCCCCAAGAATGCCCTTCAAGAGTACCACCCCTAATACAAACACAATCCCAAGCCGACTTGGTAGAAAACAGTCTGTTATCCTTTTTGCTCCATAACAGCACGTCCAAACCTGGTTTAGATTTACAAATATCCTTTAAAATACTGTCCAGATTATCCGGGCCCACTAACTGGAGAATAAAATCCACGTCTCAATTATTAGATAATTTGCAATCCTTAACTTTAAGAAGAGAATTACCCACAATAGGCATATCATTAGCTAAAGGACATCTCTCCCGCCATTTATCATACCAGAAGAAAACATTTCCTTCTTTAAGACGCCATTTGGTGTTATCCAAAACCAAATGAAGAGTTTTAATAATCATTTTCCAAAACCTAGTGCCCTTAGTAGGGTCAACCAGGGTTCAGGGTTTGGTACCCACATACTTACCCTTAAAAAATTTGGCCCATAAAGAATTACCTTGAATGAGATTCCAAGCAAAACGAGCGTGAAGGGCTTGTTGCATATCATCAAGATTTTTTAGTGCCAAACCACCTTCCTCCACGGGACGACAGATAGAACTCCAGACCACCCATTTTTTCTTACTCTTACCATTTACCTCCCCCCAGAAAAAAGTGCTCATCATATGATGGAGAGTTTTGATAGTGGATTGCGGGACCTGAAGAACTGCAAAGAGATGGAGTGCCATATTAGAAAGAGCATGCCGCAATAAAATAAGTCTGTCACCAGTTGAAAGAATTTTCATTTTCCAACCTGATATTTTCTTTTGGATTTTAGACACCATATCTTCCAAATACACCTGTTTGAGACGACCCAAGATAATAGGCACGCCAAAATATTTGAAGGGGAAAGATCCTTCTAAAATCCAGTCATTCTTAATAAAAGACTCTTACGAGCTGAGAGAATTTTTTGAGAGCAAAAGATGGCGGATTTAGAATGGTTAATGCATTGTCCCGACCAACTTTCATATTTATGAAGCACAACTAAAATCTCCCTGATGGCTTTAGAACTACCATTAGAAAAAAGAACCACATCATCAGCATACATAAGATGAGAAATTATAGGCATACCTCAGGCCTGCGAGAATTGGCCAAATTTCTGAGCCTCCACACTTTGCTTAATGAGTCGAGAGAGAACTTCTTGCAGAATAATAAATAAATAGGGGGAGAGGGGGTCACCCTGACGTAAGCCACGACTCTTTTGAAAAAAGCCTTTAGAAGTGCCATTCATCATAATAGAATACCATGGAGTTGAAATACAGGTTCTGATAAGATCACAAAAATTTGGAGAGAAGCCAAAATAGAGAAGAATCTCGATAAGAAAAGACCAGTCCACTCGATGATAAGCCTGAGCCAAATCAAGTTTGATCATGATATTACCACCATTGGCCTTCTTACTAATAACTGTATCATTTCCTGTGTAATGCTTATATTCTCAAAGATACTTCTTCCCGGGATGAAAGCGCCTTGTTCCCACGATATCATTCGTGGGAGGAGACCTGTCAAGCGATTAACAATGATCTTGGAACATATTTTATAAAACACCGAGCAAAGGCTAATAGGCCTGAACTTATCAAACCCAGAAGGATTATCAACCTTTGGGATTAAGACAAGAAAAGAGCCTGTAAAAAATCTTGGGAGCTGCTTAGAAACAAAAAGTTCAGATATGGCTTCCAAGACATCCTTTTTCATTACCTCCGAGCAACTTTTGAAAAAATCCGATCCGAATCCATCAGGTCCCGGAGCACTATTAGCCGGGATAGAAGAAAGAGCTGAGAAAACTTCATTCATAGTAGGAACTGAGCATAGAATAGAATTGTTAGAGTCCGAATAACTGTAGAAATAAGAGTCGACAAGTCAGGTAACAATCTAGTCGGCATGCCTAGTAGAAAATTAGAAAAAAAAATCCACAGCCCCTTGATGGAGGCTCTCCGGCGAATTGAAAACCATCCCATTCGAACACCTCATATCCACCACTCTTTTAAGCCGTTCATTGGCAAGGCAAGCATGGAACAAATTTGTATTCCGTTCACCTTCCATGTGCCATTTTAATTTAGAAAGCTGAGCCAATCTTGTATCTTCACGACGAAGCCAAATATCTAGTTCCGAAGACGAGACAAGAAGATCCCTCTCCATTGCTTCATCTCAGCGTTGATGAAGTTTACTTTCCAGCTCTTCAATGTGACTCTCAAGAGAAGTAATATGCATCATGGTACGACCGAAAATATGTTTATTCCATTCTCGCAAAGCCACCTTAGTATTCTTCATTTGACTGCTAATTTAGTGAGACCATGAGCAACAACAGTCGCATCCATGAATACCCACATTTGTGGATGGTCCACCCACATTTGTTGAAAGTGAAAAGGCGAGGGACCATAAGAGAAAGGACCCATCTTAAATTCAATAACCATGAGAGAGTGATTGGACGTCATGCGCGGAAGATAGGAACAAATTGCATTCAGGAACGAAGAGAGCAATGGAACATCCATGAATACCCGATCTAATTTTGCCCAAGACCGAGCAAGACCCGACTGCCCATTGCACCAGGAGTATGTTCTACCTTTCGATTTCATTTCAACCAAGCCACCCTGATGGATCCAGACATTGAAATCCTCCATCGCGACATTGGGACGGGGACAACCACCCCTTCTCCCAAAGTTATTATGAATAATATTAAAGTCTCCAGCAAAGAGGCAAGGTTCCGAACCCATACACTGAGAGCTGAGCTCCTCGCACAAATTTTTCCTCTCATACATGTTGCACTTAGAATAGATAATATTACACAAGAACTGATAAGACCCCGTATTCACATGAAGAGAAATAAACTGCAAGCTTGTCCGCACCACTTGTACATCAAGAACATTGTCCCAAAATATCCAAATTTTACCACCATCAGCTACATTAGATATAAACGAATCAAAATGTAAAGAATGCATCAACTGAAAAGCTTTGTCCAAAGTTTGGAACGGTTCCAAAACCGCTACAAGCTTAGGCTTAAACTTACAAACTAAATTTTTTAAACGACGCCGAGAAGTGCTAATGCCTCGGACATTCCAAACAATGATGGAGTCACTCATGAGGGCAAAGTAGAGGGCCGGTTAAGGACCCGAATAGAACTTCTCACTTTCTCAGATTTCTTTTTCTGATATTTTTTCTTTTTATGTTTGGCTTCAACGTCTGAATGGTAGTCTTTGAGCTGAGGTAGTATTTGTGTGGGAATATCAGGATCAGGCTCAGAAACTACATCCTCTAGCATGGGTTCCTGATTCTCATTCATAGTGACATCTTCCAAACAGGGTCAGAGACCCGAGTAGATTTAAGAGGTTCCTCCAAAATCAGAGTGTTGGGCTCCGAAAGACTGAAAGAAAAAATAAGAGTTAAGATGTTACCTGCATCCTCATTGGGTGCGATCTCCCCCCCGTCTGTAGTATCACTGGGCATAAGCACCCCATCTGACTTCTCTACTAGTACTGCTACTTCCGTAACATTAAGCTCATGAGCAAAGGACAGTAACAGTGGTTAATCATGCGGTTCAGCAGCCTCACCATTCTCGTTCTCAGGGACTGCAGATTTTGACGTCTCACCATCCTGCATGTTTACAGTATTCATTCCACCAGTTGTTTCAACTTTCTTACTACCACGAATTTTCTCACGATGCATGGCTTTCCCCACACGACAAGTCTGAGTATTATGTGCCCCTGCACTCTAGACTTTCCACAATACGCAGGTAGCATTTCATATAATATTTCCTGTTTCCGGCTAGTTGGCAAACCAGGGGTGCCTATCCAAAAATTGGGAATAGGTTCCTTGGCCGGATCCATCTCCAAACAGATTCTAGCTCCATCCATCCGAGTCGCACAATGAGTGGGATTGTCCCTACGTATAAAACGTCTAATAGGTGCCGTGAATATACGTAGGAATGATTCTTGATAGAAATTAGGCGGTAACCCCGGGACCAAAATCCACATAGGGACGTTAGAAGGTTCATGCTCTTCATTAAAATCTGGAGACCAATTAAATGCACGGTAAGCCACTCCATTCACTTCGCATGACTCACCGGACAGAGCTTTCACAAAGTCAGCCTTTGTGATCATCCTTACGAATACATTACGGGGAAGTTTCATGGAGGAGACCACCGGGGTAGAAACAGACGCCAATGGCTATGGATAAATGCACGGATAGCATCCAGGGAGGGTCGTTGCCGAAGAAACTTGAGCACAATGGAGAAACGGAATGGCTCAGCCGAGCAAGTGATTTCCTCTTTCGAAAACTGGAAGAAAAGTTCTTCGTCCATGACTTTCGGCGCACGAGGGACGATGTAAATATCAGGCAGAGGCTGTGGAATCGACGCAGCCATTCCGGCAAAGGACTAACGGCCAGAAGGATGGCCATCAGCGGCTACCATGCAGCCTCACCGAAGCAGCAGCATCAACAAAACCCTGCAAACACAAGGAACCCTAGCAGCAGTTTTATGAACAAGGGCAAAAGTGTCCAAGTGTGGAAAGAAGTCTTTTGATCAATGAATTTAATACTACATAGGTTCATACAAGTCTTTCGATCTCTATATTTACCTATGCCGAAATATCCAAGATCTATCCTTTAATTTCCTCTTTCGACAGTAAATTACAAGATTAAAATCATCTAATTAATGGCTAGTTAATTAGAAGCAATAAGGTCAGAATCAATCAGACAATTATAGAAGATAATTACTTCAAATTAACATAGAAAAAGCAAGTATAGTTCGGAACTAGATTATATCATTTTTCTAGAATAAAGAAAACTTAGTTCATGATAAAAATTAAATTCACCATAAACAAACTCACCATAATTTTCAGTTAAAAGTAAAGAAAATCAAAACTCCCCGTCGTTCCTAGCGATCTCGAATTTTTACTCTATGCGTTGGTCTTCTCTCGCATGTGGAGATGGGTCGCGTCTCCCTCTTCCCTGATTTCAAGCTTCTCACGTTTTTCTCTTCTTTCCAACCTCATCTCTTTTTTCAATTCTTTTTTTTTTAAATAATTAATGGTGGTAGGTAGAGTGAAATCATGAGCTGGGATTGGTTTTTGAGATTTTGCCGTTGAAGCCTTTCCCTTTTTTTTTCTTCCTTCACGCGTCAACTTCCATCGTCACTTCTTAGGATTTTTCGTTCCCCTTCTTTTCAGCATCGTACGTTTTTCACTTTTAATTTCAACTCCGATCTTTATCCTCAAAACTGCTCCAATAACCAGCCCTCATATTTAAATAAATCTTCGTTTAAGAGAGAGACCCTAGACAATAGGCTTCTAAAATTTGGATCTTTCTTTTCTTCAAATCTGAAATAAATTTAAATGATGACAATGAAGCCTAAAATCAACAAAAATAAATAAAATTAAACTAAAGTTTAAAGTTAAGAAGTGATAAAATAACTAAATTATGCAAGTCATCAACCAATTCCTCAGAGAATTCGCCACAAAGGGTGAGAAATTGAAGAAATACTTGCAGTTGGTGTGGGAAAAACTCGACCATTTCCGATATTTCCATATCTAACAAGTGTCGAGGAGAGAGAATCAGAAGGGCAACAAGTTAGCATGGGCTACCTTGGGACAAGACGATTCTCCCCTGCTAGAGCATACGACCACCAGCACAATTGATGTACTCGCCGTGGGAATCGAAGTGGGAAGCACAACGAGAAGTGGGAAGTACGAAAGGTTAAAACTTGGGTAGCACGCTTCACTACGGTAGATGGGATTTTGTACAGGCGGGGCTTCTTGACACTCCTCCTAAGGTGCGTCTCATTGGAGGAGGCACAGTACATACTAGCCGAGATACATGAAAGGGTGTGCAGGAATCATTCCGGTGAGAGAGCATTAGCCAGAAAGGTGGTAAGGGCAGGGTACTACTAGCCGCACACCCTTAAAGACGCAAAAGTGTTTGTTAGAAAATGCCCAAAGTGCCAACTGTATGTCTGGATACGGCAATGCCCACCGGGGGAACTGATGTGAATCATGTTGCCTTGGGCATTCGCATAGTGGGGAGTTGACCTGGTCGGACCCTTACCCACGAGTAAGGGAGGTGAAGATTTGTGTTCCTCACCGTGGATTCTTTTACCAATTGGATAGAAGTGAAAGTCCTAGTGACAATTACAACAAACAATATCACCCGGTTCCTGTGGAAGGTCGTGGTTTGCAGGTTTGACATCCCCCGCATCATAATCTTGGACAACGGGCGACAGGTCGATTTGAACCATTATTGTGAGTGGTGCATGGAATTGGAGATCAAGTTCAAATACTCTTACCTGGTTCACCTACAAGCCAACAAACAAGTCAAAACAACCAACAAGATACTTGGGATACTAAAGAAGAAGCTAACTGATAGGAAGGGAAGTTGGGTGGATGAGCTCCCCAGGGTCCTATGGGCTTACGAGCTGAGCACCGACCAAGTCGGAGTCAGAAGGCCCAACCTCCGACCTCCGACTTGTCGAAGCAGAGTCAGATTTTGAGCTTTTTATTTTGTCTTCTTTAACTTTATTTGGCCCACTTTAAAAAAAAAAAAAAAAAAAAGAATTGTGCGGGCTTTCAAATTTTAATTTTTTCAAAAATTACAATCTAAACTAAATAATTCACTTTTGATTATAACAAAAAATACAACTAAATAAAAACAAGTAACATATTAACATGCTTCCAAAATTAAAAAGAAAGTCATATTGTTACTGGTACTCCCATCATCAATTATCCACATCTAACTAATCACTACAATAAATATTTACACCCACCATCCATCATCCACACCCATCATAATAATATTTACTTACCACTACTACAACAAACATTTTCTAGGTTCTTATTCTGACAACAAAATAAATCTAACATTTTCTAAGTGCCAACCAACTTAAATAGTACAATTATTGTATGAGGTCTACCCAATGCTAGATGCAGAGGCGCATAATAGATCGATATGAACATCATGAGCTGTCCCGTAATAAAACCAGTTGTTGCTGATACTTTCTTCTCGATTCCTTCTTCTATAATCCGAGCTCGGAGAAGGAAGAGATAAGAGGGCCCCATGGAAAATGTGGTCAGAAATCCATAATAGAGTCCGACCACAACAACGGAATTGATTATCTTCATGCATAAGGATACTAGATTACCTAGTATAAAATATTGAAAAATCATCACAAACTCCCCTTTTTCTTTTCTATTGCAATTTCTGGATTCTTATATGATGATTTTTCAACTTTCCATATATATAGAAATAGAAACAGATAGACTAGAAACGACATCTCTTATCTCACTGACACCAAAGGGATATTAAATGAATGGAATTGGGACATGGATGGAATATAATGAAATAGAGCCGCTTTGAGCTTCCCTATGAAATGAGGCATGGAACAGAGCCACTACGAAGAAGTTCCCGGAGTTACGAAGGAAACTTCGAGCTCATATTGGTCATGGGTTGAGAACAGGAATTGAACTCTATGAGATCTAATCTCCCGTTGTTCCTCAGTAGCTCAGTGGTAGAGCGGTCGGCTGTTAACTGACTGGTCGTAAATGTTTCCAACAACAACAAATTACAAACTTCCAAATGCAACAAAATAAATTAAATTACAAACATCTAAATGCCGAACAAATGAACCAAAATAAATTAACTGTTACAAACTTCCAAATGTTTCAACTTCCAAGTTGTGTCTGAAAAAAAAAATATATAAAAAGATTAGTAAGGAAAACAGGCCCAACTTTAATTTATAATTAAAGTTTAATCATTCAAAACAATCACAACTTTTGCATCATATTAATAAGGAAAATTACAAAGTCAAAGGGTGACTAGATTAATCATTCAAAACAATCCAAAGTTAGTAAGTTACACAGATATTCATGACTAGATTATAAAGTTCATCATTTCATCATGTTTGTAAGTTACACAGATTCATGACCAAATTAAAAATTTCATGACCAGATTCATTTTCATCAATAGATTCACCAACAAATTCATATTTTCCAAGCCTCTACATGTTCAGGTTTTAGTGATAAATGGCATAGATAAAAGTCGCCATCTGAGATAAATGGCTTTTATTCATTTTGCCAGGTTTCTTAATTATAATATTTTCTATACGGATTTGTTCAGTTTGGAATAAAAAGAAAAGTGACAATTTGAGTTGGTCATTATGTAGTATTCCTAGAGAAAAATTATTGTTAGTTGTACAATTTCTTGGTTGTGTCTCATCGACCCCTGTTTCCATTCCATCTTCTGTCTTTAATGAGTCATCTACCAGTTGAGTTCTCAAGGTCACCCGTTCGGCTCCCGCCGATTTGAGTTCCCAAGGCCGCGTGTCCATTCAATAAATGCCTTTTCTCATTTCTCGTGGTTGTTCTGTCTCCCGTCGATTGATTGGATGTGTTGGTCGCCTTCCTCTCCACGTCCTGGGACCTCATTGGTCCGTGCCCCCCACAAGCCTGACACGACGGCTGCCATCCGTACCCTCACCTCGGCTCCTGGGATCCGCGTGGAGTTCGCTGCCATCTTCACTGTCAGGGTCGCTTCGTTTCCCACGCACCCTCCAACCTTCCTCTACTATATAAAGCCCACTTCTCCTTCTTTTTCCTTCCATCTCTCCTAGTCTTCCTTCAAGTTCCTCCATTTCTCTTCCTTTGAGTTCCTCCATTTCTCTTCCTTCAAGTTCCTGTCATTTCTCTTTCTTCGAGTTCCTGCCATTTCTCTTCAGCTGTGGCGCCCTATTCGCCTTCCTAGGCCTTTTGCTCTGCCTCTGCCGCCGTCTCCCTCTTCTTTCGCGTACTGCATCTGTTGTTTTCTTCCCATTACTTCTCACCACCACCATGGCATCGAAGGCTGATTTCATTGCTCCATACTTCGCCGGGAAACGCTGGGTTTCGTCTGTCTCTGGTGCGAACCTTAAGGCGTTTCATGCCAAATACAACATTCCCCCTTCGTCATCTTGGAGATTCCCCAGGGGGGCGAGCACGTGGTGAATCCTGACGGCACGGCTTTGCTAGTGGCCCTTTCCCCTTGATGTTTGCAACTGGTCTTCGCCTCTCATTCTATCATCCTTTTCGCGAGATTCTCAATTACCTCGGGCTAGCCCTGGCGCAACTCCATCCCAACGCATGGCAACCCCTGGTGTCCAGCTGCGTCATCTTCTGGATCACCCTTAGTAGGGCTGCTGAGGAGTATCCTGACTTGATGGCTTGGGAGTTCTTGTATGTATACCGCATCAATCGCCAGCCGGGGAGCATATGCAGTTTCCAGGCCCTGACTCCTGGCCAGAAGATTGCTTCGCTCGAGCAGCGCCACTCGAGCATTAAGCAAAGGTTCTGGAAGTATTTCTTCGTTCCGGGCTCGAATTGAGAATACTCCGAGGGGGAGGCTGCCCACAAGGAGTATCCTATCCAGGAGGTCTGGGGGTTCCTCCCTTCCACAGAGAGTCTGGGACTCACACTAAACCATAAGGAGGAGGCTCGTCTAGAGACGATGATGGCTTGGGTGAGGGTCCATCTTGAATAGTCGCAGACTGATCAAGCCCTCTCTAATGAGAACATTCAGGACTATTTGTCCATGCCCGATCGCTCCTACGAGGTTGGTAGGAACTTTCTAGGCGAGGCTCCTTTCCCCCGGGGCCAGAAGCAGGCCTCAAGCTCTTCTGGTGGTAAGGCGAAACGGCCGAAGGTGCGTCACCATCCGCCTCAGGAGAAGCCAAGAAATGAGGTCGGGGTGTTCCTCTTCTTCTCGTGGTCGTTCTGGGGATTCGGGAAGCCATGTCGAGGTGCCCTGGGGCCAGGATTCCCGTGGGCAGGGGCAGCAGCAATTCATGTGCTCGAAGATTCTGGTCCCTTCAACATGGGGAGCACATCCTTTTTGAGCGGTTCACGCTCTGCTGTCGGGCCTCCTTCTTCTTCATTGGGACCCCGGCCTGCTTCTGCTAGGTCCCTCCCTGACCTGTTGTTCCCTTCCGAGGAAGAGGTGGATGGGTGCGACCTCCAGACGCATTTCTTCAGTTCCTTTGTGAACCCCCGTTGTGGGCCCAACACGTTCAAGCCGTTTGTATCTTTCGAAATACTCTAGGGGAGGCGGCAACCCGCGAGATTCCTTGACAGAGCCTGGAAGACAGGCGTCGGGAAGAAGAGTAGAGTCCTTCCAGGGCAGACAGTGAAGTGGGAGAAAGAGAAGGAGAGGGAGAAGAAGGAGAGCATCCCGACTTCTTCTTCCAATCAGATGACGAAGAAGAGGAAGATGAAGAAGAAGAAAGATAAAGAGGAGGAGAAGGGGAAGCAGGGGGAGGTCAAGGAGATGTCCCTTCTACTGCGACCGAGAACCCAAAGGAGTTAGCCGGGTCCACCTCTCCCCACACCAGGGTAGCTCCCCCCCGCCCCCCACCTTCCTTCACCGAGCCTAGCGGGCCGACCATGAGGGAAGTTCCCAGGATCCCCCCTTCGTCGTGGAGTTAAGTGATGACGACGATTCTAAGGTTCCATCCCCCGTTGCACCTGGGCCATGCAGCGAGAGTTAGGGGATGCTCCCAAACTTTTCCTGGTAGCTGGCAGTCGCCGACACTCTTCCGCTAGGCTCGAAGGGAGCCAGGCACCGGCCTCGAACATAAAGCCCAGGCTGTAGCCATTGAGCGGGTGGCGTGGATTAGTTGGCCGCGACAATCAGGGAGGAGCTGGGGGACCTGGAGGAGGCCAACCGAGAACTTGGGACATTGGGCCGCTTCAGGTACTAAAAGATGAAGTAGGCAGCCCAGAAGATCAAGGACCTCAAGACCGAGCGCAAATAGTTGATTAGCAAGGTGGTGTTCATGAAGGAGCAGAACCAACTCTTGGAGACGTTGCGTGGCATAAGTAGAAGAAGAAGGCTCTAAGATGCCTTCAGCGCGATGCTGAGGAAAACATCCACATATGGTCTTCTGTGCACCAAGGCATTGAAGAGGCTCGTGTCACGACTGAGCGGAACTTGGTCACCCAGGAAGCGAAGCTGGAGTCTGCTCGGGAGAAGTTGAAAGAGTCTGAGCGGGGTTGGGCCTCGGTTGCCGGACAGCGCTCAAAGTTTTTGGTTGGGCACTTCAAACTTACCCAGGAGGCCCAGCTCCTAAGGGAGCAACTGCAATGGGTGAAGGAACGTATTGAAGAACTCTCACGCACAGGAACCCAGAGGAACATTGACCTTCTAGCCCGCGACATCGAGATTGCTAGCTTGAAGTCTCAATTGGACGATGTTGCACAGCGTTTCAGGAAGATCAGATCCTAGATCGCGAGGCCAACGCCATCCGGGACGCGACCTAGTCTTACGGCTACCGATAGGGTCTTGAACGGATGCACGAGCACCTACTCCAGAATCCCGGGCTAGACCTACACACTCTGGACTTGGCCTCCCTTCTCCCGAATGCCCAAGCGTAGGCTTATGTCAAGAACTTCAGGAAGCCAAGGTATCCTTTGTATCCCGCGGGTACTCCTCCACCTCCTCCTCCGCAGTGACGGGCTTGGACTATATATATTTTTTTGTTTTGTAGAGCCTTTGTATAGCACTTTTTGTTTTCGTCTCTGTAAGAGTTGTACATTTTTTATGAAATGAAATGGAAATATGTTTCTCCTGATTGCTTGTGTCCCACTTTTTTTTTTACTTTTGACTTTATGGTGAATCTCGTCTTTGTTGGATGGGGGGTCGGCGAGTGTAGGGACCCTGCCTTACCCCGAAGAGAGTCTAGGGACTTGACTTCGAGGCGAGTTTAGGGACTCGACTTTGTTGGACATGGGGTCGGTTAGGGACTTGGCCTTACCCTGCAGCGAATCTCGGGACTCGAAGTCTAGGGACTCGGCTTCACTTGGCCTTACCCCACAGCAAGTCTAGGGACTCGACTTCGGGGAGACTCTAGGGACTCGGCTTTGTTGGTCGGGGGGTTGGTGAGTCTAGAGACTTGGCCTTACCCCGCAGCGAGTCTAGGGACTCGACTCTTTGGTCGCAAGGCCTTGACGAAGGCTTGGGATCTGACGCCTAGCCCGATCCCCACGATCAGTCTAGGGATTCAGCTTTGTTAGATGGGGGGTCGATGAGTCAAGGGACTTGGCCTTACCTCGCAACGAGTCTAGAGACTCGATTTCAAGGTGAGTCTAGGGACTCAGCTCTGTTGGATGGGGGTCAGCGAGTCTAGGGACTTGGCCTTACCCCGCAATGTAATACCCATTCCTACTACGTAGGTCCTTACGTCATTTTATTAATTCTTTAAATTAAATATTTTGAGATAAAGATTTTTATTACTTTTAATTATTTTATTTTAAGATGAGTATGCTTTATTTTTTAAAAGTATGATTTATTAAAATAAATCAAGGGTGTTATTTTTTTAGACTTTGAAATATTTCCCTTAAGCCCTTTAATTTTATTTATTTAAGAAATGACCCAATTATTCTCTACCATTGGATTGGTAGGTGAAAATTACCCTTGAGGTGGATAGATCTCCACCATCCAACTCCCAAGCTTATGTGATAAGTTTTGACCAAATCAACTAAATCCCTTTTCCTTCCTTGGACGTAAGCTTCCTAAGTAAGCCATAGAATTTCCTTTTCTATCCCTTACACGTTGGCTTACAAGAGGATGAACAAATTCCTTCTTTCTCTTTTGTACCCATCGGTCAAAGCAACACAAAAAGGGGAAAAGTTAAAATTTATCCCCTTTAGTCCCCTTAACCCGTCGACTACACTTAGGAAAAGAAAGAAAAAGTTTCACCTTCTCCTCCAAGCTAAAGCTCTTCTTCTCCTCTCCTCTCCTCTTCAAGAAACCATACACCTCTCATCATCTTCAAGCTTATGACTCCATAGCAAGGTAAGAGTACCCTTAATCCTTCTCCTTTGTGTATTTCAAATTTAGCCATGGTTGATCAAGTGGGTTTTCTTTTGATGATTTTTTATGTTTCGGTTTTGGGTTTTTTTTTTTTTTTTTTTTTTGTTGGCCGATTGTTGTATGGTAGTTTCTAGACTGATTTCTCATTTGTTTCCTCTAATATCTATTCTAGTTGGGTGGTAACCTTGTAGCAAAATAATAGCCCATATGTGTTATGCTCTGTTTTGTTCTTAGCCGTGTGTTTTGCATGGCATTTTTGTTGTAGCCTCACCTTGTATTTTCTCAAATTTAAGCCATGTTTTAATTATGTTAAGTCTTGTTTTTTTTTATAAGTCTTGTTTTTTTTATGTGTTAAATTAATAGGAGTTGAGGGTTATAATTCTAGACATACTTTCCTCAAGGTTTATGGCCTAAGTAAGCCACAAAGAATTTTAATTAAGCTAGTAAGCTTGCCTTGAGAATTTTAAGTTGCCAAGTCTTGTACCCTTTTTATTTATGCTATGTTTTCGGAAAAAACATTTGAGGTTTTCTTAAGTTTTCTACAACTCTAGTATTGTTTAATTATGTAGTTGAGATTTTGTCTAAATGAGGGATGTTTAAGAACATGAATGTACCAACACTTGCTAGCTGCCCATGCACTACAGAATTTCTGCACCATGTTCTGCTTTGAAGCCTAAATCAGCCCATTTCATCCCTTGTTCAGTTTCACCCTTTTGTTCAACCAAAGATAAGTTTTAGTATGAAAAACCATTGAAGAACAAGTGATAAAAATCAACCCTTTTGTGAGCATTGGCTTTTTTGTTGGATTTACTTTCCACATGATGTTACAAAGCTGTCAAAATGCCCTCTTTGATGACAGTTTCAGATTTTGTAGCACTTCCTTGTTCCCTTCCATTTTTTTAAATAAATTCCTACCATCTATGCATTTCTAACCTATTAGTTCCATCTATCCTTCATGTAGAAAACAATGGTCTTTAAAGGATAGCAAGCATGGTATTTACTTTCATAAGTTTCTTTAAAATGTTTGGAATGAGGATTTTAATGGTTTGGCCTAAATGCCATGTATGGTGGGTAGCTAAATGGGTTAAGGTTGTACCTTGTAGATAATGCACATTAGGTGAGAATGGGTTAAGGAAAACACTTTAATTCTAAATTGGAATTAAAGTGAGCATGTAAGGGTGTTGGTTAGTAAAGCTTAAAGTAAGATGGATATTAATGTGTTTATTCCATTTCATTGAATAAGAATTTATCTTCAAGTTCAAAGAAACTCACTAGTAAAGCTCCCAGGTAAGTAGCTATGACCATGTTTCTTACACCAAGTTCTTTTTATGAAAGAATGTCTTTCTCTTTTCCTGCAAATGTTCTTCTAAAGAAAAGAGTAGATGAATATAGTATCTACAAGCCCTTTCTTGATACCCCCTGTTAAGCACCCTATCAATTATAATTGTGTGTATACACATAAGGAAATGCATGCACATAGGTTCTAAGTCATGAGATTGCCATACATGCTCTCTCAATAAACTTATTGATTATTCCTATATGTAGTATAGCATGAAAATGTATCTTTTTCATAAAAATGCATGTGCATCGGAGTAAGAAAGATGATGAAAATGTTTTGATTGCAAAGGAAAGGTAATGAATGTCTCATGCCTTATGCTTCAAGTGATGCTTTAAATGAGTTTTAAAATGTCCCTATGAACTGATGCTTTCAATGACGCGAAGAAAGCATTTTAAAGAGTAATGCTATATACAGTCGTGGAATGCGCAAACGCCGTACAATCACTTTGAAAAATAGTGGGGCCCACTATTAACAAATTAATTTCTTTTTATTTGGGTCTTATATTTATTCACTTTTTTCAAAGCGACTGCACGGCACTTGCACACTCACGACTGCAAGTATCATTTCTCCTGAGGTTAAATTGTCCCTATGAACCGATACTTTATGGATGTCATGAAAAATGATGTTTATACTCATGCTTTTAAAATGATGTTTCTTCATGAATGTACTGTTAAATGAAAAGATGATGTTTAAGGTCATGCTTTTAAATTACGTTTTCCAAGAATGAACTGTTAAATGAAAATGATTGAAAGGACTAAATGAATGAATGCTTTAATGTATGACGATACGTAACGGCCATATGAATGAAAATGGTACCAAAGGAATGGACAGATTGCAATGCCGAGTAAGTAGCACTGGTTGTGCACCCAGTGCTACCCCCTGACTGAAAGGGATTCCCAACCTGTGGCCATGGGCGGAATCCAGGTCCAAAGGAAGACCACTAACCCCAACACACGGGGCGTAATAATGTGTACCGGCCAAAGAAAGTAAAACATGAAAGTATGGTTAATTCTTAAAATGTTTATACATGAAGGCATAGTTGTTTCTTAAATGTTTATGCATGAAAGTATGGCTTATCCCTTAAACTGTTATGCATGAAAGCATTGTCAAGAATTAACAAAATGTTTATGTATGCATGTTTTCAAAAGAAAAGAATAGATGCCTAGTATGTTCACTACATGGTGTACTACTTACTGAGTATTCGACTATCTTTTGTTTTAAATGTTTTAAACGTCCAGGTAATGATGAAAAGGCTGGGGAGCAAGGCATTACTGCATAGGGAGATGCAGACGCTTAGGACCTTCCCTAACTAGAACAATTTATGTTTATGGATGATAGGTAGGGGTGTAACCGGTCCGGTTTTGGATAAAATCTATGACCAAACCGATATGTACCGGTTTTGTATTTTTCAAAACCGATTACGCACCAGTTACCCCCCTAAACCAATACTTCCGGTTTTACCGATTTCCGGTCCGGTCCGGTTTTATTAAAATGTAAGTTTCACAATTTTTCATTAAAAATTTGTTTATAAAAAAAAATCTGATTTAAAAAAAAATTGTTTTATACTTTTATTAATATATTAGACTATATAATAGTATTAATATTAGACTATTGGTATAGTTATAAGTTATATATTAGTATTAGTTATAAACTTTTAGTGATTTAGTATTAAGATTTTATGTAATAATTTATAAATTATAATAAGAAATTATTTCAGATATGAATATATATAATTATATATATTATATATAAAAAATTTATTTTTTATTTTTTTAATCAACCGGTCCGGTCCACGTGTGTCATGTCCATGCCGATCGCCTATTACTAGAAAAAGAAAAAAAAAAAGGGAAAAAGAAAAGAAATGGACAAGTATGTACTTCGCGATCCCGCCCTTCCCAGGGAGGGGTTGTGACACGCAGCGAGTCTAGGGACTCGACTTCTTTGGTTGTGACACGCAGTGAGTCTAGGGACTCGGATTTGTTGGACGGGGGTCGGTGAGTCAAAAGACTTGGCCTTACCCTGTAGCAAGTCTAGGGACTTGACTTCGAGGCGAGTTTAAGGACTCAGCTTTGTTAGATGGGGCCTCGGCAAGTCTAAAGACTTGGCCTTACTTAGTAGCGAGTCCAAGGACTCGATTTCGAGGCGAGTCTAGGGACTCAACTTTGTTGGACTGGGGTCGGCAAGTCAAGAGACTTTACCTTACCCCACAACGATTCTAGGGACTCGACTTCTTTGGTCGCGAGGCCTTGACAAGGGCTCGGGATCTGATGCCTGGCCTGAACCCCATGGCAAGTCTAGGGACTCGGCTTTGTTGGATGGGTGGTCGCGGGGTTTTAACGAGGACCTGGGATAGGGTGCCTGGTTTCGAACCCACAACGAGTCTAGTGACTCAGCTTCATTAGTTCTAAGCTTAGAGGACAAAGAATTTGAGATAAACATCCAGACATTCTCATTCGTCAAACAAGTTTACTATGTTCATAAAAAGTACTATCTTTTGTCCCTATTCGTAGTACTTCTTCAGATGTTCGACGTTCCAAGGGTGGGGGAGCTCGTGCCCCTAACTGTACTTGAGGCAATAGAAGCCGGGTCGATTGCTTGCGGTCACCACATACAGGCCTTCCCATCACAGTCCCAGTTTTCCTTCTTTCTGGGTGGTTACTCCGGCTTGTCACTACACCAGGTCGCCCACTTTGAAGGAGCGCGGCTTGACTCGTCTATTGAAATATTGCTCTGCCTTCTCTTGTTACTTGCCATTTGCATAGCCGCCTCTTCCCTTTTTTCTTCCAACAGGTCCAATTGCTTGGCTAACCTGTCGTTATTAGCGTCCGGTTCGAAGTGTTGAACACGAAAGGTAGGCATTCCGACTTCTACTGGGATTATTACTTCACTCCCATAAGTGAGGGCGAATGGTGTCTCTCCGGTGGGAGTTTGGACAATCGTTTGGTACGCCAATAGTACGCTCGGGAGTTCTTCAGCCCATGCTCATTTGTATGTCCTGAGCTTCTTCTCAAGGGTGGAGAGGAGGGTCTTTTTGGTCACCTTGGCATGGCCATTGGCTTGCAGGTGTCCCGGTGAGGAGTACTTCACTTTGATTCCTGACTACGCACCATTTCCTGTAATGTGTGCAGTCGAACTGTCTTCCGTTTTCTGAGGTGAAGCTCTGAGGTATGTCGAACTGGTAGACTACTGACTTCCACAGGAATTTCATGATAGTTCGAGAGGTGATGCTTACGAGGGCCTTCGCTTCGACCCACTTCGTAAAGTAGTCGACCGCAACGACTAAAAACTTGGCCCCTCCCCGGACTGCTGGGAATGGGCCAATGTGGTCCAAACCCCACTGGGCGAAAGGCCAGGGGGCATGATCGACGTTAGCTCCTCCAGTGGGCAATGCGGCACCGTCCCATGCTCTTGACACTTTAGGCATTTCTTTTGCGAAATCCTCTGCATCCTTAAGGGAACGTGGCCAGTAGTTCTCGGATTGAGTTACCCTTGCAGCCAGTGCTCTTCCTCCCAGTGGCTTCCACAAACTCCTTCGTGGATTTTCGCCAGCACATAATGCTCTCCGTCGGGCGAGAGGCATCCCTGGAATGGCTCGGAGAAGCCTCTCTTGTACAGGATCCCTTCCAACAGGGTGAACCAAGCTGCCCTGTTTCTGACCTTTCGCTCTTCTTCCAGGTTTTTCAGTAGTTTGCCCTCCTGCAGGAAATTCCTTATATCTGCTGTCCATTCAGGGGACACTGGGTGGTGAAGGACACCTCACCCCCGATGGATGGGGTGTCTACTATTCTGACCATGGTGTGTTCCAGGAGGGGGAGTTCTTCCTGCCCGGATGTGGCCTTAGCCAGCCGATCTGCCTTCTAATTCTCTCCTCTTGGGACCTATTGAATGATGAAATAGCAGAAGTGGTCGCGTTCATTACAGACGATCTGAAGGTACTTCTTCAGCCTTTCTCCTTTCGTGGCGAACTAACCCAACACCTGGCTGACAACCACTTGGGAGTCGGCCCTCACTTCTATCTGCTCTGCTCTAGACTCGCCTCATTGTTGGTTACTTTGAAGGCAAGCTTGACTACATAGTTGTGCTCCTCCCCCCGTTCGGTTGCTATATGCACCCCCACACTCTCGCCAGCCTGGCTAGATGAGCCGTCTATGTAGACTTGCCAGGATTTTCCTAGGGGTGCGATTGGGACTTCCTCTAGGAAGCTCATGAACTCTATAAAGAAGTCCACCAATACATGTCCTTTGATCATGGCGTGGGGTAAGACTCCATGTCGAGTTCGCTGAGCTCGATCGCCCAAGGTCAGAACAGTCTATCTTCTACAAGACTTTCTTGAGGGGAAGGTCGGTGAGTACTTTCACCGGGTGGGCCTAGAAGTATGGCCTCAGTCTTCTTGCGGCGACAACCAGGGTGAACACCAACATCTCAGTTCATGATACCTAGCTTCGGCTCCACGAAAGGCCCAACTTGTGAAGTAGATGGGCTTCTGTCCTTCCTCCGTTTCTTGTACTAGCACTGCTGACATGGCATGTGGGGACACGACTAAGTATACAGTCAGATTCTCTCCTGGTTTCATTTGGCTCAGCAGCGGGGGGTGGCTCAGGTACTTCTTCAGGTCAGCGAAGGCCTCTTCGCAGGTTGCATCCCAACCTTGGGCCTTCCTCAGAACATGGAAGAATGGGAGACACCGGTTGGTTGATTGGGCAATGAAGCGGTTCAGGGTTGCCACCAAGTCAACCAGCCTTTGGACTTCATGAAGGTTGTGAGGGGAGGGCATCCCCATCACTACTTCTACCTTTTCTAGGTTCGCCCCGATCCCCCTCTTGGAAACCATAAACCCTAGGAATTTTCCTGACTCTACCCCGAACGTGCATTTCAATGGGTTGAACTTCATTTGGTATCGACAAAGGACCGAGAAGGCTTCTTGAAGATCTACTAAATTCTGCCTAGGCTCCTTGCTCTTTACTAGCAGGTCGTCCACGTACACTTCCATATTCCGACCGATCTACTCCTTGAACATTCGGTTGACCAGCCGTTGGTAGGTGGCCCAGGCATTCTTGAGGCCGAACGACATTGCTTCGTAGCAGTAGAGCCCTCAATCCGTGACGAACGCGGTCTTCTCTTCATCGTCTGGACTCATCCTGATCTGGTTGTATCCATAATAGGCATCCATGAAGTTGAGGAGGGGATGTCCTTCCGTTGAATCCACAAGTAGGTTGATGCGTGGCAATGGAAAGCTGTCCTTCGGGCAAGCTTTATTTAGGTTGATGAAGTCGACACACATCCGCCACTTTCCATTGGCCTTCTTCACCAAGACCACGTTGGAGAGTCATTCTGGGTACTGAACTTCCCGGATGAACCCTGCTGCTAGGAGATGGTCAACTTCCTCAGTTATCGCTGCGTACTTCTCAGCACCAAAGCTCCGATGTTTCTGCTTGAATTTCTGAGCTTTAGGGTTAACGCAGAGCCGGTGCTCAATATTGGATTTGTCTATCCCGGACATATCCTCGTGGCTCCAAGCAAATACATCTTGGTGTTCGATAAGAAGACATTTTAATACTTTTCTCAACTCCGGGTCCAGCTTAGTCCTGACCCAGACCGTGCGCTTCGATCTCTGCCAGTCGACTAAAACTAGCTCTAAAGGCTCATTGGGTTCAACCTGCCGAACGGCTTGCTCGTTGCGGACTTCTTCATCTCATTCGGTTAGGGTCGGTGCTGAACCTAGCCAGTACGTCTCTTTGGCTCTTTCCACGGTCGCGACTACTTTGACCTCGTGCCTTAGCTCTTGAGCGTAACACTCCTGAGCTAGGACTTACTCGCTGCAAACTTCGCCCACCCCCATGTTGGTAGGGAACTTCATTTTGAGGTGGTAGGTGGACGTCACCGCCCTCAAGTTATTTAGGGTGGGGCATCCCAGAATTGCATTGTATGAGGATAGGGCTTTGACAACCAAGAAATCGGTCATGGTTGCAACGGTCTTGGGTGCCTTTCCTGCCATAACGGATAGGGTGATGACCCTCATTGGTTGAACAATGTCACTTGTGAAACCCTTGAGCGGCATAGGGGCCAGGCGCTATTGGTCTGGACTAGTTCTCATCCTGACGAAGGCTTCCCAGAAGAAGATGTCTGCCGAACTACCGTTGTTGATTAGGATTATGCGAGTTGTAAAGTTTGCAACTTGCATCATTACTACCAACGCGTCATCGTGCAGGTGGAGGATGCCCCCTTCATCCTTTTCGCCAAAGGTTATCGTGGTGCTCCCAGGATGTCGTGGTGTCCTGAAAGTACTCACCGGTGGTGAACACCTCTTCATAGCGTGCCCTACGGGCAGAAGAAGTGACCCCCCTCCTGCATATCCTCCAGTGATTGTGCGGATTTCTCCGATTGGTATATATTCCACCGGGAGGCTCCTTCGAGCTTCGTTCCTTGCTCCCTGCCTTCCCGAGCTCACCCCCTGCCAGGGACCTCAACGGCCCCCTCCACGTCAGTCTTCCCAGTCCTCCAACTGGCGCCTCCAGTTGTGTTGGTCTTCCACTCTTCTTCTTTCCAAGGCATAGTAGTCCCTGGTGCTATGTTGGTGGTCGTGCGTTCCCAATTGAACCGTGACAGATATGACTTCAGACTTTCACCCTCTCACTGTTTAACTATAAGGAGGTAAGAAGTCGGGCGCCTCCTTTAACAGCTTGCCATGAACTGCATCATGAAGAGGAAAGCCAGCTCGTCGAAGCTTTCTATGGTCCCAGTCGACAAAGACCCGAACCAGGCCTAGGCGGCTCCTTTCAGTGTTAGTGGGAAGGCTCGACAGGCGATCTCTCCCAGGAAGCCATGCAAGGTCATGTGGGCCTTGAACATCTCTAGGTGCTCTAGTGGGTCCTTGGACCC
Organism: Juglans mandshurica; assembly: GCA_022457165.1. Taxonomy (NCBI): domain Eukaryota; kingdom Viridiplantae; phylum Streptophyta; class Magnoliopsida; order Fagales; family Juglandaceae; genus Juglans; species Juglans mandshurica. Next base: position 18,777,258 of record CM039619.1, on the reverse strand, counting down.
GTCGTACACTTCCATCTGGGGTACCTTAAACTTGGGCGGGAGTGGTACAACCATAACTCCCACGCTGTATGGGAGCTCGGTGCTGACAAGTAGCTGGTCTGCGGTGGATGGCATGCCCATTCGCTTAGCCATTTATGCATATTTGTCCCCGAGCTCTCAGAGTTCAAGGTGCATCTTGTGCCTTTCCTCTTCTGCCATTCCTCTCCATGAATCCCCATGTTTGTTGTCACTAGGTTCTCCTTCTCCCATGGCCGACTCAATAGGTTGAGGGCCTAAGGCAAAAATTTTGACTGAGGCTTTTTTTTAAAAGTAAAATTAAATATATTAATTTCTTATAGAATGAATATTTTAATTTTTATGTTATATTTTTATTTAAAAATAATTTTTTTCGTTTTGCAAAGTAAAATTACTAATTAAGATGCCACATTTTCAACTAATAACCGACTTAATCTTTATTAGAAAACTTTCGATAGCTGCATTTGGATGTTAAGCTGAGCTCAGTTCTTTATGAATAATAGTAAGTTGAGTAGTAGAGGGAGTTATGTGGGGTCCATCTAAACTAAGTTTAAAGTATGTTTGGATGTTAAAATGAGTTTAGTACTTTTTATGAGAATTTGAAAAAGGTTGGGGTCCCACGTATAAAAATGTGTTAAGTTGAAAAAGGTTGTGAGTCCCACGTGTAAGGAGGTTTTGAGTTGAGATGAGTTTAGTAATTTGAGAGTTGGGTGTTTGGATGTTAGACTCAGCTTAAAGTTAAACTGAGCTCAGCTATCAAACAAAGCCTTAGAGAGGATTTTATCAAATCTAGTTTTACAAGACATGTTTTAGACTCTTTGAGCCCTTGGGAACATGATTGTTCTCAGCTATTCTTAGATGTTTTCAAATTCTAATTTTTCTCTCTCATTTATAAAAATCCAATAACACACCTTAATTCAAACTATTTCATTATTATTCACAAATAATTTCATTACTATTCACAGATATCATGATATATTCTTAGTATCCAAATGAGCCATAGAAGCAATTATAATCATTATTGTCAATAAAGTTATATAAATAACCTGCACATTTGGAAAAAGTGGACCCTTGCCTCTACAAAGGATTATACAAAAAACTTTTATGAACACTCGAAAATTAGATTTTACTATTTATAATTTTTACATTATATATTAAACTAATAATGACAAAAAAAAATCTATTCTTAGAATGAGAGTACCTGAAATAATAATTATGTGGGATACTTTCAAAACTAATAATGACATAATATTTATTTGATACTTTTGACATTCTCATTGAGTTAATTAATTTTTTTTAATTAGATATTTTTTCTATTTAAACAATTCTACTTAATTTTTTTTGTGGGGGGGCCTTCTTCCACTAGGGACCTTAGGCAATTGTCTAACTTGCCTAATGGAAGAGTCGGCCCTGCCTTCTCCAACCAACTCTTCGTTCGTCTACCTGAGCGCAGCGCTCTCCTGGCAGAGCGTCCCAATTTCCTCCGTCAGCTTCTTTATCGTCTCCTCCATTCCGGTGAGTCTTGCTTCCATTTCTTTGCTCTGGTTTTCCTCCCTTTGGGTAGCTTGGGACCGTGTCACTGCCGGCATGCAAAATACATGCTTTCATGGAAAAAATCTAACAGACGGCGCCACTGTTGATGTGGTGTTTCGCAACCCGAGCAACTCTACCGCGACCAAGCTTACGGGACCTGCAGCTAAGACAGGGAAGAGGCTCTAGCGACATCTGGGGTCACTCTGATGCCAAATTCAGTAGATAATACTTGGGTGATGAAAAGAGATCTGAGTAAATTGGAAGAATAGTAAAAAGTTCAGAGAGAGCTTTCCAGTGGGAGGGATGGTTGTTATTTAAACCTATTTTGGACCCGACTGCCAAGGGAGATAGTGGTGTGTCAGGTCGTACCTAGTCAGACTTGCTACCACTCCCTCATGCCATGACAGTGCGTTAGGGCGCGACCCAGACTGCTGAGGGAGAACGTGGGGTGTCAGGTCGTGCTCGGTGAGACCTGCTGCCACCATCCTATCGTGGCAGGGTGTCAGGACGTGGTCGAGCCATTCTAAGTAGCACCGACAGCACGTCGTTGCGTGCTAGGTTCCTGACAAGCATTGAATGTGACGTGTCTCGGGCCTGACGTGCCCACGATCGGACACACCCAGCCGCCTGCATCCAGTAGTGGTAGTCTGCTCTGTACCTTATGGCAGGGCTCGATAGGTCACCGGGTCCCGAGGTAGGATTCTTGGCGTAGTCGAACTCGGTGCCAAAGCCTTTCCAGATAAGCTTATGGTCGTGAGCTCGATACGCGGTCTCCCGGTCTGTGCATCAAGCCTGCTTTAGGTTTTCGCCTGAGAGGCATGGGGTCTCTGTAGCTTGATCTCTTTGGGGCCTGGGCCCTTCACTCAGAGGGCCCCTCGAAATAGAATCCAGATGATATTTGGTCAAAACAATGTTGTTTTCCTTAACAAAATGACGCCATTTTGAATGGAAAAATGGCATCATTTTTGCTGAATTTGGGCTGGGTTTCACCTTTTGGGCTGGCCTGCTTGCATTTTTGGCCATATTGAGCTTCTAAACCCAATTTGTTCCTTTTTTTTGGACTTTTTTCCCCTAAATCCTAAACTAAATCATATTTTATAAAACACTAAATTTAATTTTAATCTTAATCTTTGTTTTAGGTTTTTAACCCTAAGTTTTTTTATTTATGGTTTTTATAATTGTCAGTATTATTATTATTATTAATTATCTGTTATCACTTATCATAGATTTATATTATACTTTTAACATTTTATCATACTAGAGTGTTTAATTATATGTTATCAACTTATCATTCTATTTATGATTTTTATAATTTTTTCCATCACTCAATTTAATTGTTAGTATTGATTAATGAAAATTATTATTTAAATTGACTTAATATTCACTAAAATTTAAATATAATTACTATACTAGTATTATTATACATTGGTATTACATGTACACTATAAGTCTATAACGTTATTAAGACAATATGTACTATAAGTCTATAATGTTATTATACATTATTATAAATACACTTGTACTATAGGGTTTAAATACAATTGTTAGTATTTATAATTTCTTTTTTTTTTTGAGAAAAGGTAATTTCATATTAATATCTCAGAAGAGATGATCGTGAATACATTGAGGATAATCATCTTGTTAGGGACCCCGGTCTAGTCCTCCAACACTTGCCTTGCCAATCCAAGCTTGCCTTGATGTGACCGAGTCTAGGTTCCTCTCTTTCTTGGTCCACGTCCAAAGATGGTCAAGATGACCAATAGTATGATGTGAGGCTAAGTCTTCAAGCTAGTATGAGTGTGATGATGTAGGAAATGGATGAAGGAAGTGCACGGCTTGGATGTGTTTTGGGAAGCTCGGCACTAGCATAAACTTTAGGGTTGTCCGAATTGGGAATGTGGGTGATGATTAGGGTTGGCCGAATTGGGATGGTGAGTGGGCGGCTAGGTTTGCTACAAATGGTAAAGGGCACAATAAAGGAGAATGTTGGTTTACCCCTTAAGGAATGGTAGTGGGCGGCTAGGGTTACTATTAGTGGTAATGCTAGGTTACCAAAAGTAGTAAGTGGGACAATAAAGTAGGATGAAGGTTTTGTCACTTAGGGCTAGTGTGTGGGGCGGCTAGGGTTGTCTTATATGAGCTAGGGACACTTAAGGAATATGGCTAACACCTTTGTTGGCCGAATGTAAGGATGGGATGGATCGAAAATGACACAATGAAGAAAAAGCTTGATGAATAAGGATGAACTTCAATCACTCGGATAGAATAATATTGCATTTAACAATGAAAATACAAACACTCACAATCACTCATTGATTCACGAATTGCACAAGGAATGATAACTTACAAAGATTGATGACTCAAGTGGGGATTCACGGATTGCACCCCAACTTGCCCAAGTGCTCTTGCACCGAAATGATGATCTCTCACAATGTTCTCTCTCAAGAGTATTTGCCAAAAGATCCTAGGTCAAATGCATAAGGTTCTATATATAGGAAAACAATTTGGAAACCCCCATTGGGTCCCTTTCATGAAATAAAATAACTTTAATAAAATAGATAATAACATAAGTGAATGGTCATGGACCAAGCCTTGGCCGTGGCATGCATGGCCCGTGATGACTAGGGTGATGCATGGTTGTCGAGGGTTGGCCCATGGTCTCTTGGTGCTGCGTGGTCAGCCGCGTGGTTGGCTGCATGATGTTGCGTGGTGGGCTGTGAGTCAGCCCTGGTGTTGCATGGCGCTACGTGGCTGCATGGTGCTGTGTGGTTGCATGGTGCTGTGTGGTGAGCTGCAAGGCATGGGCTGGATCCATGCGCTGGATGGCATGCCTGGAGGGCATGCCACTGGCCTACTCTGCATGGCACAGGCTGGGGCCGTGCGCTGGATGGCATGACTGGGCATGCCACTAACCTCGCTGGTGGGTCTGGACAGGAGCTGGCGCGCGGCATGCAGGTGGCTATGCGCGCGCGCGCTGAGGCTGGGCTGGTAGGTTTGGCCATGCTGCACATGGGTGCGCGCATGGCCTTGCGGCCCTTGGGCGCGCGCAGGGCTTTGTGGCCCACTAGCGCGCGCACGGTTCTGCACACTGGGATGTGCGTAGGTGCGCGGTGCGCTGCTGCGCCCCTTGCTAGGCAGCAGCACACGGTTCTTGCTGCGCGTGCGTGCTGTGCCGCGCGCATGGCTGTGTGCGCTGGCGTTGGCCCACTAACCTCGCTAGCCTGCGCGGGCTGGTCTACGCGTATGGCTGCGCGCTTGGGCGTTGGTCCGCTAGCCTCATTAGCTCGTGCTGGCTGGTCTGCTTGCATGACTGCGTCTGCGCGCTGGGCTGCATGCGTGGCTACGTGTGCGTGCGGTGCTGCTTGCATGGCCGTGTGCTTGGGCAGCGGTTCTCCAACCTTGCTAGCCCACATGCTGGGCGCCCCGTGGGTGGTCACCCACGAGCCAAGGCATGAGTGAGGGCTAGCCAAGGTACCTTCACCCACCATCATTAATGCATGTGCGGCTCCTCTTGGGCCCGCTCGACGTGGGGGTCTAACACATCTACATGAATTGAGTCCTTTGACAAGTCTAGTGAACTCTTAGCCAGGCAGTGCGCCACTACATTGGCTTCTCTAGGTACATGACAAACAAACCAAGAATGATCAACCCTGCAGTACTCCAGTTTTCAACTGAATCATTTATGCCATTTACCACCTGCTTTGAGTCCCCTTCGAAGATGACATTGTTAAGTCCAATCTCAATTCCAAATTGCACTACTCTCAAGGCAGCTAATGCTTCTACCAGAAGTGGATCAGGAAAGGAGTAAGGAGGGCTCCTGAGAGTTGCTGTCACAAGGCCATCCCAATCTCTGATTGACACCCCGATGCCCACCCTGCAGTTAACCTTGTCGATGGATGCATCCCAATTTACTTTATAACAGTTGGTAGGAGGCTTACACCACTTGGCAGGAGGCTGGCACTGGGGAGTTATCTTCTGCTGGTGTCTTTCTAACTCATCCAACTCTGTTATGATAGTGTAGACATGCTTTAAAACCTGTTGAGGTGAAGTGAATCTAGATTCAAAAATAAATTTGTTCCTTCTGTACCAGAGTTCCTTAGCTGTGAGAGCTAACTTAGTGTGTTCCTCTATAGGAAGAATAGCTAGAAGTTCTGTGAGCAGCTCATAAAAAGGAGCCTCCTCAATCCTGCTTTTCTGAATTCTTCTCGAGTTATTGCTCCATACATCCTGGGCTGCTTTACACGTCCATAGAACATGGGACGTGGTTTCTGGGTGAGTTAGACATATAGGACACATGGGTGAATCTTGATCTTCCTTTTGTGCAAGTTTACCCTAGTGGGAAGAATGTCCCTTGCTGATCTCCAAAGGAACATTTTGACTTTGTTTGGCACTCTAAGCTTCCATAGCAGTTTCCATAGGACCCCTTGATTAGTTGAGTCTGATGCTTGCCCCTTATTGATGTCATTCATAGATACTTGGAGATGGTAAGCTGACTTAACTGAGAAGATCCCATTTGAAGTGCACCGCCATACCAGCTTATCATTGCTGTTGCAGGGACTAATATGACTTCTAGATATAATTGCAACCTCCTCAGGGATGAAGACACTCTGAATGAGAGGTATGTTCCAAGAGTGAGTGTCTTGGTCGATGAGTGAGCTAACATTTGCTTCTGTGCTGAGCACCTTGGGAGGAGACTGTCTTATAAGATGTTGGAATGGGCAACCATCGATCTGACCAAACGTTCACTTTGTTTCCATTTCCTATCTTCCATAGAAGGCCCTCAAACAGTAATGGTCTGGCTGTTGTGACACCCCTTCTAACTCTTGTTGAGGTAAATACAGTTGAAGGGAAGTACTTGGCTTTAAGGACTCAAGAAGCCAATGACTGAGTATTGGTGATGAGCCTCCACCCTTGCTTTGCTAATAAAGCTTTGTTGAAGTCTTCAAAATCTCTGAACCCCAGACCCCCAACCTGTTTGCCCTTTCCAATTAAGCCAATGCATCTTGGAAGTCTGGTTTCTAATCCCCCACCAAAAGGATTGCATCAGTTTATTAATGTTCCTCAAGATACCCTTGGGAATTAGAAAAATGCCCATGCAATATGTGGGGATGGATTGAATGACTAATTTCAGCAAGATTTCCTTACCTGCTGGGGATAGTAGGTTTGTTTTCCAGCTGCTCATTTGAGCTTTGATTCTGTCCAAGATGGGAAAAAAAGCCCTTGATTTGTTCTTACCTATATAAGAAGGTAATCCTAGATATTTTTTAAAAGGGCCCAAGGCTTTAACCCCAGTAGTAGACAGGATGGAATTTTGGATCTCTTGCCTTGTATTCTTGCCGAAATAGATTGAAGACTTCTCAAGGTTGAGCCTCTGACCCAAGGCTACTTCATACGAATTTAGGATGTTATGTAGCCTGCTCCATTCCTGCGGCTGTGCTTTACAAAAAACCAGACTATCATCTACAAAAAAGAGATTCTTAACAGTCAAGGAGCCTCTAGTAATAGGGAAGCAAGAGATTAAGCCCTTCTGTTCAAATTGGTTCAATGCAAAGGTGAGGACTTCTGAGCATAGAATGAACAAATAGGATGAGAGAGGGTCTCCTTGACGTATGCCCCTTGAAGGCTTGAAAGGTGTTTGAGGTGAACCATTGAGTAGGATTGAGTAAGACACGGTTCCAATACATTGCATGATCAGCTCAATCCACTCCTTGTCAAAACCCATTTGTTCATGCACAAACTGAATAAAAGTCCACTCTAGCCTATCATAGGCCTTGCTCATATTGAGCTTGAGGGCCATGAAGCCTTCTTTGTGGTTCCTCCTTCTGTTTTGCATTGAGTGCAAATGTTCATAAGGCACTATAGTGTTATCAAAGATCATCTTTCCTGGAACAAAGGCACTTTGGGTGTCTGAAATTAATTGAGGCAAGATGGTTTTTAGGCGATTTGCCATAACCTTTGCAATTATTTTGTAGTAAACATTGCATAGGCTAATGGGCCTATTATCTGAGACAAACAAAGGGGACTTCTTCTTGGGAATGAGGGTGATGAAAGTATGGTTGATACCTTGAAATCCAGACTTGGTGTTAAGGAACTCTAGAACAGCAGCTACCACGTCATCACCAACAATGTGCCAGTGATTTTGGAAGAAAATAGCAGGGAAGCCATCTGGGCCCGGGGAACCCAAAGGGTTCATTTGAAAGATGGCTAACTCAATTTCCTCTCTAGAGTAAGCCTTTGTTAGGGATAAGTTCATCTCAAGGGTGACAGTAACTTTGAAATTTTCCAATAGAGAATTAGGGACAATAGGATTGGAGGAAGTGAAGAGGTCCCTAAAAATTGATTGGAGCTCTCCCCCAATGTCTTCAGGAGTTGTCAAGAATTGCCCCGCCTCAGTTTGGAGTTTCTGAATAAGATTTTTTTGTTTTCTAACAGAGGCACATTTGTGAAAATACTTGGTATTCCAATCACCATCTTTGAGCCATTTCTGCTTGGCTCTTTAGCGCCACTTTAGATCAACTTCCTCTAGGGGAACATCCAATTCCTTTTGTAATATTCGAATTTGGTCATTGTCCAAGCCAGTATTGGAAACTTGCAGAGATCTCAGATGTTCAGTTTTGGTAGTTATGACCTGTTGGTGAGATCTTCTAGAGATGTTATTCCATTCTCTCAGTTGGTATCTACACCTCTCAAGTCCCCTTCTTGTGACATCTGCCCTTGAACTCGATTGGAGTGAGCCTTGCCAGGCCCTTTTGATCACAGTCTCACACCCCTCTTGTTTTGCCCACGAGGCCTCATATCTGAAGACCCTTTTGTTTATGATAAGGGAGGAAACAAAAGACTTGCTTGAGATAAGGAGGGGATTGTGGTCAGAACTTATGGTAGGTAAAATGGTGACTGAGTTAGAGTCGTATAGGTCCTGCCACGCACAGTTTGCTAAACCCCTATCCAATCTTTCTTTTGTGAAGTTGGGTCCCTCATGATTATTACACCAGGTGAATTGGGAACCCTCAAACCCAAGGTCTCCAAGGTCACAATCTACAAGAGTTTGTCTGAAAGCTTCCATCTGATTAAAAAGTCTGGGGTAGGGGTGTAACCGGTCCGGTTTTGGATAAAATCTAAGACCGAACCGGTATGTACCGGTTTTGTATTTTTCAAAACCGATTACGCACCGGTTACCCTCCTAAACCGGTACTTCCGATTTTACCAGTTTCCGGTCCGGTCCGGTCTGATTTTCCAGTTTTTTTAAAATATAAGTTTCACAATTTTTCATTAAAAATTTGTTTATAAAAAAAAAAAAAAACTGATTTAGAAAAAAAAAATTATACTTTTATTAATATATTAGACTATATAATAGTATTAATATTATACTATTGATATAGTTATAAGTTATATATTAGTATTAGTTATAAACTTTTACTGATTTAGTATTAACATTTTATGTAAGAATTTAGAAATTATAATAAGAAATTATTTCATATATGAATATATATAATTATATATGTCATATATAAAAATTTCACATAAAAATTTATAATTATACATTATATATAAAACTTATATATATTAATATTTAATATATATATATATAATATTTTATATAAAACTTATATATAAAAATATTATTTTTTATTTTTTTTAATCAACCGGTCCGGTCCACAAAATCGGTCCGGTCCACAAAATCCTGGAACTGGAACCGGACCGGAACCGGCTGGTTTTTATATTTTAAAAACCAGTTTCGGACCGGACCGGTTTAAAACCGGTTCGGTCCGATTTTCCGATTTTTTGGTTTGAGTTTACACCCCTAGTTTAGGCGGGCCACCCATTTTTTCACCATGAGAAGTGATTTCATTAAAATCTTCCATGCACAACCAGAGAGTGTCATGGTTCACTTTTAATTGTCTTAAAAGGTTCTAGCTTTCTTTTCTTTTGGCAGTAATAGGCTGACCATAAAAGCTAGTGATGATGAATTGTTTTGCTGCAATACCCATTTGGACTTGGAGAGATATTTGGCTAAGAGAATAAGACAACAGATTAGCAGATGTTTCTTGCTTCCAAACGAAAGCTAGGCCATCACTTCGACCTATACAGTCCACTATGAAACTGCATTCATATCCTAACTTGTTTCTTATTCATTCCATTCTTTCTCTTCTACATTTGGTTTCTATTAAAAGGACCAGAGATGGGGACTTTACTCTCACTAGCAAGTGGAGTTCTCTAAATGTCCGAGGGTTCCCAAGCCCTCAGCAGTTCCAGCATAGGGTGATCATGGAGATGGGTAGGACTGTTGAACAGCCTCTGCCATGGTGTTGTGTTTGAGTCTTTTTGAAGATCTCGTAGGTTTTGCTGTCAAACCAGTGGTTCTCTTTTTCTTTTTGCTAGTTATATTTTCATCAATGGGGTTGTTCATACATGTCTCAGTACTCAAAACTATCTTGCCTCGGGCTCTCCTTTTCCAGTTTGACAAAAAGGGGTTTTTTGTTTGTAGCTTTGGGTCTAACTATAGTACTATAGTATTGATTATAGTATCAGTGGGGTTATTTATACTTGTACTATAGTATTGATTATTGAAAATTACATATTATTATACTATAGTATTAAATGTTATCATCTATAGACTTATACTATAGTGATTAATTACAAATTATAGTCTACAAACTTGTACTATGGTTTTTATAAATAGTGTCCAATTACATGTTATTAACTCTATACTTTTATTATAACTATTGTCTAACTTATTACTATTAATAGCTAAAGTATAATAACTAGTATTATATATTCGTATAATAGTCTTTATTAGTATAATAGTCTTACATGTTATTATAAATTTATAGATTAGTGTTTGTACATTAGCATTAAATATTATTATATATTAGTATTACAAAAGGATACGTTAATAGGAAACAAAAAGATTATTTAATTAGTATAATAAAAAAAAATTATTATACTTAGTATCACAGTTAGTCTTTATACATTAGTATTATAAGTTATTACATTAGTTTATTATACATTAGTATATGTTTATTATAATAATTCATTATAAAATTAAATAATATACAAAATAATATTCCATAAAAACAATAGATATCACAACAACAATAAATAAATACCAATATCAATAGCCAATGACTCGATACCAATAACGTTTCTCGGGTGATATATATATTAGATATATTTAATTTATAATATAATACTAGGCGGTATAATTAGTCATATGCATGATACAATATAGATAGGTGGTATAACTGATCATATGCATGAATTATAAAAGATAGAAATCATAATTGATAAACTCAATTTTATTAAAAATGTAATACTTACAATGAGATTAATTCTCAGAAGGTTTGGAAGCAAAAGAAATTAGGAAGTTTGGAAGTTTTACAAAGAGAGTATTTTGGAAGTGAGAACTGAGAGAAGGGAAAGGCTTCAGATCAAATTTTTCTGAATGCCTTCCTTTGTTTATAGACTCCCTTTTTATAGACACTAATACAGTAACTACCAGTACTCTCTTTTTAGTAGAAATTCTTTTTTCTATTACAGAGAATGATAAAGTAAGGTAAGAAATGAATTTCTCAATATTACTTTGGTGTTAATATTTTTTACTAAAATAAATGTTATTTTAAAGTAAATTCCATTATTACAAATATGTGCATTAGATAATTTATAATTTATGTTTAATGTTTTTCCATTAGCCTGGCATAATGTCTCATTTATTTTTTCAAAATATTTGAAAGGTATTAATCCCTATTGTATACAATTTAAATCTGCTCATGTGTCTAATAAGACAATTGTAGTAAAAGAAAATTCTTGGTTAATAGATACTGCTACTTCATTATACCATTTCTGAAAATTTATCTTATTTAAGATATTAATAAAATTATCTGTATCGTGTTTAATAACTATTGTTGAATATTCTCTTTGTTCTTTATCAGGAGTATTTCTGTTTTTATCTATTTTTAATATTATAATTTATTGTAGTAATTGTTCATTTGAAATCTCTAATTTAAGATTAGATGCTTTCAAATTTCTAACATCTTGCTTTATTTCATTAATTCTTTGTTGTAGATCTTGTAATGTAACTTTTTATTTTTCTATTTTAAATCTAATTACTTTCTGAAAAATTTTAAGGTGCTAAAACGGTTATTGAAGTGGTTTGATTAGTAAAAGTATCTTTTAATTTTACCAAATAATCTTTTGTTTCTTGTGGATCCTTAATTTTATCAATTAATTTTAATATAATATCTTCATGTTTTGAGAGTACATTAATGGTTTTATTACAAATACAATTATTCTTATCTAGGCAATTACAAATATATACCTTATCTTCTTTTGATTCACTACAGAAGATTCCTTTGAAAAGTTTGATTCTTTTAATTGATAGATTTATTCTCTTTCTAAAGAACTTTCATTTTCTTCACTTGAATGTATTATAAAGATATTTAATAATTTTTCTTTTAATATTTCAGGAATATCTAATTCATTAATCTGTTGTTTGACCTTACAATTTGACTTGTAATGTCCAACTTTTCCACATTTATAACAAACAATCTGTTTTTTCTTTTTATTATATTTTTTTGTATTTATATTGGTTTATTATATATTTTTTTATCTTTTATCTTTTTATAAGGTCTTTTATATTTTCATTTTTTGTTAGAGTAATTCTTATAAATTCTTTTTTTTCTCTTTGTGTTTTCTTGAATGAGCCAATAATGAAATATAGCCAAATTGTTCACAAAAGGTCCTTAATTCTTTCTTAGCAAATTTCTTTTCTTTATCCATTTACTTTTTTAATCTTAGATCATTACATATAATTAAACAAGTTCTATTAATAGTAGTTATTATATCATCATATGTGAGATTAATAAAATCAATAGCACCATTTGGATTTACTAATGATTCTCATACCTTTTGGGTAAAGTAATATAAAAGTCTAGATATGAAATTTTCCTTCCAGTATGGTTGTTGACAGTCATTTCTGATCATAACTTTAGTTAGAAGTATATTTTTATACCAACGAAAATCAGATAATTGAGGACATCTTAAATTTATTAACAAATCCCTAGTTCTTTTTTCAAATTGAATAGGATCACCGACAAAATACTTGGTTAATACAAATATTAAAGTATTAGCATCTTCCAATGGTTGACCATCTTCTATTTTAATGATTTTCATATTTTCATCATATTTATATTGGGTTAATATTTTTATTCTTTGTTCATGTGAAAGATAATGATCCCACCAGCCTTTTAATTGGCCAGTAAAACCTGTAACAATAATATGAGCTACTTTATGATCAGCTACATAATCATTTCCTGGAAATGATTTAATATTTCATACTCAGATAATCCATATATATTTCTTCATATAATACTTCTGGTGAAAAAGCAGATCTTACTATATATTCTCTTTCTTAGAATTGCATATCTGATAGATTAGATCTCGGATACCAATTACGAGTAATAAAAACATGATAGAATCCCTAGTCGAAAAGCTATTAACAGGATCTCCCATAATCTTATTTATTTGTAAATCTAAATTTTTAAATTGGTTTTCAATATTACTAATTTCATAATCAAATAAGACAGGCGAGTCTGTCTTACTTAATACATTAATATGAGGTTCTTTTGAAGTAGATGCGATATTAGTAATGTTTATTTTTGTAATTTATTACACATTTGTTCTAATAAATCATTTTTGTTTTTAGAAAAAATTAGTTTTAGATGAGCTGAGATTTCTTGGGGAACAAATAAAGGGGTTTCTTTTACTTCTTTAATAGTAGGATTAATAGGAGATAGTTGGGTTTCATTTCTCTCTAATTGTTTACTCATGGTTTTTGGTTTTTAGATATAAATTGGTATAATTGTTTTGTTGGATTATATTATCAGTGTTTTTACTTTCTGTAGTAGTATTATATTTTTTTATTGATGAAACTAATATTTGAGTACTTCTTTGGTTGTACTTAACGGCTTCAAAACGGGGGTATTCTTCATAAACGAATTGATTATTTTTTCCTTAATCCATTATTAATAGTCCTGTTTATGGTTGATAATTGGTTTGATTTATAGATTTCAAACCATGTAAAAAAAGGTATATTAATTTGTATACCTTTTAAGTACTCATAATATTTTTCTTGGATGTAATCTCGTTCTAATTTTGTAAAAGTTGAAAAGAATACTAATGTTTTTTATTATTTTCTTTTTTCATATAATCTTGTTTTAGATATTCTTTATTAATCCCAAATTCTTCTTTATTAAGGGTGTATATTTGGGTATCATCTCCAACTATTTGTGAATATGTTGAAGAGGTAGATGTTATACTAGGATGATTAACAGTATATATTGGTGTGTCAATAATCTTTCTAGGATTAACTCCCCGGATCTGAGTGTCAAGATTCTGGGATCTGGGGTCAAAGTTTTGAGATCTATTCCGAGAAATTAAAGTAAGAACATATCTGGGTGTATGATAACTATAAGGTACTGGAGAAGAATGAAGTGAATGAGATCTTCTAAAAGGTTGAAAAAGTAATTTGGACGGTTCCATCTGTGACGCCCCCAGATTCTACTTGGGATCGGACGGACATCTGAAGCGTTGGGACATGCAACACAAAGTTACCTGCCCCCCCGATCATGACAAATAAGATGCAATGTTCCTAACATGCATTTAGCATTATGCAATATTCGCAGCGGATAATTTTTTTTTTTTAGTAATACTATGCACCAAACTTATAATATCCCAAATAGTTAAAACATAAATCATGCATATTTAAGACATCCACGATTACAGCACGGGTCTTAGAACAACGGAGATCTGGCTCCATAATTACATTGCTAAAATATATTATTGGGCTAGTTCGTTGAGTAACTCGCATAACTCGACTAACGATGTCGGAATACTATCCAAAGACCTAACTATGGAGACTGCAAGCTCAGTGTTGCGTCTACAGCGTCTAGCCAACCTCCCTCCAGTCTGGCAGTGTCTACTCCCTGCTCTGATCCTGACACATCATCTATCATTCAGGGGAAATTGTAGTTGGGACTACCACAATGAGATTTGATTACAAATCTCAGCAAGTTAACAGGAAACTTCCACACAGGTTAATGATGCATGCATGACAGTAAAAGCATGAATGCATAATCAAAGCCATAAGTAAGTATAACATAACTTGACATATAGCATGGCATAAATGACATAACTTGAACTGAAACTTAAACTTAGTTTGACGTGACATGGCATGTACGTGAACTTAAAACATAACATGGACTAGTAACATAGCATGAACGTGAACTTGAAACATAACATGGACTTGAAATATAGCATGAACATGAACATACATAATTTGAACATGAACTTGAACATAACATGAACCTGAGCACAATATAACATAAACGTGAACTTGAACTTGAAACATAACGTGAACGTGAACATAACATAACATGAACATGAACTTGAATATAACATGACATAAACATGAACTTGAAATATATTCTTGTCAAATGGGGTCACCATGATTGAGTAATCTTATCTCGTGACGTTACCATGATTGCGTATTCTTATCTCATGGGGTTACCATGATTGACATGAACTTCAAACTTGACATGAACGTAAACTTGAACATAACATGACGTGAAACATGACTTGAACGTGAAATACATGAATTTGGAATCTTATTCAATGGACTTAATTAATAAAGTGATCATATGGGTGATACACGGGTCCCCTTGAGCCGTGTGTCCCTGCCGATTACCGCATCACAACACAGGTGTCTATACTAGTTGTGAGTGCGTTAATACATACTCCACAGTTGTTGGGGCCCCACGTATTCTACGTGTCACAATTGCTATGTCTCACGTAATGTATGCTCCACAGTTGTTGTGGCCCCATACTTCATGCTCCACAGTTGTTGTGGCCCCATGAATTGTTTGTGCCACACTTACTGTGGACACACGTAACATAATGTGTGGCTCCATCAGCGTTAGTATCTGGCGCTCTCCGATGACCAGCTAGTTAGGCCCCATTCGCAACCTGCTGACTGTACTTCGTCAACCCAGGGAATTTCACACCTATTTAGACACTCCAGCGAGAACAAATGAGTTTCATTAAAATATTACCACATCCTAGCACTTAGGGTCGTGATTGACATGAATAACTTAATTGGCATACATGACATTTCGTAACGTGACGTGACGTGAATGTGACATAAACGACAGAAGTCCTAACGTAGCGTAACGTGACATGAACGTAAGACGACAGACATGACATAAAATATAACAGAAAATATTTCATAACATGGCATACATGTAACAGACAATATTTCATAACATGACATAATATGTAATAGACAACATTTCGTAACATTGCATAACATGTGACGGTGAATATTACATGACATGAAATACA
Source organism: Juglans mandshurica (assembly GCA_022457165.1). Classification (NCBI taxonomy): domain Eukaryota; kingdom Viridiplantae; phylum Streptophyta; class Magnoliopsida; order Fagales; family Juglandaceae; genus Juglans; species Juglans mandshurica. The sequence goes on along the minus strand of CM039619.1, from coordinate 18,761,316 downwards.
TGTAACAGATAGCATACGTAATGTGACATACTTGCAACAGATAGTAACATGAGACAAAATATATTATGTAACAGATAAATATTTTGTGACAGAATAAATCCTTGAATAGATAAACATGTGATGACATGGCATATATAACAACATACTGACATAAATTGTAGTTTCCTTACCCATCACACATACACAGTAACTGATAGTAAATTAAGAACTAATTTACCTCAATCGTCACGTTCTACAAGAATAAAGCGCAAAATACGAGGAACTGTAAGAAGGTATTCTAAAAGTTAAAAATTTAATTACTAACAATTAGAAAAGTGAAAAGGGACAACTTAGAGTAAAATTACCATTTTACCCTCTACATGTGGGAAAATGACCATTTTACCTCTAACTTAAGGATTTCACATCCTAACTCCAAAAATTACCAAAATTTACATTCCTCATGTAAATTTTATCCTAGACTCAAATATCAACTCAGAAAAATTTAAAATCAATCACAACTATGGAAAACTCACAATGGCCGAAACATTCGAAGGTCATTTCTTTTGATTTTGGTTACAATTTTTTCCATCTTCAAAACCCATGATTAAACAAAAATTTTGTAACAAGTATCTTCCTATTCTAAGTTTAAAAATACACTTAAAATATCCATGAAAAAAGCTAATCATCAACATCAAACTTTTTGTAAAAAGACCCAAACTTTTTAACAAAAAGTAAACCCTTAAATCACAAGTTTTTACCTTAATAAAAACATCTCCAAGAATTTCAAAAAATCAAATCTTACTTCTAACAAATTCATAACATCAGCCTAAGATCAACCATGATTTAAATCATCAAACAAAAGTCACCAAAATCACAAAACAACACTTGGAGTTTTTGGTTTTAAACATAGTCCAAAACAGAAACTTTTCTCTCCACTAACTTTAATCAATCTCTTGATCCATGGCTTAAAGATTGTGATCATCAAACTAAAACATCAAATGGTTTAAAAATACGTCCTAAAGAAGATCCAACCATCAAACTTAAAATCACATGGCTAAAATTCAACAAAACATGGATCTAACCAAAAAAATCAAATCTTAGGCCAAACCGAAATCCTCTTGCATAGAAAAACATATCTTTAAAACTAATACTAAATATCATCGAAATAACATTCTAAAATGTATGTAAGAGGCTTAGGATCATCATATAAAAACATCAAAGCCTTTGGAATAAGATTAAACCACGAAATATTCAAACTTTGACAAAACAAAAACTGATTTTCCACTTCCGGTTTTCAAGTTTCTAAATCTAAGGAAATCTATCAACAAAAGCTTTATTCATTCAACAAAACCTCAATAAAAATTCATAAACACATGCTAAAAACACTCCATAAAATGTTCGGACTAAGATATGTCCATTAGCTTGGTCAAAAATTCCAAAACATATCATACTCTCCAGTTTCACGCCCAAAATGACCTTTTCATGGTTAAAAATACTTCTGAGCGACCAAATGAGCATGGAATGAGACTAATAAGATATCTATGGAAACTAGACTCAAAGAAGAACAACTTTTACGAATGAGTTATTGTGAGAAAATACCTACAAAGGGTAAAAAATGGCCACACAAAAATACCCATAAATCTGCTCGAGAGAGCTCTTTTGGGTTTCTCTCTAAGAACGAGGGAAAGAAGTGATAAAAAGGAGAGAAGTGTGTCTTGCACGAATTTAGACAAGTTATGGGCTTGAATGACCCTTGATTGGAGGTGGCTATGTGACATAAAGTGGAGAATAGAGAGCAGCAAGGACTGCCTGCAGCAGCTGTGAGAGATGGAGGTTGATGGAGTGAATTTCTTCTTCACATCAAGGCACTATTGGGTGCAGCCAATGGTAGTGGATGGTCTGCCATGTGGGGGAGGAAACTTCTTCAAGAAGCTTTGCCGAGGTGGCCAATTTCGTGGGTCTTGGTGGGCCCAACCAAGTGGGCTTCAATTTGGGGTTTAAAGGGGGTTTGGTTAAGGTTTGAGATGCTATCAAGCCCAAAACCAATTTTTCTTGGTCCAATCAAATTTTCAAGGTTTGAAAGGTTGGATAATGATGTCATAAAAAGGATTTTATTAATTAATAGTATGTGGAAGTGATTTAATCAAGTGATTAAATACAATGCTAGAAATCGGGTTAAAAAGGGTTTGGAGACCAACTTTAGGGTTTGGGGAAACTATTTAGGATTTCGGTTTCAACCAAGCTTTTGGGGTTTCAATTGGATTTCAATCATTTAGGGTTTTGCTAGGATTGAAACCTTCTTTGGTCTGGCACAATTTAATTGAACAGATGAAACAAAGTTTTGCTTAGGTGGCATGATCTCACACCTTGATTTCTTTCACAAATATTATCTAATGGTTCATCTTTGTTCCAAGTCTCTAATATTATTCACTATGTGTGGCTAAGATCTTGCCAAGTGTCCAAATAAAACTTCTCTAACCTAATTTGGACATTTCACACTGTGATTTTGAAAACACTGCATTGGGTGTGCTTATCGAGGTTGCTATTCACTCCAAAAAAAATAATAAAGTTAGTTCTGAAAATTTCTAAATATTCATATTAACCTATAGTGAAAATCGTTTAACGAAATTCAACACCGAAGTGCCCCTAAAAATAAATTCACAATTTCGAACAGGCGTTTCGTCCGAAATTATGAAAATTAACTATTGCGCCGTAAAATCCTAAATAATCAACTGAGTCAAATGACGTAGATCATAACTCATTCTGACACTTCTAACTATCTCAAATTATTAAACTCATATTCTAGCACCATAGTGAGTGATAACACGGACTATGTTGACAAAGTAAAACATGCGCGATTGGTCGATTCGTAAAAACTTATGGAGGTTTCACAAGGTTCCTAAACTCAATAGAAATTTCACCAGTGAATTTCTAGCGGGCCGTTACACCATCCATTTTTTGATTTATATATTCTAGATCATCTTTAGAATTGTTTTCCATTTTAAGTAATTAAGTGATATTTTCTAATTGCCATTCATTAGGGAGAGTAATTTATTATTTGTATATTTGATTTTTTGGAACATTAGGAATTGTCCAATCTTGTAAATTGTTTTCTATATCTATTATACTATAATATTCTTAGTTGATGTTATCAGATTCTATGGAAATACTAGTGGTAGATTCATCAGATTTGATTATAGCATTCATTGAGACAGGTGATATATATTAGATATAACAATAATGTTTCATAAGTGATATATATATTAGATATATTTAATTTATAATATAATACTTGGCGGTTTAACAAGTCATATGCATGATACAATATAGACAGGCGGTATAATCGACCATATGCATGAATTATAAAAGATAGAAATTCTAATTAATAAACTTGACTTTATTAAAATCATAATACTTACATGGAGATTAATTCTCAGAAGGTTTGAAAGCAAAAGACATTGAGGAAGTTTGGAAGTTTTACAGCGAGAGTATTTTGGAAGTGAGGACTAAGATAAGGGAAAGGCTTCAGATCAAATTTTTCTGAATGCCTTCCTTTGTTTATAGACTTCCTTTTTATAGACACTAACACAGTAACTATCAATAATACATGTCTATCCTATTGTCTTCATACATCAACTACTTAATAAGTGGAAGTGAATAGTATATACAATGTTCTTTGTCTTTTCCTTGAACAATAATCTGATGAACTAAATCGTTTGTCTTTTCTTTGGTGGGCAAATAATCTTGAACGACAATAATCTTGAACAATATAGACAAAGTTCTTTGTCTTTATTCTCTGAAGAGAGAATACTTCTAACAGCTTCCATCTGTCATGTTGAATAATTTGATAAATCAATAATCTTCAAGATAACACTTCTGACAGCTTTCATCTGTTATGTTGAATAAATGGGAAATAAATAATCTTTTGTAATCACATAATCTGAGGGTCATAATCTCCAAGTTCCAGATCAAATGAGTCTTGAGAATCCATCAGATGTACCGGATGGTAGGATGTGTTGTCCTGAGAATGAGTGGCTTGTTGAGAAGGAAAGACCTGTTGAGCTAGTGATAATATGACTTGTTGTAATGGAGATAATCTGACTTGATGATGTTCATCTTCTTCATCATCGTTGTCTGAGACTTGTGACATTGCCTCAGCTAATTTTTTCAAGTCCTGTTGGTTATGGATGTTAATTGAGCCTGAAATCTACTTTGCTAGACTAGGACTTCAGGGGCTTCGGTAATTTTTTAAAACATTTTTAAAACATAATTGTAATTGTATTTTTCCCACCATTTGACAGAGACTTGGCGGGCAAAAAACATAATGTTTTTGAGAGATGGATGAGATTTGATGATATATTTCCACTTCATATTCCAATTTAATTTTGTTTTGAGTAAGAAAATAAGAAGTGGTGAGCAATGCTTTAATGAGAGTGGATAATCATTTTGTAAAGAAAACACCTGAAGAGTTTCTTGGAGAGGGATAGGAAGAAGAAAGGGTTCAGGTCCATAATAATCCCACCATGGTAAAAACCATCGTGGAAGTGTCTTGATTTCTTGTAATTTATCAAAGTGGAGAAACTAGAAATGACACAAATTTTTGTCTTGTTTAAGAAACATTTTTGTCCATGCTTGTTGGTAATCATAAAAATCATAATATGGAAGATCATAAGATTGAGAAAATTTTCTTGTTAAATAGAATTTTTTTCCCATTGTTTTAATGTAAGAACATGTTTAATAGTAACTTTTTGAAAGACAATAAATTGGGATGAAGGTGGAGAAGGTTGAGTTTGAAGAGAACAAGGGATTTCAAAAAGAATAATGGAATCCGTGTCCACTAATATGAATTTATAAAAATTCTGAGTTTTCTTAATATTTTGTTGAAGATAATGTCAGTCTGGTAAGAGAAAGGCATTGAGTAATTTTTGAGGTGCTGGATTTCAGACTCAATAGGGAAGACTAGATGCCAATGAGTCTTAATAACAATATGTGATGTAGAAGGCTGAGATAATAGTGGAGGATTAATAATTTGAGAAGGGGTAGTGGAAGAATGAGAAACAACTTTGGAGTATGTTGGTAATTTCAAAGGAGTTAATGGTGAAAATGGATTGTAAGATAGCCAAATATTTTGTGGTAAATCCCCAATACCGTGTATGATTTTGGAGTTGCAGAAGGACAAGATGAAGGATAGGGAGGAGATGGTGTCCTAGCATAGGAAGATTTAAACTTTATTCTTGACTTTGAGGATGACATAATTTTCTCTATAAGAATTCTAGGGATAGAAAATCAGGAAGAGAATTAGATTCGTCTTTAATAGCTTCAATATCAAAATAAAAAATACTTAATATAACTTGTCATCTAGCAAATATTTATTTACCAGTCAGGTTTTTCATATCTTTAATCAAAACTTCCTTGGTTGATTTACAGTTTATTCTAAATAAAAACTTTTGATTCAACAAATCATCTTGAAATTTGGATATGCATAATACAATAGCTAAAATTTCTTTTTTAATAGTATTATAATTCTTTGGGGCAGGATTCCAACATTGTGAATGGAATCGAATAATTTGTTCCGAATCGGTTGATAATTTGTGTTTCATAATTCCTCCATAACCAAGATTAGAGGCATCTGTTTCAACAATTTTAAAAGTATGAGGTGATGAGAGTCCTAAGCATGGTAATTTCTTATCGTAGGACTTGATTTGTTTTATAATATTTGTATGCTTTTCTGTCCATGGGGGTGGATTTTTTTTAATCTTTTGAATAATGGTTTACATAATGGTCTGAGAGATTAATAAAAATATGCAACATAATTAAGACTTCTCAAAAATCTTGTAATTGTTGCTTATCTTTTATTTCATCAGGAAATTTATTAGCAAATTCAATCGCTCTACTAATTGGTATAATAGTTCCTTGACAGATATCATGTCCGAGAAATCTAATTTATTTTGGAATAATTTTAGTTTTGGTGATAAAACAACTAATTCATTTTGTTTAATAATTTGGACAAATGTATTTAGATGTTTCTAGTGTTGTTCAATAGATAAGGAAAAAAGTAAATATCATCTATATAAACTATCAAAAAATGAGTAAAAAGAGTAAATACTTCATTCATAATATTCTAAAATTCACTAGGAGCATTTTTTAATTCAAATGGCATAACATTTCATTCATAATGTCCAAATAGGACTGTGAATGCTGTGACGCCCCTAGATTTCGCTTGAGATCGGACGGACATCTGAAATGTCGGGACATGCAACACAAGGTTACCTACCCCCGTTCGTGATAATTAAAAATGCAATATTCCTATCATGCATATATCATTATGCAATATTCGCAGAAGATAAGTTTTTTCTATAGCAATTCTATGCACCAAACGGAAAATATTTCAAATACCTAAAACATACTTCATACAAAAGGACATACTAAACAACTGAGATCATAACGCCAGTCCAAAATGGCTATGATCAAAAGAGTACTAGATATGCAACTCTATATGTACAAGTAGTAATTTAAGGTAACTATTATACTATCATCGACGTCGCACCGTCGCTTAGTCGATCGTTTCCAGTTGGTCGATTCTCGGCTCTTCTTCAGATCCTGTAACAAGATCTACCATTCGGGGGGGGGGGGGGAATGGTAGTTGGGACTACCACAGTGAGATTTGTTATAAATCTCAGCAAGTTAACAGAAAACCTCCACACAGGTTAATCATGCATGCATAGCAATAAAAGCATGAATGCATAATAAAAGTCATAAGTAATCATAGCATAACTTGACATGCAATATAACATAACTGAAATAACTTAAACTGAAGCGTGAACTGAACGTGACTTGCTTAAACTAAACTAGACTTAAACTGAGACTTGACTTGACATGAACTTGATTTGAGACTTGACTTCAAATGAACTTGATCTAAGACTTGACTTAACATGATATTGGACTTGAATTCTGAAAGTTAACTTGACATGAACTTGAACTGACTTCTTTATTTAACAAGAACTTGGACTTGAATTCTAAAACTTAACTTGACATGAACTTAAACTTGAACTGAAACTTAATTTTACATGAACTTGAACTGACTTCTTTACTTAACATCAACTTAAACTTTAATCCTGAAACTTAACTTGACATGAACTTGAACTGAAACTTAACTTTACATGAACTTGAGCTGACTTCTTTACTTAACATGAACTTAGACTTGAATTCTGACAATCAAAAATAGTGAACAATCAGAATGATTCTGCCCAACATATTCCGTCAAACATACTCAAACAATCAGAATGATTCCATCATGAGTATTTTAAATGAGATACCCTAACAGTCAGATACTTGAGGTTAGTGAACTTTAAGCCATGCTTTGAAGCTTAATTTCGTTTAATCTTTTTTTAACCTTCTAATTCAAATTTTTCTTGATTTATTATTCCATTTCATCATTCTTAGACCTCACTAATACCCTAGATAAACCTCCCCACTTGTCATTAAGGAAAATGACATATCAAACCCCAAACTTGCATCAATTGGCTATTGTGTATCACCTTTAAGTACTTGGACTGTTGTGCCCTTAGGTTCAATATTTGTGTAACTTGTCCTCAAGGGTAATATAGTCCTTAAACACCTTATGAGACCCCTTCAAATCCAGTTTGAGCCTTGGACGAAATTGGTTATACAAACCAATTCAAGTGACCAAACCGATTGCACTGTAGTCTAGTTTGAGTGGGAGCAGATTGGTTTAAGATCTAACCAACCATTTGCCCTATTTGAGCCACCACCCCATGCCACCTCCTTCACCATCCAATCCCCAAGAGGTCCCATGACCATCATGAGAACTTTGACTCAAATTTTTCCACCCAAAACCATCCAAAACCGAAGTCCAAATCTGCCCAAGGAAAACCACCTTGAACCCATCAATCTCATGGTTTGTTTTTGTTGATTTCCTTCTATTTCTTTTGCACCATGACTTTACCAGCACCCATAGGAGAACTATAGCACCTGTAGTGATAAAATAATGGTAGTTTAGGGCACTATTTCGTTCTACAAAAGTAACACAAAGTGATGGATTACAATCTGAAGATTTCAGCCCCTTACACCACCTCCCACTTCACCCGATCACCAAGCATCCAAGCTAACGTCTCCACCCCTCTTGAACCCTATAAATACCTTACTCACTTCCTCACTTCCTCCACACCTCTAAGCTTCATCTTGATGCTTGAGAGCACTTCTCCACCTTAGAGATCGAAAGAGTGAAACCAAGTGAGTATTGGCAAGTTCTTGAATGTTCTTGAGCAAGGCTGTCTTGAGTATTTGGAAGACCACGAAATTTGTAAGATTTCATGATTTTAATATTATTTAGCATGTAAAGTTTTGTTTTCAAGTGTTGGTAAGAAATTTGGTTGAGTTTTGAGAAGGTTATCATGCTTAGTTCAAAACCGGTTCATTTAAATGATGGTTTGAATGATTATAAAATGATTTTAAGTGGAAAATTAGTTATGGCATGTCGTAAGCATGATTTGATATGATTTATCATTGTCTTAGCTAATTATGGAAGATTTAATTTGTGGTTAGAAGCATGTCATTGTAGGTTTTGAATCTATCTTGTTTTGATCATCAAGCAATGTATCGGTTTTGAATATATTGGTGATTAAGGATTTCTTAGTCATGATTAAGTGTTGAGATGAATTTGATTATCCAAGAATTAGCCTTCATTGTGTTATTAAAGATGTTAGTGATCTTTTGTGATTAAAGAAAATCTCATATGCATGCATTCATAGGGGCCAATAGTTGAAAACACACTTAGGCATTAACTAGAGTGCATGCCACGGGTTGGGACTATTTCGGCAAATTCCACTTTGATTCCTGAAAATCCAAGGGCGTAATTGGTTTTAGAATGTCAGAAATATAAAGTCCATAAATTTTGGTTAAATTTAGAGTTCATTTGCAATTAGTGAAAATTTATGACCTTAACGGCCATTTTTTAGAGTCTATGGGGTATTTTTGTAAATATCTATTTTTGAAGTCTTTGATTTTGAACCTCAATTATAGAAGTATTAATCCTAACTTAGTACACACTTGATTTCACCTTCTACGACATTTTTTCGATTACTCAGGAAGTTTGTAAATTGCCCTCTAACTTACACATTGATAGATTATTTATGAATTATTGATAAATGTTTCGTTCATATTTCAATTATCGAGCATAAAATATCATGTTATATGATACATTAAGTGCATACTTACATATGATGTGAGATTTTCACCATTTTTAGCATATTGCATATAAATGTCATTTTCACATGAAAACTTGCCACATATGCACATGTCATGAAATACATTTTCAAGCATAATATAAAATAATCTTTTTCATGACCCCAAAGGCTAGGATGGAGAATTATCCTAGTGGAACTCCTATGTTCACTCTAGAGTGTTTAAAAATGGAGTGGTAACTCCTAGGTTGACGAAGAACAGTCAACAGGCTTCGAATGAATTCTATTTAAAGAACGCCGGAGCGAAGTCAATATGTTATGACACCTAATGCAGGTGGGTGTACACGTTATAATGTTATGTTATATTTACCAATGCATTGAGAATGAGTCTATAGACAACGTAGTTTTAACTTGAGTTGTACTTCGGTCATCGGCAAGTACTTACAGTGCATATGAGGAACTGTGACGTTACCACACGTAATGATGTTAATTATGAATTGCTAATAATGATGAAAGTTTATGATGAAGTTATGTTTTCAAAAATGATGGCAAAAATATTTACTGAATGAAAACATGGGTCTCCATTTTTCTAAAATCTTAAGGAATCTAGGTGAGAGACATGCATACTAATTTTTCTGCATCTCATGTATTGAATATTTATCATGCTTCATGTTTAATTTATCTTTGTGTACGTTGGTTATTTAACTTATTGAGATTGAGTAAATCTCACCCTTTATGGGATCACTATCATTCCACTCGGAATGGTAGAAGTTGTGTCAGGACTCAAAGAGGATGAGCTAGATGGAGCGCTGGATCCGACTGACTGAGGAGGAGCCGAACCTTGAGTGAAGATTGGATTTAATCCTAATGTTATAAGCCAAGTTCTTCATGCTTTAGAACGCATGAAGCGGATGATTTGACTTGATTATGCTACATTGGTATTTTGAACTTGATGATTACTAATAAAATTGAGATGTTTTTTAGTTTTCCTGGCATAAGTATACTTTCATCTTTATTTTCGTTGCGATTATTGCATACTACTAGTTGCATATTAGATGCATTACATATTAACTGTCATATACGGGGTTATGTAACCTTGTGTTGCATGTCCCGACGCTCTAAGTCTTCATTCCATCCCAAGCGGAGGGTGGGGGCGTCACAACCTCCCAGTAGAATTTATAAAACAACCCATGAAGCCATCTGGTCCCGGGACCTTGGAAGATGGAATGCTTTGTATGGCTTTTCTGATTTCATCATGATCTGGGATTGTTGGGAGGAATGAGTTGTCTTCTGGGCTGACTTTTTTGGGAAAGAGTTGGTCCAAGCTGTCGGGAATGTGAGGGTTGGAGGAGGTGTAGATGGTTTTGAAATGGTCTATGAATAAGTTTTGGATTGTGGTGGGATCAGTGAACCATACTCCTTGTTCTATTTTGAGACTATCGATGGAATTAGTCCTTCTTTTGATTGTTGTGGACAGGTGAAAGAAGTTTGTGTTAAGATTAGTGGTGGTAAGCCAAGTTGGTCTTGATTTTTGTTTCCAGAGTAGCTCTTCTCTTTTCAAAAGTTCATTGAGGTTTTCTTGGAGCTGATTTTCTAGGTGTATCAAAAATGCTAGAGGTTGATGATTGGATTTCTGTTAGAGGTTAATGATTGGATTACCTACTCACTCAAATATTTGATGCCTGATTGGATGTTACCAAAGCATTGTCTATTCTAGTTTTTTAGGTAATCTTTTGTGGCTCTTAGTTTCTTACCCAGAATAAACGGCGAGGTGAGGGGCGGGGGATCCTGAAATATGTTTAAGCCAAGCTCTTTTGATCACTTCTACCTAGAAGGTTCTCTTGTCCAAAACTCTTCAAATTTGAAGGGTTTTTTCAGGTTTTGGTGACTGTTATGGATGGAAGAGGTGCTGGAGTGGAAGGATGGCAGTCTGGTTAAGGGTGTGTGGGCAAGGTGCAGTACGAAGAGAGGCTTGCCTGGTGTTCATAAGACAGAAGTGGAAGGTCATTGAGGGTAGTTACTTGTATGCGAGCAACTAAGCACGATGTCGTATGATGTAAAAGTAGTTTCAGTCTTTAATAGAACGTTGCCGTTTAATGTCTTTTCTTCTTATTAATTGTAAACGCAGTCGTTTCATTTACGGGAATCACAATAAGTGTTGCTTAAACACTGTCGTTTTGTTCAAATAAACACTATAAATAGAAGAAGTTGGGGGGAAAAGACCCAACGGATAATTCATTCAGTTACAGACTTCTCCTTCCTTCCTCACCTTCATTCTTCTTCTCTTCCTTTAATCTGGAGAGTGACTTCTCGAATAGGTCAAGTTTAGGTCCATTACAGTTGGTATCAGCCATGGCAGAAGGAACGCGTTCGTATGCTCAAATAGTGGATTCAATGAATCACTTACGGCAACAAGAAGAATGTCAGCAAAAGCAGATCGAAGATGCGATTTGTTTATTGTTAAAGCAGCAAGAGGCGGCGAGATTGGAAAGAGAAACACAAGACAAAAAAATTCAAGAGGTTTTACAACAAATCTCTAAGATTTCTTGTCACTATTCTAAAGATCCTGGTAATAGACGTCAAGATAATCAAGATCAACACCTGAGGCACAAACATGAGGATATGGAGGATGATACGGGGGACGTGAACCAAAGAGAGATAGTGAACAGAGGCTTTGTCAGGGGTATTAAATTGGATTTTCCTAGATTTCGTGGTGGTAATCCATCACCATGGATCTATCGTGCGAACCAGTACTTCCTGTATCACCAGATTCCTCCTGGCCAACGTATTTTCATTGCTTCTTTCCACATGGATGATGAAGCCTTGGTCTGGTTCCAGGATGCTAGTGAGGCAGGAACCTTTCTCTCGTGGGAGGACTTCATCAAGGCTATTCAAATCCGTTTTGGATCTACTCCATACGATGATCCTATGGAGTCACTTACTCGACTCAAGCAGGTTAGTACAGTTAATCATTACAAATCTGAGTTTGAGATCCTTTCCAATCGTATTAGAGGCTTGTCTGAGAAAAACAAGTTGAGCTGTTTTTTGAGTGGCCTGCGAGATGAGATCAGATTACCTGTGAGGATGTCGAATCCTTTATCCTTGAATGATGCCTTTGGTTTAGCCAAAATTCAGGAACAGTATGTGGTGAGTATAAGGAGACCTTGGAGAAATTCACTTACTGATTCGAGTAAGTTTAGTCCAGAGTCAAATTTGTTAAAGTCTGGACAAACTCCTTCACTGTTAGGAGCACCAAGAGTTTCTCCTTTACCTAGGCTTCCTTATCATAAGGTGTCTGAGTCTCAGATGGTGGAAAGGCGTAAAAAAGGCATTTGCTATTTATGTGATGATAAATGGCAACCAGGTCATAAATGTGCAAGGCCAAAGTTATTTTTACTAGAAGGTATGGACTTTGGTGAATCAAGTGGTGGAGAAAATGTTGATGCTACTGGTGAGTTAGTTGTTGAACCTGTGGAAGTTGAAGCTGAGATAGCTTCTATTTCATTACAGTCTATGGTAGGTGGTGGAGGACCTAAGACCATGAGACTTATGGCTTGGATTGGCAAGAAGAAGTTGATAATTTTAATTGACACTGGTAGCACACATTATTTTGTGGACACTATGGCTGCTGTTCGATGTAAATTACATGTACAACTTGGCCAGACTATTAGTGTTAAAGTGGCTAATGGTCAGCTCATTGAGAGCACTGGTAAATGTGTCGCTGTGCCTTTGTCAATTCAGGGCATACCTTTCACAGTTGATTTCCTTACACTTCCCCTCGGAGGATGTGATGCGATTCTTGGAATTCAGTGGCTATCCACCTTGAGTCCTATTCTCTGGGACTTTGTCAATATGAGTATGCAGTTTCAATGTAATGGTCAGGAAATTTCCTTAAAGGGTTTGACAGTACCTCAGTCAAATCTTATTGATGATGAGGAGTCCTTTGAGACTTTTGGTTGTGGAGGTAAAGGCATTTTCCTGCAGATAGTGGCTTGTAGTTCCATTGAACCTCCATCATTGCAGAATGTACAAGTGCAGCAACTTCTGCAGCAGTATAAGGAAGTTTTTAATGAACCTACTGGATTGCCACCCAATAGGTCTCATGACCACAAGATCAATTTGAAACAAGACATTTCTGCTATCAGTGTTAGACCTTACAGATATCCTTTCTACCAAAAAGCAGAAATTGAAAAAATTGTTAAGGAGCTCTTGAACTCCGGGGTTATTAGGCCAAGTCAGTCACCCTTCTCCTCTCCTGTGTTGCTAGTCAGGAAGTCTGATGGCACAAGGAGAATGTGTATTGACTATAGGGCTCTAAATGAAGCCACTATTAAAGACAAGTACCCCATTCATGTTGTGGATGAGCTCTTGGATGAACTTTCTGGTTCAACAATTTTTTCTAAATTGGATCTTAGAGCTGATTATCATCAGATACGTATGAGAGATGAGGATATTCCTAAGACTGCCTTCAGAACTCATGAAGGGCATTATGAATTTCTTGTAATGCCCTTTGGCCTCACCAATGCCCCTTCAACATTTCAGGGCCTTATGAATGAAGTTTTCAAGCCATTCCTTCTACAGTTTGTCATTGTTTTCTTTGATGACATACTGGTTTACAGCAGTGACATGTCTTCTCATTTGGATCATCTCTCTATTGTTTTACAAACCTTACAGCACCATCAACTGTATGCTAAGCAGTCAAAGTGTAAGTTTGCATGTCAATAGATTGAATATTTGGGCCATCTGATTTCCAAGGAGGGAGTGAGGGTAGATCCAAAAAATTGGAGTCTATGGTCACTTGGCCAATACCAAAAAATCTCAAGGCATTGAGGGGTTTCTTAGGCTTGACAGGCTACTACAGAAAGTTCATTAGGGGTTATGGTCAGATTGCTATCCCTTTGACTTCCTTGTTGAAAAAAGATGCATTTGTGTGGACAGATTCAACTACCAACTCTTTTAATGAATTGAAAGCTACTGTCACTAGCCCTCCTGTTCTTGCCTTGCCTGACTTCACCAAAGCATTTGTTATTGAGTGTGATGCTTGTGCAACTGGCATAGGAGCAGTTTTGATGCAAGACCAAAGGCCCTTAGCTTTTTTCGGTCAAGCCTTGAAAGGAAAAAACTTAACTCTTTCCACTTATGAGAAAGAACTTCTAGCCTTAGTGCTAGTTGTTAAGAAATGGAGGCCATATCTTTTAGGAAGTGCTTTTGTGATCAAAACTAATCACCATAGCCTTAAATATTTGCTTGAGCAGAAGATTGGCACTGTTGCTCAGCAAAGATGGCTTTCTAAGCTTCTTGGTTATGAATTTTCTATTGAGTATAAGCAAGGGGTGGAAAACAAGGTGGCTGATGCCTTGTCTCGAAAGGATCAGGTGGATGAGTTTGCAGAATTGGCAGCATTGTCATTTCCCACACCAACATGGCTCTCAGAATTGAAAGAAGCTTATGCTACAGATCAGGACACACAGCATTGCAACTTGACCCTACTTCTCATTCTACATTTAAACTGAGGCATGGTATTTTGTTTAAAAAAGATAGAATTTATGTGCCAGATTCCTTGCCTTTGAAACAACAGATTTTGAACTACTTGCACTCTAGTCCTGCTGCTGGCCATTCTGGCTTCCACAAATGTTTGCACAGAGCAAGACTAGAATTTTATTGGCCTGGTCTCAAACATGATGTTAAGCAGTTCATTCGGGACTGTGACATATGTCAAAGGAACAAGATCCAAAATGTTCTTCCAGCAGGGTTTTTACAACCCTTGCCTATTCCTGACCAAATATGGATTGATCTTTCAATGGATTTTGTTGAAGGATTGCCCATTTCGAAAGGGTATTCTGTCATTATGGTGGTAGTAGACAGATTATCAAAATATGCTCATTTTATGCCTTTAAAGCATCCATTTACAGCTGCTCAAGTAGCCTCACTGTTCTTCAATAATGTTTTTAAGTTACATGGTTTGCCTAAAACCATTGTTTCTGATCGTGGCTCAACATTTACTAGTTCTTTTTGGAAAGAACTTTTCAAGTTACAGGGAG
This sequence comes from Juglans mandshurica, assembly GCA_022457165.1. Classification (NCBI taxonomy): domain Eukaryota; kingdom Viridiplantae; phylum Streptophyta; class Magnoliopsida; order Fagales; family Juglandaceae; genus Juglans; species Juglans mandshurica. The sequence goes on along the minus strand of CM039619.1, from coordinate 18,746,093 downwards.
TTAATCTTTCTTATTCATCAGCTTATCACCCTCAAAGTGATGGCCAAACAGAAGCTGTCACCAAATGTCTTGAACATTTTTTGAGGTCTTTCTCTGGTGACAAACCCAAGCTATGGGTGGATTGGCTTTCATTAGCTGAGTGGTGGTATAACTCCAGCTTTCATACTTCCACAAAGCTGACTCCATTTGAAGTTGTGTATGGGGTTCCTCCAGCTAAACTGCAGGCTTATATTCCTGGTTTGACTTCTAATCAGACAGTGGACCAGCTCTTGCAAACTCGAGAACAGATTCTCTTTACACTCAAATCCAATTTGTCATTGGCTCAAGATAGAATGAAGTTTTATTATGACAAACACATAACTGACAGGGAATTTTCTGTGGGGGATTGGGTTTATCTTAAACTTGAACCCTATAGACAGCAATCTGTGGCACTCAGAAGAAACCTTAAACTTTCACCTCGATATTTTGGCCCATTTCAGATCACTCATCGAATTGGCAAAGTAGCATATCATTTATGCTTACCTTCAGATTCACTCATACACCCAGTTTTTCATGTTTCTGTTTTGAAGAAAAAGATTGGGGATCAATTTACACCTATCTCTTCCTTACCTCCTGTGGACTTGCAAGGAGAGTTAAGGCCTCAGCCTAAGAAGATCTTGGAGAGAAGAAGTGTCAAGAAAGATAATAGAGCATTGGTGGAAATCTTGATCCAATGGGAAGGTGCTGGAGTGGAAGATTGCACATGGGAACCTTACTGGCAGCTTCGTCAGCAATTTCCCCACCTTGTGGGCAAGGTGCTTTAAAGGGGGAGGGTGTGTTATGGATGGAAGAGGTGCTGGAGTGGAAGGATGGCAGTCTGGTTAAGGGTGTGTGGGCAAGGTGCAGTACGAAGGGAGGCTTGCCTGGTGTTCATAAGACAGAAGTGGAAGGTCGTTGAAGGTAGTTACTTGTATGCGAGCAACTAAGTACGACGTCGTATGATGTAAAAGTAATTTCAGTCTTTAATAGAACGTTGCCGTTTAATGTCTTTTCTTCTTATTAATTGTAAACGTAGTCGTTTCATTTACGGGAATCACAATAAATGTTGTTTAAACACTGTCGTTTTGTTCAAATAAACACTATAAATAGAAGAAGTTGGGGGAAAAGACCCAACGGATAATTCATTCAGTTACAGACTTCTCTCTTCCTTCCTCACCTTCATTCTTCTTCTCTTCCTTCAATCTGGAGAGTGACTTCTCGAATAGGTCAAGTTTGGGTCCATTACAGTGACTCGTGGCTGTCAGAAGGATGGGGAGTGATCTTAGGATGTCATTGGGAGGTTTGTCAGATGAGCATCAGGAAACAGAATCCTCAAATCATTATTAGAAATGCCTCTATCTAGTCTTTCTCGGATGTTTGCCAGTCCACATCTCCTATTAGACCAGGTGAATATAGGACTAGATGCTCCTAAGTCAACTAATCCATGTTGATCCATGAAAGATGTGAGTCCAGTTGGGTTTGAAGGGCTGGAAAAGGGATAGCCTCCTCTTTTCTCTGATTGGTTAATAATGTTGTTGAAGTCTCCTATTCCTAACCAAGGACTCAAGAAAGAGTTGGTGATGCTAGAGAGCATTTGCCAGAAGTCATGTTTTTTCTTAGTCTGTGATGGGCAATAGACAAAGCTAAGCAACCAAGGTTGGTGAACTGGGTCTGAATACACAAAAAGAGTTATATTATTATCAGAAATATTTACAAGTTCAACATTCAAACCCTACTTCCACATGAATAGCAGGCCTCCCCATTTACCACTAGGGGGAATATGTACATGAAAAGGAAAACCTAGCCTATTTACAATATCCATAGTATTAAAATCATTCAAAAGTGTCTCTGCTAGGAAGACCCCATTAGGATGATGTATTTTGATGTTTGCCCTAAGACTGCAAAGTGCACGGGGTCGAGCAATTCCCCTGCAGCTCCAAGTAAGAAGCCTCATTTCTCAGGGGTGGTAGTTTTGGGTCTGCCACTGCACCGTCTGGGGTTGTTGGGAAAAATTGGATTGTGGGAATTGGGGTGTTGCCATCAGAGTGTGAGGTACTCCATTACGGGTAGGGGTTGTATCTAGATTTTTTGAGAGGGAGTCTTGATTTGTTACCTGGCTTGCTTTTCTGGGAAGACATGAATGCGGAGAGAGTGATGTTGTCTCTCGATGATTCTGTCGTACCTTGAGTCTGAGGGTTGAAAGCCCCATGGTGAAGCTTTGACTCATCGCTTGGGTTAATGAGTTAAGCCAGCGAATTGCACTGCATAGGGCCCTCTCCAATTGAGTTCAGAAAGTTTCGTTTGCAGGGGTTAAGGGAAAGAGTGTGTTCATTGAGGTTGTGGTGAGGGGGAGGATGAAGAGGTGTAGTTCAGTGGGATTTGGTGAAGTTGGGGGTTCGAAGGGTGGGGATTCGATGGGGTCAATAGTTGTTAATGAGTTTAACTCTGGACAAGGGAGTGGAATGGTTTTGAGTTCATGTTTGTTTGGTGGGGGCTTAAGCTCTAGTTTAGGTATTGAGGGCTGATTCTATTGGGCTTAGAGATAGTATTTCTTTTCAGGATGGGCTGACCAATACTGAGATTGTGTGGTTTGGGTAGGAGTAGTCAGATGGGTCTATAATTTTATCAAAGTGAGAGATAAGGGATTTGAATATTGAAGGCCCAGTATGGGGAGGGGATTGGTTCGTGGGGAAGTACATGGAAGGGGAGCGGGGGTTTTAGGTAAGTGGGTACTGAGGGTTGGCATAAATTGGGATTCAGAGATTTGGGTCTGGTTTTTTGTTTGGGGCCTGAGGATTTTCTCTTGCAGATTTTGTTGGACCAAGTGTGTGGCTATTTGTGAGTTAAAGGGTTTGGTGGGGGATAAGATACTATTTTGTTGAGGTAAGTGACTGGGAAAGTCAGATGAGAGATCCATTGTGGGCTCGAGGGGATGGTTTTGGCTTTGTCAAGGGGAACAAACTGGTGAGCAATTAATCTGGGTAATTGGGGTAATGTGAGAACCCAAACTTTGCTAAGTCTCCGTTCCTATTTTTATTTGGAGAATTATTTCAATCCTTAGAAGATTCTAAGTGTTAGAGGAAAAGTTTTAGAGTATATTGTATTTTTGAATCCTAAGAGTTCTAAAAATAGGAAGTCCATAAGAGATAGGTGAGGGAAAGAGCCCAACAAGTCCCATGTAAATTTTGGCCAACAAGGGTAGCATTAGGGCTTGGAAGCCCAAAATGTTTTCTAAAGGGAGATGTAGGCGCCACATGGCCCAAGAATGGCTATTTAGTCTTTTCTAGACAGAAACTTAAAGAAGAGGCAATGAGTGACATTTGTCCAACATGTAGGAGGTTCTAGAAGATGTGAGTGGAGGATGATGTCACCAAATTAGGGGTTACACACCCACATACAAGGCCCATTTCCGTGAGTAACACTTGGCAAGAATGCAAAAAGGGACTTTGGGAGTTCCAAGAGGATCTTGCTTGGGAAGAGAGAAGGGCATGTTCTAGAAGAAACTTTTTGGAGGAGCAAGAGAGAGAGGGGGCGATGGCAACCACATGGGGGGAGACTCAAAGTCATCTTGGGAAGACAAAAGTCACTAGAAGTGACATAGGGTTTCTGCTAGAGCAAGACACACACACCTTTTTGCCACGTGGCAACCATGCACACTAGTAGGATTTCAAGAAACATTAGGCTTTTTGCTTTTACCTTTGAGCCACCAAGTGCAATGTATCTAGACAAGGGGAGAAGGGCAAAATTGGAAGGTGAGGAAAGAGAGGGTTGAGGGCTACACGCCACCCACACAAGGCAACCTTTGGATTTTCCATGCAATCCCATCAAGGGGGAAAGGGAAGAGTCTTTTTGCCATATGGCATCCATGCAAAGGCTCTTAGATTTTCTAGAAGGAATGAAAGCTCTCTATAAAAGAGCATAGCTGAAAGTTGGAGGCCTTTTTGCTCAAGTTTTCAACTATCATTCTAAGGAATTTTTGGCACTCACCATTTCTCTCCAAGTTCTTACACTTTATCACTACTTTCTCACCAACCAAACACCACTATTTCGAGAATCACAAGGACTTCTCCTACACCATTCGAGAGGGAGGAACACATGAGGAGGTAAGAACCATTTCTTCATTTCTCACACACACACACACGGCCAAGAGGGAAAAACCACACTAAGTTTCGGATTTAGGGTTTTTCTCACGTGTACACACTCTCACTTTAGAAACTATGATTTTTTCTTCAAGAAGAGGAAGGACTCGAAAAATGTCTTTTATTTCAAACTCTCGAACACCAAGTGTAAAGGGATTGAAGGTCACAGCCACCATTTAGAAGAAGGTTAGGGTTTCTTAACCCCAAGAGTTTCGGACTCTAGGGTTTCTCATGGAAAAGCATTTTCGAAAACCCTAGATGCACATACACTACCACTCTTATTTCGAGATTAGGGTTTCTCTAGTTGTTTTCTAATATCTCTTACATGTATTTTTCAGATTTTGCTAAGTTTATGCTTCGGAATTTTGTTAAGTAAACTTCCAACTTACTTTGGATGGCACTTGTATATATTTTGTGAACTTTGTTTGTTTTTCATTGATCGAATCTTGTTATATTGTGGTATGTATATTCGGTCTTGATATGAATATGAGATGCCATATTTTTATGATGGTTTGATAAAGTGTATTTCAAAAATGCCATGATTAGGGTTTCAGTTTTGACATGTAAATATGCCATTCATGTTTGTTTTGATCTATGGACGTGTAAAAGCAAGAGAACATGTGTTGTGATGATGTAAATTCATGATTGGAGGACTTGGATGTTTCGGCCAAGGCCATAATAAGGGGATCCGAATCTGTTTTGGGTTTGGTTGAGTGTGATTTAAGTACGTTTACATGTATTCATCATATGATTGCATGTTCTAATGTTTTCAAGCCATATTGTGAGATGTACATTGTGAATTGGGTCATACATGTTTCGGGTTGTTGATATTATGACGTAGTCGCCTCAATCAAGTGGATCGTTGGTTGATGCGGTAACTAGCGGGGAATATACGGTACTTAGGGGAGCCATGAGGTATCCATTCATATGAATCATGAAATGATTAAGGCATTTGAGCTCCATGTTATGTTATGTGTTATGTTATGTTATGTTATTGTATGTTATGTTATGTTATGTTATGTTATGTTATGTTATGTTATGATATGCAATGATATGTTATGACATGCCATGATGTGCTACGATGTGATATGATCACAATATGAAAATGTTACGAAATGATAAGAATGGCATGATATGTTATGATATGAGAAGTATGGCATGATATGACAAGAACAAGAACCCTAGCTCAAATGATATGACCAAGTGCTAAGAAGTCTAAAAGATGAAAATATGTTTTATGAAAAGTCTATGTTGCATATGTCAAAGTTTTTATGTCAAGTTCATATCCATGCATTCATTTATTCATTTATGAATTGCTATTATTAATGGTTTACTTGTATATGCATATGATAATCTGTTGTATGTTGACTGTTTACTTACTGAGATTTCTTGAAATCTCATTGTGGTAGTTTCCACTACCATTCTACACCCAGAATGGTAGAAGTTGTGATAGGTGTGTTCCAGACCCTATAGAATCATGAACTTAGACGGGTCGATGATAGAGGACGAGTATATTGTGGAGGCTCGTCATAACCTTACGGCAGATGTTTTGAAGTACAAGGCCTCGCTTATGAGAGAAACATTAGTTAGCATTAGTGATACCGAGATTGATGCTACTATCACCAGTCCATCGAAGAATTTGAAATTTTGGTGGAACATGGACCGGTTGTCGACTTTTCTCAAGAGGGCCTTTGAGTTTGCGGCTGACACAAAGGAAATAGCAATGGATTTAGGTCTACTGACACCTGAGCCTCCAAAGTCACAAGGGGTCTATTGGTGTTTGACTCCGAATGAGGCCATGGTGATGATGAAAGCGGGAACCTAAGACCTTTCGAAAGATAAGACAATGACTTAGTATGTTATGAAACAGTATTTTGATTGTCCCTGTGTTTTGGGAAATGGTTTTGAAAACAATTATCTATTTTGAAGAAATTACAATTAAGGAAGTTTCAAACTTTTGAGATTTTACATTCAGTACCGTGTTTATTTATTGCCACCATCCTTAAGTAGTTAAGAGAATTATCTGCTGTGAATTACTGCATACTGCTATATTATAAGTGCATTGCATCTTAACTGTTATATACGAGAGATATGTAGCCTTGAGTTACATGTCCCAACGCTTCAGTCACCGTCCAATCCCAAGCGGGGGCTAGGGGCGTCACAGGTAATTCATTTGGTTGCATAGGGACATGTGGTGACAAACTTGTTCTGGTGGTGGTTTCTTGCATGCATGGTGGTTCTAAGAAAGGGTCTACAGTGTTGTCTTCTTGCACCATTTCTTTCCTTCCCTTTGTTGGTGTGAGAATCTTGAGGAGGTGGGAAGTTATCAGAAATAGGAGAAAGCCTTTAGTTAATATTTTCTGGTCTTTGGTGGGGGAGGTTCTCAGCTCTCATCCAAGGTCCGAAGTTTGGGATGTCTGGGGTTCCTGAGGAGTGTGTACACTGGTTTTGTGTATATCCTAGCCTACCACATATATAAAAAAAGTCTAAGAGACACTCATATTTGAAGGATATTTTTGCTGGTGTTTGTTTAGGCCTAGGAAGATGGAAGCCTTCTTGGCGTGGATTGGATGTTTAGAGTTGGATTCTGATTCTCAAGAATTTTTTTCGTGCCACTCCAAAGTATGATGAATAGTCCACACAGAATGTATAGTCCATTTCTAGAATGGATCCTAGCCTTATACTAATTACTGTGGCATTATCAGAGTTCATCAATTCTAGGGACAGCCTGTGGATTTGAACCTAGAAGATGGTATGGTCTAGGTCTTTTTCAGAAAGAGACTGACCCGGGAGCCAGTGTTGCAAGGTCATGTGGAAGCCTCGAAAATTCCATGGGCTGTTGGAAAGGATCATTTCTTCGTCATTTGCTGATGGGAATGTGAAGAGGAATGTGTTCCTTTCTAGATCTTCTATGGTCATGCCAATTACAAAGTTCTAGATGGCTTTAATGGTGGTGTGAAATGTAAATCTGTTTTATGGACGATTGGAGATGAGGTGACCTACCAAGGTGTGGTTCGCTATTTTGGTGGCTGTTTCAGTTGCTAGATTGAGCTGTAGATCGTTCCATGTGTGGAAGTGGAAGAATATCCGAAGGTACAATCATAAAGGTAGGGGTTGTATTGAATCCAAATGACATTGTGAGCACAATGTGGTAGAAAACGGATTTGACAAAGGTACGCGGATTTGGCAATAGATTGCTTCTAAGATACTTTTTCTTTTTAGAAGAGCCGGTAGCCACCCACATAACAGCCCCGTCCCAAGTTTATTCATGAGCCCTCACGTATGGCGGAGGAAAACCGTAATTACAAAACAATCAAATGAGAGATAACACATGTGGTGAATAAAAAAACCAAGCTCAAAAAAATAAATCATAAATCAAAATAAAAATTACATCCATAAATATGGAAGTCCCCAATAATCCGTCCGTAATAAGCCTCTAAGAATCCCCCGCCCAATGTCAGAAGCTATAAAATACTTACACCGATTATAAGCACCTTCTTTAGCAAGATAATCCGCAACCATATTAGCTTCTCTATAAATATGATGAACGGAACAATTTAATTCAGAAAGCAACCTCTTTATATCATCCCAATAATCCCACAAATACCATAAGTTACAATTGTCGTCCTTAACCCACCTCACAATAACTTCAGAATCTGACTCCACCTCTATGTCTCGAATACCCAATTGTTGAGCCAATTTTAACCCATCCATTAAAGCTCTTCCTTCAGCCACATTGTTGGAAACCAACCCATAATGATTTGCAAAACCCGCAATTAAACGACCTCCATGATCTCTAATCACACCTCCTCCACCCCCAAAACCAGGATTTCCAAGTGAGCTACCATCAACATTAAGTTTATACTTACCTCTACACGGTTTCTTCCAAGCCACAGCTCTCATATTTTTATTAACAACCTGAGCAATGGGGAAATTTAAATCTTGTAAAATCTTAAGATCATTTTGCCGCCATCTATCAAACTTCCTGTGCATAGAAAAAATATCAATTAACATCAGCTTAAACCATCGCACCACCCCTCTCCAATCAGTTTTTTTTCCTTCCATTCTATCATCACAACGCGCTCTCCATAATGCCCAAGTGATAGTGATAGGCAAAATACCATGGCAACAACCTGCTTGAGAAGAAGAAGAGGCTCGAAGCCACCAGACATTCATGACTACATGCCATCTTCGGACTTGAGGCAAACGAACCCCCACAATAGCTGCAAAACAATTCCACACCGTAACAGCCAAATCACCACTACAAAGAATATGATCAATAAATTCTTGCAGTGGTAAAACACAACAATGACACTTAGAGACTAGAGATATTCCGAGCTTAATGAGGATATCATCAACTGGTAGCACCTGTTTTTGAGCACGCCAACAAAGAAAAGAAATTTTCTTGGGGACAAATTTATGCCAAAGCCATTTTCTCCACAAAGAAACCTGTCCTTGAGCTCTAATGAGATGCCAAGCAGATTTAGTAGTGAAATTTCCATCCGAACTAGGCTGCCAAATACGCACATCAGTACCCCTAACAATCTTAATCGATGAAGCAATAATTTTTTCAACCATTTCTTCGAACACCAACGTACGCAATTTGACGACATCCCACCCTGTATTAGTTAGGATTTCAGTCACCAGTAAATTTTCATCTCCACTAACCTCTTCCGAATTCACAATGGTTGCATCTCCTAGCCCATTGTCAAACCAAAAATTACATTCACCACTTCTAAGCAAGATTCTTGAATTATTGATCACAGTCGGCATCACTGACATAATACCCTTCCAAAACCTTGAACCTGTAGAATTAGAAAGGAGCAATGGATTCTTCTCACCCACATATTTAGCCAGAAAAAATTTTGCCCAACACGATTTACCATCTAGTAACTTAGAAGCAAATTTTATGAATAATGACATTTGTACATCGGCAAGATTTCGAATGCCCAATCCCCCCCTTCCTCAACCGAAAATCAAATATTTTTCCAAGACACACACTTCCTTTTCTTTTTATCCTCATTCGAGCTCCAAAGGAAATTAGAGAAAATACTCTTGAGAGCTTTGAACACACCCTTAGGTAAATTCATAACAGATAAAACATGAATTGACATGCTAGATAAAACATGTTTGAGAAGCGTAATTTTACCTCCAAAAGATAAAATATGGTTCTTCCAACCAGCCAGTTTCTTCTGAATCTTCAACAACAAAGGGTCAAATAATTTGATAGTAAGCCACCCCACATGCAACGGAACACCAAGATAATAACACGGCCATTTACCCTCCATAAACCTTTCCAAGACACCCACTTCCTTTTCTTTTTATCCTCATTCGAGCTCCAAAGGAAATTAGAGAAAATACTCTTGAGAGCTTTGAACACACCCTTAGTTAAATTCATAACAGATAAAACATGAATTGGCATGATAGATAAAACATGTTTGAGAAGTATAATTTTACCTTCAAAAGATAAAATATGGCTCTTCCAACCAGCCAGTTTCTTCTGAATCTTCAACAACAAAGGGTCAAATAATTTGATAGTAAGCTGCCCCAAATGCAACGAAACACCAAGATAATAACACGGCCATTTACCCTCACTACCTCTAATTTTCGAGCAAGTGAAAATTTCGAAGAGAAAAAAATAGAGGATTTATCCTGACTAACCAATTGCCCCAACATAGATTGATAAGCATGTAAGGTCATCATAATCTGCACTAAAGATCTTTTACCTCCATTTGCAAAAATCAAAACATCATCAGCATAAAGCAAATGTCAAAGTACCTCCATTAGCATAAAAATGCTTTACTCTCTCCTTTTGAAGATCATCATTAATCATCCGAGAAAGAAGCTCTTGTGATAAAATGAAAAGATATGGCGAAAGAGGGTCACCTTGTCTAATGTCACGAGAGGGTTTAAAAAACCCTTCATCAAACCATTAGGCATAACGGAACACATTGGGGAAGAAATACAATTAAAGATTAAACTCCTCCAATGATCCAAGAAGCCCAAACGCTTCATCACTTCCATCAAAAACCTCCAATTCACCCTATCATACACCTTTGACATATCAATTTTAATCGTAGTGTTACCACCTCTCACTTTCTTGTTCATACTATGAATCATTTCTTGGGCAATAGAAATGTTATCAAAAATGCTCCGCCCCTTTAGAAACGCCAACTGTTCCTCAGAAATTAACTTATTCATGATAGGCTCCAACAGATTCACCAAAACCTTTGGAATGATTTTATAAACAATAGAACATAAACTGATTGGCCTGAAGTGCGAGAAATTCCTTGGATCTTCCACTTTCGGAATCAAGACAATATTTGTAGCCCCAAAAAATGTAGTTAACGGCTTTCCCTCAAAAAATTCAATAGCCAACTTCAATAAATCATCTTTGATAATATCCCAAGACGTGGAACTTACATTAGGATTAGATAAAGCCCCGTTTGGATTGAGAAGCAATCTCAACTCATCTCAACTCATATTTATAATTTTCTCAAATTCCAACACAAAATATAATAAACAATTCAGTTTTTCAAATTTCAAAATAATAATAATATTAAAAGATAATATTCTAATAATATTTTATTCAACTTTTAACTTTCATTTCAACTCATCTCATCTCAAGTCACTATCCAAAAGGCACCTACGAATTACTTTCTCGAGGAAATTATTTTTCTTCTGTATTCTACTCTAAATATTTCAATCCTCTCTCCAGGAAAAAAAATAAAGAAGGGCAACAAAACAAACCCATAAAAAGTACATGTATACAAGTTTAGCATCATGGATTATACAACAACAGAGTTGTATATAATAAATTTTAGTATGCAATGGAAAAAACCATGAATAGGTTGAATTTCCAGCACTCTCTACAACACTAATTTGCAACAAAACCAGATAATTACACCCCCCCGTCCACCTCCCCATGTCTCTAATATAGGACCACTGCATTGTATTGTCGTAATCAACACATTCTTCAAATGACTCATTTTTTTTAGGAAAAAAACACTGCTCGAGTCTAACATTTTATAAACCAATGAACACAACTTCAAACCAACGAAGCAATGCAAGCTTTTTATCAAAAGAAGCATTACAGGGGCCATCTTCCTCACCACCATTCACTACTTTTCCAACATATGGATTCTTAAAAATTTCATGGTTGTAAAGGGATTTTCCCCACTTCACAAAGCCCACTGGGCCTCGGCTCAATTCCCGGTTCAAGGACCACCAGGACCTCGTAGGGGGCAAAGCAGCTACCAAGAAAAGGAGTCGAGTAATCGATAAGACAGGTTAGCCTGACAGCCCACGGCCGCGGTCAAAACCTAGAGACTTGCACAAAGCATAGCGAGAAATGTGAAAGGCCCTCGATCCATCTATATCAGACCATCTACAACTCACAAGGGATGAAAGCAAGGCCAGAAAACCACAATGCATTAATGACACTACTACCGAGCTACACCACATTTATGGTGTCGTCGCAGACCCATGCCGTATTAAAGGGGCAACAGATACAACAGAGGAGGCACAAACTCTATTGAGACAAAGACGATCTTCACCTCCCCCAACCTAGGGTATAAATAGCAAACTCCAAGTACGAGAAAGCTCTCTAATCCCTAAAGTCTTTCACTTATTTACAAACTTCCAAATATATTTACTAACTTTGACATCGGAGACTCCCCGGCCTACAGACCACCCTCTCCTAGTTACCTTCTCTCCTAACTTTTGCAGGCTCATTTCGAAATACCTGAGTTGTGGAAACCTAGCCCAAAAGTGTGCGAAACACAACGTTAACAATAGCGCCATCTGTGGGATCCTTTTTTGAGTCTTACGTGTACTTCACGAGGAGCAACGGGATGGGATGAGCTAGAACAGATGCCCGAACAACCTACCTCCCGCGGGGAGCAAAGGGATGGATGAGCCAAAGGCCATCTCGTTCCTCTCGCTAAGGAGAGTGGGTTTAGCGCTGCCCGAATACTTACCCGACCCCTACTGTCGAAGGAGTGGACCAGCCACATCGCTGTCTGAATTACCTCTCCAGGAGAGAAAGAGGCAGTTTGGCAAGAGGCATTCAAACCTCTACGAAATGGAGAGTGGACCGAGTCCATGGACATCCCGAATAATGAAGTGAAAGACGCAGACATCATCGACACACACGTCGGCAACACATGCAAGAATGGTGAGGCAGAAAACAACAAGCACTATATGACATTGACCGAAGAACCCATGTTTGCGACGTTAACTTCTGCGACCAAAAGCAAAATAATGATAACATTCTTGTTTCTCGACTAGGATGAATGCAGAACGGTAATGGAGAAAGATGGATAGAGCTCCAAACTACCCGGACTACTTACCTCCCTGCGGACCAAGGAGGCAAGCCAAGCCCAAGGTCGTCTTGACTCCCCGTGGCAGAGAACGGGATCAGCCTCATGGCTACCCGAAGAACAAATCTACACTAATGGAGAAAGACAAATACAGCTCCAAACTACCCGGACTACTTATCCCCTCAGGACCAAAGAGGCAAGCCGAGCCCTAAGGCCTTTTTGACTCCTAGTGGCAGAGAGTGGGATCAGCCCCACGGCTACCCAAAGAATAAATCTACACTAGTGGAGAAAGATAGATACAACTCCAAACTTCCCAGACTACTTACCTTCCCGAGGATCAAGGAGGCAAGCCGAGCCCAAGGCCGTCTTAACTCCCTGCAACGGACAGCGAGATCAACCCACAGCTACCCAAAGAACAAATCAATGATAAGGGAAAATGTGAAGAATGGTTGCCTCATCAAACACTGTCACTAAGGCCCCGAGAGAGCCACATGGCAAAGGCCGACAAAAGGGATGCGAGCAGGTAAACCACTGGCTGGCAGGGTCTTAGATATAGGTCGGGCATTGGCAAGGTGAACCACCAAAGCCATGTGTGGCGATTTCTCGCGGCCAAGCCCCCCAGGTCGACCAACAAAAACAAAAGAGAGAGAACAGCGGAAAAGGGATGCACAAAGGATATAGCTGGGTATAGTCAACAAAAGGTAATATCATTAATCATTGAAAGTTACAACATAAAACCGCAGAGCTACAAGGAACAAGTTACAACATAAAGCCGCAGAGCTAGAAGAAACAAGTTACAACATAAAGCCGCAGAGCTACAAGGAGCAAGTTACAACATAAAGTCACAGAGTTACAAGGAACAAGTTACTACGCAAGGCGACTTGTCACAATCGAGCTCGATCAAATCATGTTCCATGAAAGTGGCAGACAGAGATCTCATCATTATGACGTGTCGATAACGCTCGAGATTACCTCTAAAAAATAAACAGGGATGTAATGAGGCAACTAATTGAGTCGTACAATGACCGCAGTCGCCCAGGAGCCGCCTAAAACCACTCGCCAACCTAGGAGAGGTATGAAAAACTACTGGAGGAGGTGAATTCAGTAGGAAGGAATGGCCTCGAAGGGGAGCTCAATAAGCAAAAGGGTGTGAACGAGGGGAGCTCAATAGGCAAAAGGGCGACAATGAGAGGAGCACAATAAGCAAAAGGGCAAGAATGAGAAGGGGGAGCACAAGAACAACAACAACAGCAGAGAAAGGGCAAGGAGATCTGCCCGAAAAAGGTCGTGGAGGCCTGGGACAACAACAACAACATAGAAGAGCAAGAAGATCTACTCGGAATTTCTGCCCTCAGCGAGCAGGGTCATTCCTCGACGGGTCATCACCAAGACCGCTCAAAACTAGACCCTTCTTGAGAAGAGCACCCCACTTCAGAGACTCCTGATGTGGAGGAAAATCCCCCATATTCATGAACCTGAGATCGCACTGGGGGTTCTAAAGAATGTGAGCACCACCAGAGGATCCAACCTGTCCAGAAGGGCATGAAGATTTCTTCGAAGCCATGAGAGATCGAAAGAAAAGTAAAGAAATTTCAGGAGAAAACTGAAGGAAAACAAAGGAAAGAAGGACTCAAGTAGCAAGCAAGGAGTGTAGGAAATGGAGCAAAAGGCAGAATGAGTGTAATGAACTTTCACAAGGGAGGAAGGGTCCTTATATAGGCGGGGTTGATGTTTGAACTCCCGAGGCAACATAACTCCACATGTCCCCCAAAGTACCTGAATCCCTCGATCATTGTAACTTCTGCAGAGTGTATCTGCTGATACAATGTGCGAAATAAATGGCTACCAAACACGTAGTCATGATGCAAGAACCGAAAGGATGCTATTCAATGTGAAGTGTAACCGACACAATACTGCCACGTGAGTGGGAGGCCAACCGTTGCTCGGCTCACAGTAAAGAAGGACATGTAGTCTTGCAAAGCAAAAGTTGAAGGAATAAATGAAAAATTCCCCTTGGACCTGTAAGGGAATTTTCCCCACTTCACAAAGCCCACTGCGCCTTCGCCCAATACCCGGCTTAAGGGCCACCAGGACTGCGTAGGGGGCAAAGCATCTACCAGGAAAAGGAGTCGAGTAATATATAAGACAGGTTAGCCTGACAGCCCACAGCAACGGTCAGAACCTAAAGACTTGCACAGAGCACAATGGGAAATGCGAAAGGCCCTCGATCCATCAATATCAGACCATCTACGACTCACAAGGGATGAACACAAGGCCAGTAAACAATGCTGCATTAATGACGCCACTGACGAGCTACACACCACATATATGGTACCGTCATAGAGCCACGTCGCATTAAAGGACCCTGACAGCAAATAGAATAGAGGAGGCACGAACTCTGTTGAGACAAAGATGATCTTCACCTCCCCCAACCTAGTGTACAAATAGCAAGCTCCAGGTATGAGAAAGCTCTCTAATCCCTAGACTCTTTCGCTTATTTACAACCTTCCAAGAATATTTACTAACTTTGGCATCGGAGACTCCCTGGCCCCAAGGCCGCCCTCTCCTAGTTACCTTCTCTCCTATCTTTTGCAAGCTCATTTCGGAAGACCTGAGTTGTCGGAGCCTGGTACAAAAGTGTGTAAAACACGACGTTAACAATGGTCATTTACACATGCAACAGTTTCTTCTTCTTTTTTCTCTCTTCTGATAAGGAAAAAAAAATAAAGAACAATTCCTCATGAGGAAAAAATATTCGATAAATTAACGAAGGGAAGATTTTGACACTAACTAGTTATGGGTTGATTCAAAAAAGTTTCAAAGGCAATCACTTTGTTGTCTGTCCACCATGAAAAACTAAAAGAGCATAGGAAAAGTCCATAGCCCTCCTTTTTTAACCCCCTTTAATATCAATCAAGCAAAAAATAAAGGGAGAATAAAAAGTACTAGATCGGTGCAAAAACATTATCCTCAGCATTTTGGGTAAGTCCTAAGCAAGAAAAGAAATGCAATGACTTGGTTAAATAAAAGTGTAAATAAAGCAATAACTAACTTCTATATAAAAGTGTAAAACCTTGGTTAAATACATGAATATGTCCTTAATTCAAGACTTCACGCTAAACAAAGCAATTTAAATATGGATATCTGATAATTCATCCAGGAAGTTGGGGAGGAAGCAACGGAGATTAGATGAAAAAAAAAACTTATTTACATTTACTTAGTTGTTCATGTTTTCTCATGCACGGATATATAATCTCCTTTTCTCGAAAATCAATCAAAGCCCAACAAATAATCGACCCACTAACAATAAACAAAAATCTATAACGAAACCTATCGAAACAAAAAATCTATAAGCTCGGGCTACGATTTTGCCAAATAAATATTTGGTTGTGTTAAATAAGATTAAATCGAATTACTTCAAGGAGCCGAATTCCCACAAGGTCGGATCTTTGCTTATCTTACAGCCCACGTCACTTTGATATTTGCACTTCTACGTCGTTTAGGAGGCTACTAGAGTCTCATAGAAAATTTCACACTTCAAGATCAAGAGATCTAGAATGGTGTCTCCAGGAAAAATGAAATTGAGAGAGAGGACAGTTTTTGTCTTCTTTTAGGACTCTTTTTCACACCCACAAATAATCTGCGTACTCTTATTTTAAAGTGTTTACTCACCTGGAAGCTAATTAACTTCCCTAAATATGTAGAAGTTAAATAACCTCCCTAGAGTTGTGATAGTGGTGGGGAGTTAACAAATAACTTCCCCACCCATGTGAACTCCACTTGGTCATGAGATTTACCCATTACCAACATCTCCCACTTGTCCACTATGGGTGATATGTTCATTAACAATCTCATCATGTTCTCTCAATCAATTATCCCTTATACAGAAAATGAAGCGTGCTACCTGACGAGAAGACAAAAGGTTGGAGTACTATATTAAGTCACCATCATACTAACATAGTACATCACTCATTATATCTCGTCTATGCCCCAGATTAT
The DNA here is from genome assembly GCA_022457165.1 of Juglans mandshurica. Taxonomy (NCBI): domain Eukaryota; kingdom Viridiplantae; phylum Streptophyta; class Magnoliopsida; order Fagales; family Juglandaceae; genus Juglans; species Juglans mandshurica. The sequence continues at coordinate 18,729,616 of CM039619.1, read as the reverse complement.
TTGATCTCACTAGATCAAGTGTCCTTAATCCCTCACAAGTTTATAACTCAAAGCAATTCTTGATCTTGCATATATAATATGGTCATGATTATATCGAGTAAAAACAACACAATCGCCCGGGCTATGAGACATAAAATAATAAGTAAGAATATAAACAATCTTCCCTAGACACTCATGTCAATTCAATTAGACTAGATTGCTTTCCTAGACTTGTTCCGCGAGACCGTATTATTCGTAGCCCTAAGAAAACATGGCAAAGTAGCAACATCAAGTTTTCATTTCATGACATAGTTCCAGGTTCAAGGGCATATGAATAGATCATTTAATGATCTATTAGGGCTTACATAGTGATGGACCAGGGACCCATCCAATCTCCCTCATATGGTCTTCTACAACACATACAGTGTGAAATGTATGTTACGATGAAACTTCCACTTAATTGGGCTTGTCACATTCAAACGCCGTAGGAATCTTAGTCTAGTCGCTACAAAGGCGCTCTAACTTGAGTTTCTTTGTACAGTCACTCATCTAGCACATGTCAAAGATCTCATATCCTGCTTTAATCAGGCTTTATGAATTTGTGCAAATGCTTCATATACGACTCTTGTAAGTCTCATCTTAGCCAAGCTAAGGCGATATTCTTTAAATTTATTTTAAATACTCCAAAGCATTAAGATATTTACTAGCTCGCTTTCCAAGCACCAAAGTAATCAACTTGTCTCATCTTGCTCGCTACTCTAGCGCCAAGATGATCATCCATGTGAGTGGACTAATCTGATCTTTGCCTGGTGACTTCTTTATAATGTGTGCTTTTCACTTAGTATCAATTATTTAATAATACGAGATAAACACAATAATCTCACTACAATAGATACTAACAATGTTAAATATACAATAAAGTCTAAGGTATCCTTAATACAACATATATCAAATCCGATGAAATCCGATGAAATCCGATGAAATCCCAAACTCCTAACATGAGTTTGGAAAACATTTCTACTAGTAGCCTTAGTGAGAGGATCAGCTACGAGCTTGCTAGTAGAGATATGTTGCAGGATCACCTCTCGTGCAACAACATCTCGAATGTAATGAAAATGAATATCTATGTGTTTGGTTCTGCCATGGTATTTGGGATCCTTGCCATATGCCAAAGCTGTCATACTATCACTATATATCTTAACGGTTTCATCTGCAAGAGCCATAACCTCTAGGTGCTGGAAAAATCTCCTCAACCAAACACCCTCTTGTACAGCTGCTGAACAAGCAATGTACACTGACTCAATCGTGGACAAAGCAATACATGGTTGTTTCTTGCTACACCAAGAAATAGCTCCCCCACTAAGCATAAATGCGTAACTCGTCGTGGATTTTCGCTCATCTTTGTCACTAGCCCAATCAGTATCGCTATAACCCTTCAGTCTCATGTCTCCACCCTGGTAGCAAAGAACAAGGTCTGTTTCCCATGAAGATATCGAAAAATCATCTTAACTGCTTGCCAATGAACAGGTCCTGGGTTACTCTGATAACGACTAACCAATCCAACCGCAAAGTAAATGTCAGGTCGTGTCCACAACATAGCATACATCAGACTTTCAATTGCACTTGCATAAGGAACTCTGGTCATTCTTTTCTTTTCCTCATGAAATTTGAAGTACCATTGTCTAGACGATTGTTTAAGGCTATAAATAGAACGTTTCAGCTAGCATACTTTGCGCTCTTGTCCTTCAACCTCAAAACCAACAGGTTGATCCATATAGATCTCCTCATCTAGTTCTCCATTGAAAAATGCAGTTTTCACATCTATTTGGAAAAGTTCCAAATCTAGATGTGCAACTTTAGTTAGAATAAGGCGAATGGAAGCAAATCTCACCACAAGGGAGAATGTTTCTTCATAATCTATACCCTCTCTTTGAGTATAGCCCTTCGCCATGAGTCGGGCCTTATACATGTCAATTGATCCATCTGCCAGACGCTTAATTTTTAAAACTCATTTGTTTCTAATAGATTTGCACCCAGGTGGAAGATCAATTGACTCCCAAACTTGGTTCTTTGCCATAGAACTCATCTCATCTCTCATAGCAGCCAGCCATTTATTTGAAGCAAGTGAACTTAGTGCTTCCTCATAAGAAGAAGGTTCATCAAAGTCACACAGAACACCCATGAAAGATTCTCCTTCAATCTTAAAACGACAACAATGAATGGTTCCACGTTCACTTCTACGTAACTGAGACTCTTGTGAATTACATTATAGTGGTATACTCCCACTAGGAGGCAAGTCACTCCCACTATCTTTTGCGATTCTAGGATGTAATAATTCTCCACTCTCGCCTAAAGATTGTGTAACTCCCTCAAGTTCTTGCAATTCAAAAAGTTCAAGATCATTCTTTGCTTCACCAATATTGAAAAATCATTCTCGATAAATGTGACATCACCTGACTCTAATTCTGTCATCCCTCCTTTAGGATGTTCACCAAGCATTACATAGCCCTTTGAGGTATTTGAATATCTTATGAAGATATGCTTATTTGCTCTAGGACCAAGTTTTCTATATTTATAGGAAGTGGTGCGAACATAACCCGCAGAACCTCAAGGCTGCAAATGTTCCAAATTTAGTTTTGCGCCACTCCATAATTCATATGGGGTTGAAGGAACAAACTTAGAAGGCACACGACACAAAATGTAGGCAGCAGCTAGAAGAGCAGCCCCCCAAAAAGATTTTGGCAGGTTAGCTTGCGCCATCATTGATCAAACCATTTCTAATAAGGTACGATTTCTCCTTTCCGCAACACCATTTTGTTGTGGTGTGCCAGGAATCGTTAATTGCCTTTGTATCCTTTTTTGCTCACATAGTCCCTGAAACTCTTTAGACAAATACTCTCGACCACGATCAGTTCGTAGAATTTTTAAATTCTTTTCTTTCTGATTCTCAACCATAGCTACAAAGCGCTTAAAGCAATCTAATGTTTCAAAGCGATGAGAGATCAAATAGACATGGCTGAAACGTGAGTAGTCGCCTATAAAGGTGAGAAAATAAAAGGCGCCATAGCATGCCTTCACATTCATAGGTCCACAAATATTAGAATGGACTAGCTCTAAAGGATAAGATGCTCTAGGAGCCTTTCCAAAAGACTTCCTACAAGCCTTACCAGCTAAACAAGGCTCACACACAGGTAGGCTAACATTAGCGAGAGACCCCAATAGACCTTCTCTAACTAATCTAGTCATTCTATTTTTTTCCAATGTGGCCTAGTCTAGCATGAAATTTCAATAAATTAGAAACAACATCATCATCATTTGAAGTCATAAAAGAAAGTGAGAAATTATCTAAATCCAACATAAAGAAACCATTTGAAAGAAATCCATGTCTATACAAAACCTTATCCAAATAAAAGTCCAACGGAGGGCCATCAAAATGAAAAGTAAAACCAAGTTCCAACATAGAAATAACTGAAAATAGACACCAGGTGCATGTAGCACATCATGAAGAAGTAATAAGCACCCCAGACGCATCTTGAATTGGTAGGTGCCAACTCCAAGCACTTCCTCTCGAGTTTCGTTACACAATATAACGTACTGTCTGCCAATTGATATTCTTCTATAATCTATGAACCCAACTCGATCTCGAGCTACATGTTTGAATTCTCCTGTGTCTACAATCCATTTAGGGATTGAATGAGCAACAAAAATATGTGAACAAGTAAGGGGATACCTTCTTTGCCTCAGTGCACTCACGAGCAAAGTGTCCCACTTTTCCAAAGTTATAGCACTTCATTTTGGACTTGTCCTTGCCAGCACGCTTGCCTCTGTAGCTCTTTGCTACTTTTTCATCCTTTGGCCCAAGACTATTTGCTGGTCCAGCAGATCTACCATGTTGCTTGCCCTTAGGCCTGAATGCCTTGCGCTTCCCAGCTTGGGCAACAAGTAGAATATTACGGTGCGCATCTATGCGCTCCTCCTCTAGCTCCAAATGGTGAGATATATCAGCAAAAGTCTTAATATTCTCACTGTGTGTCAAAACAAGCTTCATTTGCCCCCAAGTTGACTCAAGCAAAAATCGTATCACAGCGGTAACTTGTTGTTCATCAATGAGACTATTGCCAACAGCCTTTAGATCACGAATCAAGGCAGACATCGACCTCAAATGCTCAATCATGGTATGTTTAGGGTCCATAACATATTGCTCAAACCTCAAAGTGAGAGCACGGAGCCTAGATGTCCCCCCATAGGTGATTTTCAGCTGGTTCCACATATCTTGGGCAGTTGAGCAGTTCTCAAACTCTCCAATAAGATCATTGTGCATGATGCTAAGCATGGTAAAGCGTACACACCGATCTTTCTTTGCCCAAGCCTGATAGGCTTCCATATCACGATGATGTTGGGAAGTATTCCCTTCATCAGGTTGTATCATCAGGTGAGACAGATTTTCAAGGACCTTTTGTTCATTAAGCAAATATTGAGTTTTTCTATGCCACATGTCATAGTTGGTTCCATCCAATTTCTCTCATTTAGTAAGGTCAGCAACTACGTTCTTAGTGGCCATCACTACATTCATTGCACGAGATTGACATTAGTACACATTTAATTTTATTCCAAAATCTAACTAGACCATTGTAATACCTGAACCCTACTACGTAGGTTCTTATGTAATTTATTAATTATTTAAGTTAAATATTTTTAGATAAAGATTTTTATTATTTTATTATTTTATTTTAAGATGGATGTGCTTTTATTTTCTGTGGGTTATTACAATAATTCAAGGGCATGATTTTTAAGACCTTACAATATTTTTCTCTCAAGCCCTCTAATTTTTATCTATTCAAGAAATGGCCCAAGCTCTCTCTACCATTGGATGGGTAGGTGAGGGAAATATCCTCCCCACATTTAATCTCCACCGTCCATCTCCCTAGCTTATGGGATAAGGTTTGACTAAAGCAAAAAGTCTCTCTCACCCCTTGAATCCATCGGCTTCCAAGGCAAGCAACTAAATTCCTTTTTGAGGAGTACTACACCCACAAAGGGATTACACAAAAGTAATCCCACAAACTGACGTGACTCCATGTAAGCCGCCAGATCTGCAATACAATAAAAGTAACTTTACAATCTGACAGATCACATCAAGACACATCAGTTTGTATGATTATTTTTGTGTAATCACTTTGTGGCTAGAGTATTTCTCTTCCTTTTCCCTTTCCTTGGACCTGTAGGCTTCCTAAGCAAGCAACTAAATTTATTTTTTCCATTCCTTGCACGCATCGGTTCTAAGGTAAACAAAGAGAGAAAAACTTCTCAAGCCCTCTCCAAGTGGAGTCCCTTCCTTCACACGAGAGACCCTCGCGGTTTCCTCAAGCCCGCATGATTTCTCTCTTTTCTTCAAGATGATTCCTTCCATTTCCTAAACATAAGATCCAACCGAAGCTTCTTCAAGGAGAACGATTTTGTGGGTGAGTTTCTATGATTCTAGTTTCTAGTTTGGGATCTTGGATCTATGGGTTTAACCTAGGTTTTTTTATGAAATTTTCCAGCTTGTGTTCCAGCTGTGAACCTTCGGGTTTCCTCTTTCTCTTCCCGTTTGATGCTTGTTTCCGTAACTTGAAAGGGAGCCAAGTCAGGTGATGCTCTTATCCTTCAGATTTCTTGCGGACTAAAATCATGCTAAACAAACTCGTGCCATTTATTTGGGGTTTTTGGATTTCTGAGTTGCCAAGTGTTGTGTGGTAGTTTCTAGACTGATTTATCATTTTTTTCCCTCTAATAGTTGTTCTAATTGGGTGGTTATCAAGTAGAGGAGTGACAGCTTTTATGTGTTATGCTCTGTTTTGTGTTCCAGCCGTGTGTTTTTGCAAGGCATTGTTGTAGTCCTTTCTTGTATTTTCTTGAGTTTAAGCCATGTTTTAACTATGTTAAGTCTTGCCTTTATGTGTTAAATTAATGGAGTTGAGGTTTATAGTTTTAGACATACTTTCCTCAAGGTTATGGCCTGAGTTGCCTAGTGTTGTACCCATTATTTATGCTATGTTTTTAGAAAAATGTGATGCTTTTCTTAAGTTTTCTACAACCCTAGTATTGTTTAATTATGTAGTTGAGATTTTGGTTAAGTGGGGATGTTTAAGAGCATGAATGTACTAGGACCTGCTTGCTGCCCATGCATTATAGAATTTTCTGCAATGTGTTCTATTTTGGGGCTTAAACCAACCCATTTCATTTCCTTGTTCAGTTTCACCCTTTTGTTCAACCAAAGATAAAATTTAATATGAAAAACCATTGAAAAAAAAGTGATAAAAATCAACTCTCTTGTGAGCATTGGCCCTTTTGTTGGATTTACCTTTCATATGATATTACAAAGTTATCAAACGCCCTCTTTGATGAAAGTTTCAGACTTGTAGCAATTATTTGTTCCGTTCCATTCTTAAATAAATTCCTACCATCTATACATTCCTAACCTATGATTTACATATATTTTTCATATAGAAAACGATGGCCTTTAAAGGGGACAACAAGCAAGTTATGTACTTTCATGAGTTTCTTTAAAATGTTTGGAATGAGGATTTCAATGTTTTGACTTAGTGCCATGCATGGTGGGTAGCTAAATGGGTTAAGGAAAACACTTTAATTCTAGACTGGAATTAAAGTGGGCGTGTTAAGATGTTGGTTAGTAAAGCTTAAAGTGAGATGAATATTAATGTGTTTATCCCATTTCATTGAATAGGAGTTTATTTTCAAGTTCAAGGAAAACCACTAGTAAAGCATCAAGGTAAGTAGCTATGACCATGCTCCTTACAAAAAGTTCTCTGATGAAAGAATATCTATCTCTTTTCAAATGTTCTTCTAAAGAAAGAATAAAGGTATATATTATGTACAAGCCCTTCTTGGTAGCCCCTGTTAAGCACCATATCGATTAAAATTGTGTGTATGTGTATAAGGTAATGTATCATGAGATTTTCATACATGCTCTCTCTCAAATAACTATGTCTTACTTATATGTAGCATGACATGAAATGCTCTTTTTCAAGAAATGCATATGCATTTGGACTAAGGAAGATAATGAAAATGTTGACTGCAAAGAAAGGAAATAAATGACATGAAGGTTAAGGTATGAAGCTACATAACGGCCATATGAATGAAACAGCGTACCAAAGGAATAGGCAGATTGCAATGCCGAGTAAGTAGTACTGGTAGTGCACCCAGTGTTGCCCCCATAAAAGGGATTCCCAACCTGTGGCCATAGGCAAGATCCAGGTCCAAAAGACCGCTAACCCCAACACACGGGGTGTAATAGTGTGTACTGGCCCAAGAAAGTGAAACATGAAAGTAAAGCTATTTCTTAAAATGTTTATGCATGAAAGTATAGTTATTTCTTAAAATGTTATACATGAAGATATGTTCTATTCCTTAAACTGTTTATGCATGAAGGCATTGTCAAGAATTAACAAATGTCTATGTATGCATGTTTTCAAAAGAAAAGCTTATGTGATTAATAAGTTAACAGCATGGTGTACTGCTTACTGAGTATTAGACTCACTTTGTGTTTATGTTTTAAACGTCCAGGTATTGATGGAGAGGCTGTGGAGCCAGGCACTACCGAGGAGGGAGGGGCCGATGCTTAGTGTTCCCTTGTCGGTTAGACCTTTTGATGATAATGGTTTATGGTTTTTATGTTTTGGGATGGGTCCCGTGTTAGAACGTTTTGTTGGATGAACTTTAAGACAATATATCTTTTGTGTATGATGTAAATTCTATGGTGGGGGCGATGGTAATGGTGTAACTTCTATAGTGGGGTGATGGTAACCCTCTATACGATGGCTTAACACCTTTTGTATATATAGTAGGGACTGAGTCCCCTTTTATTTAGAACTAGTTATGTTTTGATGAATGAATGATGGACTCCGAGAGTCCTTTATGTAAAATACTTAACAGATTGCTTATCAGGTGTTTCCTTTTAAATTAGAAGTGCAAAGTACATGCATGGCATGTTCACGCTTATCCCATATCACCTTAGAGAAAAGGAAAAAAAAAAATATATATATATATATATATATATATACACTTATATATACAAATATAATAAGGAAAGAACAGGTAAAGGGTCACGACCTCATCCTAGGTTAGGGGGGGGGGGGGGGGGTTGTGACAACCATGGAATTCCTTCTTGTATAGTGAGATCGAAAAATTTTGCAAAAAGCTAATAATCATCTCCCACTATAAGTCCAAATGCCATATCTAATTAATTTTAAATAAAATTTATGGAGGATTTTTTTTAATCCTCAAAACTCATGCACATATAGTTCATTCATCAAATATGAAAAAATAACAATTATTGTGCTAAACACATAGCACATAGACTCCACCCGAAGCCACATTGGTAATTTCGTGCATCATGTTAAGATGATCTTAAAATATATCGATAGATATGAAACACATCCCTTTACATGGCCTCAACAATAAATTTACATCCCAATTTTACATTTCCAAAGAAAATCCTACTACAAATTTTTTAGGAAAAACAATAAATAAATAGGGATGCCACGTCATCGATATACTTATAAGTTACACCTTATCCATTTACATAAAAATATATACATACATTATACATGATCCCAACAAATTACCAATGTCAACTCTATCCATTTCTTATAAAAAAAATAAAAATCAAATCAATCATACTGGTATGCATGATGGTTCAATGGATAGAGAATCCACAACTAATGTATATAAATATCACATAACACAGAAAAATTGGACTTAAGGAAGTATGACAAAAATAAAGGTCCCAAATCATTTTTTTTTTAAATATTTTCGACTCTCTGTTTCAATAAAAACAAATTAGTAATCAACTTTAAACACCAACACATGATTACACGTGCCGGAAGTGTCAAAAAATGATATTGGAATCCTCTGCACGCGCCCACACGCACCGTCTACGTATGTGGGATTCATTTTTGCTCTAGAGGTTGTTTTGGCTCTATTTCACTTGCCGCGACAAAGAATGTACATCGCCTCCTCCGCTCACGGTGCTTTGAGACTTCTAAACTCAAAATTCAGTCATCTTAATGTGTATATGTGACGGTAAAGTGATTAAACAACTTGTATGGGTGGACTACACTCTCTCTTACCGAGAGTGGGACTGGAAAACAAAACATTGTTCATCGTCTTCTTCCTCAAGCCAAAAAACTAGTTTTTTTTTTATTTCGAGCAGCCATGTTCAATCGATCATAACTTACTCATACGAAGTCCAAATTAAGCATATGATATATCAAATTAAAGCTAATGAACCCAGCTTTCCAACCATATAAGATTTATTACAAGAACAAATATTTGGTTGGCTAAAACTTGGTTCAAAGTCAGAGTCCAAACAAAAAGTTTTAAAACTAAGGTTTCGGATTTCTTCTTCTATATGCAACAAAACTTCACCAAATTTAATATACATGTTTCTGACATTATAAGGATCATTTTCATGTAAATACTTCAATCTTAAACATGTCATACCGTAGCCTCTAATGAAAAATCCGAAACACAATAGACCATGGCATATCATTAATAACATGCTTTTAAACTCATTCCAAAGCATCAAACAATATGTAATCTTATTCACATGGGCGAAAACAAGCGGCATAGGCTTTGACACCAATGTTAAATAAGGTTAAATAGAATTACCTCAAGGAGCATAATCTCCACAAGGTCGGATTTTTGCTCATCTTACAGCCCACGTCACTTTGATGTTTGCACTTCTACGTCGTTTAGGAGGCTACTAGAGTCTCCTAAAAAATTCAACACTTCAAAATCAAGAGATCTAAATTGGTGTCTCTAGGAAAAATGAAAATGAGAGAGAGGACAGTTTTTGTCTTCTTTTAGGACTCTTTTTCACACACCCAAAAATAATCTACGTACTCTTATTTTAAAGAGTTTACTCACCTAGAAGTTAATTAACTTCCCTAAATATGTGGAAGTTAAATAACCTCCCTAGAGTTATGATAGTTGTGGGGAGTTAACAAATAACTTCCCCACGCATGTGGACTCCACTTGGTCATGGGATTTACCCATTACCAACAAGTTGGATGATGTCGAACTTGCAAATTAAGTTCAACCCGACTTTATTCGAGTGGGCGGATCAGGTCTTACGGACGGATCGAGCTATGAGCTTAATTTGCACAGGCCTAAATAAATCGAGGGTATATAATATGAGTAATGCTACAGGCAGTCATGGAGTGTACAAACGTCGTGCAGTCGCTTTGAAAAATAATGAGGTGCACTATTAAAAAATTAATTTTTTTCATGTGGGTCCCGTATATATTTATTTTTTTCAAAGTGATTGCACGGCGCTTGCGCACTCATGATTGCAACTATCATTTCTCATATAATATAGAGCTCTTCTCCGTACAGGTGAGTTGGCAGATGACATTGGGCATGAACCTAACGTGGCAGAATGCATCAGCACTAGCCAAACCAGCTCTTGAAGTCTCTCTCTCTATTTTCACTTCAGTTCGGCGTTCGAATCTATGTAGGATTCTTTTACCACCCACAAACATCATAACAAACAAAAGTGTCTATGTTTCTTTCGCTCTCCATTTTCACTTCAATTTTTTTTTTCGAATCTATCAATCTCCTTGAGCCCTCAGCCTTTCCGTAATGGTTGTCTGTCGAGAACTTCAGGAGCCATTATCAATTGTCTCCAATCTAGAGTAGGTTTGTTGAGCATGATCAGCCAAAGTTCTTGCTGGAGTTCTTTAGCCCATCATCGTGAACCTCCATTTTCTTCTCCAAGACCTCAAAATGTCAGAGACCAAGATGCAAATTCTGGAAGAGCCGATGAGTAGCTGGAGGTAACCAGACTCTGTGGATAAAATCCAGTCATATTCGTGGTGCTCGGGGATCGACATAGTCGTGACTAGGGGTGAATCAGCGAGTTGGATCGGTGCGTCTAGGACAGCCACTCGGAGGAGGGAGTCAGGCTGTGAGGGGTGGGGCAAGGTGAAGGTGATGAAGCGAGATGTAATTAAGGTTTCAAAGGTGGCGGGATCGAGTTTTGTCCTTGCTTTCGATCAGATGTTTCGAAAGGAAAAAAATTGTCTATTTCTAAGTGTGGATGCAATTCCGATTTTAACGCACCGTTTCATTTGGCGATCTCTCGCCCCGCGTGTTGCATCTTTTTCTCTCCCACCCATCCATTAATACGCTCCATTTCATTTTAGAAAAAGAGTAATTCTACATACAATCGTAAAGTACGTAAACGCCGCGTAACCGTTTTGAAAATGAGTGGGGTCCACTATTAAAATATTAATTTTTTTCATGTGGGTCTCATATTTTATTCATTTTTTTCAAAACGATTACGCGGCGGTTACACAATTCACGGTTGCAAATATCTTTTCTCTTAGAAAAATGACAGTCGCAGTCGTAAATATGTAAATACTGTATAATTACTTTAAAATAAGTGAATATATACAAAATCCACATAAAAAAATATTTTTTTAATAATAGACCCTACTCTTTTTCAAAGCGACTGCACAGCGCTTGCGCACTCCACGATTGCATGTAGCATTGCTCTTCATTTTTTAATATAACTGACAACAGCTTTAAAATATTAATTGGTATGCGGATTGGCACACCAACCCGCTTGCATCTAGCAGGACTGATGAAACAATGTGAATTCAAGAAATGATTTTCTTAAGACAGAGAACCTTATTCTTTTCTAAAAAAAAAATGTAATAAAAAAAATTATGGAAGTATTGATACGCGGTTTGATGCGTCAAATTGTTTGTGCCTAACAAGTCTCATATATTAATTTGTAAAAGTTATTCGGGCTTTTTTTTTGGTAAAGGGTTTGAAACAATTTTTTCAACTGGTCCATGAACAACTGGACTTCGAGCTCATCATGGTTCCCCCCCCCCCGCGGGCCCTAACCCCTTCATTAACAACAGGCTCGCGTACTCCTATCATACAGACTGAGTAATTAGTTTTATAGAAATGATTCTTGCAGTTGTGAATGTGCAAGTGCTATGCAATCATTTTGAAAAAAATGAATAAATACGAGACCCACATAAAAAAATAATAAATGTTTAATAGTGGATCTCATTCTTTTTCAAAACGACTGCACGGCGCTTGCGCACTATGACTGCATGTAGCATTACTTTTAGTTTTACCGGTTTAGTGATCGTGCTCGTTGAACATTTTTCGTGGGGCTTGACTAGGGGTGTAAGAAAAAATTGACAAATTGGTTGAACCGAATCGGTTTGTAATCAGTTCGATGCAGTACCAGTTTTTAGAAATGAAAATCGGTCATAAGCCGATACGGTACCGGTTTTCATATTTTGAAAACCGGTTTAAACTTAACCGGACCGATACATATATATTTTTAATTTTTTATATTATATATAATATTTATATTATTTTTATATATATTATATGTTACATTTCTAATTAATATAACATGAAATTCTAATCTTATTATACAAGTTTATTAATATACTAATATAATTAGATACTAATTATACTATTTTAATCTTATTATTCAAGTTTATTAATCTCACTAATACGTTAGACACTACTTATATTATACTATTATAATTGAACATTAAAGAATTAGTAATTGTTAATAATAAATACTTAATTCTCACAATTAAATTTAATATTAAATATATATATTAAAAAAATTATAATATTAAACATATATAGTGTCATACGTGTAAATATAAATCGGTAATCCGGATCAAAATTAGAAAAATTGAAACTTTCTATTTTAGTGATAAATCTGTCGGTATGGATTCTTAAATTTCCAAAATCGAAATTTACCGATTTGGTTTAAATTTCACTAAAATTGGACCAAACTGGAAGTTTAATCCCTAGTCTGACCCCTAGCCGGCGAATCTCGGAATTTTGACCTTACGCGTCATTGTCTTACGTGAGCCACCCCGAGTTGGAATCGAGGATATTATCGCGTTTGCGTTGGCAATCTGTATTCCCGACGTGGCTTTCCCACTTCATTTTCCCTCTCGGGAAAATAAATTCCAAACCCTTTCATTCCTCTTTTCCAACCGATTCCCAATTTCTCATTTCTCGGGTGTGAGGACTTCACGAGCATGGACATCTCTCTCATCGCTGACACGGTTAATGTGGCCACCGCGCAAGGCCTAGCCTTCGCCAAATCCATTCTTCGTCGTCATTACGTCGCCTCCCACAACAACAACCTCTCAATCTCTGCCGTGCTTTTCGCGGTCGGCGCTCTAGCTCCTCCGACGGTCAGATCCAATTACTCTCGAACTGGTGCCCGGACGTTCCTCCGAAAAAAACGCCGCACGAGAAGGAGATCCTTCAGCGGCGAGGACTCCGAGGACGGTGAAGACGACGGTTTTTTTGGCGACGGTGGAGATGGTCCATTTGGCGGAGGCAGTGGCGGTGGTGGCAGAGGTTGGAATTTTGACGGATTCGGAGGACTTAATTGGGATGGATCGCCGTCACCGCCCTCTGACCCCGCTTTCGATTTCGTTTACGAGGTCATCTGCTGGATTGCGCTCTCGAATTGCGTGCACTTCGCGTTCAAGAGGATCGTTCGGATTCTGGCGGATGGGATTGGAGATGCTGAGAGAGAGAAGGTGCCGATGAGGTTGGCATCGGTTTGCTAATACGGTACCGTTATGTACTCAATGCTCGGCATACAAATGAGGGATTATTCGGAAGTAATTTCTGAATTTGACTTGGGGGGAGAGGTGGCTTCTGAACTTTCTGATAAGATTTGTATATATGTATATAGTGCACATAATCTCATTGACCTATAAATCGGTTAATAAAAATTGATATGATTTATTGGTATGATTGATTTCGAGAACTTTAATTTGCTAATTGATCATTCACCCTGTTGTGTGTCACATTCAAGTGGTAAAGGAATTGGTCGCGGTGATATGCTTCTCCAGGTCCAAGATTCAAATTTTCTTAAATGCAAATAATTTCTAGGCGCTGTCAGAGTAGGGAAACTTCCCTTGAATTACCAAAGATGCTGCAAGAAACTCCTTATCAAGGGCCTGTCCACCTCCGGGATTGATCGGAACTTTTTGTTCTTGGACACCCGGTGCTGATAAAAAGTGTTTCACGAACTGACTTTTTTTTCCTTTCTCTTAGCAAAGTATTTGTAACGAATTGGAGGTCTAGTTAACCCGGGAACATTGAACTTTGTGGCACTGAATAGTAAATTACTTACTGCACAATGCGCTTTTGTAAGGAGAAAACTGGTTTTTAGAGCTTTGTGGTAATCCATAGATCAAGAGATGGAAATAGGTGGTTATATTTTTTCTGTGGTGACTCGAGCACAAGTATTTGGCCTGGGTGATGCCTAGTGCAGCTCTTTCACCTCCTAGGCTGGTGGCTTTTCAACTTATGTTGTCTGCTAAACTAGTTTGTTTGAATATGTTAACATTGATTTTTTTATAATAGTAGTTTTGATTAGTTTTATGATGATGGGCACTGCTATCTGAAGCCTCCTTGTTGATGTAGTGTCTTTTTAATAGAACGTTTTGATAGAATTGTTCCAACAAGTTTTATGATAAGTCTTCATTGCCATTGGAAGTCCCTTGTGGGTAGTAGAATGGTTTTAATACTGGCCACACATGGATCTGAACAGTATATGCAGTCATCTCTATCGTAATATATTACTAGTGTAGGTGCCTTGATAAGAGAGTGTTTCGATAGAAATAGCCATCAAATTGTCTTTAAAAATATTACGATGCCAGTGTAGACCTAAAGAGGTTGAATCAGGCATTTTTATATTTTTTATACGGAGTTTATGGCTTGCATGGTAGGTTGAGAAGTGTTCTAGTTTCTTGAGGGAGGCTAAACACGTCAATGCAACGTTGGGATGTGCATTTGTTGCCACTGATTGCTGAGATGCCCAAGCTGTTCTAATAGCAAAACCCCGTGGTTAGTTTTTTTTGTTACAATGATAGAGGATTTTGCTGCTTTTCTTTGGGTTACATATTTCTTTCTGTGAAATTGCGGGATGCCTATAATTGTTATCCTGGTGGAGTTTTCAAATTCTGGGATCTTAATCTTTGACCAGGGACACTTCGCTTGCTTGTTTTACCCCACGAGCCAAATATACCATATGTTTTATCGGCTTGTTATCTGAATGAGGGTGTGACTACAGGGGTATCGATTTTGTTTTGTAAGGCGCTAGGCTGAAAGATTTGGTTAGCATACATTCATAGATTGGTCTCTGAAAATTTTCTGGATATGTCAACTGTTGTCTGTTTTACCTGACAGCGTTTGTGAAAGTGATATACGACCTTATGGTCAATCAATCACATGCTTTTTTTACTGAGGGAAAGGATTTATAAAGTGTGTAAATTAAGTTTGATATGTGAAGACATAATCATGTCATACTGTGCCTTAGATAACGTAGGATTATGACTCGGTTTAGGCGGTTTTGATGAAACTGTGGACAAACCTCATTGGTAGTTGTATTGACTTGGAATCAGCTGTGTCTCAATCAACAGGAATATAGGCTTGAATATATTGGGATCGAATTCTCAAGGGCTATCATTGATTGGAAACCACAAATTGTCATAGAGACGGCTTAGAGGTTCATTCCTGTAGATGTGCATATATATATATATATATATATATATATATATATATATATATATATATATTATGTCGGGAACCTCTCCAAGGCAGGGTCCTTCGAACCCACTCCTACAGAATAAACTTCGGTTCCATGCACCGCACTCTCGGAAGATTCTCCACATGAAACTGGTTAAATTCTTGATTTTTCACTAGGGCGTGTGGTCCAAAAGGATTGTTTGCACCCATAAGATATTGAACCTTAGATCTTGAAAAAAGTGATATCCCAAGATCAAGGCATTCACCACTTGGGCCCAAGCTTCACCACTTGGGCCAGGTTCATGTAGATGTGCATATGTATATGTTGTTCCATATTAGATCATCTATAGGAGTGAACTTTTTTTTTTTTTTTTTTTTTTAATGAAGTATCTTTTTGATCTGTCGTTCCAAAAAGACACAAATACATATTTTCAAATAGATAATTGCATATTGGTGCTTAACTATTGTTATAGATTGGTTACCAAAAAGTACCTAAATCTCAAGGAGAAATAGGGTCCCACTTGGGGGCCTACAAGATGCAACAAAGTCTGACCCAAGTTATGTTTCAAATCCAGCTTGTTTATGGCTGTTCTGGAAATGAGAAGTCATTTGACATGTACCTAACTTTTTGTGACCTGATATGCGAAATTTTAGCTTCCAATGATTGAATTTCAATTACTCGAAAAATAAGGAGACTCTATTGATTACTCTGTAATGATGGTATGTATGTATGTATCCTAATGTAATGTGCCACTCAGATTCGTGTGACGTTTGGTTTGCTCTGGTTCATGAATCTTCCTTTATGGATGCAAATTATTCAAATGTTTCGTCTCGTTGTCCCATCAATGATGAGGACATCTCCTCCTATTAATGTTTTAGTTATTTTATTAATATTTTGTCTATTTTATTTAGGGTTGTTTTGCCCTACCATTTACAGATATTTTCTATTTTGTCATTTTATTAATGTGTTAGTTATTTCATTTAGGGTTTGTGTTGCCCTACTACTTAAAGACACTTGAAGGAATTTTAGAGTTAGTTGATTTTGAATACAAAACTGATGCGCTAGCTGCCTCCCCTCCAGTCCCGATTGCTTTCTTCTTCTCCCTCCCTCCTCTCTCATTCATTTCTCTTCTCTATTTTCTTAATATTCTGTTCTACCTCTTGTCTCACATCTATTCTACATCATATTGGTATCAAGAGCCGGTTCTATTGTTTTCTCAAACAATAGGTTAATCCAAACCCGTCTGAGTTCCCTTCGATCCAAGCCAAAGCAAAGCCCGTCGAAGATCTCGCCGAAAACTGGGTTCTCTTCAGTGAATCGGCCCTCACCGATTCTCCATCTCGTCCTCTGTGAGCACACCACTGTACCAAGATACACAGAGACAACAGGTGCAAACCATACCGAGATACACCGAGATACATAGAGAAAGCAGTACAGACCTCACCGAAATCACTAGACTTGAGGCAGACGACGCCGGGAACACAACACTTCAGCTCCGATTCTTCTCCCTCTACCAGACGTCTAACTCTCACTCGGGTTCTCCTCTCGCGCGACTTCCAGCGCACAGAAAAAATAAATAAATTAAAAAAATTAAAAAAAATTAAAAATAAATAAAAATTAAAAAAAAAAAAAAAAAAAACCGAATGCAAAAGAAAGAAAGAAAGGGAGTTGGAGTGGGTTAAGCTTGTCCTCCCGCGTGACTTTCAACATTTGTGCACAACTATCGGGCAGAGGGAAGTTTTATTATCTCTTTCTTTGGTTTACACTATCGGTTTGTTTTTGAAAATGTATTAATTGTTTCTCTGTGTTGCTGTTACCATAGAGAAGTTAGCCAAACCCGCATTTGCTAAGGCCAGATTTATTCGACACTTGGATTTCGTTTTACTTCCTATGTCTTGTGTTTCCATTCTCATTTCCATAGCCTGAAGCTTTACTCTCATTTTGCATTGATTGTCTTTTCAAAAAAAAAAAAAATCAGCATTGCTACGTGATTGGACTTGTTTGATTAAGCATTTGTCCATTGCTTTATTATTTTAAAACATCAGTATTATTTGTTTGCCGTATTTTGAATTTACTTAATCCCAAAAAAAAAAAAAAAAAAAAAAAAAGACATTATTATTTGGTTTAGTTGATGTTTTTCATTGCTTGCATTTATTGTTCATTGATCTCTCCATTGCACTTCATTTAGCGGGTGTTGCATTGCATGCAGTTGCGTAGTGGTCGTCTTGTCACCTCTAGTTCCAGTACTCTTACCATGGACCCTTCCCAATTTGATGCCCTCACTCGGCAATCAGCTCAACTAGCCAATAACCAGCAACATGTACAAACTCAATTAGCAGCTGTCCAAACTGAGATGGCTGCTACTCGTGAGGAAAACAGGGACCTAGCTGCTAGGTTGAACAATTTTGAGGAACTCCCTCATTCGTCTGACAACTCTGAAGTGTCCCAAAATAGACGCCATCGTCGTCGACGAGGTGATCGACAACATGTCAGACATGATCGTGGGGGTCGGGATTATGATCATGAGCGAGAACAAGACCATTACCGCCAAGGTACTCAATCCCCTACTCGCCATGAGGAGCGTTTATTCAGAAACATTAAGCTAGAGGCCCCTACTTTTAGTGGTTGCTTAGATCCTCGAGTTTTTACTCAATGGATTAGGGATATGTATCGTTTCTTTACCTGGTATAGAGTCCTTGAAGATCGAAGAGTTCAATTTGCTAGTCTGAAACTAACTGGCACTGCCCAACTCTTTTGGGAAAGTGTAGAGGACCTCCTTGAGAGGCGTCATGCGCCTCCCGTTGGGAGTTGGGAAGAGATGAAGCGTCGTCTTCAAGAGAAATACCTGCCCCAATCTTACAGGGGTAATTTGTTGGACCAATGGAATGCCCTTACACAGGGCAATCGACCAGTGACTGAGTATGTCACTCAATTTGATGAATTCCGAATGAGATGTCATATTGTTAAGGATGAGGCCACGACTTTGAGTAGGTTTAGACAAGGCTTAAAAGATGATCTTAGACGTGAGCTTGTCCTTCGAGGTGTCGCTACACTTGACCATGCTTACTCTTTAGTCCGAGACTATGAGTCGGTCATGAGGACTCCGTATGGAAGGCGTGGTGACAACCGCCCTTCCATCACCCCAGCGCCCACCCTTTCCCCTAAGTCTCTCTTAGGACCTCCACCATCTAATGTTTCTCCCGTATGGGAAAATAAGGGTAAAGGTCATGAAATTCCAAGGACTTCCTCCCATTTACAGTGTTTCAAATGTAAGGGTTTTGGTCACATTTCTTCCAATTGTCCTAGTCGAACCCTAGTCATTGAGGAACATGAGGGTATAGTTGATGAACTGTTAGAAGATCAAGTCTATGAGCCTAAGCTTGAGGAGTTTGGTGATTTAGGTGATGATGAGGATACCTTCTTAGGTTGTATCCGAACCTTTCCTGTGGATTTAAGTTTTGTACCTCATACTCCCGACACACCCAGATTAAGTGTTGTACGTTGCACCCTTACCCAACCAAAAGGTGCTGATGATTGGCGCCGTCATGCCATCTTTCATACTTATATCAAAATCAATGATAAGGGTTGTAAAATCATTGTGGATAGCGGGAGTTGCATTAATGCGGTTTCTGTGGCTACTGTGTCCCGTCTTGGATTACAACCAGTGCCTCACCCTCAGTCGTATAGTGTTTCTTGGGTTGATACCTCTTCCATAGCTGTGAAAGAGCGTTGTCTGGTTCCTATCCAGTTCTTAGAATATAAGGATCGTATATGGTGTGACGTCATTCCTATGGATGTCGGTCATGTCATTCTTGGCAGGCCTTGGTTATTCGACTTGGATGTGACTATCCATGGTCGATCCAATTCATGTTCCTTTGTGTTTAATGGAAAGAAAATTCACCTTAACCCCTTACCTCCAAAACCTGTTGGTTCACAACAAACAAAGAAAATTGTGGAGCGAAAAGGGTTAAATATCATTAACTCTACGGAGTTTGAGCATGCACTCGTGAGTGCTTCTGTTGTGTTTGCTGTAGTTGTTATGGAGGCTCCTTTGGCATCTCCAATAGTGGTCCCTGATGAGGCCCAATCTTTTCTTCAGGAGTTTCGGGATGTTTTCCCAGAAGACCTCCCTGACCACTTACCTCCTCTACGAGATATTCAACATGCTATAGATCTCGTCCCAGGAGCGTCCCTTCCCAACTTGCCTCATTATAGGATGAATCCCACTGAGCATGCTGAGCTCCAAAGACAAGTGGGTGAACTTCTTCACAAAGGTTTTATCCGTGAGAGTTTAAGTCCTTGTGCAGTTCCTGCCCTTTTGACTCCTAAGAAAGATGGTTCTTGGAGGATGTGCATTGATAGTCGTGCCATTAATAGGATCACAGTGAAATATCGATTTCCCATCCCTAGGCTTGATGATATGTTGGATATGATGGTTGATGCCACAATATTTTTGAAAATTGATTTAAAGAGTGGGTATCACCAAATTAGGATTCGCCAGGGTGATGAGTGGAAGACTGCCTTCAAGACGAAGGACGGCCTTTATGAGTGGTTGGTCATGCCTTTTGGACTAACCAATGCCCCAAGTACTTTCATGCGAGTGATGACACAAGCTCTTCGGCCTTTCATGGGTAAGTTCCTCGTCGTCTACTTTGATGACATTCTCGTTTACAGTAAGACTAAGGAACAACATCTAGATCATCTCACACAGGTTTGTTCCACTCTTCGTGAAACAAATCTGTATGCTAATGTGAAGAAATGCTCTTTCTTCACCGATCGGGTTGTCTTCCTAGGATTCATTGTGTCTTCTACCGGAGTATCTGCTGACCCCACAAAGATTCAGGCCATTGTTGGTTGGCCTGAGCCCAAGACTATACATGATGTCAGGAGTTTTCATGGTCTGGCTACATTTTATCGTCGTTTTATTAAGGGGTTTAGCACAATCATGGCCCCTATCACGGAGTGCATGAAGAGGGGAGAATTTCAGTGGACATCGGAAGCAGCTAAGGCTCTTAAGTTAGTCAAGAAGCGAATGACGGAAGCTCCTGTCATGCGACTTCCTGATTTTTCCAAAGTTTTTGAGGTCGAGTGTGATGCTTCAGGGGTAGGAATAGGTGGAGTTCTTAGCCAGGAATGCCACCCTGTTGCTTATTTCAGTGAGAAGTTAAATGATGCCAAACAACGGTACTCTACCTATGATAAGGAATTGTACGCGGTTGTGCAAGCTTTGCGCTATTGGCGCCATTATTTGCTACCTCAGGAGTTTGTTCTTTATTCGGATCATGAGGCCCTCCGCTACCTCAATTCCCAGAAAAGATTGAATTCTAGGCATGGCCGTTGGGTTGAGTATTTGCAAGCTTATTCTTTTGCTTTAAAGCATAGGAAGGGCGTTGAGAACCAAGCAGCTGATGCCTTGAGCCGCCGTATCTCCCTTTTGTCTATCATGAATGTCAAGGTCATAGGTTTTGAAAGACTTAAGGAAGAGTATGAGTCTTGTCTTGATTTTAGGAATACTTTTTTTCGCTTTGCAAAGCGGCCAGTCGGATAGCACTGATGGTTTCCGTTTAGAGGATGGTTATCTTTTTAAAACCAATAAGTTGTGTATCCCTCGGACTTCAGTTAGAGACTTTATAGTTTGGGAAGTTCATGCCGGAGGCTTGGCTGGACATTTTGGACGTGATAAGACCATAGAAGAGATTGAACGTCAATTCTATTGGCCTAGCTTGAAGAGAGATGTGGCAGCTAGTTAGCACCTGTAACACTTGTCAATTAGCCAAACAAAAGCGACAAAATACTGGTCTCTACACACCCCTTCCTGTCCCTAGTTGTCCTTGGCAAGACGTTAGTATGGATTTTGTGCTGGGACTTCCACGCACTCTGAAGAAGTATGATTCTATTTTTGTTGTAGTGGACCGTTTCTCAAAAATGGCTCACTTTATCCCTTGTAGCAAAACTTCAGATGCGTCTAAGGTCGCTAGGTTGTACTTTAACGAGATTGTCAAATTGTATGGTCTTCCTAAAACCATTGTTTCAGATAGGGATGTTCGCTTCACAAGTCATTTTTGGAGAACCCTATGGCATATGGTTGGCACTAAATTGAAATTCTCCACTGCTTACCACCCCCAGACAGATGGGCAAACTAAAGTTGTTAACCGCAGTCTTGGCAACTTATTAAGATGTCTGGTTCAGGAGAATCTTAGGAAGTGGGATTTGATCCTCCCTACAGCTCAGATCGCATATAATAGTTCGGTGAATCGGTCTATAGGTATGAGTCCCTTTGAAGCTGTTCATGGCTACAAACCTAGGAAGCCTTTAGACCTTATTCCCATGTCTCCTCATGCTCATGTATCTGTGTCAGCTGAGGCTTTTGTTCAACATCTTCATGACTTGCATATTGAGATCAATAAACAACTTGAGGCTAGTAATGCATCATATAAACTACAAGCTGATTTGCATAAACGACATGTTGAATTTAAAGTTGGGGATTATGTTATGATTCGAATTAGACCGGAACGGCGTCCACCTGGATCCGTTTCCAAACTGCAAGCACGTAGTGCTGGTCCTTTTAAAATTTTAAAGCGTGTTGGTCCAAATGCATATATTATTGATCTTCCATCACATTTTGGTTGCCACCCTACTTTCAATGTTGAAGACTTAGTTGCTTATAAAGGCCATTTCAATCCCTCCAGTGATCCTTTTCTGCCTCCATCTATGAACCTTGATCCTGAACCTTTTGTAACTCCTAATCCACTACCATCCATCACATCACACAAAGATAAAATTGATACTATTCTAGATGAACAGATTGTGTTGACCAATGATGGAGAGGTTCAGCGTTTCCTTGTTCGTTGGGTCGATCGACCAGATTTTGACTGTACATGGATTCCCAGAGAGACACTACAGCAGCTTGATCCAGATTTATTGGAGTTTTATCGGAGCCAGCAGGATCTCCCTTTGCCTGGGTCACCAGCCACCTGTTCTAGAGAAGTGGGTAGGGACACCAGATTCAGACCTCCACTCACACGTGTTTATGGCCGTCGGAAGAAGCGTGCTCAACCACTTAGCTTATGGTTGGGTGATTGATTGCAGCCTTAGTGTGACTCATCAACTTGACAGAATCAAGCTTTTTCCACCCCGTGAGAGTTGATGAGGACATCTCCTCCTATTAATGTTTTAGTTATTTTATTAATGTTTTGTCTATTTTATTTAGGGTTGTTTTGCCCTACCATTTACAGATATTTTCTATTTTGTCATTTTATTAATGTGTTAGTTATTTCATTTAGGGTTTGTGTTGCCCTACTACTTAAAGACACTTGAAGGAATTTTAGAGTTAGTTGATTTTGAATACAAAACTGATGCGCTAGCCGCCTCCCCTCCAGTCCGGATTGCTTTCTTCTTCTCCCTCCCTCCTCTCTCATTCATTTCTCTTCTTTATTTTCTTAATATTCTGTTCTACCTCTTGTCTCACATCTATTCTACATCAATCAACCTTCTGCATATACAAACTGACCTGTCAATTTTTATTTTTTAGTTTTGCATTTTAAATATATGCTATATGTGGTACTGGGTTTTTTGTCATCGTGATTACAGTCTGAGAGAAGGCATGTTTGTTATATAATAGTGAGCAGTTGTGGCTTGCGGGGTGGTGCAGAAGTGACTCAATTTTCAGGAGCAAAGGAGCCCCATAGACAGTGTGATAAGGACTGGCCATTGGCATTAATGTCAATCCTCTGATTCTTTGGAATATCAAAGACAATAAACAGGGTGAGGGATTTTTCATCAGATAAGGATTCATCTTAGAGAACCAACCATACGAGGTAGAGTGAGTTGGTAGTAAAATGCGACTCGTTTGCTGGATCTTCTTTGTAGACTTGCGTACGTTAACTCCACCTGTATATGCTTTAACATCAATTGAAGTTTAAAAAAGCTCAAGGTGGAAGATAAAATGTTTAGGTATTTTGAGTAATTTGTTTCAGTGAATTCAATATATGATCACGTTCCATTTGAATTTGCAGGCTTTTCACGTCCAATAATGTCGACTTAACTCGATCCGGTGCAGTTGACATGACATATGGACTCATGTTCCCGTGTTTCATTTTCCCATCTGGTTTGCTGAGGCAGAGACACATCAGTTTTCAACGTGTTGTGGTAAGTAATGACACATGCATGCTGTTATTTTGTTAATTTGGAGTCCGACAGCTATATACGCCTCTGCTGTCCTGTTTCAACTGCTTGGGTTGAAAATATTAAATGAGGAACGTTGAACATTCTTCTTGGATCTTCTTTCTTCATCTTCTCTTCCTTGGTCCAAAGCAGCAGTGGAAAGTGTAGATGTAGAGGTCAAACCATCAACATAAACTTGTCGTCGATTAGATGAGAAACGCGTAGACACTCCTCCTACAAATCAAGTTGGACCCAACTACGAACGTAAAATTGGTTCATATTCTTTTATATAAGCAACCATTAAAATGAAACTTTCATAGCCATTTTATTTAGGCACTCAACGATAACATCCATTCTATTTTACTCAAATTGTCAATCAGACAAAATTCCGAAACAACCGTCAGGCCCGATCATGCAAGATTCTAATATCTATTATAAGAGAGGAGAGACATTAGTACTGACGTGTGTGAATTTTATTTATGATGAAAAGTAGTGTTATTCAATATTAAAACATAAAATATTTATAAATAATATGTTGATCAAATAAAATTTTATTTGAATGTATATATGAATTATCTGATAAATCAGTAATTAATTAATTTATGATTATTTATTAAATTGAAAAATAATATACCATGACTATAATTAGAAAAAGGTAGAAATTATATTTTACGTCATTAAATTGTCATTTTTCTAGCTATTTGTATTCTAAATTATCAAATTTTGATAGTAGATGAACATGAACTTTGATCGTTGAAATTGTGTCATATTGTTTTATAATTTAAATTGTGAGACTAAAATTAAGGGTGTAAATTGTCAAAACGACCATCATTCAGCGTTCAAAATGAATTTATCCTTAGAAAAGGTATTCATATAAAAGTTTATTTCAAATACAAAACAAAGATGCATGCACTTATTGGAAAACGCTACTCTTCCATCTTGTAGCTCCGGCTGGAGTCTATCGTTGAATTTTCATTTTTATTTTTTTATTTAATGGTTAAATAACTATTTTTTTAATAATATTATAAATTTTTTAAAAAAATATTTAAAAAATATATGTAAAAAAAAAATAAATAAATAAACTAGCAATAACAGAGCTCCCAGCGGAGGTTATAGAGCGCCGACAAGGGTTGGTAGAAATAAAGCAACTCTGATCTGAAAGAAGTGCCCGTGGCTGCCACCCTCCCTTCTCACAAAATATATATAGAATTAAATTATAATTTATACAAATTTTAAATATATAAATCTTACGCAAATCACCGCTCTTTAAAAAAAATTAAATTTCACTATAAAATGTCTAAAAGAGCCTACTTTTTTATAGACGATTTGTATGCTTCTTGTTACTCATAAATAAATTATTTTCATTGCACAACATTTTATAAATATAATATCTTTATGATGTGATGATAAAATATAGTAGGAAAATAAAATTAAGAATTAAAGAGATAAAAGTGTATTACCAATATAATAATTCAAGATTATAATATAAAACTAAAAGAAGAGTGATTAATTATTAGAAACCAAACAACCGAGAGGATGAGATACATGCACCGACAACAGATCACGGGCATAATCCAAGGTTTTGAAACAAAGGCAGATGAAGACAAAGGACGATGACATTGCAAACACACGCTACGATTTATTTAAAGTTATTTACGGCACCGATCGAGAGAGTTGTGACAAACATAAGAGCATAGAACACGTACATATGGCAGGTGTAGCCATTCAAATTTAAACCCTAGCATAAAAAGATTACAGACTCCCAGACATAACTCTCCGTCTATCTTCTCTTTTTGTTAAGGCCCTAATACACGAGCTGACGTTGTTGCTGGTGATGTGTTACTAGGTCGTCCAGTAGCCAAAGGTCCACCGCGTCGAACTCACCGCCTCCACTCTCCAGACTCGGCTGCTCTGGCTCCAATCCCAAGAACGATTCCAAGCTCGAGAATTGCTCTTTCAGCTCGAACTCATTCGCCCCCTCGCTCTTGCAACAAATCTCCTTCTGATATGGGTATCCCATATATGCCGGTGGTGGTGTTGGCAGTGGCGGCGGAAGCGGCGGCTCCTTATTCAGCAAAGTAGTCTGAGTCGACTCACGAACGATGCACCTCTTCTTAGCTGGCGGCGGCGCAACTAGAGGAGCCGGAGCGGGTTGGTGTAGCTTGGCAAAGTTGAGCTTGGCTTTGTCGCCTCGGATTCGCTTGGCGGCTTCGTCGTAAGCACGGGCCGCCTCTTCGGCGGTGTTGTAGGTACCGAGCCAGACTCGGACGCCTTTCTGTGGGTCTCTAATCTCGGCCGCCCATTTGCCCCATGGCCTCTGCCTGATTCCTCTGTACACGTTCTTCCGAGTTCTCTGACACTTCTTTTCCTTTTCTGCAAGTTGGCTTGTTTTCTGAGTCTTATCACGCCTCACTGTAATACCCACAAAAATAAAAATAAAAAACCATTGTATTTCGATAAGAACTACTCTTAGTGTTACAAACATAAACCGGTAAACCAGCAAAAAATCATAAATTTACAAAATAAAATATATATACCGAAATCTGATATCACATCAATCATGCCAAGCAAAATAAATATAAGAAAAAAAGTTATAAAAAAAACCGAGAAAAAAATAAAATACCCAGATACCTACTTCAAGTAGAAGGCCACAAAGTTTGAATTCTAGATGAGACTCAGATACTAGGAATTTACCTTTGCGAATCTGCTTGGTCTTTTGAGGCAACCTGTGAGCAAACTGGTTAGCGAAATCTTTGGTAATTGAGTCATAGCCAAAGAGGTCGGAGATGGGGTCGAGCTCCGACCAGAGATCGTGAGCGGTGAGATTCCGGCTAACCGGCTTTATATCTACGAAATCGGAAATGATAGCACCCCCACACATGTTTTGTGCCGCTTATAACAGAGATCACTGTGACGAGTCTCGTAGAAGGCAGGTCTGCAGAACGTGTCTGGGAGAGACGAAAAAAGGCTGTGTTGGGGTCTCCATTTATAGACTGACGGTTACAACTACTCGGCCCAGAAGCAGACAAACTTTCATTTACTTTTTCTTTAAATGGGCCTGCTTTTCCAGGCCCATTAATATGAAGGTAAAGTTGAAGAGAAACGTGTGGGGTTACAGAGGGGATTGAATCGACAGCGACCGTACGATTTCTGGAAAGATTGGTTTTTATGGAAGCGAGCGAGGGAAGGTGTGGGGGGCCTACGGAACAAGTTGGGCTTGCGGAGGATGTGTACGTGGCTGCTTGTGGTTGGGGGAAACGGGAAGCTTAGACGACGGTACTGTAACCGCGCTCGTGCAGGGAAACAGCTAGTCATGTAACGTACGTCACGGGTGGTGCCAAAATTTTAACCGCCACGGATGAAGGATTCGCGCTCGGTTTCTTCGAAGCGGGGGTAGTTATATATCAAATGACCCTGAGTTGGAACAATATTTACCGATGAAACCAAACCAAGGGACATCGTCATCCATGTACGTACGTACGTGTGCTCTCCATAATTTTCTATAATTTTTTTTATTATTATTTTCAAGAAAACAAAAACTAACGATGCATGTCATATATGATCATGTAGTTATTACGTGACGTTTAAAGTGGTTAGTGACACGTAGGATTATTCTTTCAAAATCATCTGATCTATACTAGATGTGGATCGAACCCCGAACCCATGCATGCATGCATGCATTAATCTCTTATCATTGAGAAAGTAGAAGGAAATGACAATATCTATATATAAATTTATACTTAAGGAGAGTTTGCATTAATATTGCATCATCAGCTGATCTGATCGATAATATATGGATTCATCAAATTGAAATTGGGTTCCCCTACTATGTATCAATACGCATTCGTAATGGATTTAATTTCCACATGATGGTCCACATGATGCATGCATGACATGATAAATATATAGGTACGTATACTTGGTATCGACCACCTACGAGAGATACATATTTTGGCCGTAATATAAATATAAATATATATATATATAATTGTTTATGAAGTTGGGATATTTAAGATCAGAGTTTTAGCAGAAACTTAAATAACTCATGTTCGATTCTGATGAGGTCAGAGTTGGAATTGGAATATTAATTGGGAAACCATTAATAATATTTCATATGCCGCGCGCATGTTGTTCTTTTCATTCATTTCAGTAAATATATAATTGAAGGAATACGGCCAAATTAACTGGGAAACTTATTTTATATGCATGCGGCCTGCATGCAGCTGGTATATATATGAGCGCCTGCGCCTTTACAATTTTCACTTTCACCATACTACTGTTCCATACTCATGATCACTCATGGCCTGCAAACCAAAGAAAT
The DNA here is from genome assembly GCA_022457165.1 of Juglans mandshurica. NCBI lineage: Eukaryota > Viridiplantae > Streptophyta > Magnoliopsida > Fagales > Juglandaceae > Juglans > Juglans mandshurica. Next base: position 18,701,549 of record CM039619.1, on the reverse strand, counting down.
TGGGTCCCGAACGAATAATGCATTCATGGGTCATCAAGATTAATTATTAAAAATGACCAAGGGCTAGTTCGGGTAGTGGAGTATTATGATATCATGAGATCACCTCACTACCCAAACACAATCTAAATAAATAAATTTTAAAGAGTCATTTATGTTTTTTTTTAATATATATATATAACATTAATAATCTGTAGGGCTCTACAGGAATCAGCCTAACCAACCGTCTCCGACGCGGACCGGCCGAAACCAGTGAAGAGCCGGTCGGTGGGCGAGAGGATTTGAAGAAAAACCGACGTCGACGGTTCGGCACCGATTTGAGCCATTGAGAAACCGTTGAACCGGCCGACCCTTTTTTTTTTTTAATATATGTATATTAAACGGCGTTGTTTCACTTAAATGAGTGAAACGGCGTCATTTTTAAAAGTGGAATAAAAAAAAAAAAAACAAATAGAACGGCATAATTTATCTTTAAACCGGCACCGTTTTGAATTAGATTTCATTAAACCCCCCCCCCCCCCCCCCCCTTCTTCTTCTTCTTCTTCTTCTTCTTCTTCTTCTTCTTCTTCCTCTTCCTCGCGACTTCTTCCTCCCGTGTGTTCTCTTTCCTCTACAACCCTAAATCCTAAGCTTCTACTCTCACTTGATAATGGACGCGTCATCCCTCCTCCGTCACAGAGACACCGACGGTAGACCGAAGAATCGAACCGTGTTGCGTTGAGACCGATAATATCGATTTTCTCTCCCCAACCGAGCTATTTTGGCCAGTGTTGAGCTCTTATAGCAAACGTCAGCAGGGTCTCAGTTTTGCGCCGAAATCTACGCCGAAACAATCGGTATACACCCCTAATAATTTGTACAAACATGTAGGTCTTGTACGTAAAAAGGTAGACTTCACAATAAAAAAATATTAAAAAATTAATATTTTTTAGTATAATATTTTTTTTTTTTATAAAAGATTTACACGAGACTTGTAAAATTAAGATTTGTATCTAGAGGGATGCTATTCATTATTCAACTGCACACATTTTACATATTTTAATTATTTTATTTTATTTTTTTTATTCTTGCTAAATTAATTGAGTTGTTTTAATTATTATTTATACACCACATATTTATTATAGAGAAAAAAAATTAAAAGAAGTATGATGTGTGACATGAAGTAGAATTTTTCTTATATCTAACATTAGTATAGTTCGTGCAAGATCAAATAATGCAACACATGCGTTATAAGTCATGTAGGGTTAAACCTCGCACGGGATGCATGAACCTCTGTGTGTGTCTGTATATGTATATAATATAATATATATATATATATATATATATATAAATAAATGCCTGTATTATAATATTCACACATTAATTGAATAATTTCACATATAATCGTGAGTTTGTAAGTGATATATAATCAATTTTTAAAAAAATAAAAATTATTATTAAAAAATTAATTTTTTTCAGTATAAATCTAAAAAAATGATTTACACACAACACATTATATAACATATTATACAATAATATTATAATAAGAGGTATTTTTATAAAATATCTTATAAAAATAATATCATTTTATAAAAATACTCTCATTTTATAATATCGTTGTACAATATATTGTGTGATGTATTATGTGTATATCATTAATCATAAATATAAGAGTTGGGTTATTCTTCCGTCGAGAGTAATTCGCTCGGTTTGACCGTACGGTATTTTTTAAATTTTTATTTTTAATTTTTATTTTATTTTCATATAAAAATAGCGGTAATACGAAGACGGCAGCTTTTTCTAAATCTAATATTTATTCATATTTTTTCTTTTTTAATTGCGCCGCCTCTCTTTTCAAAGATGAATTGATGATATGTCAGAAAATCATTGCCTTTTGCTTTTTCTCCACTCACATTCCCCTCCTCATACATGCACAGCCGCCTTCTCAATTCATGATGTTCATCCTAATCTTAATTTCCAATTGATTTTTTTATTGTTATATTTTCCTTCACAAATTAATTAACTATTATTAATGTTACTTATCTTCCTAATTAAATTTTAACTTTCAATTCATGAAGAATATTAACGTAATTGAATACTTGTAATTGGTATGGACGACGACTTCCTGCATCCACTACTCAATTGGTACTAATTACTCACTCTGAATATAATTAAGATCATGATTATCAGATTATTTGTGGATAAGGAAAAGCATGTCAATGTACGTAGTAGACGATACTGTACAGTCAAGCAAAGTCAACAAAAAAGAAAAAGAAAAAAAAAGGATAGACCACTGTAAGATTTAGGCTTCGCATGCTTATTGAATTCAACTAAGTTCAGTCTAATTTTAAACTGAATCTAATATTCAGACACTAAACTCTCAAATTATTAAACTCATCTCAACTCAAAACTTTCTTACACATAGGACCTATACATTTTTCAACTTAAAACATATTTATATATGGGACCCACAATCTTTTTCAATTTTTTATAAAAAATATTAAAATCATCTTAACATCCAAACATATTTTAAACTCAGTTTAGATAGATCCTACATAATTTTTTTACTACTCAACGCATTATTATTCTTAAACAACTCAATTCAATTGAACTTAATTCAACATTCAAACGTAGCCTTAAAATAATAGGGACTATGATCTTCCAAGTCCAAAACTAGCTTTGAGGGGGAGGTGCTTTGGCTCCTCCCTCTCCCCTCCCTCCCGTCTATATATTCATTTCGTTCAGTTTGTTTTATTTTGGTGTGTTTTAGTTTTTTAGTTTTAGCTCTTTTAAGAGGTACTCTTTCGGATGATCCATTTTTTAGAATAGGTTTTATTCCTCTTCTTTCTAAGATTTGTGTTTTTGAATATACTCCAAGATCTTCATTTCAAAGTTCCGGAACCTCATCTTTCATTTTTCTTTCGGACCCGTGTGTGGTGGTTGAGTCGCCTGGAACGTCCGTAGCTGGGGCAAGAGTTGGTCGAGAGGGGTGGGCGAAGCTATGGCCGGTTGGTCGTGCGGTGGAGCTTGTGCGTAGGAGGTCTTCTGCGCAGTGGAGGATGGTGTTCGTGCGAGCTGGGTGCTCGTGCCGTCGGGGCTTGGGATGCCGATGCTTGCGGTGGGCGTGCTGTACTGGGCTCACGCCGGTGCTCATGAATGGTGGCGGTAGCATAGAGGGAGATGGGCTTGGAAGAGAGCAGCGGAGGGGGGTGACGAGCTTCGTAATATACAGAAGAAGAAGAAGAAGAAGAAGAAGAAGAAACATAAAAGAAAAGAAAAAAGGAAAAAAAAAAAAGAAGAAGAAGAAAAGGAAAGTAGAAGGGGGGCGGCTAGCCCACTTGCTATTTTTTGTATTTTTGTATTTTTTAATGTGCTTTTGGTTTGTAGTTTTCTGTTTTTTAGTTTTTAATAAAAAAGAAATAGGCTATTTTGGACTTGGTTTCCATAATAGCAGAGTCACGTATTCCTCCTGTTTGGGAGGACAGAGAGTGCTTCTCTTCTTTGGAAGAGAAGTCGTTTTAGTTCTGTTTTTACAGTGTTCTCTCTGTTAGGAGAGAGTTTTATAGAAGTTAAGACAATGTCCGCCATCAATGAATTTGTGTGCGGGGGTGCCCCAGAGCAGATGCGTAGTTTGACTTGTAGTGTAGGTTTTTCCTGTATTGATAAGTCACAACTGTAACTTCGGTTTATGAAATTAAATTAAATTTATTTAAAAAAAAAAAAAAACTATGCATAATCCAACTATATATGTTTAATTCCCACAATTTAATTGAATGTTAAGGTCGATGTTGTTGAAATGTTTCTTGCACCTTCAATCATTGCTTTTAATTGTGAGTAGAAAAGGGAAAGAGTGGCTCGGGATTTAAGCGGGTGACGTTTCCGATGCATAAGTTGGTCGAGTTCAATTGTTCTTTAAAGGTAGATTTATTTTGTGGAGAAGAAAAATTGTAATTACCTTTTTGAGAAAACCTTTTGACTGATTGGGCTTATAACCCACTAAAAACAGCTTGCCAATAGTGTTCTACCACGTACGCTTCTCAAGTTAGTGATGGTGTGATTGCTCTTCACCCGATTATTTGAACATCCATGTTTGGCATTTGAATTTTCAGGTTCCCTTTTCGCGATGGTGTGACCCCCAACTCATTGCCGGGGACCCATCTCGCCATGGTGGCAGCTAATCACACAGCCCCCACTCGCGACTATGGCAAGGGGACGAACAACCCCCCTCTCGTGACAAATCCAAAAACCCTAGCGACAAATTTACCGAATGGTTCCATTTTTCTTATTTCTGAGAATTCTTCTTCTTCGATTCTCTCTTCACATTGTTTACTACTTCAGGCTAGAACATTTTCCAATTTCATCGATTAAGCAATTGCTTTTCTCTTCAAAATTTTGATTGGGTGTTATTTTCATATGAAGAAATAAGCCGATTTTTCATACTTGTTGACAATAGATGACTTTGTGGATTAATATTTGGAAGGTTGTACTACTATTTTATTTGAGTTTTTATTGGGGTCTTAACATTTTGAAGGTCGGGTTCTACAATGAGGATTGGTATGGTAGAATGGATTTGTTGCATGTATTTTGCCATGATTTTTTGCCCTGATATTTGCCACGATATTGTGTAATGGAGGACAAAGTTTAGGGTCCAATAGAATCGAGTAGTAATAGAAGGCATTTAAATGAGTGTGTATGGTGTTCAGTACACCGTGCTGGGACCCGTTGTTTCTTATCATGCAAAGTTTTGCATTGAACTTGTGCCTTCTCGAGAATTTGTTTGGATAACTAGAAAGTAACGTCGGTGCAAACGGAGAAAGAGACAAAATTTCTTACATGTGGTTGAGAAGCAAGGAATGGATTCAATGCAATGTGCAGAGAAACTGATATCCTCTGAAAGTGATTTTGCAGGTTGTTCTAGATAGAGACACAAAATCTCTTACATGCAGCGAGCAGTGATTTTTCGACTGGAATGGGTTGAAATATGTCAGACTAAGATGGTGGTAGTTGAACTTCCAAAGCTCTTGGGTGGCAGTGCAAACGGATGAAAGAGACGACCGACCCCTTGCAACGAGCAATGATTTTTTATTCCAACGGCAGAGATGCAGGGTCTTCGGTGAGATGAGTTTCGAAAGGCAGGGGCTGTGTGATTCGAAAGGCAGGGGCAGTGTGAACTAGCTTTCTGATCGTGTGTGGCTACACCTATATCATTTTTTGTGTGATTTTTGACGTGGCTGATAATGATAGGAGGGCTGATTATCTCTAATGAATGGCCCAATCGCTTAGAATCGGCTCTCTACCTTTTTTGAGGCCCTTTTTCTCTTTCTATATATGTCGTCCCGAGGTTGGCGTTGCTTGTCCTCTTTCTGGCGGTTTGACAATAGCATACCCCGTTTGAAGAGGCATGTCATATCATTGAATGTGGCAACTCTTTCTAAGACCTTGATCGGCATGGTCTAAAACAAATATGTCTCTTGAGAAAGGGTATTTCAGTGCATTTAATGCGATAACCCTTCTGAGTAGGGGTGTAAACCGGTCGGTCCGGACCGGAAAAACCGACCGGACCGACCAAATACATGGTCGGTTTCGGTCCAATAAATAGGAGCATTTCGGTCTTCGGTCCGGTCCCGGGGTGGAGATTTCTCGGACCGGACCGGACCGACCGAATAAAAAATAAAAAATAAATAAAATATTATATATATTATTTATATAATAATTGTACAATTAATAATATAAAATTTTAAATATGTTATTAATACTTGTTAATATTTTATAAATTAACAATATTTTATATATATTTTCATCTAACCTATCACTATTAACAATATAAAATTTTAAATATGTTATTAACACTTATTAATATTCTATGAATTAACTAATATATAATATCAATTAGTTAATTATATAATAATTATATAAATTAATAATGTAATTTATTATCATTAACCATATAAAATATTTTTTTATTGAGTTTGTTACATAATTCACATTAATAAGTCACTTAATTTAATTTAGTATTTTAAATAAAATTTTTTTATTAATTAATTTAAAAAAAAAATCCGGACCAAATGGACTGACCGGACCTATGGAGTGTTCGGTCCGGTCTGGTCCAGACTAGACCGACCGGTTTACACCCCTACTTCTGAGCATGGGGCATGGAGAGCCACTCAGACCTGACCCAATCACTAATCGAGCTAGCAGAGATGCGTTGGCCTACCCGGACGGCACTAGTTCCTATGGGCGTACCCTGCTGAGCCATGGCCGAATGGCCATATCAACTCCTTGGCCTTTCCCTGATGGGTTGGTCGATATCGCGCTAGGAAAGGGCCTCTAGGTCTGTCAACTGTTCCCCCTTTGCGCACCTTGCACCTAACTCAGTCCGAACTTGCATGGATCAGCTGGCCGAATGGGGTCGGGCCCATTTTCGAGGTGGAGATTGGGCCTAACAGTTGATGTCAAATTTAAGACTTCCATCAAACTTTCATGTAAAGCATGCTTTGGAATGAAAAAAAAAAAAATGTGTAATTTTAATTTTTGTATTTATTTTTTTTGTAGGTATTTTTGTATCTCAGTTTTTCAAAAACAGCAATACATTTTTTGTTTGGGAAAATATAACTTGTATGGTCCCTAAATTTTGGATTTTTTTAAAAATAATTAAGGAGTTTTCAAAATTTAATTTTACTCCTTAGATTTTGGATTTGAAAAATAAAAATAGTCATTTCATCAACTATCCGTCAGAATCACTAGAGGAAAAAATCTTGTCAATAAATGGCTAAATCGGCCTAAGCTTGCATGCCACATCTAAAAAAGAGACAAGTAAATATAACTTAAGAATAGCTCACAAATTATTTTTTTAAAAGTCTCAATTTTTTTTTTTAAAAAAAAAACCTACATAAAAAAGAGTAAAGAGAAAGGAAAAACAGAAAAAGCCAAATCTAAAAATTAAAATCCATATAATCATAAAAATTTAAGATATTAGATATTAGAAAACTGAAACCAAAAAAATAGAATTAAAACAACTTCAAGAAAAAGTTAAAAAACAAAGAATCTGTGGAGAGGCACCCTTACACATCATCCCTGACTTCTTCAGTCACAGTTTTCCTAGGTGACAAGTTTACAAGACTTTGTTGTCCTTATCTATTTTTCCCTCTCAGGAAGAATCAGATGGAAATTTTAATCACCAATTCATCTTCTCTAACTACATGTACATGCTTGCATGCATACAAACATATAGACACACTCATATATATATATATATATATATATATACATCCAGTGACTTCATCTGTCAAAAGGCATAGAATTGGTAGCTCGTTCTGAGCCACTCGCTATGCAAAAATAGGAGTGTGCAAACGGATCCCATTTTTTCCGGTTTGAAACTCGAAAATTTAGGTAAATTCGGGTAGATTAGACCCGGACAGGTAAGATGAACTCAGATCCAGTATGGACCCCGTTACAGATCCGGCTCTTATTTTAAAAAAACATAAAAAATAATTTAATTTTTTCAAATCTCAAAACAAAAATGATATTTTAATAACATTTTAATTTTAGAAAAAATCTAATTGTAAGCGATTTTGCACACTAATACGCGCACTCATTCAATATGATTGGTAAGAAAGTAGATTTTATTAAAAACAGTACTAATTTGAATTTAGAATATGAATGCAACAATATTAGTACGCGGATTGATATGCAAATTTGCTTGTACATAACAAAACTCTTAATTTTATAATATTTTTATTCAATTTTTTATGTCTCCCTCTCTCTAAACTCTATAAAAATATTTTTAAAATGAAGTGTTCCAACAGGATGGAGGTTTGTAGGCACCACATGGGTGACGGGCAATTGAGTCTTCATTCTTTCGTGCCACGCTTATTCTCAAATTCTACCACTTACTAATTTACTAAAATTAATCTATTCATTCTTCTTTAAGATAGCTTTATAATTTAATGTTTTTAACGTTTCATGTCTTTTCAACTAATAACAACAAGATACCAAGAACAAAAATTACCTAACAAATATATACATATATATATATATATTTATATATCATGTTGCAAGCTATAGTAATGGTAAATAGTGTATCTTACTTTCTTTTTTTCTCTCGTATTTGTATGTTAAGTCTAAATTTTCAAATCTTAATATCTTATGTAGTTCGAAAAAACGAAAAATATTATATGGAATATAAAATATTTTTATTTATTTATCATCATTCTAATTATTATTATTTTTTATCTTTTAATGGGATAGAATAAAATTATTATCCCAAAATAAAATAAAATAAAAATTAATTTTATAAAAACTAATAAAATATTATTAAAAATGATTTTTTTTTTTTAATGAAAAACAAAAACTAAAAGTTTAGCTGGAAAAAATTATCAAGTGCATGAAATTGGGTACGCAAAGGCAAAGCTGCAAAATGGTTTTAAAAAGTCTTTAAAAAAAAGAGTAAAAGGTAATAAACTCGGATATCTCGGTGTACATCTGGTTATTGTCTGGATTTTTTTCGGACTTATCTGGGCGAATGGTTTTTAAAACCTAGATATAGATCTGGTTATGGTCGGATATACGGATCTGGATCCAGTTCTACACCCCTACGCATAAATACTAGTTGCAGGAAACTTTGCAACCTAAACCGGGAACATTTCATGGAAAATTACGTTCAAAATGCAAAAGAGGTCCGCAATAAACAAACTCCTCACTAGGAATCATTGGTGTGGGACGCTAGGAACTATTCAGGTGATGGTTGAACATTTTGCCAAACTACTAATGAGCAAATTCAAATCCAAACAAATAAAGTTTGCAACTAACAATGTTGTAGACCAGAGAGGACCATGCACAAACCATAAGGGCACTAACTTTGATCAAGCATTACTCAGCACACTCTAGTTGTTACCTTCCTAAAAATGCTAAATAGAGATATGCTTGGAATGATTCAAAATATGCATCCACTTTAGGGGTGGGCAGCGGGGCCCCGCCCCGCTTCTGCTCTGCCCCCGCATGGAGGGGTAGGCAACCCCGCTCCGCCCATGCGGGGGCGGGTGGTGGGGAGGGCTCAACCCTGCCCCACATTTCCCCCGCCCCCATTTATATATATATATATACATATATATAAACATAAATATATATTTATATTTTACAAATTGTGTATATATAAATATATATTACAATTTGTTAGACTTGTTCACAAAATATGCATTGACAAATTTAAAAACTACATAGTTTAAAAACTAATACATTACAATTTATACAAAGTATGCACTAGCAAATTTAAAAATTACATAGTTTTTAAATTATAGTCATATTTACAAAATTTAAATTTATAATTTGGATCTAAAAATGTATTTTTAATTACTTTTACACTTACAAATAATTTTTAAATAAAATAAATGTAGTGTTTTTTTTAAGTAAAAATAGGCGGGGCGGATTGGGCCCCGCACCCCGCCCACCAGGGCGGGGTACCCTTCCCCCGCATCCCGGGGGCAGGGGTGAAAACCCCACCCCCCGCCCCATGCGGGGCGGGGTGCGGGGAAGGGGTGCCCCCACCCCGTAGGGGGTGGGTAGCACCCCTAGTCCACTTTGAATTCAGAAGTTTCAAAACTTATAGGAAGATGCTTTTGTTTTTTTTTTAATAGGTAAATAAGTATTATTAATCAACAAATAGGCATAGCTCAGTACACATACAGAAAGTATGCCCTATCTAAGTAGGCGCAATAGAGAAAAAATCATGCAGATCAATGCCATTAAAATCAACAGCAATAGCCCAAGCACATAGAGTTCTAATAAAAAAAAACTTTTAGTTCCTCTAGCGATCTCTCATTGTCTTCAAATGTCCATTCATTGCGTTCCTGCCACAAACACCACATGACGCATATGAGGCCATTTTCCTTACAACTTTAATCTGTTGAATGCCTCTTAGATTTGTCCAGCTGGCTAGAACTGCCACCATTGTCTCGAGCATAACCCAAGCCAAGTCTAGTCTATTAAACACTTCATTCCATAACACCCTAGCTGTCTCACAATGTAATAGGAGATGGTCCACCAACTTGACCCCTTTCCTATACATGCAACACCAATCTGCGATGATCACCCTCCGTTTCCTCAAATTGTCGGTTGTGAGGATCTTACCCAAAGAAGTTTTCCACACAAAAATGGTTGCTTTTGGCGGTGCCTTATGTCTACATAGCCTTCTCCATGGAAACCGAATATTGGGCACTAGTTTGAGGGACTTGTAGTAAGAACAAAACGATAAAGAACCTTTACTTGCAGGTGTCCATCACAGCATATCTTCCTGCTGTTGCTTGGTTTTATAGAGTAAAAGAGGCTGGAAAATTCTTCAAAGCTGCTCATTTCCCAATATTGTGCTTTTCGACTAAAATTGATATTCCACTGGATTTGCTCCCCCGCTATCACTATGACTTTAGCCACTGAAACATATTTGGCACTTGCAAACTGGAAAAGTGAAGGAAATGCATCATGTAGAGCACTGTTACCACACCAAATATCACTCCAGAATTTAATCCTGGAACCCTCACCCACAAGAAATCTTGTGTGTCTAGTGAATACCTCTCATTCTCTTCTTATGTGTTTCCACAACTCCACTCCGTAAGCCCCTCTCACTTCTTTAGTACACCATCCTCCCCATAATCCTCCTTATTTGCTCTCAATCACCAGCTTCCGTAAGGCTTCTGGTTCCTTATTGTATTTTCATAACCATTTGCCAAGTAGTGCCCGATTAAAAATTCTCATATTCCTAATACCCAAACCACCATTGGAGATAGGGTGATATATCTTCTCCCACTTGACGAGGTGGAATTGGAACTCCTCCCACTCCACTCCAGAAGAAGTTGCATTGAAATTTCTCAATTCGAATCGCCACACTTGCAGGGATGGGGAATAGAGACAAAAAAAAGGTAGATAAATTAGATAATGTACTCTTAACCAAGGTAATCCTACCACCTTTTGACAGGTACATTCTCTTCCATGCTACCAGTGTCCGCTCAACTTTCTCAATCACTGTGTCCCATAATGAAAAAGCTCTTGAGACAGCCCCTAACGTGAGTCCAAGGTAAGTCATAGAGAGAGAGACAATCTTTCACCCTAGAGTGTTGGCCAACCACCTTATGTGATAAACATCTTCAATTAGCACCATTTCTGATTTGTCAAAGTTCACCTTCAACCCGGATGCCGCTTCAAAACAAAGGAGAAGAGCCTTTAGTGCTCGAACCTGGTTCAAATTTGCCTCACAAAATATTAGTATGTCATCTGCAAATAACAAATGAGAAATATTAATAATTTCCCTATCTGGGTACCAGCCTAGAAGCCAGCCACAAACCCATTGTTAAACCATTGCCGATGTCATTCTGCTTAGCACCTCCATCACAATAACAAAAAGTATTTGAGATAACGGATCTCCTTGTCGTAAACCTCGTGTGCTATGAAAAAAAACCAGTTGGGCTTCCATTTATCAAAACAGAGAATTTCACCATTGATATGTACCAGCGGATCCACGACCGCCACCTCTCCCAAAACCACACCACCCAAAAAGATAAAGAAGGAATGATCGTATGCCTTCTCCATGTCTATCTTGCAAATTATACATGTAGTGCTAGCGTTCAGTCTACTGTCAAGGCATTCGGTCTAAAATCTGTCTACCCTTTACAAAAACATTTTAAGGTTTTGTAATTATCTTCCCCAATACCTCACCTAGACGATTCGCAAGCACCTTGGAGATGATCTTATAAACCCCATTCACTAAGCTAATAGGCCGAAACTCCTTAAACTCCGTAGCCCCAACCTTCTTCGATATCAAAGCAAAAAAAGTGGCGATGAGGCTTTTTTCAAATTTTCCACTGAGAAGAATCTTGAAACACCTTCATAAGATCATTCTTTAACACATCCCAGCATGTTAAAAAGAAACCCATAGAAAAATCGTCAGGACTCGATGCCTTGTCTTTAATCATTTTCCTCACCACTTTGTAAACCTCTGCCTCCTCAAAAGGCCTCTCCAATCGACAAACATCATGCGACCCAAAGGAATCAAACCCAAGCCCATCAAGCGTAGGCCTCCATCCCATATGTTCAGTAAGTAGCTGCTCATAGAAATCAACTATATGATTGTGAATCACCTACTTTTCCCTACAATCCACTCCATCAATTTTCAGTATCTCAACATTGTTGTTTCTTCTATGAGAGTTGGTTATTCGGTGGAAAAACTTCATGTTACGATCTCCTTCCTTTAACCACAATGTTCTTGATTTTTTACGCCAAGAGGTCTCTTCTAATAAAATAATCCTTTCAAGCTCTGCCACCAACATGGTCTTCCGAGCTACTTCTTCCTGTGTAAGAGGCTGGTCCTCTTGTATCCTCTCTAACTCCTGAATCTTCAACCTCTTCCTTTTCTTGTGTTCCCCTAAATCACCAAAAGACTACATGTTTCAAAGTTTTAAATATTTTTTTGGAGCTTTCAGTTTACCCGCAAAGGTGAAGCTAGGGGTCCCCTGTATCTAATATGATGCCAACCATTGTCTAACCCTGTCGACAAAGCCTTCAAATTTCAACCACATATTTTCAAATTTGAAATACCTGTGGCTTCTTTGGATGTCACCACAATCTAGCATGATAGGCCAGTGATCTGAGCAAAGACGAGGCATTATCTTTGGCCAAACATCCAGAAAATGACTCATTCTGGAGATATCAAGAATCTATCCAGTCAAGACCCAGTCTGATTATTCAACCACGTGAAAGAACTCCCCGCTAGTGGGAGATCTACTAAGTTCAAATCAAAGATGCACTCCAAGAACTCTATCATTGCTAGCCACTCTCTTCTATTTTTCGAACATTCACTTGGAAATCTTATGACATTAAAATCTCCGTCAATGCACCATGGGAGGTCCCACAAGTTATGTATTCCAACTAATTCTTCTGACAATAGTCTTCTGTTGTTGTCTAAGTTTGATCCATATACACCTGCAAAGGCCCACAAAAAGTTATCTGTTACACTCATAAAGGAGCATGCTACCGAGTAAGCCCCTATGAACTCCTATCTTTTCTCCACCACCCGTCTATCCCACATCACCAACACATTTCCTAATGCCCCATTTGAAGCCAAGTACACCCAATGCACTTGTACACAACTCCATAAACTTCGTACAACTCTTATAGTAATTAATTTCATTTTTGTCTCATGTAAATAAACAATATCTGCTTTCCACTCACTCAACAAGTTTCTTATTTGAAGACGCTTATTAACCTCGTTGAGCCCGCAGACACTCCATGACACAATTTTGAGTTTCATTGAGGGAAGGCCAGCCCCTTCTCTTTTGACCTGTCCCTGCTGGAACTACCCTCATAATTCATCAACCATGTTAACCTTTTAAGCTCTCGTTGTTTTTTTTAATCCAACTTTCCTGTGTTGTTGGTGCCCCACTTCAATGGCGGTAAGGAGAGCCATAAACTGTTCCTCAAACCCTTCACACTTCATCCCCACAAACTGCTGTATTTCCTTCACCTTGTGAAATACCCAATCAGAAACACTAGATTGATCATGTAACATGTAGTTCAGAGGGATGGGCTCACCCACTCTGAACTCCATCGGCAAAATTTAAGTCTCTTCCCCGAAAGGATTTCCACCCTCCCCAATAGACCCACTTAGCACCTGGATGAGTCTAGTTATTTTCTTCTTAAAAAAGAGTTAACTCTTCACTGCCAGAATCATCCACACACATCCCTTCCCTTACGTCCCTTTTAGAGTCGTGAAGCACATAAATAGTGTTCACCGAAGCAAATCCTCACCCTCCCCACATCCCATCGGCACTTTCTAGCCACCTCTTGATGGTGACGCGACGCACAGAGGTGTAGAAATACTCACTGGAGTCTTTGCCGTTGTTTTTTGAGCACACAATGTGTGCTACCATCTTCCGACAACTCCATCACCGTCTCCAGCATCTTCTGTGTCCACGTTGATGGATCCTCCATCATCCACCTCCCCGTTAGGTGGAGCCTCCTTCCATTCTCTCCACATGGGTTGGGCTCTCCCATTATAACACCCCAAGGGCTTAGGCCCAGCCCGTCGGCCCACTTGGTTTCTCCCAAGGCCCCGCCACATTCTGGCCCAGCCCTTCAAGTCTTAATCCTGTACTTGGCCCAGCCCCCATTGAGAACCCCCCCCCCCCCCCCCACACAATATTCTGTTGCAAGTTAATAACCCTAATGGGCCTCCGATCCCCTAAGCTCATCTCAACCCCTTTTCTATCCCGATCCCTATCACTTTCCTTATTCCCCTCAACACATTTCAGTATTTTTTCCACTTCCTCCTGCAACTTCCACAATTGTGCTTGCATGTCCACCAGAGTGTTTTATACGTCAACCCCTCCTGCCAGACAACATCCTTGCCAATGCCCCCCTTCCGTATAGCAAGGTGAGTGGCTCGATGCATATTTCCAACTGAGTATCCAATTGCATAATTTCCCCCGTTGTGCCCTACTCGCATTTCACGGTGAACCACCGCTGGCATACGCACCTCCTATAGGAAGATGCTAATATAACCGTTTAATTTATCTTCTTTAATATTCTCCATCACGTGTAAGACTGAAGGGTGTGTGCACCTATCTATTTGAAATTTAGCATTTTTAATTAGAAGATAAGAGTATAATCAAGGTTGAACTTAAGGGTCATTGCTATAATACCATGTTTAAACATCAACTGTCTCAAAAAGCTAAACTGGCTGGTGATTTTTAACCTTTTTCCAACCAAAAGGAGTTCTTAATTTGCTTTCTAATAAACAGGCATTCCAACTTCGATTCTAGCTAACCTGGCCATACGATGGTTTACAACCACTAAAACCATTCAAGCAAAAGCTGCACCATGAAACAGGAATAGACAATGCAGGTACCATAAGAAGACGCCATTCAAAGAAACAAATAAATTACAACGACATTCCCATCATCGTGGATCTTAGTACATATGTCAACAAGCATTATTGAAGCACTGTAATGGAAAATTACAGGTGACTACAAGCTGCCAGACTAAGGGAGATTAGCAACTAGAAGAACCACAAAGGCCAAAACTATATGGCTACCAGGTCCCAAACTAAATGGGACTGAGCTTAGCAAGAAATATGAGGATATGTAGAGTGTAATTGCATGAAGAGGTCGAGTAGAAAACAGAGAAATGCATAGTTAAGGGCTTCAGCTAGAAAATAAGTTGTTCCGCAAATATGAAATACAAAGTACACCCTGCAAATCATTTCAAATTTTGAAAGCCACATACATGCAACACAAAGAATCATTCCCAGTCACAAATGGAATACACCACACATGTAATAATCCCAACAGCCAGATCGTGATAACTGTTCATGTATCCAAGCAAAATATTCATTTTCCCACGATTTTTTTTGTTATAGTAAGAGGGAAAAGTATCGATCTATATGAAAAGTCTATGAATATAAAAGATTAAAAATCTGAATTTCTAGTCTGCCAACTTAGCCAAGCGGTGAACGGTACTTCTTGCAATCCTATTACCAGGATCAATCTTCAGAACAGACCTAAGGTCCTCTGCCCCAAGTTTGTACTTCTCCATACTTTCATACAGAAGAGCACGTTGTACAAGGACAGATACATTTCCTCCATCATTTTCCAGTACCTGCACAACACAATCCAGATTACTAACATTATTCTTAAGGGAAATAAGGCGATCAAGACTGTTATTTAATCACTATGATGGAGCAAAGAAATGTGGCATTCAGCTGTCTACATGTAGTTGAACCACACTCCAACATGCACCATTTGGCTGGTTACCTCTTTTAAGTTGGTCATCTACCATTACTCAAACTAAGGAAAAATGCTTTAGATCTGGCAAAAGCAAACCTTGATGCCGCCACACACCAGCGTGCAGTAGTACTTATTGCATATATGTGTATATGAAAGTTAGTTTGTTTATTCAAATAATGCCCTTTTTCACAGGCAATTCTTATTCTTTTCTGCCTATAGTCTGAATGTGAGAAAAATACTAGCTAGCTAAGATTCATTAGCTCTGTGTAGCTCTACTAATGTTATGCCAAGCACCCAAATGATATTACTAATAATTCAACAACTCTAAAGTCACAGATGTCATCTACAAGTTACTAGCCACAGGATAATATCAAATGCATAACAAAAAATCTTAGCATTCCCAATTTTAAGAAAAGAAAACCATCATTACCTTTGTACAGTCTGCCACAGCCTTCTTATACTCTCCAACTTCTTTGTAACAAGATGCCCTGCCCGACAAGACCTCCACAGCGGCAGCATCATCACCTGCTTTCTCAAGAAGAATTACAGCCCAAGAAAGCCATTTGATGGCATCGGGATACTGTCCCTGCTTGTAACTATCCATCCCCTTGTTTTTAGCCATGGAAGCTGACACCCCAGCAGGAGGTGGTGGAAGTCCTTCAAGCTCGGTTGTGGAACCACCATCATGGTCTCCTCCAAACCCACCATCAAAGTCATTATCCAGTCCCCAATCATCAACTCCTGACGTTTGCTGTCCTCCAACAGCACCTCCGGCCGAAGCCGCAGATGACGAGGAGAAAAACATGTTGAGAGGATCATCACCAGAGCTCTGAATCGGAGTCTGATTCTTAGAACCAAAATCCATTCCCGGTATCCCAAAATCACTCATTTTTGAAGCAGTACCGGAATTGACTCCCATAAAATCGTTATTACTTGCCGTAAAACCACCCGAAGGGTATGCAGTTGAGCCTGATTTCGAGGCATTCTGGAAATCCCCAAAGGCATCATTACCAGAACTAGTCTTACTATTTGTAGTCGCCGAATCAACACCTCGACCCGATTGTTTTGATCCAAAATCAACCAAAGAAACAAATGGGTCCTTACTAGAGCTCATCCCGACCCCAACTCCACCACTACTGCCCATACTTCGCATTGAAGGACCTCCAAGATTCGGACCCTTGTCACTATTAATGGTATTATTGTTGCGAATACTACTATTACTAGAATTAAATCCACCAGTATTAGCATAACTTCCAAAACTCTCCGAAGATCCCCAGGTTCCACTAGTTTTAACCGAATTACCAGTTTTCGGCAAAGTATCAGCCATGTTTCCCATCGAGAACGAGCTGCTCTTATTCGACGCCGATGACACGGGGGTCGCGTTCTTCAAAGGGACATTGGAATTGCTCTTACCTTGACCGCCCAAGGCAGAGCTGACCAAATCCCCAAACAGATTTGGGTTCTTGTCCACGATCCCGATGCCGGCGCTTGAACCAGAAGGCACCGAGGAATTCCAGCTCTTCCCAAGGATGTCGCCGACCATGGAAGTAGTGGGCCCATTGGACAAGCCTGGTTTGGCCGCCGGCTGGGTCGGCGCGGGCTGGTGAGTCCAGGAGGGCTTGTTAGGCTGCCACGTGGGTTTGGGTTGGGAGGAAGCATAGGTGTACGAGGAGGAGGAGGAGGAGGAGGAGGAGATCTGGTTTTTCTGCTGGTTGAGGGATTTGGGTCGGGAAGATCCGAGACCCAGATCGAAGTCGAAGCTAGATTTCCCGAAATTTGAATTCATGGTTTGAACCTTTCTTAATTTTACTATTACTCGAATCAAATTCCTTCAAATTGAAAATCGAAGAGAGGGATACGAGATCTGGTGCGATTGATAGCGTACCAGAGAGAGCAGGAGGAAAAAAAAAAGCAGAGGCCGTAAATCAAAGAGAGAGAGAAGCGGTGGCGGTGCTAAAGTGCGTCGCGTCTTCGGTGTCGGAAGATTTGGAGAGATGGTTTGGCTGACGATGAAGGACAGGAAGCAGCTTTCACTGATTCGGGCGCTTTTTAGATCTCGAATACCCGTATGCCTCTCTCTGGCAAAAATGGAATGGCAAAGAACCAAATTCCTCTTATTTCGGGAAAATCCGAAAATGTAAAGCCAAAAATGACTGACTTTATTTTCTTTTTTCTGCTCTGTTTTTATAATTCTCTTTTGGGCGATGCTACAGCACCCGCTGGGTTGTAGTATTATCTTATATTATTTTGTTTAAATAATTTTTTATATAAATCTTTTAATATTTTAAAATATTTTTAAAAAATAAAATAAATTTAAAATATTATTAAGAAAATCTTAATCAGAAAATAAAAAATATATATTAAAAAATATTTTCTTAATCATGAAATAAAATAAAAAATTATAAAAAAAAATATTTTCATAATTTTTTATTTTTTTTTATAATTTTTTATTTTATTTCATGATTAAGAAAATATTTTTTAATAATATTATGATTTTTTTAAAAATATTTAAAATGGACATGCTACAGCCTTCGTTGGAGGCTTCCGTTGGGCTTAGCATGTATTTTTCTATGTGTATTTTTATAATTTTTTTTTATATAGATTTTTTTTACACTTTTAAATATTTTTAAAAAATAAAATAAATTTAAAATATCATTAAAAAATACTTCCTTAATCAGAAAGTAAAAATAAATTATTAAAAAATACTTTCTTAATCACGAAGTAGAATAAATATTATTTTTATTCTATTTCGTGATTAAGAAAATATTTTTTTTAATAATATTATAATTTTTATTTTATTTTTTAAAATATTTAAAATTATTAAAAATATCTATATAAAAAAAACTAAAAAAAATAGATAAAAAAATGCAACAGCAGGAGCCTCCCGCGGGGTATGTAGCATTTTCCTTATCTTTTTCTTCTTTTTGTACTATTTAAGAGCATCGGAAAAAAAGAAAAGAAAAAGAAGAGCATCGAATATTGTAATTGAGCCGTGTTAGTCTTAATTGAGTTTATTATCTTTAATCATGTTAATTGACGTAACATATTTAAATAAACTTTGTATTAACTATTTAAATAAATAATTACTTAAAATATATCATATTAATTATTATAATTGAGAATAATAAAATTCACAAAATAAATTATATATGAGTAAAGGTTGAAAAAAACTGAAGATATAAATTAATCTTAGGTTAAATATACATTTGAAGTCAAACTCTTCATTTTCAGATTATTTCATAAACAATTTCAATAATCAACAATAGTTTTAACATTATTTATACTTAGCTATATACTTTTACAGATATGTATTAGTTTTTATTTTATTTTAGTGCATGCAATCCATATGAAATGTTCACTAATACTAGAATACAGAATACAGGTAAATTAAGTAATCATCGTTACATTATCAGAGATGGTAAAAAAGACTAATAGTAACTAGTTTTAGAGTAGGGATACGTAAACTTTTTTCCTATTTTAAAATGACATGTTTAAAAATTAATAGTTATATAAAAATTTCAGTTGCTTTGGTAAGAGTTATAGAAATCTTACATAACTATCGTTCATTTAAAACAAAATTTATAAAAATGTTGTATCTATATTATTACTAGGGTTGTACATCGATGGGTTCGGCGTCGGTTTCGGCTCAAAACCAAGACACCACCGACGTTTGCCATGAGTCTGTTGAATCGGTCGAAACCGAGGGTTTGGGGAGAGAAAACCAATCATATCGGTCTCGACGTGCATCGGCGCAGTCTTCGGTCCACCGTCAGTGTCTTCTGTGGAGGAGGAGGAACTGAAGAAGTGTTTCGCTGTCGCTGCCATGGAAAAAGAAGAGAGTTGCAGAGGCTAGAGAGGAAGAAGACAACTCGGGGAAGAAGAAGAGGGGCGTGGGGGGGTTATTAATTCATCTTGAAACGGCGCCGTTCTATTATAATTTTTTTAACTTTCAAGGTCTAAAACGACGTCGTTTCACTCATTATAAGTGAAACGATGCCGTTTTATAAACATATATTAAAAAAATATAAATAGATCGGATCGGCCGGTTTAACTGTTTTCCAGGGGTTCAAACCGACGCCAAACCACCGATATCGGTTTTCGTTCAATTCCTCTCGACTGTCGACTGGTTCTTTGCCTGTTCTGACTGGTTCTGTGCTCTGGCAGTCGGTCTGATCGATTCACGGCCGGTTCCGGTGGTTCCTGTACAGCCCTAATTATTACCACAAATATACTAGTATGTGACCACCCGACCCAATATTTGTAAGGATAAATTTTATTGGGCCTAATTAAGTTTAATGGGCCATTTTTCGATAAGTCTGTGATCCATAATTTATTGAGATTGTGTGAATTTTAGATTAGATTCATAGGTTCAAAAATTTATTTTAAGGTAGTAAATGTCTAGTTGATGATTTTGGACTAAGTTGATATTTCAAAAAACTACATTTGAGATGTAGCGAATAATTTTGAATAGGCCACCAGCCTGAATTTTATTACGATAGGTTAGTAGTTTTATTAGGCCTAAATAATTGGTTTCAAGCCCATTAAAATTGGATATAGCCTATGTATCTATGTGATGGGCCAACCCAAGGCCCAAAACCACTAAAAAGGCCCAAACTCATTTTCGTATCCTCATCGAACCGTGTATTCACAAGCTCTTTCATGTATCATGTAATCTCTTGGGTGATTTCCTACTTTAAAGGGTCTCCTAATTCTAACTGATGTACATGCCAAAATCTCACCTATAAATCCTCTAGCTTCTCATGAAATCTTCGTTGCGCACGCCACAAAGCTCACGACAGCCACGATTGCACGGAGCAACCCAACATGCAGAAGCTAGTTCCTCGATGTCTACTCCATGTCCTCTTTTCTATTCTACAATTTGTTGCATCACATGGAGCAGCAGACGAAGGAAACAACACGCCAAACAAGCCTTCCAGGTTTAGGTTTTCATCACCACGAAACCGCAAGCCTCCAAGCATGCAACAACAAGCCACCGTAACACGTTGCCAGCCTCAAGCTCACGATAGTGTTCTCCTCATTGTGCTTTGAAGCCAAAGGCAATAACCCACGGGTCACAGATGCACCAAGCCCATGTCCAAAGCCAGCCCTCCTTCGTCCAAGGTCTCCGCCGCATGAAACAACCTAACACCACCATGAAACACCTCTGTTTACCAACCCAAAAATAGAGCAACAAGCTTTAGCCATGAATAGCACCACCATATGTCCTCTCCTTCATGCCAAAGCAGCTACGAACAACCTAGTACTGCACCACCCATCTCCTCCACGCCACAGCGCCACCAAACCTGCAACCACCAACTACCAACACAACCGTGGCCTTATACAACAAAAACAAGCACAACCCATCCTCCAATTACTGCAAACAAGCAAGCCACATCCCTCCTTAGCCTTCCAACCTCCGTAGAAACCGTCGCATGACACTTCCCGCCACCCCAGATTCGCCATATGTCCTCCGGTAAGCCCATCGGTCAGTCACCCTCTCCACTCACCATTCTTGATTTAAGTCTCATTTTATTTCCTCAAAACGTAGTGCTTTGTGACCTCTTCCAACGATGTCGTTTCGAATCCCATGCCTCTCCACTTAGTTCACTTAACACAACATCACCTTTGGTTCAACACTTGCTTTACTTTCTTCTCTACTCCTCCTTAGGGTTTGCGATGCCAACGGTTCCTAACAGAGAGAGAGAGAGAGAGAGAGAGAGAAAAAAATGGCTTTATGGATGCTCTAATTGTTATGCATGAATATAGTTCTTCTATCTGAATACCAATATTTAGGGTCCTGCTAGAGCCATCGAGAGTGGCTCCCATGATTCCTACCGAGAAGTATAATTAGAGGTGACAATATATGACATGATCCGTTAACTTAACATGAACACGACACGATAAAAGCGGGTTAGAGTTTAACCTAAACATATTCGGGTCAAAACGGGTTGACCCATTAAGACACGATTGCTTAATGGGTTGATAACGGATCAACCCATTTTGACCCGTTATGACTCGTTAAGAAAGTTAAAGTTATAGTTATACCCTTATGCCTAAAAGTAAAATTGTTGGAGTTTTAATTTTGATATTTTTATTGTTTGGATTGTAATTTTGGACTTGTATTTAGTTTTATATTTTTTATAAATATTGTGATTTTAACATTTATATAAAACTATAGGTCAAATGGGTTAATTCCGGGTCTGTTCAACCCATTTACATAAACGGGTCAAAATAGGTTGACATGACACGACCCGTTATGTTAATGAGTCATGTTAGGGTTTAAGATTTTGACACGATAAGCTTAACGGGTCGGGTTAGGGTTAACCCATATAATATAATATACATGTCTTGACATGATACGAACACGACCCGTTAACACGATTTGACATCCCTGAGTACAATACATTTTTTTATTTTGTGTTTTTTAAAATATTTTTTAGATCTTTTAAATATTTAAAAAAATTTACAAACTTATTTAAAAATTACTTACTTAACAATTAAATTAAAAAAAATAAAATAAAATGAGTATCGGTGACTTTTTTTTTTTTTGAAAGAAACCAATGAAATTTCATTCAACAAACACTATGGCATTCATCCATTACATTAAAAAGGTCAGGAGCATACACTCCACTACCAGAATTTACAACATGATGATCTAAAAGTACAAGATTAGAAACTGACTCTGCATAACAAGAGTTTATAACATTGACATCCGACTGTGCTACTTCTATCCCACTTGTACCAAAACCTGCTCTATGCTTCTCAGCCATAACCAGATCAGTAATATCAGGGTTGAGACAATCAACATCAATAAACTCACAACTCTGAAAAAGAGCTTTCTGTGCTAGCAAATGAGCCACCTGATTGGCATCCCTTTTGACATGTGATATCTTTCAAGTAATACCAGCCAAGATCAAATGTACATCATTCACGAGACATTGCAGCAAACCATAATTCTGAACATTCTGTTTCACTGCATTGACAACTTGCCATGAATCCCCTTCAAAGATTACTCTTTGCAGACTCAGCTCATTGCACAACTTGGCTGCTGAAATTAACCCTCTAGCTTCTGCTAGTTCAGCTTGTGGGCAAAAATGTAGTGGTTGCATGCATGAAGCCAGTATATCTCCCTCCGAGTCTCTAACTACAATCCCAACTCCAAGTCTGGTTCCTTTCTCTCTGACAGCAACATCCCAATTTATTTTTATCCAATCTGTTTCTGGAGGTTTCCAATATACAAGATCTGTTTGGGCCATTCTGCCATGGTTTCTGGAGTTGAGTTGTTGAGCACACAGCTGCTGAAAATCATTGTACTCATGTGTTGCTCTCATAATCAGAATAGAAGGGTTTGTAAAACTGTCTTCAAAGATCAACTTGTTTCTTCTCATCCACAACATTCTGGCTATTTTTGCAGACAAGGAAATTTCTAAATTACCTAGCCTCTGAAGCATGTGCATAAAAATCTTTCCAAACTCTTGATGAGTGAATGTAGCTTTATGAAATTTCTTTCTACCTAACATCCACACATCCTGTGCAGAAGGGCGATCCCACATAACATGAGCTGGAGTTTCTTCTACCTGCTGACAGATTGGACAAAAAGGTTCATTTATCACTTTCTTCTTGCACAGATTTTGCTTTGTGGGTAGAGCATCATTACAAGCACGCCACATAAACACTTTAACATCATTTTTTGTATTCATTTGCCAGATTTGCTTCCATAATGCTTTGTGCACTCCTTGTGTTGAAGCTTCCCCTTTTTTCTGATCTTGTCTCAGCTTATAAAGATGATAGGCACTTCTAACTGTAAGACAACCATTTCTTGTATGCTTCCACACCCTCTTATCTCTGGAAATGATAGTCTGTGCTACATGTATCCTTACAATCTGTTGCACATCCTCTTCCCAGAAAATATTCTTGAGCATTTGTATATTCCACCACTTTGTAACTGGATCAATGAGCTCAGAAACTTTTGCATTTGTTGACAAAGAGTTCACTAGAGACCTTATAGTACCAGATTCAGTAGTAGGAATCCATTGGTCTTGCCATATCATTACATCTTTTCCATTAGCAATTCTCCAAATCATGCCATCTTTAACAAGACTAATTGCTGAACTGAGGCTTCTCCAAGTATAAGAAGGTCTAAACCCAACTTTTGCCTCCATAATAGATTTGTGTGGGAAATATACAGCTTTGAGAATTCTAGCTACTAAAGTTGTGGGATTATTAAGTATTTTCCAGACTTGTTTGGCCAATAGAGCTAAATTGAAAGCCATCAAGTCTCTAAAACCAAGCCCCCCACTTGCTTTATTTTTACTCAAACAGTTCCATCCTTTCCAATGAATTTTTGCTCCTTTGTCCTGAGTGCCCCACCAGAAATTAGAAATCAATGAATTCAACTTGGTACACAAAGTTTTTGGAAGAAGAAACACATTCATACTGTATGTAGGTATAGCCTGGACAATAGCCTTGATTATAATATCTTTCCCAGCTTGTGAGAGGAACTTAACCTTCCAATTCTCCATTTTTACTCACTTTTTCAATTATTCCTTGAAAAGCAACTGATTTTGATCTTCCAATGACTGATGGCAACCCCAAATATTTCTCCATGTTTGATGAGGCTCGCAAACCAGCAACTTGTAACATATGTTTCTTTGTTTCTTGCTTAGTGTTGTTGCTGAAATATAAAGAAGTCTTGTTTCTATTGAGCCTTTGTCCTGAGGCCTGCTCATAGTTGTATAAAATCTGATTCAAATTAACCCACTCTTGTATACTAGCTCGACAGAACAACATACTATCATCAGCAAAAAACAAGTGAGTCATCTTGATTTGTCCTCTGGCAATAGGTACCCCAGTAATATACCCTTTCTGTTCTGCTTCACTTAACTGATCAGTTAACACCTCAGCACTAATGATAAACAAGAAATGAGACAAATGACAACCTTGTCTTAGTCCCCTAGTGGGTTTAAAACATTCTTGAGGGACACCATTAATCAACACAGAAAAAGAGGAAGAGGAAATACACCTCAAAATAAGCTCAATCCACCTCATATCAAAACCCATCTTCAACATAGCTTCTTTTAAAAAATTACACTCTAACCTATCGTAGGCTTTACTCATATCTATTTTCAAAGCCATATAACCCTTCTTACCTCTCATCTTAGTCCTCATGGAATGCAAGATTTCATAAGCAGCCAAAATATTGTCTGATATTGTACAAAGGCACACTGATTTTGAGAGATTATAAAAGGCAGAATCTGTTTGAGTCTATTGGCTAGCACTTTAGTGATAATTTTGTAAAGAACATTACAAAGGCTGATGGGTCTATAGTCAGTCATGTGCACAGGGTTACTGCATTTGGGAATCATCACTAAAAATGTATAATTGATTTCTTCCATTCCATGCTTAGAATTTAAAAAATTGAGAATAGCTTCATTGACCTCTTCCCCTATCACAGACGAGTATTTCTGATAAAAACAAGTCCCATACCCATCTGGTCCTGGTGCTTTGTGTGGTCCCATCTGAAAAACAACATCCTCA